>JARDYH010000004.1:66502500-67752500 GCA_029215795.1 Anniella stebbinsi | reverse complement strand
TTCATCAAGCAAGTAGGTTAGGTTAACTGGGTTGATTAAAACCAGGATAAAAACATAACAGAGAACAGGTTTTGTCGACACTGTTGCTGCCAGTGGCATAGCATTTTCTGCAACAGTTGGAAACCATCCAGGAAAAGATGTGCAGAAATTCAGTAGGGATTAAAATAAAGCAAAAGACGTACAAGTATCGCAGGAGTCCATCAAGCAAAGGGCTCAGGCCAACATTGACTGCTCAGCACCAGGAAGCTCCAGTTCTAACTCTGCAGAAACAAAGAGTCACTTAAGTTCGATCCTTTATACAAACGGAATGGCTCACACAGTAATGCTAACTGCAAAACAAACAAATATAACCTGTTTATAAGCACCACGTAGGCAGGCTTTAGAGGCAAAGATACACACTTTCTGCATATAAAGTCTTCCTTGACATCGGGTCCATCTGTACAACTTTAAAAATAAACACAGAGATGGTGTATATACCTTTAAATGTCCTGCCCCCCCTCACAAAAGTGCCAGGGTGGGTGGGGGAGAAGTGTGAATGGACCAGCAGTGGTATAGCAGAGCCGTGGCTCACAGGGATGCAGCACTAGCATGTTTTGATTAGCAGGGAAGCTGACTATGTCCATCACACCAACGATTAAGTGCACTCTCACCATGCCTGGTGTGTGGATTTGCAACACAGTACTCACATGATGCTGTGCCTGTCCTGCTGACACCCTGCCTCTTCTCCAGCCTTTTCTGTTTTTTCCTAGAACACTAGAAGTCTGAATTATTTTCCCTAAGAACATTTAATGCACCCTTAAGCCTCCGTGTAATTTTCCTTACAATGGAAAATGTGTGCTGTGACAGAAGTCTTGCTGTTTGCTTGAATGGATTGCATCAGGTCCTGGCAGGGAAAATGATCTCTCCCAGAAGCCAGCTCCAAGCCTCAATATAAAACCCAAACCCTGCATCCCAGGCTTGAAAGCATTTTTTTAAAATCATACAACGCCCGAATCTCTGCAGAGACAGGATTGTACTCCCTCCATGCCCCCAAAGAGCCAGACTAAAGGGTCATTCCATTTTTGCCCGGCAGAAAGTAAGTCTGGTTGGAGTGCCCATGTGACAGGACCTGACTGGAGGGAGAAAGAGAAGGGGAGGGGTGGAGTGGAAGAGCAAATAAGCGAAGGAGGGAAAAAGCAGCTATTCAGGTGAATGGGATAAGCTTGACATGCTTTGCATCAGAGTTTTTAAAAAAGCGGAGGCAAACCAGAGGGGGAAATTAGGTGTGATGGAGTTCTTCCCAGCAACAATATATAGTTCTTTGTTGTAATGGCGAATATTTGGGGAAGTGACTTGGCCTTGAATGGGCAATTAAGACCCATTAGCTTTACAAAAGATCTGCTCCTGGTGGAGATTAAAATTCCTACAACTAGTTTGGTGACATGGATAACCCTTGAGGGTGTGGCTAGGGGGACCATTATGATAAGCAGCTGCACTTCAAAATGTACCACTTACCCCACTGAGGACAAGTGGAAGAATGGTATGGGAGATGCAGTGATTGCATCCTCTCTTGTTATCTTTAAGTATTTAAAGATATATACACAGCTTCTGAGTTAAAATTCATCAGTCTTACCTGATTAATACCTTGTGAAAATGGTAGCTGGGAGGAGTGGTTTGCTGGGGTGACCCACCCCACTCCTGGAATGGAGATAGGACTGAGGAAAGAAGCCTAAGCAAAATAAGTACGTTACCTTCAGCTGGGAGTTGATCATATTTAGGAGGTGTACTCTGAGAACAGGTGAAAGTCCATTTGTTTTGCAATTGGCATATTCTGACCACTTTCTCTTAGGAATAGCCCTGATTGTCCAGAACACAAGTCTGGAGTCAAAGCACAAGCATTTTCTAATTACAACATTGGACAAAATTCTTGTCCTATGTGAGATTCAGCTGTCTGAAAGGGAGCATGTGAAAGAAGTAGGTAGCCAAAGTGAAGCCATGAGAGATAGAACTGATGTCAGTTTTGAAGTGAAAAACAGCATTTGTAAAATGGCAGAAGGCCATGAGTCGATCACAGAACTTTACAGTTCCCATTTCAGCTCCATTGCAGACCACACTTTGCTCTTTGGTCTCTCCAGGTGGTAGAAAAGGAATTTTGTTTTCCACTTAGCTCCAACATGGTGGCACAATACCTTCTTCACACACAATTGATTGGAGGAGTGGGGAGGGGGAGGGGGAGGGGGAGGGGGGATAGCCTTGCTGTAAGAAGACTAACTGTAGGGTGGAGTAGGGGAATCACTTGCGCACTGTAGCTTTTAAAAACACTGAAACAAAGTAGATACACACTGGCCTGATTTGCATGGTCTCCACTGCCCACCATGGCTTTAGCCACAGTGGGTTGAGGCACAAGCCTGCAACTATTTTTAATATTAAAGCTGTAGCAGGTGTTTCCCATGGCTTATCTGAACCTGACAAGGGTGGGTTGCAAATATGATCAATAAACCACCCACAGCCCTTGGGTTGTTGTTAAATAAGCCACAGTGGGCTGTGATGATTGTGTGAACCGGGTCATTGACTCCAGTACTGAAAAACAGAGAGTGCAAACCCATAATTAATAATAATAATAATAATAATAATAATAATAACGATTTATTTCTTACCCGCCTCTCCATCTAGATCGAGGCGGGGAACAACAGCATGATAAAATGCATAAAACTAATTAAAACATGACAAATATTATTAAAACTGCATTAAAACATCCTAAAACATCATTAAAACATCCTAAAACATCCTAAAAACATTCTAAAAATTACACTGGATATGCCTGCCGGAAGAGAACAGTCTTTATAGCTTTCTTAAATTCTAAAAGACTGTTAAGTTGACGAGTCTCCTCCGGCAGGTCATTCCACAGTCTGGGAGCGGCAGAAGAGAAGGTCCTCTGGGTAACAGTTGTCAGCCTAGTCTTGGCCGACCGCAGTAAGTTCTTCCCAGAGGACCTGAGCGTGCGGGGCGGATTGTACGGGAGAAGGCGATCCCGCAGGTAACCTGGACCCAAACCATGTAGGGCTTTAAAGGTAATGACCAACACTTTATACTTCGCCCGGAAACTAATTGGCAGCCAGTGGAGCGATTTTAAAGCTGGCGTAATATGGTCACTCCTAGATGTACCGGTGACCAACCTGGCTGCCATATTTTGAACTAGTTGAAGTTTCCGGACTAGGCACAAAGGTAGCCCTATGTACAGCGCATTGCAGAAGTCAAGCCTCGAAGTTACCAGCGCGTGCACCACCATCTTTAGGTCTTCCAACTCTAGGAAGGGGCGCAGCTGGCGTATCAGCCGAAGCTGATAGTAGGCACTCCTGGCCGTCGCATCTATCTGGGCTGTCATTTGGAGCGACGGATCCAGGAGCACCCCCAAGCTGCGAACACAGTCTTTCAGGGGGAGTGTAACCCCATCCAGAACCGGTTGACACACCTCCAAACCCAGGTTGCGGCCTTTGACAGCAAGCACCTCCGTCTTGTCTGGATTCAGCTTATGTGAGAACAGGGGAGAGATCATAAAATTGCAGGGATGGGTTGAGGTGAATGTAACCTTCCAATTTGTGTTTGTTTTATTTCCAAAATGTTAGAGATTTCACTTCTTGTGGAATTGTCAGAAAAAGACATTTAAAATTTAAACTTCCACTTTAAAAAAAACTCTGAAAACATTATAAATTTCTGTCATGGAAAAGTAGATCCCTGATCAACCGTGATGTCATAGGCACTCACTGAAAGTCATCTCTGATTTGCAGACGCAACTACATTCCACATGACACTCCGAACTGTAATGGAGGCACTGGCTGGGGAACATTTTCCTTGAAACAACACATGGCAGTTTATTATTGGGGAAAATGCAGTTTGCCCCACAAGTATGCTAGTTTTTGGATCCCTTCTAAAAAGCGTGCCTTCATTGTTCGATAAAGCAGTTGTTTGGAAAGGTATTTTGTCTTCCTGTATGGTTGAATATAACAATAGGTCTTAATGTGATCTCATATTCAATAATATCCCAAATCTCCTTTATAATATTATTATATCAATTCTGAAAGTAAACACAATTTTACCATGTATGTTTTTTTTCAAAAAAAGTACTGTATTAGCCAGATATATTTTTTGGAATCCCATTGGGATAATATATCACCTACATAATATTTTGTCTTTAAAAACATTACAAGTTATGCCCAGCAAACATCTGGGATGTTCCCTGCAAATGTAACTCCATCGATTATGCAATCTAATAACCTTATATTTATTCTTGCAATTATTTTCCAGCTGTTTCTTGTGTGATGCTATATCTCTCTTGCACCTTTATACTTCATAGCATGCTTAGGCAGGATCTACACTACTGCTTTAAAACAGATTATAACAGTAGTGATAACTGTTGGGGCCCAGAACACATTCCATATGCAGTTTTCAAACTGTTTTCAAAGTGTCATATCCTGCTTAGTGTAGATCGGATAATATGAAATAAAAGGCAGGAAATAACTCTTAAAAACTGGCATAAGGAATGTGTAACATGCCCAAACAATTATCAGTGCACTTCCATACTGATAGAAATCACTTGTGTAGATCTAGTCCGGAAGTTAAAAGATAAGAAGATGCCCAAAATTTCTTGATATGAAAGATGAGGTTCTTTACCTTTTTTTCTCATTTTGGCATTAGGCTTCCAAATGGCAATAAATTATTTATTTACCCCTTTTTCCTTATCTACTCACTTCTAGTTTTACTTTTGTTTTTATCACAGTTAATTTTTCACATGAAATGCTTCTGGAAGAGTTGAATTACCGTATTTTTTCGATTGTAAGACGCCATCGATTGTAAGACGCACCTTAATTTCAGTACCACCAACAGAAAAAAAGCTTTGATTCTAAGAAAAAGAATTTAAAAAAATAAAACCTTTGCCTTGTGCAAAGTGCAGGAAAATTCAAAAACTGCGATTTTAAGACACCATTGATTCTAAGACATGCCCCGTTTTTAGAGACATTTATATGGGAAAAAAGTGTGTCTTAGAATCGAAGAAATACGGTACTAGACCTGATAAGAGCTCTATAATTTAATTAAGATAGTGGATAACTGTGAGAAATCAGCATCAATTTAATTTAGAATCTAGATAGTGAAGAGAAGAAAACCAAGGAATGAAGAGATACAGTGTAGTCTGCTGGATAGAACGTTGGAGGTATAATTCCTATCTCAATAAGTCAGTTGAAGACATCTCCATTCACTTTGATAGGCTGCATGTTCAGAGCAAGTCTGGAAACCTTGGATCTAATCCCTGCTTGGCCACAGCTCAACTGTGTGTCTTCGGGAACGCTATCACTGCTAACTTTTTCCACCTGTAATATGGGAATAGCAGCCTACTTCGTAAGTTTGTTTTCAGGACAAAATAAAGATAGTAAATAGCCATGTACACATCTGAGGATTATATAAATTATACCTAACAATAGCTGAAATCTGCTGATGTTAAATATAGCAATAGCAATATGAAATATCTCAAAAAAGCTCCTTCTAGACAAAAATGTGGATCTGCAACCCCTTTCTTCCTGGTTTCTTTGCTGCAGGGATTGTGATACTCTCTCATGTTCTTATTATTTATAAGGCTCATTTCCACTGGTAATTAGGGCTGTCTCAGCCACAGGCCTAGGCCTCTAATTTGCTGTTGATGTTGATAATGCATCGCTGTTGGGAGGGCCTCTCATGTGGATGTTCACTGGGTTTTCCCCTCCCAGGTAGGGTTGCCACTTTTTTTATTGTAATTAGTTTTGTTCCTGTGCCTTTAATAGCAGCCCAACATACTCCAATGTGGCAGCTAAAAATTTTCCTGGCAGGGAACTGGGGGGGGGGGGGGAATCTTCATCTCCTTTCAGGCTGCTGTTAAGAAACAGCTGGGCATGTAAGAAAGTGACAACTGTACTCCAAAAATGTAAGGCACTGAAAAGGACCCAATGCAGATACATAATTTATTTACTTATTTTATGAATTTATATATTACCCTTCAATATATAATTATCAGGCCAGGAGTTAAAACGGAAGATGTGTGCACCCAGGTCTTAAACCAAGCTGGGGCCAAGCTTTGTGTCAGGATCCAATATGGTGGGGCAACTGCCAGAACCCATGGGCCCCAAAAGAGGGCCCACCACTGGTACTGATGGTGGAGGAGGCCCAAGACATTTTGCTCCTGAAGCAAAGGACAAAATGGTGATTTCTCCCACCCCCAATTCCAATCGGACCGGCAGTCGTTTCTTACTTCAACACTGGCGAAAGGACTGCATCCGCTACCACAACTGTGGGCAACAGGTTAGGGGTACAGGGAAGACTGAGTATGACACAAACAGCTCTGTCCTCTAACATCTCCCTATCACTCCTCATCCCCCAGCATCGGCTGTCTGAAATGTCTGCCTTATTCTGCCTAATGGTAGGACTAGCCCTGGCTGACAGCCTGCTTGTAATTTTTTAAAAATGACCCCTTTTTTATGAACTGGCACGCCAACCAGGCGAGGGGGTTGCAACTGCCACCATTTTAATTTCCCCAGAATGCCTCTGGGCTCCAACCTAGAGTCCAGGGGCATTCTGGGGAAATTAAGATGAATCATCTGGAGGCATGGGGAGTCTGTTATGAAAAAAGCTTTGAATTTCTGGCTGTAATGAAGCAGTTAAAGATAAAAGAACCCTGGAGAAAACAAAGTTTGGCAACCCCACAATTCAGCACTTTGAAAATTATCAGATGGTACAAGGAAACATATTATATTAAAATGTTATAATGAAATGTTAAATATGTTACAATATTATAATATTAAATAAATAGTGATTAACAATCTGACTTTGTAGTTGGTGCTGAGGCATCTATCAGCATTACTGTGTGCAGCACAGAATCAGGCTGGACATCCAAAAAGAAAAAGACCAGTGTATAATGATTAAATGGATGAAACTGGGTGGAATTCAGACTTTATACTACGCAGTATGCTGATGCTGTAGGGCAGGGGTGCACAACTATTTCAGTCCCGAGGGCCACATGCAGTGTCTGTGGAGTCCAGGGCCATGCATGCATGTGTGTGCATGCTTGCAAGCACACCATCCTCCCCTTAACAGACCTACACTCTCTTCCCCTCCAAAACACATACATTCGTCTTCTCTACCCATATATATTGCATACACACACACACTTTCCCTCAAAACCTGGAAGCAGGCTTCCTTCAGAGTGCTGATTCCTAGAGTATCCTCTTGGAAGTAGGCCCTCTGGCTGCTGGTTCCTAAGGTAACCTCGGCATCAAATTGGGTGGTAATTTCTATGGTAGTGGTGGCGTGGGGGAGGGAGTCGCATGTGGCCTGAGAGACACAGGTTGTGCATCCCTGTTGTACAGATAGGCAGATTTCAGACTTGTGGGATTATCCATTTTTTACTAGCACTCTGCGGTCCACCACAAATAGCCAGGTACAAAATAGTGGCTATGGGGATGGACATCAACTAAGAATTAAGAAACAGTGAGCCTCCAAGCACATGTTTATATGGAACAAAATCCAACACTGCCTTTTACCTCTGCTGCTTCCAATGCACTCATGGGACCTACCATTTGTGCAACAGGGCTCTGGTGCTTCTAAAACAACATCGGAAACGAGATAAATCCTATTGTCCAGCTCAGGGATGGTCAGTGAAGCTCTCTTCTGTGAGCTCCACTGAACTGCCTTATTACAGAAAGTAACATTTCTGCTCATTTCAAGTTATTTCAAGCACATGGGCACTTGAATACTACCCATTATATATTAGCCTAAGAATTTGTTTTCAGAACCTGAACTAAAAAATCCACTCCTACTTTCCCTGCAAGTTTTCTTTGTTAGAGCAGTATAAATTAGAAAGGGGAAATAAAAAGAGCCTTTTCATTGCTACTATGTTAAAACAATTGGGAATCACATTTCTATTTAAATTATAGTGATTATTTCTAGATTTGCATTTATGCACACAAGTTCACATATGCACATTTTATGCAAAGAATACCCAGTTTTGCCTTCTTTTGGTGATGCATTTCTTCTTTTTTAGGCAAAGTAGCCATTTACTTAAAAGATCTGGACACTCCATATATTTGTCCAATTCTGTTTCTCTCCTACCCTGGCTTGTGCCCTTCCTAAGGGGCCTCCTCTCAGTCTGGTCTGGATCTGGTTCTGAGTCTGTGCCCCCCTCCCAGAAGCAGAGACTGAAAAGAGGCCATGCTAGGCATTAGGCATGTGCCTGGACTGGGTGGGAGTGGGGGTAGTGCTGGTCAAGCTGGAGGGGTTCAGGCAGAGTCATAGTGCTTAGGCCAGAGGGGTCAAGGTTTCAGCAAGGATAGAGTGTGAGGTTGGGCAAGTGGTCATATCCAGTGGAGGCTGGTGGGATGGTGAATCCACTCCAGGTTTCAGTCAGAACTATATCATCGTATTTATTTGGAAGGGAGAGGTAGAAGGAATGGGCAAAATGTGGAAGATGAGTTGGCAGTTTCTGGGATCATATATAGTAGAGTAGATAAAATGTTCTTTTTTAATTGAAACAGATTTTAAACCATTTAAATTAGATTGTTTTATTCTATTGTGTGTGTTTAAATACTAAACTTTTCCTTTTCTCTCATTCTCTCTCTCTCTCTTTAAATAGCTTGGTTAAAATTAACTCTGATTACAAGCATGTTAAACCTACTTAAACCTTCTTAAAACTGAATTTGTGACCGTCTACCTTTCTACCAATGATATCAGCTTCATTATTGTGAATTCTGGCATAAATCCCATTGAAAGCAAGTTGGGCAATTTAGTTCTGATTAATTTAAATCCCATTGCTGAGGCTTAGTCAGCTGGATCAGTGCCAGAGTGCTCTTCTATGGAAATGAAGAAACAATTTGTTCAAGTCTCAGAGTATTAATATTTGCTCTTCCCCAACATACCAAACATACATTTGAGCATTTCCTTTTCACCTCATTAAAATACATGCTGGAAGCCACTGTTACATGCAGAGCCCAAGCACCTGCTGGTTCTCATTGTTTCTCATTGGCTCCATATAATAGTGTGTGTGGCAGTGGAGGTGTCAAGAAAATAAAGACTACAGTCAGGCCAGTAAGATGTGGTTACAATCTAGGGTGCAATCCTATGCATGTTTAGGCAGGAAAAAAATCCTACAAGTCCCAGCATCCCTTCAGTCAGGCATGCCGGCTGGGGCATGCTGAGCATCGTAGGACTTTCTTCTGTCTAAATTACCTCTGAATGCTCAAGATTGCACCCTAATAGACTTTATTCTCTGAATTAATTTTGCTGATGCCCTTGAATTTATACCTGGGGAAGAAGACCCTGTAGTAGTGCCTTGACTATAGATGAGTAAGTGGCATGGCATTGCTGCTATCCCCTCACTTGCTTTGTTTCAAAGAACAGACACAAAATTACAGTTAAACTCAAGTGACGGAATCTTCCCAACTTCATGAAGGACAGAGGTATTCTCCAGCAAACCTCAGAAGCAGACCAGGAATAACACCAACACCAACACCAATGCAGTGTAAGGACATGGGGCTATAACTAGTTTGAGGACATTTTAACAAAAAAATCTGTTCAGACGTGGAGAAAGAAGATGGACTCTAACCAGAACAGAAACCCAATTCTTAGACTGCAATCCTGCACCCACTTTCCTGAGAGTAAATCCTACTGAATTTTATGTCACTTACCTCTGAGTAAGACCTACACAGGACTGCACTGTCAGTCACAGTGGATAATTTTGTACATAATTTTAACAATGCTGGATCTTGGTTAAAGTTTGAATGAGATATTTTACATGTTTTATTAATGTTTTATTGTATTTTGTTACAATTTTATCTTGCAAACTGCTTTAGGATTTTTTTCTTCAATAAAAGTGTATATTTTTTCTAAAACGAAAGAATGCATAGCAGCCCCCTCCATGGCAGGGACTTTAACATTACAGGAAGAACTTTGAGGTTCCTCTGGGCCCCAGGCACTGATCCCAACAGTATCCATATGAAGCATTCCCAAAGGGCTGAGTCACAATTCAGTTGAATTACAGATTACTTAAAGACATCTGAATAATAGATGGCTTTGTTTTTCAAAACAACAACATATTCAAAAGGAGAGATCTAATCTAATTAACTTTTATCTTAAAACTTTTACAAAATGTACTGAGTTTTTGTTTTTCGCTTAGGTGGCAAATTGTTTAATACGTCTATTTGCTTAGCCTGAAGAAGAGTTCTCCTAAACTTGGAAGCTTGATCACTATTTCTCACATTTCTGTTGGACCTAATAAAAATATTCCACAGCTATTGTTTTTAGATTTTGTTTTCTGCAGGACCAAAATCACTCTGTCCAACTTTGTCTTCTTTAGACCTGTGATCATAGGACACTCATGCATTTGGTAAATTCCAAGCAGGAGACATCAAACCCTTCACATCACACACATATCTGTCCCCATATTTCCTTGTGTGTGTTGGGGGAGGGGTTTTTTGGTTTCTTGATTATGCAAGGAATCAGCCCACTCTGGTTTTACATAGGCTTAAACTCTGTGTTTTAAGGTCTCAGGCAAAGGTCTTCCAACATGGTGCACTACCTCTTTAATTGGACATGGCAGGAATTGGACCAGGTACCTTCTGCAGGCCAAGCTTGTGCTGTACCATTGAGCTATAGTTTCTTTCACTACATCAGTGCAGTGGCCATTAGTTGAGATGTTGGATTGCATCAAGTCAGAATGTGTGAACACTTTGCTGCTTTGTTTCTTATTCACTCTTCTCTGTCCCACTTTGGACTAACCATCTTTGGAGAAAAATTGCTGGGTGGTGCAGGCTGCTGGTCTAGCTCAGCCTGGCCATAACTATGACACATTGTTCCTATCAAGGTGTCAGATAAGAATAGTATTGCCCTAAAGCCAAGTCACCTCTGAAAAATGTTGAAGAATTGGGGTGCAGGTCCCAGAACAGCTCCTGATTCTCCACGTGGTGGGTAATTTCCATTCTCTCTGATCTACAGCATTGACAAAGACAATTCCTTTTACATCACCAGAGATGCAGAATGGAAAACATCTGCAGGCCCTCTAATGGGGCTCCCGATTCCGTTTGAAAGTACAACAGCTGAAACGCCACAGAAATATCTGTCTTCCTCTGCTTTGCGAGCGATGATTATGATTTTTCCAAACAATGCCGTTTTCCAAACAATTCCAATGGGCAAATGGAACTGTATGTATTGAGGACAGCATGTGATAAACTGCCCATATTGTTCCAAAACAAAGAGGCACGAGGAGGGCAGATGTCCAGGCAAAATACCTCATGGCATTCTGATATTTTTGATGTAGGTGGAAAATTTCTCTTTTTGTCTGAGTGCTGCACTGGAGAGGCAAGTAGAGGACGTTTCAGTCCTGTGACGTTTGGGATTGAAGGGGGGAAATGTCCGCGTTGTTTTGTTAGAGAAAGGTTGCTTTCCCAGCTGGAGAGGCAACTTTAGACCTGTATTTCTTTTTCCATGCTGGAATTGTTCCAGCAGGTTGCAGAATTCTCCACTCTTAGGGGAAGGATGGGGGCAGTTTCTGTTTAGACCTGACTAAGGATGATTTAATTAGTTTTTTCTGTTGGAGTAGGGGTGTGATATTCTAAAAGAGGGGTCTATCCTTTTAAAATAGGGCATCTTACAACTCTGGCAGGACAAAGTTCTAAATTAACATAATTCAGGCCTTAATTAACCTTGAGGAGCATCTTAAGGGTTGTTTGCTACTTCTTTGTGATTTTCATAGTGTTTTTAATGGCAGAACTACTTGACTTGCTATGGCTCGTTTAAAATTTCCTCCACCACCCTGACAGAATGATAGAGTAAGGAATCAGGATCTTATATAGTTCAACCCCAGAAAAATCAGACTAGTCTTGAACAGATACATACCAGATTCTTTGCTGTTTTCTACCTTTTCTTTCAGAACAGCTTGTTTCCTATGCCCTTCAGGATATTATGGAAGGAGAGAGACTCTAGGGGTTCCTCTAGACGATCGATTTAAGGCTCATGCACGGCGCATTAACAGTTTTACCTCTATAAGAATGAAGCGCAAATCAGGTGTGCAGCCGATTTTTATCTTCGTTAATGCGCTTTTTTGAATTCGCTTTAAAGAACAACATTTAATTTTCTCCGAAGTTACAGCGCCTTATCTTAGTGTAATCAACTTCTAAGCATTCACATTAACGATGATAGTGGGCGGACTATGGTGGTGATGTCATGCATGAAGAACTGCCCCTTTGGCAGGAACACCTCCCACAGTTGTGCTTTTTAATTTCGTGTCTCCTCCCTCCCACTTCCTTCTTCTTCCCTTGAGTCATGTTGGACTGTTTAGTAATGGCTGACCGTACCAGTATTTAAACTAAAGTTTCTTTTAAAACCCCTCTGGAATCTTTCTTTCGTCGAGACGCACGGCTACCCACATGGAGCTGGTTCTACAGGAAGCAAGGGGGTTGGAATAAGGATGTACACATAATTTGAGATCTGCTAAGGCAAATCCTCCCCCCGCTCCCTTCTTCTACTCAGGAGGAAAGCTAATTGAGCAGGTTCCCAGGGCTTGCTCCCCGGGAAGCGTTGCGCAGGAGCTGGGATCGGGCTTCATATCTACTCCTGTTACATACCGCCCCCCTCCCTTCTGTCATTACTTTACCGGAAAGGGGTGTGTGTGTGTGTGTCTGGAATATCGGATCAAAATGACCATTTAGTACTGCGATAACACTGCAATATCTTTATTCTACAAATGGTTACAGGTGGGCACAGGAAGCCCATTGCAAAGTGTGTGAAGGAATGTCAGTCCACAGTGGTCACACGTTTGGGGTGGTCCCTGGCAGCTCATTCCACTGGCACGGCCGATTGGCGGTGGGGTACATGACTGCAGCCACCCCAGACTATCCTGAAGCGACTTTGCAGGAAGCGCACTGAACGCACGACAATGCACAGGATCCTCTCCTACTGCTGCTGCTGCTGCCTGCTAAGGACGACTAGACGGTAGAAAATCAGCCGCACTGGGGGGAAAGAGTGGAGAAAAAGGATGAGAAATAACCTTCAGGGGAGGGGAGTTGGGGTCATTTCTAACCCAATTGTTCATGGCCATTCACCCACCTCTGATTTGCTGTGCCCGTTCAGCGCTTCTGCGAGCAGGACGATAGGCGGGAGGCATCTCGATAGCCATATCCATGTGTATAATGAGGGAAACTTTTGGCATGGAAAGAGGAAATCAGTGCAAGATGAAACATTGTAACATAAAGGCTACACAAAAAATTGCCCTTGAAGTAGCAGATGTGCCTAGTAGGAGGTTGCGAAGCAGGGGGAAATAAGGGGTGTCTGGAGCTAGCATTGGGGGGGAGTGTCCTGCAGGGGTTTCTCCTGTCCCATCCCATACGAGCCTGGCCCAAGCGCCGCTGGTCGCGGGTACTGCTGCTCCGGCAAATATCCATAGGCTTGCATTTCTGTTTACTCCTGAGCAGGTGGGGGGAATTCCTCCCCAGGAGGTGTGCTTATGTACGTATGTTTTGTGTGTATGTCGCCGATCACCAAAACGACAAGTTATTACTGAGATATGACTTTAATATCTTTATTCTACAAATGCTGTTTAAAGGAGGGCAGAAGCCGATTGCAAAGGAAAGCATGGCTGGAGGAATCAGAAAGGGGTGGGCAAGACATCCCGTAAGAGCCTGTCCGAAGCCATAGGCTTGCATTTCCATTTACTCCTGAGCAGTTGGGGGGGGGGACTACTACATATGGCGATTGGGCACAAAGGAAGAGGTGAACAAGGTGACAAACGGCAGGTAACCCAGGTAACCAAAGGCAGGAGATTCAGGTGGGCAGGGTTAACAAACGGCGGGAAACTGAGGGGGCAATTCCACCAGGAAACAGGGTGGTGCTTTCATCAACATTTCCCCGTTCGAGCATCGCTATATGCTTAATTGATAATGCGATTAAACACATGAAAATAACTTTAAAGTGCATTGTATGGAGCCCAAAATTCGCCTCCATGCCTCTCATATATAGGTATTAGGTGTAAACTCAACTGTAAGTTAATGCGCAGATTCGGAGAATCAGCCGTAAAAACAACCTCTTCTAGAGGGGGCCTAGTTGTCATAAAACAGAGTGTAGAAATATAATCCCTTTTAGTCCTGGGAAGGGAGGGGTAATTGGCTAAGACTTTGAGAATGTGCCTATGTAAGGGGGAGCATGATGTATAAGATTGCCCTAGATGAGAGATGGAATGGGGGTGGGGAGCCAGTTTGCAAACAAGTCTTTTGCTGGATTTTTGAAAAAAAAAAACCAATCATTGGGATGACTGTTGTTGACACTCTTGCATTTTGGCAGTTTTTGTCAGGATCAGGAGCAGTCTCCCTACTCTGGATCCCAAATCGGACTTGGAACCTGAAGATGAAGTAGATCAGCCAAAACAGGAAGCAGGGGAGGAAATTCTCTAAGACTCTCCAGGAGTCAAGGAGGAATCTTCCCAGGAGCTTATTGAACAGGAGGCCCAGGCTCAGACATCATCCTTCCCCTCCCTCAGAAGAGGAGAGAGCATCGGAATTGACAGATTCCAGAGATTGCCTCAGGGTCAAGTGGGCAAAGTTGAAAGGAGGTGGGAGTTGGTGGGAGGCGGTCCGCTAGGCTAGCCACTCGGCAGAGGTTACAGCTTGAAGACTCTCCCTGAAGGTGGGGTCTAGTAAAAGCCTGTTGGGCACATCAGGAAACTATCCATTGAGTTGATAGGCAACTGCCTTGCTGTGTTACGCTAATTAAGCTTAGATGATAGCTCCTAGCATTCACTCTCCCTTCAGTAGTGAAGAGATGCCTATTTACTAAATAATGCTTTGTGGATGGCACAGCAGGCCTCTTATTGTCTCATGTCTGGGCAGGAGGGTTGGAATCACAACAGTTTTAAAACAATAACTACTTTAAGATTTTTCAATTACACAATAGCAATGGGAACATAGCAAAGTGCCTTTTATTGGAAAGTCTGGTGTGACACAGCATTTAGTATTGGAAGCAATAAACACAGGCTACAGCCAGTTTAAAAGAAGTTCAAATCAACTTACTTTTATACACGTTGTCAGAGAAGGTTATTTAATACTGTTAAACTACAAGCTCCCTCTAAAGCTGGGTGAATAAGTGTAAATGACTGAAGGCATGAGATATGGTTATTTGCTTCCTTTCCAGAGAGAGCACACCACGCTTGCTTGTTGCAGAGGCAAGAAGACCAAAGAGGAAGGGGAGGGAGCAGGAAGAAGGAACTGATCAGACAACAAGAGGGATGAACAAGACAAGGAGCTGTTGATGGAACACATTATCTATCGCTCCCCTAGTGTCTGGAAGCATACAGAGTTGTTTCTATTATATCTGTGTGGTGTAGTGGCTAAAGTGTTTGACTGGGAGTCGGGAGATCCGAGTTCTAGTTCCCATTCGACTATGGAAACCCACTGGGTGACTTTGGGCCAGTCACAAACTTTCAGCCCAACCTACCTCACTGGGCTGTTATTGTGAGGATAAAATGAACAGCAGGATTATGTACACCGCCTTGGGTTCCTTGGAGGAAAAAAAGCAGGATATAAATGCAAATAATAATGATAATAATAATACAAATTATCCTACCCTACTAAGTCAGACCATTGGTTCATCTTGCTAGTATTGCCTACATATACTGACTGGCAGCAGTCCTCCAGTTTCAGACAGATGTCTTTCCCAGCCCTATCTGAAGCTGAAGCCAAGGACCGAAGCACTAGAGCACCTGCATGTAAAGCAGGTGCTGTAGTGCTGAGCAGGGTCCCTTTGCCAACATTTTCTATTGTCATTTCAAAGATAAACACACATTTCCACTTACATCAACCTTCACCAACTGGTGTCCTCCAGATGTTTTGGAATTCAAATCCCATCAGCCCCAGTCAGTATAGCCAACTGTGGACATCTAGGGTTCAAAAGACCTGGAGTCAGCCCTGGATTAACCATTAAGCAATATAAGCACATGCTTAGGGCACCAAGGGAAGGGGGCACCACAGAGTACCGGTACCATAGCCGTAGCCATCTAATTTTAAGGAATATATAAATATAATAAAAAACATTTTATATTTAATATAGTTGTGTGTTCTGGCGTGGGGGATGATGGCCTTGAAGAAAACTGAGTTTTTAATGTCTTATTTCACCTTCAGCACTTATTGAATCTTAATGTCTTGCCGGCTAAGCAATGGAAGGGCCAAGGGGGCACCATTATTGGGCTGTGCTTAGGGCATCAGCTGGCCTTAATCCGCCCCTGCCTGGAGGGCATCAAGTTGAGGGGCCCTAATTTATATAAACTCCTTTCACAGTTACCAAGGATCATAGGTAACTTTTTGTTTTTATGTCTTGTTTTTTAATGAGTTGTTGTTACAATAATAAAATCTTGCGGCAAAACAGCATACAATTTAAAATCTAGCCCAGTTTAGTCAATGGGCTTGTGGCAGTGGAGGCTGGTGGTTCCAATGTCAGTGGAGTGGGAATCTACTCCGGTTTCCAATCAGAACTCTAAAGGAGCTATCTGCACCTTGGATAGCTCCTTTAGAGCTCAGACTGGTTCTGACGGGAACCCAGAACAGATTCACCTCCCCACTGACATTGGAGCCACCAGCCTCCACTGGCTTGTGGGGAAACAGTTCTCTTATGGTAGAAGTTATGCTTCCTCACATTCAGCTGAATCACAAATACAGCAAGATCGAAAATCAGCTCGGCCCTCGACTACCCGCTAAATTGCTATAAAGGTAACGTTTTTAAAAGAGCATCTCTTGCAACCATGGACCTTCCCACAGTCATGAGACATGGGTGCCTCCCTGCCCAGCCAATATTACATGCAGGGTGTCTGTCTTGCTCATGTTCATCAGTCTTTCGGGGCTGGGAGAGGTACAGAGTGCACTGCCTGTCTGCCACACACCCCTGGGTGTGCTGCAGTACGAGATTCACCTCTGAGTGATTCTAGGAGTGTGACCACAGGGTAATACTGCCCTACTTGCCTGATTCTGGGAACTACCCCATGGTCTGGCTGTGTGCCATGGCTCATAAATTTATGTATTTTGCAACAGGATAGAGGCAGGTTTTCTCCTTATGGGTGTGTGACTGCAGGTGTCTGATGCTTGAGTTGAATGCAAAAGACCGACAAAGCACATCAGCCGCTTGCTGCTAGAAGCAGCGAATGCTAAAGATGGGGTTGATCACTCAAGTACTCAACTGCTTTGGAGCACATAGACCCAAGAGCAAAAGACAAACAACTTCAGACAAGCAGAGAGAGACATGACTTTTCATTTTGGAGTAGCATTATGTTATCAAGTGGTTGGCCCCTGAGAACTTTAAGGAAGGGTACAAAGGAACTAGAGGTGACAAAGATTTTAAGCATGTAAGAACATAAGAAAAGCCATGTTGGATCAGACCAAAGATCCATCTAGTCCAGCACTCTGTTCATACAGTGGTCAACCAGCTGTTGACCAGGAACCCACAAGCAGGACACAGGTGCAATAGCACCCTCCTGCCCATGTTCCCCAGCAACAAGTGCATATAGGCTTCCTGCCTCTGATACTGGAGGTAGCATATAGCCATCAGGACTAATAGCCATGAATAGCCTTTTCCTCCAGGAATTTATCCAACCCCCTTATAAAGCCATCCAAATTGGTGACCACCTTGTGGTATTGAGTTCCATAGTTTAACTATGCAGTGTGTGAAAAAGTACTTCCTTTTATCTATCCTGAATCTCCCACCAATCAGCTTCATGGGATGACCCCAGGTTCTAGGATGATAAGAGAGGGAGAAATATGTCACCCTATCCACATTATCTACACCATGCATAATTTTCTACACCTCTACCATATTTCTCCTCACCTTTCTTTTTTCCAAACTAAACAATCTCAGGTGTTGTAACCTTCCCTCATAGGGGAAATGCTCCAGCCCCTTGATCATTTTGTTGCCATTTTCTACACTTTATCCAGCTCTACAATATCTTTTTTTAGTTGTGGTGGCCAGAAATGTATACAGTATTCTAAGTGTGGTCACACCATTGATTTGTACAAAGGCAGTATGATACTGGCAGTTTTATTCTCAATTCCTTTTCTAATTATGCCTACATGGAATTTGTCTTATTTACAGCAGCCACACCACAACCCCAAGATCTCTTTCATGGTCAGTCACCGTTAGCTCAGATACCACCAGATTATACTTGAAGTTGGGATTTTTTGCCCCAACGTGCATCCCTTTACATTTAAAGGGTTTTAAATGTAGGCCATATGAAGACAGGTGAAAGAAGCCATGCATGTTTTATTTAGAGGAAAGAGGATTGAAAGCAGTTTCAAATATCTAGTTGGCTTTCCAGGTCCATTGAGGGAAGAGCACGAAATGATACAATCACTTTGAACACACCCAATCAGAAACTAAACAGGATCAGGCCTAGTTAATACTTGGATGGGAGCCTGCCTAGGAATATCAGGTGCTGATCTGAGGGGCAGGTGTGGCTCAGTGATAGAGCACATGCTTTGTATACAAAAAGTCCCAGGTTCAATCCCTGGCATTTCCAGGTAGAGCAGGGAAAGATAGACTCCTGTCTGAAATCCTGGAGAACCATTTCTGGTCACTGTAGAGAATACTGAGCTAGATGGATCAATTATCAAACTCGTTATAAGGCAATTTCCTATGTTCCAGCAGAACAGACTACTGGGGAAAAAATCTAATTCAGTTGGTCATGGAACAGGTTGACTTGGAAAGTTAAACATCCTTAAGAAGAGACTGAATTTGTATCTGTCAGAAATAATTTAAGTGTAGGCCGAACATGATTAAAACAGCATCTAAAAAACCTGGGCATAGAAAAAAGTCTTCACCTGGTGCTGAAAAGATCACAAATTTGGTGCTTCCATGGAAGAAGGAATTCCAAAGTTGGGGAACCACCAGGTCCTGTCTCAAGTCACCTTTGCCACACCTCTGAAGACAAGAGGATCCAAATTAAAGACCATGAACAGGACCACAACACTGGAGCAGGTTCATGTGGGAGCAGATGATTCCTAAGATCCACTGATCCTAATCCATTAAGGTCTTTAAAGATCAGGACCAGGTCTTCATCATCCAAGCATGTTCCCTTCTATACGAGGCCAGTTGACATTAATGTACTTCTTCTAAATCTGCTTCCCCTTCATTTTAGGCAGAGAATGTCCTGCCTGCTACTTCTACTGGCTGGCAATTTGCCCCACCTGAGGACTCTGTTTACATGTCTGGGACTCCACAGATCTAATCTTTGCAGCAGGATGTGCAATTCCCCCGGCAAATACCTGGAGAGGAGCAGCCAGGGCTGTGTTTATATATAATATTCCCAGTGCATTCTCTACACCCCTTTGCCAGGAGCATTTCTGAGTGTGGTAGCTTCTCTTCCTACATCTCTTTCCAAGGAATCTACAACAGTGTGGGATACAAGAAGGAGAACAAAAGCCTTATTGGATAGGAATGTATAAATTACCTTGGAAGTGCTCACTCCTCTGACTACAGTCCTAAACACATTTGCTCCATCAAAACCAATTAAAACTACTTTCATCTAGAGCAGGGTGTGTGTGTTTCCTTCTGGATTTTCGCAAAACAATAATTTTATCTCTGTGAAAACGTTCTAATGGTTCATCTGCAATACAAACAGCTGTGCCTGCCACACAGTTCACAAAGCCCGCCTCTTCTCTGTTTTCAGTTGCATCTAACTGAAGTCTACTCAATTTGTTTGGTGACAGTTTCATTGGAAAGTTACCACCAGCTGGAGAACCACTGATAATATCCATAGAACTGCTAACTATATTAGCTGTTCCTTTAACAGAAGTTTGAACTGCAGCAATTAGATCATGTTTAGCTCCACACTATTAAAAGGTTCATCTGCCGATTTATGTATATGAAGCCTCTGATAAGCGATAGCAAAACCCTACATTTCCACATTTTTATTATTCTAAATCAGGGGTGGGGAATCCCAGTACACCAAATCCAACCTTCCTGATGTCCCAGTTTGGCTCACTCCACCTTCCCCTAGCCAGTGGAGGCTGGTGGCTCCGATGTCAGTGGGGCAGTGAAACCACTCTGGGTTTCAGTCAGAATTCTAAAGGTGCTATCCAAGGTGCTTTGGATGGAGTGGATTCATTGCCCCACTGACATTGGAACCACCTGCCTCCATTGCACCTGGCCCAACATCCTTTGCCTGACTATCAATTGTTTGGTGGTTTCCTGGCTTTTGCACAATTTTTCCCCATTTGAAAAGGTTGAAATGCCTCACCTATGGCTTAGTTACTGGCAGTAAGAGCTTGAAGCTAAAACATGCTGACATTCTTGGCTCCACCCCTTTTGTGTTTGGCCACACTCACCACAAATGCAGCCCCGAGAGGTTCTCTGAAATTGAATTCACCCTGCAGGCTGAAATACGTTCCTCATCGCTGTTTTAAAACTAACATTTTGCATACATCAAGCCAAACTACTTCTGCTTTGAAGTCCATGGAAAGGATTCTGCTTTTCCTTCCTAGCCATGAAAGACATGGGGACAGTTCATAGAATAGAGGTTGCATATTCAAAATATATCAGTCTGTTAAGCCTACATCTTTTATTATCGGTCTATGGAAACTTTTTGCCATAGAAAAGATATGGGGTAGAGTTTGGAATTCTTTGAGGAGGGCAATTCCATGAATTACCCAGAACATACTTGGCAATTCTATGGCAATGAGACAATGCCCACACGCCTTAAGAGAGCAATGCTATGGCCCCTAGATGGCGTCTTGGGGGTGAGGGTGGGCATAGGATACTTTGGATTCCTGGATCTGAGGCCAGAGACAGCACTTTGACCTCGAACTCAGGAGTCTGAGCATCCCTCCTCCTCGCAGCCAGTGTGGACAGAACCACACTGGTTTCCTCTATGAGCTTACAAACCTGAGCTCAAAGATGAGAGAAAGGGGGCAGTTTCTGTGGGTGAGGAGGGGAGGAGACTGGGGTGGCCGCTTTATGAAAAATTCTCTGGCAGCCCCACCCTCCTTCCCTCCCTCTATGCGGAGCCACAGTTTGGATGGGCAAAATTGCCCATCTAGCGAAAATGCAGGGCGAGAGAAGCATGGAGGCAAAGACTGCCTCAGTGCTTCTCTTGCCCAGCACAGGATGCCAGTTAGCCTCTGAGTTCGGAGGCTGATGGACATCCAAATAGTATTACACCCTAAGAAATGTGGGTGAAACAACAACTCAAGATTAATCCATGAAGAATCCCATTTTCAAGCCCCAGCCAGTCCCATCCTGTTGGGTCTTCTTGGTGGCAACTGGTCCTACAACTACTTTGTGTGGAGATAGAGATCAGGTGCCTCCCTTAACAACTGTGGTTCTTGGAAATTGGGGATGAAGCACTAAGTAGGATGAATCCATGGGACAAACCCGTTTGTCTATACTTGTATGTACGTGTATACACACACACACACTCAGACAAGGGTGTAGAAAAGAAATACAAACAGTGGGGGTCAAATAAAATGCCAAAAATTTAGCCAGTGACAATTCTATCTTAAGTTTAAGATAAATAAAGTTATAATTCACAAGAGCAGTAATTGATGGTAATACTATTGTGGTGGTAATACTATTGCTGTAATCCCATGCACCTGGGAATAAGACCCATTGAATACAAGAGCACTTCCAAGTAAACATGCATAAGGTTGTGCTGTAACATGACTGCCCCTCTGGAACATATAATATCCTAGGTATCTTTACATAGACATAAGGCCCATTGTGTCCAATGGGCCTTACTCCCAAGTAAATGTGCATAAGGTTGCAGCCTTACGTACCCCATATCTGTTTAAGTAGCTGACCGTCTTCCCTAATATACAAGGGCAAAGGGTAAAAAAATGATGTTTAACATAGAAGAGCTATTTTATATTAAACATCCTTCCCCTTCCCCCAGCCCTTTGCCCTTGGCTTTTTTGGCAGCTCCTGTGGGGTTCTCCTTTTTTGTTGGCTTTGGTTTCCTAATATACACCCAGTCCATCCTTGACATCTTCTGAAGACGGCTTACTGTTTGTTCCTTAGCCAATAGAATGTCACCAAGCAGTGGAACATAAGCAGGCCTTTTCAGTGGTGGCATCCAGTCTTCGGAACACTCTCCCACATGTAATTTGAGAGGCAGAAATGGTGGCAAGTATTAAATGCCTCTTGAAAACACACCTATTCATACAGGCTTTCTCTGACCTGTGAAGGACTTTTTTACCACCCAGTTTTATTGTTATGATGATATAATGCTTTAACTGTTTTTATTTATTATTTTTAACTTCTTTTTATGTCGGCATGCTGTATTTTAATGTACACCTGCTTAGGGATTTTAATATATTAAGCGGTATAGGAATATCATGAATTCATTCATTCATTTATTTGTTTGTTTATTTATAAATAAATAAATAAATAAATAAATAAGAGTTATGAGTTATACTCTCAGTGAGTCAGGGTGCATGAACTGATTTTCTTTCTCTCTCTCTCTCTTTCACACACACACATGCAATTTCCCCTCTACTTGCATGTTAATGGGTGAATGGGTCATTGTTAGTCTGGACCACGGATAGGTAACTGTGCACCCATATGTTGCTGCCAGCATGACCAGCGGTCAGGAATGATGGGAGTTGTGGTCCATAACATCTGGAGGGTACCAAGTAGCCTATGCCTGGACTAGGCTATGGCATGGCATCTACTCTGAATTTCTTAATAGAGCATACAAGGACGTGATCCAGTGCAAGTGATTATAGCAAAGGTTGCCCCCATCTGCTTGGAAAGCACCGACAATATCCTGGACGCTTCTACACAGTTTGTACTGATAAAAATTAAAGGGTGATTCTGTTGAAAAGCAGAACTGAACTTTGCTGGCAAAGCACTTCCATTTTCTCTGTCTCACCTAATTACTTCAAAACCACAAACACACCATTTTCCCTCCCTGCAAGCGTCTACAAAGCAGCTTTCCAAGACAGCTTTTACCAGGGCTGAGCTGACTTCTGCGCCTACCTTTGCTTCTCTAACACTCCTGACACCATCTCCAGACAGACAATGTGTCTTGGGCACATTGAGCTCTAAGAGCTCGGAGTCCTTCTCAGGGAGCCTTGCCTGCTTCCCTCGCTAACTGGGATCTCCCATGTGCGTGCGTGCGTGCGTGCGTGCGTGTGTGTGTGTGCTTGCTTGCTTGCTAGCTTGCTTGCTCACAGGGTTATCTGCTACACAGCAACTGTTGGTTTTGGCGTAGAATTAGGACCACACCTGCTATTCAACAGCCAAAGACTAGAGAGAGAGAGAGAGAGAGAGAGACAGAGAGACAGAGAGAGAGAGAGAGAGAGAGACCTAATACAATATTTGTTGTGGTTTTAAGATACATATAACATACACACACAACACATCCAAGTAGTCTAATGGTGAGGGGGTAATGGGAAACATTCTGTGAAAGGTATGTGTGATTTGAGAGACCTCTTAGGGAAATGTCTTGAAGAGCAGCAACAACTGCAGCAGCATTCTCCCCCACCCCAACCGTATGAAAGTACATACTTATGGGGTGCTATCCTCACATGTCTCTAGCCACCTAGATGTTGCTTCCTATCAAAGTCTCAAACTCCCAACCATTTTGGACTCCTTCATACTGTGCAGGGGATAAGGACTTATTTATTTATTGCATTTTTATGCTGCCCAATAGCCGAAGCTCTCTGGGAGGTTTACAAAAAATAAAACCATAAAAAAACACTCAAAATATAAACAACAGTTTAAAAATACAATATAAGAACACAAGCAGGATAAAACCAAGCAGCAATGCAAAATTAATACCAATTTAAAATACAGATTTAAAACAGCAAAGTTAAAAATTAAACTGTTAAAATACTGAGAAAATAAAAAGGTCTTCACCTAGCGTCTAAAAGAGTATAATGTAGGTGTAAGGCGAACCTCTCTAGGGAGCTCATTCCACAGCAGGGGTGCCACAACAGAGAAGGCCCTCCTCCTGGTAGCCACCTGCCTCACTTCCTTTGGCAGGGGCTCATGGAGATGGGCCCCTGAGGATGATCTTAGTGTCTGGGCAGGTACATATGGCTTGGCCCTCTCAAGAGGTAGCCCTGAGAATCCCAACCCCACTTCCTGCTTAAGAGCTCTGGATAGCAGATACTTAATAGCAAACTCAGGTGGTGGGTGCTGACAGAAATGCAGCCACTAAGAAACAAGACGGAGGTGTCAGCATGCTTGGGAGATACCCTGAAGTTTGCAGTAGTACCTTTTAAAAAAACAACTTAGGAGGTAACTCCTGTCCATCCCTCCACCCTCCAAAAAACAACTCAACGAGGCCTCAGCATGCTCAGTAATCATGGATTACTGAAGGTCAGCTGGAAAAGAAGCCCCCAGAGTGAGTGAGTCAACTGAGTGACTTGGGGGGTAGGGAATAGAATGGGCTATCCTGGAGAACAAGCCTGACTGACTGGAAACCTGAAGATGAGCTCTCCAGTGGAGGCTGGTGGCTCCGATGTCAGTGGGACGGTGAATCTGCTCCAAGTTTCAGTCAGAACTCTAAAGCGGAGCCATCACCCTCCATTGTAGAGCTCCTATCAAGAATGGGAGGATACAATACCACACTTTAATGCAGACCACACTTGCTCCGCTGATCTCCGTGACTGTCTCACAAATTTAGCTTAGTGTAATTCCAAATAAATTTTAGTATGATGGATAATGCTGTGATGTCCTGGGTTATCCACACAACAGCAGTGATTGCTAGATTGACCAGTGAGGCCAATATAGGGGAGCCAAGGAGCATCACCTCCCTCCTCACTTACTTATAGCATCCCAGCAGCATAGCTGGCTGAGGTTGTAAGCTTCAAACTAACATGATTTTTTTTTCTCAAAGGAGGAGAAAAACTGCAGAGAAACATTGTGGATCATGCAGTTTGTTCATTGCTAGCCTTCGTCTTCTTCTGATACGAGCAATCAGGAGACTGGCTGGACCTAAAAGACTTATTTTAATGATTAGAAGGCCATAAGTGAGTGGTGAGACAATTCTCAGTCATCTTTAGACTGGATTTGCTTGCTATTGAATTACTGTTATAATAAATGCCTTGGTGTAATAGTACATTTTGAAGTGCAGGTACTCATCATGACAGTCACTAGAGCCACACCACCAAAAAGAGTCCAAAACTTCAGGCAGCTGCAGCTCTATTCTTCTCGATCATCCAGAGTGCAGGACACGGAATAATGGGCTCAAGTTACAGGAAACCAGATTCTGGCTGGAAATCAGGAAAGATTTCCTGATTGTTAGAGCAGTATGACAATGGAACCAATTACCAAGGGAGATCGTGGCCTCTCCCACACTAGAGGCCTTCAAGATGCGGCTGGATAGCCATCTATCAGGTATGCTTTAATGTAGATTCCTGCATTGAACAGAGGGTTGGACTCAATGGCCTTGTAGGCCCCTTGCAACTCTACTATTCTATGATTCACATGGATTTCTAGCAGTTAAACCACTTCTAGCAGTTTTAATCTTCACCAGGAGGAGGATTTTGGAAAGCTAATGGGTCTTAATTCCCCATTCTAGACCAATCCCAAACTACCCTGTATTACAACAGGGAACAATATATTGACCTGGGTTGAATGACATAATAGGTCTTCATGGGTTATTTAACCCACGATGAGCCATCACCCTGGTGTGTCTCAGGTGCATATGGCAGCCATTTTGGATATGCAAAGTCAAATCTGGGTGATTAGGAGTCGTGCTGTGTCATGTGAACCCGGCCATCATTTCGGGATTAAATAGCCCCTGGAACAACCCTCAATTGGTAGTATGATTATGCGAGGGTTGTTTAACCCTCGCATAACCCATGATGGCCGGGTTCACATGACACGGCACAACTCTCAATCGTCTCAATCAAATGGCTGGGTTCGCACGACTTGGCTCAACCCCTGATCTCCCTGATAGAGGGTTGCCTATTCAAAACCCAAATTGCATGCACCTGACCCACAATGACCTACCTGTGTTGTGTGAACCGGTCCAATGCTGGAAAAAGCAATTCGCCCCACCATGCCACCAACTACTGTGAAGTTTGCTGCTAAGCTCAGAGGGAACATGGAAAACTGAGGAGGGTGAAAGATGACATCAGTGTCTCTGCTACTAAAAAAGTCCTGGTGCTGAGTCCCTGAGAGCCCTAGCTCCACATCACCGTCTGAGTGTCATATCTGGAGTTGAAGTCATTATTTTTGGGCACAGGCCCCCCCAATCTGCCTGCTATAATAGTCCATCCAGAAAAAATATAAATTTGGCTAGGGTGCAAATTGGATGATGACAATCAAACTGACCAGACAGAAGAAGCAAATAACCATAGTAGTATTCACATGGCAAAGAAGGCAACTTGATTTAAGAATTAAAAACTGAACAGACTTCATACCATCATTATCACAGGGGATACAAGAAGAAATGTACAGTTTTGAGAGGACAGGGGACATTTATTTTAAGGTTACTGAATCTGACATAAACTCTGCGCTCATTTTGTGTCCCTCTATTTCTGTTCTCCCAAAGTCAAGAAAGACAATTAAGGAAAACATCCAATTGCCCCAAGCCTAATTATTGTCAATCTGTGCTCACAGTGGTTAGTGAACTAATTGTGTGTGACTGACCCATTTGTCACATTTATGGTTTTAAATTTTGTATATTGACTTTTTAATGTTCAATCTTTTAATTTCTGTAAACCACCCAGATAGCTTCGGCTATGGGGCAGTATAAAAATGTAATACATAAATAAATAAATAAACTTTGCACACCACTGAAAATTGGTCACATGAGGACTGAGCAGGTGCGTGCTAAACTGCAAATTCTGCTCACAACAACCCACTCATAGGACCAATTTGCCACAATACAGACTTGCAGAATTGATTGAGAACAAGCAATATCCAGGATGGTATGTGATGGCCACAAAAGGTTTATGTAAATGTGGGCACAGTTGCTTTATAGGGCATGGGGTGGGGGGAATCCTTCTTCCTAAGAGCAAAGTCATTATCCAAGTGCTGATTCTTATGTAGCCAAAACAGCAATATCCGAACACAAGAGGAAAGTATCAACAAGCAAAGGAGAACTCCAAAGTTTACAGAAGTAGAAAAATGTTTAGGGATTTTATTTTATTTTTTAAAAAAGGCATGGATCCAAAACAGCTCAATGAAGACTGAATATATTCAGTGGTCACAGAACACTGAAACCTGGTTTCACAGTCACAATCCCCAGGTTGTTCAACCCAGGAATTGTAGGGACAAACGGAACACGTGAGCTGCATGCTTGTTGTTTCCATTTCAAATTAACAACCTAGGAACACCTTGTCCTGGGTTACTTCATGGTATGCGAAACTGGGAATTGTGAGTTGATTATGGGTTAAACAACCCAGAGTTGACCTAACAACAAACCATGGACAATTGTTGGGGCATTCCTGGGATGTTAATTGAAAGTGGAAATGGAGAATGCACAGCTTGCACACTTCACTCATCCCCGCAATTAAACAACCCAGGGTTTGCTACTGTGAAATGTGAACTATGTCAGTGTCTATTTGGGAAAAGGGGGAACCAAAAACTGGGGGAGGGGGGAATGAAATGGAATATCCTGGAAAAGGGCCTGAATGGATGGCTGGAACACTGAAAGGAACACTGCACATTGCACCATATTGTTGCAGATCTTACTTATAGTCTAAAACTCTGGCCAGAAGTAGGATAAAGCAGGAGATGGGGATGAAGGCCCCAAACTTCTCTGCTAAATCCTTGAAAGGGGAGTGAGGAAAAAAGCAGATAAGAGATCTCTTTTTTTAAAAATTTTTTAAATGTCTCTTAGTTGTTTTATCCCTGAATAATAATTATTTTTTTCTTATTAGCAACCGAAACTGTTTTGGAACTTTAGCCCCAAGAGATTAACTAATCTGAACAGTGATCAAACCTGCTTCCCAAATTTGCAACCCTTTTGTGTTGTGTAGCAAGCCTATTTACTAATATGAAAGTTGGATAATTACATGACACTTCCTGGAACACAGGGAGGAAGCTTTATGTAATGTGACATGAAAGAGGCTTGCTGCTTAATCAGGAGAAGGATATTGTTCCTTTTAGACTTTATGTGCTAGAGCAAAGCTGTCTAGTGTGTGTGTTGACTGAGGGGGGGGGGAAGTAATGTGTAAATAGAATGCCTGAATGTATGTTACCAGTCAGATATTAAGTTAGGGTGATTTTTTAAATTCTCAGTTTTCTAAAAGATTTGATTTTTATGAAGTGCGGGTGTGTTCTTCCACATTTATGTGTTAAATTTATATCCCACCTTTCCACTAAAAATAGTGCTCAAGGTGGCTAACAATAAAACACAGAATTATAATTAAAATATATCAATTAAAAACATCCCTAAAAACAATAAAAAAAGAAATGTACAGAACCAAGTAGATTAAAATCTGCTTCAGTAACAAGGCAGCTCAAAACAACAACAACACCTAACTAACAAAAAAGACTGTCTGAATAACAATGTCTTTGTTTGCTGGTGGAACGATAACAGAAGTGGCACTAGCCCAGCTTCCCTTGGCAGGGAGTTCCAGAGCTCGGGAGCAACCACCAAGAAGCCTCTTTCTCAAATTCCTGTCAAACGTGCCTCCGACAATGGCAGGACAAAGAAAAGGGCCTCTTCTGAGGATCTTGTCATGTAGGAGTATTATAAACTGAGCATTTAATATTGTATAATTAATTGCTTTCTGTGTGCCGCATAAAATTTCACAGCGAGTTCTATAGGAAGTATGCAACTGGAAAAACAGCAGACAAACATCCAATTGCTAATTTTGATGTCAGTTTCCCAGTGTCTTGCAAGTTCTAACTCTCACCCCAACAACCCTAAAGCTCCTTCTCTGGAGTGTGTTATAGTTAGTAAAACGGATCTGTCTAATAACTCCAGGATGAGATTTGGGGCAAGCACTGAATGGTTTCAACTACTAAGAGCCTAATGCTACAAAACCCAAAAGTATGACAAAAAATATTGTGTGAAGCTCCAGTGTAACTTTCAATCCAGGCTTAAGAAGAGCCAGGGTGAATCAGAGTACAGCATTCTCTTCACACAGTAACAAACCAGCTGCCTTTGGGAAGCCCACAAGTAGAACAGCCCTCAAGTAGAACAGATTATTAGGGAAAACATTGTTTATTTAAATTGTATTTTGCTGTTTACATTGTTTTGATTTTTCTATGTTAAATTTTTTAGACATTTTTATTATATTGTATTTTTATGAATTGTTGTAAACTACCCAAAGAACTTCAGCTATGAAACAGTATAAAAATTAAACGAAACAATAAATACATAATAATATGAGTGCAATAGCACCCTGCCACTTGTGTTCCCCCTGCAACTGGTATACAGACGCATATTGCCTCTAATACTAGAGCTAATATATAGCCATCATGACTAGTAGCCATTGATAACCTTATCCTCCATGAACATGATTAATCCTCTTTTAAAGCCATCCAAATTCATCACTATGCCCCGCAGAAGCAAATTCCAGAAACCGCCCTATCAGTGCAGAAAGGCAGCATATTAAATCTGCTGGTCTTTATGCAAAAGAAACAAACAACTTCCATGGCACGTATTAGATCTCTGCCAATTATTTCTTTTCAGGTGATTTACTACATTGCTTTTAAATGACTTATGGACTGGTTAATAAAATGGCTAAAAAGTTAAGAGAAAAAAATATACTATTTTATCCTAGAAAATATGTTTTTAGTTATTTAACCAAGCAGGTAATACTTTGCCCTGGTCATTTAATACAGCCAGAACAATGTATTTGGGGGGAAATTCATAGTCTGAATGAAAAGATGGACACAAGGAGTTTAAAAGGTTGCCACTAAATAGTTTTATCTCACATAGAGGAGAACCCTGATTAAGGGTGAAATCCTATGCATGTTCAGACATAAAAAAGTTCTACAACTCCAAGGAAGCCCCAGCTAGCCATGCTGGCTGGGGCATGCTGGGAGTTGTAGAACTTTTTTTCTGTCTAAACATGCAAAGGATTACACCTTAAAATATTCACATTAGTTACTTGATTAACATCCAAAATTCATTTCAAAGTCACATGTGAAATCTGAAGGAGGACCTTTGTTTTGAGTTCTATTTTCTGAGCCCCAAGCAGATTTCCACAGAAAAGCCACCTGTCTCTTTGAATTTTATCTGGTTCTGTTTGCACTGCCATTCTTTGAGATTGATTCCTACACTCTAACCTCCTTCATGCAAAGTGCTCCAATGACAGCAACTGCATGAATAAACATGAGCAAATGCAGCCATGTTCATGGGAAACTCTTCATAGCTATAATTTGCCTGAATGAGGTAGTACATTTTTTGGCCACCGCACTCACACGAATTGCAGCCACTTCATATGCAACCTCTTCCATGTAGCTGTAACTGCAAGAATGCTTCTTCTGGAAGATTTTAGTGGGTGGGTGTGAATTGGTCATTTCACTGTAGTTAATTATCTGTTTCAGCTGAAGGACCCAAGTGTTATTGCACGTGTATGTGTCCAGGAACATCTTGTGTCATGTCATCTTAGATCTGCATACAATTGTGCAGCTCCAATCTAAGAATGTTTACTCATCAGTGAGCCTTGTGACTTTCAATAAGCAATGGGTATAGGATTTCAACCCTACTCTAATGCGTAAATCTTTCATTCCAAGTCACTTTCATTGTGTACTTTTCAGTGCTAAATCTGCGTCACTTGATCTTTCATGCATATTTTGCTCTAGGTCACACCTGTTATTACAGCATTTTATATAAGAATACAGTAGTGTAAGCCTTATTATTTGAGATCAACTAGACCAATATTGCGAATTTTTGTTTTAAACTGAAGCTTGAACAGTACAGATGTGCAAAATAATTTGGAAGTTCAAAAAAGTTCAAAGCTCAAACTTTAATAGCAATTAATTTCCTTCACACCAAACAGGCAGGGCAGCCCCTCCATCAGCAGGATGACAGACAGCCCTGTTCAGTCAATCAGTGTGGCGTGAAAGCGGTCCCCAAGTGCAGCTGCGCAGTTAGGCTGACTCCATCAGTAGGGAGGGGGAAGGGGACAGAGGTGGCCAACTGGGGTGTGGGAGGGAGGGGGTGGGGCTGTGCTGCATGTAAATTTCAGAGGTGAGATTCATTGTGCATGAGCCACATATGCATTATTCATGAGCTCCTCTCTGGTGAGGGGACTGAGAGGCAAAAAAGCAGGAAAGGAGCCAGACTACTAGTGCCCATTGCAACATGGGCTTTACACTAGTTTGATGAGATTACTGGAGATGGTTTGGCACAAAGTTTAAAAATAATTAACGTGGCAATATAGTTGGTTTGGTGAATTTAATCTGGATTTAATCGGATTTAATATGGATTTCTAGTTTTTTATGCATTATTGTATTTATTTGAATTGTTGTACACGGTCTTGGTAACATTTGTGGAAAGCTGGTATATAATTAATTAAAAAGAATGAAAACATCACAAAAATGGTGTATGTGCATGTCTACTGTCTTCCCTCTTATGCTTTAACCACACTTTTCTGGCCTAGAGACAGGAGATCCTGTGTATCCACATTGTACCTGTTACTTTACAGGCTGACCTTTCATTTTTATCTCGAAGTTATCAAACATCCCCCTGAAGACACTAAAATCACAGCCTGGCTGGGGCAATCCGTTCTTCACCTGTGTGACTCAGATCTTGGGGGCTTCTCCATCTTATACTCCATTAGGCTGTTGGCAGGGTTTCCTGTAACAGTGAAAGTTAAGAGTAGGGGAAAATAAAGTTGTGCTTAGCATGTTATAGAGGAAGAGAGGTAAAAAGGGCAGGAAATTTGTGCCGTGTCCATTTCCCCTTGGCCCTGAGCCGCGGCTCATTCCGGATCTGGGATTTGCGTAGGCAGAGTTAAAAATAACAGGGGTATATAAAGAGAAATGCAGAGGGCCAGTGAGATCCATAACAAAGGGTCTACGAGCTGCACAATGAAGTGGCCAGAATTACCACCACATCAAGGGATATCATCAAAGCCAGAATGTTCCAAAACTGAATGGCCCAAGTAACTGAAGCTTGTGTATCTTTATGTATGCAAGTGTGTGTATATTTGGATCTGTGGCAAAGATATAAAGGGAAATCCCAATCCCCAATGGCACTTTTCCAATTGATTTCAATGGAATATGGACTGAACCCTTACAAAGTAATCCTAAGCATATTTACTCAGAAATAAGTCCCACTTACTTGTAGTAATGCAATCCTACAATTTAGGACTGTAGTCTTAGGTCCCCTCTACAAGGATTCGCTTTTGCGCCCGGTTAGGCGATTATGCGCATAATCGCTGAAGCGCATTTACAACTAATATCTCTGCACGAGAGGCGGCGAAGCGCATTAACGGATGACCAAAATGCGCTTTACAAGTAGTTAATGCGCATAAGCGCTTGTTCACATAGTCAAAATGCACTTTAACGGCCAGAGCAAAATAAAACTCGCGATTTAACGCACATTCGATAATGCGCATAATCGGAGAGATAACGCGCCTCTACGCCTGATTTGCGCTCCGTTCTTGTAAAGGTAAATTTTTTTAAGCGCCTTGAAAGAGCTTTAAACCTCTCTTGTAGAGGCAGCCTCTGTTATATGTCGGATAGCATTCGTTCAGATCATAATTATTCTGAACTGCAATTGAAAGCATATGTGTTGTGTGTACGTATGTACTGCACATTAATGCATATACATAAGGAGAATTCCTGCCCTCCTGGCCATTTCAGTCAGTTTTTCTTTTATAGCCTGTTCTGTAAAATAACCATAGCCATAAATCTTCCTTCTAATAACAAATAGGGCTACATTTTAGCATGGAATTTTTAATTGATATTTTGCATGTCTGTAACTATTAAGGGTTTCAAGGGAGATTAATGACTATAACAGGTGTAAAAGATTCAACCCTCTCAAGCAGGGCAAATAGTGAATATTAACAGGTTCATGTCAACTTAGGAAGGAAAACAAATAAAAAAGAGGTTTCCAAAGTGCCTCATTTTCAGAACATACAGTGAAATTTACTTTTTTAAGAGACTAGCCTTCACAAATAGCAGATCGTTAATCCCTACACAGACAATACAGGATAATTGAGCCACTGCTTGTAAGGACAAAACTGAATGATTAATGCAAGGTTTCTTCTGCCTATTCACCAAGAATGAACCACACCACACTTGGTCAGCCACTGTTTGTTTAGTATTTGAATATGAATTGACAGAAACAAGTTGAATGAGTGCAAAGTTCCTATTTAATTCAGTCTCTGATAAGGATGGGCTCAGAATAGTCACACAAACCATTTGACAGGTAGTTCAGAGCCTAAACAAATACAGTCAGTGAGTCTTATTGAAGTCAAGGGATGAAAAGAACAATTAGTGAAATTCCTATTTATTAAAATGGCTCTAGATTGCAAAATATGCAGCTATAATCTTAACCATACCTCTACGCTAATAAGATTAAGAATGGGCTGTAAACTCCTGGAAATGGAGATAAAGGGAATTAATTAGGCTTCAATCCTATACATGACTAGGCAGAAGTCATTACATCCATTGGGGCTTAGTACCAGGTATGTATGTATAGGAGGTTGTCGTTAATTATTTTTACAGCATACACAATAACATTTCTCACCTACAATGGCTGAAAGTGCAGGTAAATTCCCTCAGAACTACTGCTGATCTTGAATATCGATTTAATACTGACACCATTCTCGGGGCTGTACAAAATAATAGCTCCAGGAGAGTTTGGAGCCTGCAAACTCTTTCAGGACTTCAAGCTGACTCCCCACCCCACTCCACCTTGGTATTCTATAAATAATCCCACATCCCCAATCTAGCTAAATTTAGTCGTGCAATTCTAGGCATAGTACTAAGACACAAACTCCATTAAATTTAGTAGGACTGCCTGAGTAAACACAGAGAACTGGGCTGCCTACGGTAAAAACAACAACATGCTGGAACCTTTCTCGTTTTTAACGAGAAGTGTGTTATATGAATGACTTTTCATATACCTCATACGTCTGTTATTGGGAGAGTTGGGGCCCTCAGCGTGTCCAGAACACGCCTGAAAAGGCGCCACCAGCAATCTCCGAGTTGGTTAAACAGCTTCAGACTGAAGGGCGCAATCCTATGCATGTTTACACAGGATAAAAAAAAATATCCTACAACTCCCAGCATTCTCCAGCGGCGCAATTCTATGCATGTTTAGACAGGGGGGTGGGGGAGTTGGCTGGGCAATCTGGAATTTATAGGACTTTTTCCTGCATAAATATGCATAGAATTGCGCCCCTTTCCTGTCTAAATCTGTTTAGGATTGAGCTTAATAGACTGAGAGTGTATTGACCACCGCCCCGTCCTGAACCGGGGCGGGCCCGAGCTTTGGAGTTCCCCCACCATCTTCGGGACTTCTTTAAAAAGACGAACGCGACGTCTGATAACATTGTTTTCCTTCCATCGGCGGGAAAAAGCTGTCAATGGATGATAAGTGAAACTGCCTTTAATTGGAGGTCACTTCGGATTGAATTTCTTCTCGTTCGTTTTCCTTTCGCTTGTTTGGTGATCGTGGAATGTAATCGTCCAATCATACCCGTCTCGGAGGCACGGTATTACTGGTGTGTATTATCCAGATATACTGGGTACCAGTTAGTGCCACCTGTCCACTGTTGTCTATTGAACGTCGTTGATATTCTTTTGGAGAACGAAATATTCTATCTCCCATTTACTCGTTTGCAAATCTCATTGCACTCCATGGGGCCCACATCCCAAAAGAGAAGTGCATAAGATTGTGCTGCACATTGTTCTTCCTAGGATACTATACTGGCAGTTTTGCATTTGGCCTACAGAGGCTGTTTTGGAAGATCATCAAAGATCGCCAACATAGGTGTGCGCAGCACATTTCATTAGGGTGTGCACCCAGGGATTTTTTAAAAAATCATTAAAGGATTTTTTAAAAACCATTTATCGAATGTTCAATCATAAAGGTCATTATTCATTTATTTATTAAACACTGTAGACACTGATGCCCTACTCTGCATTTGGCTTGCCTGTCTGTGGAAGGGCCATTGCAGGTGGTGGAGGGTGGGGAATGAGGAGACGCTCCTCAAACCCCAGCATTGGTGGGACTTTGTGGTGACACTGGCTGGAGGAGGAGCTTAGAGGGCGATATTAGCCTTCGGAGGCCCTCAGGCTCTTCTCCTAGCCTCTTTGAAGTGTGGCTTGTGGAAGAGAGACTCCCAGCAGAGTGATTCCTTTTTGCTCCTGCTTCCTGGAGAAATGATGCGCTGTAGGGGGCAGCAGCAGTGGAGCAGTCGGAGGGCAGCTGGAGGACTGTTCCCGCTTCATCTACATCCTCCTCTGGATCCCTACTCAATGGGCCCCTCAATTTAGTGCTTATTGCTTGAAACTGGGGTGTGCCTGGGCACACCCTTTGCGCACACCTATGTGATGGCAATCCCAAGCCTTGTCTCCAAAGATAGTCCCAAAATTCAAGCAGATTTATATCAACAAACCAGTTCTAGCAGTTTTCATCTCCACCAGGAACAGATCCTAATGGGTCTTAATTACCAAGCCACCAACAAAATACTTTGTACTACTACTGGGAACAATACATAGTTGTTGAGAAAATTCATTCCACCCACCCACCCATTCCCCTAGCTACTGTGAGAATTGCAGCTAAGCTCAGATGGAACTGGGAATATTGAGGGGCATGGTAGATGAGTTCAGCATCAATCATCATCACCATCATCATCATTATCATCATCATCATCATCCTGTGAACCCTGGCTCCACTACACCACTGCTGGCGATCATAGGCATGTGCAAGGGGTGTGTCAGGTGTGCCCAGGCTGGGACTTGAAGAGCATCTCCTCATTCCCCCCTCCCACCTGCAACGGCCCTTCCGTGGACAGGAAATCTGAATGCAGAGCAGGGCATCAGTGTCTACAGTGTTTAATAAATAAATGAATAATGTCCTTTATGACTGAGCATTCAATAAATGATCGCCTTAAAAAAAATCCCTGGGTGCACGCCCTAATGAAATGTGCTGCGCACGCCTATGTTGCCGTGATGAGTGCCTGCTGTTCAAGTTGTACCACTACACCACTGGTCAGCAGTATACATAATTGCCCACCTATATCCAAGATAAAAAAAATGGTTTGAAAGGATCAGTACTCAATTCAAGCAAAGAGAAACACTGATTCTGTGGAAACCATTTTGGGTGAAATCCAAAGAGGGGGAGGGAGCGCTTGCTATTCTGAGCACTTTTTCACTAGTCAAAGTTACCAGTTCCTTGCAATAAACTCGCACAGGCTAATGTTACATATGGAACTCCTGCTTGAGCATGAAATTATTTGTGTAACCTCAGATTCTATTACTCTTAATACTAATATTATTCACATTTGTTTTCCACCCTTACTGCAGTGGTAGCTTGCTTCTGTCCCTGGAGGTTCCATTTAGCTGCCATAGCTAATTACTGTCATTAAACCTATTATCCTACATGGATTTCTGTAATCCCCCTTTCAGGCCAACTAAACTAGTGCCCATCACTGGATTTTGTTGCAGCAAATTCCATTAATTAGTTTTGTGTTGTTGTGTGAAGAAATAATTTCTTGTTTCCATTGAATTCATGGTGGATCCTTCTATTTTAACCTCACTTCAACCCTCAGAGGTAGGTTGGGCTAAGAGGGAGGATTTCATGGCTGACCAATCCAGCAAAATGTCTAGGGGGTTACTACTCCCTATCTCTCCCACAGATCATGAGTTTGAGCAAGCCTGTTCACATCCCCTCAGCTGTTTCCTGGTCCGGGAAACTGAGAATAACTCTGGCGCAAGCGCTGTTGAGAGGTACAATCTAAAAAAAAAAAAAAAATGCACACCTTTGTACTCACCTGGCCCTAGGTTTCTCAAATATTGACCATTTAAAGAGGTCTGCCATGCTCCATGGAACATAAGATAATTATTTCAAAATGATTCCAGTTCAATTAAACACACACACACACACTGAGAAAGAGAGAGAGAGAGAGAGAGAGAGAGAGAGAGAAAGCATCATTAAAGAGGAGTTTAGATTTAATTTTGTGACTTTATACCTTTCCTCTATGAAATTATTTTCCATTGCAGCAACCATTTCTGACGGAAAGCTGCCTCATGCCAGATCAGGCTTCCCCACCCCTCTAGTTCAGTAGTGCCTACTCTAGTGCCTACTCGGACTGGCAGTAGTGTTCAAGGGTTTCAGGCAAAAGTCTTTCTCCTTCCCTGCTATGTGATCCTTGTAAACTGGAGATGCCAGGGTTGGGCCTGGGCCATCTGCATGGGCAGCAATGTTCCACCACTGAGCTATGATCCTGTCCCTGTACTAAATTGAATATTTAGCAGGACCTGAACACCCTGCCTTCCAGTTTTATCTGGTGTATTAACATTTGGAACATTATGTCCTACGATGAGTAGTAAGACCAAAGACCCATAACTGTGGTCCCCCTTTGGAAGACCAAAGACCAGACTTCCATATCATGGCAGAACCCTTGGGTATAGTCTTGGAATTTTCCCCATGGGTTATTTGCCATTTGAATTTTTTATTTATTTATTTATTTTGCATTTATATCCCACCTTTTTTCCTTCAAGGCTTTTCCTTTTTTCCTCCTCCTCTCCCATTTTATCCTCACAACAACAACCCTGTGCTGTAAGTTGGGCTGAGAATCTGACTGGCCCAAAGTCACCCAGTGAGCTTCCATGGCCATGTGGGAACTAGAACTAGGATCTCCCGACTCCCAATCCAATACTTGATTCATCACCCAGGTGAACTTGATTACCAGTGTGATCAATTAGGAAAGATCCATGACCATGGAACTAGATTCCTGGTAGCCAGCTCTTTCCCGAAAAAAAAACCCAACCCCAAACACCTAGACAGGCAATCCTGATTTTGGTGTTTCACATGCATGCCTTCACTAGAGCCATTTTGAAACTACTATACAATCAGGGCTACTTTATACATCAATAGAACACACTTTTCTGTAGAAATGTTGTGCAACTTAATCATGAATGATCGTATGTGATTATATATTAATTGTACATGCAGCACAATGTGTGTGTGTGTCATAGTTGCACAGGACAGTTTATATATTGGGTTCGATATTATTCCTTGCTGGCTTCCAAATATTTATTATGGAATTTTTATCCTGTCCTTCCCAAAAAAGAAATCCTCCCAATCATTTTACAAACACCTAAAAACCAAAATAAAATCTATAAAAAGAAGTCAGCAATATGGGGGGAATGGGACTACAGCAGCAACTTTTTAAATGTTTATATAAAGATTTCTAAGCAGCCTTTTAGGGCAGAGACCTGATAAGGTGACTTGCATTTTAAAGCAGGTTAAAACATAATACAATCAAAGTTAAAAACAGTAGTTAAAAATGTCAAAAGTAACATCCACACTCATATAAAATTAATTTAAACAATGGGTAAAACAGATAAAATCAGTATAAAACAAATTCTGTCAAGAATAAAGAATGAATTAAAAGGCCTGGGAGAAAAAAATGTTTTCACCTAGTACTGAAAAGATAAGAATGTAAGTAGTTGCATGGCAAAGTCTTCTTGGGCGAATGTTCCACAACCACTGAAAAGGCCTTTCTCTTATCGCCACCTCAGATTATGAGCCCTTTCAGACTGGCCCTCTGCAAGGAACACTCTCTAAAATACTTAGGATTTCTATATTGCTAGGTTTGTCAATGTCAGTCACCTTGAAAGTATTGTAAACTGCCTTGAAGAAGAAAAATGAAAGGCAGGGTATATACTATATACGTATTTAAAAACAAAAAACAAATACATTTAGCATATCAGAGTGTTCTGAGTGCTTCACATCCATTATCTCAGTTAATTCCCTCAAGAGCCCTGTAAAGTTAGTGAGTATCGTTTATTATCCTTATATTGCAGAAAGGAGGTGAGGTGGTGATGCCAAGGCTAAGAGATAGTGGATTGCCTATCAGCCTTCCCCAACTTGGTGCCATCGAGATGTGTTGTGCTGCAACTGCTACCATGATGGCTGGGGATAGTGAGAATTGTAGTACAAGTCATCTGGATGGCACCACGTTGGGGAAGACTGCTTAAAGCTACCATGGGTGATCTAAGAATTATGCTGGGGACTTCCCTGTTCACTGCTCAGACATTTGCAGCCTGATCTTGAGGAACCATGTTACTCAGAAAATTCCAGTTGATTCAGAGGGATTTACTTAGAAATAATTATGTGTAGGTTTGCAGGATCCACTACTACATTACAGCACTTCTATATTGAAAACTTATTTCTGAATATGAGCCAACAGTGTGATGTGGCTGCAAAAAAAATCAAATGTTATTTTGGGCTGCATTAATATAAGTATATAGGGTGACCAGATAAAATCCAGGTCAGGACTCATGTAACTTTAACAGTTGTAAAGAAAAGGGAATTTCAGCCAATGTCATTTACATGCAATTAGTTCCTGGTGAAATTCCCTCTTCATCACAGCAGTTAAAGTTGCAGGAGCCCTGCCTTCTTTTGTATATGGTCACTCTAGTATAGTGCCTGCACCTTTAACTGTTGTGATGAAGAGGGAATTTCACCAGGAACTAATTGCATACAAATGACACTGGCTGAAATTCCCTTTTCTCTACAACTGTTAAAGTTACATGAGCCCTGACCTGGATTTTATCTGGTCAGCCTATAAGTATAGCTTCCAAATTGTGCAAGGTACTGGTTCCCCTTTATTCGGCACTGGTTAGGCCTCATCTTGAGTATTGTGCCCAATTCTGGGCACCACACTTCAAGAAGGATGCAGACAAGCTGGAGCGTGTTCAGAGGAGGGCAACAAGGATGATCAGGGGTCTGGAAACAAAGGCCTATGAGGAGAGATTGAAAGAACTGGGCTTATTTAGCCTTGAGGGGAGACATGATAGCACTCTGCAAATACTTGAAAGGTTGTCACACAGAAGAGGGCCAGGATGTCTTCTCGATTAGCCCAGAATACAGGACACAGAATAATGGGCTCAAGTTACAGGAAGCTAGATTCCATCTAGACATCAGGAAAAACTTCCTTTTAGAACAGTGGAACCAATTACCCAGGGAAGTCGTGGGCTCTCCCACATTAGAGGCCTTCAAGAGGCAGCTGGACAGCCATCTGTCAGGTATGCTTTAAGGTGGATTCCTGCATTGAGCAGCGGATTGGACTCAATGGCCTTATGGGCCCCTTCCAACTCTTCTATTCTATGATTCTGTGGTTCTATAAGATCAGCTTTCCTACAAGGATCTCAAGGTGACATATATGCTTCTCCTCACCACCACTTTATCTTCAGAACAACTCCATGAGATAGATTCATTTGAGAGCGATTAGCCCAAGGTCACCTCATAGCTGAGTAATTATTTAAACCCAGCTCTCCATTGACCAAGTCTGACACATTAACCCAGACTTCCCCAGATGTGTTTGGACTGCAACTCCCATAATCCCCAGCCAGCATGGTCAATGACCATTCTCACTGGAAATTATGGGATTTGCAGTCCAAAGCATCTGGAGGGTATCAAGTTAGGGAAGATCGTGTGAACCACTACATTACACTGGCTCTCGTTTTCTAAGTTTCTTGATGTCTAAATGTCTATTATCAGAATCTTTTCATTTATTATCTTCCCCCTGCACCACCCCAAAGCCCTGTGTCAGATTATCCCTCATTGTTTCCCATTCTGGTCCCCTCCAACGTAAGTAATTTACCACTGCAGATATCTTGAAGCACAGTGGTCATGCTGGCTGGGAATTATGGAAGTTAAAGTCAAACACATTTGGTAGGCACCAGTTTAGGGAAGTCTGTGAGATACATATTGCACTTGCATTGAATTATCCGACAATCCAAACACATTTTTGTTGTTCCTTGGGCCATTCAAATGAAGGAGTTGGGCTGCATTTCCGCTTACTGGAATTTAAGGTGAGTAATACCCCTTCCCCACCTCACAACTTTCTGCATATTCATGGTTGAATCTTGGGACAGAAAGGTTGTTGACACTTGTGTCTTTTTCAATACAACTTCAGGATAATGTCCATAATTGGCTTAAAGAGCCATTTTAATATGCAAACATTAGGGAAGAGAGAGAGAGAGAGAGAGAGAGAGAGAGAGAGAGAGAGAGAGAGAGAGAGAGAGAGAGAAAACCAGCTTGCTCACCAAGTTAAGAGCCATGTTGCACCTTTGGAATTTATCCCGGAGGGAGAAGGACTTTCCAGGCCTTGCACCACAACTGTGGGGCTGGACATATGCCAGGGAATTAATTCTGATCTTGAAACAAAGATGAGCAATAAGGATAGTGTGGAGACAATTTCCTTGCAGAGACCAGCATGTGTTTTGAAAAAGAATGCTAGATCTCTTGGGGAAAGATTTGCATAGTTGTTGCTCTTCTGGATTACAGCAACAATTTATTGTGCTGCTCCACCCTGATAATTAAGGCCTGGCAAGGAGAGTAACTGGAAGAGTAGCTTTAGATTCAGTCTCGAAAAACCAGCATGCCTTTGCATCCACATTATTTGTTACAGCCACAATATTTGGAATGGTCTTCTGTACCTTCCGAACAGCAGCATCAGCCCAACATTCTTAGAAAGGTAATGGATATGGGAAGCTGAGCACAGGCAACAGGCTTGGGGAGATAACTCCTATCTCTTCTGGACAAACTCAACAGCTAAGGAGCTTCCTGGTATTGAGTGGCTGGAGGCCAAGTCCCAACTAAGGAGGGAAGATAGCAGACACCAAACACTCTGCTCTCCTAATGGGCACAGTCCCATGTAGTTCTTCAAAAGCCTGAAGACATCTCTGTGTTGCCTATGCACCATTTGGGATACTGCCAAGGTCTCTCTTGAGGCTGTCCTCACCTCAATAAGTGAAGGCAAAGAAGGAATCTGTCTACCTTTTTTGTACTCAAGCAAATACATCCCACACTGGAGGAACCAAGTAGATAGTAGTATTTATCCCGAACTTCTCACCAGTGCTACCTCCAAGCTTTTGAGGGCTCTAGGGCAAGTCAATCTCAATGGGCCCCCTCCCTCAGTGCGTGAAACTTCTCACCACCATTGTCCCCAGCTGTTATTGCTTGTCATCCTCTTTCTCAACATTGGTACCACTTGCATGCTTGACAGGCAGAGAGACAATGAGAAAGGACACCATGTCCAGGTTTGGACAACATGCCGCAGCTCACCGTGGGTTTTATAACCCACAATGAGTCATGGGCCTGTGGGCTCCAAATTACATATCCAATCCTCACTTGAGAGTTGTCGTGTCATGTGAACCCAGTGAAAGTGGGCTATGAGGATTAAACAACCCTTGTATAACCCTCGTATAAGCCACATTGACTGGATTTGCACAACACGACACCCCTGAGCAGGGGTTGCATATTCAAAAGAATGGCCACACATGTCCCCCATATGCCACAGCCTCATCATGGGTTAAATAAGCAGTTTGCAATGGTGACGAGGAAGAAAAAGTCGAGGAGCTTTTGTCAGGGGAGCCTGGGCAGGTGCCTAATCATGCTTACCCTTGACCCCAGCCCTGTCTCACACCTGCCATGGGGACTCTGCGAGACACTCAGCCACCCTATTTGCATCTAGAAAGTGCTTGCTGCTTGTAGGAATAATCCTAGTGGGTTCTCCCACTTTCAGGCTAATGACTCACAAAAGCACAATGCAGTTTTCTCTCTCTCATAAAAAAAGGGTTCCGAAAACAAGAACAATTATCTCTCTCCTGCCACACATACATGCAGCTGCTGTACCTCACAGAAAGGGCAGCTGAGACCCTGTACTCTGTGATAAAGTTGTCTTTGCTTGGAATATTCAACGAATATTGCCAGCAGATACTCACATTATCTAGGGGGAAAATACATTAGGCTTGGGAGAAAATGGTCCGATACTGTTGTTTTTAAAAGCAAAGAATGCAGAGCCCAGGTCAAGACTGAGACATAAACACCACTCAAACACAGAGAATCTGTGAGACATTCTTGTGTAATTACAACTATGCAGAAACAAAAGGTGCCACGGCAGCTTCAGAACTAATTAGTTTATTGTGACATGAGGTTTAGGTAAACACACACAGTCAGTTTGTGCAAATTCAAGCCTGCATCTCTTCTTGATGCTCATTTACATACACTGGAATTCAAAGGCACACATACCCACATATGAAGTTGGAAAAGATATTTCAAGTATTTGGGAGCCAACATTGAATTCAAAAGTATTCAGTGTTGGCTCCTAAATATCTGAAATACTTTCAGCCCCACAAGCCACTTTTTTCAAGTTCCTAGCCACTAGCATTAAATTTTTGAATGCCCAGGCAACCATACATTTACGATTTTTCAAGACAGAATCACAAAACAACTTAGTCCAGAAGAATATCCTTGATTCAGTGGAATTGCTTCCAAATAACTTGCTGTGTTGTTCGGGGATTGCATACAATGGGAATGAACATTGTGAGATCATTGATTAGTATTCATAAATGCTGCAATGCTGAGGATGCTTCCTTGGAAGAAAGTTCTGTTGACATCAGACCTGTACACTAATAGTAAAAAATCTCTGAATGTAGATCTTTAAGTGGCCAAAACTGCACCATCTAGGTGTGAGAGGGAAATGTCAGTAGGTTTGTAAAAAAAATATGTAGGGAAACTCCCTGCAAGCTCAACGAGGACTGAATGTGTTCAATGGGCATTAAATGTTGACTAACTGGTGGGGGGAGGGATGAAAAACTGGGAAGTGGGAATGGAATGGAGTATCATGGAAAGGGGTTGACTGGAATGCTGAATAGGAGCACTCCACAGAGCAACATTTTGTTGCAGGTCCCACCTGTTAGGAAAATGGGTTTCAGATTGGAGTACAATGACACATCCACACAGCAGCAACTGTGTTCCCAGCAACGCACAGCCTTAAGAGGCAACTGGAATAAGCAGGTACTTTCCCCCTGGAAGTACCAGTATCACTGAAATCAGGAAGGCAGTTAAGCAGACTACACACCTCACACTGTTCTCATCATTCCCCCCCACACACTAGTTATGTGGATTGGCAAGGAACCAAGTCAGGACAGGATGCACACATGAACTCCAGGAGTGGATGTACAGAATGCATCCACTCCTGGGTATCCTCACGAGCCATGTGAGATGATTCCTTAACAGAGAATAGAACATAGGGGACTCATCTGCACATATCCATGTAGGAAGTAAATAAGCTATCTTACTGGAATTTGCAGTTTGTGTTGCTTTTTGCACCATTTCCCGTAGTGGTTTGGAATGGGGATATCTTTGCATTTCCTAATACTGGAGTGTACACACAAGCAGATATTCAGAGATAAGTTGATCAGAGGAGCCACCCAACATGTACTAATTCAACAAGTAGCAATGACCATTTGTCTACCACCTTCCCTTTTTGCTGTGCTGTCTGAGTGGCCCTCAGACCTTCAGAACTGTTCTAGGAAGAAGCCAGAGTGAATTTGGGGCAAAACACTTGTTTTTGACTTCCAAAATTAAATTCACACATCTCCATGCACAGGGAAATGGATGAATTGTCTCCATGGGGGTGTCTATATGCAGGAAAAGCCCTGCAGTGGCTGCGGATCTGTGCTGTGTCAGTTATATGATGCAGGTGCAGCTTCACAGATGCTGTAGGGCTTTCTCGTGAAGCTGCAGATTGAAAAAGTCAGGGACTTACTTTTTCAATCAGAGCAATGGCGGTATGGCTCTTCTGGCATCTAACATCGCTCCAGGGCCAATCTGAGGGCGGTCCCTGGTGGAAGGTGACCGACAATTGGTCACCTTCCACCAGAAAAAGGATGGGGGGGGGGCGGCTCTGGAACCTGGATGGCTGCAGGAAACTCCATGCACCCTCCTTGGGAGAGGGAAACTGTGGGTTTTGGAGGGAGGTGACGCCAACCTAATGCCATGAACACAGCCCCCATATCTTGAAGTAGATGCATCATCTTGTTGGTGCAGTCACTTTCAAACATTCTAAAGTGGCAGAAAAAATAACGAACATTACTATTCTATGCCACTTTACTCAAACTTTCTGGTAAGAAGTCTAAAGCCTTCTTCAGACTACATTCTTATTATCCAATAAGTGATACTTTATCAAAGAGGGAATGGATAAGTGAGTAATTGATTGAATAATTGAATAATCATATCCAAAATATAGTAATGAATAGGTTCGCATGAAATTGGAAGGAGATGTTCAGTGGTGGAGGGGGTGCATTTCATAAAGGCCTAGTGAGATCAACTTTATCAATTACATGGATGAGGGATTGGGCAATATTCTCTACAGATTTATAGGTGATACAAGATCAAAGAGATTACAAACACTACTTGTGTTAATTGGCTCACTGTTGCAATGATGTCTGTGATTCCCCAACAACTCTTTGGAAATGGCAACTGATAAGGTAATGCTGATACTGTCTGTCCTTTTTTACTTTTCAATCCCCTTTGACATCACTATTTACACCTCTCCCTGCCCACACCCACCCTGTATATGGATATAAATTGGCAAAATTGTAGTTGACACTTCATGCACATAAAATGGACGGTGTCCATAAAAATCTATGCTGAGGGAAGGAACAAGTCTCTTTCTCATTTTTGCTGCAATAGACTAACATTCGACCCCTCTGGAAATTGTTTTGAACCTGTTTCTCCTTCGGCAACCACCATAATTTCCCTTAGGGGTGCATCATCTGAGGCACTAACTCCATACCGCTGAGGAGGGAGAATGAGCCAGACCCTTTGAAAAGCCTAAAATGCAGGCTCTGGGGGTCTGGAATAATCCAGTCTTTGCTCCGCAGCTCACCAGCCACACCTTTCTGCTCCTCACTTCCATTTTGGTTTGGAATGTGGCTGAAGGTAGACATATGGCTGAGGGTAGACATGATTTTCTCTCTGGCATCACAATCTCAGCAAGGGTGCTCTCCTTGTTCTAAGACCCTAATCTAACCAGTGTAACCCTACACCGATGGTGGCAAACCAGTGGTTTATGGGCTGCTATTTCATGTGGCGAAGGAGAAAGAGAAGGAGATGAGGAGATGGGGTGGCATTGCACACACACTAGGCAATGCTGAAATGCTGCAAACTCCACATTTGCGTCTGTCGTCATTGACTGTGGGCCCAATTGACTTTCCCCATGAGTCAATGTCCCTTCACAGGAAAATTTGCTGTTGCAGCAAAAATAGCAAAGAGTCTTATAGTGCTTGAAAGTCTAATGAAAGCTTTTATAGATTTCAGTCTTATTCACCAGATGCATAAAGGGTTGTGTTGACTTTCAAGTATATGCACACACAAATTCTCAGAGAGAACTGAAATGCAGAAAATACAATGATAATTCTTACCTTAACGGTAGCACATCACAAAACAGGTGATAGCACATACAACCTAGCAATGGTGAGTGGGTTAACACATATAGGCTTGATTTTCATGATATGACAGCCCACCATGGATTAATTTACCTGTGGGGCCTGTCATGTCACACCGGGTGCCATTTTGTGTGGCACTCACAGGTGCCCACCTTGCCATGTCATGTGAACCAAGGTGGCAAGAGTTGTTTGAGGGTTAGACAGCCCCTCAAATAATCCATGATTTGTTTTAAGGTTATTTGAGGGTTGTCTAACCCTAAAACACCTGCCGCATGGGTTCACATGACACAACAAGCCACAGCAAGCTGGCACCAGTGGGCACCATGCATGACAGGATAGCCCCCTGGATAAATTAAGCCATGAAGGGCTGTCATGACATGCGATCAGGCCCATAGTGTAATAAAAACAAAAACAATCCAGAGCTGAATCTCATGAATCTCAGCTGATTTGTGTTGAAATCAGTCTCTGAAGATCCTTTGCTCAAGACTGGCCACTTAAGCTCAGTGACCCTGTTCACACATCACAGTGCCAAATCCTGGGTTAATTAATTAACCCAGAATTTGTCAGGTTCTTTGTTGTGTGTGAGCCATTACTACTTTGTATAATTAACCTCCAATTGGCCTGATTGGAGATTGTTGCATGACATGAGAAGCCAGACAGTATAGGCTATTCATGGCTTAAAAACCCCAAGTTAGTCTAATTGAAGATTATTCAAAGTGGCAGCGGCTCATGCACAGCATGCAACTTGACAAATCGTGGGTTAATCATAACATGCAAACCAGGTCAGCATGTCCTGGGAGATTGAAATGTTTCCCACTGTTTTTTGAATATTTTTATTTCTGATATCAGATTTGTGTCAGTTTATTTTTTTGTGTAGAGACTGGTCTGTTTGTCCTATGTAGAATGCAGTAGAGCATTGTTGCCAAATTATGGCAAATATCCAGCAAACATTAATTACTGGCGACTGGGGACAGTAATTATCATAGGAGACTATCATCCTGTTAAGAGTATTTCTGCAGACATCTCTTATCAACCCCCTGAAGAAGGCCTTAAAAAAACAACATAGGCCGAAATGTGTTGGGCCTGGAAATAACATATTCTTAGCATTCTGTGAACCTGCTTCTCTCCTTTTTTTTCTCTCCCTTCTTTTCACCTGACTGGGATGCTTTCCTCCTTTGGTTTTTCATATCTGAAGGACTTACCTGCACTCTGGTCCATCAGCAGCAGCTGTTAGGCTGGTGAGTACCAGGGACAGAGCCTTTTCTGTGATGGCCCCACATCTCTGGAATACCCTCCCCAGGGAAATATGCTTTGCTCACTCTTTGTTGGCCTTTAGGCAGGCTCTAAAGATCTTTCAATTTCAGTTAGCTTTTGCATGAATGTGATGCTGTAAATATTTTCTATCACAGCTATGGTTGTAATGGTTTTATTTGCTGTTGTGTTTATCTGGTTGTTTTTATTTGATCTATTGGTTTATGTGTTGTTGTCATGCTTTTGTGTTTGTGTGTGTGATCTTATGTTTTAATATTTTTACATTTTCTTATATTGTTTTATTGATTATTGTTAACTGCATTATGGAGATAATTTATCTTGAAGGATGGTTTAAAAATACATTAAATAAATAACTACAATCAAATCAGTAATAATAAAAAATAAAATACACCAGCAGTCAAAATACTAACTTAAGTGCTAGGTTAAACTTCCTAAGTGTAAGAGTGGTTCAGCAATGCAATTAGCTGTTTAGAGACTGTAGAACCCACCTCATTGTGAGGTTTGGGTAGACATCTGTCAGAGGAGGTTTAGGTCAGGTTCCACTATTTCAGGGTAAGGAGTTGAACTACACTAGGTCAGTTCTGAATTGTGGTTCTGTTATCCCTTTATAGTGGAAAGGAATACTTCCAGAACAACCTCTTCCTGTAGGTGCAGCATATATTCTATTGATGCCAACATAGCAATGTTGTTGCTGCTGCTTACTAGTAGCAGGAGCAGCATTAGTGCTATCAGCATGCATTGAGCTTTACAGAGTACATACAAGGAGGGTGTGACCTGCTCATAGGCCTTTCAGTCTATAGACAACAGAGGAACTGCATCCAAGATCACTTGCATGATGCCATCTCTCCCTTCAGATCCCTCCCCAAACTCCATATTTTGGGTGAAGTTTTTGACCCAATCCCCATTCCCTAACATTCCAAACACTTTTCAAAGAGCATTTGTGGATTTCTCAATAGAATCCAAGTAAAGTTAACGGTGTTCTTTCTTGGATTTTAAAAAAGATTAAACTCTGCTGGGGAACATTTTAGTCCAGTCTAGGATGTTGAAGTACATGACTTTTCAGATTCCTTGTCACTCTCTAATTCTGAGATATTCCTGTTTGGCTACCTGATCTGCCCTTCCTGTTCCCTCCCATCTGTCTGCCATGGCTAAAACAATACTGGTCCCAAGCATGTTTATTTAGTATTGATAGGCTGTTCTATGAAAAGTTCTCAGTGCAGCTTACAAGGAATAAAACAAATAATAGTCTTGCATTTTTAGCTCATTGTTACGACGGTTGTTGACTGATCAATGGCTAGACACAGGTCTAAGATTGCAGTTTTTTGCACACGATGGGGAATGAATCTGAATGCCAGCTACGATTCTCCTGAAAGGGCTGCAGCTTCCCCTAATAGCTGTATCCTAACTCTGGTTAACCCCCCTACCTCATATGATTTATTACATTTATGTCCCATTTTGGTAGGTTAGGCTGAGAATTAGGAAGTTGAGCGGAGTCTCCCTAGGCCCGGTCAAACAATCTAACCATTACGCCACAGTGACTGTCAGAGGAGAGGCTGCAATCTTCAATAGCGCACTGTGAAGTGACCCTACAGAAGATCTCAGCAGGTTTACTGTGGATGAAGTTTGCTCTGTCCGCTATTGGGTCTAAGAGGGAAGGCTTAGACAGGCAGCCCCGCTTTGCATTTCCTTGCTTTCCAATGTTCCTGTAAAGAGCTTCTCGGCTTGTAGACTTTTGTGGTGGGCGTGTCCCGTTCCTTGTGCAAACAAATCAGAAGTGGATCTCATGAATATGTAGCTGCCATCGACCAATTAGAGAGCACCGGAGCTCCCTCTCAGCTGTTTTACTAACTGAAGGCATCAAGAAACTTTTCCTGCTTTGGGAAGGAGTTCAGCGCTCGTTCAGTGCCTGGAGGGTAGCTGCCGGACTCCGGGGCAGTTTCCGAGCTCTTCTCCGCTCGAGCCGCCGCGCAAGATGAGCGTCGCTGTGGAGGAAGCCGCCTTGCCGTCCATCTCCACCTTTGCTGCCCTGGTGCCGCTGGAAGACAGGCAGTCCGAAATGGTACGGGTGTGGGCGCGGGCAGCTCTTGGGGCAAGTGGTCGAGAGATCGGTCAGCCAGAGGGTCAAGCGACGCCTTACCCGAAACGCGTAAGGACGACCCGACGGCTCTTTATGCATCATATTGTCAATGATGATATTATTATACGAGAAGGGAGCTTCGGAAGTGTGCAATTTTGAAAGGAGGATCGCCAAGGGCTCTTCCCTTGCGGACAGTTTTTCATTTTAAAATCGCCCCAGCCTCTCTTTCTCTCCCCCTCCCCCCGGTTGGGACTCCAAATGTTTATCTAGGAGGGTATCAGCAGCTCTGCTTGGCTCCACGGAGCTTCACATTCTCCCACTCCCTTCTAACCCTGTCCGGCTTTGCTCGGGCTGTTCCTGGTCTTTGCGCTTGTAGGAGGGAGGGGGGAACCCAAAACAAAACCATATACAATTTAAATAGCGTAGATGTAAAATCGGCGACAAGCTCAGAGCAAAATGATTTTTCAGCTAAGTTGTTTAAAACTCATTCGGCCTTATTATTTGGGTGCACCAACTTTACGTTGATTTTAAAAATCAATCGTGGAGCTGTCATTCCGGAGCGGCACATTCCTTTGGCTAACCACACAGGGCTAAAACGCCGTTCGCAACATCTTGAAGGATGGGCAGAAGTTAGAAATGTGTAAATGAGCCGTCCAGGGAACTTCGGCTATTGAGTGGTATAGAAATGTAATATAAATAAATGAGAGTTTGATCCTGGTCAGGGGTACGTGCAGGGAGTAAGTAGGGTGGAGCCCCCGATCCAGCTGATTTGATGTCCCACTGCTTGGGCAGAAAAGTTTGATCTGGGAACCCATTACCCATCTGGCAGCCAGATCCTTTGCAGTTAAGCATTCCACTGGACAAAATTTCATTGCTTGTAATGATTTCCGGTCAGGAGTCTTTTTGAGTTACATTGAAAGCAAGTGATGAAGCCGAAGAGCAGAAGACAGGTACCTGAAATCTTGAGGGAGGCAATTTAGAACGGAAAAAAATGGCCATCGGGGAACGGCTATAACGCTCATCTTCCTCTTAAAATCGTCTCCTTTCCCTCCCTTGCGTGTAAACTGTAATCTACCCTCAGGTGTGACTCAGGTTGTGCGGGGTATGGAGGATGCTTCGGCGCGGGGTCTGCTTTAGCAGGGCAGGGAGAGCCGACCTGCTCGGGAACCTCACTCTGCGGGACTGGGAAGGGATGCGGGAGGCAAGTCCCCTCCACCGGCAGCCGAGAAAAGGTGTACTCTGCGCGGGAGACGGTTCGGCCGAGCCCTCTCGAGTTGGTCCCGACTTCGGGACCACCAGTCGCGAGGGGCTTCTTCTTGAGCAGAGCCCATCCAATCTTGGGGCGGGGAGGGGGCGGGGCCCAAAGGGTCACGTTAATTCGCTCCTCCGTAATTATCCGCATTCCGGGAGGCGATGGGTACTTGGGGAGAGGCTAGGAGGAAGCGATGCGGATTCATTCCGGACCCGCCGAGGCTCTGAGGCGTGTCGTGTAGGCGCAGCGCGGCTCCTCGACGGGAGCGGGTGGGAGTCGGGGGAGCCCCGCTGAGCGGCTCGAATCCGAAGTGAGCCGAGCGCCAGGCGCGCCCTGCCCGCGCGAGCCAAGGAGCGCGCAACCCGTTTTTCAGGTTGGGGGCGCTATAAATAGTGCCGGGTTTCTCCCCCCCCCCCCCGCCGTTTCGGGAGCGTTAACCCTTTTCGTGGCCTAACCGCGCTGCGCTCCGCCGCTCCTCTCTCCCGCAGAGGCTGCTTCCTCCTAGCGCGGAAGGCGCCGCGCTCACCACCATCAAGAGGGAAGCGGACGAGCTGGGCAACTTTGTCGACCTGGAGTTCATCCTGGCGCACACGACCAACGGGCAGCCGCCCCACGGGGTGGCGCCTCCTCCTCCTCACGCCAACCCCAACTACCCGCTGCCCGAGACTCCCGAGAGCTGCGGCACCACCTACGACAGCGATGGTTCGAGCTATCAGCCCCCCAACAAGTTCGCCGCATCCTACCTGCCCAGCCCGGGCCACAGCTACGTGGCCGAGCTCTTCACGCAGGACCTGCAGCACCAGCAGGCTCCGGGCCACTGCGAGCTCCAGCGACGGGAATACACGGAGCTGCGCGCCCCCGGCCTGGCCCACCCCGCCGCCGGCCTCCCGCGGGGCATGGTCCTGGAACACATGCGCGTCAAGCAGGAGCCCATGGACGGGCACTCGTGCATGCTGAGCAGCAGCCCCGATTGCCTGGACCACAAGCCCCTACTGATGCAGGCCATGATCCAGCAGCACCAGCAGCAGCAGCAACAGCAGCAGTGCCTCCCGCAACACGCGGCTTCCTGCTTCCCCGGCGAGCAGATAGGCCCGGGCCCCCAGTGCCAAGTGGCTGCCGCCGGCGCCGACCTAAGCGCGCAGATAGCAGCCGCCCAGCATTACCCGCGGGGCCCCCACCTCTTTCCGGCCAACTTCGCCGCCGCCGGCCAGATGCCACCCCAGTTCCATGGACACTTCAGCGTCTTCCGGGAACCCCTGAAGCCCGCCCAGGGCCTGCACGGGCTGCTCGTCACGCCGCCCAACTCGCCCGTCTTGGATTACTACGCCCCGATGGGCCCCCCGGAGGAGTGCAAGCCCAAGCGGGGCCGCCGCTCCTGGGCCCGCAAGCGCACGGCCACCCACAACTGCGAATACGCCGGCTGCGGCAAGACCTACACCAAGAGCTCGCACCTCAAGGCGCACATGCGGACCCACACGGGTAAGGCGCACGGCTGGTGGGGCGCTGGCAGGGGGTGGGGCCCACGTGGGGGGCATCGCGTCTCCCTGTTTGGGGGAAGTGGTTACGCGCGCGCTCCCAAGGGGGGCGGAGGGCTCGTTACCACGGCTGTGAGAGGCGCGCGATAAGGAGAACGGGAGGCAAGGTGTACCCCCCCCCCCCAAAGCACAAGGGCTGGAACAGGCGCCCTTGGGCTAATCTCGCATCAAGCAGGGGTTGGACTAGATGACCTTCAAAGATACCTTCCATCTACAAAATTCTACGAACCTGGCGTTTGTTTGTATTGCTATGTATGGCTTGGGTGCAGATGAGGTTGTGGAGCCAGGGCTGCTGAGACCATACCAGCCTGGCTTATTACTTCAATCTGTGAATTAAATGGTTTCTGAAAGCCAGTGCCCATGGTTACTCAGAAATAAGCCCCTCTGAGTTCAATGGGACATCCCAAGTTAAGTGTGCATCGTTTTGCAGTCTGGGTCTCCTAATGTTTGCCTGGTTGTAAACCTGGTCATAAAACAATTACTGTAATGATTCCAATGCACGGAAATGGGAGTGGGGGCAGATTTTGCCTGAACAAGGGTGTGATCCTTGGAGAGAGCATTTGCTGGAATAGGCTCTTCTTTTCTTAAAGTGGATGTCAATGACTTCCCAGAACTCACTGATAGACTTATGCAAAGATGGGGGGACGGGGGGGGGGGGAGTTTGCCGAGGTCCGTGGAGAGAATGGCGTCTGCACTTCTTTTCATTTGGCCAGAAGGTTTACCCTGCTTTTCTTTTCTCTTCCCCAGGTGAGAAGCCTTACCACTGTAACTGGGAGGGCTGTGGCTGGAAATTTGCACGGTCAGATGAACTAACGCGCCATTACCGCAAGCACACTGGTATCCGGCCTTTCCAGTGCCACCTGTGTGACCGTGCCTTCTCCCGATCAGATCACCTGGCTCTGCATATGAAGAGGCATGTGTGAAGCATGGCTGGCTGGGTCCTTTGGGTGGGATGTGGAAGGGCTGAAGAGGAGAGGGATGGGATGGGAGGATGCAAAGAGACTGAGAACTCTATTTATGAAGGGATGGAATATTTTTTCTTATTGGAGTAGCTAATTTATGTATATATTAGTGAAACATTTTAATATTTAAAGAGGAAAGCCATCTGGTTCTTCCAGAGCAATATGGAAAAGGTTTATATATTTAAGAGCAAATAGTTACACAAATCTGGCGGCTGCAGCAGTGGCCAGGGTATATTGCACTGGAAGAGCATGGCGGGGGGCAGTATAAATGTGGTAGTCTATCTCTGCCATTCCCGATCCAAATCTTCAGTGTGCACACAGCCATAGTACAGATACTATGTTGACTGTCTCAAGCTGTTTGTAAGATTTTTTAAACTTTTGTATGTTTTACTCTACACTGGTTTTCGTTCCCCCACCCCTTTTATTGTAAAAACGCTCTTGTCTTCTCAACCTTTAGCATAGAAGTCCTTGAGGGGATGGGGACAAATTAAACTTGGTGGAGATTCTAGCCCCTTTTGTTCTTCCAAGGGATTGTGCCAAAACAAAAGGGCTAAAAATACTCATGCAGAAGGCTGTCTTGGCTTGCACTAAGTGGTAGTCCTTCTTACTTTTGAAACTAATTGTGAATTTTAAACATTGGTGTCTGCATCCCCTATAATAAACTGTGGGAAAAGAGCTTCGAAGATAAATATTTGATGTTTATTGACCTCTTAAATTTGATCATGTTTTACCAAAATCTTTGAATGGCATTTTTGTACAATGTTTTTTAAATAACATTTTGTTTCAGCTGTAAAGTTCCCAGTTTGATCAATCTGTTCAGACCAATAAACAGCCTGTGATAATGTAACTCTTCCAAAAGCAAGTAATGCCCACCAATAAGTCTCCAAGCTGCTGGCAGTGAGTGTTTGGGATAATCTCAACAGACAACCGGCCCCATCCCCACCCCCAACTGGAAGAGGCTGAAAAACCAAAATATAAACCCTGAACAAAGACAAAACTTCTGTTGGTAGGTTGCATGAGCAGAAGTATTTAGGGACCAATGTCTGCAACCCAGTTCTATGCACACCTACTCAGAAGTACCTGGGAGTTAGCCTCACTGAACTAAATATGGCTTCTGTGTAGATTAGTGAAAGATTGTACTGTAATCATACTGAGTGTACTAGGTCTTGTGGCACAATCCTGCACATGTCTGCCCAGAAATAAGTTCTAATGGATTCAGTGGGGTTTACTTCTAGATAAGCAGCTATAGGATTACAGCCCCAGACCTACAGTAAGTGTGCTTAGGGTTACAATGTTAAAGCATTTTTTATTTTGCTTAGGGATGCTGTGAAACCAGGTCCAAAAATTATTTGATTATTCTGCTTTATTTTTTATGTAAGGTCATGAGACCACATAACTGTAAGCAAAACTTTGGAAAACGTTGCCTTATGGAACTAAAAAAGAAACTAGTTGTACAGTTTCAGTGCCGTCAACCAACTGACATTCTTGTGGGGTGCAATCCAATGCATGTTTGCTTGTAAGGGAACAAGACATACTGACCTCGATGGGAAGAATGTTCAAATAAGTGTGTATAGGATTGTAGCCTTGGCTAGCAGTGCAATCTTGTGTGTGCTTACTGAGGAGTAAATCTCACCAGGTCAATGGGGTTTACTCACAGCTAAGTGTGGATGGGATGGTGATCAAACAGTTTTGGCTTTTAACAACTGACTAGTTGTACATACATCAGCTCAATTAAAATACCTCAGGGCGCTTTATGAAAATGTAACTTATTTTTTTAAGCAATTTGTCTTTGTCTATGGGGAAAATGCCATTTTACTACTTCTCAACAAATGTGTGAAGCAGGTGATGCTCCAAGACTCTCAGAGGTTTATGAATTTAACTGGTTGTTATTTTTTTCCCTATGACAATTGAAAGTTGTTGTTCTATTTTTGTAATCAGCTGGTGTTCTCTGAACTCTGTATTCCTTTGCTCAAGCAAAGATGTTTCTGGATCACAAAAGTAGGCTGTTCCAAAAAGCTGGTGATTTGGCTGATGTACGGATACGTTTGAAAATCTGTGACTGTGACTTTAAATCAAGCCTTCCTCATAACCCGATGTCCTCCAAATGCACTGGACCACAGTTCCCCATCATAGTAGCTGGGGATGATGGGAGTTGTAAGACATTTTCTGCACATCTATAGGGAATGGGATTGTGGGAAGCTGCTTTAGATGGTCTGTTGCATCGACTAAGGGTGCAATCCTGTTCATATTTAAACAGAAAAAAGTCCTACAACTCCCAGCATTCCCCAGCCAGCCATGCTGCCTGGGGAATGCTGGGAATTATAGGATGTTTTCTGTCTAAACATGAATAGGATTGCACCCTAAAGTTACATTTTTTGGACCTGACATTTAAAGAGGGGGTTTAGGGATCCATTCCAATCTCCTATGGCAATGATTTATATGGGTTGATTGAAAGTCTGTTATTGACATCTTTGTATATGGTTTCGATGTCTCCCTCCAAAGGATGATGATTAAGCCAGGTACTGCTGCAGCTGCATTTTTTTTCTAGGCAGCTTTTGAGTTTTATTTTTGTAAAGGGCATTTTTGTCCATTTCTGCTATACTTGAATCTTTCTTTCTGAGAAGAAAAGACTCTCAATATGTAGCTTACTTATGCAAACAAGTTGTAATTCTTTTTTTAAAATGCTGTAAATATGTCTTGGTGTTGTTGTTGTTTTTTAATAGCTTGAGTCTGTTTAGTAAATGACCTCAGCTCTGGTATGTGCACTGCACCTGTCTGTATATATCGTTAATTAACATTTTTTTGCTTGGGCCCATCAGATATATCCCATCAGCAAAATGTTAGTTTGCTCTATATGCAAACCTAGAGATATTGTTGATCTTATGTAAAACAAATAAAATAAAATAAAATAACAAGCACATAGTTTGTTTCTAAATGAACTACAAATGGGCTGACAAGGGAGGGAAACAGTATCTGCAAATGGTGTATGTGAGTTTTTAAACCTATTTATTTAAGAGAGATTTATATGCCACTGCCTAGGGCAAAGCCCCCTCCCAAGGCAACTTGCAAACAGAAGTAAAACAATATATAATCAATGTTGACGTACACACAAAACAATCCAGTTACATAACTTTAAAAAAGCAGTTTAAACGACCATCACAATACTTTTTAGTGAAACAGTTTGGAACAAAACAACTTTAAAGTTCTTTTTTTAGCAGGAAATCCATCTTTACAGAACATCATTTCCCTATATTAAGTCTAAAGAAATCTCTAGATGTGCCTGTTTTTAGTTGCTGTAGCCCACACCAGTGCAATAAATCTTTCATTTTTCTTCTTGTTGAGTGGCTAAATTAGACGGAAATTATGGAACCAGGGCTGGGTTCTCAGCTGCAAACAACATAGGAGCAGGCCTCTGGACTCTGTCTTGAGTGATGCCAGGTGGCTAAAGGACAGGTTCCTCAGCAAATTCTCCTGCCATTCTGGGCATGGCCCATCCCTCTGGCTCAGCTGAGCTCTCACACTGGATATACTGGTAATTTCACTCCTCGCTTAGGTACTGAGGCTTCCTGTTTAAATTAACAAGGGGTGACTAAGCTCTGGCAGGTCCCAAGCCCAGCAAGCCGGTCTTTCTCCATCCCTCCCACAAACACTCTGTGCCCATTTTAAGCGCTGGGCTTGTGTAGACTTGATGCAGAGCTTCCAGCATGGGCAAAACTGACTGCCCCAAACAACACAGGCTCTGACTGGAACTCTAGAGCAGCTTTCCCCAAACTGGGTCCCTTGAGATGTTTTGGACTTCAACTTCCATCTTCATCATGCCGGCCGGGTAGGATGGGAGTTGGAGTCCATCACTCCTAGAGGGCACCAGGCTAGGGAAGGCTGCTCCATAACAGGGGTGGGTAACTTGTGGCCCTCCAGATGTTTTCAGACTGTATCTCCCATCATCCCTCACCACTGGCTGGAGAGCCAATGTTGCTCACCCCTGCTCTAGAGCATTGCTGGATAGAGGAATGTGGGCATGATTGTGAGCCACATGAATAATTATTAAGAATTCTGATGGATAAATGTCCTTTAATGCTATGGGTTTCTCAACTGGGTCCAAGAAGTGGGGGGGCTTACATCCTGCTGCCCCTAGAACCTGGTAAGTTTGCAAAGGGTTCTGAACCCTTAGTTTGAAATCACATTTGAGTAGCTACTCTTTGGTGGAGATTCTTGGGCAGTTGGTTGGGAGAGGGAGAGGTGAGGAAGGCAAGTGTTCCAGCATGTATGTGGACAAGCATAACTTTTTACTTGCCTACTAGAGCAGAAGGAGCTAGATTCTAGACATGCTGCTGACAGTAAAACTCCACATATTTCTCCATACTGGAAACATTTGAGCTAGGTGTGACTCACTCAATCTAGTGCAGACATGATTTTGGAATCGGTTAACCCCTAGCACATAGCTGGATTCCAAGCTAGCGGTCATGGGCTCCTATGCAAAAGTGTGCAAGCACTTCTGGTTTTATATTTGGGTAATGATAAGTGTTCATTGTGCGGAACATTTCCCCCTCTACTTGGGTTTTGAAAGATGGCTGGGTAAATAGCTCTTGGTGAATCCTCAATAGAGATTCTAATGGATCTAGATTATTTGCAAATGGATTTTTGCAATTTCTCAAGGGGCTTGTTCAGAAATGCCTTTGTTTATAAATTGGAGAGAGAGGTGTGGGATAAACGGAATACCTGATTAATTAGCTTGTGCTAGATGCTTCTTTGTGTGTGCAAGAGACTGGCTTTGGTATTGTTACACTTCCAGGCTCCTACAAACATCCTGTAACACTGGAAAAGCTGGATTAAGAGCTTGCCTTCCCCACTGTCTTGGAGCAAAAGAGTGCACACTGAGTTTGTTTTGAATCTTTTCCTGTGGGATGAAAGATGGAACAGGAAGCTTCAGCCTACATTCCACAAATAGTCACTTGGACCTTCGGGTTGTATCTTGCTCTGTTGATATAATATTTTGCATCGGGCGATAACGAATTTGTTACCACAGCATTTATATCACAGTATCAAAACAAGAATGTTTGAAAGGATGAAGGTGGTGGACCCGAAAAAATAAGAGAGAAAATTCCTGGAGGTGATTGGTTCCCTTTCTCAAAAAGTCCCTAACAATAGCCTGTTAGGAGCGACTGTTTCTACATCTCCTAAAACTGATTGCTTTGTGAACTGCTTTGGGATTATTATTAATAAGTGCTATACATTTCCCCCCTGAAATAAATAAAATTTGTAATAGGATATTGGTTTAAGGGACAGGTTGGACATTACTGTCTAGAGAAAAAGCCCTGCTGTTGGAGAAAATGAAATGGTAGAGAGAGTAGGGCTATACAAACTTGTGAAATGTGGAAGGGAAGAAAAATATTGCCAAGAGAGAAGCAACCTGTGGGTTCCTGATCCTCACCATTGTGCCTGGCCTCTGATGTCAATCTGGGATTACTCCATATTTTGTGGGGCGAAGACTGATGGGGAAGAGGTGATAGAAAGAGAAACTGGCAGAGAGACATGCAACAATGCCCTAAGATGCCAGGAAACATGAGTCACTCAGCTATTTGATGAGGCCCTGATCCTACAGAGTAGATGGAAGCTGTAGTTTTGCTTGCTGGGTGGCTGGGAGGGAATGTAATGTGGGTGGAACCAGCTTATCCTGCCTTGCTACCATTTGTTGCTAGATGTTTCAGCCAGGTTCATGAATGGAAGCAAATGAAACTATTAGTACAAATTATAAAGTGGCTGGCTGGTGATGTGTGTGTTAAGTTTTGCAAAGATCATAAGCATGAGCTGTTTCAAGTGGGGGTTGTGTGTTCACTCTGGTTGCCTGCCTGCAAGCAGGCCTCCAGGGACCAGCACTATTAGTATAAAGACAAGACCAGTGATCTCAAATGCTGCTGGGCCTTGATGTGAAAAGACAGTAGTTTGTTGAAGTGCCAACTACAATGGTTTCAAAGTAGAGTTATGCCCCCTTGTGCTGGCTTTGCATAATGCACGTTCAACAGAACTGAATTTCTGTCTGTTGCTTTGCCATGGCATTTTTTACCTCCATTTCAGAAGCGCTGCAAGTGCTCCTCCCTTTCACCATCGTAGCTATACTGGGGAACTCTCTTTTTGCTATCCAGCTGCTACTGCGCATGCCCCACTCCACCCTGCCCCTCCTTCCCCCACCAGTTCATTAATTCTTGTGGTTGATGGACATTGTGATGGAGCTGCTATTGGAATGTACAAAAATGCTTACATCTGGGTAATTTGTATAGATAAAGAGATGAAACATGGCATAGTGATAGGTCTCCAGGAGAGCTTTCGGCATGCCAAGTTTGAATCAGATTGGTTCATACCTTCATTTTTGAAGATTTTTTAAAATTTCCCTGCCCTTTAAAAGCTTTTTGTGATAGTTCACTGGTGTGCTCTTCCACCTCTGCGTTTGTGAAGGATTGCTTTTCCTTCTTTTTTTTTATCATGCTAAGCTGAGCATCTCCAGTTTTTAAAACAGAGATGGCTGGTTCCCTTACTCCAGAGTAAATCTCATTGATTTCAACTGCATTTACATCCAAGTCATATTAAATTCTCACCCACACCCAGGTAGCTACATTTTACTTCATAGTTACATTGTCTTCTCTTCCTGTCAGATCGAAAGATCGCTCCTACATTCTTTCAGATGTTAATCTGTTGCCAAGGAGATGGCTAGAAATTCACAGGTCATGACTCACTGGAAAGGATATCCTTTTGTCTTGCAAATCTGGTCTCCTCCCCCCCCCCCCCTTGATTCTTTATATGAAACTGTTTTGCTTAAGATTTCAGGCAGTCAAAGGAACTAGAACACGAAATTTAAGCCCTAAGCCTTTCACTAGGAAGATTTATAAGGCACGTGGAGGGGTGATGGAAGCTGACAGAAATGGATGTATGAAGAAGGATCAGAGTGATTTGAAAGGTTAAGGTGAAGTTCTGGGATTCCAACAGGACACGGGTTCAGCAAAACAAGGAAGGAAGCCAAAAGTAAGGGGGGGGGGATTGGAGCACTGAAACCTTCCTTCCGACTCCTAACGTCTCCAAAGATGAAAAGGAGCAAATAAGTTGAAAAACTGCCCTTGTGGATTAAAAGCATGCCCTATCCTTTCGTCACTGAAAACAGCCTTCAAAACACACCCCCAAACACAGAAGCGGATTTACTGGTTTACATTTGGGTTTTCCTTGTGCACTTCCAAGATGAAACAGACTTTTCCAGGTGCAAAATAAGCCGCGAGAACGGAGGAAAAAAGCGACAATAGTGCAGGACAGGGACGACTTCTTGCGAGTCAACGGCAGCAAAATGGAAAAGATGGACTCTCAGAATGCAGAAAGTGTGATGGAACCCTGAAATGAAAGCTGCAATTCTATATCTTAGCTTTCTCCAACCAGATGACCTCCAGATGTTTGGACTACAACTCTTATCTTTCTCAGACAGCATAGCCAATAGCTGGGGATGATGGGAGTTGTAGGCCAAAACATCTAGAAGGCACCAAGTTGGGGAATGCTACTATATCAATTTATCTGGGATGGGGAGAGGTTTTTGGGGTGAGGATTATCTTCCAGAGGTCTGATTTGATCCCTGGTTCTCCCAGTTGTATGTATCCAAACTAAGGCTATAAGGGTCAATCATCCCAGATTAACTTGCTTTCTGCAAAATATGGCAACCTCCAGCCCTGTTGAAGATCTTCCTCATGAAGGCTCCTCCTCCCTCAGTGTTTCATCACCAGCCACCATTCTAGCAGGCTGCACTGAAGGAGATGAGAGGGAGAGTAGGGCCACTCTACCAGCCCTACTTAAAGACTCAATTATTTACCTCTTCCCTCCCCATTCCTTTTTCCTTATGTGTCATGTCTTTTTAAAAGGTAAGCTTGTGGGCAGGGACTGTCCTCTTACTGACTTTATGTAAGCCAATCTTGGAAGACTTTTATTGGCTGAGTGGGATAAAAATATTTAAAATGAATAAATACGTGTCATTGAACATCTAAGTAACCATGCATAGCACTGCACTTTCAACAACTGGGTGAACATGCCTTGGTATGGGAGGTAGGCTGACCATATGAAAAGGAGGACAGGGCTCATGTAACTTTAACAGTTGTAGAGAAAAGGGAATTTCAGTCAGTGTCATTTGTATGTAATTAGTCCCTGGTGAAATTCCCTCTTAATCACAACAGTTAAAGTTGCAGGGGCCCTGCCTTCTTTTGTATATGGTCACTCTAGTATAGTGCCTGCAACTTTAACTGTTGTGATGAAGAGGGAATTTCACCAGGGACTAATTGCATCCAAATGACACTGGCTGAAATTCCCTTTTAATAATAATAATAATAATAATAATAATAATAATAATAATATATTTATTTATCACCCGCCTCTCCCAACGGATCGAGGCGGGGAACAACACCAAACACAAAATACAAAAACTGATTAAAAGCAGATAAAACCAGTACATCATTAAAACACCAATAAAACACAATAATAATAATATATTTATTTTCTCTACAACTGTTAAAGTTACATGAGCCCTGTCCTCCTTTTCATATGGTCAGCCTAATGGGAGGCAACAGCTGAACATAATAGGCAGACTAGTAAAGATATAGCATTAGTCAAAGTGAACCAGGGAAAGGATCGCAGAAGCATGGTGAGTAGGTCAATGACAATGTTGATGGCGTGTGTGTGTGTGTGAGCTGTGAAAGAGGCAAAGAAAGGACACCCCCAGAATGAGTTCTTCTTTCTCTTCCAATATTTCCCTTGATACTTGTCCCATCTAAACTGAATTTTGAGCTGTTTGGCACTGAGTTTGGATCATGTGTCTCTGTAAGGTCTATGGACTGTTCTTTCATTCATTGTTTTATCTTCCACTGACTACATGGTGCTTTTGCTGAGATCTACAGTAAGGGGCTCAAACTCCATTCTCTGTTGGTTGGATCTTTTATACATCTTCTTGAGCCCATTCCTTGCCCTGGACTATATAGCAACTTATGCATTGCTAGCAGAGGAGACTTGTGGGTGCAAACAATTAGTGATGCCAACAAGGCAGGGCAAGAATATCAAGGGACCATCCACAGAGAAATCTTAACCAGAGTGAGTGACTAAGGTCTGATAGCACCAGATGTGAACAATGGCAGGTGGCAAGAGAGCGAGCTGAGATTTATCACTGCCCTATAGACTCAGGTGCCCAAAGGCAAATGTTTCCTAAAGGTGGGTCCTACTTGTCCGTTTGTGTGTGTGTGTGTGTGCATATGTGATAGCTGTGGTTTAATAATCTCAGTGTTCATCTTGTAATCTGATCAGAGCTATAGAACAGTGTGCAGCACTGGACAAATTGCAAATGTAAAGCATGGCCACACACTCAAATTACACTGCTGGTACATTTGTGCTACAGAGGTTTGGGCTAGGAAATGGAATTTTCTTACACAGATACCTGGAGGTTAGGTACCTTAAGGACACACTCCATGGCTGGCTGGAGAATGCTAGGAGTTGTAGGGCTTTTTCTGTCTAAACATATATAGGATTGCACTCCAATAGAGTTAAAACTTGGTTAGTGATGCCAGTGAATTAATGAATGTTCACCTGAACTAGCATCTACCCAAACCATACTTCCCCTCAAATGAGTACTTCCTTATATGCCTTTATACTTCCTTCATATTTGATTATATACCCAAGATCCTCCAGCAAGGGGCTGCATTCAAAGGGTGGGTATTAAAAATTGTTATATAGGTTATATATTCAAACCGTATGAGTTTCCTATATGGAAAGCACTTCCATGTAAGAAAAAGGTATGGAAACCACATGTATATAATAATGTGTGGTGATCACACATGCAGCCCAATCACCATGTGTAATATGGTGGAAGCTGGGAATCTGCAGCCGATAGTGCCATACTACCAGCATCATCCAACAAGTGTTGTATCACACACTCGTTCCTGCCCACTCAGGGGTTTTCATGGGTCCTTTTGATGACAATGCCTGCCTCCCATGTGTCTTCCGCTCCTTCTGGTCTTCTTTCTGCCACAAATAAGACCATGGTAAATCCGATTTTTGCTGGGAAGCAAAATGTGCTGGCATTTCCTGCTGTGTTCAGGAAAAGCAGCATGATAAAAAAATGCCCACTAAATGGGTCACATGGTCATTGTTTATTTCCTCTTTCTTCCCCTGTGTGAAGAGAGAGGAAGTATGGTGGGACAGAAGCAGGGGGAAAGCGATGGTAAAGAAACATGATCCCCCCCATCTGATGATGCTCTATATACATGTTCCCAGGGCATGGTCTGAAGGCACATGAGGCAGCCATCTTGCTGAAGCTAAGCAGGTCTGGGTCTGGTCAGTGCTTGGATGGGAGACCGGCTGGGAACCAGTATCTTGGGAACTACCTTGAGTTCCACTGTGGAAGAAAGGAGCAATATAAATGTTTATTACATAAATAAATATGTTACTACAGACTGTTTCACATTAAAGTTAAGTCTAATATTAATGCTATATAAGTAGCCAAGAATGGAAGAAGATGTTGTGTCCAGAAATTCAGGATGAAGATGTATTACCGACCCCTAATGCATGGGGAGGGGAACCTCTTTCAGCCCAAGGTCAGAATTCAATTTCAGAGAAACTTTTGGGGGCTGCATTCCAGTGATGGGTGAAACCAAAGACAAAGGGGTGGGGCCAAAAAGGCAAACATTATCAGCATATGATAAGTTAATGCTCTTACTGCCAGTCACAAAGCCTTAGGAGAGCCATTTCAACCTTTTAGAATGGGGGAAAAACCTGCACAAAAGCTAGAAAACCACAAAATGATTGGTGGTTGGGGGAAAGGGATGTGGTCATCTGGGGGAACCCCCAATGGGCCAGATTGGAACCCCTGAAGAGCTAGGTTTGGGCCCATGGGCCTGAGTTTCCTAACCCCTACCCTAAGGAAGGCATAAATAATATTAGCTTAATTAGTACAAGCAAGCAGTCTTGCTATATCATCTACAGCATTCCGGAAGTAGAAGAAATGATTAATGGGCAGAATGTATGGGATTCATTATCTCAGAGAATGTGCTGAACCTTCCACTGTCTTCTACCTCATAGAGCAATTAGAAGGATTTGGCCAGAGGGAGAAAAGAAAAACTGTGATTACAACTATAGGAAGACCAAAGCAAACAAAAAACCTATGATCAAATTTCATAGAATCATAGGATAGTAGAGTTGGAAAGGGCCTATAAGGCCATCGAGTCCAACCCCCTGCTGATTCCTGGACTGAGCAGGGGGTTGGTCTCGATGACCTTATAGGCCTCTTCCACAATTTATTCTATGATTCTATGAAATTTGATCATAGATCTTTTGCTTTGGTCTTCTATAGTTGTAATCACAGTTTTCCCGCTCTCCCTCTGGCCAAATTCTAATTGCTCTGTAAAGTGGAAGGCAGTGGAAGGTTCAGCACATTCTCTGGGATAATGAATCCCATTATACCAGATCTGCATTCTGTCACTTGGGTGTCACTGTTTTCTCATTGCAATGGTTTTGTCAAAAAGTAACATTTATGATAGGTTTTTTAAAAAACCTATTGCAAGCCCTTTTAGCATCAGAACTTAAGTCAGCATCCACCTACCAGAAAGTTCTGGTGGCTGTGGAAGGAATGTCAGCATGGAGAGATGAGAAGACAGCCAATGGAAAGAAAGCCAGCTGCAGTCTGGTCAAACTTAGATTTGGCCCCTGCTCTGAAATCTGTGCTCCGAAGTACTTAACTGTGCCATCCTATCCATGTCTTCTCAGAAGTATGACCCGCCCCCAGAACTTACTTTTCACTACTCCCAGAAAAGTGGGTTTGCATCCTCAGGGGTCTCCTTAGTTGCTTCACTGCTGGGTTCTTTTGGAACCTGCTATGGAAAGAGGAACAGCTGTAGACTACATATTTATGATTATTTATTTTTATTTATATCCTCCCTATAATAAAAAGTTCCCAGGACAGTTTACACAACACAACAGTTAAAAACCAACCAACCAGATACTATCTAAAATGTATAGGGGAAGAGGAATGTATTCATCTGGTGCTGAAAAGGTAGGAGTGTGGGTGCCAGGTGAGCCTTCTTGGGCAGGGCATTCCATAAACAGGGTGCCACAACTGAAAAGGCTCTGACTCTTGTAGGCACCCGTCTAACTTATTTTGATGGGGGCACCTAGAAGAGGGCCTCAAAAGATGACCTAAGAGTCAGGCCAGGGATGCAGAACCTCTTTCAGCCTAAGGGCCAGATTCAATTTTGAAGACGCTCTCGGGGTCTGCATTCTAGTGGTGGGCCGGGCCGAAGCCAAAAGCGGTGGAGCCAAAGGCAAAAGGGGTGAGGCCAAAAATACAACAAATACCAGCATATTTTACCTTAAAGTTCTTTCTGCCAGTTACCAAACCTTAGAAGAGGCATTTCAACTTTTTTGAATGGGGAAAAAACTGCACAAAAGCTGGGAAAGCACCAAATGATCAGTCGCTAGGTGAAAAGAGGGTCAGAGGAAGGGGGTAGCCATCTGGAGAACCCTGGATTTGGACCTCAGGAGGGACAGATTTGACCATCAGGCTTGAGGTGCCCTACCCCAGATGTAGGGTCACCACTGAATCTTTTCCTTGATTTTCTATAAACTGGTACCAGAAAGTGCTTGGATTAATGGGCCCTGCAACTGTATCTTTGTTGCATCTCCCTTTGAGTTCTCTAATGTCTAGGGATTCCTACAACAGGCCCTTTGGCAATGCAACCCTCTGCCTGCATTATTGGTGCCTCCTATCCTGACTTCTACACTAGCAAGGCATGAGGAGCATTTAGCAATGTACAAAAAGGGTCAAAGGAAGCCAGAGGAGCATAGAGAAAGCAAAGCTTCTTGCAAAACTACACAATCAGCCTGAAGCTGAATAAGCACTAGAGGGCGCTGTGCTCCTGCAGAGCTGACCAGGGCGATCAGGTTGCTGGATATCATCAGAGCATGGAATTATGTAACTCCGGAGCTAGCGCTGTCCTTCCCGTGGCTTTCAGCGCTTGCTGTGGAAAGCTCTCTGACCCGGACTCCTGGTTGAATCCCCCCCCACGCCCGTTATGCTTTGCTGCTCTGTTAATTTGAGTCCGTTCCCCCCCCCCCCAACGCCCCATGTGTTTTTTTATTGGTTTTAATAGTATACACGTGCAAGCCTACAAAACAAAGAAAAGCAAAGTTTTAGCTCCCTCCAAACCCCCACTATGCTGAAGTCACTGCATTACAATAAGAGTGTAATAACAATTATGTGGCTATACTGGGAAACCCCTATAAACCTGAGGAAATCTCCTGTTCTCCAAAGAGTTCTAAGAAATTGTTCCACGTTTTGTAAGGAGTAGCCTAATTTTGCTATAGATCACTTACTCGTGAATTTGTCAAAAAGATTGTGCATATGTAGTACTGGATATCAGAAGAGAGAGTTTGACCAAAAGGGTCTGGGTTCAGCCAGCAGCCTTGGCCAGCTAGCTTTCCAGGGTAGATAAGCCCCACCCACCCCCACCAGGATTTCCCATGCATTGTGGTCCTGATCCAAGATGGTCACACCCACACACACTTGGTTTATTTTTTAAAAAAACATGCAAACAAACCAAAACCCTGACATAGCTGCAGGTGCTGCATTTGACATCACATGTAACTAGGCCCATGCTTACAACAGGTTAGTCTTTTTTATTTCAGGATTAATGCCCTGTCCATTGTCCAGCAGTGTCATTTCTGCATAATAATTGTACTGAGCTGCCAGTTTCCCTTCCCTGAAATTGACACAGTTTATCTTCATCATTTTATTTTACTTTTGATATCGAGCTTCGCTCAGTTCTTAGTTATTGTAGCCACACTCTTTCTTGCAGCCTCAAATATTGGCCTCAGAGAAGCAGAAACTCATCCACCATCCCTCTGACTCCCTCTCTCACAGTCACTCTTCTTCTAGTTTATTGTTTTGTGCCATTTTCATCACCAGTTTGGGGTGATCTACTCTTGACTGGTTAAAATTCTGGCCATTGCTTGCACATTTCACAAAATGGTGGGAGGCGGTGAGGGTTATGTTTCTCATTACTGCTGGCTGTTGGCAAAATCCCATCAGTCAGCCTTCTCTAACTGGTTGCCCTCCAGATGTGCTGGACTACAAATCCCATCACCCCAGCCATGATGAAACAATGGGAGTTGTCATCCAGCACATCTGGAAGCCGCCCAATTGGAGAAAGCTGCTGTAGGTGCCCCAGTACTTGTAAAACCCTCATTCAATGCAGCATTTGCAATAGCAATGGGTGCGATAGTTGGGGAAGAAATGCATTTTCCTAGGAAGAAGATTTTGCTGTTCAAATGCTTTGTCAATATGATAGTTCCCTGCCCCCAACAGAAGTATTACCTTGAGGCAATATGTCTGGACCATGCACAGCAAAGCAGCTAACTACTGTGAAAATATTGTGCAACAGTCCAATCATCTGGAAAAGCCCTAAACAATGCGAGAAGCTTGGGCAATTGTTCCACAAGCCCTGTCTTAAATAGTTGGGAGCAGAGAGGGGGAACTGCATTGTGAGGGCAGAGTGGGGGCACAGGGAGAACAAATCTGGCTTTTAGATCCTAGAACGTGAGGATCAAGAAGGACACTGCAGGAGCTGTGTACTGGTACTGGAGGGAAGAAATGCATGTCCCAAGGATCTGGCATCTAGAGGTTGGACTTGTCTCTCCACCAGTACTTGAGTCAAAATGACCAGTGGTGAAAGGGCCCAGTGAATGTGTTGCAGGTCTCCGCACTGAAGCCTGGTGTTCTTGCAACCTGTCACTTTTCCTCCAGTGCCAGGACCCTTCTCTGCTTGGGCCACAGCATGCATGTCTGGACAGTTCAGATGCTGCCCTGGGAACTGCCCCCCTTGGGACCAGAGCCACCTCACATGTCTCCATGCCCATTTTAGGACCCGGGACGGCAGGAAAACTGGGATATCCTGGTTTCCGATTTCTGGGGTTGTCCCTAGGTCGTTCCTGGTTGCCCCCAGAATCCCCTGTGCATCATTTAGCCACACAGGGACAACCTAGGGATGACCCCGGGATATATTTCTGGTGTAGACATGGCCTCAGTCCCAGGCATCTCCAGTTAAAAGGACCAGGTAGCAGGTGATGTAAAAGCCCCCTGACCTGGATGAGCAGATTGACCTGCTATAAATAAGCTTCCTATGAATTCCCTTCCCTTCTGGTTAGTGCAGGGTCAGGCCCACTTCTGCACATGGCACAGCCAACTGCACTTGTTGGCATCTCTTTTACAGAGACATGGAATTTGGATGTGGAGATTGCAAAGCTGAGCATTCACTCCTCCCTGGACCATTGGTGTCAGATGTTGAAAGCCCTCTCTGTTTTAAAGAAGTAAGGATATTCCTAAAATCAACCTGCCTGTATTTTACACCTATGTAAGCACCAATTCTGGAATTACTTCTCTATGCTGAATGAAAGAGCTTTTTGATGTTAAGTGGCTTGTAGCACCCAAATCTGCCAGCCTGTGACCAGGTTCCTATGAGGATAATCCTGGGCAGGCAAGCATTGTTAGGCTGACCAAAGAATAAGGCTCCTGTCTCATTGACAGTTGTAACAACAAGGAAACGTGTGGCAGCTTAAAGACTAGCAGATTCATGGACTAGAAACCACATTCTCAGATCAATGGTATATTCTCAGTAGATACACAAACATAGATATGGAGGGGAAAATGATAAACTCTAGGGTCAACAGGCCATCAAATGCAAGAAGTACAATTACTGCTGTTGTAAAAGATTAATGTGCTTGTCTGGTATATATCTGAGCTTTGCATAGAAACGTCACAGACCCTCCACGGCTTTTTCACCCCACTGTTTACAGAGTTCCACACTTCTCATACACAAACACACGTGTGTGTGTGTGTGTGTGTGTGTGTGTAATATATATAACCTGCCAACTGAGAATACATTTCATGAATCTGATGGGCTTCTGTCAAAGAAAGCTTGTGCCACAATTAACCTGCTAGTCTAAAGAACCACAAGACTCTCTTTTGTTTTGTTTTAGCTGTAACAGACTAACATGGTTACCTATCTGGAATTCAGTACTTACTATTATATAGTGCCATCAGTGTGCTTTACAGCGTATAAGAGAACAACTTCTTTCCCCGAGGAGCTTCCAATCCAAAATTCAACACAGGGGAATGGGAGGGAAGTAGAGGCAGGGATAAACTGGGAAGCAATATGCAATTGTTTCAGTTTCACAGGCATAGGCCAGTGAAGGCTGGTGGCTCCAATATCAGTGGGGCAGTGAATCCACTCTGGGTTTCAGTCAGAACCAATCAGAACTCTAAAGGAGTTCCACTGACATCCAAGCCACCAGCTTTCACTGGATATGACCACTTGCCCAATCTCACCCCTCCACTGGCAGGCTTAGATATAGGCTGAGTTATTAGGGGGTTATGCCAAAGAGTTCCCGGGGGAAATGGGTTTTGACTAGGAGGGGTTTGAATGAAATAAGAGAAGTGGCATCACACAGGTGTTCTGGGAGACATACAAGGCAGAGGGAAAGTTGTGTCGACATGTGCTGCTTTTCATACCACTGCATGACAAGCTGAACATGCCAAACTCCCCTCTTCTACCCAACTATTAAAAGTCCGCCCATTCTGCCTTCATTTGCACTGGTCACCCAATATCCTGCAAGGAAGAGTTTGTAACCTATGATCTCTATTGTGGGCGACGTGTGGAAATACTTCCTCCTACTGGAGAGCTGTGGTACTTCAGAAAACCAGGCCAATCTGATCTACAAATGTAGGATACCGCAGTAAGAGACAAACTGCTTCTTGTGGGGATGTCAGATATTCAAAAGATACTTTGATAAGTATGAATTACCCATAAATCTCATATTCTGATCACCCTTTTGGTTCTCAACACCAGAATAGTTAGAAACTGATTTTGATGTTCTTGAGGCAAGAGTAGGCGACTTTTGATCCTCCAGATGTTACTGGACTGCAATCCCTGCCAGCTTTGTCCAGCAATAACTTGAGGGCCACAAGTTGTCCACCCTTGACTTAAAGGTTGGGATAACAAGTTCAAACTGGTGCTGTCAGAATCATATTTGGATTGTTAAAATGGTTACAGGTTGATTAATTATACAGATTCTTAAAGGATTTTGAGCATTCTCTCTAGCACACAATCCTATGCATATTTAGACCAAAAAAATCCTAATGCTGGGAGTTGTAGGATTTTTTTTCCTGTCTAAACATGCATCAAATTGCACCCTTCATTGTTCTTTTAAAGGGTAGGCGGCAATTCATCCTTTAGCTAGTCTGCTTTTGAAAAATGATCAAATGTATGTCAAACTATCTTGCGAACAGACCCTTGAATGTGGGGTGATTTAATCCAATCTTGGCCGACATACAAAACAGAATCAAAGAGCGGATTTATTCTGGGTTATTTACACTGAAGTAAAAGAAGAAGAACCCTTGAGAGAGACCGAGGATCTAGCTGCAGGCTCCCCCTTGTACAGTACCATGGAACCTGGTTGCAACCATAAATCCATCAGGGTAATTAGCCCCATTTGCCAGCCCAGCTCAGTTGCCTTTCCCCAGCTGCTGTGCCCCCTTTGAGGCCCTGACACAAGATAGTGCTGCACTGGTCGGAAGTTATTTTGGGCAACTGCAGACCACTCAGCTGTTGTGCTTCCCATAGCAGGCAGGGACAAGAATACAGGCTTCTCAGTCAGGCATGCTTAATCGAGTCAGTCACAATGCAAAGTGGTAATGAGGATAGGCCAGAGACATTGAGGACCAGTCAGCTTGGCTTTGCATCTTCATCTAGGCCAGGGGCTTCTTGGAACTGCCATAATAATCACAATACGTAGCATATATACATATCTCAGAAATCCTTACACCCACCATGAAATGAAATCCAGTGTGGTGCAGTGGTTAGCATTTTGAACTGGCACTAGGAGACCCAGGTTCTAGCCACCATGAAGCTCACTAGATGACTTCGGGCCAGTCACTGACTCTCAGACTACCCTACCTTACAGGATAGTTCTGAGGACAAAATGGAGAGGAGTGAGAGGATCATGAACACTGCCTTGGGTTCCTTGGAGGAAAAGGTGGGATATAAATGTAACAAACAAACAAACAATGTGGGCCAGTAGCCCTATTCTTGTAATGGATGCAGAGAGACTGGCTGAGAGAAACTGCTCCCTAGTGAGTTTATGGCTACAATGGAGATGTGGATTTCCCAATTATATCAGCTCCTGCTGTTAGAGGACTGGATGATGTTGTGTTAACACTGTTGTCCCACAAACAAATTGCATTTCCTGTGCTAAGTAGGATAACTCCTGTAGTTCAGGTCAGTGCTAGAGGACATTACCGTCCTACTCAAAATGGCTAAATTTTCCTCATTTGTGGCAGTGTCTTGCTCATGGTAAACACTAACAGGAGTTGCAAAATTCTGCAGCCTGTCTACCCATTCAATCCACACATAAGAGGTGTCCTGCAAACATGAATGGATCAGGACATCCATTGACAGATGCAGAAAACTGCCATGAGAAAAATAAAAAGGGCCACCATTTGAATTGCTGCATAACTGTGGCAAGGCTCCTATGTTTTTAGCAGCCTCAAGACAAGCAAAAATTCCACAGGTGCATCTTCCTATGACATGTAGATGCTGAGAAAATAGTTACACCTATTCATTTCCTGCCTATTGTATAATTATTAGAAGTTAGGGGATCCTGCCAGGAAAAAAGTATGGAACCTTTAACCTCAAATACGCAGGGCTGTCCTTTGAATTTACTCTTCAGTATGGCCCATTCTGTGAAAAAGGGCTGGCTCAGATTATGATGCTGCCTAACTTGACCATTAACGTTCCTCATGAAGCAATCTCGCTAGGACGAGATCCAAATTGTGATTCCATTGTGGAGTGCTCATCATCTGCCCTCCGAGCCAGCCACTTTTCTTCTCTTTGCCAGCAGAGGGCATCAGAGAACATCAAGCCACAGTGGCTGGGTTGGGACAACAGGATGAGCAATGGGTGATTAATAGGGGTGTGCACGGACCCCCCGGATCAGATCGGAACCCGGATCGGACGAAATCGGAGGTCCCCTGGACCGGATCGGGTCCGATCCCAATCCAAAAATTGGACATCCGATTTTTGGATCGGCCGCCATTTCCCCCCCCCCCCCAGACTTGCATTGGGGGAAAGAAAGCTTTTCCCCAATGCAACTCTATGAGGAAAAAATGGCAGCGGGTGGGTGAGGGGGGCCTAACTCCCTCCTCCCCCCGGGGCCGTCCACTGTGGATGGCCCCGGCAGGTAAGCCCCCTCCCCCGTGCTCCTTACCCCCCCGGGGCCGCCCACTTCCATCCGCTGGCGCCCGCGGGCGCCTGCGGGTGGAAGCGGACGGCCCCGGGGGGGGTAAGCCCCCTCCCCCTCCCCCTGCTTACCTTCCGTGGCCGTCCGCTCCTGTCCGCCGCTGTCCTCTACTGCGAGCAGGCTTTGCGGCCTGCTCCTGAGTAGTGCGCCAGGTGATATCATCACCTGGCAACCTAGGAGCAGGCCGCGAAGCCTGCTCACAGTAGTGGCCAGCGGCGGATGGCCACGGAAGGTAAGCGCGCTGTGGGGCCCCCCTGCCCCCTGCCCACCTTTCATGGCCGTCCGCTCCCGTCTGCCACCCCCTGCCCCCGTTGTCCGCTTCCATCGGCAGGCGCCCGCTGGCGCCCGCCAATGGAAGCGGACAGTCCCGCTAGGGAAGCCTCCCCCCAGCTGTCTGCTTCCATCGGCGGGTGCCTGCTGGCATCTGCCAATGGAAGTGGCGGCGGGCGCCAGCAGGCGCCCGCCGATCCATCTGATCTGGATCGAGACCTTTCCGGATCGGATCGGATTGGATCGGCCGATGCAGCGGTGAGATCGGAAATTGGATAATTGTATCCGATTTCCCCTGGATTGGATTCGGATCATGGATCGGACCCGATCCAGTGCACATCCCTAGTGATTAATTCGGCAACTGTCCATTGCATTGCTTAGCGTTGTGGTAAGAGTCTTGAAATTAGACTCAGGTAGTTTCGTGTCCCAACCGTCACTATCCCAATCAGACGAAAGACACGTGTAAGATCGAAAACTTTAATTCTCCTTCTTGCAAGAAGTGACCATTTAGGAATCAAAACCTAGAAATGGTACCGAATACATATTTTGATCAACCTTAAATAGAAAAAAAATCACACAAGGATACATGGATTTCTGCTCAGTTAAACAGTAACTGATTTCTAATTATCTTGAATACACATAGGCTTCAAAGAATCTTCTGATGTAGATGAAGTTAACTCGTTCTTTAACTAAGAGACGGAATACACAAACATTGCAATCTTTATCAGATAGCCTGTCTCTCAAGGAAACAGGGTTCATTGATATGTCAGTTCCTGCCTTAACCTTTGTTTTCTGCTCTTAGGAATGTAGCTACTTAGCAATTCTTCTACGTGCTTTAACTCTGGTGTCAAGTTAACCTGAGGTCTTTCATGAGACACACTTTATTAACTACAATTTCAGAGGCACGCATAAGGGAATTTTGAATTATCTTACAACACTCCTCCGTTTTGATCCAATGCGTCTTTAAACGTCATTAGGATCATTCTCCAGACTAGATAATTCAATCCAAGTTTGTAGCTCTCTCATCCTATTGTCAGTTATGCTTTCACCAGGCATGTTCTGATACATAATTAACATCTGTTTATGCACTCTTTTTTTCCAAAACTTCATCATACATTGAAAGACACAGGGAGTAATTAAAACAATCATTATTATAATCAATACAAATATAATTATTTGTTTTAACCAATTCCAATTTGGCAACTAGGAATTTAGCCAATCCCATGGATTTGTTACTCCAGAGTAATTGTCTATTACTATTTGTTGTAGTTTTGACAACTCATCTTCGATAGTTTTATTCATATCATGAAAAACTACTTTGCAACCTTTCTGGATAATTTTACAAAAACCTCCCTGCTTTGCTAGGAGGTAATCAAGAGCCATTCTATGCTGAATAAGTTCTTGATTTAATTCTCCAATCTCTGACTGCATTGCCCGTACAATTATCCCTGTTGCATTAATAGTTTTTTCTAAACGGCATGTAAGACCCAAAATACTCTTTCTATTTTCTTGTGCTATTATTCCAGGGTAAGCACCTAAGGTTAAGATTCCTGTTATTAATCCACCGCCCACTCTGTCTCCTTCAGTTTTTGACAGTTGTTTTCCTATTATAACCATATCATTGCAATTTGGTTCAAGCTTTCCTAACAATTCACCAGCTCCTCCTTGAGTTGCCCTTTTTTTTCTTTTATTCATTTCTGATTTACTTATTTGGACCGGTAGGGTCAAATATCCTACTCCTACACACTGGTAATTTCCTGGGTGATAGTTTGTTGCCCATCCATCATAGAAAAACCATAAATTTGGATCTCTGAGTTGCCATCCTGAACAAATACTTCCTATTCCTTGATAGGTGGGATGAAATATAGGATAATAAGGGTACATCTCATGGAACACAGTTTCATTTAACAGTACCTTAGTATGATATGAGGAGTTAGAGTTTCCCCATAACCAAAACTTTTCTGTGCAAGTAGAGTAATTTCCTAAATTCCTCAAGAAATCCCTTTGTCTTATCCAATCTTTCCATTTTTCATTCCATATTCCTGAATGGTGACAACAAAAACACATCCCAGGGGTATATATGCTATATTTGAACTTCCTGAAGTCAACTTCATTTAAATTACTGGGATCAGAAAACAAAGTATTCTTTTGCTGTAATGCTCCAACTATTACATCTGGACTTTCAATAAGAGCAGGTAATACTGAAAATGCTCTTATTGCTGCTGGATGTTTGTAATACAAAATTGAATCATTCCCCCAGCGATTAAACATTTCTAAAGCATGTCTTTTAAACCAATTTGATTGTCCTTTTGGTATACAAAAGTTTATACAATATAAAATGAATATTACTTTCATATTTATTTCTTTTGAAACCTTAACTTTAAAGGGTGTGTTTCTTTATCAGTAAATCTCACTGTCCACTGTGGTTCCACTGAAGGAGAGTGTAATTCTGGTGTGGGTAACACGGCCCACGTTTTGTCAATTTTTGGATGATGAGCCTGTTCCTCCTCTGCCTCTGCTTCTTGTCCTGCTTCGTCCACACAATTCGGAGAAGGACACGCGTTGATCCCTCGTAGCGAGACGTCCTCACTTTCGACCTCTCCTGCGCCAGCGAGATCAAAAGGTCCTTGTGGGTTTTTCCTAGCACAATGCGTGTAATGAATCCAAGCCCCTTTTCCTTTTACTTTCAACGCTGTATGAGTGGTCATCAATACAAGATGAGGGCCTGACCATCGCTCCTCCAAACCGTCTGCTGTCCAGATTCTCACGTATACTTCATCACCAGCCTGGAAAGGATGTGCAGGAGTATCCAGTGGCAAAGGTTGGGCATCTATCACGTGCCGCCTGATCTTCTGGAACTGCTTCTGGAGCTGTATAATATAAGCAACAAGATCTTCATCCCCTCCTAGTAAAGTTACATATGGCCTTGCATATTCTCCTCCTATTGGGGGGGGGCCTCCCATACAATGCTTCATATGGTGACAAACCTGTAGGTTGCCTTGGAGTGGTTCTGATAGAATAAAGAACCAAAGGGAGAGCAGTTGGCCATGCCAATTTTGAAGCAATGCACATTTTTGTAAGTTTCCTCTTGAGGGTAGCATTCATGCGTTCTACTTGACCTGAGGATTGTGGGTGATAGGGAGTATGCAAAACCCATTGTTGCCCTAAGCATTTTGACAAGTCTCTCATTAAGGAAGCAGTAAAATGAGACCCTTGATCTGAATCCACTATTCTTGGTGGGCAGAAACGGGGAATAATATCTTTCATCATATGCCTAGCTACTTCTCGTGAAGTTGCATGTGTACATGCAAATGCCTCTATCCAGCCTGTTAACTTGTCTAAAATTACTAACATCCATTGATACTTTTGGAAGCGTGGCATATGGGCAAAGTCAATTTGGACTGATTCAAAAGGGAGCTGTACCCAGGGCCTTCCCCCTATTTGGCCCGGAGGCTGAGGTTTTGCATTTTCCTTAGCACACACAGTACAAGCTTGCACCACCCTTTTTGCCATCTGATGGACCCCAGGGGCAAACCAATTTCTTGCAATTGCTAATGCCAATCCAGTCTGTCCCTCATGCCCCTAATTATGCTGTTTTGAAACCACTGCCCTTAATCCTGCTTTTGGCAATACTAATCTCCCGTCTGGCATTTCCCACTGCCCTTCACTTTTTTCTTCTGCGCCCGCCGCACTCCATATCTCTTTTTCCCTTGCATCCGCCTTTTCCCACCAAATACTTAGATCTTTCGACATCAAAGGAGGCACATCCACTTCTGCTGCCGCCATCAGATTAAAGGGTAAAGGACGAAGAGCAGCGGCCTTAGCTTCGTCATCAGCTCTCCTATTTCCTCTTGTCACCTCATCAGTCCCCGAACCGTGCGCTTTGCAGTAAACAATTGCGAGGGCAAGGGGCAGATGTATAGCACCCAGAAGGGCATCTATTTCTGCTCCATTGGAAATGGGTCTGCCATCTGCAGTAATAAACCCTCTTTCTTTCCACAACGATCCTGTTGCAAAACATACTCCAATTGCATATTTTGAATCAGAATACACAGTTAATTTTCTGTTTTTCGCCTTTTGACATGCTTTTGTTAACGCTATAAGCTCTGCAGCTTGAGCGCTTTTACTTCCTGGGAGAGGTCCAGAAATAATAATTTCTGTCAATGAGACAACAGCAAAACCAGTCTTTCTGACTCCTGCTATTATCTTTGAAGATCCATCTACAAACCACATTAATTCAGCGTCCACTAGAGGCATATCAGTTAAATCATCTCTTGGCAATTGTACTTCCTTAATTACTTCAATGCAATCATGTGGAGCCTCTGTATCCATTTCTGGTAATAAAGTGGCAGGGTTAAGTACGTTACATCTTAACACAGTCAATTCAGGAGTTTGCAATAATAAAGTCTCATATTTTGTATATCTTGCATTTGTAAAATGTTGAGTATTCTTTTGCGTTAATAATGCAGAAACAGCATGTGGAACCCATAATTGTAATGGGTGTCCAAGCACAATATCTTGTACTTTTTCAACAATCAAAGCTGCTGCAGCTATACTCCTTAAACAGGCAGCATATCCCTGTGCAACTGGATCCAATTGTGCTGAGTAATACCCTATAGGTCTCCGATGCGAACCCAAATATTGACATAAAACCCCAGATGCAACACCTTTTCTTTCATGTACAAATAAAATAAAATCTTTCTGATAATCAGGGAGACCTAGGGCAGGAGCAGAGACTAGAAGTGATTTTACTTCTTTCCAGGCATTCTCATCTGCTTTAGTCCATTCAATTTCTTCTGGGGCTTCTGCTTTCGTTTTTTCTAACCAGGGTTTAACAATTTGTGAAAAGCTAGGGATCCATGCTCTACAATAACCCAACATTCCTAACAGAGCACGAATTTGACTTTTTGTCTTTGGCACCTTTGCCTGCGTTATTGCATGTATACGCTTACAAGACAATTTCCTAGTTCCCTCTGACAAGACATGTCCCAAATATTCCACCTCTCTTTTACACCATTGTAATTTTCTTTTTGCAATTTTATGTCCACGTTCTCCTAAGGCCTTGATCAAGTGAATTGAATCAATTTTACAATTTTCCTCCGTTTCTGCACATAATAATAAATCATCAACATAAATCACAAGTGTGGACTGTCTAGGAAATATAATTCCTTGTATATCTTGGTGTACAATTTGTGTAAATATTGTTGGACTTTCTACATAACCTTGAACTAATCTTTGCCAAGTATATTGAATTTTATTTTGCCATGTGAAAGCAAATAAATACTGAGAATCTTTATGTACTGGGATACTAAAAAAAGCAGAGCTTAAATCCAAAACTGTGTACACCCGTGCAGAAATAGGTATACTACACATAATGGTGGCAGGATTCGGGACCACATTGTGTCTAGGGATTACATATTCATTGATTTTCCTCATATCCATTACTAAGCGATAAGTGGGAGCCTTCCCCGGTTCACTCTTTTTTTTCACAGCCATTATCGGAGTATTACATGGAGATGAACATGGAACCAAAATTCCCTGTTCTAAAAATTTCTCAATTGTTTTTCCTATACATTCTTGGGCTTCTTTTGAAAGGGGATATTGTTTTCCCCTTGGGGGTACCATGTCATTACGGACAGTGATCTTAACTGGGGCAGCTGACTTTAAGAGCCCTACTTCCCCAGAATCTTCTGCCCAATAATGAGAGGGTATTTCCTGGAGCTCCAGTGGGAGTGTGTTGCCATCTATTTCTTCTGTTTCACTCATAAAAGCCAATACATTCTCAGCAGGAAGGGACACAAACACACCATCAGCAGTACATTTTATAGTGGCATTTAATTTTGCCAATAAATCTCTCCCCAATAAGCTCACAGGGCTTTTAGACATCATAAGAAATGAATGATCACATGCAAGGGGCCCAATTTTAACTTGCACCGGAGTGCTAAGGGGAGTGGAAGAAGAAATCCCATCGATTCCTACCACCCTTTCTCTATATCCAGAAAGAGGCAAAACAGTTTTATTTAACATACTTCTGGCCGCACCGGTATCCAGAAGACAATTGTATGGCTGTCCATTAATGGTCAAAGTCAAAAATGGTTTATTTAATTTTAATTTCCATGAATTTGGCATTTCCCCAGTCTCCGCTTTTTCCACTTCTTTTCCTAAATCTCTTTCTACCAGTCATTGTGACATCACCTCAGCTCCTTGCATTTGACTAGACTGTTGTCTCAAAATACAATCTTTCTTCCAGTGTCCTGGCTTTTTACAAAAACAACAACATCCCTTCTCACTTTCATTCATTGAAGGGAGTAGCCTTGGTTGATGACCGCCCGTCCTTCCCCAGACTGTAAGTTTCCCTTAGGTAAAAACTCACCTATGCCGGCAGGGCTTGTTCCAGTCTGAAAAAGGGCGCGATGATCATCTAGTTGGGCCTCCTGGCTTGGCTCGCCATTTGTGGTAAGAGTCTTGAAATTAGACTCAGGTAGTTTCGTGTCCCAACCGTCACTATCCCAATCAGACGAAAGACACGTGTAAGATCGAAAACTTTAATTCTCCTTCTTGCAAGAAGTGACCATTTAGGAATCAAAACCTAGAAATGGTACCGAATACATATTTTGATCAACCTTAAATAGAAAAAAAATCACACAAGGATACATGGATTTCTGCTCAGTTAAACAGTAACTGATTTCTAATTATCTTGAATACACATAGGCTTCAAAGAATCTTCTGATGTAGATGAAGTTAACTCGTTCTTTAACTAAGAGACGGAATACACAAACATTGCAATCTTTATCAGATAGCCTGTCTCTCAAGGAAACAGGGTTCATTGATATGTCAGTTCCTGCCTTAACCTTTGTTTTCTGCTCTTAGGAATGTAGCTACTTAGCAATTCTTCTACGTGCTTTAACTCTGGTGTCAAGTTAACCTGAGGTCTTTCATGAGACACACTTTATTAACTACAATTTCAGAGGCACGCATAAGGGAATTTTGAATTATCTTACAACAGCGTGTCATCTAGCAGAAACCAGACAACGGACAATGTGCTATTTTTTCCCCGAAAAAACAACAGAGAAAACCAATGGGCTGCTCCATTGATTATCCAGAGATCTGTTGCTTAACATGTCATGTGGTGGGCTCCGTTGTCAAATTTAATGCATTGGATGTGCTATTTTGGGAGTGCATAGAGTTCTCCAGCAGGAGTGGCCAAAGGCGCCCCAGCCGCTTCTCTACAACTGGCAGAACTTGCAAGAGCTAATGCGATAGCCCTGGGAGGAGGAAGGGCAGAGCACCAGACTGCCGGAATGTCACTCAAGCACAGCGTTGACTATTCACGAGCTCGATGGAAGCCTCAGCCGTGCAACTGTTGTGAGGTTACATGTCAAGTGGGGAGTACCTGCGCAATAACGGACTGACAGTTATCTATTCCCCCCTCAGTTGCCTACTATGTTGTCCGCACGCGGCCAGTGAGTCTCTACCTGGGATCATGGGGTAAAGAGGGCAGCCATTACAATCAAGCCTGAGCAATTACCAGTGGGGTAATTTTGGCCAGGAATCAGATTTTCCCAGAGTTCCTGTAGCTTCCTGCCTGCACCATGCTAAGAAAATACAGTCATGATGTTGCCATCATCTCTCTTTATGTTCAATAAATAGCCTACACTGCATATCTAAGGGAACGCCTGACTCACTATGGACATGCACGAGTATTAAGATCTGCTGAGGCCTATTTTTGTTGGGCACGCATGAAAGGGCTTCCTCCTGTGCTGCCCTCGAACTATGGAATTTTCTCCCTTAAGAATGACGATTGGCCCCCACCCTTTGGCCTTTAGAAAGGGTGTAAAGATGCATCTTTTAAATTTTGCCTTTTAAAATGTGCAGTTTTAAATATTGCTGTGCTGAGAATTTCTTCCACATTTTGGGGTGGGTGGGGATCATTCTCATTCAATTTGACAGAAAAGAAATTGCTTCCAAAAAGACATTCAAGGCAGAAGAAGAATTTGGAGAAATTCTCATGTGCTGGATTTAGGCTTCTTGTGCTTGCCTTAATTAGGAGGTGGCCAAGGAATGTGCATGACTGTTCTGCCTTTCATTGTACAATTGTCTTTCTGGCAGCCTGTAGCCTCCTCAGCTTCCCCTACTTTAATTAATTTTATATAGTGGCCACTTTGCCTCTTCCGCCATAATGCCCTGGAAGGACTCTCGGTATGGGCCATTATGGAGGATGTAAAGTTGGGGCCAGGTTGCCAACACAGTTGCTGCTGTTACTACTTGTAGTGGCAGTGCAATCCACCATCACTCCACTCTATCTATCTATCTATCTATCTATCTATCTATCTATCTATCTACTATCTATCTATCTATCTATCTATCTATCTATCTATCTAATCTATCACCTTAGAAAGGAGAAATAAGCTGTGTTACAACCCCTGCCAATGGAGAGCCCCACTTGTGACAAACTGTTGGAGAATTTCTCCTCCCCCTGGAGAAATTACGTGAAATTCTCACCTCCAATGTCTTTGCTCAGAAAGGCCATTTGTGTACAGCAATCGTTTTTAATGTTTTAATCTGTTTACTGTTTTTAATAGTTGTATTTTTATTGCTTTACATTTTTATTGTTTTAGATAGTTGTACACTGCCTTGATGGCTTTCTAGCAGATAAGGTAGTATATAAATGCTAATAAGACATAAATATCTCTCCTCCAGCATCAGTAATGATTATATTGATATACATGTATGTGTCCTGACAGCTCACAAATCAGAGCCCTTCTGAAGTGAAACAGTGCACCAGGGCTTCCCACCATATCTCTCAGACAAGCTTTCTGCCTCTGTGCTCAGAGTGTTGGATTATAACTGGGAAGACCTGGGTTCAAATTCCAACTCAGTCATGAAGCTCACTGGAGTTTCAGCCTAACCAACTTCACAGAGTTGTTGTGAGAATAAAATCGTGCAGCCTTTCCCTGACAGAATGAACCAGTCACACACTCTTTTCAGTTTGCATTCCATGTTTCTGTTAGTTGTTAACAGTCATGGTTACAAGCAGAAAGAGAAGCATGTGAAGATCTGCTGAAGATAAAAGTATTTGAAATTTCCATTAAAAGCAGTAACGTAACCCCTCACAGTGGGGTGAGGCTGCCATAGAATGAAAGCTGAAAATTCTGCAGTGTTGCAATAGATGGTGTTTAGGCGCATCACCATATCCAGCCAAATAGGGACTGTTCAGTCCTGCTCTACACGTCCAAGTTACAAAAACAAAGTCTCCAAAGATACCATTATAACAGTGCTGCATGATCCAAGAAGTTCAGATGAATTTTAATTACGTAGCATCATTATACCAACTGCTGCATTGAAATGCTTTTTGTCATTTTTCTTGAAACCAGCTTCTGATGGGCATGCCTGTGAATTGATACCTCAGAGCTTTGAGTTAGGAACCAGGGCTAAAACTAGGAATTACAAATATCTGGATGGCCTGGATGGGGTAATGGGGACTGGCCATGATAGTCTCTACACAGAACAATTTGATGGATGGAGCGCTAGAATTCCTGGCTGTGTGACTACAAAGATTAAGATGGTGGTAGGCAGACCTAAGCTACATTCCTCTTGTATGGAATCCTTCCCAATGAGCTAGGGAAGACAGAGGAAATATGTTAGCACAGATCCTGCTCCGCTGCAAGAGAGCAGATCCACTTTTCTGCATGACAGTAAAACCAGAAGATTCCTAGCCTGGGCCAGTGACTGCAATCCAGACATTATTGTGACCAAGCTGTGCAGATGATGGAAATGAGCTGAGAGGAATCAAAATTTTGGTGTGGGAATTTCAGAGGGACCTAAGCAAGCTCAGGGAACGAGCTGCATGCTGACAAATGCAATTCAGTGTTAACAAATAAGAGAGCAATGCACATCGGAGGGCATAACAAGAACTACTCGTGCGCATCACTGGCTCCTATATTAATCAGAGCCAATCAGGGGGAAAGACCTGAGCATCTTTGTCCTTACTATTAAAATGGGCAATTATTTTAAATAAAAACAAAGTTCAACGTCCAATTCATGATTGTTCCCAATTGTTATGTTGTGTTTTGATGGCTGGGATGTCATTGAAGGAAACTGTTCCTTTAACTGCTGAACTGGGGTGTGGTGATGGCTTACCTTTGACCTGTTTCTAACAATGGGTTCTGAGGGTGGAGTTTGCATTGGGATTGATCCAAAGTAAGGAAATCATGTACCAGAAAGGATATTGAACTCAATGCATGCTGCAAGAGTAATGTGAGCATGTGTCCTTGAAAGCATGGAGTGCCTCTTTGTTAAAACAATGGAATCATGGTTTTGGAAATAATTAGGCTGACCATATGAAAAGGAGGACAGGGCTCATGTAACTTTAACAGTTGTAGAGAAAAGGGAATTTCAGCCAGTGTCATTTGTATGCAATTAGTTCCTGGTGAAATTCCCTCTTCATCACAACAGTTAAAGTTGCAGGCACTATACTAGAGTGACCATATACAAAAGAAGGCAGGGCTCCTGCAACTTTAACTGTTGTGATGAAGAGGGAATTTCACCAGGAACTTATTGCATACAAATAACACTGACTGAAATTCCCTTTTCTCTACAACTGTTAAAGTTACATGAGCCCTGTCCTCCTTTTCATATGGTCAGTCTAGAAATAATTAGCCTGTACCGCACCCCACACACCAGGCACTTCACCCTGAATTGGATTGTTATCAAGCATAGAACAATGTCTTCCTGATTGCATAAATTTCTGGAGGACCTTTGATGGCTATACCTGCCCTCCATGTTTTTGAACCGGCTGCCCTCATGCAGTGCTAAGCTAGATTCCACACATGAAATCATTGTCCATTACCAAATCCCTCAGGAAGCCATCCCGCACCTATCCCCTGTTAACGTCCCCTACATGTTTTCATGCACCAGGTGCAATTGTTATGTGTGGGTGGAGGAAGCAGCATCAATGTCACAGTAGTATAAGTTTTAATAAAACTTTATTTTGGCATGAAACAGAGTAGCAAACTGTTTAAAAGTTGTATTGAAAATAAATCTCAACAAAACAAAGCCAACTTTAAAAGAAGAAACACTTGTCTTGCCATCCAATTAACACAGGACCTAATTAAAAGTGGTACAGTGTCCCAAACATTAACTTCAAAATTACTGGGAAAGAAAACAGCACTTCAGAGTAGACCACAGTAAAAGAACTGTATTGTAACTCTGTGAGGTTCCCCATTCAAGAAACCAGGCTCTGGAGGAAGGCTCTGTTGTTTTTTTACACAACATTACAGTTTATCCACACATGCTTGCCTGAAGAAGGAATGCAATACCATTCACATAACTGGATTTGATGGTGGGGCTAGTGTAGGCTGACCATATAAAAAGGAGGACAGGGCTCATGTAACTTTAACAGTTGTAGAGAAAAGGGAATTTCAGCCAGTGTCATTTGTATACAATTAGTTCCTGGTGAAATTCCCTCGTTATCACAACAGTTAAAGGTGCATGCACTATACTAGAGTGACCATATACAAAAGAAGGCAGGGCTCCTGCAACTTTAACTGCTGTGATGAAGAGGGAATTTCACCAGGAACTAATTGCATACAAATGACACTGGCTGAAATTCCCTTTTCACTACAACTGTTAAAGTTACATGAGCCCTGTCCTCCTTTTCATATGGTCAGCCTAGGCTAGTGGGCTGCTGTACCTGCCCATTCCTGTTTTCTGGACACCAGCCTCCATTATGCCAAGAAACTACCCATATGGAAGAGAAGCACATCATGGTGAAGCATGGGGCTGGCTGTTCTCCGATAGCCCATTTCAGCAAGGGCAGCTGCTTAAGTAGCAGTCGAAATAACGCTAAAACTGTTTCCCAGAAGAGCGCAATAGCTTTCTCCCAATATTGCATACAAATGAATACCATTAGTACGGTATTGCGCTCTTCCAATAGTTAATTTTTTAAAAGTAATATTTGAACACCCCCCCTTTTCCCGCCAACTGTAACACCGAGTACATGCAGTTTTAAACCACAGGAAAGAAAGGAAGTAGTGCATCACTTACACTCTCCTTCATCATGGATATCCTGTGTATTTAATGTTAAAAGATCAGAACATCGATTAGTAGAAGGGGTGCAAGGAGGAGAACTACCGGAGACACGCGGTCTGCTCAGCAATATAGTAGAAGGAATCAATATTATGGTGGCTGCTCCTAAGTTGATCTTGTATCTTGCTCTCTTCCCAAATATCCAACAAATCCAGTATCTCCTGGTGCCTCCAGGAAACACCATGGCCAGTCCCAGTACGGGAGTCAGCTGCATTTTCTGCCATTATTAGATAGGGTAGGATAATGAATGAATATAGAATGGATATATATAGGATACTGTAGGATAATAGTGGAGGAATAAGAAATACACAAAATAGAAATAGAAGAGAAGTAATAGAAAGAGATAAAGCATTTGGAGGGGGAATGCAAGGGACAGGAATTTATCAGAAAATCAAGTGAAGAAGCTAAAGAAAGCGAGTTGGAGCACAGAGATCTTCCTTCCAACTCCTAAGGTGTGCCCAGATGAAAAGGAGGAAATAGGTTCAGCAACTTCCCTGGCGGCCCTCTTCTTTTGTTACTATAATTGCCTGGAAGACACACCCACGAACCACCCACAAACCACAGAAGAGGATATACTCTGAACAGAGTGACTACAAGAGTGCCATAACACTAAATGTGATAATGACCCAACAGCTCAGTGTCCTCTGGACTCCTTACTGGTTACTGCTGCTGTTGAGAAGAAAGGGGCAATAGCAAGGCCTGCTGGGAAAGTACCCTGGCAAGCATACCCTGGCAAGCAAATCTATGAAATTGAGATGGGCAGGCATTCTGGTGCATGATTAAGTCATTGTCATGACACCAAAATCCAGCAGACACAGAAGCTGAGGGGAGTGTGATCCTGGCTGAGCAACCATTGGGCCTGAGTTCCATCACTGAAACAGAGACACTCCCATCCTGAGCCTGAGATGCCTGAAACACCCAGGTTTGGACCCTCAGAGACTGCAGTCCCAGATTGTGGAACGACCTGCTGGGAGAGATCCGCCAACTCACCAGTCTTCAAGAATTTAAAAAAGCTATAAAGACTGATCTGTTCCAGCAGGCCTATCCAGATGAATTTGGTATTTTATTGGTATTTTAATGGTATGAATTGGTATTTCATTGGTATTTTAATAATGTATTGGTTTTATGTGCTTTTAATCAGTTTTGTGTATTTTATATTTGATGTTGTTCCCCGCCTTGATCTGGAGGGAGAGGCAGGTAATAAATAAATATATCACTATTATTATTGAGCCTAGTTCCATCAATAAGCTAACCAGTTTTTATCCAAGGACCTCATACTCCATGGAACCTGACATGAGTCCATGGAAAGATGGCAGATTGCTAGGCTCCAGGTCTGAGGGTTGCCCCTTTAAGACTCTGCACTCCTCAGCAAAGGGGTGGAGCTGGAGAGATGTAGTCAGTTTCAGGGTGCATAAAAGGATTCAGTTGAGAGAGGAAGTTGGTAGGAACTAGTTGTGTGTTTTTGTTGGGGTTCAGAAAGACTTATCATTGAATTTGGGAATGCTAATTTTAACTGTACCCTGACAATTTTCAGTCTGTTTTCTTTTGCTCTTGATTGCTTGCTGGATATGACACAATGGTCATGGCTATTTAAGACCAAGAGTTAGCAAGGTGCAGCTGACTTTGTAGACATGTACTGTACAAGTGAAGGTTACTTTTATAGGGTGGTACAATTGCATGTTTGGATTTCCAGCAGCCTTGTTTTCTGTACACTTCCAGAGGGAATCTGCACTTGAGGTTTGTAACTTTTAAAAAGGGTTAGGAGCCTCATTTGGCCACATGATGCTCTAACTGTAATGGTTTATTGCAGTGTTTAATTATAATGATCTAATACTTTATGTTATGTTATTTTAGTTTTATAAATAATTTTAAATAGAGTAATGTGTCTTTTCATACCGTATCTGAGGAGGTGATTTCTAAGGCCTGGTATTCAATCACAGAAGTGTGGGCGGTGCTTCCACTTCAGGCACCCAAATGCTTTCTGTTTTGCTTCAGCAGTAATTGATACAATGACGTGGGCGTGGAAAAGACTGTAGGAGGAAGAAACAACACAGAAAAAGACTCAAAGAAGAGTGAGACCTAATAAAAGGTATTAAAGTTAGGGAAAAGGATCTAATGAAATGCAAGTAATAGACAATGTAGCCTAACATGTTTAAAAACTCAGTAATTAAATATGTTTAAAAAGGATTTTAAAACGTTTCAAGTGATTGTGTAGATTGGCTCCCAGTGTCATGTCTGTTTCTGCAGCATGTCGGAGCCTCTCCAGTTTAGATTGTTTGCCCTGCGCTCTGGGAAGGCTAGTATTGCTAAAGTCTGCAATGGTTGGTAGATGTAATTGTTCTCCAAACTCTATCGGTCCTGGAACAGCTCACTCTTCCCATCAAGTATGCAAAATGGGTGGTGGATGGGTGGAGAGAGGTCAGGGTTTCACTGAAGACATCCAAACCTTGCACTCACTAGGCATTGGAGCACCTAGCAAACTGGTTCTTCTGCATTCAGTCCCTGGCTCCTGGGAGCTGGCATGTGGAGATTGGGTTTCAGTGAACTAGGGAAACCGTTCATCTGCCTGACAACCAGGCTCTCCACTCCCTCTCTCAGAGACCCTCATATAGACTGCTCTTTCCCCACTGCTACTAGCAGAGAGGAAAGAGTGGATCTGCATCAGGATTGCTGGGATGTGCATGTGTGCATGAGCGTCTTGAGTCACATGCGACCCTTGAGGCTGAAAAAGTTGTGCACTCCTGTAGTAAAGATTCCACATGGACCTACAGTCCAATTGGCATCCTAAAAAAGAGAGATGTGCTCTGGTGCTGTGATTCTTTAACTGGGGTTTCACAGATACTTGGTTGAGAGAAAGTTTAATGCTGTGCTAAATATAACTGTTTGTTACTTTAAAACAACAAACTTCAGTCTCTAGAATAACAAAATATAAAGTTATTTTGTGTCTGGGACAGGTGTTGTTCTCCATGTCCTTCTTAAACTTTTTTTTAACAGTATTCTATTTGTTGTAGCTCCTGAAGAAGGATTGTGTCAATCTGAAACGTCGAGCCATTTCACAAAAAGGAATCATTAAAGCTTTTAACTGTTTCCAGCAGCACCAGAGCACGTCTCTCTTTTTTCAGCCCTCCAGTGGTGCTCTTTTCCCCTTCTATTTTCTGCCAATTGGTGTCCACCAGGAGAACAGCCTTCAGTGTGGTGGCCCCTTCCTGTGGAATTTCCTACCTTTGGAGGTCAGGCATGTGCCAACGTTGTGTTGCTTCTGGTGCCTCCTGAAAACGTTGTTCCAGGAAGCTTTCCCTGATTGACTAGCTGCAGTTTTATCTGAACGTTGTTCTTTTAAAAATGTAAATTTTTAATAGTGTTCACTGCTTGAAAATCTTTGGATAGGGAGCAGTATATAAATATTGTAAAATAAATAAAGGGTTCCAATGTACTGGAGTAACTCCAACTAACCAAGCAGGCTATTAGCTGTCCTCAACAGAAAGGGCTATAAAAGTGTCCCTGTTCATGCTGGGATTCTGCCTGGGCAATTATATTCTTTACTGACTTTTGGCTTGGTTGTTGGTTTTTACTTCTTAGCTCTTTGGCTGCTTACAGCTCAGCTCTAATACCGAGTCTTGGATGCGGCAGGCTCTAGTCCACAAAAACATGTGCCACAATAAACCGATTAAAGCGCAATCCTCTGCACGATAAAAAGTCCTACAGGTCCCAGATTTTCCCAGCCAGCCATGCTAAACATGCACAGGATTGGACCCTTAGTTTTCTAAGGTGCCATAAGACTCTTTGTGCACAGAATACATTCATTACTAATGAAAAAGCCAGCTCTGGTCTTAAACCCTTCTGGAGTCCAGATTTGTCTCATTTTACAAGCTAGGTGGGGCTGGACTCACCGCAAACAAATGATCCCTGGTTATAACTATTGGAAAGTTACTTGGCAAGTGGATCACTGGGATGTGATCTAAGAGATTCTGACCATATTCCAAGATCTGACATGCTGACCGGCAATAAACTACTATCCTTTTTATAGCCTCAGTATTTCCTTTTGCAGTAATTCTCTACCTAGTCTTATCCAGATGCGGTTTATGTGGGCCCTTAGCACTATACTAATTAGACAAGTGCTTCTAGTTCTGGGCTTTGCAGTACATTGCAAAACTGCAGAAGGTGCAGTAAGGCTCTTCAAGAGGGATCCAAGGCCTGGAAGAGAAGCTTTGTGAGAAACACTTAGTGCTTTGTTTATTACAAGAGGAAGTGAGTGCATTCATGCTGCTGCTTTCCACTGCTGCTTAAACTGTGTTAAGGAGCCTTCCGATTATCAAGCCAGTGAGGATTTTCAAAAGCCCAGTCAATGCAAACAGGTAACAGAACATAAGCAGAACACTCCTCTTCTTTAGTGTCCACAGAACCTCACATTTTTGCTGTACAGGTTTTTCAGCATTGCAACATTGATCAAAAATCAAAACATTTACATGGGAGATCTTTACATTCCTGGGGTTTTGCATCCTGAGAAAAGGAAGAATCTCTGTGTTATACATATGCTTTCTTCATTCTTGCCTGCAATCAGGCCTCTAATGCAGAAAGGATAGAAACTTGGGTATGTGTTCATATTTTGTATGCTTTTGTTCTGCTTACAATAGCTGCCAAATTGACATGGTCAGCAGCACTTCCTTTAGCCCATGTTGTTGTAAAGGTGAAAGCACCCTGTATATTCAACACATGCCCGCAGGTTTCCAGTTCATCCTGGCAAGTGGAGAGAGATACTAAAGAAAATTGATATTTTTACAGGACAAGTTAATAGTTTCCATTCCTGCTTCCTGCAGGAATGATGGTGTATAATACATATAAGCCTGCTAATACATTAAAAAATTTAGTCTTCCAGTTGTGAAGAAAGAAGCAGAAATGAGGTTAATGAAGCCACAGACGGACAGACAGATAGATCACTGGTGTAGCTTGCCAGTGGTATGAGCTCCCTGTTTTTCTGCCTGTGGTTGTACATATCTAGGCACTGTTTACTGGCCCTGTGGGGTGAATTCTGCATGTACAAAATTAACTGAACTGCCTTGTGGCAATTAACAGGAAACCTCAATTTCCTCAAATGCACTGGAGATTTTTAAAGACACTCATTACAAAATAACATCCCACTCTTCTGTTGGGGTTCCCTAGCTCTGATATTTACCTTCCTGTTCCCTCCTTTCCTTCTGCAACCCTTCCTTTTAGGTGGTGACAATCCATACATCCTACGGACCAAATCTAACACCTTGTTTCCTAGGCAACCAGCAAGCAGTTACTGGTATAATGGGAGAGACAGCAGTAACACTGCAGCAAAGACCCCTTTTCTGAGTACTGTCATTGTCTTAGCAGCAATGAAGAAAACGAAGCCAGGAACTAATAGGCAACGAAGCAACATGTGTGAAGGAATATGACTTGCACATAACCTCTCCTTGCTTCCTCCAGTATTGAGATGGCAAATGAGAACTGGAAGGGCACAACAGATTGCCATGTATTTTTCTTTCATCATGCTGCCCTCTGCAGAAATTAGCAGATTAGAAAACTCATCCAGTATGTTGGGCAAAAAAAAACCCTACCCTGGATTTATTTTTTGTTGCAGAATTTACATAGCAGTACAGCTACAATGTAGTCCTCCTAGTACAGGGCTGCAGAACCTCTTTCAGCCTGGGGACAGAATTCCATTTCGGAGAAGCGCTCAGGGGCTGCATTCCAGTGGTGGGTGAGGCCAAAAGCGAAGGGGGTGGGGCTAGGGAAAATGACCCAAAGTACCACATTTTAGCATAAGGCCCTTACTGCCAGTTATGAAACATTAGAAGAAGCATTTCAGCTTTTTGAATGGGGAAAAAACTGCACAAAAGCCAGGATATCATCAATTGATAGGTGGCCGGAGAGGAAAGGGTGGAGCTTAGGGAAAGGAGTGTAACCATCTGGGGAATTCCAGAGGGCCGGACCTGATGTTCTGCACCCCTGTTCTAGGACATGTGCAATAGTAAACTACGCCCTCACATTTCAGCCACTTAAATGGTTTTCTTTTTGTAAATGAAAAAGTGCCTGAGCCATACAAATACCAAGACATCTATTAAGTTTTACCTTGGGGGTGTTGTTGTTTGTTCCAACCAGTGTGCGTTGTTCAAAAAACAATTGGCCTGGGAAGGATATTTAAGTGCCCATACAGAGTTTTATTCTGTAAAGAAAATAAAACAATAACTTCAGAACATAAATCACCCCAAGAAATCTATTGATTCTTGCCATTAGGTACTTTATTTTTATCCCAGCAAATATAATGTGTTGGGGGGGGGGGTGTCCCATGAGATTGCTCAAAGAAAAACTGATCTGGGGAGCACATTAAAGTGATTTTCTTCTGCTACCACATATATGGATTTGTTTGGGGAAATTGTAGTACGCAGAAATATATTAGAATCTGGCTTGTGATAGTGAAACAGCTCCTCCGCCCCCCCCCCCCAAAACAGTGATGATGATGATGATTTGGTGGGGTGGTTGGATTAGCAACAATGTCTGCAACAAATCCTCCTGGTATATGACAGACACTGGCTGAATTCGGACGACACAATAACCAACTGGCGGGGGGGAAACAATTGTCAGTTGTATTGACTATCGTCTTGTCCGAATGCTTCCATAGTCAACTCAGCGCTGATCCTAATCCACACCACAGTTGATTATTACCATATTGGGTGGGGAGTACCCCCTAGATGAACAACTGTAAAGTTGATTATTACCCCACCATTGACTATCATATTGTCCGAATTAGCCACTATTTCCATTAATTGCCACCACTCCATTTGCTGCATGTAAGTGTCTCCTGCTGCCATGAAAAGAAGAGACTTCTGAAAAATCCCCTAGTTCAGGCCTGTATCCGGAACACTCTGCAAGATTAAAGTTGAATCATGAGTAATGAAATCCTCATCACTTTATGCCAGTGGAAAGTCTGCATCAATATGGTTTCACTGCAGGCTGCTTTAGACCTAGACATTTTACATTGCTCCATGGGGAGTTGCTCCCTACTATCCCAATTTGTCTAGGGAAGAGGAGAGATATGCAAGAAGGATGCTTGATTAGGTAAAAGAGGTAAATGCTGCAAGACACCCATACAAACCTCCACACTTGATATTCCATCACAATCTGGAACCCTACTACCTATATTAGCTGGAAACCTATGGCCCCTCTACAAGCCAGACTCTGGTGATGGCCAGTTACCGTGTTTGTTCCATGCTACTGAATTTGAAGGGGAAGGAGTTTCAGGCATTCCCCTCTCTGCAGCACCCCTTGTTATGGCAAGCACTTGCACACCTACAGGCAAATACATGGCACCCTGGGATTATAGAGAAGACAATAATCCCAGGGAGAATGGGCTCACAATCTTTCACTTGGAAGGCAGACACATGGCAGTGCTCCTGGGTATTGGGCTTGCGGCAGAGAATGTGCCAGGGCGCTCAATGCACCGTCTGTCATCACCAGAGGGCAGCGCTCAACTCTCCATGCAGCCTTGGTAATGGGCAGGGGGAGATGCAGCCTGAAGTACATTGTTGTGACAGGCCAGCTGATGGAGGATTTATGAGTAATTCTGAAAGTCTGTTTGGTATGGGAGAGATCTTGTGCTCTCCAGGTTGGGACCATTTGCCAACCAATGGGAGGCTAGGTACAAGAGAGTCCAGATGATGCTATGAGCTTCATCGCACCTACTTTTTTCCCCCCGGTTTGCTTCTCCTGGTCCCCCCTCCGTTTCCTTTGCAAATCTAGCGTTTTGAATCACACGTGGTCGGTATTGCTGCGATACCTCAGCTTGGCCTGTTCCTAATTTGCGTATCGGACTTTGCCCGTTCAGGGAGAAATCGAAAGAGAAACAAGCAACTGCTGGCTCAGGGTGAGAGAACAGCATGACAGGGACGTCATGCAAGTCCAGTGGTGAAAAAGTGGATCAAAGTCATGGTAGATGTGCATCAAACCATGGGTGTGATAAACACCTATAATTAGCTGAGGAAAGACACGTATTCGGTCAGTTTCTGAGGGTGAGAGTACACAAACATTAAAACCTTACAGTGCCTCTAATGTAGACAAAAGGTAGCTTTTGCCTTTCATAGGATCATTTAGCAAACAGAACACTTAAATCCTGTCAAGTAAATCAGATCCTTACAGCAAGCTTTAAGGGCAGCTGAAAGACACAGGACTTTCCTGCCCCAGTAACAACATAACAATTAGAACTGACATATTTTTTTTCCTGAGCACTAAATGTGTTTTATCTCTTTGCCTGCTGGTGAGGGAGGGAACCTAGCCTCCCTCGGAAGGGAGTTCCACAGTTGCTGAGAAGGCTTTCTCTTGTGTCACCACCAACTTGGATCTAAAGGTAGTGGTGCCGAAAGAAGGTTCTCTCTTGAAATTCTTAAAGCCCAGGCAGGACTGTATGGGAGAAGGTGGTCTTTCAGGTAACCTTAGGCTGACCATATGAAAAGGAGGACAGGGCTCATGTAACTTTAACAGTTGTAGAGAAAAGGGAATTTCAGCCGGCATCGTTTGTATGCAATTCATACCTGGTGAGATTCCCTCTTCATTACAACAGTTAGAGTTGCAAGGGTCCTGCCTTCTTTTGTATATGGTCACTCTAGTATAGTGCCTGCAACTTTAACTGTTGTGATGAAGAGGGAGTTTCACCAGGGACTAATTGCATACAAATGACACTGGCTGAAATTCCCTTTTCTCTACAACTGTTAAAGTTACATGAGCCCTGTCCTCCTTTTCATATGGTCAGCCTAGGTAACCTGGTCCCAAGCCATATACAGCTTTATAGGGCAAGTTAGGCCCTTATATCCCCATTTTGCAGATGAAGGGGTGAGACTGAGAGCTTCTTTACAAGAGTGATTTATTGCAAGCTTATGATTTGCCACTCCAGAAGTTTGAGGTTCCTTGATATGATGCTGTCAACCATTAGGACATCTGCCTAATTCCCCCGGTAATCTCACTTTTAAAAGATCAGAGTTAATGCATTATTTGAAATTATAGTGGGATATCCCCTAAAATACAGCTACTAGTAGATAGCACTTTTTTTGTTGAACTTTATGGAGCATTGCCAAGAGGGGATGTTTTCAGTTACAAATCACATGGTCACCATTGGTCACCATTTAAAAAAGCCTGTTGTATACAAGGAAAGACCCCAGAAGGAAGCCTGGTAAGGATGTGGTTTTTCCTCTTGATATAGAGATTCTCACTAAGGCGACTTAAAGAAGCTATATCAGAGTGACCAGATACAAAAGAGGGCAGGGCTCCTGCAGCTTTAACTGTTGTGATGAAAAGGGAATTTTACCAGGTGCTGCATGCATACAAATGACACCTGCTGAAATTCCCTTTTTAATACAACTGACACAGGAGCCCTGTCCTCCTTTTCAAATGGTTGCCCTATTCCGGGGGCCATTTCACAGGCCCTAGACTTCCCTGGGGGCTGTACTCCTGCCACCAGACCATTCACAGTGGCCAAAAAACTAAATAAATGGTGGTTTGCTGCCTAAATAGGGTGGCAAACCACTACAGAATCTGAAGAGCGACACATTTAGCTCAAAAACGAACTACATTTTGCACTTTTGAGTCCCCATTGTGGTTTGCCAGTGAATTTCAGGGGCAAACTGCCAATTCTTTTGCCATTGAATTGCTGGATTTCAGCAGTGTGAGGGCAGCAGCAGCAATGGCAAAGGCCGCACTCAAGGCCATGGGGGCTGCATGACCACCCCGACCTAGGACCCGGCTATGTCAAGAGCTGCCTTCTCCTATACAAAACTGCCCAAGCTTTGATATTGGTATCAAGAGGCCATGCTCTTTGTCCCATTCTCGTGTGAGATCTGTAGGGTAATTTTATTTTTGTTGTTTTATTGATTTATATACAGCTGAGAATATTTTAAAATAGCTCTAAATGGTTTACAAGAAAATTAAATATGTTGCAATACATTATGATATATGTTTAAAACAATTGAAATACATAATGATTGCTAAAACATTTATATCAAACATTAATAAAAACATTAATAAAAATATTAACCAGTTAAAACCAATATAACACCACAATTACAAACAAACAGATTGGGCAGCACATCACTCAGAGAAGACCTAGGTAAAGAAATGGGTCTTTAATTGGTGCTTAAAGCATGCTACAGTTTGCACCCCCAGAATACCAGGGATAGGGCAGTCCAGAAGGGTAATCTGACCATGGAGAAGACCCACTTCCTGGTTGCTGTGAGATGGAAATCTGCAGGTTGTGGTGCAACCAACAAGTCCTCCTCCGATGATCTTAATACTCTCAAATGGCTGTATTTGGGAAGGCGATCTGCTGGGTAACCTGGTCTGAAGTTCTTCAGGGCTTTATATGCCAACAGCAAGACCTTGTACATAGCTTGGTAGCTAATAGGTAGCCCTTACAGTTGCTTTTACACTGGTGTAATATGTGCACAGCCAGGCAGTCCACTCAGAATCCTGCTGCTATATTCTGCATCAGCTGCAGCTTCAGGACCAAGCATGAGAGTAGCCCCACATAAAGCGCATTACAGTAATCTAAATATGAGGTTACCAATGCATGGACTACAGTTGCCAGGCTATCCCTGTGGAATTGGGGCAGGGAGCAGGGAGTGCCATCAGATTCTCTGTCTCAGGAAGCAGAATATCTTGGGTCACTCTGCTACCTCTATCCTCATCACCTTGTGTCATGTTTGCCTTCAGTTATTTTTATTTTAAAAAGCAAGTTTCTAGCCTCTTTGCATAAGAAGATATAAGGGGAAACAGTTAGGCAATGTTCTGCTCAAGTGGGCACTATCCAGCACACTCGGAGTTCATTTCTGTGGAAGAGGCTGTGGGGTACTGGGTGTCTCATGGATGTTCAAAACCTGTATGGTCAACGATTGGTCTGACAAAAAGTTAGGGTTCCATCACACCTATTTCCCCACCCCCTGGGTTTATGTCCATGGTTTCCCTGTCCATTTCCTTAACGAGTCGAGTTCTGGGCACTTTCATGTCTATGCATTATTGTGCTACAGTTATACTGTTCTTCTTCTTCTTCTTCTTCTTCTTCTTCTTCTTCTTCTTCTTCTTATTATTATTATTATTATTATTATTTTATGTGCAAATACAATAGTACAGCAGCCTGAAACTGTGCAATTATGGTAAAATAACACACCATTCTTTCCCCTAAGTTCACATTAAACAATATAAGTGAAGAAAAAGTATTACAATTAGTTTTTGGAGACTTTTTTGGTCAATGTTGGCATGGCAAGGGGAAGTCAACATTGTTCTGGTCAGGAAACCTAGACATGCCTACTCAGGAGTAAGAACCATAGAATAGAATGGGACTGAGTCCCGGGCACAGGCGGCAGCCTTACTCGGCTTCTCCGTGGGGTGTTCAGGCCCCCTCTCTCCCTCCCCCTTCACAGTTGAGCAAAAAACTGCCCCACCCTCCTCTTTTGTCAGCAAGACCACCCTTGACACACATGCCCCCAACAACAAACAGGATGGTCCAATATAGCGCAAGGACTGCAATACACGGAAGGGAGGAGCGGCTCCATTGTGCATGGAGGGGGAGAAAACGGACTTTTCCCGCTCAAAAATAAGATGGAAAGGGGCGGGGAAGAGGCTAGATGAGTGCAGGACAGGGACAACGTCATGTGAGTACCGCGCTGCAAAAACATATACCAGGCATGGCAAGAGTGCGATAAATCGCTAGTGTGATGGAGCTCTTCGTTTCTTGCCCTTTTACTTACAGAAATCTGTGAGGAAACATTCACGCAATATTCTAGCCAATTGCTCAATATTAGGTATTGAGATAGTACTGATGTCTCCAAGCCTAGAGAATGCCAAGAGAATCCTTTCATGTTTCAATGTTATCATGTTCAACTTAACCTGAATTTGGGTAGTGTGTTGCAAAAAAATGTTGAACAATCTCTCCAAGAGCAAAGATGAACAGGTCAACATTGTTTGTACAGCAAGACCTCTCAAATAATAGGTAAAGCCCAACCATGTCAATATGCGTCATCCAGTACTTTGCAATTGATCAATGATCACTATTTGTTGTATACTCACAGAAAACATTGGGTTGGATCCAGACTTAATCATTCTTAGAGTGGTCCCATTGAAATCAGTGGGATTTAATTTGTCATGACTAAATTAAGTCATTGATTAAAATTAAGTGTCTAAGTATGATGGTCTGGATTCCACCCATTGCATTTTTGCCTTTTAGCATTCTGAAGGATGGTGATGTTCTGCTGTCTTAAAAGAGCCCTTTTCCTGCCAGTGCTGGAACAGCTCCTCCTATTAGTGTCAGTTTTAAAAAATGTTTTAAGGGGGTTGGGGAGAATGAGTGATAATCTGATGCCCTCTAACAGAACCCTAAATTGTCCCTGTCCCCACATTCTCCACCACCATTCAAGTGATTGCCCAAGTACCTGCCTGATATGCCTATTGACCTCTGCTTGTGTATTGTATGCTCATGTGGTGAATACCATAACATTTGAATGAGGGCTGCATCTATGCAAAACATGTCTCCTTTTAAGCACTCCAGTATTCATTGCAAGGCATGCCGTGTTCAGCTAGGAAACATCACTGCTATATCAAATGAGAAGCAGACCTCAACCTCTCACCATACCTATTTAACTGATGCCAATGAACACTCCGTTAGCTGCCTTGCAAAGTCCTGTGGCGTGCTTGCCCTGCATAACTGGTCCTTCTAGGACTGAGGAGATGCATCAAGAATATATTTTGCCATATATATATATATATATATATATATGTATATATGAAAATCTTTAATAAAAACATTATTAAAATATTTTCCCTTTTAATAACAGTGAAAGGGATATGAGTCAGAAGGTACTCACTAAGTTAACCCCTGTGGCCCCTTAAACATCAACAAATGCATTCCGGTATAATGATCTACTTCATCAGATGCATGAAAATGTATTAAAGTTGCATGTTTGTTAAGAAAAAGGCATTTTCTGGCTCAGAGACCTTGCAGACATTTCCAAAAAGGAAGTTCTGAATGGGGTGCTCTATTGTCTGTTTATTTAGTGGTGAACATGTATCAGGGATAGCCTGTTTAGATGTGCTCATGCTTTATGGGAAGGGAAGAGGAGAATGGACTCTCAAGAACCACTGCATCTGCTCCACCTCCTCCACCTCCTCTCTTTTGTCATGTTCCTTCTGTTTCCAAAGGAAACAGTTCCAGACTTCTGCTTCACAAATGCTCTCCCTGGTCCATTCCTGATGTAAAACTTGCACGGAACAATGTTGTTCAGCTTGAATACAGATGTACAGATGAGGGCAATTCCACACAATCATTCTATTGTGCAATAAAAATGTAGGTTACAGTGGCTGAAAAGGATCCAAAGTCTTTCCCTTAGCTTGCATACTCATTGAGGGGAAATCTCTTTTCCAAAGAACAAACTATATTTGTCACTAGAAAAAAAATGGGATCTCCTTCCCAAGTTTGTAAGAAATCCTTTGTAGGAAAACCATATATTCCAAGCAAAGAACTGTAATCTCCCATGGCCGTGCCATTTTGAAATCTATTTTAGGCCCCCTCTAGAAGATCGATTTAAGCCTCCTTCAAGTCGCTTTAATGGGTTTACCTCTAAATGAACGGTGCTCAAATCAGGCGTGCAGTCGATTTTTATCCTCGTTAATCCGCATTTTAGAATTCACATTTAAGAGCGACTTTTCCATTTCCTCCAAAGTTACAGCACCTTACCTTCGTGTAATCAACCTCTGAGTACCCCACCAGTGACAATTCCCCCGGTCATGAGACTCCCGGGACAGCGCTGCCAGTAGAGACGAACTGCTGCTGCTGCTGCTGGCGGTGGCAGCAGTTTCCGGGCTGGGGCCTAGAGGAAGTCTAGCTCTCCCTTCAGGGCTCAGAGTCCTCCTCATCCATGGGGCATCGGAGGCTATGGGAGCCCGTCCGCCACCTTTAACCGGGCTCAGCTGACAGAGAGCTGTTGCAGCTGAGTGGAGGAGTGTGTGTGTCGGAGGGCGAGGGGAGCCTAGCAAATGTGACGTGGTGGGGTAGCTCCTTGCCAGAGGAGGAGAAGACGGCAGCGGCAGCTGAGCCCGGTTAAAGGCGGCGGACGGGCGCACCTCCGCCGCTGTTTCTTGAGTGCAGTAGCGGAAGAGCTCTGCCCGCTATCCAAGATGGGAGGATCTGCCTGCCTCGGGCTCTCTATCATCATGCCATCAGCAACGCTGCACTTCCCAGGAGTGACTGAAAGCAAGAAGTGCAGGAGAATTCGCATTTAGCAGAAAAGCGTAAATTCGAATGTAGGTTGATGTGGCATATTTAGAGAATCAGGCATCAAACCGACATCTTCTAGAGGGGGCCTTATTTGTTGCGTGTGTGTGTGTGTGTGTGTGTGTGTGTGTGTGTGTGTGTGTGTTAAACATGCTTATGCTTATCACTTTCCCCACAGCAATATTACATTTCTCCTCCCACTTTTTGAACTTAGTTTTTAGCTGTGCCCTCCCTCTCTCCAATGCTGGAGCCTTGTTTAAAATTAAAAGAAATTAAGGGGGAACCTCTCTACAGAATGGCAAATCACCCACTGCCTCCCTATTCTTTGTTGGGAGGAGGACAGGATATTTCAAACTTGCAGTTTAGCGCTGGTAGTGAAATTCTCACCCGCTCTTTTTTTGTGTGTGGTCATTATTTGGGAAAGTCCTAGGACTTTAATCTTGACTTTTTTAAGGATTTCAGAAGTATGATAACCCGAAGCACTGCAATATGAATTCAATTTCTTTGACGAGTGGATGTAATTGCCAATTCTGCTAATTTATTCCAAGCACCTGGTTAAATAGTTTCCTGAGATTAAGATCTTATTTTCCTACTCATACAAACAGTCAGTATATATCCCATTGGTTGTTCTTGAGCCACTAGGGCACCATTATTTGTATTGCTGAAGGGTTGTAGTCTTTAGAACTGCATCCTTTGGGGAGAGTTGGAGATCTTCCAACGAGTTAGGTGAACATCGAGCGTACAGCAGTAGATTCTATTGAAGGAGCAATAGATCATAGCATTCTTAATATATGTGAATCCAGAACAGTCGTATCTAAGAATGCAGGAAAGGATATTATGAAATAGGCCACGGAAAAGGCACTGATTGATGTGGAGGCTGATCAGAAATATGGACTGGTTGCTGGCCTACCCTTGCTCCACTGGTTGCTCATTTGTAGTTTGCCTTGATTTCAGTAGAGTCTAGTCATGTCAATAGGCATCCTCAACTCCCATTATGTATGTGCATCTGTGTTTGGAATAACATGTATATATTATGGTTGGGATAGTGAGTCCATATATTAGAGTCCTGGACATCACTGATGACCAGTCATATCTTCCGATAGCTGCTATTGTTTCCAACCTTTGTTTTAGTATGGGAATAAGTGTTGCCAGCCAGCCACTTACCCTGGAAGACTCCCTACCATCATCAGGTCTGTAGGCCAAAGAAGCTTTACCTGCACACTCCCCACCCTGACTCACACCCCACAGGCATACCCAGGGCTATAGCTCTTTCACTTCCTGCAAAAAAGTGAAAGGACAAAATGAAAATGAGCAAAGTGGTGGCTTGAGTTGAGCAAAGATCTGCTAGACTGGAAAAGGTGATGTACTACCCCAAACAGCTGCCTATGGAGAGAAGTTTGGGTATTTTCATGACAGACTGAAATTTAGGATGGTGCCTCTTCCTCTCCACCTTTATTTATTTATTTATTTATTACATCTCTATTCTGCCCAATAGCCAAAGCTCTCTGGGCAGTTCACAACAATTAAAAGCATAGGATACAACATGAAAAAAATACAATTTAAAAGTTTAAAACTAGATGAAAGGTACGGAAACCTGCTTGTGCACTTGTCCTACTCCTTTTCTCTAAAAGTGTCAGGCAAATAAACAAGCAGTTGCTACACTGTAGTTTCTGCAGGCAGCGTGTGCTACAGGTGAACAATGTGCATGCTGAGCTATTTGCTCAAAAAGAACAAGTGCAATCACAGGTTTTACTTTCATGATTCCTGTACAGAAGGACAGAGTTAAGGGCATTTGAGCAGGCTAAGCAGTCCCATTATTGGCGTGCGTGCACCCACACACATGCACACACAGAGCTTTGAAACCTCAACTCATAAGCTCCCTTTCTCACATGCACAAACTTACTGGTAGTCAGAACTTGCCGGCTAGAGAGCACATTGAATCTCTCAATACAGATTAGGCATCTCTTAACTCCTTCCCATTTTTCTGTTAATTGGATTTCCCCACCTCTCCAACGGATGTTTAAGCTCGGGTTTTGCTTACTATATTAGGGCTTGTGAATCCAGGTCTAAAGCTGGTAGCTATTCTACATAAGGTAGAAGAAACACACAGAGCTTTAGACCCTGTTCCGATGGCACATTAAGCCACAGTGGTTAAGCACTGTGAGCTAATCATTATGGCTTAGTGTGTCATGTGAACCATGACTTGGCGTGTTGTGTGAACCATTCCTAATCATGGTGGCTACATAACCATGGTTTAATTATACTCACTAACCATTTGATGCAAAAGGGTTAGTGGCCTAACAGTGGCTTAGTGTGTTGTCTGAACAGGACCTGTGACTCCAACAGCCCAAGCCTACGAATTTTTATTCAGGGGTCATCAAACCATGGTCAGCCAGATGGATTTAGGGTACTTCCTGATGAAGCTTTCATTGTGCAATCGCACTGCCTCCTTCACAGAATTTCATGGGGGGGTCAAGACATTGCTTTCTTCCATTTATAGCCCTCATGTGTTTTCTCACCACTTCTTCCATCATTTTTCTTACCAGAAAAAAAAATCTGTTAAGGAAAAAAAGAGAATAGCTGCATAATGCCTTTTGAGAATTAGCACTAGGAGCCTTCCATCTGAAGCACCCATCCTCCTAAGTGCATAGCACTGCCATCGTTACCAGCTTGCTGATTTCTACCAGCACCCTCAAAAGCAGTAATAGCCCTCAGCACCCAAAATAGCATTAGTGGAACTTGTTGGGCACAAGTTGCTTCTTATCATGGGTACTGCCGTATCAGATGAATCACAAGCATGTTTGCACATGTGCTCAAATAGGACATTCCCTATCCTGTTATCCCTGCTAGGGCTGTGATTACAGAGAATATACAAAGAGCTCTATGGGATTGGACCACAGAGTCCAGCATCCTGTTTTCAACAGTGGCCAACCCAATGCTACAAGCAAGGAATGAAGGCAACAGCCCTGTACAGCAATTTGCCCTGCTACTGCTCTTCAGAGACATTCAGAGCAAACTGCCTCTGAACCGAGCAGTGACATTGAGCTGTCATGGCTAATAATTGATGGTCAGGTTAGCTAAATGGAACATACAGATCCTAAATGTTGAAGGAATATCTTTAAATAGAATAAGCTCTAGAGTGGGGTGGAGCCCAGTGGAGGAGCACAGGCTTTGTGTGCCAAAGGTCCCAGGTTCAGTCCCTGGTATCTCCAGGTAGGGCTGGGCAAATCCATCTCCTGCCTTGGAGAGCTGCTGTCAATCAGTGTCGACAACACTGGGCTGGACTGGATCGACCAAGGCTCAGACTCAATGGCTCAATTCGGACAACACGTTAAGCAACTGAGGGGAAATAACCCACTGATGGTGTGTTAAAGAGGTGGTGATCTACAGACGACACGCTGCAGCAGGCGCTGCAAAGATTCGGTAACCACCCCGGTTGTTAATAATGTACTCGGTTCTGACTGACAGCTCGGCCGCCATTTTCCCTGCTTACCAAACACTGTTAGTACTCCAGGAGGTATCCCAGCATACACTGCGGCTGAAAACCATGGGCGCCGCCATTGCAGCCGATGCAGGACACGCCTCCCAAACCCCATTGGCTGACACAGAAGCCTCAGGCAAAGAGGCAGCCAGGAGGAACGGCAGCACCAATACAACAGTCGCACCCCGCGCCAAGCACTGCAATTCCAATGTTGGCACCCACGCCCCAGCCCCCAACCCCCCCTCCCTCCTAGAGCATCTTCCACACACACAGGAAAGAAGGCAAGAGTGGGGTGGCGTTGAAAACTTTATTCAGCAGGGAGACCAGACATGGGCAATAAGGCACATGGGCACCACTATGCCAGGGCAGAACCTACGGAGAGGACAGTTGCCCCCGGGAAGGGAGGAGGCGGCTGGAAGGCACAGTGGTGAAGAGGGGACGGCCGAGGCCACACCCCCAGGGAGCCAAGCATGGAACGTGCCAAGGGGATGTGGTGGAGAGGGGCGGCATGCCAGGGAGAGATGCCAGTCCACAGATGGAACTACACAGCCGACGCTCACAGGGGGTGGGGGTAGCGCAGCCAGATCCTGGCACTGATACTTTCACGCACCCAGGACGCTTACGCACGGGCGCGACGCTCCCCAACGGGGTTCTCAGGGCCCGGCAAAGGCTCACTGTCCAGCCATGTTGGGCAGATGAGGGGGGGCTCTCTGGTCACCGCTTCCCCTGCCCTAGTCCTTCTGGGTGATGCGAGGGTGGAGGTGGCGGTGCAGTGGGGGGTCTACTTTGGGTGGGTTGTTGTTCTCCCTGTTGGTGTGGGGGGGAGGGCTGCCTCTTGCTCCAGGGTGCCTGGGCTTCTTGCTTATTCCATCCCCCCCTCCCTCTCTTTGCCGTAGTGCCCTTCTGGTGCGCTTCCCTTTCTGTTTGGGTGACTGACTGGGCACCCTGCGTGAGTGCTGGCTGCCTGGTGGGGGAAGCAGCCGTCCTGGTTGCTATGGCGGCAATACCAGCGATCTGTTGCAACCACGCCTGAGCGACCGCCCGCTTTCTGCCGCTCTTGCCGCTCTCCTCTATGGTCTTTTGCGTTAACGTACTCACCTCAGTTGTTTAACCCACGCACTTCTAGAGGCTGAATTCGGACGACACATTTATCAATTGACTAACTTTTAAACAACTCGCAAGTGAGTTGTTTAACTCTGTTGTTTAAATCTGCCGCTTAACCAACTGTGGGTTGTCTATCCGTTGTGTGGCTGAATTCAGACGACACGTTGAACTAACCAACTGACGGTTGTTTAATTAAACAACCGTTGCTTAATGTGTTGTCCGAATTGAGCCAATGTAAGGCAGCTTCCTATGTTCCATTGGATGAGGGGACAAAATGAATGGCATCTCCTATATCAGCCTTCCTTAAGCTAGTGCCCTGGAGATGTGTTGGGCTGCAACTTCCATCATTCCCAGACAGTCTGGCTAGTCTGGCTGGTAGTGATGGGAGTTGCAGTCCAATACATCTCCAGGGCACCAGGTTGGGGAAGGCTGTCCTAGATAGATGCTTTCATTTCTGGACAATTCAGCTCCCCTCCTTCCTGAATAGCTTAGCTCCCCTTCCTCTGGCTTCCTCCTCTCTCCTTATCTTCCCACCACTGATTTCAGAAGACTGGGGACAGAAGTGGCAACAGGTACCAAGGAGTTGCCTACTAGGAGTCCCCTCTGAAGTCCCTCTCTGGGACAATTGTCAGTTTTGTTCATCAGCGGAGCCGGTCCTACCTGCAAATTGATTCTGGATACTGCATGGGACAGAGGGAGAGGAAGGAGGCTTCCTCCCAATGTATGTCTCTATGATGCAACAAGGCGCATGTTATCAGTGGAGAGGCAGAGGTCAAGAGCAGGTACTCTCTTCTTAGACAAGGTGCCCCCTACTGGGATGCATAGTGTAGGTGGTGAAAAGAAAAGCCATAAATGAAGAACAATGCCATGAGTCAGTTTGATTGCCACAGAGCACTTCCCAGAAGGATCGCACCAGCTACCTCACTGCAGTAGCATTTGGAAGATGAGCACAGGCGTCCCCGAAGTGCAGGAGCATTGACTACAGACTAGAGAGGTTGGAACTGGCAAGAAAAATGCTCATTCCAAGCTCATAAGAAATGACTGTACAGAAGGGGAAGGAGCAAGCAAAAGACTCTACTGAAGAGGCTCTGAAACCAAGGGAAACCTAAGCGAAAATGATTTTCTATTGTTTCCAGTATGCACATCTACATGCACTCTAAACACTGGTGTGGGGTTGGAGAGTTATTCGTGATGCTGTCTTTGATCTCAGTGGAATTTACTTCCTAGTAAACCTGAGTAGGATCGAGCTGCAGGCCTAACACAACACAGGCTTGGAACGGGAATGAGATGAAAGAGCACAAGTGAACTGTCACGGGAAACAGTAATTGCTGGAATCTGTTGTATTCGTCATTGGCACTTGTGGAGCCCATTCCAACTAAAGAAAAAGTGTCAATTCCAAACAGTGCTGGCATTTGCCCTTGCCTGGGAAGAAGAGTCACACCGCACAAGTAAATCCCTACATCAGAGCAAAATGCTGTTTGTCTTTTGGGGCAAACCATGGCTACTTGCATCTCGTTCCGGATTTTACTCCGGATTAAGAGACGGGTTGCAGATGAGCGGGCACTGAAAGCAGCCAAAACCCTACATCGATCCTGGAATCGGTTGGACCCGCGCTTTTTGCCGAATCCTTGGGCGGCTGCGGTCTGTTCCCCGCCCCAAGCCCCCAGTCCTGCCTGCAGACTGAAGGTGTGCCGGCAGGGGGCGGCAGCGTGCAAAATCCTGGGTTCCTTAGACACAGATTGAAAAACGAATGCCACGTAGCAAAACCCAAATCTAAACCAAATTCTATAGATCAAGTGAAGTGTGTGTGTGATGGTGGTGACTGATTCACATACATCTCGGCTCGGGGAAGGGGGGAGGAAATAGAAAGGCCAGGCTCAGATCGGGGAAGGCTCTCCTCATCCATCCCTGCCAACCCCAGCCTCTATCTATCACCGTGATTAACACGTTCGGACGACAGGGTGGGGCGCTGCGCGCGGGGAGGGATGCCCCGCGTGTCTTTGAGGCACAGACCCAGCCTTGGAAATGCCACCCCCTTCCTTAGGCGACAGACCGAGACAGCCAGATGCATTCGCTCTTGGGCGAGCAGCAGGGGATCAAACGTCTCCAGGAGGAGAGCGGATCCAAAAGAGAGCAGGACGGGGACACTGGGCGAAGGCACTGAGAGCAGAGGAGTAGCCATCGCGGTGGTGACCATCAGGTAGGAGGAGGCCAAAGGCGACAAAGGGAGCACCTTAAAGGCCAACAAGTACATTGTGGGCGAGAGACTGCAGATGCGGGGTTGGTATAAGGGGAGGGGGTGAAGATCGGGGTATACAGAGCTGCTGTGAGGTGTCCAGCCAAGCCGTGTGTGTTTTTTAGGGTGTGACTGTCCATGGTGCTGCTTGGAGGTGAGCTACCTGATTTGGTTATTGCACCGTGCTCTGATGCTCGTGTGAGCGCGCTGGGACGTGCGCGCGCGCGCGCGCCTTTGTGATCGCGGATCTCTCCTCTAAGAGCACAACACACAGCTGACCACGACGAAATGTGCGTGCGCCCCTGGCTCGAGCTCTGTGCGCATTTTTCTCTGGATGTGTGATGTTGTCTGTGTGCGTACGTGCGCGTGCAATACGCTTGTGCCCCCAGAACACGCGCGTGGCGACGGCGATAGGTTTGCCCAGATCGATACCTTTGCAAGCTTACGCCCCCCTCCTCGTGTCTGGCGCGCGTGCGCGCGGACCCCGCTTGCACGGCCAAGCGAACCGCAGCACGTCCCCGAGGCATTTGCGCTTTCCTGACCGTGTGGGTTTTATTAACACGCCAAGCAGGAGGCAGCGGAGGAACGTGGCCCTCGCCAGCCTCTTTGCAGCTCCGTCCCCGAACCCCCGCAGCGCGGCCGGGCGGAGGCGCCGAGCGTCGGAGAAGGAGCGGAATCGCCCCAATCAGCGAGCGAGGCGGGCGCGGGAGAGGCGGGGCGGGGGTGCTGCCGCCTTCGCCTATATCCTCCTCCAAAACTTTCAATAAAGTCGGAGACCCTCGAACCCGCGGCAAAGAGCGAGCGGGCGAGTGTTGGGCTTGGCTGCCACGCGCGGATACACTCGCCCTTGACGTGCCCACGGGCTTAGCGGGAGCGCCGCACCTGCAGCGAGGCCAACGGGCAGCAGGACGGGAAGGCTGATGCAATTCTTCTGCTGAGAGGATCCACCTTGACAGTAAGCGCGCGAGGAAGAAACCCCGCGCCAGGAGCGAGCAGGCTGGATCGGCATGGAGCGGGTAAGCGAGCCGAGGGCTTCTCTGCGGCCAGCGCGACAGACGCGTGTGCGTGCGTGCTTGTCTGTGTGGGGTGCCCGGCGCTTGACGGGAAGTGCCGGAGGAAAACACGCTGCTCCGAGCCTTAGCCCTGAAGGGCGGCCGCCGCAGCTCAGGGGCTTGGGAGCCCCTGGCTCAGAGCAGCAGCAACAGCGCCGGCGGGCGGGGCTGGAGCCGTGGCTCGGCCCAGTACCACCACCACGTCTCGGGGTGGATCGCCTAGGGTGCGGAAGGTGGAGCCACGGGTCGCTCCTCGGGGCTAGGGCTGGGGGGCTTCCGCGCGCTGTAATTTTCCAGCCCGGCATGTGCCGGGGCGGAGCGTGGAGCAGCTCCCACGTGGCAGCTGATGTAACCCCCACCTCTTCTTGGCTCCCTCCGCTGCTTTTAAAGAGATCGTGCACCCTCTCTGGCCAAGTGTTGCGGGCTTCTCGGCGTTGGTGCTTATACCCGCTTGGGGGCATTTCTCCAGCCACTGCTACGAAGGCCTTAGTACTGGGACATCAGTCAGGCCACGGTCACAGAGGATGTGTGGGATTTACGGTAACTAAAGGGCTGGCTTAGCATCGCTGCTACCCCAGCTTGGCACATTATCAGTGAGATAATGGCAAGACACGATACCATGCCACTATTTCCTTCTCTGTCTCTCTTTCGCGTTCTGTAACATCCACACACACCTACACAAACGGAGAGAGAGAGAGAGAGAGAGAGAGAGTCCGCTGGTTAGTTCTGTAACTGAGGAATCTATAGAAAAAGAAGTTCCGGTTTCCCTTGCAACTTGAGCAGCCAAATATTGCCTCACAATACTATATCCTCGCTCTGCTCTGGCCACACTAGTATACATAAACACACCCTGAACTGTAGAACTAGCAATCTGAAAAGTGAAAGGTCTTCAAACAAATGGAAAACAGTTTGGATGACTGCAGAACTCTTCACTGAATGAGTGCAGTTGTTAATATCTTTGAGCGCAGTAGTTACTATCTTGTCATAATAAACTGTGTAAAAGTCTGAAAGAGTCTAAAAATTATAGACTCAGTAATGAGCATTGACTTGAGGCCCAAAGGGTATTCCAGTCCAGACTCAGAAATGCAGATCATCCAATTGGAAGGAAACCCTGAAACAAAAATTACTCCTTACAGATGATCAAAACAGCAAAACGTCTTGTGACACCTTAAAAGCTAACACATTTATTAATGCACCATAAAGTTTTTGTGGGACAGAGCTCAGTTTGTCATATGTATGAAGTGATCACCTAAGTCAATTGTGCTGTGCCGAAACTCCTTCAGCCTGAGGGTCTAATTCCATTTCAGAGAAGCTTTTAGGGGTGGAAGGTTGATCCAGTAGTAGCTGGGACTGAAGGCCAAAGGGGCCAGGCCAACTTATTTTTTAAAACCCAGCATATTGCAGTTTAAAGCTCTTACTGCCGGTAACTAAGCTTTAGGGAAGGCATTTCAGCCTTTTAGAATGTGGGGGAAGCTGCACAAAAGCCAGGAAACCACAAAATGATCAGTGGTTGAGGGAAGGGGTGGGGGCCAGGGAAAGGGGGCATGGCCATCTGGGAAAGCCTGGAGGACAGGAGGGCCAGATTTGGTCCACGGGCCTGAACTTCTGCATCTCTGACCTAAGCAGTAGAGATATAAACCCTGAGAACAGAGAGAGAAAGGGGGGAATCCCCCCAAGTTTTTGTTGCTGTTGTTGTTTATGCTGCAGCAAATCTAACATAGAGTGCCTCTTCACGAGAGGTTTAATGCTCTTTGAAGTCTCATTAAAAAATTTACCTCCACACCAGCGGAGCGCAAATGAGGCGTAGAGACGCGTTATCTCTCCAATTATGTGCATTATCGAACGCGCGTTAAATCGCGAGTTTTATTTTGCTCCGTCCGTTAAAGCGCATTTTGACTGTGTGAATATGCGCTTATGCATATTAACTACTTCTAAACCGCATTTTGGACATCCGTTAATGCGCTTCGCCGCCTCTCGCCGCCTCTAGTACAGAGGGATTAGGCGTAAATGCGCTTCTGCGATTATGCGCATAATCGGCTAACCAGGCGCAAAAGCGAATCCTTGTAGAGGGGACCATAGCTACCCATTTGGAATTCTGAATAATCTGGATTTGTACAAAACTTTCCCCCCCAAATATAAAGAATAATGTTCCACCAGACCCCAGCCTGCAGCCTGCCAGTGGGACTGTACCACCAGAGATGAGATGGGATGAACAAAAGTCATTAGATTAAATCCCAAATGCAGCCTTCATCCTGAGATGATCCTATCCATCCTTGAGAAGATCCCATGCAGTTTCTCCTATTATACCTAATCATACTTGTGCAACATGTTTCAGCAACAAGCTGTTTGCACCACTCAGACGTGGGTGTTGCCAGTGCGGGTGGGATGCTTCCCAAATTCCCAGGGCTCAGCAGCTCAAATAGCCTGCCAGACACTTCATCCTAGGGCAGCATTCATTGCAAGTGGCAAAATCCCCGTGGCAAGTGCAGAGATCTGATTACTCTTAATGTAACAGTTTGGCTGAGCTGGGCTAGGATTCTACTCACTCCCACCCACCCCTACAATAGTATTAGGTGTGATATATTCTCACATGTTTTCAAATATCCCCTTCCAAAAGTCATGGTTGACTCTTTCAAGGTAACTTTGTTTGCATTTCCTCAGGACTTCTCACTCCCTTCCAGTTGCGATGTGCAGCTGCCAACATCTATTCATTTGGTGTAGACATCGTTGGCAGGAGAGCTCCATCGCCAAGCCAAAATGCAGGGGCAAGTTGGGCGTTCCACTTGAGAGAGAGTGTGTGAGGTCTGTGACAAAGTGGCTGTGAGACACTGTGCCATCCCTGGGCATCACTTCCTTGTGCCCCTTTGTGAGATGTCCCTGCTATTTTGCGGGAGTCTTATTGCACTTCCTTGTTTTGGCACGGGAGAGCAGAAATCTTTTTTGCATCCCAATGCACTCGGAGTTTGTTGGCAGGACAAGGACTGCTTAAGTATGAAAAGGGAAACATCATTCCGGTCTCTGTCCAGAGTGGGGGCAACTCAGTCAAGCTTAGAGGTGGAGTGTCACCTGTGTCACCTCTTTCCTGCTTCCCTGCGTAGGATACAGTTTTTCTTGCCTGATCCTTAACAGTGGGAGGGAGTATCTTTGTTGTCCGTCCTTCCGTGTCCTGAATGTAAGGGCCTCTGTTCCATTCCACTCACTTCTCAGTGTCCTTTCGGTTGCACAGTTTCTTCTCTAGCCTCAGTGTTCTTTGCTGTGCTTGCTGCATTTCCACCTTGGTTCCTTGGCCAGTCACTTTGATGCAGAAGAGTGTGCTTACCGTATCCTCCTCCCTTGAAGCAACATGGACATCTCAAGCTTGTTCTGGGCAGGATGTTGTTTAGATTATTTTTAAAATTGGGGGCAATTTGTTTTCTGGACTGGTGTTTTGAATTCCTTTCCAGTTGTGGGACCTCGGCTGTGATGAGAGCAGAGAGAATTGCCACTCACGCCTCCTATTTTTGATAAAGCTTATTTCCTGATTGTCATGCTGTGGAGACTTCACCTTTTACTTTAAACAGGGCTGGTACTGAAAACTCCTATATGCCTTGCAACTGCTGCATTCCCTGGGCCATATGCACTCCGTGGTTTTTAAAACTAGATCTGAACCAAGGTTGCCTACACGTTGTGTTAAGAAGTGCTGCATAAAGCATGACAATCGGATTTGCAACTATTTACCTCTTTTGCATCATCTCTCCTCTACCCCCCTCCGGGTTTCTGTTAGTCATGGGGAGGAGCAAAAATCTTTGTAGAGCACTAGAGTCCTTCTCAGATTTTGCCAAACACTTTCAAGTTTATCTTTACATCTAAACATGCTAGAGATTTGTGTGTGCGTGGGGATGTGTGTGTTGGCAGCAGCAGGAGTTTAAGATTCTCAGGCTGGTGAATTTTCCACCCAGTCCTAGTGTCTGCACTCAGGACTGCTGCTGAACTTCTCCCTTCATCCACAATGAGTTTCCTCCCCCTGCTGCTGTATCTCTCTTCCCTTCCTCAATGTACAGCTGTTCCCTCCCTATCTTCTTTAGGAACTCATTCCTCTGGGGCCTACAGATTACACCATGCTTTCTTTTTGTGCTCTCTTGCCTGATCTTGGCATGTGGATAACGCACACAAAATCATGCGTTATAATTTGTGCAGATCTGGAGAGCACACTCTTGCTCCATACTTAATAATCTCTAATATAAAGGGTGTCTCCAGATGGACAGCTCCTAGCGCAATCAGTCAAAAGGCCTTGTGCTGCCTTTCCCTCCTTAATGTTTTTTTTTTTTGTGGTAAGGAAAAAAGTCAGAAGAGGTGGTGGGAAAACATGGGAGGTTAGAAATGAAAGACAATGATGTCCTTGTGTAAAATTACGTGAATGAGGAAGGGCAATTGTACGATAAAAGCTGCCTCATCTGGAAGAAACCCAAATAGAATTCCCATTTCACCCACAGCAGCTAGTGGCATTTGTGGTACCGTCAAGGTAGGACTTTGAGGCAGACATCCAGGGCTCCACTTAGTATCATGAGCAGAAGGGTCCCCAAATGCAGCAGGGCTGCCTTGTCATATTTTGAAGTAAATGAATACAAATAAGACTATCAAGTCCACAGTGTATCATCACCTAACTGCAGTGCAGTGACTAGACAGTAGCTGTGAATAAGGAGGTCCCTGCTTCAAATCTTGCCCTTGCCATGGACTCAGTGGATATTGGTAGGCAAGGCATCATCGATCTCCCTCTCAGTCTCCAGTAAATGCTAGATAAAATTGACCTACCTTAGGGAGTTGTTGTAAGGGCAAGTGACAACGTATATTAAGTTCTTTGAAAACTCTAAAATGCTAAGTATTATTATAAGCATGCATCAAAATGGCAAATGCCCTGGTTATGGATATAATTAATATTAGGTAATTAATCCATGAGAAATGAGCTAGAGAGGGAATGGAATGAGAAGGGCAAGTCTATTATATGCCTTTTGTGCATGCACACATGCTTGAAGCTTTTGTTCTGGTGCGCTACCTTGAACTACTATGTGGAGCCTCATTTTGAAGCATGCCTCGTGCCTCAATGACCCTGTTCAGAAGACACACTAAGGCATGGTGGTTAAGCATTTTGAGCTAAACATTATTGCTTAGCGTGTTGTGTGAACCATTCCTAACCATGGTGGCTATATAACCAAGGTTTAAACATCTTTACTAACCATTTGCTGCAAAAGAGTTAGCTGCCTAACCATGGCTTACTGTGTTGTCTGAGCACGACCATAGTCTACTGTGTGACTACCTCTTCCCTAGAGATTTGAAAGATATGGTACTGAACACCTCCTATTTTCCATACTGTATGCCAGCTGGTATTTGCTGTTCCATAATAAGATATACCCAGGGCACTGTGGATTCTGCAATATTTCAAAGGAATCTGGCTATTTCCTGAAGCTGAAATGGAGCCCTAGCCCACATCATTCTACTCCCATGGCTCCCTGTGTTTCCATGCAAGTAAAGTGTCTACCACATTATTCAGAGGTGCCTCTGTCTTAGACCTCCCCCCAATCTGCAAGTTCACAGAAAACCTGAATTACACACATTTGCATCATTATATTGGCTTGCGTAATAATATTTGATGATGGATTCCATTGTCCAATTAATGAATTGATTTTCCACCTGTTAATTTTACATTTATAATTAATTTTAATACGTATTATTTAGAAACTTTAAAAATTACATACAAAGTAGAAATTGCACATTATTTCATAACATTAGGTTAATTAGGTTTTTAAAAAAAGCCCAAAACCAAATCGTATTAATCCTAACAGCATATATGGCTGAAGTGTGTCCTGAACGGTTTTTGGTTAGTTTGCTGTGTTTCAGAATTTGCATTTTTAAGCATAAGAGTTTATTGGGACTTAATTATGTCCTGTGTCTTCTGACTGGTCCCCAAGTTCTGCTTTGGGTGCCAGTTTCAGAGCTGAGCATATTATGGGAGAAGAGCACGACTCTAATTTCCATGCTTAGATAAGCACATTCTCCAAGCTGGAGCCCAGGTGAGGAGGCTGAGATGATGTTTGGTCTCTGTGATGCAGCCAAGTCAGCCCTCTGGGGGCAAGACAAGGCACCTGGGGCCCAACACTCTAAGGCAAAGTAAGAGTGTTTATGTAGGTTTGCATAGGATCTGGGAAGATGGAACTCCTGGGGCCTGTTCCATGCAAAAGCCATGACTGCTCTCTGTTAAGTGGTTAATTGGAGAGATAGTACATTAAGCGTGCAATCATATACATGTCTACTCAGAAGTAAGTCCCATTAAGTTCAATGGACTTACTTCCAGGAAAGTGGGTATAGGATTGTGCTGTAAGAAGGGTGTGTAGCATCTCCTTTTATGGTGTGTATGTGTATGGGTGTTGGGTGGGGGATAGCTTTGGGCTCCAGAGGGTGTTTGACCAAAAGGACATGAACCTGGGCACTTGCGTGAAGAGCCTGAACAAGGGTTAACTCAGGGTTGTTTTCTTTATGGAATCACATCATCACAACAGAGAAAACATATCCAGCTTTGGGTCCCCCAGCCTGAGACTTCTGTCTGAGATGGCGGGGAAGTGCTCAAGCACTTGACTCAACTTCTTATCTCAGTGTCTCAGGCTCAGCTAGCAGGCCCTCAAAATATCCACCCACCCACCATGCTCTCCCCACTCCTCACTGTCCCTATGTGCTACAATTTAAAGACATTTTTATGCTCAATCCCTACTAGCCATGGTGTGCCCCATCGCAACCATTGCACATTTCAATTCTGATGTGTATTACAACTGTCTTCAGCAATGTTCTTCCCTGCCATGGACAGACACGCAGATACACACACCATGTCTGAATAGGAAGATGCAACCTTTACATTGCACCAGGGAAAGAGTAGGCAATGTTCTGTCCCCTTTTCATGGCCTGGCAGTACCACCTGGTCTCGAGCACAATGGCTGAGCTGACCTGGCATGTGATTCGGTGCACTAGGGTGGAAAGCAATTGCCTCCCATCTGTGTGTGTCCTTAACAGCAGCTGTGCCCCTGTGCGTGTTCAGTGCCCTGAAGTCTCCCCCTGCCCTGAGCAGTAGTTATGCTCTTTTAAGCCATGTGTCATTCTGGCGGGCTCTTCCCGCTTCAGAGATGGCAATAGTAGGCTAAAAGAACCAGGAACAAAGTGGCAGATATGGCCCATGTTAACCCCAACTCTCTGTGGCCACACAGTGCTGCTGACATTTCTCATTTTACCATCTTTGGGCAAATGCTAAATGTAGAATATTTTGCACTGAAAAAAGATGGTCTTTAGAAACTAATCAGACTGGCTTTGTAGATACTCCAGTCTTGAAGTCCCCAGTGTGTGTGTTCATTTCCTTATTGAAGATTTAGCATGTAGGAGGCAAAGCTCCGTTGTTGTTGTTGTTGGTGGTGGTGGTGGTGGTGGTGGTGTTTTTCTCTAAACTGTGTCCTTTTTCTTTTCTGCAGCTTGCTATGTCTTTGGTCTAGTTCGTGCTGCTATATGATCTGAGCTCCCTGCGTGTCCTGGGAAGTGTAGCCAGCAAGACGGGACAGTGGGCAGGTGGGCGCCCACATCACAGCCCCCAACTATGGCAGAAAAGTGCAGTGAGGGGTTACTGGTGAGTCTGTTGGGATCCCTTGTGGATGCTAGAATATCATGCTTGGGTTGTTGGCATAAGACAGATGCTGTCTCTTGGGGAGGAGGGAATCCATGCGGATGGGTGGAAGAAGCAGTCACTTGACCTTCCAGCTACTGTTCAACACTTCTTAAAAGCCAGCCCTCTTTGTGCCTCGGTCTCCCCATCTGGTCTGAGCCCTGGGAATTTGATGACTGTGTTACACCAACCTGCACCTCCAGCTGGGCACCTCCATTCCACTGGAATGCATAGTGCCATTGTGCTTGGAGGCAACGTGTCATCTGTGAAAGTCTGCCTGCTAATCACTGTTCCCAGCTTCTGTGCTCCACCTTATCAGAACTGCCCCAAAGCCAGCAGGAGGGTGGTAATGTTCCTGGGCACAATAACCAGCATTTACCCTGAGTCCAAATGATCTGTTGGAAGGAATGGAAATGAAAAGTGGAGGAAGCTCTGCTGACCGCAGGTCTTGTCTGTACTGGGTATTAATTACTGCTGCTTTAGGGGACTGCCATGGTCAGATTGATGAGGTCTGTGCACGTGTGGACATGTAAGAGGCTGGACTGAGTCCTGGGACATGCCCAGAGCAGATGTGGGTAGATGGAAGTGCATTAGGTTGCTTGCATTTTTCCTGGACTGTGTACAGTACTACTGGAGAATAAGATACCTGCTTTGCTGTCCTGTTGCCCTTCTGTCCTTTTCCTCTCCCCCAAATAGTATGGGGAAGGGAAGGTAGGATGTGCCTTCATCAGGCACACTTGAGCAGAACTGATGTCACATCCCCTAAAGAGCTGTAAGGTAACCAGGCACAGCCAGGGAAACATGCCGACTCTAGCAGGTGGGGGGAAATGGTCTCCACCATGCCGCTACTTTGTTTGTATTTTGGATGTCTACAGTTGCAGAGAACGAGGCTCCTGGGAGACGCCTGAAATAGCCTGCACCCCAGCCAGGGGGCACCGTGCCAGTTTAAGGCCTGGAACGTGTGGGGGAAGGGGGAGCTCAGATAGTTGCAACGCATGCGCGTGCGCGCACGCGTACACACACACACACCCCACATAGAGCTCGCTGCATTTCATCCATAAAGAACACCAGTCTTCTCTTCTGCAGTATTTCATGGGAACATTTGTATATTCCTTTACACATTTCCTCTCCTGCACTGTTTTGTTTTTTCTTCACATTATCTGAATAGCATCACTTATGCAAACACAGCGCATAGAAGACAATGTATTTCAGTCTTACACACATGTGTACACACACACAAACACATGCAGGGCATTTTCTCACAAATGTTTTTCAATCCAGGGGGTTATATAAACAGGATGTATCCCTCCATGGTGCTGCTTTATGGACCATTCCCATTCATGTGAATGTGATTCAGCTGACTGGGAAACAACCCAGATCAGCCAATATCCATCCAAATGAAAGGAGGTTGTTACAAGAAACTGCTGGTCTATTGCTGGTCTGTTTTATTGCAATCTTGATTGGCTGAATCTGAGCATCAAATTAGTCAGATTCACATGCTTGCTTGCCAGCAGGACTGCACACACTGCTTTAGGGAACATCCCAGCAGGACTACAAATGTGTGTGAATGTTTGCACTAAGTGCACTGTTCCTGTTGCAGTATATCACATTGCTCCTTGTATGTGTGTTGCACATTCTTGCTTTCTTCCGTTGACACCATTTTTTTGCTGTCACCCAGCGCTCTGGCTATTTGAGCATCTGGAGCCCTTTGTCAGTGCCACTTTGTGCCTTGGGGTAGGGGTGGGGACACTGGGTGGTGCAGCAGGAATGGTCTAGAGCCTTAGCAACAACTGTTTTATGAATGGCCACTGTCAATAACATGGTTGTATCATTGACTGTACTTTGTACATTTCATTTCCCTCTGACCTCACTGTTTACAACCACCCCTCACAACTCTCTCTCTCCCTCTCTCCCTCTCTATGTATGTGTGCGTAGACACACACCGAAACACATTTACATCAGTAACTCAGAATAACACTTCATGCACCAGATGGTGGACTGTAGTCCATGAAAGTTTATGTCATAAGAATTCTGTTAATCTTTAAGGCGCACAAGACTCTTTGTTGTTTGAGTCAATCTTTAACCAATTCTGGGAGCTAAATGCTGTTTTGGGAAAGAAGATGTTTGTGGAAGTCACTAGGACAGGAAAAGAAGGGGCAAATTGGAAATTCTCTTTAGTTCTACTCTGCAGCCGCTTCCCTTCAGCTGACGTTGGAGCCCTTGGTTGGTACCATGCAGAATGTCTAGGGTCCCCTCTACAAGGATTCGCTTTTGCGCCCGGTTAGGCGATTATGCGCATAATCGCTGAAGTGCATTTACACCTAATACCTCTGCACGAGAGGCGGCGAGAGGCGGCGAAGTGCATTAACGGATGACCAAAATGCGCTTTACAAGTAGTTAATGCGCATAAGCGCTTGTTCACATAGTCAAAATGCGCTTTAACGGCCGGAGCAAAATAAAACTCGCAATTTAACGTGCATTCGATAATGCGCATAATCGGAGAGATAACGCGCCTCTACGCCCGATTTGCGCTCCGTTCTTGTAGAGGTAAATTTTTTAAAGCGCCTTGAAAGAGCTTTAAACCTCTCTTGTAGAGGCAGCCTAGGTCACTGGGGCAGCCACCTGGAGCTTTCTGGCCACAGGGAAGATGCTAATCCTCTCGTTGAGCTGTCTAGATGTCATTGAAATAGCATCATAAACCCATCACTAACTAATCCCCCATCCCAAGACAGGAATAGCATCTCAGAACCAACAATTCCTGCTCGACATTCTGGGAAAGAATGGAACAGCTTCCTCAGACCCTTCCCTTTGGGATTATTATTACTATTACTATTATTATTAGGCAGATTTCTTCCTAGGACCTCCTCTCCTCTTTCTTGCCAAGGTCTGTGCCTAAGCAAGCGAGCCTTGGCACAGAATGTTCCAGTCTGGGAACCATCAACATTTTCCAGGAAGACACACACTACGAGGCGGTTAGAGGAGCATAAGAACCTGTTGACCACCTCTTTGTGCCCTGTTCTCCATCCCACATTCATCTTCTGTGGCAATTCTCTTTCCCCAACTGAATATTGGCCTTGTTGAGTTTGTGTGAGTAGGATTTCCCCTGGCCCTTTCAGGAATTCTCTGTTATGAAGATACTTTTATATCTCATTAAACACAGCATTTTTCAGAAGGCCCCTTTCTGATGTATAAATATGGATAGTGCAGAGCAAAGTAATGATGGAATTGTGGGTGGACAAATAACTTTTGAGTTGGATTTTTTCCCCCTTGGAATGAGATTAGCCTTACTGAAAGTTTACATGTGTCATGAAATTGGGCCCAAAACACTTATTCTGGACCATTTGGGGCTAATTCTATGACCTGCAAAACTACATGTGCACAGCTGCCCAGTCTCCATTGGTTTGAAAGAGCAGCTGCTGCTTTGGAAGTTTATCAAGGCCGTAGAGGCTTTGTAGGCAGTCCTGTACTGCTTTGGAAAAGAAGGCTGCTTTTTGTGTCAAGTATCAGACAACAGTGCCCAGGGGGCTGCTGTTTGGATGAATACCTATAAATGACCAGGCACATCCCAGAGATGCCAGCTTTAGTATATTTACCTTTCACCCAAAGGGACAATGCCTGTATCTCCTCCATGAGCTTTTTCAGCCCATGGGGGAGATCCAGCAAGCTGGGCACAGAGCCACAAAAATGATTGTCCCTATCAGTGTGTCATCTCCATTGCCCACCCCATTACCCAGTACTTGCATACATTTTGTAGAATTAGTCAGTGTTTCAAATTCGCAGGTGTCTGTGATGCAATAGAATCTCTCCATCTGGCCTCTGCCCAACTCAGTCAGCCACTGGGCTATTTAATGAGTACAAAGTGTTTCTGTTATTGGAGTTAAGGCATACTTGTTGCCTCCACACCAAGTATTTCTGCTACTGGAGTTAAGGTGTACTTGCTGCTCCCAATCTGGGAGGTGAAAAGAAGGAATAATTCCTTCAAGATAGTAAGGAGGAGGAAGGCAGCGCATTGAGGTACATCTAGGATGGAGGCCTGCCAAGCTATTCATGAATTATGTACTTATTCATAGCTCTGTGTTTATTAGACTCCACTCTGGTATTCCAGGGCAGCCCCACTGCTCCCCATGAAGAAGTTTCCCCTTTCATTTCCTTGGCATTAGCATTCTGATTCCAGCCATCCTCAGCCCTTTTACCTGGCTTGTTTTTGCAATCTCAGGGACTGCAGCAGTGTCTCAAATCCAGAGCCCTGCATGAGAATAATTTTAAAAAGGATTACTGACTCTTTAGCAGTATCCATTGCTTGCCTTACATTTTCACTTGTAGGGTGACCATATGGAAAGGGGGACAGGGCTCCTGTATCTTGTAACAGTTGTATAGAAAAGTGAATTTCAGCAGGTAATGATTTGTATGCCTGTAGCACCTGGAGAAATTCTCTCTTCATCACAACAGTTAACACTGCAGGAGCTCTGCCCTCTTTTGTATCTGGTCACAGTCCTGACTAAAGGCCAAATGCACATCCTGGTTCCTGCAGATTGAAGGCCATGTGCTGACTTCAAGACATCTTCCATGTGCTGAATAGTAGCTAGAAGAAAAGGCTGATCAGATAGGGAGAACTGGCTTCACTCAGGTACTGGGGAACTGGGATTAATTCCTGCCAATAAATGTTTTGGGGAGATAAATCATGGGGATTTTGAGACAAAATATAGGCCTCATCTACAAGAATTCGCCTTTATGCCTGGTTAGGTGATTATGCGCATATTCGCAGAAGCGCATTAACGCCTAATACCTCTGTATGAGAGGCGGCGAAGCGCATTACTGGACGACCAAAATGCGATTTAAACTGTTGACATGCGGAGAATCGCTTGTTCACATAGTCAAAATGCGCTTTAACGGCCGGAGCAAAATAAAACTCGTTATTTAACGCGCATTCGATAATGCGCATAATCGGAGAGAAAATGCGCCTCTACGCCCGATTTGCGCTCTGTTCTTGTAGAGGTAATTTTTTTAATGCGCCTTGAAAGAGCTTTAAATGCCTCTTGTAGAGGCAGCCATAGTCTCACCGAGCAAACCTCAAAATTGTGTATATTCAGAGCATAGCTGTGTCTACTTGCTTTGACCACTGTAGTAGAGAGCATAGAGACATCATAGAACAGTTGGGTGAGAAAAACCATTGTCTGCTGAATGTTAGTCTGCTTCTGTGCTATGGAGCTGAGTTTGGGAGCATTTTTATTTTGGGTCTTGCTGAGATTTGGGAATTGATCCACAGAGAAACCTAATACAAGATTTCTCCTTTTCAAATGGTTTGCAGCAGGGGTGGGATAAGCTTTCAAGTGCCGAGGTGATAGGCAGAATCAACATTATAGGAGCCCTATGCAGGAGTGGGAAAAAATGTCAAAGGTCTTAGATGCCAGCAAGACATTCCCCCACCCCTCCAAGCTCTGCAAATGGGGCCATCTTAGTACAGCTTGCAAACACCCGGATGTGGGGGGAGCTGGACCTGAGAAAAACAGTTCTGTCCCATTGCTTCCTGAGTCCGGATGGACAAGACTTGGGTTCCAGCCAGCGAAAGCATCTCTCCAGACTGCTCACAGTGGAATCAGAGCTCAGATAGCGCTGGACAGTTATTGGGGTGGTGTAGACTGAAATATTGTGTAACAGACTGCAATAAGTTTGATACTACTGGGAATCCCAGTTCCTCAGGTAGCTGTCAGAAAACACAAAAGATGCTAAGTATAAAGTGAGAGAGTGCTGAAATCTTGATGAGCCTGTCTTTTTTCACTGGCACTGAGATCCATTCACAGATTCCCTTTGCTGCCCTGACACTGCCTGAGGTGTGTGTGTGTGTGTGTGTGTGTGTGTGTGTTTCTCCACAGGGGAGGGGGCATTTCTCAACCCCTCCAGCACAAATCAGTGCCAGACACTCTAACTTGCTCGTTTTTTAAGGACATTATGTTTTGTCCTTGGATTTGCCGTTGCCTTTGTTTGCACAGCAGCCCCTGCCAGCCGCTCCTGACTCTTGGGCCGCTTCCCTGGCTGCTTGGGGGCTTGCAGCATCTGTTGGGGGATTTTTAGGCAGATAGAGCAAAGGGAAATCCAGGATGCATACTCCAGTGGCAAAACAGGGGGTTCTGCTCTGTTTTGCTGTGGGGGTAGAGGGATAAGAAGGGAGTTTTGCTCCTGGGTGTCAAAGTTTAAGAAGCAGCCCCTGGCTCATGCATGCTGGCCCATGGCCAAGACATCTCCTGCTGTGGGTGCTGATTCTTTATTGGGTTGCGGAAGCGCGTCTGCTTGGAATAATAAGGGGGAGCAGAGGAAGGGGGTTGATGAGGATTTTCTGCCTGAGCAGCCGTGGAGAATTGAGGCCGAGCCATCAGCAGGGCCTGAGAAAGTCGCCTGAGGATGTATGTGTCTGGCACAGGCCTCTTCCCCCACCCCTTCCCCCATCTTCTCCCCCAGAATGGCAGAGACAAGAGCTACCACCTGTGAATGGGGTAGCTAGATGGGACCTCATCGCATACTTGGGAAGTGGATGTTCCGTGCTCTGGAGACAGTTATCTGTACCTGACTGAATTCCCCTATCTACAGTGTGGAGTGGGCTCAGGGTAGAGTGGGCTCAACTGAGGCCCAAGACATTTTGATGCCTGAGGCAGAGCAGCAAATTACCCCCTTTTCCTCCCTGATCAAAATGCACAGCACCCCATATTGGTCAAGTTATTTTGGCACCTTAGGCAGAAAATACAAGTAGCTCTCTCTCCTCTACCCCCAGCCGTGAAAACACAGTTCTAATGAATGAAATAACAATTTTCTGCCCCTTTATGAAAACCCAAATCAGCTGCCTGAGGCAGCTGCCTCACTCTGCCTATTGTAGGACCATCTATCTGGTCAGGCAACTGGGGGCAAGGGCTTTTGGCACCTCAAGCCCTCAACATCTCCGTTTTGTGGCCTAGTGCTATTGTTAAAGCCTTACATCACCAACAGTTCTTACTTCAGTATTAGCCTTCATGCCTCCGTGTGGTTTCAGGGGGGGCCTCAGGGTGCAGGGAAAATATTAGGGAGAATCTCTCTCCTCTGATCATCTGAATGGAAACTTAGAAACAGAAACGTAATCTGGTATTTGACGCTATATTATAAAATTCCTAATCTATTTATTTAACTCTTATCTATCTGTGCCGGTGATCAGTGTCCCACCATTTATTCTCATCATCCCTGGCATTCTAGCTGGAGGTTCTGCAAATATGTTTGGCTGCTGTCATGAGTACAGAATAGTAGAACGGTTTAACAATAATTTCTGGCCAAATCGTGCACATTGTAATACAAGTATGAAATTTGGTATGGTGGTATTTATAACCATGTAGATCAAAATTAGATATAGGGACATCTCAGGAAATCATTGTAATGGCCGGCATCTTGGAAAATGGCGCCCAAAATCCAGTTTTCGCACAATAATTCTGTTATTTGTAATCTCACAGAAAAGATGTCGCAGTACAAAATTAGAGCATAAAATTTGCTACAAAAAAATCTTTCTCAATCTTTTCATAGGAGCAACCCTTGTCGAGATATTAAGGTTTGTCTGAGAAGTCAACAAGATGCACTATCTCACCTTCATTTCAATCTTGCACTTTGTGTTGCAAGTCTGAAACTTTCAGAGGTCATATTTTACATCTTTTTCAACAAGAATATGTATTGAGGCATCAATGGGGGGGAGTTAGTGAAAATAATGCAAAATTGCCTTAAGAGGCTGATTTATTTCTTCTGGATCAGGGTTTCAGATCATTGTAGAAATCTGTTTACTGCATAGCAAATGTATTAAATTATCTTGTAACACAAAGAATTACATTTAACCATTTTATGTTGCTTAGCTTGTTCTATATATTTAATTTTGGTGTTTGTCTTATTTAAGTATATCCATTTTCGTCACTTCATACTTGGTAGAGAAGAATATTAAGCTTTTAGCTTGCCATGCTCCTTTATCTAGATGTGTATTGTATGAAACCTGTAACCATTCGATTTTTCTGTTAACAATTATTTTAAATTAATGTTTTAATGAATTGTGTAATAATGAATGCTTCCAAGCGCATGGTCTCAATAATAAATTTTGATTGATTGCTGTAAGACAGACATCTGTTTCAGACATTCTCTGCCAGATACTCTCTGTTGATCCTCCTTCTCTGGGATAATGCTCTATTTTGTTCTTCATGACAACTAACTCCACAACCTTTATCTAATTTGTAATATAACAAAAATACTTTTCATTGTTTCATAAACCACCTGATTTATAAAGTCATGAGCTACACCTGAAACTGTGAACTTTTTCTCCTATAAAAAAAGCTTGTGGAGAAAACATAATAGATTCCTGCTTGGAGCCTAGCTTGCAAATTGCTGTAAGAGAGGTTTGTTTTCTCTCTAAGAGAGCTTCCAGATGAACCTTTTATTGTGCAATTATCTTGCCTCATTTGTAGAATTTTATGGGGGTCCAGTTGATGTCATCTTCAACTTGTAACCTTCCGATGTTTTCCCACCACTGCTTCCATCTCTTTTCTTTCCATAGGGAAAAAATCTGTTAAGGAAGAAAAGATGGTGGAATAATAATAATATATTTATTTATTTCTTACCCGCCTCTCCCTCTGGATTGAGGCGGGGAACAACATCAAATACAAATGATATAAAATACATAAAACTGATTAAAAGCATTTAAAACTAATACATTATTAAAATACCAATAAAACTCTTAAAATTCGACTGGGTAGGCCTACCGGAAGAGATCAGTCTTTATAGCTTTCTTAAATTCTGGAACACTGTTAAGTTGGCGGATCTCTCCCAGCAGGCCATTCCACAGTCTGGGAGCGGCAGAAGAGAAGGTCCTTTGGGTAACGATTGTCAGCCTAGTTTTGGCTGACTGTAGTAAATTCTTCCCAGAGGACCTGAGCGTGTGGGGCAGATTGTATGGGAGAAGGCGATCCCACAGGTAACCTGGACCCAAACCATGTAGGGCTTTAAAGGTAATGATCTGCACTTTGTATTTCTCCCTGAAACTAATTGGCAGCCAGTGGAGTGATTTTAAAGCTGGTGTAATATGGTCACCCCTAGACGTACCGGTGACCAACCTGGCTGCCATATTTTGAACTACTTGAAGTTTCCAGACTAGCCACAGACATAGTTCTATGTACAGCACATTGCAGAAGTCGAGCCTCAAAGTTACCAGCGCGTGCACTACCGCCTTTAGGTCTTCCAACTCTAGGAAGGGGCGCAGCTGGCGTATAAGCTGAAGCTGATAGTAGGCACTCCTGGCCGTTGCATCTATCTGAGCTGTCATTTGGAGTGACGGATCCAGGAGCATCCCCAAGCTGTGAACACACCCTTTCAGGGAGAGTGTACTCCATCCAGAATTGGTTGACACACCTCCAAACCCAGGTTGTGGCCTTTGACAGTAAGCACCTCCGTCTTGTCTGGATTCAGCTTGTTTGTTTTTCCTCATCCAGCCCATTACCGCCTCCAAGCATTCATTCAGAGGAGGCACACTATCTTTAGCTGACGCTGTTGTCAAAAGCATAGAGAAATATATTTGGGTGTCATCAGCATACTGATAGCACCTCACCCCATTCCTCCAGATGATCTCTCCCAGCGGTTTCGTGTAGATGTTAAACAGCATTGGGGATAGGATGGCGCCTTGTGGCACGCCATACAACAGCTCCTTCTTTGAGCAATCTAGTGCACATTAGGTGGTTTCCCACATATCAAAAAGCTACCATGGGCGAATTTCCCTACAGGGCTTTTCGTGGCTGCAGCGGCCACCATTTTGAATATTCAAGCAGTGGCAGGGGCGTGCCATAACCTGTTACCAAACCTAGCAAGGGGTGGGTTGTTGTGGTGCTTGAAAAGCCTGCTCAACCCCACCCTCCCCAGATTTGCATTTAAGAATAAGCTACAGTGCCCTTCACCGCGGATTGAATATTCAAAATGGCAGCAGTCACGCAGGGACTTCTCCTTATGTGCGAATCCACTCAATGCCTTTTGATTGGTAATGCTCAGTGCTTTTCATCTGGAAGCACCCTAACTAAGGTCCCCTCTACAAGGATTCACTTTTGCGCCCGGTTAGGCGATTATGCGCATAATCGCTGAAGTGCATTTACACCTAATACCTCTGCACGAGAGGCGGCGAGAGGCAGCGAAGCGCATTCACGGATGTCGAAAATGCAGTTTACAAATAGTTAATGCGTATAAGCGCATATTCACACAGTCAAAATGCGCTTTAACGGACGGAGCAAACTAAAACTCGCGATTTAACACGCATTTGATAATGCGCATAATCGGAGAGATAACGCGCCTCTGCGCCCCATTTGCGCTCCGCTGGTGTGGAGGTAAATTTTTTAATGAGACTTCAAAGAGCATTAAACTTCTCGTGAAGAGGCACCCTAAGACATAATCCTATGTATATTTACTTTGGAGTGGATCCTGTTGAACTCAGCAGGGCTTATTTTTATTTCAATATTTCAGTAACAACTCCTCCACATATCAACAACGTAGTCCCTGTCTTTTCAACAGCCAAGGGTCAAACAGTAAACATTATGGCGCACGTCCTGCTTGTTACTATGTAGATTGTGGTCATTTCCTAAAACTGGGGTGTGGATTTGGACAAATGTGCATGAAGATTCCTTGAACACTTTCTCTTAAGAGGAGGAGTGTTGTTTTTTCTGCTGGCAGAGCTCTAAGCCTGAAAATTCCACCCACCCTTGGAGAAAACCAGCTAGAGAGTAGTGGTTACAGAGGGGGGAAAGCAGGGTCAGGGAAAAGTTTAGGACTCTGACTCCTGCCTTCTCTCCTGCTTGCACTTTAAATGGGCCCCAACCCCCTGCTTTCTAGAAAATTGGCACAATTTGAATTGTAGCACTTGTGTCATGTTGCCATGATGTCTGGTTTAGCATGATATTTTTGTCGTTGTTTTCTTATGTGCCTGACATTCTTTTTTCCTTGAATAAACTTTATTTAAGAACACCCTTTTGCTCTGTGTTATTCAAAACATTTTTGCCTACCTTATCCACATATGTGCAATTAGCATAGTATCATTCTTCAGGGAAATCAGATTGGCGTGCCCCCTGTGTTTTATCAGAAAAGGATCCAGCTCCATAGGATCTGTTCCAAATCTGCTTTGATATAAATCTTTATCTGACCAGAGCAGGATCTACACTACTGCTTTATAGCAGTTTAGAATGGTATTGACAACTGTTGGGGCCCATGACACATTCCATATACCGAGCTCCATCACACCAGCGATTTAATGCACTCTTGCCATGCCTGGTGTGTGGATTTGCAGCACGGTACTCACATGACACTGTGCCTGTCCTGCTGACACCCTGCCTCTTCCCCAGCTTTTCCTAGAATGCTAAAAGTCTGGATTATTTTCCCTAAGTGCATTTAACATGCCTTAAGTCTCCGTGTAGTTTTAAAGGAACTGGGGGCTTGAATGGATTGCATCAGGTCCTGGCAGGGAAAAGCAATCTCTCTCAGCAGCCAGCTCCAAGCCTCAATATAAAACCCAAACCTTGTATCCCAGGCTTGAAAGCATTTTTTAAAATCATACAATGCCTGATTCTCTGTAGAGACAGGATTGTACTCCCTCCATGCCCCCCAAAAGCCAGACTAAAGGGTTGTTCCTTTTTTGCCCGGGAGAAAGGCTGTCTGGTTGAAGTACTCATCCGCCAGGACCTGACTGGAGGGATAAAGGGGAGGGGAGGGGTGGAGCCGAAGAGCTAACTAGCAAAGCAGCAGCTTTTCAGGTAAAAGGGATCATAAGCTTGACGCGCTTTTGCCTCGGAGGTAAAAAAAAAAAACGGAGGCAAACTGGGGGGGGGGGGGGCTAGGTGTGATGGAGACCACCGTTTTCAAACTACTTTCAAAATGGTATATCCTGCTTGGTGTAGATCAAGCCCAAATTCACATCTACCCCGGATTAAGAACCAAAGCAAAATTTGGTTACCTTATTGTCTAGGCTGACCATCTGAAAAGGAGGACAGGGCTCATGTAACTTTAACAGTTGTAGAGAAAAGGGAATTTCAGCCAGTGTCATTTGTATGCAATTAGTTCCTAGTGAAATTCCCTCTTCATCACAACAGTTAAAGTTGCAGGCACTATACTAGAGTGACCATATACAAAAGAAGGCAGGCCCCCTGCAACTTTAACTGTTGTGATGAAGAGGGAATTTCACCAGGAACTAATTGCATACAAATGACACTGACTGAAATTCCATTTCCTCTACAACTGTTAAAGTTACATGAGCCCTGTCCTCCTTTTCATATGGTCAGCTTATTATTGTGTCATGTTGAAAGTCATGCCAGGTCTGGCTCTGTGATTGCCAAGCATGAACATATTGGCTGGGAATGATGGGAGTTGTAACCAAACACATCTGAAAGGTGCCACATTGGGGAAGGCTGGGGTAGATGCTCAGGGCTTGCAGAATGGAGTATTTATCTGAAAGAACAGATGTTCAAGCACCAATATGCCTGGGTTGTCTGATGTTGCATGTTCAAGGTATGTTTAAGGGCAGAGATGCTAGTTGACAACTAGGGGAAACATGTCAGAGAGGTCTGTTATACTTTCTCAGACCCACCCCTGCAGTTATTATATATGCAGACTGCCCTAGAATTGTAGTTTACCTTGATGTCCTCTTTTCTTCCTCCAAGATTAAGCACATTCAGTTCTCTCTCTTTCAGCTTTAGATTATTAGGAAAACCTTTATAGCTTGAACAGGTTTCTTTCATACATGTTTTCATGGAAGAGAACTGGTACAGAAAACACAGCTTTATTTCACTCTTTCCTGATTAAAGTAAAATAGATGTGAGTCATCTATTCTTTGGTGCAACGGACAAAAAGCATATTGAGCATATTAAATAACTTCAGGCTGTTCAAAGTTTATAATAGTCCAAAATATGAGTGAAAGATATTTTAAGAAATACAGATTTGTCGCTGTTTATTTTGGCATAAATGTTCATAGCCAGGTTCCTCCCAGAGAATTAAAAATACGTAAAAGCAGATAACTTTTAATGGAGCAGCTTTGTTAATGTAGCAGGCAAGCTTTAAATTACACAGTACTGTTTCTCTGCTTAAGAAGAGTGTTAGGTTATCTCCAATGTTTGCACATCTTTTTATTACAAAATGTTGGTCTATTAAAAGATACCCACCTTATTCATTATGCTAACTTGAGTACCAAGAAGCTTGACTGAATATATGTGGTTTATTTAATATCCATATCTGACTTTGAATTTACATATTTTAGTCTTCCTAAACTGGTCATATAGGATCAACATTATACTTTAAAAATAACTGAATATGTAAATGTACCTGTTTCCTCCCCAATCCTCTTAAGCAGGCATATTTCTGTTTGTTTGTTTTTCATTAAAGAGATAGATATGTACAGTATACTTATGAAGGTGACTGTAGCCATGTTGTTTGCCCCCAACATCTGGTAATTGAAGGTATTGAGGCTCCATTTTTAGGTGTAATTCTACTAGCAATTGATATCCTCAATGGATTTTTTCCAGCTCTGAAAAGAAAAGAAAAAGCTAAACTTCTGGCCATCATCACATCTTGTTAAAACAATTTCTAGAAATGTACATTATAGCTACAATCTTATGACACTTTCCTGGGAGTAAACCTCATTGAACATAATGGGACTTTACTTCTGAGTAAACATGCATGATTACTGTGTAACTTGTACTTCCTGGGCAATATTGTAGAGATCAATCCTTCTATCATACCTTAGCAAAATGTGGATATCTTGTCATGGCAATAAAATATCTCTGAAATAGAGCAAAGGTTGAGGTTGGGATTTCTTAGCCCATGTTTACCCACAAGAGGTACACATACAAGGGTTCCATAGCAGCCAAGCTTGTGGATAGGTTAGTATTTGCTTCATTCCATTGTAACCTGTTACATTCCTGTATTGACTGTAGGTTGGATGTTTGAGCATCTTCTGGTCTGATTTTCTCCATGGCTCAGGAAGGCACAGGTTGGGAGGATGTTTGCATTTGTGTTTTAATCTCCAAGTGCATTGCTGGCTGCTTTGATAGAGCTGCATCAGAAACAAACAACTCTTCTTTGTGTTGAGTAGTTGTGTTGATAGGAAACGTCCCAGGTCTCATTGTAGCTGCTGTTGCTGGAGCTCCTGTACATTCAGCAAAATTAATACAAGTTTATTCAAATTGGTCCCTGGATTTTAGAACCATGAATAAAGGTCTAATACCAATGTTGTTGGAGAACGAGATGTGTTTGCATTCAGTGAGATAGATGGATAAATCATGGTGCTATTTTACTCTGATGGTATCTGGGATTTTCCACATACAAGTAATGTGAGGACTGAATTCAGGCATCATCTCTCTGCAATGGAAAGGTTCTCCCTTTTGCATCTTCTGAGTTCGACATTTATGACTACTCCCTGCCGCTCACAAATATACAGAACCCTCTATACACATTGTGCAACAGAACTGGAAGCCCTTCTTCCTCTCTTAGTGATATAGGTGAAATTATGGTCAGATTTTCAGTTCACAGCAGGCATTTGATTTCTGAAGGATTTATTGGAAGCCTGGCTATAGCAAAAGGTGAACTGAAATTGCATGCCAATCTTTCTCGTTTATTTACTCAGCTGTGACCCATGTCTATTTTATTCGTTTGCTTGTTTGTTTTATGGTAGAATTTGTATCCTGCCTTCCCATTTCAGAATGTAACACATTTCAAATAACACATTGACTCATAAAACAAAACAAATAACAATTTAAGAACAACCCACCCACCCCAAAATCATCAAAATTACAAAAGCAATGTCTGTGGGGGAACAAATCACATAACAAGGAGACCAAAGGCCTGCCGGAACAAAACACTCTTTGAAAAAGTAATGGAAAACAAGTAAAGAAAGGGCAAGTCGGATCTCTCAGGGAAGAGAGGTGCACATTCTGGACACTGCAACAAAAAGGGCCATTTCTCTTGTTCCAACCAGCTATACTACTGAAGGTGATTGGACATGAAGAACAGGCTCTTCCACTGGTTTATATGGGTGAAGCAGAAGGCAGCCCTTTAGGTCACATAGAGCGTCATCAGGCGAGCGTTTTGTCGCACACTCGTTACTCCCCACTTACGGGTGTTCGCAGGTCCTTTTGACAATGACGGCCGCCTCCCATGAGTCTCCTGCTCCTTCTTACCTTCTTTCTGTCACAAAATAGACCCCTTTAAATCCATTTTTAAGAAACAGAATGTGCAATCATTTCCTGCTGTGTGCAGGAAAAGTGGCACAGTAAAAGCGGCCACTGAATGGGCCATGTGATCATTGTTCACTTCCTCTTCCTTCCTCTCAACTTGTTTTTATGCTTTATGGTTTTCAATTTTGTATATCTGTGTTTTTAATGTTCAGTCGTATTTAATTTTTGTAAACCGCCCAGAGAGCTTCGGCTATGGGGCAGTATATAAATGGAATAAAATAAATAAATAAATAAATAAATAAATAATTGTAGGACAGAAGCGGGGAGGAAAGAGATAGTCAGGAAATGCGATTTCCCCCAGTCTGATGATGCTCATAGTCACAAGCTATTTGGGGCAATTTAAAGGTCTTTATCATACTTTGAATTGGGCCTGGTAACAAACCGGCAGCCACTTTGGTTTGTACAAAAGAGGAATCACATGCTCCAAAAACTCCAGTTCTGTTTAAGTCTAGCTGCTGCATTTTGAACAAGCTGGCATTTCTGGCCACTCTTCAAGGGCAGCTCATTGTACACATTACTTTAATCCAGTCTAGATGGGACTAAGACATGTGTGACCAAATCCCTTCCCTCCCTTTTGCTTCCCTTCCCACTCTTACATGGAAATCCTTTGCTTCTGACCAGGGCCAATCCTCAGGCCTCATGTCCTGGCCTTGGGAAAATAGGTGGTGCCTTGGAATTTGAAACAGTCTCCATCCTTTCCTGGATCCCTGCAAGGAGTATGTCTCTCTCTTGTGGACACAACTGAGGCATAGGGAAGAAGAAGGACTTGCCCAACACAGGGTCCTGCTATAAGGTGACATGCTAACTCAGGGCGTCAGGGGAGATGTGGTGTGCTTTAATCCTTGCTCTTGGGGTAAAGGTGGAGGGTGTTGCCAGTTGTGGATGCATGGAAGTCAAAAGGTTCAAACCACATGGGTCTGTGTTTGTGCATTTAAGAGATAAGATAGTAGTTCTAAACAACTGTGGACTGTCCAGTGTACATTCATATAACTAATGTACATTGTCTAGCAGAGGACAGACATGTCATTAGCAGGTGGCACACACAAGCATAACCATTGTCCCAGTCACATACACAGAACCCCACACATTTGTATTATAGTCCAAAGGAAAATGTTATATTTGGCACTAGAGCACAGTTATTGTGATACAGATTGCCAAAACACATGCTGTGACATTGAGGAGCTTATTGGACAATAGCAAAGATCAACATTGTTCTGAGCAATGATAATATTTGCCTGGACCGGTACTTCATGATTCCGTTTTACATCTGCCTCCAAGGGAATGATGGGAAAGATCAAACTCCAAACCCAGTGTGAGACTCTTATGTGATAATGACGTGAAGACTTGTGTGGTTGTTTTAAATCTGATGTATCTCTCTTTCCAGCTTTAAATTTTAATCAGGTTTTAATAAGGTCCTGGATTTTTCATGTTTTAAAATTGTTTAGATATATGTGTCTCTCCATGTGTGCTGCCTGTTTATACGTTTGCATGTAAATGGGTTTTTATATTACAGGTAATGTATTTTAATGGTTCTTTGTAAACTGCCGAGAGAGTTTTGGCTATTGGGCAGTATAGAAATGTAATAAATGAAGTTTGTTGTTATTAGTACTTTACCAATGCCCATTTTACCATTTTTCAGAGGAATTACTGAGTTTCCTATTTGGCTCAAGATTTTATAGCCAGGCAGGGTTCTTCTAAATTGGCCTGTCCAGTATCAGTGTTATCCTTCCAAGCCAAAGTCATGCACAGTTTGTTATTTGGGCATGTTCCTTCTGTGTGCTGGGCATATTTATTTCCTATAATAGGATGTGGTCTCCAAGGTCCAAGCACAGTGTCACCTTGTAGTTTCGTGGCAAGATAACCATGTTTCCGAAATGTAAGAAATTTTGTATTTCCACACTTCTTTGCACTTTGTATCTGAAAACATTTTCATTCTGTGGACTATACTTTCCCTTCTTCATAGGAGAATGCACATGGGGTAATGGATGCATCACTCATGGCATTTGCTTCTTCTGTTTTTGACATAAGATTCCTAGCCTGCCTAACCTGTCTAGCTCCACCTTCTGGCTGTACTGGAATCTGCTGCTGGCATGACCCCGACTCTGTACTTCCGGCAGCAGTGGTGGCGAGTAAGTTTTGCAGAATGGGGGACTGGTTCTAAGCTAGCATTGCGTGCTGACTGCCCCCACGTGTGGCAGCTCATTGCTGGACCATGCCCCATCCATGTGTAGCTATAGCAGGCCCCCAGATCCCATCAGGTCTCTACCCCCCTTTCCCCTTTTCTACCCTTTGCTGCTGTGTTCTGCTGTCTCATTCATGCCTCAGTGGGCTCCTTGGACATTGATGCTCAGGAAACAGCTGGGGCGCTTGAAGCCATAGCAGGGAGGCGGGGATGCCTAGAATTCCATCATAAGCAGTAGTAGGAGCAGGAGCATCCCAAAAGGGAATGGACAATGCAGGCAGCGCTGAGAGGCCAAGGATCAAGTTCTTGCTGCTCTTAGAAGGAACTCAAGTTAGGGGGGAAATATCAAGCATTTGATGAGCCAGTTTCACTCACCCTCCTATCCCCTGCTCATTGTGGTCACCAGATGGTCTTGTCAGTGCCTGGTGACTTCATAAATGGTTTCCATGGAGATGGTTGTGATGGCGTCAAGAGGAAGGAAGAGCAGCAGGAGGATGTGGCATGTGGCCCCCGGAGGGAGAGCAACCTGGGATGGCTCAGTGAGATCACATGGCACTGAGGAATAAGCTCCCTTTCCCGTTGAGATAACTCGGGATCAGGCATCTTGCTCTTCTTCTTCCCCCCACCACCTCAGTCAGGACTTGTGCAGCTCAAGATGGTCAGACTGGAGAATCATACCCATCTAAACATTTCTGTTCCAAAGACCCAGAACCAACTAAGGAGGAGGCTCTGTTTGAACGCAGGGGATTGGGATGTCCCTAGAAGCCCTGTGCATATACAATGAGAATTCCATCCTGCATTTCTGCACTTTGGTTTCACTGTTCAGGAAGTCTCCGTGTGTGGAGTGGAAAAGACGGAAGTGAGACTAGGCAGGAAACATGGCTGGTCAAGTCTAACATAGGAAACTGATTCATACTGTTGTTATAAAGATATTGGTCCATCTAGCTCAGTATTGTTCACATTGATGGGCAGCAACTCTCTGAGGATTCAGAGCCTTAACCAGTCCTTCCTGGATGTCAGGCACTGAATCTGGGACTGTTTGCATGCAAAATATGTGCTGTACTGCTGACCTACAGGCCTTTCCTAGAAGAAGCTGTAGCTAAGGTGTAGGGGCTGTGGGTACATCTGGCAATTTGAGAAACTGTCCTTGGCACCACCACAAGATGGCTGCCATGGGGGCATAGCAAAGAACAAGTAACCTGCCCAAATGATTGAATACAAGGCACTGATCCCCAACTCATTTGAACTCACAGCTTTCAGCACCAACAAATACCTGTTTCACAGAATCCCAGCTGCCAGTAAGAAAATGTGTTAATTTTAAAAGAAAAAAAGGGAGGAGTAAGGCACCTTGGTGGGCACCAAGTAAGGTGTCTGGGGGCACATCAGTATTCATGGGCACCACGTTACCTACCTCTGCCTTAGATTCTATCCCTCCCCACCCCCCATGATCAACATGGGCCTTAAACCCACAGCCTTGGCATGATCAGCAACCATCTCTGACCAGCTGAGTTAGCCAGCCAGGGCATGGCTATGGAACACATGCACGTATGCCCAAGAGCGACAGGGAGGAATGGGTGTTGGCTGTCATAATCAGGCCTCTGGTGTTCTCTTAATAATAATAATAATAATAATAATAATAATAATAATAATAAATTTATTTCTTACCCGCCTCTCCCTCTGGATCGAGGCAGGGCACAACAACAAATAGAAAACACACACATACACATACACGCACACATACATACACACACACACACACACACACACACACACATATATATATATATATATACACACACACATATATATATACTAATTAAAAGCATATAAAATGAATATATGATTAAAAGACATCTTAAAATTAAACTGGGTAGGCCTGCCGGAAGAGATCAGTCTTTACGGCTTTCTTAAATTCCAGGAGACTGTTAAGTTGGCGAATCTCTTCTGGCAGGTCATTCCACAGTCTGGGAGCAGCAGAAGAGAAGGTCCACTGGGTAACAGTTGTCAGCAAGACCATTCCCAGTGCGCTAGGTTTGTCTGTCTAGCAGGTTGTGGTGCTCTCTACAATTGCCCCTCTGAGCTGCCTCTCTACAGCATCAGCTATATCTCAGCTGGGTGACTGGCTGGGCTTTTCAGGACGCCCTGCAACAGGTGCGTTCAGGCAGAAGTCCCTGTGAGGCCAGGGGTGCACCAGGCCAAGACTTAAATAGCCTAATGAGCCTACTGAGGAGGAGGGAGGAGGATGTGAGCATCGTGAATGAGTTGTTATGAAATCAGACCGAGCCCAGGATGCCTATCTCTGCAGAATCCAGTGAGGCTGTGATCTGTGCCAGGTATTCCTGTCTCAAAGGGGCCAGGCCAGGCTGCATACACAGGCGCTGAGCCTGCTCTGGGATTGGGAGGGCTGGCTTGGAAAAAGTCACCATTGCAGCCTAAGCAGAAGGCAGACAGAGCCCTTCCTGGCTGCATTCCCTTCCTAGTGCCCGGCTCCTGGCCCAGGCACTGTGGGGTGTGAGCCCATCCTTGAGGCAGAGCCCCCCTCCCCATGCTAGTTGACTGGGAGGGAGGGACTGCCAACAGCTGGATGCTGCTAATAAGGCCTCATTAGGATGAGGTCATGCTGAGCTGGCTCTTTCACCACTGTGTATGCCTGCTGGGCTGACGGGAAATGGTTGAGCCAAGGCTGGATGCAAAATGGAACAAAAGATCCCATGTAAGAACTTCAGCCTTATACCCCAGAGTTCTGATTCTCTCTGTCTCAGCTTCCAGCTGGTATGAAAGAGGAAGGTGAACCTTAGTTGCAGGTATCAGAGTTATGATGTTGGCATGGTGCCCTCAGGCAAGCCAGATGCCTGCCTTGGTGTTATTTCCTGATGGTGCTGATTGCCTCAGTGGTGGTAACTCCACAGATCTACATTCTATGCAATATAATGAGACTTGTAGCTCAGTGGTAGCCAGCTTTGCATACAAAAAGTTCCAGGTTCAGTCCTAGTTTAAAAGACGCCTGTCTGAAACCATGGAGAACCAGTCCGTGTAGATCTGATTTCCCCAACCTGGTGTCCTCCATATGCTTTGGACTACAATTCCCAGCGTTCCCATGCTGGCTAGGGCTGATGGGAGTTGAAGTTCAAAACATCTAGAGAACTCCAGGTTGGAGAAGGTTGGTGTAGGCCATACTGAGCTAGATGGACCAATGGTCTGTCTGCATAGCCAGGGGCGTAGCTGGGAAGAAACAAGCCGCACACTTGGAAGTTGGAGTGTGTCAGTGCCCTTTGAGAGCATCTGAACACAGTGCTCTTGGAGAGTCAGTGAGACAAGCTACACACTCACACATACATTCCCATGTAGCTCCCGTTCATTTTGCCTGTTCTTGGCATGAGATCCAGGTCTATCTTGGTCATATGTCCTACTTTATACAGGACACTCCTTTATTTGTAGAACTGCCCAGTTCCAGTTCCAGTTTAAAGCTAAAGAGCCTTAAGAAGAGGAGCCGAGGCCTTGAACTTGCCCACCAACAGTTAGCAGCTGGACAGCAGACTGGGCAGGCACACAGCTCACTTGGTCACAATCTTCCCCACTATGGTGAGGTTGATTGTAAATAAGAGTAATTCTTTCTAAATTCACATCTGTACATATAATTTAACATATGCAAATTTTATGGAAGTTCACTGTTTTCTTTTGTCTTCGTTTTTGATGATTCATTCCCCCTTTCTATATAAGCCTATGTACACCAATTGCTGGGGAGCATGGGTGGGGGGTACTGTTGTACCATGTCCTGATTGTGGGAACCTGGTCAACAGCTGGTTGGCCACTGTGTGAACAGAGTGCTGGATTAGATGGACTCTTGTTCTGATCCAGCATGCTTCTTGGCAAAATGTAAGTGGCCATCGTACCTGACACTGCCTTGCCCAGCCCCAGCCTGGACATATGTGGGTCATGCTGGAATCCTGCACTGCCTTGTCTCCCTCTGATCATCTTTTTTGTTTGTTGCAGATCAAATTACACATTATGCATTTAACATGTATGGGTTTTTTTCCAGCACAGCAAATAACCTGCGTGTGTATGTGATTTAGAGCAGAAAAACTATGTGCGGGAGCAGGGTCCAGTGCTCCCTCCCATAATGTCTCTGCTTTGATCCAGTTAGAAAAAGTGAAGTGAAAAATCAACACATTGGATTGCCGATCTCCTGGAAAATATATAGTTTGGCCTTATGGGTTTTCCCTGCCTAGGTTAGCATTGTAGAGAGAAGCCACCTTCTGCCCATGAGAGTGGAGTCTTAAGAGCAGAGAAAATGGGTGTAGGTCAGATCTCCAGAGAGTGGGGCTTCCTGCCCTCATTGGGAGGGCGGAGGGAGAGATAGCAGCATGTGGTTGAGTATAGAATGTTGATGGGCACTGGGTAGGGCGGTGCTGGGCACTGGGCAGGCGGGGGCAGCCTGGTGCTGGAGGAACTGAGCTGAAAGTAATGCCAAGTTCATGAGCAAGAGGCGAGCGCAGTATCGCCCCAGTAGCAGCAGGGCTGGATGTGAAGAAAGCAGCAAACAGCAGCCGCTCTAGCAACGCCCCGAGATATCAGGGATGAGCAGCCAAGGGGTTCCCTGCCCCCAAGAGCAGGTTAGTGGGAAATCTTTCCTAAAGCCCCAAGTTGTGGGGAAGGAGCTGTTTTTGGATGGAGAGAAAGACTGGTGAACGTGTGTGTGTGCGTGCCACAAAGCGGAGCACCTAGCAAAGGGGTGCTGATGGTGTTGCTGCGGCTGCAGCTGCGGCTGCCACAGCAAGTTACCAAGGGGGGGAAAGGGGAGAAGTTAATGCCAGAGACTCAATGAAAGCTGGTAGCCGCACTCTCTCAAGGCCTCTTTGTGCCGGCTCCCGGGGAGACAGCGGCAGGAGGTGAGGAATTGCCAGGCTCAGTGTGGCTCAGGCATCCCTGCCAGCCTGTTTGTCATGAGGGTGGAGAAGCATAAAACAGTTTGGGGGCTCCAGCACATGAACACACTTGGGAGGGGCACTTTAGCTGCTGTGCCACCTGCTTTATGAAGCCAGGAGGCTGGCATTAAAGGCTGGATGTGCATGGAGACGTGAGGAAATGACTATTGACTTGTATTCCTCCACTGTGGGATCCCATAAGGTGGCTTTCCCATTCCTGAGGGCTCTAGCCCTTGCCTTGTCATATGGAGCCCTGCCATCATCTGGGGGATTCTGTGCATGGTGTTTGGAAGTGTTAAGTATCCATCATCACAGTTCAGGCACCACATTTTTGGATTCATCGTCTTATCCTTATGACCTACGGCAGAGGCGTGCGCAGGTCATTTCATTAGGGTGTGCACCTTAAAGGCCCTGATTGGAGTGGAGGAGGGAAAAGTGTGCTTTCTTGCCCCTCCCAGTGGGGTTGAGAGAGTGCGCTTTCCAGGGCCCCTGGAAAGTGTGTAGTTCCCCCAGGGATGCTACTGGCAGCTTTCCGGAGGCTTTCCCATCCTTTTAAAAGCCCCAATTTGGGGGGGGGGGGCAGGAAAATGGAGGTGACCCTGAAAAATTAGGGTGTTCCTAGGCACACCCAGCACACCCTGTGCGCACACCTATGGCCTACGCATAATGTCACATTTCCCTGCTGGAGATATAGGGGCCTGCTGTGTTCTTCCTTGGCCCCTAGAGAGAGCAGCACAAGTAAACTGTAGGATTGGCAGGCTAAAGCATGAAATGAATGCATTTATTGCAGCAACAGGTTAAGCAATTCCAGCCAGAATCTGCATACAAGCTCCTGCAAGTTCTCCACTTTCCAAGGCTATCGGTAAAAAGTGGGCCCCTTTGGATCTATTTTGGGGATAAATGTAACCCCCTCTCCAAACTAGTTCCACTTTTAGAGTTGGTTGTTTTGGCCAAAATGCCTATCCCTCCCTTAGGTAATTCAGAAGAAAGAAAGCATAGAAGAAACACCAAGATGACTGTATGAGTAACCCATTCATCCATTCCCACTTTTCAGCAGATGATTAGGAGTGCCTTCAGAATGATGGATGGATATGCTTAATACATATTGAAACCAGTTTTTCTCTTGTCCTTGACAAGTGAGTTCCAGCTGCATGCCACATTCATAGGTACCCCATCCCCCTTTGTTTCATGCCTTTAATTGGCTGCATGATAAGCAAAATATTCTGCAGATGCTGTTTTGGCCAATGTGCAGATGCAGTGAGGGGTGGATGGGGAACTTCACCCGCTGAATTTCCTTTTGCCCAAACAGCTGTTAAAGGCAAGGGATTACTTCTTGGAAGGAAAATGACTACCCTAAGAAGTGAGTCAGAATCTTTAATGTTGCAATCTGTATGGTCACAGATTACTTAGTGTTGTATGGAAATATGGATCTCTCCAGTTTGGATTCTAGTTAGTAGGTTCTCCAGAATTTGGTGTGTGTGTGTGTGTATGTGAGTGATCCTTCCCCAATTCACAAGTTGCATTTGCGTTGCCATCCCTTTGTCCCACTTTGCAAATACTGCTGCTGTAAATTTTTCCTGAGATATGTTGAGCTCTGGAGCATCTAGTTCACATTTCTTTACAGCATCACCAACTCTTAAATATTTTGTTTAAAGTTGTCCCCTCTCTGTTCCTAAATTTCATGAGTGCAGATTCCCAAAGGCGGCTAATGTGCCCTAAACGGCTAATATTGGTAAACACTAGCAGGTGAGCTAGTTAATTTTTTTGTGAGCTACTAACTTGTGTGGTCTTATTTGTTAATTTGCCATCAGAAAGTATAATGAATTAAATTGAAATGAGGAAGAAAGAACAACTAGGAAGTGAATTGAGAAGGAACACGCCAGCACTCTCCTTGGTTTGGAAATGGATTGCAGAGGGTTTAAATAATTATAACACTTGGAAAAAGAATTGTGTCTGTTGGTCAGTCTATCTACCTATTCAATTTATAAATACATATAAAATTTAATGCATCTTATAATTTAGATTGTGTATTCTGTGAACATAGGTATCATAGAAACATACAAAGCTTGCACACTTTTGTGTCATTTTGGTTGGTCCTAATAAAAGCATTGATCAATTGTGGGTTTTGGATTTTTTCCCTTGTGGACCAGCAGTGCTAGCTTTGGGTTTTGGTTTTGGTTTTATGTGCATAGGAACATAGGTTTTCCTCTCCTGTTAAATGTGAACAATCACATAAATTTGAGAGAGTGCATAAAACCCACCCTGATGCGCCCCAGTCTAGCATTTAATATTAGCAAAGCTGTGTGAGGGCACATGCTTTGTATGAGGAAGGTTCCAGGTTCAATCCCCAGCATCTCCAGGCAGGGCTAGGGAAAAAGTGCTGCTTGAAACCGTGGAGAGCTGCTGCCACTCAGTGTTGACAATACTGGGCTAGATGGACCTGTGGTCTGATTCAATATAAGGCAGCTTCTTCTATTCCTGTGTTCCACTTGCTTCTCATCTTAGCAGCACCTCAAGAGCTTTCGGTGCTCTGCAAGTGGTACAGAGCACTATGTCTCTGCTGTGCCAGTGCCTGGGGTCAGGTCTGGTGGTAACAAGTCCAGCTGAGCCTTTGAAGAGGGGTATTTCCTTAACCTGATTGCAGGATCCATGCTCTCAGTAACTTGTAGAAAGTGAAAACAAAAAATAACTTTTTGAAAAAGCAAACTTTAAAAACCAAACGCATGGCTTTTCTCCCACATTATAACATAGGATTGATGGTGCTTTTGGTGGTTTACTAGCCAGCAAAGATAAGGGAAGGCAGGTTGAACCTATTTGGAATGTATTGAAGACTGGCCTGTCTTACTATCACTTCCACACTACACGCAACCAAGAAATTTTAAGTGGTAGAAATAAGTTGCAACTTTTAAGCTCTACAAATTGGCTTTAGGAAAACAATATACACAATCTTTGAATTGCTAAAAGAAGTCTTCTAACCATCAAGTGTGTGTGTGTGTGTGTGTGTGTATGTTTAAAAAATGCTGAATGCTCTCAATTTGGGATATAACAAGAAATACACCAGGAAACTTCAAATAAAGTGTATGAGCTAAAACACACAAATAAAAACCACAAAGTAGTTAAAATTCCTCACAGGAAAATTGTTCTTGGGTTCTTTTGACAGTGCCTTCCAACCAGTTCACCTACATGGGAATTAAATCTAGTGTCTGTAACAATAGGAAATGCAAACCTCACTGAATTCTCACACCTGTAGTCTGCAGTAGAATGTACTGTTTGCATAAGAACTGGAGAGTTATCAGTATTAGCATTTACCATGATACGCCCTGGAGAAGATTCCCCATCTCTAGATAATCACAAAAGTATGGCTGAATTCGGATGACACAATAAACAACTGGGTGGGGGGAAACAATCGTCAGTTGTATTGACTGTCGTGTCGTCCGAATGCTGCCATAGTCAACTCAGCGCTGATCCTAATCCACACCACAGTTGATTATTTATTACCATATTGCGTGGGGAGTACCCCCTAGATGAACAACTGTAAAGTTGATTATTACCTCACCATTGACTATCGTGTTGTCCGAATTCAGCCTATGTTTCTTCCTACCTGACTTGTAGGGCTACAATACTTCAATGGATTTGCTGTCTCTGCTGTCTCCCCGGAAGAAATTTAAGGGAAGTCTTAGGCCAGAAGGGTTGCAGTTTGTGGCTGGGTAGGGGAACAGACGGTTGAGTAAAGATGCATCCCCAGATAATTCCTTTACGCCTATTTGGAAGCCTCAGTTTGCCTGTTTATTTTTATCTTGTATTTGATGGGTTGATGCATAGATTTAATCAGCTCATATGTGTGCCCCCCCCCCCAGTTGCTTTCTGTAGCAATTTAAGATTCATCCCTGGGTGCCAGATGGAGTCCAATGTGTTATTGCAGTCAGTGAAGCAGACAAACAATTTCCCATGATTTTTCTTTTTTTAATGTTTGCTAATGAGTACATACAGAAGGGGAGGCAGGAAACAGCACAATTCGTGGCTTATTTTCCACAGAGAGTGCTATTTCAGTTTTCAAAGATTTATTTAGAATGGGTTTTCTGATTTGGTGAAGATGTTACAATTCACACACAGATGATTCTGTAGCTGCTGAATTGGGGGGTGCTCTGGAATAATCACTTGGGATTATTGGGATCTACTGGTAGATCTCTGGATGCTTTTCATAGATCTGCAAGGGTTTCTTATTACTATTTACTTGGACAACGGCAAAAAAGAAAAGCCCCCCTCCTGCAAATTGTATTTTGAAATCAAAAGGCTTTTGGGGAAACCAGGAAAGGATTGAGAGTTCATTTTTGATACAATTCTTAGCCTGAGCCATTTGCGTAGAGGCACCCTGTTGCTTAATTCTACTACGAGTACATCTGTCCTGAGCCGCTATGTTGTGTCTGACTCCAGTTGGTGGACCTGACGTTCTAGCAAAAGGCAAAGTAGATCCTGGAAGCCTAACTTATGTCCACACCTAGTGTAACAAACTCACCATGAACCTGTTCTCTGGCTTGAATGGATCTCTTTGAGAGAGTATTTTTGTAATCCCTTATAGCTGGGGATGCCCCAAGTCCATGAAATTGACATCAGAATTTGGACCAATGGTGCATTTCTGTTCAGAGCCATGCAAAGAAACTGTAAATGCTTTTTTAAAATTGAGGCTCAACTCAAGACTGGATCAGATCTGTGATGTGTGATATAAAACATACATTTTGTATACTGATTATACGTTGAAGTAAAGGACATTCTGTTAAAATGGGGGACGTCCCAGGCATAATGTAAGAGCTAGCTGGCAAATCTATATAGGCAATGTGATTGAACAGTGTGTAACGCAGGGCTGCACACCATTTTTGGTCTCGAGGGATGCATCTAGTGTCTGCTGATGTGGTGGGGACTGCCCATACGTACCTACATGCACGCATGCACGCACGCACGCATGCACGTACGTACGCTCGCATGCACATTCACATACAACTCACATCACATTCATGATGCTACCCCTCCCGTCTGCAGGAGGGTCAGTGATGAGCAGAAGTTTGGGCTGGCCCCTTCCTAGCGCATCCCCCCTTTTTTTTCAGTGGCAGCAGATGGTGAGGGGTCTTGTGGGTCATCAGACAGGGCTTGGTTTGCACCCCTGGTGTAAAGGGTGGTCTCGGTCAGAGCAGCCCCATTACTGCTGGGGGCCATGTGAGCATAGTCCTAGTCACACAACTAATCCTCACTTGCCCATGCTTCCCTTTCCAGACCCCTTCATCAGAATGGGCTGTGTAGGGAGGGATGCTAGAATAGGGTGGTGCTCACAGAGTTGTGCAATAGCTTGGAACTGATACCAAACAGCTGTGCGGTATAAGGCAGAACCACTCCCTATTAAGCAGGCGCCTGTTGTGTATTGCTAGTTTCCTCAAATGAAGCAATGGGCATGTATACACTAATCAAGACAGATCTCATCTCTGTGTGAGCATGCAGTCCGATGATCAGGTTGCTTTTGGAATATTTAAGCTTCACTGCTTTTGTCCAATACCTTTGCCTTAATTCAACCTCCACTGAATCACACAGCATTTTGAATTCAGAGTGTGCTGGTATAAGTACATCATTTACAAAGAAATAGGCAGGATTTAGATGATGTTACACAGAAGTACAGTAAGAGCTGGACTAGTCTTGAAGCAGGCTGAAGCACCCATCTCAGGAAGCAACTTTGAAGAGCAATTTAGGGGTGACAAATTTTATCCAAGATATGCAAGCACTGGGACCTCACTCGACTTTCTCCAGTGCCTCCAAGATGGCACTGGGCATGCAAATTGCAATGCAAGTTTCTCTGAGGGGCTGATCTAGGGCAGCAGCATTTTCAAAATGCCACCCCTCTGGAGCAATCCGTAGGACACTCCAGATCAAGGGGGTGGGGTGGGGAGGGAGGCAAGCATGCTCTCTAGGCAAGCAACGTACCCTCCTCCATCACCATTGTTGGACCCCGTGTTTACTTGAAGGAAAGGCAATCCAGAGCATGCTCAATTGAAAGTTACCCCCATCAAAATCAAAAGGACGTATGGCAATGAAAAGATGCCTAGGATGAGAGGGCTAATGTGAAATGTAATCATTTCTTTTTCAGAAATCTAACACCTGGCACCAAGTGTCTCCCACCCCACCCCACCCACAAATACACTCTGCCCCTTCAGTGCCCCCTCCGGTACCTTTTCTGGTATCATAATTGGCGTGACGGCTATAGGAAGCCCTGTCCACAGTGTGCAGTGCTCTGAACCTTCTTGGAAGTGCTGCCCCCTCTGTCCCAAGAGGATAAGGTGCAGGGGGAGTGGAGGAAGCACTCACAGAGCTCATGCTTGCTCCCATCTTACCGCTACTTGGGAGCATGGTGAAGAGTTTTTACTGAAGAATTTTTAGCTTAGCAAAAAAAAAAAAAAAAAGGTTCAAGACCAGCCCTGCCCATAAAACACTAAGGATCGTTTTAAATTTGTTCCTTGGATTCAGAATGCCTAATGTGAACTTCTCACTCTCAGTCACACTCTCAGTGATCTGTCATCAGGTCCTATGAACAGGAATGGATCCAATAAATTCTAGTCTTTTCCTTGCTGATATAGACTGAGCCACTTGTCACCTTCTTGCATATGCTGCTCCAGCTTTGGAGGCTTTTGTGGTGATGCGTGGGGTCAGGTGAGGCTCCAGTTAACCCAAGAAATGGGTGAGTTGGGATCAAAAGAAGGATTTCCCTTGGCTTCTCGCTAACCCCTACTTGCCACCTGGCTCCTAGCCCAGACTTGCTCCTCTTCTCTCGCCACTGCTAGGGCAGCATGTCCCTTGGAAACCGTTTACCGGAAGGGATTGTGCAGCCGACAGGAGCTTCTCAAACATAAATCTGGTGCCTGCTTGAAGCCTCCATCAGGAAGCAGCCCAGTGCTCTCTACAAGCTCAGCAGTGAGGCTCACCAGTCGAGCCAGCAGGTGAATTAGCATGAGAAAGGTGGCAGTGCCAGTGAGCCCTGATGGATTAGCATGGGGTCATATAAACACTTCCTTCCCCTTCATGCCGAGGAAACACTGCTGTGCCTCTGGGAGAAACAATTGGCAACTCTCTCTCTCTGATCTGTATCATCACCTGGGTCATGCTTAATATTAATTTGAAGCACGTTTTGGAGGCATTTGATTTGATTTTGATGAAGTGGATGCTTGTCCCTGGGAACTTATGCCATAATACATGTGTTAGCCTTTAAGGTTGCACAAGATTCTTTGTTGGTTTTGCTGCAACTAAGGAACACAGCTATTGCTCTGGAAATCGCTACGTTTTTATGATTTCTAATTTATGGATGTATGTGTGGCTGTAGGTCAGGGGTGGGCAACCTCTGGGGGTTAGGTGGCTGCATTTCCACCCACCCCAGCCTGTTTCTCACTGGGGATTGCATCACTATCTCCCACCGCTGCTGCTCCCTGCACACCTTGCTTAAAGAAAGCTCACTGCTTTTTTTAAAACACTGCTACCGGCAGCAAATTAAGCCGTGGTGGTAGGATGGCACTGGACAAAGCTATAGAATGGCTCTTTCTGGTGTAAAGCTCCTAGTCCACTCGGAGCTCCGAGACCACAACAAAGGTTAGGGGATTGCATGCAGATAGAGAAGAGGGACTCTTTGTTGTGCAGGTGGATGGACACATATACATGTGACTGCAGATGTGGACACATACTCATACATGCACAATCACAGACACACACACATCATAAGCTGATTCTGAAATGTGGGGTGTGCTTATTTTCGGCTTTTCATTTATATCCCGTGTCTGTGTCCATGTACATGCCCTCACTGTTCAGTCTTCTCAGCTAAAGGTTGGATAAGAACCAAAATTCTTCATTAAGCTGGAATTGCTGCTTTGCCTTGACATCCCAGCAGTGGTGATTGTATGTGTACAAATGCGTGGATGCAAATGGGTTGGAGGGAACTTACATGTGTATGTGTACTGTATACTGTTTGGCCCTAATGTTATTAAGGGGCTCAACCTGTGCAGTTATGTTTTCCCCCTACTTTTGGTAGTCTGTGGCTTATGGGTAGGATTGTATGCCTGATGCACATTCACAGACAGAACTCTATTCTGAGAAACTGGCATCATGTGAAAATATTAGAATCTTGTGTTTTTAAGGTTCCCCCCCCCATTTACCTTAATGGTTGCAGAGGGAAAAAATAGGGAAATACGTGTGGAAAACATGTATGTGCATATATACATGCCTCCTATGACCAGCCAGGGGACCATACTCATAGCATGATGCCGCCTTTGTTTCATTAGATAAGGGTACACCCCTCATCAGCCACAAGAAGCATACAGTATCACTCAGAAGACAAGGGATCAGTACAGATATTAAAATCCTGGCCCAACAAAATGGTTGGGAATTTCAGCATTAGTCACATACAACAATGAGGAATGGCTTGTTGGAACAGAAACAAGCCGTATGCCTACATGCCTCCACTTCCCTTCTGAAATTCCTTTCTCCCCTTTCTCACAGATTGTAAGACAATGCATCCTCAGTTTCTTAAATTGGTGATATCTGAAATGTGACACCCAAACTAGGAAGCTGTGAGTTGAACAATTGCTACAAAACCAGAATATCAAGCCATAGTTTGTTCCTGGTTTGATATCCTGGTTGGTAGGGCTTGCCCAAACCACAGTTGCCCAGTTTAGATATTGCCAGAAACTATGCTTTAACATACTAGGGAGTATGAAATTAAATTGAGGGGGAAGGAGGAGGGAGCATAGGGGCACACAGCTCATTCTTTGGTGTGTTGGATCAGGATTGTTATGTCTGAATCAAACCAATGAGTGGAATCCTCCTGACTGCACACGTGTAGAACTCTGTATGGAAGCTACTATACCCTTCCCCTTCCCCACTAGATTAACTTGGCACTACACAGAGCTTGCACACTGTTCCAGTCCTCAGGATAGCCTCTTATACCATTTCCTCATTAAGAGAATAAGGTGAATTGACCCAAATTTACTAGGGTTGATGCCCTGGTCTTAATAGGCGAAGAACATATATGTGTGTACTGGGAGCTTTCCAGCTTAGTAGGCTACCTCCATAGATATCACTCCAGCCTCCTACTGAGCTCCTGTTGGGTTGGAGTCCACTGCCCACGTCAACAAAGTGAGCCAGGCTCCCGTTAATTAAGCAACACAGAAACCTCATTAGTGTTTGCTTTGCAATTCAGTTGGATTAGCCTACTCAGAGTGAGCAGCCTGGTTTGAGAAGCCAGCCATAAAGAATCTGGTCTGCAGCCGACAATAGAACAGCCCTGATTCTTGAGACCCTGTTCCTCAACATTGAGGAAACATTGAGCCTGTTCCGTGCCTCGTATAGAGTCATGGCTTGATGCTTCAGTTCATCTGACCATGCTGGTACACGGTGGGATATCTGAGAGTAGACATGCTTGCAGAACACCCTGGGGCTTCTTGTTAGAGTACTCATCATCATCATGGCTCTTTATGGGGAAGGCTACCAGGCTCTGTACCTAATTCCTTGCAAAGCGTTGTGTACTCAGAGTGGTGATCCCATTAATTGCGTCGGCGAACGTGCCACTCAAGTCACATGTAGCTGCTGCCCGAACATCTCGTCCTGACCTCATGCTCAGGGAACATGAATGGCCGCGAGCACCCGGCAGGGACTCGCTCAATGCAGGAGGAATGAGGGACAACGCAGGAGGAAGCTGGAAATGCACTAGTTGCTTGATTTATAGCATCTGGACTCCTTGCTTCCGTGGGTGAGAGAAAGGGAGGGGGACTAGTGCTTCCTCCCTATGCCCTAGATTCCCTGCTGTGCCATGGTTAAAGGCCTATTGGGTAGGGGGAAATACACTGAGGAACCTTTGCTCTCTGTTGTTATAGGCATCCTACAGAGCCAGAGAAAGAAATTGCCTTCAGGTGGGAACGGATCAAGGACCAGGGCTCGTAATCATGATTAGGGTGTTAAACCCAGGAGTGAATATCATGTTGTTTCTGTGTATCTGCTCCAAAACCCACTGGGGACCCTTTGAGAGAAAGCAGTGTCCATCCCCATAATGTCAGTTGATTTTGCCTATCCTCCCTGAGCCAGACTGAAGCTATGCTAAATTCACAACTGAGCTGCTGTTGCTAGCTCAGGTCTGATCTGGAAAGGTATGATGGGATATCTATCAGAAACCAGTGGGAGAAAATTTTAAATCTCCCAGGACATTTCACGGCTACCTTTAAAGTTGGCATTCTTCAGCAAAGGAACTTTAAAAGCAAATTTGAACATGAAAGCCCTGAATTAGAATTTATCAAGAAATTTTATTCCCCCCCCCCCCAATTTGGGCATGGATAGACAATGGTTTCCTGTTCAACTATAGGCAAATACAAAAACTACGGTCAATGACTGTACACTCACACAAACACTCTGCCAACTGAGGGTAACAATTATTTTAATTAATTAATTTGATTTATATATTGCCCAATTGACAAATGCCCTCGGACCTGTTTACAATCATCAAACTCAAAACAACTGTAAAATAACAACCAGCACTATACTACAGTCGATATATATCAATAGATAGATAGATTGATAGATAGATGATTGATAGATAAATAGATATATTCATGTCTCTGATCAAGTGGATTCTAGTCCATAGAAGCTAATGCCATAATACATTTGTTAGTCATTAAAATGCCATAAGACTCTTTGTTCTTTTTATGGCAACAAACAAACAGCTAACCCTGTGGAAACTGCATTTTATGGAATAATGACTTGGCTGGAGCTGGAGGAAGAAGGTCATTTAGCTCAAAGTACTCACCCAGATTAAAGGTCTGACATGGCCAAACTGATTGAGCTTTAGCCAAAAGACACAAGGGAGTGTTGCTAGCAATGTTTAGATGATTAGCTTTATCCCTCTGCAGGCAGACCCTAAGATGTCATTTGCCCACACATAGGTGCACATATACATGCATGTAAATGTGCATGTACACACATACTCATGTTTGTCTCAAGAGGCACTCAGAGAAGAAGCCTTGGAGTGGTAAATCTATATACATGTGTGCGGCTATTCTGCTTGGGACCCTCTAGGAATCTGGTCATATTCCATTTCAGAAATGATGGAAGAGGAAGAAAATCTCCTAAATCTCCTGTTTGCTAGAGCTCTTTCAATAAGAGAGCCAGATTCTCTGCTCCTAAAACACAAACTGCCCCATAAGGTCAGTGTCTGGAACGGCTGGGTCCAACCCAGCTATGGTACCGGACTGTCTTTTGGGATGCTGGCTCAAGGCCCGACTGCTGAATCTGCCCACATTATGTGGGGTGCCTCCTGGACTTGTAGAAAATTCATTGATGTCTCCGGCTTGCACTCCTCTCCCCAAGACTTTGATTGTCATGGGAAAATAGATTTAAGCCACTGGTGTGTAAAGGTAGAAAGAGACATGAGCGCAGACTGTGGAGAAAGATCAGGATGCTTGTTTTTCATTGTTAAATGTTTGATTTATTGAGTTCCCAGGAGGAAAGGTGGGGTCTGAATGTTTTAAAATTAAAACGTTGCTGTTGTTGCTAGGACGTGTTTCTTTTTGACTTTGCCAAGAGTGAATACCTTCACTGGGGAAGCAAAGTGATAGGATAACGAAACAAGGTGCTTCCATGTCCAACAGATGAGCAGATCCTGGGATTTGAACCCGGAGGTCATCTGTGACTCCTTTACTCCCAACCAGGTGCCGTTCTCTGAATCCCCATCACACTGAAATTCCCTCAGGCTTCCACAGCCAGGGGTCTCAGCAGGGGTCAGCTCTAGAAGGCGTGGCTCTGTGGCGCTCTGTGGCTCTCTTGCACCCTGCCAGCCCCCCCCCCCCCAGTTAGCACAGCAGATGGCTGCTTGGCAGCCCTGTGCCAGAGCGGCTGCTGTCTCTAATTGAATGACACGGTTAGGTGCACAACTCTCCGGTTGCCAGCCCCCCTCCTCCCAGTGGCAGCAGGCAGAACTGACACAACGGTTTCCATTTGTGTAGTGCGTACAGCATTTGTTAGCAATCAGCAGCGGACGACCGTGTATGCGTATGAGCAGTGTGTGCTGCGTGCAGAAGGGGAACTTCCACTGAGACCCTGTAAAATGGCCCTTGGGTCTTGTCAGGAGTTTCTGCATCTCAACCCCCTGAGACACAATGGGGCCCAGGAAGCCTATGGGAAGTGGCTAGCCAGTGGCTGGCCACTAGAACCTCAACTAGGCAGCAATGGAGCCACACAGAGGACACGTGAGCATTGCTATGACACCCACTTTTCTCCCTTCCCCTAAAGATGTCCCAGCTGGCCTCTCCCATAGGAAGAGGAGGCTGCACTTGAGTGCCCAACATAGCGACAACTGTGGGTATTGTTGACTGGGCATGAGATCAGTGGTGGGTCCGATATCAGTGGGGTGGTGAATCTGCTTTGGGTTTCACTGCATGAGATACATACTATGGAAGCCTATATCTTTTATTAAATCAACATAAGTTTCTCAGAAGGCAAAAGTAAATGCTTTGGACCTTCATTTGCACAGCAGCATTTGCTTGTTTAGGTTTAAACAGGCAAGATCCAAAGTTTATTACCTCAGGACTGAGCACCCTCCATCACAACCAAAAAACTATGAAGTGATTCAACTACATCAATAGGCCACTTTGCTTTTTCACTTCTACTACTGGAGATAATGATTCCAACATAGTTTATTTGAGAGGAGAGATTCAGGAGTCCTTGGGCAGGACCAGCCTCATCAAGAGTTGGCATGATTGGGCACATGTCAAGGGCCCAGTCACCAGCAGGGACCCCCTGACAAGAGCCTCATGGAGTTTCTCCTCTTCTTCAGCATTGCAGCCAGCTTGTTCACCTCACCCTGGTCCAGACAACAGTGATGGTGAGAAGGAGGAGCAGTAGATGCCACTGCCTACTTGCTCACTGGCTCTCTCTCATCAAGTAAGCAAGAAGAAGGATGAGGAGCAATAGCAGCTGGAGAGAATGGTGATGAGAATTTAGAACCACTGAGGGAGGGGAGCCATTGAGGTTATCTTGCCCAAGGGCCCTCAGAAACCTGAAGCAAGCACTGCAGGATTTTAACACAAGTTGCTGACCATCTTTCAATTCACTTCAGCTACCAATTGTACCCCTTGAATATGTAAACAAGAGGTTGAAGTGAACTCACAGGAACTGTTAAATGTTAAGGAGGAACTTAGGTGTCTCAGAGAGGGAAAATGAGTAGACCAAGCCCCAGAAACCTTGCATGAGGTGCCCAAATCTTGAAGTGAGGAGGGGGCAAAGTAGGAGCAGGAGTCACCAGGAGACTATTGCTCCAGTGCAGTGTGTTGTGGAGAGGCCCCTTCCCTCCCTTTGATCTGAAAGCTACTATTGTTGTTGGAGCCGTACAGGGAACTGGCGGTGCCAGGAAGGAGCTAGAAAGACAAAGGCACAATTTTTGTCCTAGGGAGAGTGTTTATGCTTGTTGTCAGCATCCTATCCTATCAGGTGTTTGGGCTGCCACACGAGGCTGAGTGCTTCCAACCATACTTGGAACTAGTACTGTTCCAGAGGTAACTCAGAGCATGGCTGTGTCAGCCTTGCAGTAGGTGCCAAGCAAGTAGTTTCTGTCCCTCTTTTTGAAATTCCTTATAGGATTGAGAAATTAGGAGTATGTATTTATGTCTGTTGAGGACTTGGGATACCAGAGGTATGAGCATAGGTGTGTGCAGCACATTTCATTAGGGTATGTGCCCAGGGAATTTTGTTATTTTATTTTTAAGGCCCTGATTGGAGCGGTGGGCAGGGTGGGAAAGTGCACGTTCTGGAGCCTCTGGAAGGTATGTATCCCCCGCCCCCCGCTAATGGGAGGCACCATTAGCGTGGCGGGGGGAAATACACACTTTCCAGAGGCTCCAGAGATATTAGGGTGTGCCTGGCCACACTGGGCACATCCCATACGCATACCCACGGGTATGGGCCAAGATTGCTCAGTGTCATTTATTTGACAGAACTTCCCCACTTGGCACAGCGCTAGATTGTACCGAGAGCTGGCGTGATTAATGAAGAGTGAGGCTCCCTCTTCTGGCTACATCCTATCACTACAGCCTCTTATAAACTTTTGGGGCTGGGCACAGATTAATCCAGACAAGTGGCTCCTAGCACTCCTAGTCAAAAGATGTTGTGCAGCTATTCAGTCTTTCCCTCCTTAATGGAATGTAAGAAAAAAAGAAACAGATAAAGCAATGGGAAGCATGGGAGGGTTACAAATGGAAGAGGGCAACGTCTTTATCCCCTTCTTAAAGTTTCATGAATGAAGCAGGATGATTTAATGATAAAAGCCTCATAACTGTGCATTGGTGGCAGTTGACGCTTCCCTCCCTATGCAAATAGCAGTTTCAGGGAGACTATTGTTGTCAGGACCATAGCATGGTGGGAAGGGCTAAGTTCTCCAGCTTGGATCCAGAATTGTTGTTCCTCCTGTGGAAAGATACCGCTGACAGAACAGGACTTCTGTGTCCTCATCGTCCATCGGCAGCTCCCTGTGCAACCTCCATATCTGTTCCAGAGTGTTGGGGGAGGCGTGGAGGGCTCCAGGGAGGAAGAGATGTGGAAGTCTTGTTCTGCTGGCTGTATCCTTCCACTGGTGGATTCTGGATACAAGCCTCCCTCCCCACCGCCTTTGTTCCTGCTGCTGTTTCGGCCCTCTGAAGCTGCCACTTACATTTTAAAAAAACAAAAACTCTACACAACTCGTCTGGGCCTCTGGTTGCTCTGGTCTCATGGTTGGAGAACGGAAAGAAGGAAGGAAGGTGATCCATTGAATACCTCATTCTTGGGGCACTGAAGAGAATTCAACATTGGTTACCCCTCATCTTCCTGTACTTCCCGCTGCTCCTTTGGGAAACAGTATCTTCTCATTCTCTCTCTCTCTCTCTCTGGTCCCCTCTACAAGGATTCGCTTTTGCGCCCGGTTAGGCGATTATGCGCATAATCGCTGAAGCGCATTTACACCTAATACCTCTGCACGAGAGGCGGCGAGAGGCGGCAAAGCGCATTAACGGATGACCAAAATGCGCTTTACAAGTAGTTAATGCACATAAGCGCTTGTTCACATAGTCAAAATGCGCTTTAACGGCAGGAGTAAAATAAAACTCACGATTTAACGCGCATTCGATAATGCGCATAATCAGAGAGATAACGCGCCTCTACGCCTGATTTGCGCTCCGTTCTTGTAGAGGTAAATTTTTTAAAGTGCCTTGAAAGAGCTTTAAACCTCTCTTGTAGAGGCAGCCTCTGTCAGTATCCTCTTTCTTCTGGGTAGGCATACATATAAGGGGTATACTCTTTCACTTCAGTTTCATCAAGTTGGTGTAGCATAGTGGCTAAGAAACTGAGCTATGAATTGAAAAGGCCATGCTTTGGATTTTGTCTTTGTCACAAACTCATTAGGTAACCTTAGGGAAGCCACCCTTTCTCACCCTTAGTACACCCACAACCACCCCATCTGCAATTTGGGGCAAATACGACTCACCTACCCTAAACTGAACGGCTGTAGCTCAGTGGTAGAGCAGCAGCACCAGCTTTGCAGGCTCAGTCCTAGGCTCAGTGCCTGCCGGCTCCAGGTAAGGCTGGGAAAGACTCTATTCTGCTGCCAGTGAGTGTAGATAAGACGGGTTCACACAATCATGGAGGCAAAATAAGATACCATGGTTATTTTCCCTCCATGATCAAACAAACCCAGGCAGACTGGGTTAACACAACATGCTAATCCACACTCAGTGATTGAGTGTGGGTTGTTGTTGAACCACGGATTGTTGTACCGTGGGTTATTGTGCTGCCTGAAGACAGTGCGTTTTCTGCAGGGCAGCTTATTAACCATGCAGTGTGGCTTATTTTTCTCAAACAAACCATCTTGAGAATCCATGGTTTGTTATGGTGTTTTTCAGGGTGGTTAACAAGTCATCCTGCATGGTTAACAAGCCACCCTGGAGAAAATGCGCTGCATCCAGATAACATGCCAACCCACAGTTCAACAACAACTCTCACTAACCACTTTGGGTTAGTGTGTTGTGTGAACCTAGCCACTGTGGTAGAGAGACTAATGATCTGACTCCATAGAAGGCCACTTCCTATGTTCCTAAAGGCTGCTATAATATGGATTACAACAAGTTCATGAACACAAAGCACTTTGAACACTTGAAAGCACTATATAAATACTTGTTCATGTTAAGTTAATCACCCCTGATTCCAAATAGCAATCACTAATAAGTTATGTTCACTTCTAATTGAGTAGGTTAGACTCTCCATTTCACACATAACAGTGTGTACTGAAAGGGCAGAAAAATTAATTACACTACTTTCCCTCTGAGTACAAAAGGAATTTAACATACTAAAAAGGCAATTTAAGTGATGTCAAGTATGTGGCCTTTCCCAACCTGGTGTCCTCCAGAAGTGTTAGACTACAACTACCATCATCTCCAGCCAGCATGGTCATGCTAGGTGGGGATGATGGGATTTGTACTGTGACACAGCTGGAAGGTGCCAGGTTGGGAAAGGTTGCCTTAGATTGTGCACTCAGTGGGCAGAGACCACGTTCTCCCAAGAACTGATTAGATGTTCCAGGAGTGCTAGTTTGTTAGAGATAAGCTTCGGTGTAGTTAACCTGTGGAATTCACTGTCACAAGATATGGTGATGGACACTGGTATAAATGGCTTTAAAAGTGGAGACAGACCCCTGAAGGACAGTGTTTGGTCATGATAGCTTAAATAGCTTAATAAATGGCCTCTTCAAATGGAGAGGCCATTTATAAAGCAATTCAACAGATGAATATGCAGTGGGCATAATGCCAGGTTTGGGGAACATACATCAAGGCAGGGTTGTTGTCTTCGTGTCGTGTGTGTTGGCTTCCCAAACAAACCTAGCTGGCCACTGTTGGAAACAGTGAACTGGATTAGATGGGGCCTGGACTGATCTAGCATGTTTTTTCTAATGTTTGGATGGGCTGGGCTGCACTGTGAGTGAGTAGAGGGATCTGCTTGCCTTGCCTGGGGCCTCTTGTGCTACATCAATGAGCAAGGGGGAGATGGGGGTGGGGGGAGAGAACAGAAGCCTCCTTTGTGCAGACTCCTGCCTGCTTTGTATGTGTTGCAGCTGCCAGCTTCCCTACAGTCTGACCCAGGACTATTCATCTGGGCAGGCAGGGGGTAACAGCTGCATTAGCATAACCAAACTCTCCGCCCCTGCCTGCATTTTCCTCCAGCTGGGGAAGGGGAGTGACTTAAAGCAGCAGAAGTGCAAGTGTCCCAAGTTGCAGTGAGGTGTGTGTATATGACACCTGGGGGTGTTATAGGGCTGCTGGCTTAGCCCCCTTTCCTTGCGTTAATAATTCACCATCAGAAGACCTTATAAAGGAGGCCCAGACGGCACGGACAGGAGAACCGATCCCCCGTCCTTCCCCATCCCTATACCCCCCACCTTCAGTCACTGACTGTCCTCTTTTGGCAGAATGGTGCTGTGCCTGGCGAGACGAGTAAGCGAGACGAGAACATCAAGCGCGGCAACTGGGGCAACCAGATCGAGTTTGTCCTCACTAGCGTGGGCTACGCCGTGGGACTCGGCAATGTGTGGCGCTTCCCTTACCTCTGCTACCGCAACGGGGGAGGTGAGTATGTATGGGGAGGGGTAGGGAGGGGAGGGGAGGGCAGGTTTAAGAGGCGCCCCCTGTGTTTTGCACTGGGTGGCAGCATTGACCCTGCCGTGGTCTGGTGCTAAAGTGTGCCACGTTGCAAATTGGGGGGGGGGATACCTCAGTATCTCTCCCAGTCAATGTTGGACTGAGTGCTCCAGCACGGCACTGCCAGGGCGGCCGGGTGGGGGCAATTTATGTTGCTGTATCTTGATAGTTTGGGGATTCAGTTTAGTTTCTTGTACCAGCATCAGGATGTGTATGTCAGCCTGTGCTTTGCATACACTGGCATCCAATGAGTATAGAGCTCCCTCTGCAGGAAAGGACTGGGATTCCTTATCACGCTCTCGGAAACATATTTCCCATGCAGAGTATGACACTCAGGGCATATTCCTGCATTTCTTAATGGTCTTGTAGTTCCACTCCTACTCATTTTCAACATAGGGCGCTTCTTTATACTAGGCGAGACTTTGTGCATCTAGACCAATGTTGTCTCTCTGTCCCGGGTCTCCAGCAGAGGTCTTTCCTATCACCTCCTATCCTTATCCTTTTTCGCTGGCAATGCCAAGGTCTGAACTTCAGACCTTCTGCACAGAAAACATTTGCTCTACCATTGAGCTGTGGTCCCTCCCTAGTGCTCATCACTTCCTCTACTCCTGTCTCCAGGTGCTTTCATGTTCCCTTATTTCATCATGCTGGTGTTCTGCGGGATCCCCCTCTTCTTCATGGAACTCTCATTTGGTCAGTTTGCCAGCCAGGGCTGCCTCGGAGTCTGGAGGATTAGCCCCATGTTCAAAGGTAAGAGGCAGCGGTCAGTGCACCCTGCCCCTGGTTACTGTCGCAAGCACATTCCCCATCTGTATCCTCTTATTTCTACATGATTAGCAGCAGGGTCAGCAGGGGTGTAGTGGAGCCAGGAGTTTCAGGAACGCTGACCTCATCTGCCACTCCCCACCATCTCAGAATCCCTCCCCCCCCCCCACTTTCCCTCTGAATTTAGAGGCAATCATTACTATGGCTGCGAAAGATGTTTTTTCCCCAACAACAATATATTATGGTGAATTATCCCTGTTGTAATGCAAAGTATTTTTGAGTGGCTTGGTCCAGAATGGGCAATTAAGACCCATTAGCTTTTCAAAAGACCTGTGCCTGCTGGAGATGAAAACTGATAGTAGTGGTTTGTTGATATGGTTCTATCTGACTGCCTGAATTTTTAACTCTCCTTGGGGGAGGGTGTCAGTGGGAATTCTCACAATGAGTGCCTCCACCTCAGAATTTACTACTAAACCACTGAAGGCCATCCCTACCATTGGGCACAGTAAGGCAGCTGCCTGAGGTGCAGATGTTGAGGGGGGTTGGCAGGGTGTTGGAAGACAGAGCCATGTGTACCATCTGGCCTGCACTGAGTCCCCTCCTGTCCTCAGGTGCAATGGACCCTGCTTTCTTTTCATCACTCAGCTTCTGTCATGGAATGTGCACTACGGGGTGGGTGGGGGGCGGGCGGGCGGGTGGAGGTACCATCTTGTCCTTCACCTCAGGTCTGCCCTGATTTGAAGTCCCATTTTGTGTTCAGCTATAGTCACTCCTGTACAAGGTGTTAACTTACTGGTAAAGAGCCTATTTTAAGGACTGGTGATGGCATCTGTATTTTGCATGTCAGCGAACCAGAGTTGTCAGGAGTAAAACTCTTAAAAACAAAGAGACAATTGGTATTTTGAGGCAGAAAATTGTTGGGCATTCTGGGCAAGATGAATGCAAAAGTATACTACAGAATAGATCAAATACAGCACCTCACTGCTTTTTTGTCACGCTTGCTGTCTCCAGTTGTACATGTATGAGACGGCGGTGCTTTGCTCAGGGTGCATGCAGCCCCCTGCCCCCGCTCCTCCCATGGGTGTCTCATGCAGTTTTCATGTGTGAGAGGGAGGCAGGAGTGCAGACCTGACTCTGCCATAACCAGGCTTATGGGCCATTTTGTTCCTGTCCAGGTATGCCAGAAACCAAAGCTGCCTGTGCCACTTGTAGCATGGATGCCACAGGTTGACCACCCATGCTCAATTCCATGCCTGCATGCTTCATGCATTATATTCGCCTGCGACCTCCCACATCAAAAGCCCTTGGAATTCTCCTTCTTTCTAGTGGCCCTCACGCTTTGCTTCCCCTCCAGGTGTCGGGTATGGTATGATGGTTGTGTCCAGCTACATTGGAATCTACTACAATGTTGTGATCTGCATTGCCTTCTATTATTTCTTCTCATCGATGACACGGGTGCTACCCTGGACATACTGCAACAACCTCTGGAACACACAGGATTGCACCGGTGTGTTGGACTTTACCAATGGCTCAGCCGGGTCATCACTCAACCTCACTCAGAACTTCAACCAGACACTCAAGCGCACCAGTCCCAGTGAGGAATACTGGAGGTGATGATGGAGGGTTACAAATGGGTATGGGATGAAAAGGGAACTAACATTAGTGGGAATGGAGGTCTTGCCTCACAGATGATGATGAACTGACCACCTGGACAGGGGTGGATAACTTGTGGTCATCCAGATGTTTTGGCCTACAGCTTCCATCATCCCTCACCATTGGCTTTACTGGCTATGATGGGATGATGGGAGTTGTAGGCCAAAACATCTGGAGAACCACAAGTTGCCTTTCCCTGACCTAGGAGGAGGCACCCTAGCTTGGATATGGGAGATAGAGAACATGACCCTGGCCTAGTCTGTCCCTAAGTTCTGAGCAATTCTACCCCAACCCTCAGTGCATGGGATCACAATGCCCTTCTGATGTGGTTTCTGAGACAGATTGTATATTGGAAAGATGTTGTCCCAAATGGCCCGAAACTTCTTTTGTTATCAGCACGGAAGTGGGGAAATCCCTCATAGGTCATAAATGAGAGGAGAGTGTCTAGGGATTGGGACATCTGGATCAGGTTCTTTATTGCTAAAAGACTAAGAAGAGCCCTGCTGGAACAGACTAGAGTCCCATCTAGTCCAGCATTGTGTTCCTACAGTGGCCAACCATATGCCCATGAAAAGCCCACAAGAAGGACATGAGTGCAATTGCACCTGCTGGACCCAGTGGTGGAGATAATGGGTGACAAAGTGAGCTTGCAGTATTGTAATTTTGAAACTTTAAAAATAGTGTACTTTGCCCCTTGAATGATGAGATTAGAAAATAATAAATGTTTTCATATTCATCCTGATTGTCCCAAGTTGCAATTGTGCTCTGAAACATTTCTTATACTCCGAGGAAGGTTATCAACTGACCTTTTCCATGAGAATCTGAGAATGGTTGTGATTTATTTATCTTTTGCACACAAGTCTTAGGATTTCAATTGTCTAGAAATAACTGAAACCTTGAGGCCATCTAATGCTGAAATTGTGTGCCCCTATTTACTTACTTACTTTTACTTACTATCTCCCATCCCCAACAGTCTGTTCAAAGCAGCTAACAACACAAGACCACTCCTCCAGCATTTAAAATAATAGACTGGCATCCCAGCCATTGCTGGTGGCCATGTTTTCTGGGGTAGGGTCTTTGGGTGGGCGCAAATAGGGATACATGATTAGAACTCTGTATGGTGTGTTTGCTAGGGATGGGTGCAATGAAGCACCTGTGAACTCTGGCTTATGCTTCCATCTTCTATCCCAGGCGGTATGTGTTGAAGCTGTCTGATGACATTGGGAACCTGGGCGAAGTGCGGCTCCCTCTCCTGGGTTGCTTGGGCGTCTCTTGGGTTGTCGTCTTCCTCTGCCTCATCAAGGGTGTGAAGTCTTCAGGAAAAGCAAGTAGCATTTCTCTCCCCTAACTTGTGCATGTTCACCGAGTGATGTAGCTAGGGCTACACCTTAGGGCCAAAGTCCAGGCCCCCAACCCAGACTAGCCCCCAGATAAACACTTAGATAGTGGCAGGTGCAGAAGCAAAATCCATTTTATTCTGTAGTTATAAAGTCACTATAATTTCAGCGAGTTTACAATAGGGATTAAAATAGGAATAAATGCCAAGTTCTTACACCTAGGAAAAAGAGACCAAATGCAGTTACAAGATGGAGGATACTTGGCTCAGCAATACAAGCGAGAAGGTTCTTGGAATTGTTGTAGATCACAAGCTGAGTATGAGCCAACAGTGTAACGTGGTTGCACTGTGTCCATCAAAGCACACAGACCCCTCACTGCCTCCAACATGGCCTACCCATCCACCCAATGTGGCCCACCCATTCTGCCCCTCCTCTCTCCCCCAGGCCTAGTCAGACTCCTGTGCAGGAGCCTGTGGGTGAGCTCTGTGGAGATTTACTTCAGAACTGCTCCCCTGGATTCTGAAGGGGCGGCGGTGCTGCGCTGTACATGATCCTTAGACATGGACCACAATTGTTAGGGACGGAATATGGATGTGTGATATAGTCAGAAAATTACAGTGCTTAACAAACTGGTGGTACTAAATACATGTTAAACAACAGCGACCACAGCAGTGAGGAGTTTGCCTTAAGAGGGGGAGGGAGTAGGAGTTCTGTTGCAAGGTGGTTGTGGACGAGGTTGGCTTGCCATCTTCAATGAATCTGAGGCTTTGTCCAATTTTGCCTTTGACCCACAGGTTGTATATTTCACGGCAACCTTCCCGTACGTGGTGCTGACAATCTTATTTGTGCGGGGGATAACCCTTGAAGGAGCCGTTACTGGGATCCTGTATTATCTGACACCGCAGTGGGAAAAAATCCTCGAGGCGAAGGTATGTGTATGGAAGGCCTTGGAAGACTTGCTTGTTCTCTCCAGGCCACAATCCCTGAGGGTTTCGCAGCACCAACACCACCACTCTCCCTCCTCTCCCAATCATAGGAATTTGGGAGTGGTGTAAGCTGAGGGAGGAGCTGTGCTGCTAGTAACCCCCTCTCCTCAGTGACCTCTTTGTCTTTGATATAGGTATGGGGAGATGCTGCTTCCCAGATCTTCTATTCATTGGGCTGTGCCTGGGGCGGGCTTATCACCATGGCGTCATATAACAAGTTCCACAACAACTGCTATAGGTAAGGCTCAATCTAGAAGTGGTGGGGAAAAGGATGGAGAGAGAATAGGTTGACCTGGCATAGTTCTTATCTCTGGCAAGTGTCTACAGTGAAGATACTAAGTGAAACCACCACAGCAGATATCAGAAGTCATGATCCTTGGCTACAAGAAGCCTGCAGTTTTGGGGCACTTGATTTTAGACACTGCATGTTTTCAAGCTGTTCTCTGAAACCTTGAGAGCTAGAAGCTTGATTTCTTCTTTGAGTGAATCCTGAGGCATGCCACTAGAGTGTTGACTATACAGGGCATGTGCTCAAAATTAAATAAGGAAGATTAGTTACCCCTTGCAGATTTCAGCTGCACTGTGGAACTCACAGTAAAAAAAAGAAAAAGAAAAGGTGGCTTTTCCTTACTCTTTTAAAAATGGAAACTTTATGTCTTACATTTTTGTATTCCGCCATTGCTTCAAGAAGTTTAGACCTGCATTCATGGGGTTCCTATCTATGTACTGGTAAGGATCAGAGATAGTGGGCTGGATCCAGATTTAGCCATACTTAAAGTAGACCCAGTGACTTAAGATTGTCATAATTAACTTAAGTCTTATTGATTTCAGTGGGTCTACTCTTTAGTATGACTGAATCTGGATTCAGGCCAGTTAGTATTAAGAGAGAGCAAGCTGAATGACCATTCTCTGGAGCTTTCCCCAATCCATTCAGTGATGCTTATAACTGAAATAGTACACTTCAGTCCAGTCTCCTCGCCACTCACTACCTTCCATCCTCCATGATGTGACTCTTCCCTATGGTGTGCCCTTCTGCAGGGACAGCATCATCATCAGCATCACCAACTGCGCCACAAGTGTCTACGCAGGCTTCGTCATCTTCTCCATCCTTGGCTTCATGGCCAACCACCTAGGTGTGGAAGTTTCAAAGGTGGCTGACCACGGTCCTGGCTTGGCCTTCGTGGCTTATCCTGAGGCATTGACACTACTTCCGATCTCTCCTCTTTGGTCGGTTCTCTTCTTTTTCATGCTCATCCTGCTGGGGCTGGGCACACAGGTAATCAAAGAAATGAGTGCATAGGGTACTGGGAGCTAGGAGAGGGGACACAAAAATCTATGGGGAAGAAGCACCCTTGAAATCATGACAATTAGGGCATCAGTAACCACAGAGAACTGCAGAGTGGCTAGTTACACAAATTCTCAAGCTGGATGGAGATGTGACAGCTTTGGGTTGGGTCATGAGTACACCCCAGTCATCGAGTGATGGGTACGTGGTTTCTCAGTGTTGAGGGTGAGCACACTGGCCTATCTAGGCTGTATGTGCTAATGGACAATATGCACAGTAACATTCAGGGCTAGATATACAGGAACTTTCCAAACTTAGTTCATTTAGCTCAGTGGAAAGCTTGGAGCAGCACCAGAGAAGAGGCACTCTGAGTGATGGAGACCTCAGTGAGCTTGAAAATCAAAGGGCACCACCTCACGATGAATTAATCCTCCTGTTCCAGGCTGGGCAAAACAAGCCATACACTCAAAGTTTCTTTAGGGTGTTGAACCTCTTTCAGCATAAGGGCCAAATTCCAGCTCTCGGGGGCCATGCTCCAGTGGCGGGTGGGGCCAACGTACAAAAGATGCCAGCCTATTTTTAGCTTAATGCTGTTGCTGCCAGTAACTAAGCCTTAGAAAACTCATTTCAAACTTTTAGAATTTGAGAAGAGACTGCACAAGAGACGGGAAACCACCAAATTATTGGTGATCAGGGGAAAGGGGGTGGAACCATCTGGGAAACCCAGGAGGGCTGGATTGGGACCTCTCATGGGCCGGATTCTGCTGACGGGCCAGAGGTTCAGCATCTCTGCTTCAGAGCAAGCTGAGTCACAGTGGAGCTATGATCCCAGAGACAGATCGAGCTTAAACATTATCGGCCAGGTTTTCAAAGGAAGCATCCTTGCCCATGGGGGGGGGGGGCCTGGGCCGCTTTCCAAATGGTCCAGGTCCTCACACTGGAATTGATGCAGATGGAGGAGAAAGAGAGCACGCCCTATTACTAATGAAGGAGGGATGGAGAAGCTGAAGCCATTATAACATTCTCATCGCCTGCTTCTCCTCGATCAATTCTCTTCCCAGTTCTGCCTCCTGGAGACTCTAGTCACAGCCATTGTAGACGAAATAGGAAATGAATGGATCATCCGCCGGAAAACCTTTGTGACTCTAGGTGTAGCCGTGGTGGGCTTTCTGCTAGGCATTCCACTCACTACACAGGTATGAGGCACAGGGAGAAGGTTTGCCAACTGGGATGTCCCCTTACCATGGCCCTGAAGGGAAGAGGACTTGCCCCAATCTGTATTGACTGTTTTTCTTCCCTCCATCCCACAGGCTGGTATCTACTGGCTCTTATTGATGGACAACTATGCAGCAAGCTTCTCACTTGTCGTTATTTCATGTATCATGTGTGTTTCCATTATGTACATCTATGGTGAGTACCCTTCTAGTTAGATGGGAATCTTCTCACAGTGCTGCTCATTCAGGAGTGGGCCAAGCTGAGCTTTGCCTGGACTGCCTAATTAAAATTCAGCAGGGAAGCCACAATGCCATAGATAGAACCTCTCTCACTGCTGATCAAGACTGCCAGGACTCCTGCCTTCTGTCTCCAGTGTGACAGACAGCTAGGAACCCTGGATTTGTTGGAAAATGGACTTGATTACATTTGAACATGAATAGGAGACACTGGTAGCTCTAGGTACCACCTCCAGATGGAGGAATGAGAGACAGGGTTAGAGGATAGAGGGAGAGAGGCGGGGAATCCGCAAATTCTGGTTATTCTTGCCTTGTTAGTTTCTCTCACCTAGTGACGTAGGACATGTTTTCCCCTGGCCCCCAAACTCATGTAGGACTAATGTTACTCAGGCAGGGCAATCTGGAGGTTGTTGAAGATAATGTCTGGCAAGGCCAACACCAATGGGTAGGTGGGGCACTTTCCAATGCCCAGACCCCAGAAGAGGGGCCATTGCTGACCTAAGATGTTGGACATTGTCCCATTTCTCAGTGGGAGAAGTGCTTGTAGGCAGCAAAACAAACAGAGAGCAGGCCCAGCATCCAAACCCAGCATTCTAGGGCAACTGCTGAGGCTCCAGCACCCTGGCACTGCCCACCAGCAGTGAGCACCCAGTGTCAGCCAGCTGGGTCTGCAAGGAGCCATTTTCATTTCCCACAATGCCTGGACCTACAGTGGTGGAAAGGGGCAGCAGAAAGAGACAGAGTGGGGAGTAAGGGAGCAACGGTGTAAAAGGCCCATACGCACCCTTTGCCAGAGGACCCATGAGAACCTACAGCGACCCTCATGTCCATTTAATGTCCCTGCTTCACTCTACTCTCCTGACCATCCTTCGCTTCTGCTCCACACAGGACACAGGAACTACTTCAAGGACATTGAGATGATGCTGGGTTTCCAACCGCCCATCTTCTTCCAAATCTGTTGGAGGTTTATCTCTCCTGCTATCATCTTTGTGAGTGTGTGAAAGGAACAAACGGGATGGGAGAGGGGAGCAAGAGTGGGGCAACTGCATTAGGCAGGACTGGGAGTGAAGGGGCTGTTACTACTACTGCAGCCCAGTGAATTGGGTGTAAGCAATAGGACTACCAATACTGACCAGTGGCAAGAAAGGGGGCCAGGGAGATGCAAGGGGATGCCACAGTGCCTGCTGCCACTTATGAAGAACAAGAACTGACACGCCTGCCAAGGGAGTTGGGCCTCCAGAGGTGCTGGGGGGGGTGTAACACTGGGGACCTACGCAGTTGGTTTTTCAATCAGTCTTCTCTCTTTTCTCCCAGTTCATCCTTGTGTTCACAGTGATCCAGTACCGACCCATCTCCTACAATACTTACGTGTACCCTGCCTGGGCCATCACCGTTGGTTTCCTCATGGCACTCTCGTCAGTCGTCTGCATCCCCATCTACGCCGTGTTCTGCATCTTGCGCTCCGAAGGGGACTCGCTGCTGCAGGTGGGGCTGGGCGTGGCTGGCTGGCTGGGCGAAGGGGCAGGGGATGCTTTCCCTTGATGTTGCAGGGAGCCGTGGGGCTTGAATGCGCTAAGTTTTCCCATGCCTTCTGTCTCCACAGCGTTTGAAAAATGCTACCCGGCCGAGCCGAGAGTGGGGCCCGGCCCTGGCGGAGCACCGGACAGGCCGCTATGCACCGGCGCTCAGCTCCTCCACAGAGTCCCAGCTGGAGGTGCAGTTGCTGAACCCTGAGAAATCCAAGAGCGACGAGGCTGGCATGGCTGTGGCCATCACCGTCGGAAGCAATGGCTCCACTCACAGCCAGGACTCCAAGATCTGAGCCTTAGCCTGAGAGGCAGGGCAGGGGGCCCTCCTTGCACCTCCCCTTTCCCACCTGCCCTGGTCCTCCAAACCTTACTCTGCTCAGATATACGACAGCGCCCCCCACTGGGTGGGGGAGCCCTGGCTCCCAGGCTGTGCCGGACTCTGGGGGAGGGGGCTGTGAGTTCCCACCCCACCCCATCTCACTAGTGCCCCCCTGTGCCATCTTGTAACCCTCATGTTTACAATAATGTTCAGATGGCCCCAATTCACAGCCAGGACCAGGGTCAGAGGTGGGGAGGGTGTGCACTGACCGAAGAGTTGGGGGTACCTCTAAGGGTACCGGGAGGGGGGGATCAGTTGGAGCCCCATTGGCTCCTCAGCCCCTTTGGGGTGGTTTCTGGCAGCTGCAGCTGGGCCCAGGGGGTCTGGAAATTATTGGGGATGGTATGCCCCTTACTGCCCTGGATCAGGGCCGTGGGGACTGGCCCCACAGAAAAGCAAAAGGGGACTCGGGGGGAGGGATGAGGGCAGGGGTGGGGGTTGGTAGTTGTTGTAAATGTAATCCAGAGATTCTAGGCAAAGCTTGGCCCTGGGCTAGGCAGCCTACAGCTTGGCTGTTGCCCCTATTGGGGCTCCTCCAGAGATGTACTGAAGACTGCACACCACCCTCCATTGCATATACTTCCCCAGCTCCCCTGCCTCTCTTGCTTCTAGGAAAGGCAAGGGAACCTCCGCAACACTATCAGCATGCAGTTCCAGTCATGGTTCCCATCAGAAGAAATGTTCTTGCTAGAAATGACCGAGTGGGTTTCACAGACTGTGGGGAGGGGCAGGAAAGCATCACTAAACTAGGAACACAAGCATGCACAAGTCTAAAATTGGATCTCAAATCTAGCCTTACTTGCACATGCATCCAGATTCTCTCTCTCACACACACATGCACGCCAACACCTATATCTATAGGGATAAACACATAGAATCTCCCACATGTACATATGCACATCTGAGAAACTGGATGCACCATTTAACTGTGATTCAAATCTAGGGCAGTCCCACAGGCTATGGATGGCACATGAAAGCCTCTACTCACACTGTGCACAAGGTGTGCACTGCTGACCTATAGGGCATCCTCTGGATGCTCAGCCAAGCCCATTGCTCTTGGTACTGACCCTGGGGGAGGGGTTGCCTGTGCCCTGGGGCATGGGTGTTTGGAAGCACTGTTCCAAAACCTTCCCCTGAAGAGGAGCAAATGCATTTGAATGGGGTCTCTCTATTGATAAGAGTCCATTGGGACCTAGCCCTGCCCCATCTCTGGATAAAGGAGCAGAGCCAACCATGGTGCTAAGAGCAGGTGATGTGCCAAGACCAGTCCACACCATTTGGGGAAAGCACAAAAGACAAAAAAGCACAACCTTCCCTAAATGCTATCTCCAGCCAGGCCTGGGCTCCATGTGGTCCACTTCTCCAGTATTAGTGGGGGGTGGAAGCTGCCAGCCCCATGCTGTCAGCCCCATGCTGCCAGCATGAAGGGATGAGCCAGAGACACCAGCACCATATCTGGTTGCAAGACCTCACCCTAACACCAAGTGGGGCCCATGCTGGCTCAGAAGGGTACAAGTTACTAATGGTTCTGTCTTCCAGCCTCATCACCCCTTGTTTCTGTTTCAGTGTTGCTGCCTGCACTTTACCCCTAGAAATGCCTGGGAAGAGGAGACAGGAGGCCCTGACAGCCACTATCCTGCCCTTTACCCTGTGGCAATGATGCCAAGTCAGTTACCAATGCCAAACAGTGCATGTAGGGGGCACCCCTCAGCTCCCGGTCATGCACGAGTGCTGTGGTGTAGCCGTGGTGCCAACAGCAAGGGCACACATCTGGTTCCTACCCACATGCTACCTGCCCCAGCCAGTGGCATGGGCACAGTGGCCAGTGTTTAAGTGCCAAATGTCTGCATCATGAGCAGATAGAGGGGGGAACAGATGGCACCATGCCATGATGGTACTTTTGCCCTAAGCCTCCAGCACCCCATCCTTCCCTATGCTGCGCCGAAGATGCACTATTTAATGCATGGTCCCATGTCTGTCCTTCCTTCCCATGTAGGGCGGGGCATTTACCATTGCCACCTCTCATTGTTCATAGCAATAATTGTGACTCGTCTCCCATACTGTGACTCTCCCAGATGTAGATTTTTAAAGTATGATAGATTGTAATGAAATTTATATTCCTGAACCTAGGATGGTACAGTCTTTTTTGTGGGAATGAAGAGGGGGGGGGGCTTTGAGGAGGCCGATCTTCCCTGCAAGGCTAATGTGAGGCCCATTGCATTAGGTTGCCGATGGGAAGAAGGACCTCATAGGCATCGTTGCGCATGCAGGAGTGCTATCTGTGTTGAAGGGGGGGGGGTCCAATTTCTGTTTTTTCATCTACCCTGGAACCCCAAGGATGGGCAAAGGCAACAGCAGCCAGTAAGCCCAGTGTAAACACAGGAGACGCTGCAAGATGGGAGCAGAATATTAGGTGACAAAGGGGACAGGAAGGTCTCCTTGCCCTAGCTGGGCCCTTTACATCGCAAGAGCCTAGTGCGGGGGCAAAAGCGGGGCATTGGGCAGGGTTCTGGAGGCGGGATGGGGTGGAAGGCAGGGTCCAAGCCTGGTACTGCTGTCCTGCCAGCCGAAGCAATCCTGCCTCCCTTAGGAGGTGTCGGAATCACAGGCCTGGGCAGCTGAGTGTCATTGTCCTTCCTTGTGTGGTTGGAGTCCTCACCATCTTGATGCATCTGTCCCAACAGGCCTTTTGTTGCATGGCCCCTCCAGAGTGGCATCTGATGACATGAAGGAGAAGTCTGAACTCTGGGATTTGGCGAAGGAGCTACATTCGAAGTAGGACTGATCTCCCCAAAGTTTGGACCCATTGGGGAGCCCCTTGGACTGCAAAATGAAAAGAAGGGGTGACAGGGAAGCAGGAGGCATAGCCCAGACATTCCTCCAAATCAGGGATAGGGAATGTGTGGCCCTCCAGTTGATGTTGAACCACAAATCCCAGCATCCCTTACCATTGGCTATGTTGGCTAGGACTGATGGGAGTTGCAGTTGAACAACATCTGCAGGACCATTCCCCATCCCTGCTCCAAGAAAAGTATCAAGAACAAAGAAGCCATTGTAGCAGAACTAATGAGTCTCTAATGGGTCCTGCATTGAATAAACTCCAAAAACTTTACTTAAATATGGCAGGAATGGCAGGGACAATCCAATAATAAGCCAGCCTTAAACTGTGCTTGCTGATCTCTCCTACAGGCTCATGTTCCTTACAGCTGTACAAACACCCCTCAGTTGTAACCTACAGCTTCATGGTGTTTTAGCTCTAGGTGTTTTCCTGCTATGGAAGGGCCATAGTTTAGTGGTAGGACTCATGCTTTTCATGCACGAGGTCCCAGGTTGTTTTTCCTGCCCTACCTGAAACCCTGGAGAGCTGCAGCTGCCAGTCAGTGCTGACAATACTGGACTTGATGGACCAATGGCCTGGCTGAGTGCAAGGCAGCTTCCTACGTTCTTCTGTACCTGGGCTGGTAGCTACTATTCCCAAGCTGCTTTGCCATCAGGGAAGGACTAGGGCATGGCTTGGGCTGGCTCAGCTGCAAATCCCGCTCCATAGCACGCTTCTCTTCTTGTAGTTCTGCAGGGAGAAGACTGCTTTCAGGTGGGGACAGCATCAAGCATGCAGGGCACAGACTGGCTCTCACAAAGAGGTCATGCCCATTGCAAGAGCCGTGTCTCAAGAGCATTACAGCCACCACAATGCTGTATCCCTTCCCCACTCTCCAGCATTCACAAGGCCATGAGACCTGGGCTCTACATACCAGCCATGGTGGGCTCATGTGTTGCCTCTAGCAGCTCTGTGGCCTGCCGATGCACCTCCTCCAGATGGCTCTGCAGAACAAGGAAAATGTTTATAGGCCTATTGAGGAAACCGCTCCAGTGTACAATGTCTCCAAAGGTGTACGTGTCTTGTGGGGAAGGATCTAGCACTGGGAACCTTCCCCACATGAGATACTTCCTTTTTCTTCTCGGTTTTCTAGCTGCCCCAGTCCACTTCAGAAAGCAAACAGGAATAATCAGGAGTGCATCCAGCCAACTTTTGTTGAAGGCACCAATTTCTTGTGCCAATGGGAAAGAATTTTCTGCTATCACAGGGGCAAAATTTTCCAGTTTCTCACAATTACTGGTGTAGTGCTGCAAAGGTAATTTTGATGAACAGAGGCTGACAATAGGAGGTAGTGTTGCCGCAGTTCTGCAACCCAGTGTGATGGGATTTTCACAAGATGCCATACAGCTCCTGCCACTCACATCTCTCTCCAGTCACCCCCCCCCCCCACACACTCCCCGTCGGACAGTTATAGAACTGAGATAGAAGCCAAACCCATACCCATTTAGTGTCACTCAAACCCAAGGGTTCTGATTCGCAGCCCACCCAGACGCCTTTCTAACCCAGTGGACAGCCCTAGCTATAGGACCAGCTGTGTCTGTTTCATGGGTTGAGCTCCCATCCATATGGACATGAAGGAAGACATTAGAGCAATACGGGTATTCTGGATAAAGGAAAAGTTGCCCTAAAAATTAGATCTAAGGAGCTGTCTATATCTCTTCAAAGCCCAGTAGTGGCTGTGAATTGGTGGTGTGTTGGTTAAACAACACAGCTGCCAAACTGGAGCCACCATGGGGCTTTCCCACGAAGCTGCATTTTTAAAAGGTCAGGCACTTACCCCAACTCTTACCGCTGAAGTGAGGTCACCACAGCCCTTTTGCCATCTGACCTCGCTCCAGCGTTGAGGCAGGGGTGTTCCGGGGTGGATGGCGACCCGATTGGTTACCAGAAGCCGGGCAGAGGGCAGGGGATGGACCCAGCGAGCCAAATGGCCACCAGAAAGCCCACCCTGCCTCCAGCTGTTGGGATTATCTGCCATCTGAAACCACGGGGTTTAGTGGGAAAGCGGCGGCAACAGCTCCATCAAGGCAAGGCCTAAGGCAGAGTACAAACCAGTCTTACAGACCTGTTGGCCACGATTTGAAGCAGACCCTAGGGAATGCATGGGGTAAACTCTGCACATGAGGAAGTTCATGTCTCCAGATGCTCTACTTGGAGTGGGGGAGAGGTTCAGCCCTTACCTGTAAATAAGGGATGTATCTCTCCAGAGCATGGCACTCCTCCTCTAAGAGAGTCCTAGGAGAAATGGGACCACTAGTGAGATCCACAGGGTGTGAGAGAGATCAGAAACAAGCATGCAATCAACTGCCAATTTTGTAGCCTTAAAAAGGGCAGGGTGTCTCTATCGTTTCCTCACTTTTTGTTTCCCTGGCAGTTCAAATTAGAGGAGAGGGTGTCCACTGCTTCTTTACATGAGCAGTGCATGATGCTTGGGATGATGTGACTGGCCCACTTGTGAAGCACTTCATGAGAGGACTCTACTTAAGCAAAGGCATTCTTGGCCATCACCATCACCTGACAGTGTTAGTCAACCTCAACCTGTCCTCTGCTGGTTTGGAATTTCCCAAGCCGCCAACTGGCAAACTCTTTCTGGCATGTCTTGGTTCCATGGGGACGGATGCCCAGTGGTGTGGCAAACTGTGGAAGAATCCCTGCAAGGCCCTTGTCTCGTGTGATCCTTACTGGATGCTCAGCTAGGAGATCACACTATACCCACTCTCAGATGCCACAGCCCTGTATTGTGCCCTGCCTGGAAAGTCATGACTCTAGAAGGCATCTGCTTCTTGACCCAGAGGTCCCCATCCTTACATCCCACAATGCTATGGAGCAGAGAGAGAAATGTCTCTCCCTGCTCTTATGTGTGCATGGAACGAATGAAAGCTCACAAACGGCGGTTCATCCAGGGCCCCATTCAGCACGGGGGAGGCAAAACAAAGGAGGGTGAAGAGCCTGAAATTACCTAACTACTAGTGTTCACAAACTCTGCCACAATCAATGCTTGATCTGATCCAGTGGTGTAGCAGAACCAGGGCTTGCAGGAACCCAGTGCCAGCTCTCTGGGATAAGGAGAGATGCTTATGTAATCTGGATCCCTCTGAACGTAGATGCATTCCTCACAGTAGCTAGGGTGGGGAGAGATGAATTTTCCCAACAACCATATATAGTTGTGAGCTATCCCTGTTGTAATGCAAAGTATTTTGAGAGTTGGCCTGGCCTGGAATGGCTAATTACAATCCAACAGCCTTCTAAAAGACCTGCTCCTAGTAGAGATGACAAATACTAGAACTGATTGTTGATATGGATCAATTGGGCTGCCTGCATGTTTGGCCTTTTCTTGGGGGGCGTTGCTATGGGAACTGTCATGAGGAGTGCCTGTATTTCCAAATTTACCACTACGCCACAGATCTTATCCATTCTTTGCAAAATGTGCAGCAGCAACTGTCTGTGCGCTCCCAGGAAGTTTGGAAAGAGGACTCCTGCAAATCTCTCTATGTGCCTCCTTGTTCTCATGTTTGTGGCATAGGCCAGAGTAGGAGGGAACAGATGGGGAAGCTTCGACTACAAGCTGCCTGGGCTCATCTGCACATATTTTCACACATGGCCACTCCCAGCCCTCCTCCTACCTTTGCAGTGAGTTTAAGCACTCTTCACCACAAAGCGTTCTATTACACCTCTTCCAGACCCACAATTAGCACCTATGACCCTCTTATATCTCCTTCCCTCTTACAACATCTGTCCCAAGAAAACGAAGTTGGAGCAGAGGGCAAAAAGGTATTGCCCAGCAAACACTTACCGAAGCTGAGAGGATACCTCACCAATACGAGCAATATTCAGTTTATTACAGAAGGGTTCCAAGTCATTAGTAGCTCTGGCGGACAGTGGCCTGGAGAAACAAGAGACAGGGTGAGCTATAAGCCCCAGGCAACTTGAGAAAGTCTAGTTGTTCCACATAGCTATACACATTTGGTGCCTACAACTGGGCATTCCTGCACTTGGCAAAGCATGGAATGGGACACTCACGCCAGGATCGGCCAGAGGATTTGGCTGGAGATATCTCATTTTTCTTACATCCCCTGGTCTCAGTGGTGTCTTGCATTCCTGGCCCCACCGTGTGGATGTCACAGGGCAGAGGCTGATCAAGATGAATCAGCATGCTTCTCAAAACTCAAATCCAGCCCTGGAATTACTGGCCACAAAAGGGTGACCATCCTTCATACAGACACCTAAATTCAGAGTAACTATCATCATCTTGCCACAGATTTGGATCAAGGTAGAAAGCATACCTGGTAAATACACAGCTGGTAGATAAGCAGGAGTATTTGGAAATGACATTTAGAATGCCGTCTTAAATACTAGGGAGTAAGACCCACAGAACTTCAAAATTCAACTTTCCTGAACTATATGACTATAAAGCTAAGCATGATATTATACAGGTTTAGGGCTGAGATCTAGAATACCCAAGTATTTGGGGAAACAAAAGCAAATACGAAAAACAGACATGGAAGAAAAAACACAACAAAAACATAGAAATTAATCACTGTCCTAGTTTGTATGTTATAGGCTGAGCAACAGGATACATTTTTTATCATTACAAAAAGTTATGACAGTGCAATCCTACTGAATTCAGTACAGCCTCTAATTGATCTTTAAGCTGCTCTTTGCTTCCTCAACTAGAGAGGGACACATACTAGATTTTTCAAGAACAGCTGACTTACGAGTCACAACATTTTTGAAGAAAACCATCTCCATCTATAAAAGCAAATCTTCCAGCTCAGGAATCAGAAAGAAAATAACCAAACAATTTCAAATTGGAACAAAAACTTATATTTAATATGCAAATTTGATCCCAGTAGTGATTAGGAAAAAAAAGGAGGTTCAAGTATGGAAATCAGGTTGGGGCAAAATGAGGCCTGTAGCCAAACCTAAGTGTCTATCAGTGGAAGGGAAACCACTGATTTCCCCTCCCCTGCCGAAGCCTCCCATACATCCCCCCAAACTGCTCCAGAGGATTCGAGGAGGCACATGGGGAAGAGATCAAGGAGGAGCCTGCCTGCAAGTCACTGGATTTAAGTCTCAGTCTATATCTCCACAAAATATTGGAAGACTTGGCAAAGATAGAAATGATGGTGATGATGGTGATAATGCCGGTGATGGTGGTGACAACAACACACAGGATGTGATTTGCCTTCAGTATTCACCTTTGCTGACTAATTTCACAACACCTTAGGCTTGACTTTAAGGTTCCATTCAAATGGAGAGTTAAAATTAAAGTGGATTGATATTATTACCATTACAATCCAGTGGAGGCTAGAGGCTCCGATGTCGTTGGGGTGGTGAAATCTGCTCCAGGTTTGTTAGAACCATTCAGAATACTAAAGGATACTTCCTCACTTTGCAAAGCTCTTTAGAGTTCTGACTGTCCACTGACACTGGAGCCACCAGCTTCACTGATACAATCACGCAACTTGATCAGGACCACAACAGGGATGAAAGAAGCATGGGCAACTACTTGCAAGCTCCTGCCTCCAGTCCGCATGATGGTCAAAATCCAGACACCCGTGCTGAGCACCAAAACCACCCATAGAAACAGCAAGAACCAATCACTGCTGTGTTTTAAAGTGGATGGCATTCTGGGGTGTTCGGCTTTCTGCAGATAAAATCAGTCCTGATCTGTGGGACCACCGGTGGTGACCCAAAAGCCTGTCATAGTATGGAAGGTGTTCTAGGTAGGAATGAATCATAGCCCAGGGACCCACTGTGTGGAGCTCATACTTTCCCACAAACAGAGATGTTCTGAGGCATTACCTGATGAGGGCACTGCTCCCAGATGGCCAGCCATTGCCAGCATTTGCCTTTAAAGCAAAGGTGACCACGTGTGGGCTGTATTTAGCAATGGCACAATCTTGGTCCCTGTAAAAAGAAGCGGGAGAGGCATAAAGCAGTGCCCCATGCCCAGTCTTTGGACTGACAGGCAAAGGTGTTGCTAGGCCTGGGACCCAGCCCTGAATCTATTTCCCAGGACCCTGGATCTATTCCACAGTGCCCTGAGTGCCCATTGATGCCAACAGAAGTCCCTTCCCCCTGCTCAACTTAATTGCCATATAGAGAGCAGCAACACCACCATCCCTCCAAAAAAAAATCTTCCCCTACATGGCAAATAAGCTTTGAAAAATATATATCCATTGGCTTAGAGTGAACTCGGGCAGGGTGCACCTAGCAACGCCCTCTGCTGACAAGAAAGCTCAAGGCTAGTCTCCTCTATGACCCAGCACTGCCACTATCCCATAGCTGGAACAAACACAAGCCAGATGGACCTCTTCAACCTAGCCGCCCATCCCTTGCTGGCCAGTCCATTCTGACTGGCCCACCATGGAGCTTTCCATTGTTTACATAGGGGCATGGTCTGGAGCTAATCTCCTGCCAAGGGTTCCTGTCGCAGGTGCTGATCCCTGGTCTCACTCGGATGAATGCCCCCTTTGAACTTGGAGGTGTGAGGACATAATCCCAGCCTCAGGCTATGGAAGCAGCACACCACAGAGACAAAAGCACCAGCTCAACTGGCATTCCTAATGGGGATGCTCACCAACATGATGCCTGCATGGAGTGGAGCTGGGAAGCGATAAAAGGCTCCAACCCAGAAGGAGATCATGTCAGGTTGGGAAGAATCATAAGAGGTAAGGAAATGGCTAGAGTGAAAAACACCCCTGAATTTCTGGTAACAAATCACAAAGCTGCATTTGAATGTCAGGACAATGACAGGGGCAGGAGAATCACTCAACCCCCACATCTTCCTGGTGCAAGCTCTATTTGTTGGGCACTGGCCATTTGAGGAAGGTACAACTGATGCTGGAAATTCCAGTTGGGCTGCCTTGGAACTGGGACCCCTTGGGAAGCTTCTCTGGAACAGCCACCCTGAGAGGCTGATAGGAGAAACAATACCACTCTGGCACCCCATACCTAGACTGCCTTGGACACAGATCTATCACCAACCACATCAGCTGAAGGCTTATAGTGGAATCCTATACATACCTACTCAGAAGTAAGTCCCACTGAGTTTAATCGGCTTACTCCCAGGTAAATGGAGATATATATGGCTGCAGCCTAACGAACTCATTCTTTCCTCAAAGAGGCTTCAGGCCTTAGGATGTCCTGGCTCTCCTTATTCCATTCCCTGGACCTGCTCCTCTGCAACACCCTGGAATTTGCCCCCAATTCAGCCCTTAATCTTCTTGAGTGCCCTCCTTCCAGAGCCCCCCAGTACCTGCCCTCCTGCAATGCTCTTTGCTGCAGGCCAATCAGAAGAAGGCGGATTTCCTCCCGCACCAGCTCCTTGAGGTGGGGAGGAGCAGCCAGCAAGGCCCAGCTGTCAGCTGTTTGCCCAGGGCTCTGCTCCAGACTAAGGTGGCCCGACTGCAGTTCCTGAGAGAATTCCAACAGCGACCGCACCTGTAAATAGGGAAGAGGTTAGACTAGATTGGGAACGGTGCATAGCCATGTGCAAAAAAGTAAAAATCACACAAATTGCACACTACAAGAACATTCTGCTGGTAATCCCACTGCCTCTGCTCACCCTGCACTGCCCTGAATGCCACGTGGCACTCACACAACTTGGAAAGACGAACTACAATCCACACAACCTTCTATATCCCTGCCTGCTTGCCTGCCTGCCTACCTGCAGAAGATGTAGGCCGTCACCACATGGACAGTTTGATGCACACCCGCCGTGACTTTGATCCACTTACTCAGCACTGGACGCACACTACGTCGTCCCCGTCATGGTTCTCTCACCCTGAGGTCTCCGGGGCAAGTCCAAAACGCAAATTTTGAGCAGGCCAAGCTGAAGTATCGCAGCAATACCTACCATGTGTGATTCAAAATACTAGATTCGAATAGGAAACGGAGGGGGAACCCACAGAAGCAAACCGGGGGGAAAATGTAGGTGTGATAAAACTCTTAGTTTCAAACCATGTCAGGCCAGGTGCCTTTTTGCAAAAGGACACTTATGCCAAACTAAGTAAGCAAATACAAAACTCTCCAATATTAGAAGGATAAACCATGGACATGTGTGAGTCAAGACCTAGCCTGAATAATCCCTAACATGAGAGTGGAAAATTGAATTTTCACGAAGACTGTGATATTGGTGAAAACATAGTGATGGGGTCTGGAACCTGAACACCTGCTTGAAGTACGTCATGAATCAAGGGAAAAAAGGAAGCATGACATGGATCAACTTCGTAGTAACTCGTTAGAAGGGAAGGAAGGGATATTGGTTGAAATGTGATATCACAATCATGCATTTACTTATCCAACACATTCCCTTAGCAGAGGAGTTGGAACCCTCAAGCCTGGGGCCAAATCTGGACCTCCACGTTTCCAAAGATGGCCAGGCCCCCTTTCCAGCAACCACTGATGATTTGGTGGTTTCCCAGCTTTTTTGAGTATTTCCCCCATTCAAAAAGGTTGAGATTCTCTCTTAAGGCTTAGTTACTGGCAGTAGCAGCTTTAAGCTAAAAAGTGCTGGTATTTTTGGACCTGCCCCTTTTGCCTTCAGCCCCCCCACCACCAGTGGAATGCACCCTCCCCCAGTCTTCTCCAAAACTGAATACAGCCCCTTGGGCTGAAAGATATTCAACATCCCTGCCTCAGCACATTATTACTTTAGCCAAGAGTTTCATTGCTCGCCCTCAGATGTGCCTCTTTCTGCACGATCTCCGCTTTGACAATCTTTGCCTGTTCTACTCCGTTTCCCCCTCCCTGCTATCCCCACCCCTCTACTTCTTTGCTCCCCTCTCTTCCCAGGTCTCCCTCCCTCACCCACACACTCTACTGTCTTCAAATAATGTGAGGATTTTGATTTAATTTATTTGCAGAGAACTTGGTAAAATGCTGCTTTCACAGCAAAACAGATATGTATCAAAATGCATGCTATGGGTAAAAGATGTGTGTGCATGTGTGCGCGCACATGCATGCTAAGCAGGATTCTTTGGGGGGGGGGAATGTGTGACTGTACTAAACTGAAAAAATACGACCAGGAGAGGCTTGCTGAAAAGTGGTATTTTAAAATGTGTGACATATTTTATGGACAATACCTGGGGACAGGAGGCACTGGATAAGAGCAGGGATAACTGCAAGAAGCAATGCTGCACCTCTGCAAGGAACAGTGACAATAATAATACTCTGATTAAGTTCCACTGATTTCATGTAAGTCAGCATGAGATTGGCTAGGCAGACTGCCATTTATTTGCCTGGTTAGGGTGCTGCCAGTCTTGTCTTTCTACAATACACCCTCCAGAGTAAGCTGACCATTTGTTCCCATATCTACAAGACAGGAACATACCAAACTCGGTCAAATATTAAATCTGCCTAAAGGCTGGGAACGGGCTGTAATACTGTAAGGTGATGTGAACACTATTTTAGGATCAAAAGTGGAACTTCTAGGCTTTTAGGGCTTTTCTACACAAGGCTGTTAATTGCTGTATCTACTTTGGTTTCATTGCAGAACTGAGATACAAACTCTGTACAATGAACTTTTTCTCTCCTGCTGTCGTGCTACATAGTCTCTGGGTCCCACTGTGCTATAATAGAATATCACAATCAAACACAAGTAGGAAAATACCTTTTCTTTTGCTTTCAGAAATAATGGATTTTTCTACACTAAGACATTTATCGTGCCCTTGTCATTCCCTACTCATGGTTGTTTACGTGTTTTTTAGATGACATCATGACCCTCCAGTTTTGCTTCTGTGCCTATCAAGCACTTTTGGCAACTTTTTGTGGAGCAGAGAAAAAGCAGCACTTAATTGCGAAAGTGAAAGGAACCACTTTTCTCATTTGTGTACTTGCACTATTCTGCTAAACCATAGTGCCACCTAGAGGTTATGTGGCAGAAACGAAGGAAAGGAAATGCTCTTCATGTAGTGCTTGGATCTCAATTCTGCTACAAAACTGAAAGTAGATGCAACAGATTAACAGCCGATAAACAGCCTTGTATAGAAAGTTCAATACCCCATTGTCCCCACTCTAACCCCACCCCCCACCCCAGAAAGGGCTCCTAAAAAACAGAAGTGAAACTAGAGGCTCATGACATTGTCTAAATAACCTGTAACCAACCATTAGTCAGAAATCATGAGCATAAAATAAATGCCTCATGAAGAAAAACCCTTAATCTTTTTGAAGAAAAGCCCTTAAACTTTTTGAAGAAAGTGGGTGAAGCTGTCCTGGACAGAGTTTATTGACAGCAGCTCCAGCCCATAGCAAATCATTAGACATCATGTGCTCCCCCATTTAGGCTGGCCCAGGACACTTGTCATTCCACAATAGTTGGCAAGAAGGCCTTGCATTGTGGCTGTCTGTGTCCCTTACACTCCATAAAAGGTGCAAAGCTGAGGACCTGCCCCCACCCACCCCATAACCATCCCCCACCCCCATGAGGAAAGTCAAGGTCATGCAGCAAAAATATCCCCAGCTACAACTGAAATAATATAGGACATTTGGAGAGCGAGCCAGCTCCGGAACTCCCTTTCTGGCCCCAGACCTCCACAAGGGGATTGCACAGCTGCTTCCCTGGGCAGCCTCCCAGATAGCCTAATTGGGGAGGGGATACACAGATAAGCATACAGCAGAGAAACAAGCTGCATTTGGCCCACATTTGTGAGGCTTGAGATGAAGAGGTAATAGAAATCCAGGTGAGAGGCCTCTAAAGGGGTGATGGGCTCCTGGTCAAAGTGGGGAGGGGGGAACCTGAATGCTCAGCTTTGGAGAGTTGGACCCCAAGCAAAGTCCTGAACATGGAGAGGTGGGTAGAGAAAAGGCTGCCAGTTGGTCAGGGTGTGCTGCTGTTCTGCTTTCAGGGTGAGGTAAGGGCATTACCATGCGAAAAGCCTCAGGGGATGTTCACTGTTCTTTGTCAGGGCCCCAGTCAGGGCCCTGCTGAATAAAGGAAGGGCATGAATGGCTGGAGAACAAAGGGCCTGGAAGAGCATGAATTAGGAACTCTGGCCAAGCATTAGGAACCAGCTGAGCTGGGGGGGGGGGTGGCCAATGGGGACCCTGAAGAAGAGGAAGAAGGCAAAGGCATCATTTCACTCCCCACCATTGTGCCTTCTCAAAGCAGAGATAGTTTCCTTTTCACAGGCCCTCAGTTGGACTCAGAAAGCAGCTGGGATGGCCACAACTAAACAGCAAGCTTGCTAAGGCAGACTTCCCTCAACCTGGTACCCTCCAGACAGGTTGGACTGCAACTCCCATCAATTCCTGCCAGCATGGCCACCCACTCAACACAAAATGGTTTTCCTACATGAATATCACTCTGTAGAAAAAAACATGTGTGCCATGGCACATAGATGGGGGGAGGGGGAGGGAGGGGGAAGGGAGGGAAGACAGCCGTTCCTGAAATTCACAAGCTCCACTCTTTAGCTCCAATCAGTTTTAGCCAAATCGCAGCCTTTTAAAAACAGTAGGTAAAGGGACATTGTAAAAAAAGGGGGGCTTCCTCTCTACACCCCTCTAAGGGTGCCTCTACAAGAGCAATTTAAAGCTCTTTCAAGGCGCATTACAGATTTTACCTCTACAAGAGCGGAGCGCAAATCAGGGGTCAAGGCGCTTTTTATCTCCGATTATTCGCATTTTTGAATGTGCGTTAAATAGCGAGTTTTAATTTGCCACGGGATTAAGAGCCTTATGGCCATGTAAACATGTAATTCTCCGCATGTAAACAACTTTAAAGCACATTTCATATAGCCCGTAATGGGCTTCACTGCCTCTCGTGAATAAGTATTAGGAGTAAATGCGCTTCTCCGTATATGCGCATAATCAGACAACCAGGCGTCAAACCGAAATCTTGTAGAGGGGGCCTAATTTGAACAGTACTTGTGACAGATGTGTTCATATTGCCACAAGTATACAGGGTAAGATCCCACAACAGATTACACCTTCCCACCACGTATACATGAAATGTGTACATTTTCATATCTTATGATGTACTCAGGGTTGGCCTATATTGATACCAGTATCAAAAATAGTCTGTTGAATAAGCTCTGATGTTCCTCGTGTAACTTTAAAAAACAACATGCACTTTCTTTTACCTTGTGTGTTATTAACAAGAGGCAGAAAGCAAAACTGCTCTTAAACATTTCTATAGTGCCAATAGCATGCTTGTGACTGTACAGAACACAAAATGACAGAGTTCCTACTAAGACAGGTCAAATGATCGAGAACCGACAATAAGGCATAAGTATCATTCTGGAAGAATCACATGGCAATTGAGGAGCAGACAAGTCAAGGGATTTGGAGACAGAAGTAACTTGATGTGTAAAGAGGGAAAAACATAGGGAACAGGAGACAAAAGAGGAATTTGAGTAAAAACCAGGAAGAGCAAGAGATGGTTTACAGCAGGGGTGAGCAACCTGTGGCCCATGGGCTGCAGTAGCCCTCAGCTACACTCAAGCCTGGGGAGGACTCACCCATTTCCCCCACAGCCCAGCTGATCTGCTGGGTTGTGGGGAAAAAACTGCTGTTCCAGTGCTACTATTAATAATGTCAGGAAAACAACCCCAATCGGGGTCATTGTGGGGCTAATGAAGGCTTTAGCTTGCCCCTCAGCAACTCCAAAGCAGCCAGAATTGCTGCTTCTTGTGTGCAGGGAGGGTGGAAACAAGCATAGCGATGGACAAGAAAGAGACATTTTGAACAAAACAGAAAGGACATGATAGGAAGAAAAAGAAAGTCAGCAAGGATGAATTTCTGGTATGGCGAGGACTGGGAGACAAGAATCAGCTAGAGAGTTAGAGATGCAGAACTGAACAAGAATGGCATGCTAGTCAAACTAGCTTTTTCATTCAATTTATACATAAATAAATTTCAAAAACCACCCTAAGCATCGTATGTGCAAAATACTTAATTAAACTGTCACAGGTCACAACAGGTCCTCTTTCAGAAATAGATGCGCATTCTCAGATTGTACTTGCATAAAAGTTTAGACATGGGTGTCATTCACAACAGTGTGTGTGTATGTGTGTGTGTATGTAAAGTAACACAAAAAGGCACACTGTAAAGTTAAGCCGTATTGTACACCGAGTGCATCAAAGCTGTAGCATTTTCACAGATTGGAAACAAAAAACCAAAATGCACCAATTGGATGGAGTACAGTATGCGCCAAACATTATGCATATTTTAACAAAACATATAATTGATATTCATAATTGCACATCATTAAATTGCATTCAGACCTAGATTAGAGATGGTGCTTTTTGTATGGATTTTTGTCTTCCAGGTCATGTATACGAAAACCAGATAACATCAAATGGAAATCTTAGTGTGTGTGTAGATGTGCCATGCCCCTGGACATGTAAGGAGAACACTTTACTCTATCAAGCCCCTTTGCCCAAAATGGTGCTGCCTCTTTAGCTCATGTGAGTTTTGATACTTCATTCAGAGATTACTTTGGCAGCAGTGACTACTAAGCTACCTGTTCAGCGTGGCAAGGGAAGGGTTTTGTTTTATTTTTGTCTCTCCTGTGTACTTTTTCTGAAGTAAAAAAAATGTCTATGTCATACATTCAGCTTGTAGCCTCCTTCAGAAGTGGCCCAGTATCCCTGTACTTAACCTCAGCATGAAGTTCCAAGCACCGTTCCACAGCATCATCACCCAAGATAGCCTTCACCTCGAGCCTCTCACTGGGGGGTAATTGTTCTTCTACCATCCTCCAGAGCGAGGGCACTGGCTGCAAGGGCGCCCCAGATGCACCAGGCAAGGGCAACATGGGAACACTGTCCAGTTCCAGCATAAAGGTCTGATCCTCTAAAGAAGAATGAGAGATGGTGCAGGTGAGACAGGAAATGGAAAGTCCACACAGTACAGGGGACCCCGCCGGCAGCAAGTGGCATGTTACACTCACAGACATTTCCCAGATCATCCACAGCAAGATGCCTGTGGCTAAATTTCCCTGCACGCTATATATAAACCCATCACGAAACATACACTCAGAAGACCATGGAAACTCCCGTTGATTCGCATAGCTAGTTAACAGGGCGCTTATAATTCTCATTGTCCCACAGCATATACCCCATCGATCTCATCAGCAATACGCATCACTACACCACCCACCATCTGCCCCACCCTTGACCCGTCCACGCATCACCCAAGCGGGCCTAGCTCTAACCCCGGAGTCCGCCAGCCCCCTCACGCTTTTGTCCGCAGATCCACAAGCCTCGCTTGGCGCACCCCTTACACGCAGCGCCGGGGAAATGGGGCAGCCAGGCCGAGTCTTACTCTCGTCCGACTCCTCGCCCCCCCCCCCGCGGCTTTCACGAACATAAACTCGCCGTCTCCATGGAAACGCCCCACCCCGTCCCTCGGAACCCTCCCCTCTTAAAGGAGCCACAGTGTGGAGATGGGACTGCCGTGCGGCAAAGCGCTTGGCACGGGTGTGTTATGTGCGCGTACACGTGTGTGTACATGTGTGTATAATATGTCTATTATTCATCCGGGGCGGGTCCCACCTCATTTATGCTTGGCAATATAGTTGATAAACTTCTTCGCCCGTCACTCCACATTTCTAGGAGCAAAAGAAAAGATTCAGGGCTGCGCGCACTGGAGGGGACAGAGGCTGGGAACTGGAGGAGACACGCAGCGTTAGTCCTACTTAGACTGGCTCCATCGAAAAGAATGGGACTTATGACTTACTTAAATCCCATTCGTTTCAGTGGGTCTACTCGAATTAGGACTGCGGAGACGCAGCGTTTGCGATCCGGGTGAGTGCTGAAGTTCGTGGAGTGGGAGTGGACTAGCCACCAGCAGGCCCCGAGGACGCTGCCGGGGGGGGGGGGGGAGCGCGCGAACAGGCTTCGCAGGAGGTGCAGGGGGCGGGGGCGATGCAGCTGGTCCCTCCCCCCGCCCCGGTTCCGCCCGCCCCGTTGAGGAGGGGGCGCTGTGCCCCTGGGCGGGCTTGATTCTCATTAAGGGCGGGCAGGGACGGGAGGAGGCGGCGGCGATACCACAAAGGCCGAGGCGCGCTGTAGCTGGTGGCCAGGGCGGTTCTCAGCCGCAGTTTCAGCAAGCGCCTTCAGGCGGGACCCTCCTGTCGGGGCAAACTGGATGCCCTATCACGCCGCCGACACCGCCTCTCCTGCGCTTGGTTCCCCTTCTTCAGCTCCCGTCTGGTCCGCTCTTCCATTCCCGTGCCGCCCCAGCCTACGCCCCCTGGCGCGCTCCCTGGAGTTTAGCGATGCCCGTTCCTTTGGCACAGCTGAACCTGGCGCTCCTGCTGCTGCTGCCCATGCCAGGGCTGACGGGGCCAGTTAGTACCTGCGATGCCAATGGGAGCCTGTATTACGTGGGCGAGTGGTATTTCCTGGACAGTGACCATTGTACCCAGTGTGAGTGCACAGCCGAAGGACCTGCTTGCGCTCGCACGGATTGCACCGCTCTGCCACCTGCCTGCATTCATGTCAGCCACTACCCCAGCGACTGCTGTCCACGCTGCGAACGGGTTGGCTGCGAGCACCGTGGACAGGTGTATGAGTTGGGGCAGCACTTCCAGGTAAGGCTTCCATCCACATGAACATCAGGCAGAGAATCGGCATGGGGGTGGTGGCATGAGAAGTAACCCTCAACGGGACGGATGAATGATGAATGTGAGAATCGTCCTACAATCCTGCTAAGAAAGGACCGATTTAAGAGCCACAAACACTCGTTGCTATCCTTTGAATCTTGTTCTCAAAGGGAGACCTATGTGGGACAGGAGGGACTGAGAGTAGGAATCCTGGGTAAACCTACCCTACCCCCACCCCTCTCCTCTGTCTGATATTTCTTCGATGTTTGGCTGAAGCAAAAGAAAAATGAGAACGAAACTGAGAAATGGTTTCAGTCAAAAGAGCACTGTAAAGCAGCAAGACCTATGAGGAAGCTCCTTAAAGTCCAAGCTTTAAGGGAATATTATTGGCTGCCTTCTTGAACCTTTCATCTTTATTTGTTTCTTGGGGCTGACACTAGCCAGTTCAGCACCTTTCTTCTGGCTATTGTCAATCACTGCTAAAATTGTATTTTAGGAAACGAGTCAGACCAAACAATTTCTGTCATGGCTGCATTGGGTAATGTGGTTGGGTGGGTGGGAAGAAAGGGAGGAGTTTTGAGCACAAAGCCTGCACTAGCCTAAAGGAGTCAGGTCCTAACCCCAAAGGCTGCAGGAGGAAGATCAAAGCCTGCAGGAGGAAGATCAAAGCCTACTCCGTTCCTGATTTCCATATGTTCAGTGTAAATTTAGTGTTTGCATTGAAGGGGAAAGGGACAGCTCTTGTAGTTAGCCAGAGAGTGAGCAGGAGGGGGCAGTGGCAGGCCTTTTAGATGAATTGTCCCCGTTATTCAGAAGACCACACTGACTTGGGTGTTCCTTGTGCTGTATCTTTGTTGACAGTGGCATGTCCGATTTACTTGCCGACTTATTTACACTTAAATTCCTTTGAAAGGCAGAGACTCTGGGATGAACATCTGGGCCCTAACTTGCCTTAAGACAATTGCTTCCCATTCCATTAATTCTCCACTCTCACTCCCTAGTGATGACCAGATTTGGCTGACCTAGGTCCTTGGGTGTGGATAAAGCATCATATTGTTGCCCCTTTAACACAGCAGCTCCTGGAATCAGGATAGCTTTCATTTGCACATAGGTAAATAGTGGGATTTGGATTCCAGTGGATTAAAACACACACACACACACACTGGCTCAATTCGGACGACACGATAGTCAATGGTGGGTTGACTAACCCTAACCCTAGGGGGCACTCCCCACACAACATGGTAATAAATAATCAACTGTGGTGTGGATGAGGATCAGTGCTGAGTTGACTATGGCAGCATTTGGATGACACAATAGTCAAAACAACAGATGATTGTTTCCCCCATGCCAGTTGTTTATTGTGTCGTCCAAATTGAGTCACTGTCTCAGGAAAAGTGATTAGACCTGCAAACCTCAGTACATTTATCTTGGAGTAAGTCCATTGAACTCAGTGGGACTTACTTTTGAGTAGACATGCAAAAAAAATTGCACTGTAACTGATATAGTGGTTATTCTTTAATTTACATAAACCAAGAAAGATAAGAAAGGGACACATTAGGAAGGGAAACCCTTCTCTTTATATATTGACAGTAAGAACAAGACAACTTGCTAAAATTGCTGTGAAATCCCCTTTGAAGTCATTAAAGGGAATTTCACACAAGGGAGAATCTGGAAACATTCCCGTTCAGTGGGGATGCCAGTCAGCAAGAAGGGGACAAAGGGACCAGAGAATAGGATCCAAAACTAGATAGGATCATTTAATTGGTAATGGTTATCCTATTTCTCTTCATTATTAATAGTTTGGCTTGGTTACTCTTGGCCTCAGGTTCTGCTAGTAAACAGGTAAAGGGGCTGACAATTGTGCTATCCTTTTTGGGATATTTTAAACAAGAACTTGATCTAGTGATAGATTCCTGGAGAACTTAGTCCTGACAGTCATGGGCCTTTTTGCAGTGGAATTCTGCCTCATTTGGGACAATTATTTACCCATCCCCATATTCACAATAGGAACACTATTTTTACTCCAGCTTTTTCTAATCATCATCAGATTTCTCCAGTGATCAGCCACAAGGATTATGAGCTAGTGCCTCAACTGGCCAGATATATGAACTCAAGAGAGATCAGGACAGAGGCTTTTTTTCCACCTAAATGGAATCAAGTCTTGGTTGATAGCACCCTCTGATGGCATAATCCTAGTACTGTCATGACCATCCATTCAGTTGGGAATGCTTCAAACATCATGGAACCACTGCACGTAAGTTTATTGCTGGATCAGAACAAATTTCTGTCTAGCTTTCTGTTCCGACTGCCTGGGGGCTTCTCACAGATGCCCATGGGAAGCCCACAAGCAGGACAAGTGTGCAATAGCACCCTCCAGCCTGCATTCCCCATCAACTGGCATGCAGAGGTGCTAACGCTACTTCTTATGGTAGCAGACTCCATTGTTTAGGTATGCACTGTGAGAAGTACTTTTATGTGGCCCAAGTCTCCCACCATTCAGCTTCATTGGATGACTTTGGGTACTAGTATTAGAGCATCATGCGCTACATAATTTTATATATCTTTTATCACCTTTTCTCTAAGCTAAAATTGGATTTCCTTTGTGCACTGACTCACCTTTTCCCTGATACTGGAGGCAGAGACACCGGTATGCAAATATTCATCCAACAGCCACAGCCACCCGCTTGCATACAGATAACTCCCTTTCCAAGTTACAGAAAAAAGGCATAGTTGACAGTGAATCTGGTCTCTTCTGTAACAAGATGTGGAGGCTGGTGGCTCTGATGTCAATGGGGCAGTGAATCCGCTCTGGGTTTCGGTCAGAACCAGTCCAGTTTCATCATCATGGTTTGCCCAATATGACTTTGTATGTAGAAGTGCAGTGGACAGCAGCCTTGCCCCATTGACCACCCTTTGTCTCCCACAGCCCTCAGAGTGTGAGCAGTGTACCTGTGACCTCGATGGCATTGCCCGCTGCCTAGTGGCAGACTGTGCCCCTCCACCCTGCGTCAACCCCATCTATGAGAAGGGCCATTGCTGCCCCACCTGCAAGGATGGTGAGAAAGAGAGTCACACCTATCCTTCTATAGGATAGAAAGGGGGTGGGGGTTACCCTAGTCTCCCTCTTCAACATGTTGAGGGCCCCGGCCTACCAGAGCAGGGGAAGGGAAGACTTAGCATTGGTCAGGGTCATCAATAAGCACCTTAACATAAAGGAGCCAGCAGAAAAGTTGCCCTGCCTCCTGCTGTAACAGAAGGAGCTTCCCACATAATGAAAAATGCCTGCTTGACACAATGAAAGAACAGCCTCTAGCCCAGAGTCTGGGCTGATAAAGACTCTGGGTGAGCTCCAAGTAGGGGGCGGGTGCAGGGTTGAATTGCAGTTTCTGGAGGATTTCGTGAGACTTCTGCAAAGTAAACATTGACTTGATTCTAATACACCCTCATATCTCCATAGGGCCCAACTGCTACGTGGATGCCAGCCAGCGCCGAGTCATTCCTGCTGGGGAGAGCATCTGGGTGGGGCCCTGCACCCGTTGCCGTTGTCACGATGGCCAGGATGCTGGCTACTGGGAAGGAAACCGCTTAGCCAAATGTGAGCGGCTACGGGGGTGCCGGGCTACAGCCGGACACCATGCTTGAGTTACTTTGAACTTTAGGCGGTTCCTCAACCGTTCCGCAATCCCTTTAACCCTCTCATTTTACAAATCAGCCTCAACCTCCCTCCCTCCAACCACATACAATCCTAGCCTCTAATCCATATCCACCAACTTTCTCCTAGGCATATCTAGTGCAGCCTTCCCCAACCTCCAGATGTGTTGGACTGCAAGTCCCAGCATTGGCCATGCTGAGAAGTTGCAGTCCAACAGAGTTGCAGTCCAGGTTGGAGAAGGTTGCTCTAGAGCAAAGGAGTAGCTCATAGATTGCCAGCCCAACTTGAGGCGGCCCCCCTCCATGTTCCCCTTTCTTTAAGGAATCACCCTCCCAAGCCCATCAATTTCCACTTCAGCATCTTTTGCAGAGCAGTCTTCTCTTGAACAGCTGCACCTGTATGTAGTCCTGGAAGATGTGGCAATAAAGGATCCTTGTAGAATACTCTTTGCTTGTCTTTTGGTCTGAACAGCTGTGCACAGAGTTTCCTGGGCCAGATGACCCAGTCTCAGCTACAGGTAAACACGATGGGAACGTGTGAGAAGTTGCCATTCAGTTCGGAAGGGCCTTGCCTTTAATTCTGCAATTTGGATCTTGCCAAGATGAGTATGAGAAGAGGAGAATGCAGATGGCATCACCCTGCCCCTGTCATGATGCCCCCTTATCCACCATCCCCATCCAGATTCCATGCACAAGGAGGCTCCAAGTTTTGAAACTTTACTGAATACAAAAGTCTGATCAGAGTGACCAGTGCTGCATTCACCATAGGCTTGAAAAGGGATCAAAACATTCAAATGTACAAAAGTCACCAACACCCGGGCTGTGCAACAGGCTGGGGCATGGCTTCAAGCCTGGCCCAGCTGCCACCCAAAAGTGGTCAGATGCAGGAGATTCTACCTGCCAGGCACCATAACCAGTATCGAGGGACACCAGCAGCTTTCTAGCTCCAGGTACTAGGCACAGGGCCATCATGTGTCATGAGCAGACAGTGAGACCCAGGGGCCTGGCCTGAGACAGTGGCAGATGGACAAGGAGGGCACTATGAGTGGTCGAGAGCAGGTTGCCTGGCAGATGGTGGAGGGATGGTAGGATTGCTGGGTGAGTGGGTGGGGGCAGGTTGGTTCTATGGTAGTGGATCAGGGCGAAACAACAGGAAGCCAACTCTGCCTTCCTCTGTTCTGTAGCGTTGGCCAGAGATCCATAGTGCCTATGAAAAGAAGGAGCAAGCCCACCCTGGATTAGGCCAAGCCACATCATGAATCCACTTGCTGAGAAGAACAAGTGCACTGCGCAACCAACCTGCCCCAGCCACAGGCAGAAGAGCAAACACGGCTAGGAAGAAGTGCCTGCTGCACCCCTTGCCAGACAGGCTGCATGCCACACGAACCCAGGAAGCACTCAAGTATTCTAATGAGGGTTTGTATAAAACACCCCTGTGTTACTGGAGCCGGAAGTGACATCCAGAGCCCAGCAGGGGACAGCACCAAGCTATGAATGGAGGCAGGCAGTGGCCAGACCCATTAGAGCTTCTCCTTGGATGGAGCTCTCCTCTGCCGGGCACAAGTGAACCACCTTTGCCCTTGCAAGTTGGCAGTTGTCATAAGACCAGGCCATGCCCTGGAAGGACAGTTCAAAAGCCAGTAGTCTTGCAGGCTGCGAGAGGAAGAAAAGAGCAACTACTGTCCTTCTGGAATCCTTTCGGGACGCAGCCCAGCGAAGAGTCCCGAGGGAGGATGGCCTCTGCCAGAGTCACACAAAGAGTCAAGTACCTGCCCTAGGTGTCTTCTGCTCTTGACACCTTCCAACCATGAATGGGGCTTGTCTATGCCCACAACCCCCAAGCCCTGAGCCAGACACTGTAACACACTCACATTCATTCCCCGACCTGTGAAGGGCACACTGTGGAGAACGGATTGGTGGTAAGGAGATGGGCTTCAACCAAAGGCTGGGGCAAGGCAAAGATGCATTTTGGCCTTTTCCCCCATCCCCATGAAGGAGGCAGATGGGTCCTCCAAGCCAGGACACAGTCCTCTGAACCAGTCAGGGCTGGAATCCACACAGCTCCTCATGCATGGGGCCATGGGCCAGGCCAAGCAGCAAAGAGTCAACCCCGAGGGGGGCGTGGTGGTGGCCTGCCAATCTCCACAGTTACGTTGGTGTACATCGGACGGCGAAACGTCTCCACCAGGCGGTACTGCAGGGAGCCAATGCCATCGCGTTTCATGGTCACCTTGGTATTCTGGATTTTGGTGAACCTGCCAGGAAAACCAGAGAGAATCTCACCTGATAGGTAAAGCTAGACCTTACCAGTAAAGCTAACTCCAACGCAGGCTAATTTTTTCAACTATCCCTCCAATGAATGAAATGGAAGATACATCAGGATCTCGAGTCATTGGAGGGATTTTGAGTTAGTGCCTCACATAAGAATTTATTGAGGAATAATATAGCAATTTCTATGCAACTTTTCCTGCATTCAAAGCACTTTCTGATTATTATCTCATTTCCACTGCTCGGGACTGCTGGAAACTAAATTGTTTGCTCTGAACATGTGGACAGAGTCACTACCCACAGTCCTTCAGGCTGAATGTTTGAGGTAACACATTTACAGCCAAGACTTGAGAACATAGGAAGCTGCCTTATACAGAGTTAGATTTTTAGTCCATCAAGCCCAGTTTTATCACACCGACTAGCAGTGGCTCTCCAGGACTTCAGCCAAATCGCCAATTTTCCTTTAGAATATGGACACACTGGCCTATTTTTGCTGTCATGCTGCTGAATTTCCTAAGCAAACCGTGGCCTGTCTTCTGGAGCACAAGGAAAAATCTGCCCTTTTTCCTGCCACACTGCAATATCAGGGTTGCTAAAACAGGCTGGGGGTTGCATGCTGCCCATCCCTGTTGTAAAAAGTAAATGCCAGGGCACAGACACCTTTCTCCTTTGTTGCCTAGCATCAGTAAAGCATGGGTTTAATCAAACATGCCCGGTGCAGGGCTAGGATTCATGTCTGCAGTTATTAGCCATGAGGGTAGTGGAGGGCAACATTAAAATAAAGGTGGAATTGGAAAGAGGAGAACGCACAGCAATAGAATACCGTGGGGGACGTTGGTCTTATGGGCATGCCATGGAGAAGGAACACACAAGTATGCATCTTGCGGCACCTTAAAGACTAACACATTTATTATGGCATAAGCTTTTGTGGTCACTGTCCACTTCATCCAAATAAGTTTGTTCGTCTTTAAGGTGCCACTAGACTCCTCACTGTTTCTGCTGCATCAGACTAATTTGTCTATCCCTCTAAAAATAGTATGGACGGCACACGTCTCACTTTGAGGTGCGCTGTGTGTGGGATGCAACAAAGGGCAGATGAATTTGGAAAATGATCCTCCTGTTAAAGATTGGGCTTGTAGGCTGGATGTGGACTGGAAAATGACGCAGAGATTTTATGGAAACTTTCAGGGGGCCACGTAGGGAGCTAGCACGCGCACTCTTGCTCTTACCGCTGGGGATTGGGCTCGTTGTGCCGGTCACGCTCATGCTTGATCATGCGGTAGCGCCCAATGCGGGCATCAGGACGTGACACCTTCATGCCATTAAGCGAGATCCTGTCCAAAGAAAAACTATAGCTCAGAGATCAGCAAAAGGTGGGCTTAAAACAAAACTTTGCTCTGACCTCTCTCTAAATAAAGCAGGAAGGAGTCCTTACTATCCACTCGTCGTACCCCCCACCCCACCCAGGTGTGGTTTTCAGAGCTCTGGCTCCACAGATGGTGGACGCAAGGCATCTATTTGGCCTTGTGATGTGCTGCTGAACAGCTGCCTGCCTGTGCCTTCCTCTATCAAACTCGGGAATGTAGTTACAGAAAAAGTAGTTACTATTTAGTGGCAGTTGTCCTTTGCACTGCTATCCCACCCTTGCCAGTCCACGCATCCCCACATGGAAAGACAGACTACATGACTACTGCAACAAGCGTCAGCTAGGCTTGGCCCAACATTCCAGCCTCTCACGCACCGGTTAAAGATGTCGTCATCTTCCCCACCCCAGCCCCAGTACTCGTTAGGGAAGCCATTGATCTTCAGAAACTGTGTCTTGCTCAGGCCAGAGACACCTCCAAAGTAGCCAGAGTATGGCAGCCTGCAGGGGACAAGCAGGAGAGATGGGGATCAGTCAAGCTAGGAATGGGTTCAGGAGTACAGAATGTGGATGGTCCAAGCCAGTCCTGCTGCAATTTAAACCTCTGCTTCCAAGTCATCCATGTAATGTCAAGTATGCCATCCATTGTTCCCACTGTATCATGCCCTCCCTACAGCCTTCCCAATTTCCCATCTCCTTAGCCTAACCTTCACCTCCTGATACCCTCCAGATGTGTTGGATCGCAACTCCCAAAATGGCCGGGGGGCACCAGGTTGAGAAAAGCTGACTTAGCTGAACTCCAAGATACCATATTATGCACACCGTGCCCTCTGAGTCTTGTCTGGCTTAGGATGGCAGGTAGGAGCTAAACCAGTGGCCTGAGGTTTACAACACGAACTATCTTGCCCACTTGTTTATGTCACCAGTGCTTAGGTTTTCCAAGTGTCCACTCCAGAATGCAGTATCACATGTACAACCCTGGAATGCTTCAGCAACTCATATAAGAGGCAGCAAAGAATATAGACTTCTAATCACAGAAAACCAGTAAATGCTTTAGATATAATATGGGGGCCTTAAGAATGAGAGAGATCCTATATCCTGCATTCTAGATGAGAGGTAGGTGTCACAGCCTGCAGACCTCCACAAGGAGTGCAAGAAAGCACCCTCTGCAGGAGGGATATTCCTGTCCAGAGAACCTCCAAGCAGACAGATTTAGGTGGGCTACACTGGAAAGGTAAGTAACATGTGCAAATAGATCAGATCCCTGTTTTCACTTCCCCCCCCCCCCCGACTCTGAACAATTTCAAAGGACCACTGGCATCTCAGAAAAGATTGAAGTGCATGAAGCCACACCTTTAATTTCCTATTAAGAAGATCTTATGTGGCAGGCTGGGAGAAGACCTCTGGACAAGGTCTCGAAGAGCTGGTTTTGAAATTAACTACTGGGCACACAGAGCAGGATCCATGAATCGTTGGCATCACTCAGAATAAGAGAACATATAAGGTCAGCCAGGTATTGGAGTAGCATAGTGCAATTCTCACCACAACAACTCAGTGCAGTAGAGAGCATTTGGCAAGGAGAAATCCAGTCCATTCACTCACCGGAAACCAAACTTATCCATAGCAACTGCAAAGTGCCGGGGCTGATCATAACAGCGATAGAGATTCCGGTCATCCATGGGCACAAGATCAACATCGCTGAAGATGAAGCAGTCATAGCTCTCATCATCTCGCAGGGCTTCCAGAAAGCCCACATTCAACAGCTTGGCTCGATTAAAGGTATCTTCCCCAAACTGTATGGAATAATGATCAAGGAAAGGGTCATCCCAAATGGCATGTTACTCTTCTGTGTCATAGCTGGCCTGCCTCTCTCTAGTTATTTTCATTATAAAGAACATTCTGGATTTCCTCAATTTTTCTAAAACTGTTCAACCTTCCTTAATTGATTTTGCAAAGCACCTCCTACTATATTCCAGAACTGTCATCACATCAGACATAAGGCCTGAAACTTTCGCAAAAGGAGGAGCAAGTGAGAAGCATCGATCTGGCACTCCACACTTACCCTTACATGCAATGGTCAGGGCCCCATTGGTAACTCATAGTAAGGAATCAAAGACCCATGCACGGCTTCCCCCAAAAGCAGGAACCCTCTATTTCAGGGGTGGGGTCTGTTGGGGTCACATGCCAGCTGTGGATAAGGCAAAGCCACATGGACAGAGGCCAAAGCCAAAAATAAGATTTTGGCTCTTCTCTCTCTTTCAGACACCCCCCTTTTCTCTCTCTGTATGTCTGACACCACTTTTTCCTTTCTCTTTCCAATATTGCTTATCTCACTTTCCATTCCTTCCTTCCTAACTCCCTGGGGAAGGACATATCACTCTTGCCAGGTTGATACAGATAATTTCAGGGGCCTTTTGAAATTAGGTCGAGGGCTGCATAGGGCCACAAGTTGCCTACTCTTGCTCATTTCTAGTCACAGTTGATTTTCATGAAGAACAATCTTCCTCTACCAAGTTCCTCCTGATCAGCACTATGTTCTAAACCAGGGATGCAGAACCTCTTTTAGCCTGAGGCAGAATTCAATTTTACATATGTTCTCAAGGGCTGAAGGTTAGGGGGTGGGGCAAAAGGGGCGGGGCCAAAATACCAGCATGTTGTAGCTTAAAGCTCTTACTACCAGTAACTAAGGCTTAGGAGAGGCATTTCAACCTTTTAGAATGGGGAGAAAACCACACAGCTGGGAAGCTACCATAGGATTGTGGGGGGAGGAGAGAGAGGGGGGAAATGTGGGGACTGTTTGTTGATATGGGGATGGGCATGGCCATCTGGGGAACTCTGGAAGGTTGGATCGGGACCCCAGGAGGGCCAGATTTGGCCACTCGGGTTCGAGGTTCAACACCTCTGTTCTAAATCCAACCATCTTGCTCTCCCCCATGTCATCTCTCCCCACATACCTGATTAATGATATAGATGCCATAGGACACCTTCTGGCGTCGTAGGATTGGGTGCAGGTAGTGCAGCCAGTACTTGAGGTGGTGCTCACGGTGGCGGAAAGGGATGAGGATGGCCACCTTCTGGCGAGGCACACAGTCTGGGGGTGAGTACTTGCCACCTTCCTGCACATCTGGGTTCTCCCGCTGCACCCTCTCCATGCTCATGGGAGAGCTGAATTCAATCAGGAGCCGGCCAACTACGGGAGAAAGGACTCCATTATCAGCCTCCTAAGTCAAGAACAGTCTCAAGGTTTACACACTTCAAAGAGGCCATGCCACTTTCATTAACCAAGGGAACAGGGCATTGTCTAGAAAAGTTCAGCAAAGAAATCTAAGGACTCAAAACTTACCAGGTCTGTATAGAGGCAGCAAATAGTGAAACCATAGTTAACCCACATAGCCAATATACATGGAACATCGCAAGCTGACCCACTGTAAGCCGCCCAAGTGACTCAAGTTGTCTCAAGTGGTTCAGAGTTGTCCTGAAAACCAGGCAGGATTATATAGGAATGGGTACGGGGCAGATACAATCAGCTATTCCAAGAAAGTGCCAAGGAAACACTGAATGGCTCAGCCAACCTTGAGAAAAGGCAGACCTGTAGGGCTTGAGAGCACATACAGCTTTCTGATTATGGCAAGACCCATTTCTTAGACAAGGGTAGGGAGAAGTATAATCACTGGCTTCTACCTTTGCATCTGAGGGCAGAAAATGTAGGAAGACAGGAACTAGGAGGAGGCGACCAGTGATGGTGGGTAGGGAGAGATAGGGAGTTGTCTAAGACAGGGGTGGGCAGGTGGTAGATCTCCAGATGTTTGGTTCTTCAACTCTCAGAAGCCCAATGGTCAGGAATGCTGGGAATTGAAGTCCAAATCACCTGGAGATCTACTGTCTGCCCACCCCTTGTCTAAGGTAGAAAGATTCCACTATCTAACCACTGAAAATGTCACTCAAAGCATTCCTTAATTTGCAATCTTTCAACGAATGTGGACCACATCTTCACTACAGGGCTGGGTTTTCTGTTAGAGGGCACGATTTGCAATACCAAGCCTGTCCTGCAGATTCCTAGACCTTCCAGTTCTTTCCAGAGGCTACTTATCATATTGCACTAACAGGAAGCAGAGAGAGAGAGAGAGAGAGAGCAGCAGGTGACAAGCAGGGCAGAAAGAAACCCAATCACTGTAATGCTGGGTCATTACAGAAGGGGCTTTCTGAGAGCAAGGCACAAGGGAAGCAGGGCACCTCTGCAATCTCACCTAGGCCAGGAGGCATCTCTGGACAGGGCGGTAAGGGCTTCTCGGTGATGGTGCTGTTGCTGCCGATGGACTTGGCACTTGGGGCCAGGAGCTCAGTGCCCAGAGGCCCAGCAGTGCTGTTAGGCCGAGAAACATTGACATAGGGCAGCGTGCGTGAGGAGTTGCGCACATTGAATCGGCTGAAAAAGTCCAGGCGCTGGGCGTAGACATCAAAGTAGAGGATCATGATGATGAGGAAGTGCAGTAAACATAGGAGCAGAACAGCTTTGCAGATCCTCTCCAGGGTCACCCCCACCAGCAATCTGCTCATCTTCTGGGCACAGGCCGGCCAGCATCAGGGGGGCACAGCGTAGGGGGCTCTGGCCCAGGCACCGAGCCTATTTGGGGGAAAGAAGAGGGAGTCAGGAAACACAGCTTCCCTACTAACATCTCTCACCCACTCTTCTAAGATGCATTTGCTTTAAGGATTACAATGAAAGTAATCGAACACTATTCCCTCTATCTTGCTCACCAATTTGGACAGCACTTTCCAGTGAAAGGATGGACCATACCACCACCACCCTTCCGCAGAATGACTATGCATGGCTTATACTATGGATATTGATTCTATCCTATGTAGACGAGCTCTTTCAATATAATAGCTCTCCAGACGGCCTTATCTCCCTCCATAAAGCAACACTGGCAGTTGGTCAGAAGGAAGCCCAATCCAAGGACCAGAAGGAAAGGGGCTGCAGGATTGGCTCTGGACAAGGACATACATCCAAGGGGGTATTAAGGAGAAAAGAGATGGCATCCCACTTACCAGCAGTGATATCCTAATCCTCCTGCCCTTAACAGCAAAATGAAAGAAGGGGAGAGGTATCCCTTGAGCATGGGGAAGGGGACACGGAAGAATTACGTGGAGAAGAAAGCAAGATACTACACCGTGCACCTTCACAGTAAACCAGGTCAGACATTGTGTCCCTTTCCCAGGAAGCAGGGCCTCTCTTATCTCTCCAGTGACAGCTAAGACATTAGCCAGACCCAGGAACTAGCACTTCGTGAATGAGACCTCACCTCCCACCCCGCCACTCTTCCATTTTCATATTTAGTCATCTCTTTGAAGCCCTTAGCTCCTTCAAAGATCTATTGGGAGGGGGAAGGGAAACATGCATGTGATACAACATAGACCAATCAGTTGTTAACAGAAAAGGGACCAGTTCTACAGCATTTGGAAGGGAATAATTCTCAACTTGAGCCATAGTTAATACAGGCTGTTCTACTTTCACTCTGAAATCCTGCTGTCCCAAGCTGCAAGTCCCACATTTTTGCAGAGGAAAAATAGGTAAGTGGAAACTAAACCACAATTGCACATACGTGGAGAGTTTCTGATCCTGTCAGAGGGACACCCTCTCACTTTTGACAATGAAATCACAGCATAATAGCAGAAAGCAGGCAAATGGAATAAAAAAACGCAGTAGGCTAAGACTTCCCAAGGATTCTTTTGCCTCAACCTGCCCCCATCTTCCACCTCCAGTAACTTGACCGTGGCTTGCAATACATGGTCAAGTCTCTGTAGGTGAGGCATGAGTATCTTTAAAGTATCTGCTCCTTTGGCCACTTTGGCCATTTTAAACATTAGGAGGTAAGAACAGAGGTCTGCATCCTAGCAGGATTGTGGAAGATGGAGAAGAGAGCCTCCGTAACAAGAGGTTACATAAAATACAAGACCATTAAATGAAAAAGTTTCACTGGACTGACTGCCATTGATAAAAGGGAATTGGGTTGTTCAAATAAATATCACTACTTCAAGCAACACGGAAAGGCATCTGATTCTCAGCTTAATACAGAGGAACTTTATAATAAGCGGTTTCAATCAGGCAAGTAGTGGGCTGGTCACAAAGTATCCATCATGTCAAATAGCTGCACATACATTTACCAACATACCTTAACCCCATGAAATCTCTCCCATTCTTTGGGAATGAAACAGCAGACTCTTTCTATGCCTAACTACTACAGAGGTTTCTGTGACCACTGCAAATGGGGAGAAAGCAATAACCATCTCCCTATCGACTGGTGGTGGTGCGGGTGGTTGGCACAGAGAAAGAGCAGTGGGGTGTCCGCTCTCTCAGGAGAAATTGTAAGGATGCATTTGGGAGCAGTCAATCAATAACATTTATGGCATTAGTCCTTGGACCATAGCAGCCACAACCAAGAAACAAAGATTACAAAAGAGCAGTCACTCTTTTCAAAAGCTGTATTGCCAAGGTCACATCTCCATATTTATTTTATATTAATCAGTTGATCACCACAACCTACCCCTCTGGCTCCAAATTCACAATTACTAACTGATTTACTTCACTCAGGTCTACTTCACACAAATAGCAGATAAAACTGCTTCTCACTTGGCCTGCATGTTGAGGATAAAGTTGAATGCTTTCCCATGGAGGAATGTGGAAGGGAATCCATACACAGAGAAATTTAGGTATCAGGGCAGCCTTCCCTAACCAGTTGCCTCTAGATGTGTTATACTAGGTTTGCTAACTGGATGGGGATGCTGGGAGTTGTAGTCCAACACATTTGGAAGGCACCAGGTTAGAGAAGGCTGTGTCAGGAAAAGCACACAGACCTCCCCCTGACATCTAAATTTCCCATGTAGATGGAGGACATCATGCCTGCAACAGGGCCATGTAGTTAACAAAGAGCTCGCAATCAACTGGTTATCCTTGTCCACTGACATTACAGAGCTGTATTCTGAAATCTCAACCGAAGCTATTTCTCATGATGTTTGCCAGAATGTTTGCATCCCAGTGCTTTCCTGAACCTTCCAGAGGAACAAACTGGCCTCCCTAATATCATCAGGTGATGCACCCAGCAAGACTTTATAGCAAGAAAGACTCTTGGTGAAACTAATGCACAAAGCAGGGGCCCACTAGCCACCATTCCTATCCTTTGAATATCTGCAGAAGCCTTTTAAATAAGATGGAGAAACTGAACAACCAAGGGTTAATAACATCCCAGGTTTCCCGTGTTCCCCCTCCCACACATACACAGAAGTCTCTCCTCTCCTTTCCCTCTTAATTAAGTATATAGCTGGATATCTCATTGTACAAACAGAGTGCAGGCAAGATGTGCAAAATACAGGTTAGCATAGCCGGAGAGATGGGCTTTTTGCAATGTTAACAATCTACTAATGGAGCCAGGCTGCAGCTGGGCTGCTTCATGCCTGTGAATAATTTAACTGGAAATTCCATCCTCTCTTCTGTCTGGCAATCACCAGAGAGCAGACACCAATGTTTAGCTAATTTGTTGGCATGTTGAAAAATCCAAGTTTTAGCTGCCGTCAGAAACAGCAGAGGGTCAGTGATGTTCCTTGCAACCCCTGCTTGGTCGGCATACGCATTTCAAGTAGTTACCTGTATGGGAAAGTTACCTACATGTGAAAACAGGAGAATAACACACAGCTGCAGGAAAACACAGACAGTGCAGAACCTTCTGCTTTCCAGACACACGCCCTTCCATGCTATCTAAGAATACAATAGTCTCCAGGGAAACCAATTCAGACCAGGCACTGTAATGCTGGCCCCCATTCTCATATGGCCTCTCAAAGGCCCCACAAACATTTAGCTTTGGAGAAACCCATGGGTAAGTGTCAATGCCAGGAAAGGTAAGCTGCTGCCAACTAAATCTTCTGCTAAATCGACCCAAATGCCAGCAACAAGGCCATTCTCTTGCATACAGAGCACACAGCCTGGTAAACATACACACGCTCCATTATTTTCCTCTCGGCGTTACCTTCACTATGAGGCCCCTCGCTCCTAAAAGCAGCTGCCCCTTGCCTTTTCCAAAGAGAAAGGCTGCTTTGTTTCCCCCAGGGACCCCCTCTTGCCTGGAACAGGAAATTCCCTGTCTTGTCAAAAATCTATAGGGATAAGGACCCCGAAGTGATCCTGCCAAAAAAAGGCAAGGATGGTGGGGGGAGGGTGGCAGCGGGAGAGAATAAGCTTGTGTAGCAGGTGCCAGAGCCCACCCCCCAGTCCTGGGCGGCCCAGACACAACCCCAGCCTTTCTCTGCTAGGAGAAGGGCCTTGGGGATTGTGCAGGAGCCATCTTGGGGGAGGGAGAGGGGGGAGGGAGGCTGGCTGGCTGGAGGAGGGGCTGGAGCGTGAGCATCTTAGAGAAATGCACAGGCAGGCAGGCTTCCTCTCTCTCTCTCTCTCTCTCTCCCTCTCTCTCTCTCTCTCACACACACACACACGCACACACCTGCTTGTAAAGATACATAACCGTGCACGTAGCAACACCCATTCATATTGTACGGACTCAATAACTTGTGCTCATAGGAGCATCCATCTACGTCCCGTTTAGCCACCCATGTACAAATCACAGGTCCACATACAACGCCCGCTTTGCTCAAGGGAGGCATCCTACCAAAACACAGCCGACGGACCTAAGGATACGCCCGCCTGAGGATGCACCCCGGAGCCCAGGAGATGGGCGCTGTAGGTTCGGTGGGGGGATCAGAAAGACAGACATGCTGGGAACACACCCAGTCCCCTTCTCCAGCGACAACAAAAGGAGGATGCAGAGCCGGAAAAGAAGAGGCAGGGCAGGGTCTCTCCCCCTCCTTCCCGCGCCGCCGCTGTGTCGGCTGCCTCCCCCCTCCGCGGCCCCAATCCCCGTTCCAGGAGCCGGTTTACTCCTCGCCCCTGCCCTCGCTCGCTCGCGCTCACCGCCTGCTCGTTCCCGGCCGTGCCGTACGCTCTTGGTGCCGCTGTCTCTCGGCGCCCGGGCCGGGCGGCACAGGGGACGGCGCGGCGACTCCCCCGGCCCCAGCCCAGCCCGGCCCGGCCTCAGAGTGGGCGGCTGTTCGGCCAGCAGCAACAGCGGCCCCTGCGCCCCATCCCGGGCAGCACAGCGGAGCCGAGGCAATCGGGAGGACGGGCTGGCGGCCAGGCGGGGAGCGTACCGGGCCTGCTTGGGCGCGCCAGCAGCAGCTCCGCCTCCTTCACACTCAGCGCCGCCCAGGCCAACCCCTTCCAGCCTTTCCTATCAAGGCCGCCGCCGCCCTCTTCCGCCCCATGTAGTACAACAGGCCTGGGGGGCTCCTCTCCAAGAAGTCACATGGGAGATGATCGAAATCTTCACGGGCGTCCACGGGATTGGTGGAGTTCCAGATTCATCCCCGGATCTAAGTCTCGGTCACAAGGTGTGTATGTGGGAGGAGGGCTTGATCGTGCAACAGGAAAGGATGGGGATGAGATTTTCAGGCTGCAGGATCCAGCGAAGTTTAATTGAGTTAGAACACCGCTTCAGATGAGGCGAATTCGTTCGTGTGGAACAAATTTTCACAGTCCCGCTCCGGATGTTCCGAGTACACGCAACAGAAAGTACCTTTGAACGCATGAAGAGCGTCTTTCCCTCACTTCTAAATAAACCCACCGCTCATCTCGTCCCGGTAATTAAAGGGGCAGATACTCCCAGATACTTCTTGGCCCAGGCAGGCCCCACGCCTTGGGCCTCATCTGCCCCCACCCTCGAAATGAACCATTTCCAGGGTCAAAGCCGTTGCCAGTTTTGAAAAGGGAAAGGACATTTAGCTTGGTATTCTGAAATCATTGGTGCTCTGTAGGGCTTGAACATCCAGGAATTAGATGGGTTAGTGAGCATCTGTTTCATTTCCAGTGTGGCACAGATCTCGTAGCCTGATCGATATCCCATGGTATTGTAGTTCAGGGTGGAAGGGAGATACACAACCTTTGGGAGGCATTCAGGTTCCCACTGTTTTTTCTCTGTTCTGTATTTGACCTTCAAATGGACAGGTAGCTGTAGTTGGGAGTGACAGCAAGAGCAACACCCCCATAATACTGCCACAGTGCTTCCTCTAAACATGGCCTCAAACCCTCCCTCTCTCATATACTTCTTTGGGCAGGGTTATATCCAGAAATGTTGAGTGTGCCTATCAGCAGCACCTGGAAAGCAAATGGAGATGGGAGGATGGGGCAATGCCAGTGCCACCCACACAAGGGATACATGGAGCTTAAGGTCTTAATTCTAGGCCAGTTGGAAACTAGAACCAGCAAGGCATATTTACTGTCTATTCCCAAAATGTCGTCTGTATTGAGAGATCCTTGTGCTATCAGTTGGGTAACTACAAATTGAGCATATCCAGGGAAAGGAAATAGACCATTCAGGGGCATAATCCAGAGAAAGCTCTTTGGAACCATAGATTCAGGTGGGGTCTACGTGTGTCCAACACTACTCTGGTCTGTGCCCTTCATTTCTAACTGTTGTAAACAACCATATCAATAAGACAAATGATGCACAAAAAGATATAACGCATACAACTACTATAATTCATTATCGATAATTATCAGCCACTAACTCGTATGGGGTTTCCCAAACGTTCTCTGTATGTAAGAGGCCTTTATTGTAGACCAAGTCCAATAAGGATGCTATATCTTCCTGTCTGGCTCAGACAACTTGTTTTTTACATTTCATCTTATTCCACTCCCAGCACATCTTGATTTGCTACACCTTCCCTCAAGTTTCTTTTTCAGCCATTCTGTACAATGCATCTGGGTTGAAGCAGAGACAGGGTTGCAAACATTTTGAGTGACAGGGCTTTTTCTGCAGGGATAAGGAGTTACATTACTAGAGATCATGGTTTGGAAGAGAGAGATGGTAACAGTTACAATGGTGAGAAACCCATAGTAAGGATACTAGTCTTTAGAATGTGAAGTATGGATTGTTCACATGTATTTAGAAAACAGTACTGCTTTCCCTTTATTCCATATTTACTATCTATATAAATTTAATTGCATCTTGACTTAGTTTGCTCAAGTCAAGGCTGATGAAATGGCACCTGAGTCCCAGAACTCTTTTGAGTCAAGCCAAGCAAAGAAATACAGTAACTCCTTTATAAAGACTTACCCAATGGCACATAACTAACAGGCAGCCCACTAACAGGCAGCCCCAATGAAAAAATAATATATGAACATATGAAACTCAGCTGCTTTATACAGTATCCGTTCATTGATCCTCCACCTAATCTAATATTGTCTACTTTGACAGTGGATTTTTAAGGTTCGGAACTACCTGAGCTTTTTAAATGGAGATGCTAATAACTGACCCTGGATTTTAGGCATGCAAAGCATGGGCTGTGTCACAGATTAACAGCCCCTGCCAAAGGGTAACAAATAGGACCATATGGCTGTTGTCAAGACAAGCTGGCCTCCAAAGCACCTTCACCCCAATATCCTCTTACTGGAATCAGCTATCCAATAAGTGTGTTCCAGTCTTCAGCAGGATTTACAGTACCTTCCTAGTTAAATGTCTGCAGGCTGCAAATTCTGAACAAAGGAATATGTGTGTGTGTGTGTTTTCCTCTGAGCTTCCCAGCCCTATCCCTACTGCCTGCCCCAGTTTGCACTGCAGCGTTCTCCTCCAACTATCATGTAACCTGATGAGCACAGTGGCTTCAGACACTCTGCTGCAGACCACGCCAACATTCCTGTCCAAGCACATCAGAGCTCATTCAGTGTCAGTGCAATATTGCAGGTCTCATGTGTTTGTTATTTTCACTCTCCCCCCGTGCTGTCACGGTCCCCAGCTCTTCTTTCCAGCTTCGCTTGCCAGCCTATTGCTTGGCCCAGTAATCTTACCTTTCTACCATACCCAACAACTTGCATGCTCACTAAGTGGGAGCGGGAACACAAACATCCTGGAAGACCTGATTCTTCTCCAGCACCCACCCACTATGCTAGCAGGATCCCTGCCAGCTCATTAGGCTGATGAGCCAGCTTGGCTCCTCATGCTGGGCACTCTGCAAACATTGAAAGTGAATGGATTTGCTGCATCTTAGAGCAGATTTGCAGGGATGTGGCAGAAATTGCCCAGGGAGCAGACACTAAGCCAGCAAAAGCACTGCAATTGTGTTTAAATCTCCTGGAGGGAGAAATTGGAGAATTTCACTCCCTGTGCAGGCTCGGGCTCAGTCTGCAATGCCTCAAAACTCATCCACATGACATAGGACTGGCAGATGGGGCCTCATTATATGTAACAAAGAAACTTTTTCAGAAAAGTGCTGACAGGATCCCGGAGCGCAATAGCTCCTGTGGTAGAAATCACACACAAAAAAGATCCACGATGAGGCAGGTGGAAGTAAGGAAAAGGGCCTTTTCTATTGTAGCATCTCACTGCTGGGATGCTCGCCCCAACACTTAGCACTGATTATGACCTCATTATTGGCATCAGGCACATACCTTTTTATTTTCCTAGACTTTTTAAATGCTGACTGAAGTGAGGTAGGAAGGAGAGGAAGCAGCAGTCAGGCACCCCTCCATCATGCTTCAGTACAGCTCCAGCTGAGAACCCCTTTGCCAACTGTTGCTGTCACATCAGATGTAGAGGAATTAGCTACCCTTCCACTATGCCCTTGGCCTGCTGAACTTTGCAACTAAGAATCTAGTAACTTTGCAGCTAAGAATGTGCTTTTTTCCTCTTCCCTCCCAGCCCCCTTTCCTTTTGTGTAGCATCTTTTAGATTGTAAACCTGTGAGTGTAAGCTGCCTTGAGAGCCTTTTTTTTGGCTAAAGGGCAGGAGTATAGTGCTATAAATAAGTAAAAGATGTGGTTCTTAATCCTGATGCTATTTTTATACTTCTATGGTTAACCAGATTTCCCACTTCTATTGTTTCCTGGCCCTGATCACTTTTTAAGATAATAATCTGCTTTTTTCAACACCAAGCCACAATGCAGAAAGTACAGGATATACATTTCTTTAAAAAAATACCCAGAAAAAATGCAGCAGAGGAGCAGCTGAGCCAAAGGAGATCACTTTACAGAGTGCTGCACCCCAGCAGAAGGTGATGGACGTCCGCAGACTACATCTCTGAGCCAGTAGCCTAATTATGTTTTGACTGAAGGCAAATGCAGCTCTACTGGCTAGTTGGGCCTTCTTATGTCACAGAACTGCAACCTGGCCAAGTGGGATTCAGGGGATCCTAAAAAGTTCATAGCATATTCCAAATGAGAATCAAATCAAACTAAAGCCCACCACTTTGGAATAATGCTACAGTGACAAAAAATCCATATATGGAAGTAGGAAGATAGGCATTCTCTTCAAATCTGTCTGCATCTTGTAGCAGCAGCCATTTCATAAAAAAGTGAATAGGAATACATTGAACTGGGATGCTCAAATCTGGACTAGACACGCATGTAAAAGGTCAGGTTTTAAGACCTTATCTACATAAAGCAAGCCCTCTTCCCTGCAATTACAATGGAAAAAAAATTAAGGGTATGAAATATATGTAATGGAAGCCATTGCAAATAATTCAGAATACAGGCCTAGACCTAGCTAACTCAGTGGAAAAAGAAATGAACGGTGGGGACCATTGGGCTGCATCCAAAAGTAGGTAAGGCATGTAATGTTGCATAAAGTTGGGAACAATAAATCTATCATCCCTGACTAGACGGCTCCAATTTGGGTAAAATAGCTCTAGGCTCGCTGCTATTAACTCTGCTCCACAGCAAGAGGTTAGCTTGCCATTTATCTAACCACAATGAAGTTTGAAGCTACGTGTGCTCTAAATTTGCACAGGCCATCACCATCTAGCAATCAAAATATGTAAATATCTGAATTGAGGGGACTTGTCCTTGACATGGCCAGTGAGGCTTCCACCATCATTCTCCCTACTAAAAGTATCATGGCACAAGTCTATCGATTTCGCCCTCGGTGATTGGAAGCCCCAGAACTCAGAGGCTCCTGATCATCCAGTGCAGGATGGAAGGAGCGGCAGAGACAATCTTCGCCTCCATGTCCTCCTACCCTGCAGGTTTTGCTAGATGGGCTTTTTAGATGGGAACTTCAGAGGGGGGAAGAGGCTCAGGATAACTCATATCCTGGCCTCTCCCATCTTCTCTCCCCCCAGAATGCCCCCTTTCCTTTTTAAAAATTATTGTATTGAGTTTTACATTTATAACAAAAGGATGTAACATCCAAAAACAATAAACAAACATAGTATACCCTTGATATACACGATCATCAAACAAAATTAATCAGGTGACACAGTGGACTGATTGTAATTGTATATAGTCAAAGCTAGAGGAAAATGTCAAAACAATTCCCCCACCCCGAAATCGTATCCTCGCAGATCTTTCCAGCATGTTCCATGAGTTGATGGAGGTACAGTAATGTCCTTATTGCTATTAGCAAAATTAATAAATGACTCCCAGGTTCTACAGAAGTTATCGTTACATGTCTCAGATCTATACTGACTAACCTGTTTTGTTAGTTTTTCCATCAATGCCAGAGACCAAAGTTTATTTCTCCATATAGTAAGGGATGCTGATTGTCCTTTCTTTCATGAAGATGCTATTACAATTCTAGTAGCAACATATAGAAAAGTAAGAAGTTCTTTATGTGCCAGTTTAGTTATTTATTTTCCTTCAAAAATGGCTAATAGAGCTAATTGGTGGGGGGAGAAGTTAATTTTTTTGTTGAGTAATCTTTTCAGCTTTTTTGAAGACATTTCTCCAAAGCTGGTTTACTGAGGGGCAAAGCCACCACATATGAAAGTTCATGCCAATTTCATCACATCCTCTCCAACATTTTGGGGATGTTGAGTTACTAATATGACTTAATTTCACTGAGATAAGGTACCATTGATACAGTAATTTCATAAGAGTTCTCTTTTATTTTAGCAGAAACATTTAAATAAGGCACTAGTCCAAATTCCATTTCAGCTAGAATTATCAATAGGTTTGCCCAAGTCTCTTTCCCAAGCTGTTTTGATACCTTCTGAGGATCCATATTTAATATCAATTAGCATATTATATAGTTCTGAAACTAACCATTTAGTGTCTTTGTTTTTGCAATGACAGATTCAAAGTCAGTTAGTGGGCAAACTACTTCTGCTTTCACTTAAGGCTTTGCTGTAAAGAAAGAAATATGATTATTTTGTGTTTTTGTTCTGAAGCATATCTCTGAGTTGTTCACCAGACATAGGGCACACATCCACAATAAGTATTTCAGTCTATACAGCCCAGCCTGTTCCCAGCCCTAAAAAACCTTTCTAATTTATTTGGATCAAAAAATAACGGATGAATGAAAGGAATCATAGAAGGCTCAGGAGCAAGGAATTTGTGCCATCTTTTCCAAGTTTCCATAATGGTAATCCTCTTAGCTCTATTAATTCATTATTGGCTGCCTCCAATCCAATCCACGTGTTTTCAGGTTGGTTGATCAAAACCTGAGCTAGCTGTTTGAGATGATATGCATCATAATATGACACAAAATCAGGAATGCCCAAACCATCTAATTTGGAATTTTAATGTTTTGATAATCTTGCCTTTTTCTTGTCATGAATAAAATCCATTATGTGTGATTACCATCTGTTTAAGTATTTCACTGAGAGAGAAATAGGCAAGATCTGAAATAAATAAAAAATTGGGGGCAGAATAGTCATCTTTACAGCAGCAATTTTCCCTAACCATGAAAGTTTTAATTTCCCCCAATTCTTAAAATAACCTAAAACTTGGGTAAGTAAAGGTTTAAAGTTTAGTTTGATCACATTTTGTATTGACTTTGAAAAATATATACCTAAATAGTTTGTGTTCTTGGCATTTGTTGGGATACCAGTAGTTTTTGTGAGCTCATCTTTAGTTTCTTTAGACAGATTCATATATATATATATATATATATATATATATATATATATATATATAAAATTTTTATTGATCGTCAGCGCCTATATGAATCTTTACCCCTTTAATCTGGATTCCTTCAATTGAGTTAGCATTTCTTATAAGATTGGCCAGTGGTTCTATGGATAAAGCAGATAAAAGAGGAGTTAAGGGGTACTCATGCTTGGTGCCTCAATATATTGAGACAAGTGATGAATCCAGATCATTTGTTCTGATCAGTGCAGAATTGGAACAGTATAAAAATTTCAAAGTATTTGTAAATTTTGAACCTAGCTCCATAGCATTCCCCAGTTCATGAATGAACCCCCATTCCAATTTGTCAAAAGCTTTTGACACATCAAGGGAGACGATGGCGCAGGGTCAATTCTTATTGTGAGAATGAAAAATCACATTTAACAGCCTTCTTAGAGGATCAGAGATATGTCTGCCTTACTTAGATGCAATTTTATTTAACCTCAAAGCCAAAATTCCTGTAAACAGTTTATAATCTTAGTTGACCAATGAAATTGGTCTGTAGTTTTCTACTTCCTCTATGTTTTATTTGGTTTAGGCAAAAAAATTACCCAAGAGGTTTTCCATGTCTCTGAGATGGGCTTGTTGTCCAAGATGTCATTGAGTAATTTCAGCAAAAATGGCATTAGTAAGGGCTCAAAGGTCGTATAAAAACCTCGAGTGAAGCCATCTGTCCCAGGAGCCTTATTTTTCTTTAGTTTTTTTTAGTGGCTAAATGAATGTCCTCTTGTGTGATTTTTTTATTTAAAAAGTCTTTTATGCTCTAATGATATTTGAGAAACTGAAGATTTATTTAAGAGTGATTTGATTCCATTTCGTTCATTAAAGTATTTGCTGAGTATTTCATTGATTTGGGATGGAATAAAAACTCTATGCCATTGGTGTCTCTAATTGAATATATTCTATTTTTGTTTTTTTCTGATATAACTTGCTAAATGTTCAGATGATTTGTTGTCAATTCGTATTTTTTATCCACATAATTCAAATTCATTGTAATTTTATATAAATCTAGAGTTTTCAATTCAGCTTTTTTACTTGTCAGTTGTTTTAGAGTTCGAGGACTACCTGTTTTCTAATGCTGATCTTCCAGAGCTTTAATCTATGCCTCTATTTTCTTCATTTGAGCCTCTTTTATTTATTTTTTATTGTGCTCATTTCTTTTATATAATGCTCTCTAATCACTGCCTTTAAGGTGACCCAAATTGTATTGTTTGGCATTTCCGGGGTCAAATTCTCTTTAAAAAAATTTTATTTGTTCACAAATTTCCTGTTTTTGTAATAGTATGAGGTGAAATTTCCAGCTATAGGACTTATGTGCACAGTTTTCCAAGTGAAACACTGCTGAGACTGAAGCAAGATCCGATATTGTTATGGATCCTATTTTGGGTTCGTTTAGCTCAGCTCACCCATATTTGAAGATAAAATATAATCTATACGCGAGTCTGAGCCATGACGCTTGAAGAAGGCATAATCCCTTTCTATTGGCTGGTGAGATCTTCAAACATCACAAAGCCCAAGCTGATGAACACACACCAGTTCTGATTTGCCACACCCCCTTTCCGAATGTGCTTTTTTAATCTCTTTCCATTTCCTAATTCTTTCCATGCCAGCTGTGAGGGGCAGGGGTCTTGAATCTCCAACTCCCTCTTTAAAGGTCAGAGCCTTGTCTCTGACCATAGAGAGGTGAATCCACACTAATCTATGGCCCCTCAGACAATATCTAAGGGTCACAGGATTGCTCCCTTAGCATCATCCAATTAAAAGTCAGAAAATTAATCCATTACAGTCACCTTAGGAGAGAACATTAGGATGCCATCAGGATAAAGATTATGCTCTTTAATTTCAATGCCTTTTATATCCACACCTCAATACTTAACTAAAGCTAGCAGCCCAACAATCAAATTAGAAGTGGTAGCCTGCTATAGCTTAAATGGGTCTGATTTTTCCCCACAGCAGGATTTTAAAGGACCAGCTAGGCCTTTGAAAAGTGCCAAGAGAGTCCCCACAAGACCATCTTTCCCTTCAGAATAAACAGCAGAATCACAAATGTAAATTGAAAGCATTTTTACTCAAGGTCATGGAAAATTTAGAAGAGAGGCTAAACATACTGTTTCAAGAAATGTTTCAGGAAATCCCTCAATGCAGGGTTCTATGCCAGCAGAAAACCAAAGGTGGTATTAGCAACCTGCAGTATATTTGGTCAGCTCCTGTAGGAATGTATGAACTGCTTTTTTCTATTCAAAAGTACAAGGAAGGAAGTATTGCCATAAATAATGAAGTAACTAATATGTGAAGGGAGGTGCAGGAAGAGGTAGAAAGAACAGGGCTGACCTCTTCTGTACGTCCCTTTTAAAAAGTGGCATCACTGTGCCCCCTAAAGGTTTTCAGATAGTTGAGAAGAGACTATTAGGATTCCAGCTCTGGTGTTATCAGCTTATGTAGATGGGTGGTAACTATCTCCACCTTGGCTTTCTGTGCATGTTGCTGCCTGAGGTCCAGCTCTTTTCTCCCCCTCAGCAGTTAGCAGAAAAGGCTTTAAAAAGATGTAGGACTAGATTACAGATGGCAAATCCTGCTCAGCACAAGGGCTTAAACTACAAGATCCTCAAAGTCTCATCAAACCCTAACATTTTAGTTTTCCCCTTCTGCGAACTGAATAACTGATGTCTGATTTAAAACTTGCATTTCATCTCTCTTGTCTCATGGATTGTATATTATGTTAACTGATGTTGCAAGCTGCCTTGGGGACCCCAGGGCAGGATCTAAATACCTTAAATAAAGAAATAGGCTTTATGATCCTTGGGGTGCCAGGATGAAGCTACAGGAGTATGCTGGAAGTGCATGCATGCTAGGATTGGATCCTGCAACTGGTTTGGCAATCCCTACTTCCACAGGACAACTGAGTCTATGTCCTGGAGTCATGCATTTGCTTGAGCAGGGCACTTCAGCACCATAGGTTACTGTTAAATGGTGTAAGTCCAACTACCATAGAACAGCTTGTAGCTGTTAGGAAATGTCATGCTTGGTACACAAGCCCAAAACGTTTAGGTGCACAGTGATTCCAGAAGTTCTTGAGAGTACTGAGTTTGTGAACTGCACTCTTGTCCTCAATTAAAACCTATGAGAATGACCCCTTTTCCTCAGTCAGCTTGGCTTGCACAACAAAATTGACCACTTCATAGTAGAGCGCCTCCGACCTTTTTCTACTTCAAGAGCTCAGTTCATGCACTTACCTGTTATTGCTGAAAACATAGAGGAATAGATTCTAAAATTAGGGGTTAAGTCTATATCTCATATTAACTGATAGGACAAACCATGACTTGAGTCTCACTGATTTCAACAGAAAGTGAAGTCAACTGACTTAGTCTGGATCCACCTCAAGTGTCTTTATTACATTTATAGCTCTCTTTTCCCCCCAAGAATGCCCTTCAGCCATTTTGTCCTCACAACAACCTAGTGAGATAGGTTAGGCTGAGAGATAGTGATGGGCCCAAAATCACCCAATATGTTTCATGGTTGAGTGGGGATTTGCACGTAGGTCCCTCCAGCCCTAGTCTGACCACTACATCCCACTGGCACATTTACTACATACCTGAATTGTATTTTTCACATGTGAAAACCTATTCCCATTACAGGGTGGGGCATAAGCAAGTACTTATACTAATTCAGATCTCTCTGGCACTGTAGAGAACAGCGGGACAGAAGACATACTTGCATTAGAGTTTTGAAATCCTGCAGTGATCGGGAGATTAGAGCATTCAAAGAAAGCAGCAGCTGACCATAATTCAAGCGCTTTTAAACAAACCACAGAAATTAAATAGAACAGCATGACCCCATAAATATGAGGCTTGCCAATATACACCCACTCTTTGAGTGCCTTTGTTCCAGGCTGATGCCTCTGCAAACAGAAAGTCACGCAGGAATTGGTCTAAATGAAAATTAGGGATGGTTCCCTTACACAGAAACTCATGACAGACAGAACTCCTAAAGGCTCTTCATGCAACTGCTCCTAGAATTCACTAAGCAAAGGATGAGAGCAAGCACTTGGACAAGAGGTTATTTCTACAACGGGCTAATAGAAAGATAATCCAGCTTGGTATATAAAGCCACATGTTATATGTTCCAGATGTACAATAAAGACATTTTAAGGGTATGCCTATACACCTAAAAAATGTAAAGTGTAAATACATGAACACATACAGGTACACTCATCAGGGACCCATGGTTAGCTACAGCTCCCTGCTGAGTCATTAGCAAACTGTTGATTTTGCGTAATGTGTGAAATGTACATAACGTATCTCAAACAACTGGCATTTAAGACCTATTAAAATCAGCCTGTGCTAATAAGTCTTCAGTTTAGAAAGACATTTAAAACCCAAGCTGATTTTTAATAGGAGATCTTAGAAGCCTGTTATTTGAGATACTCAGGGAATTTCACACATTATGCAGTTCAAATGAGCTCATTTGGCGCTTGAAGTAAATGTTTTGCCTCTTTCTTTTGATTTGCATTGTGGCTCTGTGCATAATCTATAACAGTGTATATTTCCTGATTTTACTTTATCCCATGAACTGCTCTGCATGCCCTAACTAGTTCAATGAACAACAGGCATTCCAGAGAAATAGCAATTATTAATCACAGTACAAAATGTTTTCATTATCATTCATTTTAATAACCAATCATTTGTGATGCTTCAGAGAATTCCAAAAATTATGCCTCTCAACTCCTATGTGCCCCTTCAGTATGAAGCAGGTGTGTCTAGGAGGGCATCTGCCACAGCCTGCAGTGCCAAGACTATAGCCAGTGCCACCCATTACTCAGGGGAAAAAAATGGGCCATCAGAGCCAGCAGGAGCTGGGGCAGTGGGAGGGGCACAGCAGCAGGGGGCACACAAAGAGGGGCAACCAATGGGGATACGAACGGCTTTCTTTCACAGGACATCACATTGCAGTTGGCAGTGATTTGCCACAAGAGTGCTAGGGCTGCAGCACCCTAGCCTCCTTCCACCTAGGCATCCAGCCCCTTCCTTCTGGGGAAGGGGAGCAGAAAAAGGATGGGGGAAGGGTAGATTCTCACACATACACATCAATTGGTCAGGTTCTTCCATGGCCCAGGAGGCGAAGATCACAGGAATAACTTTATACACCAAGCTCCGCCCCAGGCCAACAGGAGACATTAAATAAGTATGTACAGAATCTGCAGTTGGCAGACAGACAGGTGGCAAAGGGCTTAGTCACCCATTTTCACTTTAGATGTCTGCAAAATACAAAAAGGTCAGAAGGTCAGAAGATTTCTGTGCTCCATTAATTACACTCCTCTACATATCCCCTGCACAGTAGCACAGGGCGCAGAATCTTGATTCCCCCCCCCGGTACCCTATAGCCCACTAGCCATTAAGCTGCTGGGAAGGGAGAGGCATCCCCCACTCCTGACCTGTTCCCAGGGTGACCACCCACCCAATATCTGCTCTTCCTAGAAACCACCATCCCCAGTCCTGCCTGTCATGTTCTCTTATGGTACCACATTTGTTTAAATGAAATAGATTTTTTAAAAAAACATGTAACACTGCAAATGCATCCTCCTACTCAGGATCATGAGGAAACCCAGCAATCCGGGACAAGAGTACAGAGCAGCTGAGGAAAGTGTAGGGTCACTAGTGGGGAGAGGGGGGAATTGAAGAGTCAGATCTCCAGTGGGCTTGATGCGACTGGAAGGCTACTTGTCAAGTAAGTGGGCTGAAGCCAACCCAGGCTCAGGGCCATACTGTGAAAAGCCAATTCCTTGTCTCACCCTAACCTTGAAGCAGGTCTGGCTGGGAGCATCTTAAAACCATACCAGCACAGAGGACCACGACCCTTCTTTCGGAAACAGGACTTCCAATACGGAGAGCAGCTAAATCCAAAGGTTCTCAACTAAGAGCAGATGCACACCCCTTTGTACAAACCTGGAGACCCCCAAATGTTAACGGACTGCAATTGCCACCATCCTTTACCATTGGCTCTGGTGGCTCTGGCTGATGGAAGTTGCAGGCCAACAACATTTGGAGGGCACAAATTGCCCACCATTGGTCTAGAGAGCAGGCTAGTTCTGATTGCTGGTGTTTCCAACCCCTCTCCCCAACATCTGTTCTTCATGATGCCCTTGCTTATGGAGAAGATGGAGGTTGTAAATTAGATAAATCTGTCAGTGTTTTAGTGAACATCAGCCTTTCCTTTTCACACAATGGTTGGGAAATAGAGAATTTCCCAGGATGATCTTCTACTCTGTGTCTAACTTTTAGGATTCCCTGGGAGCAACTCCAGGTGTGGCAAGGGAGGCAGAAAGGGCTCACCTGCAGGATAGCCACAATGACTCCAAACAGCCCGATAGCACTGCCAAAGATTTCCACGATGAGGATCTTTACGAAGAGGCTGGCATTCTGGGCATCTGCCAATGCGGCACCACTGCCCACAATGCCCACGCATACCCCACAGAAGAGGTTGGAGAGGCCCACTGTCAAGCCTGCCCCAAACATGGAGAAACCTATAGGAGGAAAGAGCATTAGGAATAGGTAGCTCCCAGTTGCATCTTCAGTTTATCCCCAGCTTTCAGGAGTGTTCTCTGGTGGCAAAATATGAGAGATGATACCTTGGTCCAGCTCATGCGTCTCAAAACTATGTCTTTGTGGCACGACACAAGAATGGCACTGCTATTACAGCCATCCAAGAGAACAGCCACTGCCAACACAAACTTCAAGTAGTGCTGGTCTCTTCTGCGATGACAAAGCCCACGCACCCACCACACCACATAGCTGGCATACCAGACAATGCTACTGCAATACGGGGTAGGGAGAAGGCAGTGTTGTAAAGCCAATGGGCAGCATCCATGAGTTCCCTGCCTACTGCATACCGTTTGACAGCCTATCTATCAGTGCAAGAGCTCAATCTTGGTGGAGTTGTGCCAAGACACAACCCAAGGAGGGGAAGGTCCGTAGCTCAGTAGCAGAGCACATGCTTTGCATGCAGAAGGTTCTAGGTTCAGTCTCTGGCAACTCCAGAAAGAGATGGGAAAGACCATGCCTGAAACCCTGGAGAGCCTCTGCCAGACAGTGTAGCCAATACCGAGCTAGATGGAGCAATGATCTAAGAAGGCACTGTAAAAAAGCAATCCCTATGTAACTAGGGAAATCTGATGATCTCACAAGGTCAAGAGCAGTTCTGTCTACCTCCCCAAGTCTCTACAAACACAGCCTACCTGCATGATAGTTATTGGAACGAATCTCCTCAGGAGTTCTGCCACTAAATTGCTGTAAGAAAGGGAAGCAGTTTAGAAAGCAAAGAGGCACAAACCCAATTGGTACCCCAACAGATTAGAGTAACTCCAAGCCAGAGAGATTAGATGCAGTATACGCAAGCTTGCATTTACAGAAGCCCTCATCTTTGCTAGCATTTCAGGAGGGGGACCGAGGTAACTGAGGGATGACAAACCGTGCCCAACTAAGCTCCATATCTTTCACCAGCTCATAACTCAAGGCCCAAGCCAGAAACAGCCTAACACCACCCAGAACCTCTTGCATTTTCTTTGGATATGTGGAGGAGAGTCTGCTCTTAAAAGTAGGATTTATCCCAGAGGAAGAGCGTTCTTCTTTCTCCTTATTGCCTTGTAGGAATACCATCCCATGTTTCATGAGCCAAGTATCACTCTGCCCTACCAGGATTGGAGATATCAGCATAAGAGGTTGAACCAGGCTTGCTTTCTGCAATCAGGCTTCTGCCTAGCATAGTATAGCACCAGAGCTGCCTGGAATTAACCAGTACTACTCTCTTTGGCAAATAATCACTTTCTTTGCTCTCCCATGCTTGGCAACAGCTGGGTTAAGCTATCTTCAAATCAGATAAGCCAACAACTGGCAGAGCTAGTGTTGCACACAACTGCTTCCCTCCCATACACAAACCAGGTACCCCCATTACCTCTGCCATGTTGGTGATCACAATAGCCATGATGATCCCGTAGATAGCCACAGCTTCACAAAAGATGATGCTGCCGGGAGAAAAGACAGATTAGCTGCTGGGTGACAAATTTGGATGTGAGGCCAGGGAAGAGAGTGAAAGGAATGGAATGGCCTCTAAAGGGGGATCCACCACTTGAAACCCTGCCTTTCTAAAAAGGCAAAGTGATGTGCCCCAATACTGAAGGGTCTATGCTAGGTATCAAGGTGACAGCTGGCTTTATTATTGGACTTTGCACCACAGAAGAATTGCTTACCAGCTCCAACAAGGATCATATATGTATTTTACTGACAAGCATATTCTGTCTGTCTTTAAGCAGTTTCATTCCATTTAGTACTAAGCCAGCCTGTATAGTGATCTGATCTGACTCCTGTTGTGCCATTTATGGTGGCTCTGGTGAAAGGGCTCCACTTATTTGCGCTGCATCACATCAGTTGCAGTAAGGCAAATAAGGAGCCAAAATTTTGGAAGACGGGTTTCTCCTGCTTGCTTTCCCTTATCAAATTATTGTTATTTTATTTCTCAAAGTAGGACGCATCAGAATCTGATACCTCAACCCAATGCTCCAGAAACTGTTTTGCATTTCAGCAGAATACCCAGTATAGTTCCCATCCCCATACCGATAACCCATGAGGGCAGTATCTTCTTCAGTAGACAACCATGCTGTGAAACAAGGTCTCAAATTTTTTTTTGCCCTTGGCGAAGTGGCTCAGTTTGGACAACACACTAGTCAATGGTGGACTATTTAAGCAACCATTGATTAAATAGTCCCGTTGACTAACATGTCATCTGTTGGGCAAAAACCACATCCCGGTTGGTTATATCCATAAAATAACCAACGGAGATAACCAACGTTTTGCAGAGTTGTTTCTCTGCACAACCGTTGCTTATCGTGTCATGTGGCAGGCTCCTTCCATCCCCTCGAGCCTATCTTCAGCTGGACCCCTCCGTTGACGTCATTTTCATAGCAACAGGGCAGTGGGCGGCATTGTTATAGCCTCCCCAGTCCCTGTTGCTATGGAGATGAAGGCGAGGCAGGCACCAGCGCTGAGAGAACTGCTCCGCTGAGAGGGCATCACTTGTCTCAGCGGTGCCTCTTTCATCCCCATTTAGTTTTGAGGCAGAGAATGGAGAGACCTGTGACCGTCAGCTGTCCCCACTCTCTACCTTGAAACTAAATGGTGACGGAAGAGGCGCCACCGAGACAACTGATGCCCTCTCAGCGCCGATGCATCCTTCGCCGGCGGAAGCCTCTCACTGAGTGGCATATAAGGAAACCGCTCCTGAACTTCCTCCTTCTCCAGCGGGTATGTGCCGAGGATGCCCGCTGCACCCACTGCAGGAGGAAGCTCCAGAGCGGTCTCCTCACATGTCATGCAATGAGAGGCTTCCGTTGGCAAAAGACACATCGGCGCCTGTGGCGCCCCCATCGCCTGTCCCTCTGCACCGGCCACAGTGAGAACCAGTGGGCGTGTCACCTCCAATGACAAGGGAGGCGCCGCACCCACTGGAGCATCAGCAAATTAATCCCATCTCCTGTCATGAGAAGAGACGGCTCTGACAGCACTTATTTCTCTGGCAACGGTGCGTCTCTGTGCAGTGTGTCTTTCCTCCCCGTGGAATAGTGGCGCCCCGATAAAGTAAGTGGTAACCAGCGCTGACATTCCATGGGGAGGGCTGAGAGGGGTGGGGAAAGATAACAATTCAACGGAGTAGGGATAGTCGACTCCATGGAGCAGCACTTCTGTGTCACCCAAGGGAACCACGCAAATTGTCATCTGTGGAGTGGACTATCTTCTTCTTATGGAGACAAAAATTGTATGTTGCATTTTACTGCTGTTCCATTTTGCTTTTCTCTAATCTCGTTCCATCTTAGATTACAGAGAGTGAATTCTGAACATTTCTACAAGTTTTAGCAGCCAGGACAGATCCCAGAGGTTTCAGGCTCATGCCTAGACCTAAGGAAACAAACATGGATTATGGTAGTTCAAGAGGTGCCTGTTTGTTGCTTGAAGCTGCTGGCTAAGTCTTTGATGCTCAGCTGTCACAACAATGCCAGGGCAAATAGAAAGCAATTCCGCATCATGCACATTCTCACAGCTAAACAGGGCAACTTCATCTGCCAGGTATGGAAAACAGGCACATTAAGGAGTCTCTATCTACAGCTGAGATAGAGGATGGACAAGGGAGGTTTCTGACTTGTAGTACCTATGTCTACAAGCACATGTTGAGAAAAGGGTTCCTCTCACCTGACCAGATTTTTGGTTTTGATCCGAGGTGCTTTGACACCACCACCGATGATGCTGGATCCAGTGATGTAAATGCCCCTGAAAGCATAGCCACAGAAGGGTTAGATGAGAAGCACTCAGTAGTATATGATCAAAATGCCACACTAAATGCTCAGAGGCAGAGCCAGCTGGTAGCAAAAGGCAAAGGAAGTTGTTTTGATTGGGCCCAGCACTGAATTTATTTATTCATGCTTTAAGGGAACAATCCTATGCATGTCTATACATTCCTACAAGTCCCAGTACAGTTGGTGAGGGAATACTGGGAGTTGTGTGACTTTTTTCTGCTAAACATGCTTACTTGAGTACACTACATCTTGGGACCAGCCCTATCTAGCAGACACCAAAGCAGAACTCAACAGTATTGGCGCAGCAGGGTGATGTCAGCTAGCAGGTGATGGAGGGGGCTCACACTCACCAGGCAGCACCCACCACTGACAGCGAGATGGCTAGTCCAATGCCCAGGTTGGACCACATATACGGCGAAGTCTCGGTGAGGAACCTGTATATAGAGGAATATCTTATGAATACTATATGCTTCAACCCAGCATAGTTCCCACAGAGAAAGAGCACCCCTACTCAGAACAGGTTGGTGGGATCTTCTCCTTTAGGGACAGAATTCAGCAGGTCTGTCTCACGCTCCAGCTCAAGAGTCACCGGGAACTAATATCCTCTCCCCAGTGCAGCAGCTAAAAGGCCATGTTGGGGAGGGGATATTTGTTATGGGTTGGGAGGAGAAGACCACTGCAGGAAAGCTGTGCTGAGCTGAAGCGCTACCAGGCTGGCGTAGGCAGCAGCACAGGGAGGCCTTGAAAGCAGGGAGGGGCAGCAGACTGGTTGACACACTGCCCAAGAGGGTACTCTTGGGTGAGCCCTAGAACTAGCAGAAGCAGGCTATGGGTCGTGACAAATCCTCTGGATTCCTAGCCCTTTACCACAGACTGGGGAGCACGCAGACAACCAGCTGTCACTGTTTGCAGGCCCAGCCAACATTCAGGAGCCCAAAGAAAAGCCAAGAGCTTTGCGGGGGGGGGGGGGGATCTCAAGATGCCTGTGCAGATAAGCCACCAAAATCTGAGCAGCACAAGGCCTGTAAACCAAATCTAAGTAAGGGGAAGGGCAGCCAGCTGACCAGCAGGCAAAGTGATGCAATTAGCAGAATTGATTGGTGAAAGGGAATTTATTTATTTATTTATTTATTTATTTATTGCATTTTTATACCGCCCTATAGCCGAAGCTCTCTGGGCGGTTCACAAAAATTAAAACCATAAAATCATTTTAAAAATATAAAACAAGCCACAATCCAAAAACAACAAATAACATACAATCTAAAAACACAACCAGAATAAAACCAGAATAAAACCAGCAGCAGGAATTAATACAGATTAAAATACAAATTTAAAACAGCAAGGATTAAAATTGAGTTCATTTAACTGTTAAAATAACTGTTAAAATACCGCCATCAATACTGTTGTCAACAAACGGGGAATGGGAGGGAGGCCGTCTGCTTGTGGATGTAACCAGGCCGAGCCCTGCCTACTCCACCCGCTACCCCTTGTAGCGGAACACTATGAAGCCTCCAGTGATCCACAAGTTCCAAAAAGGAGAGCTGCGGTAGAAAGTTACTGTCAGCCCCTAAGCTCTGTTCCCCGATTGATTGTGGGGAACATCCATAAGCCACTTTGCCCCAATGCTACCCCAACCTCAGAGAGAAAGGGAGCCCCCTTACCATGCCACATCGAATCGGAAGCCCAGGCCAAATATGGTGTAGCAGATTCCTGGAAGACAAGAAGAGCAACACTGAAGGCTTCTACCTTTTTCCTTCTTCAAAGCCCGAAGTGTGACAGCACCAGTTGGCAGCACTTACGCTGGGCAACTAGCCCCAGATCTCCCACAGGGAAAACAGAAAGGGAGAGGGTTTCCTTTTAAAATGATCGTTATACAGGTTATATCACAGAGGTTCATGGTGCTATGTCACTGTTCCCCTTTCTGTAGTGCTTTGTTGTGCCAATAGGATTTAAACAGACATCACATTCCCCACCTACAGCAGGGTGGGGAATCTCTTCAGCTGGAAGATGGGATTCAATTTTGTAGAAGCTCTTGGGGGTGGCAGCTGAAGACAAAAGGGATGGACCAAAACTATCAGCACACTGTCCCTTAAAGTGTTTGCTCCCAGTAGCTAAGCCTTAGGAGATACAGTTCAACATTTTAGAATGGGGAGAACACACACAAAAGCTGGGAAACCACCAAATGATTGGTGGTTGTGGGAAAGGTGGGGGGCAGAATTGCCTGGGGAAACCCAGAGCGTTGGATATGTCCCCCAGGCCTGAGTTTCCCCACCCCTAACCAACAGGTTTCTCATTGTATACCAGCAAAGTTAAAAATAATAACAACAACAACACACAAACCTACAGAAAATCTTGCTTTTCTCTATATTTCCTCTGAATGCTGCAGCACTGATCCACATAAGAATACAATGCCTTGGTTCTAAAATAATCAGCTGCGATTTCTGTTGACACTATACAAAGTAGCCATAATTAAAGCTCTTCTAAATGTTACTTTTGGCAGTTACAGACGGCCTGAGAAGGGAGAGGCAGCCATCATATTATTAATGCAGGGTTGGAGCCAGACTTTGTGTTATGCAAAAGGAAGGGCTCATTCCATCCACAGAAGGAGTTTGATCAAGGAGGGTGGATGAGGTGGGGAAGGTGCTGCTGGAAGACGGGAGGAGGTGACGCTTGCCTCTTCTCCCCTGAAGCCACTTGCAGCTCCAAAAATCAGCTGGAGGACTCCCAACCATTTAGATTTTCTGAGGGCACAAGCAGCTCCAAGAGGGGGTAGCAGTGGAACTCCTGCTGGTGGAACCAAAGTCGGGATCCGACTCATATCGGTTGAGTCCTGGGATAAATATAGACAAAAGAGAGCTCCTGACATATCATCGTTAGCTTCTGTAATAAGTGGTTTGTATTTTAATTTTGATCAAGATTTAAGAAATTTTAGTTTATTGGGAAAGTATACAGTAGATGAAGACAACACTATATATTAATATGGTAATCGCCCATAACAAAATTAGTGTCATGGAAGGAGAGCATGACTGGGTTTACAGAACATGCTAACCACCTAGTGTGGGTTGTTGTTAAACCATAAGCTATCGTGTTGTCTGAATACAGAACATTTTCTGCAGGGGTGCTTGTTAACCATGCAGCGTGACTTGTTAACCACCCTGAACGAGTCATGGTTTGTTTGAGAAAAATAAACCATACTGCAACCAACAAGGTGGTTTGTTTGAGAAAAATAAACCATACTGCATGGCTAACAGAGAACCCTTCATAAAATGTATTGCATTCAGACAACACGATAATCAATGGTGAATTAGCATGTTGTGTGAACCCAGCTATGTCTCCTTTTAGCAATATATTCAGATTACAGGGAGCATATAACTCCCCTGTTAAAACAGCTGCACTGGCTTCTGGTTTGTTTCTGGGCACAATTCAAAGTGCTGGTTATAACCTATAAAGCCCTATACAACTCGGGTCCAGGTTATCTGAAAGACCATATTCTCCCTTATGAGCCTGCCCATGCTTTGAGATCTTCAGGAGAAGCCCTTCTTTCTGTCCCACCACCACCACAGGCACGCCTGGTGGGAACGTGGGAGAGGGCCTTCTCGGTGGCTGCTCCAGTGCTCTGGAACTCCCTTCCCAGGGAAGCTAGACTGGTTCCTTCCTGGATGTGCTTTCGGAAGCAGGCAAAAACTTTTTTCCATCAGGCCTTTGGCAAATAATCTGGCCCTCTGTCCATGCCTAGGACTTTTAAAATGGTTAAGTATTGAAATGTGTTTAATTATATTTTTAACTTTTGTATATTTCTATTTATAGGTTTTAACTGTATATGTTTTAATTTTGTAAAGCCACTTTGAGGCCCAGCATTGGACAAAAGGCAGGATACTACTACTAATATCTTGTTTGAATATCAAGAAAATGCACTATTCTGAGATAATGGAGTTTTAAAGAATGGCTGTTAGCACAAGTAAGGAAAATAAAAACTTTTCTTTCACCTAGAATTAGAAGATGAATTCCCACTGCCAAACAAGAAGTTGACCCAGTGGAAAAAATTTTTTGGTTGAAGTATAACAATTTTTATTGATAGAAGACTCACTGTTTTTGGTATGCTTGAATTCAAGCATACTAAAAACAGCAATCCAGTGGCACCTTATACCAGGGAAAACTCTATAAACTGAATACTAGAGCATTTTGGTAAAATCAGAACAAAGAGATTTAACCAAGCAGAGGGGAAATTCTGTTTTTAATATTATTCAAGAACAAAATTCCTGCATAGTAAGTCTAATTTGAACAACATTACACGTATGCAGTAATAGAAACTTTTATTCTTTTTAGTGTATGTAAAAGTGAAAACCTTTGTAAGTTAAATATTAGTCAAAATTTTAAAATAAATTGTACATATGCATAGGAGTAAGATGACCATGCCCACTGAAACTACTTGACAAGGCAGGCCCTCTCTTGGGCATTGCTATGCAAACAGTTGAAGTCACTACAGTGTGAAGGATATCTATGTGCGAGACTGTGCAGCTACACCAAAGAAGAAAAATTATATTTTCAGATGCCATATGAAATAATTATTTTGGACATATTCAAGTCGAATCCTCTAGACTAGTCCACTGTTCAACACCAGCTGCACATGTATCCCCCCTGAAAAGCCTCAGTCATATGGGAAGTGTGCATACTCTTTCTGAAAGAGATAAGGCCATATGCATAAGATTGCTCACAGCGGCTTTCATTCTTAGATCAATATGGCAACTAATCTGAACCTGCATATCCACTTTAAAACCAAACTATTTCCTACTTTTGGAAAAAAAGGATATGGAGACAGACACCACAAGTTGTGAATAGTTCACTGCATCATGTACAACACATAGGAAAGAAAGTCACATGCACAAACTCAGAATGGAAGATCAGGGTGAGAGCACTCCATAAAATGAGTCAGTGACACAATTACAGGAAATATATTTTGGGATATACAAAACGAAGATGACAACACAGTCACAGGATACAAGTGTTCTACCCCATTCACTATCAGGCTCAAACAGAAGCCTTCTAATGTGAACCTAACAATTTGAGAAAAGACAAAGAAATAACACAGAAGTTGGAAAGGGCTTAGAAGGAATAGCAACGACAAAGAAATAAATTTCTTGGGGCAGAAGGGAGCACAAATGAGCCAGAGAATCAGGGAACAGGATAAATTGGTTTCCATGGAAGATTACTAAATACGGAAGGCAATGGGTAACCTTTGATTTTTGTAAAAAAAAATTATGTTAATATTAGGAAAAAGTGGACAATGGGACAGTTCAAGGGAAGATAAAGAGTTCCTATCAGTAGACATTTACAGTTTAGATACAAGCTCCAATTAGGATTAGCCCTGTATGGCTAGGAAGAGGAAGGAAATGGGTCAGGAAACTGGAGAAAGCACTAATGGCTCAGAGCTCATCCATAAGCAGCATGGGCTTGCATGTAGGGTCACATTCAGCTCCCCAGAAGCACAAGCCTCTGTTCACAGGTGTGCAGCCTGTTCCAAGTGACAGCTTTAAGTCTGCCAGTTCCAGACCCTTCACTCAGCAACAGCAGGCTCTGATCCCAGAAACGGGAGCACCAGGAGCTGACAGCCTACTGCCTCCCTCTGCCCATGCAGGCTTTGAAAGCCAAACTGGCAACAGAGATAATGAGCACAACCCCTCTGCCTCCACACACCCAAGGAGTGCAGAAGTCTTCCTGACATTTAAAGAAGAACGAGGGGCAGAAAATATTCAAACTGGCAGGTTATGCAGGGGCTAATCTCAACCTACCCAAAGACCGAGCCCCCTCCTCCTTTTGTTTGCAGTAGCCAGCAAGCCAAGGCTCCTTCACTTCCTGATCCACAAAGGCCAACTAGTATGTCCCTTTTGTAGCTGTTGTGCAGTAAAGGTGTTTTACTGGAGAAGACATGGTTTGCGTCCCACTGTGGACAGAGCATACTCCCGGGGGCAAGTCATTTTCTCATAGCCTAATCTTCCTCATGGGGATTATTTATAACACTTATATGAAGCTCACAATAACCACCAAACATCGAAACAGCAACACTTTCAGACACCAAAGGGCTTCTGAAAGATGACTTTTGCACCCTCTGGAAGGCCACTATAGAAGAACTGCTCCAAAGAACTCTTCAGCGTGGTCACTTCACAGCACTAGAGCAATTGCAATGAAGGCCTTGCTCTTCACCATATAGCCCCCACACACACACACATGTTGTAGGCACACAGACCTGCAGACCATAAACAGCATCTCATATTGAGAAAGGCAGTCTGAGGCATGGAGGTCACAGGCCATGAAGGGCTAAAGAGGCAAGAACCAGTATCTGGAGGTGGGCCCAGAAGCTAATCAGCAACCAGCACAGCTTCTGCAAGATTGGATGAGGTTCCTGACATCTAGACAAGAGGGAGGTGGCAACATTTTGTAGTAATTGAAGCTTCCAAATAGACTTCAAGGACAGCCTTACATAGATGTCTTTACAGTACTTAAGCCTAGAGGTTGCAGAACTATGGAACAGCTTGGCTAGATCCCTCATCTGCAGAGAGGGATATAGCTTACACTATAGATATCCCTTGGGAAGTCTGCATGGAAATCACCGGGGGCCAAGCTAGCACCTCCAACATCCATTCACTGCACCCTGTTAAAAATGAGAGGGTGGTGTAATCCACCCCAAGTCTTTGTAGTAGGGCAGGGAAACATCTCAGTAATCCCTGCTTTCCTCACCCACTACACAATAGTGGTTTAAGCCAAGTTAATGCAAACTCAGCAGTCCAATATCTGAAAGAATCTCCATTCCAACAATGGAGGAAAACAGGAATTAAAATGAACAGAAACACTAACCAGAATAGAATGATAGTGCCTTCTCACCTGTTCTAAACATTTTCACATGTTACAGGAGAACATAAGGGCAAAAAATGAACACTAGGGGGCATCCCTACTCTTCTGTTAACAAAAAAAGTATGGAGCAAACTGCAAAAAGAAGCTTCTTGCCTTTATGTCGATTGTGGGTTGTTGCTGGGTGTTTTGTTTTTTTTTTGCTGCTGGGCTAGGACAGACTACCCTTAAACTACCAGACTGAGTTGCACTGGAAGCCATGTAGTGTGTGTGTGCAATAGACTGGAGGGTCTTTCTGTAGTGGCAGGAGTTGCGGGTGTTAGAAAGGGAGAAAACTACCCACAAGATCAAAGTTTCCCACCCAGAGGGAATGTTGGCTGTCTTGATTGGACAGATCCAATCTGGTGGTCTTGATCCAACTCCTGACAGAGCCAGTTTCAGATTTTTGTGTCTTGCCTAAAAGACCACAGTCAAGGGTTTTGGTCCTTGCAGCAGTCCAATCCTTCCATTCACTTTTCTCCTCTCTTCCTTACGAGTGTACATTGCATGGTGAGGATGGAAGATGCAACAACAAAGAAAGGTAGCAAAATATCACTTTCATCCCTCCCCTCTTTGCAATGTGTTCTTTCACGATCTATTTTCTTTAAGCAAAATGCTGGTATCTGTGCGTTACAGTGCTGCAGTAATAGATAAAGCTAAACCTGATGAAATGCTCCTTTCTGTGGAATTCTAACGGTACAGGAGCCATTTCAAAATTTGAACCAGACAATACAAAGACGAGAGACAAAGGTGTTAACACCCCAAACCCTTCCATTTCCAGAGGGAAACACTCTTCTTTTCTACCTCTGTTGGTCCAAACCCCAACTGGTTCATCACCCTCATAGTGGTCATGCAGAAGGACAAACTACAGTGATACTGGGGAACAGAAGCATGCTTTTCATCTCAGACAACCCAAACTAAGATCCAAGATGGGGGAGACAGGACACTACAGATATAGGTTTGGTATAGGTTTGGCACACCAATTAACTGACTGCAGTAGAGTACTTTAGTCTATTTAGCCATGTAGCTGCTGGTGCTTTTAGATTTGCTGGCTAATTAGCCCAACTGCTTTTAACCCCCTTTTTAAAAATAGCTGCTGTTACTTTGCTCATTATTTTTTATATATTTTTTTAAAAAAATAACTGTGTTCCAAGATAAAAGAGAATTGTTCAATACATCATTCACATTTATAGAAACCCTTCATAACATTGTAAAAACTGAAAACATTGACCACAAATGTTTTAATTTCATTGTTTCACAGCAACTGTTTCCCAACTTTATCACCAAGTAAAGACAGAACAGTGAACAAACTTTATAGGATCTCATTTACTGCAGTGCTCATTCACTACTGTTGCATGATCAAATTACAATCTATGCCTCTGAGTAAGTTCAAACAGCAATGGTGATTGTGCTGTTATGCTTCCTCTCAAATAACTTTACTCAAGAGAACAGAGACAGCACACTGAAGAATTGCAATAGAAAGGAGATCTAACTGTTCCTTCCTCTGCTGCCTACAAGGCAGATACATCCCAGGACAGATTGATCAAGAAAGCAGGGTAGAAATCTTTCAAACAGTTACTCATTTTATTGGATAAAGAGCAGGTGCCCACTGACTGTGCTCTGACTTGAGGCACATTCTTTCCTGCCCCCCCTAGATCCATCTTTCAATTTGGTAAATTCCAGCTCAAGGGCATGAATGTCCCCAAGCAGTAATAGGATCATGCCCAGTTCAGGGTCCACAGCAACCAAGATAAGCTGAGACTCAGGGACCCACCATGAATGGGCTATGCTCAACTCCTACTGAGCAGAATGGAAGACACTAACTTCCTTTCTGGCACTGCTGTAGCAATCATACTCTGAAAAGAAGAAGCTTTATTCTTCCCCAAGCCACAGTGATAGAAAAGAGGAACTAAGAGTCCTTTTCGCCAGCCAACAAGCAGCATAAGAACAGGGGGAGACTCTGGCTGTAAACAGACATCAGAGGGGTGGAAATGGAGTGCCACTGAGTATAGCAGTACACCTGCACACACCAATTAGTCCTGGCAGGAACCAGTAAGAAATTAACTCTGCTTCCCAGCATTACCTGTGCCCTTAAAGAATAGAGAGTTTGAATCAGAAGGTCAGAACTGAGTTTGCTGTTTGTCATTCCTTAACCCTGTCTGGTGGAGACTGACCCAAATCCGCCAGATGAATCCAGTTGAGGCTACCAATGCACGCCAGGTAGCTGGCACAGGGCTCTTGCTAGGACAGTTGTTCCACAGCCTGTTGACAAAATAAACTGGAGGAGGGAATGGTGTGCACTTTCTGGGTGGATTGAGTTGGATAAACGGTATCTCTCAAGTCTCCATAACAATGTTATTACTGCTGGTTCCCAAGAAATCATAAGCATACAGCATAAGAAAAAGAATACCATGCAACTAACACAGCAGAGGGCTTTCCAGGCTGCTGCTTGCAAGAATATAGATACATCATATCTGTCTGAAGTAGTCTTTCCTCATAACCTCTGAAGAAATGCGAAAGCCGCCAGGTTTAAAACCTGCAGAAAAGGCAGGAATCTTTCCAGCAAGAGTGAAGTACCCAGGGTTGTCATTGACCAGTTCTCACTTGTGTAACCTCTTACCAATAGGGATTGCTAGTCTCAGCAAGTCTCATAGCCTAGAACACCACTAGCTTGTAGTAGTAGTAATAGCCAGAGATACTGAATAAAAAGCTTTGCGATTCCTATCTCCCTCCTGCTCCTGCCCCCACCCCCCAATAATAGTTCAAAGAAGGCCCTTTAGCTGTACAATACTGAAAAGATCCAATGTGGCTTGGAAATTAGTTACTTATGTATGTGTACTGGAAACATTCATTGGGCAGAGTTAGCACCTAAAATTGTCATACTGGAACAGCTTTCTCTAACCTGGTGCCCTCCGGATGTGTCTACAATTCTACAATGGGGCTCTTCAATTCCCATCATTTTCAGCCAGCATAGTGGCCATGCTCACTGAAGGATGATGGGTACTGCAGACCAACATATCTGGAGAGCACCAGGTTAGGGAAGGGCTGTGGTAGAACCTAAGAACTTAAGATGACAACAATACACACAACCAATCAATGTGAGAACATAGGTCCGAGATCCTTCTGGATGTCCTACCTCAACAGTTATATCAGAAAACAAATAATCTTGTCTACATATACACACAACATTTACACTTTATGACAGTACCTTTGATTTTATGTCAAGGGTAACAAGCAGGAAGCAGCTATGCCATAAACCTGCTAGTCCCTTGGTTACTCTCCTCTAGAAATCTGTACCCCTAGCTCAAACCAGATCAAGCACAGAAAATAACTGAAACTCCACCGTAGGAAGTTCTTCTACATGTTCTCCTTCTGCTTATTGGCATCCACAGAATCAAAATGCAAAGCAAGCACACCAGTTATTAAGAAATCTTGACACACACACGTTTTCTTTGCCACTGCCACTTAAAGAGGAAGTGAGCCCATTAGATTAGGTGGGAGACGCCTTGCAAATTATTCTTATTTTTTGCAACATAGCTCCAGCAAATTCTTAGGATGGGGAGGATGATATGAGGGATGGATGGGAAAGCACACACCTGTAACACAGCCTTCCCCAAGCAGGTGCCCTCCAGAGGTTTTGCAGAACAACTGCCAGCATTCCTGACTACTGGCCATGTTGGCTGAGGCTGATGGGAGTTGGAAGTCTAAACTATCTGGAGGACACCAGGCTGCCCTAGTGGAATCCTTCCTGTAAGGAAGGTTGATAGGAGGTCAGCGTGAAGGGGAACCAAGTGTCACTCAAGCATGGAGGCAGAAGACTGGAGGGGGGGGGGGCTTGAGGCAGGAGAACGCGATGCCCCCACCCCAAGCCTATGAAGAGTTCGACAGGGCGGCCGGAACAGGGCAAGACAGCATCCCAGAGAAGGCAGGCCCGCAGGCAAGTGGCCCGGGCTGCTCCGACCCATCACGGGGGCCCCGAATACCCCTTCGCCCGACTGCCCAGGATACGGGGCTTCGCGGCGGGGCGACTTTCCCATGCAGTCGCTCTCGCTCTCACACGCAGCCATGGCGAAAGGGAGGGAAATGAGCATTACGCAAGATGGGGCCGCGTCACGGGCGACAGCAGCTTCCAGGTCGCCCCGCTCAACCACTCACCGATGCCGGTGATGGCGGCAGCCGCGCTCAGCCCCAGCCCCGAATACAGCAGCGCGAGCCCAGACATGGCGACGGCGAAGGCGACGAGCCCTCAACACGGACTGCGCCCGACCGGGAATCACCTGATCTTCCCAATAACTGCCCCACACCACGTGACCGGCTCCCCACTCTCTCACGCGGCTCTCGTCGGCTCAGCTGATTGGTTAGGTCGGAAACGGGACCAAACTATAATCCCCACCATGCACCACGTAGACCACGTTCCCACTTGTTTCACTCTCGTACATTTCCGGCGATCTTTGTGTGTCGAGACATTTTATTGGTTGCAACCGTCCCCACTAATTACGTCCGGGTGGGATAGGCATAGATCTATTCCTACAGGGAAATGGGCCCGGCGTTGTCATTGGGTGGCTTTAATCCCCGCCCCGGAAGTAAATGTGCGGAGTGCCCATGTGGATAGTGTTGGGGTTTCTTCCAGGTGAGTAATGGACAGTAGTGGGAATGGGTGGTTGATGCCTCTCTTTTCAGGAGAAGATTCGTAACTCCACGGAGCCCATTTCTCTATTTGTCTGTCCATCCCCTCTCGATGCATGCTTCTGAACTAAGGGGAACTTCTAATTCAATTTAGTGATTGCAGTTACGGCAACTGTTTTATTGCTTAACACATTTAGGGCGCAATGCATGTTTAGACAGAAACAAGTTCTACAATTTCCAGCATTCCCCAGCGAGCCATGCTGGATGGAGAATGCTGGGACTTGTTTCTGTCTAAACATGCAAAGGAGGTTGGCTGGGGCCTGCTTGGAATTGTGGGAGTTTATATGCATAGGATGTTCTGGCATAAACTTCCGTCCACTTCATCAGATGAAGTGGGCTATAGTCCATGAAAGTTTATTCCAGGGTAAATTTGTTAATCTTTAAAGTGCCACAAGAGTCTATGACCCGTTCAGATGACACACTACTCCACAGTGGTTAAGCTTTCTGAGCTAAACATTATGGCTTAGCATGTTGTGTGAACCATTCTTAACCATGGTGACTACATAACCACGATTTAAACATGCTGGGTGTGTTTGGATGACACTTTAGTCCATGGAGTGTGAATAGGCCACTCCACGGATGGCTATTTGTGTACCACACCTGGGCGACGTGGTACCTCCGTGGAGTAGAGGATTTACACTCCGTGTTCCGTGGAGTAGAGGATTTACACTCCATTGAGTTGTCATCTCGTCCCCACCTCTCCGCCCTCCCCACCAAATGACGGCGCTGGTTCCTGCTTACCTTATCAATGCACCGCCATTCTGTGGGGATGGGGAGAGGAGAGATGCAGGGCGTGGAAATGCGCCACCCCCGTCACAGAAGCAAGAGGCTACGGAATGGACTCCTCACCTGTCAGAGCACAAGCTCCAGCCGCTGGCAAAGATGCGTCAGTGCCGAGCACTATCTCTGTCAAGAAATCACATGGCTCAGTGCCAACACATCGTTCCCCATCTGGGCCATGGCAACAGGGAAGTGGGTGGTTATAGCAACGCTGCCCCCTTCTCTGTTGACATGGCCCTGAAAGGGAAGGAGGGGTGCCCGCCAGCACAATGATCTCTCCTGCAGCTGTGACAACAGATTCCTGCCCCTTCTGTCCCTATTCGCAAGAAGAGAAGGGGAATCCTTTGCTGCAGCAGGAGAGATGATTCCACATCCGATTCCCTTTCTCTTCTGGTGAATGGTGGCAGGATGCGCAAAGATCTCTCTTGCTCTTGACAGCTGCAGGACAAAGCTTTCATCCCCCCACCCTGATATTGGCGGAAGGATTTGGAGTTATATGTCCAGCCGCGGGAGACATCCTTTGCCCCTCCCACAATGCTAACCCTCAAGCAGATCTTCAAATGGATTGTAGGGCTAGGGCAAGGGACATGCACGTCCCTGGGAACACATAGGCCCCCGCAATTGGCAGCTGCGGCCCACCCAGGGACAGCATGTCCCTGTCCAAGGAAGCACGTGGAGACCACCACTCACAGCACCCCACCAAGAGACGGCATGATTGGCAGCTGCCCAAGCGCTTCCCAGGACAGGATTATTTCCTATGCTGACAGAAGCACCCTGGGCAACAGCGGCAGGGATTTCTGCTACTCTTGCTTTGCGACTCTGTAAGCATGGGAAATAATCCACAGAGCCTGCCACACAACACGATAACCAATGGTTGTGCAGGGAAACAAAGGTTTTAGTGATCAGCCATTTCCATACAGATTCGCACAGAATATAAAGGGCTCATAATATGTATGTGATGCTCCAAGGCTGAAGGTCATCCTCAACTTTTATCATGCCAATTGTGCCAAAATTGGGATATTGCCCTATAGCAGAACAGTACCCTGCTCTTTCATAGTTTGTATTTAGGTCAACATGGCAACAGCATTCAGCAGTGATGGAGCTGAGGTGATGCAGCGGGCTCTGATTCCTGCAGGAGCAGATGGACGTCCCCCAACCATGGTGTTGGAAGAATTCTATGAGTTGGAGAGAACCACTGCATTTGTGTCTGATAATGGCTTCACCAAGGTGAGTCGGTTCCTTGCATCCTGGCAGAAAACTCCAGGAATAAAATGCCAGTCCTTTCCTGGAGTTGGGGAGTCAGACATTTTTGTTACAGAATAATATAATTGTCATGAAAATGCTGTTTTGCATATCAAAAGAATTGGTAGAAATGGGTGGGAGAGGAAACAGAAATGTGTTGGGTTTCTCTAGACTAGGGGTGTTGAACCTACATTCTGCAGGTTAAATCCAGCCCACCTGGGGTCCCAATTTGGCCTCTGGGATTCCTTAGATGGCCACGCCCTTTTCCCTCACCCACCAATAGTTTAGCAGTTTCCCAGCTTTTGAAGGATTTTTCCTTTTCTAAAGCGTCTTAAGGCTTAATTTCTAGCAGTAAGGTTTTTAATAAAACAATAATAAAAATAATTAAAATATTTCTTAGCCGCCTCTCTCTGTGAATCGAGGCGGGGAACAACATGTGCTGGTATTTTGACCCCACCCGTTTTGCCTTTCACAATAATAATAACAACAATAATAAATAATAATCATAATTTCTTACCCACTTCTCCCTCTGGATTGAGGCCACCACTAGAATGCAGACCCTGGGGAGCTTCTCTGAAAATGAATTTGGCCCTTGCACTGAAAGAGGTGCAATATCCCCACTCTAGGCTGTGTATGGTAAATATGTTTTGAATCATTATCTTGGGCTCTTGTCATAGGTTGCGCTTCAGTTCCCTGATAAACTCTTATCAGATTCAGTAAGCATTGCTACAAGGATGGAAGCAACAACTGGTGCCAAAATGTACATCCTGGGGGACACATCATATGGCAGGTGAGGACCCAGGGGGATCCCCCTCCTAAACAAAAATACCATGGATATGTGTTTGTAAGTGCCCTATAGGCAGTTTCCCCTGGAGTAGGCTTCATTGAACACAGTGGAACTGACTGCTAAGTGAACATGCATAGGATTATGCTTTCATTTTCCATTTTCTAGAGAACTTGAAATAAAATGTCAGTTTCTGCCTATCTCAATAAGTTGCCTCAGCGTGTGTGTGTGTGGAAGGGGGGTTCCTTACAAACAAAGACTTAAGACCTGGGGGTTATTAATTACTTCCCCTTCCTATATCTTGCATGCCAATAACAGAGAAATGTTCCCTGGCACTGTCAGGCTTGGAGCTCCTACCATAGTGAGTGGGTTGGCTACAAGGGCAATTCAGTCTCTACGCTGGAAACTACTGTAATATAAGGCAAAGGTGGAAAATCTGTAGCCTTCCAGATGTTGGATTGCAGCTCCCATCATTCCTTGCTGGGGTTGATGGGCATTGGAGACCCAACATCTGGAGGGCCACAGGTCCTCCACCTGTATACAAAGGGTGGTAGATGTTTGATGAAGATTGCTCTTGGATTTCCATAACTAATGCTGTTGGTTCTCTCTAGCTGTTGTGTGGATGAGGTGGCAGCAGAGCATGTGGGTGCTGAGGCTGTGGTGCACTACGGCCCCGCCTGCTTGAGCCCGTGCCGCAAACTGCCAGTGCTACATGTGTTTGGTTGTGAGCAGCTGGACGTGATGCGCTGCGCAGACGTCTTCCAGGAACTGTATCCTGACGTCCAAGCTCATGTGGTTGTGCTGAGCGAAGTGGCCTATTCTCTTGCCATTGGTGAGATTGGATTGCAATGTAGAATCTAAGCAGAAATATATCCCAGTGTTCCAGTGGTGGTGGTGCGGAATGACAATGTTGACAGCATTAGTGTACAAGAGAGCCATCAGGCCAGGATGGGAAAGTGCTGTGGTAGATTCTATGGGCATGCTCAAATGCCAAATCCAACCCCCGCCCCATTCCTGCCTGCCTGCTTGCCCTCTCAGCTTTACCTGTATTCCTCAGTCGCAGCCTGCAACCCTTTAGGGCTGGGTTAACTAGAGACAACATCAATACTAGTTTCCATTTCTCTCTGTGTCCCTACCCCATTTGCCACTCAGAGGTTGATTTGCTGATCCATTAATGACAGCTGTCAAGGATGCTAACCCCTTCTGCTGAGTAGTGAGGCCATAGTGACTCATTGAGCAATCCACAAACGCTTTATTCAGCTTATAGCATTTCTTCACCTCTGAAGCAACTACAACAGCTAACCACTGTCCTCTAGGCCTAATTTTGCAAAGTAAATCTTTTGGTAAGAGAGCTACTGAAAGCAAGGCAGTTGCCTTTCAACTCAGGATGGGTTCCTTGCCTTGCTCAGATGGCTTTTTCTGAACTGCCTTCAGGGAGGGTCCTCCCAAACTGACTTCTGATGGGCAGCCAACCTGGTATGGAGCCTCTCACCTCCTCATCTCAACTCCACCCACTTAAGTCAGCGGTGAACTCTGGCCTTTGTCAGTCCCAAAGCTCCCCCGCCCCCCGACAGAGCCCAGGTTCCCACAAGGAAGGAGGAGATGGTCCCTGAGCCTGGTCCTTGGGAAGGCTCTTTGCTGGCTTCTGGGGAGTCTTGGGATATTTCCTTCCCTATACCCTGTCTCAGAGTCCAAAGACAAAACAGAGGGCATGGGCTCAATCCTGACACTAACAAAGTTAATGGCACCACCTGCTAATCCTAAAAGACCAAACCACACTATATGCACCAGCACTGTTTCCTCTTCGTAGTTTGAATGAGGTCAGGAAGGTGGCCAGTTAATGTGTAAATAGCTGCCAAAGGGGCCTTCATGCAGGGGTGGGGAATGTGTGGCCTTCCAGAGGTTGTTGGACTGCAGCCGCAATTATCCTTCGCTGTTGGCTTGGGCTGATGGGAGTTTCATTCCACCAACAACTGGAGAGCTGCATGTTCCCCACTGCTGCCTTAACAGTTTCTGCATAGGTGGTATAGGGCAGCGGGAACGTGGGGAAAGTCAAAAGGACATTAAGTATGCCAAGTGTTCCAGTTTATATTTCTCGATGGGAGCCCTAGAAGGGTTACCATCTTCTAAAAGACCTTTGAAAACAACTTTTGCCATGCAACGCTGATCAGTCTTGATCTGCCCCTTTGTAGCTCAGCCTTCAGCTATGCTTGTTTGTTTTATAATGCATGTATCTTTTAAGCCCAGTCTCTAGCCTGCTCAGTCTCTGGCATAAAGGGACCCTTCCCTATCTAAGGAAGAGGCCTGCTGGGCATTTGGGGCAGTGAGAAAATGCTAGGATGGGTCATACTCTCTTAATAGCTTTATATGGGTGACTTTTCACCTGATCTCTTCTCTTCTCTCAGATAACCTGGCTTCTCAGCTGCACCCCACTTATCCCAATGTGGTATTCTCTCAGTTGGACAGCAAAGAACGTTTTGATTCAGCCCAGTCAGTTTCTGGGCTGGTGCAGCAATTTGGGCGGTGCTTTGTAGTAAACGAACAGCACGGTCTTGACAACTACATGATGTTCTATGTGGGTTGCGAAGGGCCAGAGCTCACCAACTTCATGCTGAGCTGGAACCGGTGCTCCTTCAGTTCCTTTGATCCGAAGACAGGACAAGGTCGACGTGAAACGCTGGATGTCAACCGGGCCCTGCGACGGCGCCTCTATCTAGTGGAGCGGGCACGGGATGCCCAAGTCGTGGGTATCGTGGTGGGCACTCTTGGTGTGGCTGACTACTTGTCTGTTTTGCAGCATCTGCGAGAAATCATTCACCAGGCAGGCAAACATGCCTATACCCTGGCAGTGGGTAAACCTAACCCTGCAAAGCTGGCAAACTTTCTCGAGGTGGACATTTTTGTGTTGGTAGCCTGCCCACAGAACTCCTTGCTTGACTCCACGGATTTCTACCGGCCCCTGATCACACCCTATGAGATGGAACTAGCATGCAATCCAGCTCGGAGCTGGACAGGCAGCTATGTCACCGACTTCCGCCACCTTCTACCAGGTAATGCTGGGTTCAGTACTGGAGAAATGGGTAAGGGCAGCAAGCAGTGAGTCCTGATCCTTGCACAGCTTTTGCTGAGAGACTCTTAAACTCACTCCATTCGAATCCTGGATGGTCACATTTTCAAGCTTCTCTTCACAGACATAAAGATTTGAAACTTGCTGTACTATAATAAAACTTGAGATTGCTATGATGATGATCTGTGAAATCTACATACCCATCCAACACCCTTGGTGCTGTTCTATAAGCATAGTCTGTTGCTACAGCAGCACTGACCAGAGTCTCTGCTGCCACCCCTCACTCCCCTTTACCCAGATAGAGGCAGTTAGCAAGGACTTTACAGCAGGAGGCATTGAAACAGATATTCCCTCCACTCTTGCAGTCTGAAGTGGTGCAGTCCTTCCTGAACTTTGCCTCATACTATTTCTGAATCAGTCCTTAGGTAACACAAAGGGCATAATTCTACAGGGGACTAATTTAGATACCTTTATTTTCTGATGTCTGCAGGAGCACGTGACCACACCCCTTTCCCAGACAAGGTGGCAGAAATTGACGATGAACCCAGCATTTCATTAATTACTGGAGAGTTGCGATCAACTTGCTTCTACAAGATGCCAGACCTAGAGCCAAGCCCTGGCACTGCTGTGGCCTGCCGCAGCCATATCCAGACTATGGCTCAGATCAGCCCAGCAGGTACGTGACCAAGAACAATATGCGTGAACTGGAAAAGGTTTATATATTAAAGAGTCCATTCACATGGTGATAAAGTATCATCACACAGGGCTCTGCTTTCAATTGATGGCCCTTGTTTGGAGATAGAAAGGTAATGTTGCAGTCAGTTATGTGGCAAAGGTTTCTAAGGTTTAGGTCACTAATTGATAAGAGCAATCAGCAAGTGACTAGCCTGGTCTTCTGAAGCCATTTGCTGTTGCCATTAGGCGACTAATTGAGATGGGGCAGAATGACATGCAGTGGTCTCCTATTGGGTCTCTCATCCATAAAATAGACAGCCTTCCCCAACCTAGTGACTGCCAGATGTTTTGGATTACAGCTTCTATCTTTCCTGACCATTGGCCATGCTAGCTGGGGCTAATGGATATGAAAATGCAAAACATCTAGGGGGCGCTAGGTTGGGGAAAGCTGGAATAGACCATGCTGAGTGCTCTATTCCTTTGTGAAGTATTGTCTGGAAACTAGTTTCATTTCTGCCATTTAACGGCTCTTCCTTTCTGTTTTAGCATCATTCCTGGAGTCACGCAGCTGGCAGGGACTAGAGCAACAGTTGGGCCAGACAGCTGTCACAAAAGCTGTGGTGGGACGGCGAGGGATTGCCATTGCCTATGAAGATGAGCCCTGTGGATGACATTCGCCGAGTGGAAAAAACAGCAGAACAGAGAACAAAGCTGCTTTCCCTTGCTGAGTCTAAATGGCATAGGTGAACATGGCTTTGATTGGCATTCAAGTTGGGGAACAGCATTTAGTTGTGAACTTCACCCTGCTTGGACACACCTGTAAGGCAAGGGATAATATGCATGATCTTGCCTGGCCTAGCACTTCTCTCAGCAGAGGGACAAATCAGCATATCAAATGTAGTGCTGTAGCATACAGTACTTCCCTGGGAATTTGCTCTTCTGGTTTGGTTTTCTGCCAACTTGGGAAGAGAAGTAAAACTGTTCTCCTTGCTGTGCTGTCAATTTCACTGACATTGATTGGTACACATAAAGCTGTTCTTTAGTCCTGGTCCTGGGGTAAGGGTTGTAGTGGCAAACTCATTCTTGACCGTTTCCATCTGTGTTTGGATTATCAAGAGTGCTTAGAGCACTCTTCACTGAGGAATGGGCAAGGGGGTGAAGCATGGTAGGTTACCAGATACATATTTGACATACAAGACAAGAGTGACCTATATCTGGTTTCGATATTCTAACAACTACTGTTTTTCATTTGTCCCAGTCTGGCAAGGTCCTAATTCAATGGCTGTTACATTAGGAATGCAATGACTAGTTGGTAAAGGGAAAAGTAAGTTGAAGGGAGCTGGAAAAGTTAAAAGTGAAGTCTGAAATTCATAGTAGAAATTTGAGAAGTATGAAAGCTGCTGTCCTTCTAGTATACTCAAATATATTGAGGAACACTTTGATCAGTAAATATATTGCCATAAGATGAATCAGCTAGTAGAGTTGGGTCAGAGAGCTTGATCATCCACACACAAAATTAGAAAACAGGCTCTTATTAATCCATCTGGCATTGTTAGCCATGGGCTAGAGAGCCCTGAGAAGCAGATCATTTACTTAAATACCAAGGGTCAAGCTCTGCCAAACTCTCATACTGGCTGGGGAAAAGGGTGTGTGTGTGTTGATCCTGACTGAGGAGGACTTCCGATGCCTGGCTGAATCTTGGCTTTATCTGCTCCATATTGTGTTAGATGTGTGAAGGAAGATTTCAGGAGTGGAAGTCTAGATAAGATCTATTGAAACTGGGACTTCACATCCCAAAAGATTTCCTTGAAGGCTTTTGTAGTATCCTGACAGGGAGCTAGCCTAGAAATTGAATAATTTGGAACCAAGCTAGAATTTTCAACTGGACCTTGAATAGTTGGGGTAGGAGCTTGTGGTAACAAGTAAAAATTGAGCCATTCTTTTTACAGTTATGCTCCTGAGAACAGGGAGTAGTCTCTGCGTATAGCTGGTGGTTATGTATTTTGTATTCCTTGAACATTAATAGAGACACAAAATAAAAGAAGGAAAGGGTGTTGATCTGTTTTGTTCAATACAGTTTTGTATTGAAGTATCTTTCCCAAGGGGAGGCTAAGAGATGTTTACCCAGGCAAATGATGTGTTCATAGATGTGCATCTATGTGCATCTGTCTAAGCTAGTGCTCAATAGTTGTTTCTGATCACAGATGGACAGACACACCTCTTCCAAAATCTAGCACACCTGTCACTGTGTTGTGTAGGTGCCTGCCATCTAGTCAAGAATTGGTGGCACTGAGCACAAGTTACAGAATACAAACACCAGATATAGGAGTTACACCCGAGTTAAGACCCTGCCTTACAAAAAATTGGCAACATTTTTATCTTTTTAAATATTTTGTAATTTGAAAAGGGGATTTAAAACAAACCCCTACTTGTAGCCAAGTAAAGTTACCTTTGAAATCAATTAGTGTTATTTCTTTCTCCTGCCTTGACCTAGGGCATTTCTTTTGATGAGCAGGGAAGGCCTGCACCAGGAAAGATTTATACATCACAATCAACTACCATAATTGGTTTATCTGATGTGTTGGGTCAGGGACCCATCCTTAACCCAACTGAACTGGGAACTCTGTGGAGTTCTTGGGAAGCAATTGCTATGAAACCTTGCAGGCAGCATTACTTGTCATATGTGTCTTTTGTAACCAAGATAATGCCTTTGAATAGGTCTGATGAGAGAAAGGGAGCAATTTCAACTTTAAAGTTCAACAGGGCTCTGGGACAGATGAGTGATTTGTTATGGTGGGTGACTGAGGGAAAGCAGTAATTCTATGCAGAATCCAAAGCTGTCACTCTAGCATCTGTAAAACATTAAGTGTGTGTGGGATGGGGAGGTACAGTCCCATGAATATGGCTGTGCTTTAATAGGAGCAAGCCACTCCTGGACTGTCTCAGCCTAGACAGCCATTTCTCAGGGAGCATCTCTCAGGGGGAAGCAATCTCCTCCACTTAATTCTGAGGGTTCTGCATCTGCCCACATAGGTTTCAGAGCAGGCGTGGACAACATATACCCCCAAAGTTTTGGCCTGCAACTCTCATCATCCCTCACCATTGGCTATGCTAAATACAGCTGATGGAAGTTGTGCCCCCCATCCACCTATATTTTGGCCCACAAGTTTAAAGCAAGCCCAGTCAGAATGCAAGGGACCCAAAATTTTCAGGCTAGGGCTGCTTTCAACTTCCAGTGGGCACACCTACTGCCCAGATGATTTCTGCTTATCTAAAGGAAGTTGGAGAGGACAGTTTAATACGACTTAATAGCCCTTGCCACCCCTTTCCAGAGTCAGATATTTATGCAGTATCTTACAGGATATACTTCATGAATACTGGTTAATTTAAAATGGGGTGAGTGCTGGGGCTCCAGCCTCCTTGGCTGATCTGTCCTCCAAGATGCACAAAGAGGCTCTGTGGTGAGAGAAACACACAGTGTGTGTACTTGGAGCCACTCACCTTTAAAATAATTTCAAATGTCCAGCAATAGTTCTTCTGATAAAAGGTAGACTACAAAGGGAGTACTTCAGCTGAATGATCAGCTAGGCAGATGATGTTGACAAGAGAAGTTTGGCCTCTAAAAGCATGGTCTAAGCCTCACAAGAACTGAGAAAAATGTGTCTGCCAGAAGCATGGTGAGCCTAATCATGAGTGAAGGTTTTAACCTAAATCCTGTAGGCATGGAGACAATAACCTAAAGTACATATGTACACACTGAAGAAAAACTTGAGTTCTAAAGAAGAAACTGAGTGAGTTGTGGGGTGCTTAGTAAATCCCACCCTAAAATAGAGATATTGGGATAACTTATCTAAAACATTAAATGTCTATACATTAATGCACAGAGTATGGGAAATAACCAAGATGACCTGGAACTAGTACAGGAAAGTAGCTACAAATTGATAAACAGAGACTTAGTCGGTTGAGTTCCACAATGGGAATGCAGCAACTGGAAGATATAGCTCGTTCCATCATAGATGCAACAGAAATGGGGAAAAGGAAGAGAAGCATTGAGGGTAAAAAATGTGCTTGTCAAATGTGCCTCTCTTCAAATGGAGATGTTTAGTGAGATATTACAGGTCTCTCATACCCTTCAACATTTTTATCAGTTACTTTAATAAAGGAGTGTGGGTAATCAATATCAAATTTGTGGATGGCACAGGAGAGATAGGTGACATCTCAGAGGACAGGACTACAATTCAAAATTCCCTTGGTTAAATGGAAAACTAGAGAATGAAATTCAGCAAAGTTATAGGATGAGGGATACCTGGCATGGCAGTCATACACATGAAAAAAAATCTCAGGATTGTAGACAATCACATGCTAATATGAGTCAGCAGAATTGACTTGGCTGCAAAAAAAAAAGAGCTAATGCAATTTTAATGCATTAATAGAATCAAAGTTTCCAAGTGACAAGTAGTAGTAGTTCCAGTTTATTCTGTAATCAGACTTCACCTTGTGTTCTGGGTGCCACACTTAAAGGATGTAGATAAACTGGAACATGAGGGCAATGAAGATGGTTACAGATATGGAAAACAAGTTCTATGAGGGGAAAGTTCAATGAGCTGCATATCTTTTTCTTGGAGAAGACTGAAGGGGGGACATAACAGCACTCTTTTAATGCTTGAAGTGCTATCACATAGAAGAGGGTGAAGACTAGCCTCTGCTGCCAAGAAGGTAGTGGTAGATCTAATGAGCCTATTACGAGGGAGTAGATTTTGATTGAATGTGAGAAGAAATGTGACTATAAGACAGGTTGACAATGGAATCCATTATTTAGCCAGGTGGCAATCTCTCCCTTGCTAGAAGGCTTCAAGCAGAAGTTAGAGAGCCCTCTGGGGGGGGATGCTCTGGGGCCAGACTAGGTGGCCTGCAAAACTCGCTCCCAACTTTATGATTTAAACACCGACATGTGGAGCTTTGGCAGTCAAATAATTTATAACCTACTTTGCAACATACTGCCGTCTTCTCACCTCCTAATCCTAGTGCTTCTGTTCAGGGTTCCAGCCAGCCATGCTCTCCTCCAAGATACTCCATTATTTTTTCTACTCCACCCCCATTTTCTTTTCTAATTGGCATTCAACATTTCCTGGCTACTGAACTTGCTCAATCTTCATTGGATTCTTGGAGAACGGGCAGAGTTGCCCTCATTGTTTTGGGGTTTTAAATGTTTTGTATTTCTGCAAATCTTGGGAATTGTGTTTGTGCATGTACATGCCTGTATAAATACATGTACACAAAGAGACATAATATGCATACCTGTCATCCATTAAGTATTTTCCATTACTTCACTTTTTTCAAGCAATTCCCCTTCCTCCTATCACAGCATTAATATATTTACCATAAAGTCTTATTAGCTGGTTTCAAATGAAACTCCTGAGGCTTTGGTGGACTTCTGCTATGCTGTAGCAACTGCTGAGGAGTTATCTTATCAGCCCTCATTAGCCCTCATCAGGCAATAGTGTGGACAACCTGCATGACCCATGAATATGCCCCACTGCTTTGCCATCACAGTTCCACTCTGTGCTATACACAGTACACCACACCTGGTCAATGCTCATAGTGCTGCCATCTGGCCGGGTATGTGAGTGCAGCAGGGGGAATGAATATAGAATATACCTGGTAGATGGCAGCACAGAAGGAAACTTCAGGGGGAGGGGGCAGCAAATGGAATCTTTCTGCAGGATGAAGAATAGTGAGAGTCTCCAGAAAATGTTATAAAATAATGCAGTAAACTTGAATGAACCAAGTCTGTAGAAACATTTGTGGAACACAAGAACTTAACCTGGTTTTGTTGAAGGAAGCTGCTTCTGAACTCTGAACCCTACAGGTGTTGAGTATTCATTGTCGAGTACCAGTAGCTGGAGAAGGGATGCTGGTGCAAGACATGTACCTACTGCAAGGATGGGGAACGTGTGCCCTTCCAAGACATTAGGCTGCCACTCCCATCAGCTCTAGGCAGCATACCCAACGGTGAGGGATAATAGGATTTCCAGCTCAAGGACTTCTAGAGGGCCACACATTTGCCATCCCTGATCTATGGTGGGTGCAATTCCCTTTACCAGGACACTGGCAAACTTGTATCTTGTACCAGTTCACAGCCATGTATTTGCCCTTGCTCATCATCTGCTGCTATGCAATAACCAAGGCATGCTATAGTCGAGCCAAGACCTAGAACACTGCAGATAACTTATTTAGGATGGGGACCGTGTGGCCCTTCAGTTGTTGGACTGCAACTCCCATCATCCCTCACCATTGGCTATGCTGGCCTGGACTGATGGGGGTTGCAAACTAAAAAATAGCTGGAGGACCACACATTTCCCAACCTGTTTTACTTGGTTACCTAAGATGTAAGCGGAGGGACTCATAATGACAATGTCTGCATGTATCAATATGCATGTGCCGTTTTCTGGACAGCCTCAGTGCAGAGAAAACGAAGATACAAACATCAAGATCAGAAAAAAAACCTAGCAGTGTTACACCAACGCCCCACCAAACCTAGATGGCACACTATGCCAGGTGTGTAGAACTTTCAGCCTGCAGTAGCACTGCTTCCGGCCAACAGAAGCTTGCACCCCCTCCATGAGCCCTGACTTCTCTGCACCCATGGGCTCTTCCCCCTGCAGTTTTGCTCCTACCAGGAGCTGTGGAGGATGTGGGGAATGGAATGCCTCCACTTCTCAGTTATCCAATTACAGATTGGATCATAGCCAGGGAAGGGCCAGTTGAGTCCCCTTTCCATCTCCATCGGAGGAGCAAGAGACTCTGCCGACTTGGCTTCACCCGCCATGCTTCCCCCATTGCAAGAAGGAGGTGGGGGGCTGAAAACAGGGCTGAGCTGGCCATATCCCCTTTGCTTCTCCACCCTATCTCTTTTCCCTATTTACAAGAAAATAACAGACCCCAACTTTCTTCCTAACAAACCCAACTGTCTTACCCACGTGCATTGCGAAGTTGAATTCAGCTATTCAAGATTTCCCATCAACTAACTTAAGTGCTCATCACTAATCCTCTTTCTGCTCATAATTACCCAGCTCTAAAAAATTTTATTCCAATCTGAAAAACTACCAAATACCTTAACTGATTAAAAATCAACATCAGTAGATTACTAATGACACTTCATCTGCAAATTTCTCATGTAATGGAAAAAGTTTTTTCCCATGAAAGCAGCCACTAAGAAGCCAGGCTTGCACAAAATTTTTACTTTGCTTTCCAGGTTCAGAGTAACTACACGTGCCTAAATTGGAGCTCCCCTCAGCTGGCCTTTGGTGGGGTTAAGATTGCTCTGCCCATTAGATTTACATAGATGCCCAATTTAGTTCATCTTTTGTTGTACTAGAATAAGACTGTTCCTTCCCAAAATATAGTGTGCTTTGTTTGGAAATGCAGAACTTTTAGTACAAGTGTACGTAAGCCTCTAATATAGGGGTAGGCAGCCTGGTACTCTCCTGGTGTTTTGGATACAACTTCCATAAGCCACAGCCAGCATGGCTAATGGTAAAAAGTTATGGAAGCCATAGTCCGAAACAGCTGGAGGGCATCTGGTTACCTAGTCCTGCTCTACTACACATCATACTGTTATCTAGATAGTGGTGAATTTGGTACACTCTTATTAAACAGACGGGAGTGATTGGAGTCCACACTACTCCAAGTCATTTTTTATGAATGTTAACTTTTACCTAGAGTTGGACAACGTAGCAGCAAACCCTGAGTTCAGACCCTGTATGAAAGCTGGTTAAGCTATTTCTGTGGGGAGAGAGAGGTTGCTTTAAAATTGTCCCTGGAATGGGTCCAACCACACATGTGGCTCAACTCTGCCAGTCTGTAGTCCTGTGACATTGCTTCCTCTTCCTAGTCCATCCCCACCCCACTCTCAGTAGCCGTAGTACTCGCTGCATTTTGATCTTCTGTTGCAGAAGTAACCAGGAGCATTTCCCATCAAATCCCAGGAAGGCAGCTGCAACTCTTTCACATGCAGTGGACATAGCAACAATCACATCTTTTTAACTTTGAAGAGATGAGTGTAATATGATCTATGCAGGATGCTCCTATAGGCTGTTCAGAAGATGCAACAGGAGAATTTGAAGAGGTAATAGCAGTAGCCCTCACTTTGCCAACGCTTCAAGGAATGCCAAGGATGAAAGGGATGCTTGCTTCTTAGAAGCTGCCCTTGCATCCTTCCAGTACCTTGTTGCAGAATTTCGACTGCTTTTTTTTTCTCTCAAAAGGACATCATAGGGCTATTTCTTGCCCCAGTTTGGCTAGGGCAGCAGGAAGTGTAGTTGTTAGTGCCACAACGTTAACCCTCCCGTCCCCCACATTGCCCCCAAATAATGCCTCCCTCCCACAATTCACCAACGACCACAGCTTAGAAATAGCCTTAATATAATTCAAGGCTGCAGGGCTTTCCACATCAGTCAGACACAAGCTGCCTCATGCAGGGCAAGGGCAGACTCTTTAGGAACAGACAAACCACAGATATGTCTACAGGATTGTGCCAGGGAGGCAAGGGGCAATCATTGCACCAGTCCCACAGGGAGAGGGTCTGTCCTCAGCTCCAGCCTCTGCTCCCTTGCAGCCTGCTGCCTCTGAACATGCGGGAAGGTTGGAGAAACAGCCCATTCTTAAGAGGAGCAGCCTCAGCAGGTTAGTTGTAGAGTTATCATATGAGCCAATTCAGTAGCAGCATCGGGCAGTGGCAGGTAGTCGCAGATCTGTTCATGCTCCAGTTTCTTGCTACATGGCCCTCAGTAGTCTGCTGTGTATTCAGTACCATGCAGTCCCCGACAAAGCAGTGTGAACTCCTTCACCATCTCCTTCACACGTCGTTTGTTCACACGTTCTCTGCCAACACAGAGGAAAGACAGTGAAAGGCTGACACACAAAACTGATGGATGGTGGAGTATGAGAATGGAAGACTTGAGACACATAAGGTGGCAACTAGTACTAGGCCAGAGGTTTCTGTATATAAAGATACTTCCCAGTGCTCTGCCCATGATGTTCCCAGTACCCTGAACCGCTCACTGCTGGCACTTCCAAGCAGGTACTATGCTCACTCCTGTGCTCCACTATAACATCCTCTTGTATATTGGACTATCTGTGTGTTCCTGCACAGGACTGTTGAGAACCTGAAAAACTCACTTCATAGAATATCTGAAGTACATATTTCAAGAGCCTGGACAGTACGTAGGGCTCACCCATATCAAATTTGGGGTACAGAGGAACATTCAAGAACTTCCCCCACACACATGACTTTCCCAATTCTGTCTCTCGGAAAAGGTATAAAAAGGGAACACACCTAAGAATTTGCTGGCTGAAGATTTCCTTCTGCTCAGAGCTGACACGGGCTGATGGAAAACCATGCTGCTGCAACACTTCCTTGATCCAGACACTCAAGTAGCTAAAGCAATGCTTGTTGAGAGCAAAGAGGATTTCAGCAAAGTGATCCATCAAATTGCGTGAGGCTTGGCCACCTACACCCTGCAGGGATGGAGGAGATCCAATTAACCCTTTCAGGTATCTGCATGGCAGGAGGGAGTTTTACATTTCAGAGCTAGGAAAGCTCCAGCAACCTGCACCAAGGTCTGGTGAAGTGGCTAACAGGCAATTACATTCACACTTACTTGGAAGTAAGCCCCACTGAATCTAATAGAATTTACTTCCAAGTAAACATGGACAGGAACAGGTTGCAAGTCAGCAAGGGATATTTTCTGGTAACAGAGCTGAATAAATAATACACATTAGGTAAGTGTAGCATATCTGTGAGCAATGCACTTTCCAATCTCCTCTCATTGTTCCCAAACCTAGCCTGAAAAGCCCCACTCCTTACCTCAAGCACAGCCTGCAGCAGCATTTTGCCATTCTCATGTACCACCTGTCCCACAGGTGGAATCTCCCCACAGCGTGGCAACAATTCAGTCTGCAAGAAACAATTGGTGAGAAAGTTACTGCAAACAGCCTTGCTGTTACTTGATAAAAGAAGATTCTCCCTATTCCACCAAAGCACACATAAATCCATTGCAAAAGACAAGAGATGCCCCCGAGTGACCATTTATAAAAGAGAAGCACCTTTCTGGAGTTTGGGGGAGGTTTTCTGTAACCAACTCTAGGTGGTTTTCTAGGCCCAAACACAGCTCTGTCTGTACCGTCAGCTAATCATAAATCTACCAAAGGCAAAGTACTCACAAAAAAGCCACAAGCAGCTTTGACAGTTGGTGCTTCAGGAAACTTCAAGGAGAGCACACCTATAGGGAAAGCAATAGATGAGGAGTCAGCTAGCACAACTCATAGCTTTCCATTTGGGCAGGGAAGAAAAGTAGCCATCTCTTTTCCAAGCATAGGGACATTGCACAGGGCTTTAGCCTGTCTAATTTGGGAAAGTTTCCATATCAAGAACATAGGCCTTTGCTCCGTTTCTTGTGTTCCTTTGAACCTAAAGCAACTTCCCCAATCACTGCAAGGAAGCTACATTTTATAGGTCCTGCCTACTCACCACAGTGGAATACTGCTTTGACATCCAGGCTGCCACACAGGAACAAGTCAGGTTTCCGTTTGAGTGCCTGCAAGGTACACACAGATACACAGAGAATAAACACAGCTCTGGCAAACCAGGGGCAAGCAAGTGCCACAGAGCAGCCCCTTGGCCAAGGCCTTCATGTGCACTTACCTAGCCATCAGCCATGGTGCACAGTAGGTAATTAGAAGCCTCTGAAGAGGCATGTCTTTGAAGCATTACTTAGGAAACAGCCTCCTACTTTGCTACAAATGAAGATATGGGAATTTCATTCTGGACCACCAGGAAAAGGTAACAATGTAGTTGTACAACCCTTATTAACACAGGGTCACGTAATGTCTGGTTTTACTTGTGACATTATATATTTTACCTTGCAATATATTTCAGCACCATAGACAGCAAGTACAGGCAAGAACTTTACAAGCCTAGCTATTTCAGCACCACAGACAGCACCCCCAATCTGCTCTCATTCCTGAAGGACAGGGAAAGACATTCCCAAACACAGTGTCTTAGCCCAGTTGTCCCCTACCTGCAGCCTTCCGGATATTTTGGACTTCAACTCCCATCAACCCCAAACAGCATGACCAATGAATGCTGGGAATTGTAGTTCAAAACATCTGGAGCATACCAGATTGGGGAAGGCTACCTTCGCCTATTAGAAAGTAGGCCCCTAACCAACCTCTGCTCCCACTGAACTATGTGAAGTGTGCATTTTCTCACTAAAATACCATTTCCAGAGAAGGCAGAACTCTTGCCTGTTGTACCTGCAACTAGACTCTCATGACAATATTCGTATCTGTACTTATTAGTTTAAAAATGTTTGCCTTCCCAGCCCTCATTGTTCACTGTTTTCACACCCAAAGCCAAAGACAGAAGGAACAATGAGTTCTGCCCCTCAGGCAATAGTAAAATAAGAAACAATTGAACTGAACCTCAAACGTGTCTATGCCACTGCTTACAACAGCCCAAAACTCGCATAGTGCTAATTTGTAGGGTTCACAACAGCTCTATGTTGCAATATTCCACACACTCTCCAAAGATTTTAAAAAGCATTTTCTTCTGTTGCTTTACTAGAAAAGATTTTGCTGGTTTACCTCCCTCCAAGTACATCCATTTACATATATATAAGTCTTATAGCAAATGTAAGTGGAAAATAAGTATGCCTGGCACATAATTGCCTTTTGTGCCATATAGCACAGGAAAAAGATAGCAAGGCAAAGTTGAGAATAAAATCAAATATCTGACTCTGCATGTCTTCGTAACCTGTAGAAGCATTTGCCAGTATTCAGAGCTGTGTAACATGAACCATGCAGAGTTAATGTTTATGAATGCCTACACAAATTTATTGCAAATTGGCTTTTCTCTCTTTTTTTTAAAGGCAACTCAGTCTTAGCTCACAAGATGCTCATAATTAAAAATTAAGCCTTTTGGTCTCTTAAGGATTGCCTTCAACTCAAGCCAGCATTATGATAGTACTCCAAAACTAGGGCCTGTAAGTACATATGAGAAATAAACATTTTAACATTTTAAGCAATCAGAGCTGGTCCAATAAAATGTAATTCCTTTACCTATCTCGTTTTCTAGTTTAGGCATAACACAGGTGCTAGTACAAATATTTCTCTCTGTGCTCCACACTATACCAGTCCACTTGAATGGAAGGATAACTTTACTGCATGCCTAATGATCTCATTCTAGCAAACTGACTATTGTGCTTGCCCTGGTATACTAATCTATGTATGCCAGCTTCCATGTAGACACATAGCAGATGATGTTGATGCTGTGAAGAATATTCCCACTGATCTGTTTTCACTCTGAAATGTCAAGGGAGGACATTGCCCTGGGATAAGAGACCTCTCTCATACCAATAAAATCAAGCCCTTTAACTCAGTTGCTTAGAGAGAACGGGCCTGGAGAAGGGACACCTGTTCTGCAGTATAAGCAAACAGCAAATGTTAACACAGGTCTTCTTTTGTTAATTGAGACTATCCATCACCAAAAGAGAAGAGCACAGCTGAGTTTCCACAGGTCTTTGCTCACCACATGCCTGCAAATGCTAGAGAGCTGTCAAACTTCAGGACATGCCTTTTCACATCCAGCCCAGTCCTCTTTGTCTCATCTAGAATCCAGAAGGTAGTTTGGGACCACACTACCTCAAGAAGCACTTTCTCCCACATTAATACATTTTTCTCCATTTGCTTAGGATATCAGATGAGTCCCTGCTTCAAATACCACACACACACACAGGTGGTCAGAAGCAGCAGGGCTCTCTCAGTGGTGGCACCCATTCTTTGGAATCCCTCTCTAGGAGTCTGCCCAAGCTCCATGGATGCATGGTCCATACCCTTTTAGCAAGGCACTTGAGAGATAAAGTTTTTAGGTGCTGAGTGCTATGATGAATCTTTTCAAGTGTTTTAAATATTGTTGTAAAATTAATTTTATTGTATCTTGTCATTGTAAGGTGCCTTGTAGGTCTGCCAGACTGGGAGGTGGGGTATTTAATCGCTACTTTGATTTCTACTAGGGAATGAGCAAAAGGCCTAATGGGTAAACAGGGAGTCACAGGTATGTCAGTTGCCTCTTGCCATACTAAGTAATATCTGAATCTTCAACATTCAACTCCACTATGGAATGCAGTATGAAAACCACTTAAATGGTGCTGGAACTTTGGCTGAAGTTTTGCACTCAAAATACAGGCATCTGATGAGACTTTACTCGTTTGGCTTTTTCAAGGACAAATTACAGATATTAAATGATCTCTTGAAGGACCCTCATATGCTTGACAGCTCCTTGGTCTTTTGAGGAATCATCTTCTTTATTACAACCATTTTGGAAAGAACTGCTATCTCAATGAAGAAGGGTGGGGACATGTGTCCTGCAGTTTGTTTGAGACCTCATGAAGTGACGTACAGAGTTCTAAAATGAAGTTTCACAGACAATATAAAACTCCAAGCTGAGTTAGTCAGCAAGAGGACAGCCAGTATGTTCTTCTGCAATCAGTTCAGTCAATGAACCCTTCTCTCTCTCAGAAGAGGCACAGAATAAGCCTTCACTGAAATGGCACTAACTAGGTTTGGAGAGGGGAGCACAAGGGCCTTTGGGACACCAGGGGGCACTAGTCTTTGAGGAAGAAGTCTGAGTTGTCCCTGCTGGAAGAGACCAGTATCTCCTGTGTGGAACCAGGTCATGGGAGACAATCTGGAAAAAAATGTGCATACGTTCACCATTTACATAGCTACCAGTCAGGGCTTGAACATTAACTAGTAAATAGGGATGCTTAAATGCTGTCAGAAGGGATTGAAAATTAGGATCTAAAGAAACATCGCCACAATGCAAGTGTCAGAGCTGAAGCACATTTGCTTCTAAAAATTCTCTGCAAGTTGGCTGACAAATATTCTCTGTATGCCTATCACTGAATATTTTTGTTAATACCAGTATGACATCTGTGTGATTCTTTTTTTCCTCCCCTAATCCTGTTGGAAGGGACATGAGTGTAAGAGAAAGAGTGCAATGGGGGGGGGGTAGATTCACAGATGAAATAGCAGGAGATGAGGGTGCCAGTGGGCCAAAGGTAGAGACTGCAGTATCTCCAGGCCACCAGCTTTCACATTTCCTAAATAAGAGGTGAAAGAAACCAGTGAACAACTATACACAGCCCTAGAGTGACTAATTCAGCCAAACCCAGACAATTCGTCATCTGAGCTTCTCTCAAACTATAAAGGGTTAAAAGAACAACATTTATTCAATCAAGAAGGAAAAGGTGTGAATGAGGGAAGGACACACACATACATATAACAGCAGAAACAATATAGGGAGGCATTTGCAGCATTGTTCTAAGTCCACTGAAAAACCACCCCTATAAGCTCCAGTATGGGGCTTGTTAAAACAACTATCACTGTCCATATACAGTGCTCATCTTTTTCAGGAACAATGTAGGCTGGAGATCAGGCTTTTTCTTCTTCAGCCCCTCTCATTCTGGACTCTAGGGAGCTTCTTGATTTGGGTCAGGACCCCAGGCTGGATGTAGGCAGCATCTAGCTGCAGAGAATCTGAGCTGCTGTGAGGCCCTCAGCTGGCTGAATGGGAGTGCCCACGTGGGCCTCTGTTGGCTCCTCCCAGTCCCTCTCTGCTTCCCACAGCTCCCACCCTGACTGCTTTTTTCCCAGTCCAAAGCTCTTCTCGCTTACTTTCCATTTTTCTCTAGTCACCCAGAACTATGCCCTGAACCCCTCCCAGGATGATAAGATTCTTCCAATCCTCTCCCGAAAATACAGAGCTACCATAGGGCCATGCCTCCATTGATTTCAATATTTATATTAACTGGAAATTGATAGCTGACATCCTCTTAACAAGACGACAAAACAAAAGTAAGCATTTAGAAGGGTGATATTTTGATGTTGAGGTTTTAAATTCTGCCACCAAATTTCAAACTGTCCTAAAGCTCATTTCAGTTTTAAAGAAGAGAAGTATGAGATGTATTAGTATTATTGCATGCCAGATCTGTAAGCTATATAATTGCCACAAGGGGGAGCTAAGTGCTCAAGCACTTCCACATCACAGCATACAGAAACCTCATTAGGGAACAAAAACCAGAGCCAACAAGAGAGCATCTTGCTGTAGTCATGAAAGCTGGGTGGTACCAAAGATCCCACTCCTCCCTGCTCCATCATTTCCTAGCACTGCAGCTTGTTTCCAGTCTAGGAATTGCTCATCCAAATCCAGTCGGGTTCGTCCTTCACTTACTCCAAAGATGAACAGCCCTCAGGCCCTGATGCAGTTTGTATTCCACCATTACTGCCCTTCCCATGATGTCATTTCCACCATTACTGCCCTTCCCATGATGTCATTTATATTAGAGACACAGCTGCATGAAAAATTCTCAGCCTGAAAGAAACCAGACCTACGAAGCATTGGCAGGAGTACTAAGGGATGGAGCGCAAAAGGTTTTTTGAAATCAAACAGGTAGATAAGTCAAGGCTCATCAGCTATCCTTGCTTTGATTTATACCCCTTAGATCAGCTGCCCCAACCCCAGGTCTGTTGATGTAACCCACAAAGTGATTGAATATAACAACATTCCTACGTAACAATATGTCTGCATTGGTCAGGAGCTTGGAATCATTGCAGGCACACACACACACGTGCACTGGAAAGCTACTGCTATAGCTCTTGAACTGCATTTGTTATTCTACAGCAGTCCCCTTCTGTAGCAGGTCACAGCACATGACCTGAAGACAAACCAACCTACAAGCCTTGTTGCATCACTAGGTACTGCCCCTCAGGGAGAGAAAGGGGCAAACTCACACCTATGAAAAAAGGAGAATGTTTTGTTTTCAACTTCCACGGAAACAGATGGAGAAACTCGATATTCAACTAAAAGGAAAAAACGTTGTCAACAGAAAGCTAAAAATAGGTTTAAATTGAATTAAAAAAGAGAAAGAGAGAGAACAGAAAGTGAATGAATAAGAAACTAAAACACACCTGTGCCAGGAGTTGCATAAATGAATCAACAATATCAGGATGATCCCTGGGCCCTAAAAATATAATAAAGATGTAACTGAAGAGAAAAATCATACAAACAGCAACTCAACATCATATAGTTATGTGATACAGAAAGAATTTACAAGTGAAAACAGGAGTAAGGGAAGGAAGGGTGCAAGGGGTGGGTTGGGTTGAAGAGGGCAGGCACATGAGCAGCTTGAAGCAAGTTAAAGAAACAAAACATACAAAAATCATGGAGCTTGGAAACCCAAGAACATAAAGAAAGTGCAAAGGAATAGGCCTGTTGCCCAGAGTCCCCTGCCAAGCACCAAGGAGAGAAAGGGGAAGCTCATTGCACCCTAGCAGGGAAGGAGAGGAGAAGCAGGAGCTAACTGGATACCAGCTTCATGTAGAGAGCTAGCATATTTGCACTGGAGGCATGTTATCATAAAATGCTTGGTCCTGAAAGGCAACTTCGGAGTCAAAAGACAAATCCAGTATTGATGTGGACTGGGCACAAAGTCCTAGAAACCCACTAGAGTTCCTGACGGGCAGTCCGAACACAACACTTCTTTTTCAACTAAGTCCAGATGTTTGCCTGGTTGGGAAGAACACAATTCTGAGGCGTTTGCTCTAGGGGAAGGCCTGCATGGTTGCTAGTACCCATAACTTCCCTTGAATGTATCAAGCATTGTGAGAATCTTCTTCCTATGCGTTGATACTGTAGCTATGCCTGACACAATCAGGCAGTACCAGGGCAACACTCCAAGCAATGGTGGCTCCCCAACAGTTCTGATTTGAAACAAGCTCCTAGAGGTGGAGCAGACACCCTAGTACCCATGTTACGGCTTATTGATTTGACTGGAACTGCACAGACTTCCAGCTTGTCCCCTTTACTGGGGATAGCATGTCAGTATGGCAGTTCTATGGAAGCAAAGGCAAGCCCACACACTTGCTAGGAACTCAGTGGAGCTGTAAGAGGAATCATCTGAGCAGGAGAACAGGGGAGATGGGATGCGAAGCCTGCAGGACAAATATTCTATTTGGGCCACAGAGAGAGACTGATGGTTATGGATGACTCCACAGCGAGCACAGGGGCAGGGGATTAAGCTGAAAGATGTAGCAACTCATTCCCTAGTGGTTTCTGAACCCTGCTCAAAGTCAAGCATGAAGGAGACTACTGACTCCACCTTCTTTCAGGTCCCTAAACAGAGAATCTGATAGGGGAAGGGCACAGTTTCAGCCTTGAAAGGCTGGGGGTGAGGGGAGATAAGACTACACTACTGCCCACTCATCCACCAATACACAGGGAGGAGCATGCCAGATAGTCCACCTCAGCAAGAGCTTCTCATTAGCCATTACCATAATTTGTACACGCTGAAAGCTTTTGGAGTTCAACAAGAATTACCATGGTTTGAAGGAGGGGCTTCTGCCTACCTGCACTTACACCCTACAGGCCAATCCAATCAGCCGAGACCAGGAGGAGCTGTTCCCAATGTGGCAGCCCCACAAAAGTGAGGGTGCCAAAGCACACGTACCTTGCTGAAAAAGTGCTAGCGTAACTGATGTGACGAGCAGAAAGAGCGCCTTGATTGGTGGGAAGTGGGCAGGCTCATGGGCAAAGATGTGAACCAGCTGGGGATATAAGAGACAAGGGAAATTGAAGCCAGAACAACCTGGTATACCCCATCCGATCCCACATCCCCCACCACACTGGATAAGTCACTGGTGCTCAGGTTAACTAGCTGTCACTGCTGCCCACTAACATCAGTAATACCTTTACTGCTAACACAGCAAAGGGGACAGAGACCAGCTACTTCAAGGACTCTGCAATGTTACTCAGTTTTGTGTCCACATGCTTATACACATTCTATCTGCATGAAGGCTGAAGTGGGGAAAGAGATAACCTTATGAGAAATATCTATACTGAAAGAAGATGCAAGCCCGGGGTTATAGATGGGCAAGAACTGCTCAACAATTAGCTTGCACCCTGAATTTAGCATCTGGCAGGAATTCTTGTGCTTAGACTTACCTGCCGGGTGAGGTCAATGGCAGATGCCTGAGGAATGGTGCTATACATCTGGCCCAACATCTCACACAGCTGAGGCACCATGGGTGCAAAGTCATCCAGGAGGGTCTTCACAGACTTCTCAAAAATGGAGCACACAGACTGTGGGGACAGGAGGGGCTGCGTCAAGGGAAGAGTGGCTTGATAACCTGTCCTTCAGCTAAAGACCTATTTATTTATTTTGCATCCTGCCTTTCCTCAAAGGAGCTTGAGGTAGCACAGGTGGTTCTCCCTCTTCTATCTTGTGAGGTAGGTCAGAGAATGGGAAAGAGAGAATGGCACTAGGTCACTCATACTCTAGACCCTAGAACACACTGGCTTGCAAAAGGTGATATTAGGGACCCAACTTCAGTGATTAGCTATCCCATAACCCTCACTGCTTTAGAACATTATTTTGTTTTCAGGAACAGAACTCTGATGAGACATCCCTGTATTGCAAACTGGAATTGTGATGTTTTCATAACATCTAAGGTTATAGGGAAGCCTGCTACTCTTCATACCAGGTATAAACAGCTGATAGTTAAGCATCAGGTCCCTTATCCCCAACATCTTAACACATCAAGATGGTCTCTCCCAGGCAGCTGCTTGCATGCAGCCATCTCTATGGGACAAGCAGCTTACATATCCCAACCTCTGAGCCTTTTGAGTCATGCCCTTATTATTTGCCCAACACTCATCCTCATACCTATACAGGGTCCAGATTTCTGCTCCCAATATGCAAGCTCCCATCTGATTTAACATTTCTTAAAAATGTGAAGTACTTCACTCAAATTGTGGAAAAAATGAAGGCACCATTTTATTAGGGAAATGGTTGAGAATTCAGTGTCGAGATGAGATTGGAAAGAGTACAAAATCATTACAATGTTTCCCCATGCAAATGAATAAAGCATTTGCTTTACAGTCTAAATTTTTACTACCCCACTAAGTCAGAATGTAATGTACCTCTCTGTTGAACCTTGAACTCCTCTGTTGCAGATCCTTCTGCCCTTTCTCCCTCCACTCAAATATTCCATTACTCCCTTTATCCACAGTCTAATAGGAACTCTCAGGACAGAAATTTGACTACATCAAAGAGAATCTATAACCCTCAAATTAGTATAGTAACGAACTGAACAAAATGTGGGGGATCAACCGACAAGTGAGACACACAAATCCCTTTCATTAACATCCCAGATAAACATACCTACTTTCCTCAGTACTGACCTATGATTCCTATTTTCCAGTCACATATTCTAATTTTTGGCCTTCGGAAATAATATGTATCAGAGATGCATCTCCCACTCCAGTTTGGTACATGGTTTAAAGCATTCAGCTATAATTTTTTTAAATGTTTATATTTTGCAATGATCAGGAATATCTTTGAAGCTAGTATTTCCTATGGACAGAATTTACTATGACACTAATTGCTGCTCAGAGGCAGCAATTAAGTGCACGTGGATCAAGTGTACTTTTTATTGACTATCCTCCACCCATTGGCTTAGACCCCAATTGCCTCACAAAAGACCTTAGATCTATCTATATTTCAGTATCCCTTCCCCAAAGTGTAAGAGGGCAGAAACATACAAGAGGAAAAAAGGCAGAGTCGAGTGGAGAAGAAATTCTGATAGCAGCTTCTTTGGGACAGTGGAGAAGACAGTGACTGCAGCTTTCCTGTCTCTAAAGGGCACAGTGAAGATCACTGGTCAGAAATGTAATTGCAGACTGACTGGGCTTCTACATCTCCCTGTTCTCTTCCTCTATCTGCTTCTCAGGCAGGCAGTCTGCTTGCCTTCTCTCTCATCCCCTGCTGCAGAGAACAGTTTGGAGAAGTTTAAAATTGTACCACTGATTTATCATGGGAAAGATTTTAACTGCATAAAAATACCTAAATTAACTGCACAGATTTAAATTGATTAAAATGTGTAAGCCTATAATAAAAATGGCTACCAATTCTGCTAAATGGAGTTTGTGCTTATCAAAATCAAATCAGATTGATTTTAGATAAAATATTTTGAAAATCTTTGCATAATTGATTCTGCAAACTTGTGAAAGGTGTTTATAGGACATCATTAACTTGCTGTAAATCAAAATGCCACTTTGACAACTTCTCGTTCACAAATGTCACATACAATCCAAACAGTAAAATGGTGGCAACTCTGGATAACTTACCTGAGGCATTGATCTTCAATTCTGTCTGCTGGGCTCAGCATACTAGACCTATGGGTTATCCCAGAAAGGGGGCATGGTCCTGTGAAGCTTGTCAATGCCCAGCCAGTTTAGAAGCTCTAGACCAGATCCAATGCTAGGGAACACACTAGCATGGTCTGGGGTGGGTGGAGCCCAGCAACACATCAGATACCTGCCCAAATCCAGAGGTGTTAAGAGCACCAGCAAAGCTCTGGGTTTCTGCCTCTTGTCAGGAATATGCTTTTAAACAGAATAGCTTCTTGTTGGCAGGTACCATAAGGCCAAGAATCAGAGCAACAAGTCCAGCTTGTCAACCACTATAGCCACCTGGGCAAAATGGCCTGACTGGGCCCATGTGTATGGTTGTTCTTTTTTAACCTGAAAGAAGCATTACCTCCACAACCTGGGCGTCATTCAACCACTTGCTCAGCACTTTCTGGATAAGCTGGAAGACTTGCTGCAGCACCACCACTACCTACAGGAGTAGAGGAAGCATAGGAGATCATTCGGGAAATAGTCTGCTCCACCCCAGTTCTGGCTGGTGGAAGGCACTCATAACAATTCAGACCCAGGGTTAGAGGGGGGATTTACAGCCATCCCTTGAGATAAGAAATTGTCATACATCAGAGGTAGACAATTTGGGGCCCTACAGATGTCATGGCTTATAGCTCCCATCAACCCTAACAAGCATAGCCAATGATGAGGGATGATGGGACTGTAGGCTAAAGAATCTGGAGGGCCGCAAGTTGCCCACCCCTGCCCTACAGCTTTTATGCCAGACTGGCCTATAAAAGAGTCACATTGCTAGATAAAAAGCAGGGAGAGCAGCTGCACAAGGGCAAATGCAAGAAAGGTTACACCTCTCGCTGAAGAATAGTTCTGGGCACTCTTCTGATCATTCAGTAGTCATGTCTGTAGCTCATGCTCTGGGGTGGCTGCTCCAAAGAGGGTCATTCAGACATTTAAGGGAAAAGAAACACAGTGCCACTCTAGTATACCTCCCTTATAAAGGGTTAGAAGAAGCTGCCTGTAATTACATGGCAGCGAAGACAAGAAGCCACCTAACCTACCCAGATGAACAGCAACACCTACCGGATTGGGGCCCTGAGGCACTGGCAGCTTCTTGACCTCTGTGGTCTCATGATCATCATCATGGTGGCTGATGTCCAATGTAGTAAAGAGGTTGGAGAGCAGGCCCAGAATATGGATGATGGCCAGCTTGTTGGAGGGATTCGGCTGCAAGGCAAGGCATCACTGTAGTTTCACACTGTAGTTTCACAAGATATGGGCCATTAACATAAGATGTCTCCAGGATGGCAGCAAGAATGTACAGAAGAACTAGGAAGCATACTCTGATGCCTGATATTTCATTCCCACCAGACTCTCGCTTACTCAGTTCTTAGTCCCAGTAGGAGAATTGGGAAATTGAAGTGTGTTTGGGGTGGGAACAGTAGAAACTGAAAGGCAATGGGGGAATTGGAAGAAAAAAGGGAAGCAATGGAAAGCCTGCAAAGCCAGGTAGATATGGCAAGGACTAGGCATGACTTGCAACAAAGAAGGCAGCATTTTGCACACAACAAGCATCATCTTTCCTTAAGGGAACACACCCAGCCATCACAGGCAAGTGATGGAGCTCACCGTTTCATCAGCCAATTTCTCCAGTTGCTGGATGTAAGGGGTAATGAGTGAGTGTAGGTTCTTCAAGATCTCCTCCACTTGGAGGGCAGACAGCAAAAAGCCCAGAGCTTGCATCAGCCACATGCACTGACTTGTCTGAGGGAAGAGAACAAGATGGACAAGATTCTCAAATTCACCTGCTACACTACATTTCAACTGCAGTTCATCCTCCCTCCATGCCTTTAGTCAACCCCAAGGCTTAAATCTAAACTATGCTTTGTGCAGGCTCAGCCCAGAAACCTGTTTTTAATACCAGGACTCAGCATCAGAATAGTCAATGTCAGAGTCCTGAAAAACAGGCAAATACAAGGAAGGCTCTTTCAGACTACTTTAAGAAATGGGGGGGGGGAATCATAATGGCTGTCTCTATCTAAACTCTCTCTTTGGGAATGGGACACCACATTTCATCAATCCCTCTAATTCTCCTCTCATTGGCTGTAATGTTCAGTTGTGTTAAAATAATAGCTTGATAGGAAACTATGTCCTCTGTATACTCTTTCACCTTCTGCAGCACAGAGAGGAGAACATGCATCTTACCTTGTGAATCTGCTTCATTAGCACATCCTACAGAGGGAAAGATATGTGAAGGTGAATACTCTCCTTACAGTAGAGATTACTTACAACCATATATATCATCATATGCCTTAACCATATCATCATCTGACAAATCTGGGAGGCAAAGATGGGCCCCCATGTTTGCCCCCCAGAGGTTTCAGGGAGTAATGGATCAGCAAGTGAAAAATTGGAGAAAGGGCCACCAGGGATTTAACGTAGGCAGTTGGTTACATATAATTTGCCCCTGAGTTCTATCATGCCAGCAACAAGAGTCATAGTTCTGCTCCTCTACACACCCTACAAGTATCATTTTCCTTTTTCAGCAGGAAGTGTGAGGGAAATATCGCAGACTGCATTCAGGCAAGCAGAGAGCTGAGCCCCACCTTGACCAAATTCCCACTGCAGGAATAGCTTAAACTCCACTTTCCCAACTGCCAGGATGAGTAAGCAGATACCCTGATGTGATAGATTCAAGCTATGCTTATTGATTCTTGTCTTCAGAAACATGGAGGCCTGAACAACGTGCAATAGACATTTACCCTATTGAATCTGACACACACACTCTCTCTCCTTAGAATATTCTTATTATTTTGACCACTGTAGAAGGATCCCGGGGGAAATGGTTGGGGAGATTTTATTTCTTTATTATATTTCTATACCTCCCAATAGCCAAAGCTCTCCACAAAGCAGTTTGCAACCTATGGTGAGCAGGGCCAAAGCACAGCCACCCTCCCCACATTCAGTAATCACACTATATACATTGCCCCATCCACCTGCACACACATACAACCTGTGCACCCGCCCTTTTTTGCTTGTTCTTTTTACATTTGAAGAAGTTCTCTGGCAGATGAGGAAGCAGAGACAGGAGGTGGTTGGTGAAGCCACAGTAGGACAGGGAAGAGGGAGCACCTAAGCAGTGGTAAGATAGGACTAGGCTACAGGGAAAGTTATACTTTAATTGCAGGCCCACCCCCATTTCTCCTCTGCTTCACTGTTCCCTGCCAATCAGCTGAGCAGTGAGGAAAAGGAAAGGGGTTGTGGGGGATGGAACAGTGGGAAAGTACGGGGGCTGCAAACTGTGAAACCTTGGCAGAGGAAGGGGTGTGGCTGACAAAGTGGGGCTGCAGGTCACATTGAAAGGTTCTGAAGGCTGCATCCAGTCCATTGACTGGAAGTTCCTCACCCCTGCCTTAGACCGTTCATTCAGTTACCTGAGAGACAGCAACAATGTTGGCAGCATAGGGAGGCAAGTCATATTTGCATTCACGGCAAATCTTCTTAAGGGTAGAGACACTAGAGATTGATAACTCAGGATTGCCTAGAGCCTGCAACACCAGGGGTAGGACGTTGTTGATCATGACAGGGTGGTCAGCCAGCCACTCCGAGAGAGCCCCTAGGCAGACACAGAATGCACAGTCAGGACTGCTTTGCTTACTGTACCAAACAGTGCAGCTGGATAAAAAGCACAGGAACCCCTTCCTTACCCCGCAACAGTGCATGGCCCAACAACTCACACACAAGCATGCATTCTTACTTACACTTACTGGGCACTAGGACCCAGCAGCTACTTCACCAACAGAGCCCACCCTTAGCATTGCAAGTGTTAAACAGCCTCTGGATCTCTGGGGTCAATCTCCCCTTTCAACATCCCCTCCCTTCCCCTTGCCCAGTCTTCTCACCAATAGTGAACATAACCGTATCTGCAAGCTGCACATTGCTGATGCTGATGTGAGGGATGAGCCCAATGAGGCCAGGCACCACGTCTGAGTAGTTTACATCACTGGTCTCTGCGATGGATTGGAACCCATAAAGCAAAGCTTCCGTGTGCTACCAGAGAGAAAGATTTGTCTGTTGAGTCCATGGCCTGCCAATAATATCCCACTCTAATACCCCACACAGATGTGGGCAAGGAGAGCCAGCTCGTGATGAGTTTTACAGGGTGGTAAAATGAGGGCAGAGATAAAATGTGGTACAGCACATTCAAACATCCCCTGCTCTAGATTCCATTTTGATTGAAGATGAACAGGGCCAGCTCCCATGGAAAAGTATGATGTCTCACATTTTGTTATTTCTTTACAGTTAATATGATACTAATTGTTTCACCAGTAAGTTTTTTTGTAGGGGTATCCTATCTAGTGAGCCGATTCCAGAGGACAAAGTTAACCATTCCCCAGAAACATTCTCTCTTCTTGTCTAGAACATTCCCAGCCTACCATCCTGAACAGTGCTTAGCTATATAATACACAATGTAGTCTCCCCCTGCTGCCACTACCAACAAGGGCCAGCGGGAAGGTGGGGGAACAGGGAACACACCTGCACTCAAACCCCTTCTCACCAAAGGCCATTCTATTAGGGCCTGGACTGCTGAGCTACAACATGTTCAATATGCTGGAGAGTTGGCATGATTGTGACTGTGTTAAGGCTTCCAGCTGTGCGGACTGTAAATCAGAGCCCAGGCTAGGTTCTTGCTTGGCTGTCACAGTGATGAACGAGGAGCCCCTGCGGTCAGTGGTGCTTGACGACCATCACTGTTTACCGTGCCAGCAGCATGCTGACAACACACCAAGGTGAGCAGATACATGCTGATTAGCTGCCATACAGAGACCTTTAGCCCAGCATTACTACTGTAATGGCATAGCAGGCATATCTAAGCATCTTTCTCCAAACTGAAGAGATAGGTGTCTCTAACACCACAGAAAAAGAGACAACTAGACCTCCACAATTTTCCCAGTACAGGAACCCATATCTTAGGCTTATGAACTTCTATGATAACACAAACCCTATGACTAGCTCCCATGCTGCAGACGTTGTCCAAGGACACCCCCCCGCCCTATTTGGACTGAAGATGATCAGCTGCTGGCATCACTTGACAAAGCATGTATTTGTGGATTCTGCAATCCTGCTATCAGACATTTTTGCAGAATTTGGTCACTGCTGCAGAATGATATGAGCTACGCCAAAATACCTGCAAAAGACACCAACAACAGAGTGACACACTTTAGGACAGGAATTAGCAAATGGTGAACTGGGGTTCAAATGCAAACCATTCTGTTTTATAAATCACCAACTGGGATGTGTCCTTCAAGGATGACATGACCACATTTCAGACCCAATCAGCACTAACAACTTTTCAGACCTTTTGAAATTCAAGTGCCTCTCCACACACACTGCTCTGAGATTTAACAGACATTTCCTCTAACCGGGATTCTCTGCAACTTCACTCCACTCCAACACCTCTCTTCCACAATGCTCTCTAACCAGTCCTTGCCACAACTATTCCTTTCATTTCTACAAAAATCTACAGCAGCTCCTCTACTTGCTGCCTCTCTCCATACGGGCAGTTAGTGCAAGGTTTCCATCTGAGGGTGAAGCTCCCTGCTCACCTGCCATGAGGATGGCTGCTCTGTGTTGGTCAGGAGGCGACCCAGCTTGTCATATAAGCTGCTCAGCAGCTCTGCTCCAAGCATTTCATACACATACATCAAGGTGTCCGAGATGTCCACTCTAAGAGTCAAGAGAGAAAAGAGTCACAGGGCACTCCCATTCTACAGAACAGCAACTGGACATAAACTGCTGATACATCCCCTAGCCATCCCAGGGCAACTTACTGATGTAATACCATTAACTTCCCCTTTTGCAGATCACAAGCTGTGTGCAGTATTACAGAATACTGGCAGGCAAAAGGCAATTACCGGTATATCCGAAACTGTTCCTTTTCGTCGGAGGACCAGCAGCTGTATTCTTCATCAGAAGGAAACTGAGCCTTGTGCAGGAGCACGTCCACCAGCTGGAAATACACAGGCCGATATACCTGCTGATACATGGCCTGCTTTTCTGGATCAGAAGAGAGGACATCATCCTGCAAAGAAAGAGATTGCTCCTCAAATGGAGGTTGAAAAAAAATCAGCCTAGAGCTCCAACTCCCATGCTGATGTAACACAACCAATCCTCCAACTTTTCAATGTGATCAGAAGAAATGACCTCTCGCTTTTGTTGAGTTTTCTATACGGGGAACCCAGAAATCACATTCTGAAGTCAGGCTACTTCACTCAAATAGTGTAGTCTGTATAATGTCTATTTTCAGTGACCACCACCTTGTCCCATCTCCACAGGCACTTCTGACCAGGTGAGGAATGAATTTGTTCATACAATGTAGCAATGTCTGTTCTGAGGAGGCTGCTGGATACTCTCACACTGCTGAAGAGCTTGGCATGAACAAGATTGCATTAGAGCCTGGGCTGAAATAGAACAAGCTGTGTAGAGCTGGAAGGCACTCTGGGCCACTGAGTTCACCCCAGAGCCCTTCGATTCATGCCTGGCTATTGGGGGTAGAGGATTCAGCTTTCACCTGACAAATTTCCATTATGAAGGAGATACACAAGGATAATAAGGAAAACCTTCACAAAGCACTCTCTTGGCAGGTGAATCTATGCTGCCTGACACAAAGCAATCAATGCTCAGGTGAACATTTTGGGAAGACAAGGACAGAGCAGGAACTGCAAGTGTGTGTGTGTGTTTGGTGTGGGGTAGATATTGTAGGGGGGGAAACCCTCTGCTCTCCAGTAGCACATACAAGATGCTACTCCAGTTCTGATCCTGTCATTAGTAATGATGTGCTTATGGAGTCAAGTACTGCAACAATCACACACTGAGACAATGCATGACCTCATCCCATTTTAAGGTGGCACCCAGAGAAGCAGCAGCTCAACAGCTAGTCTAACTCTTGGGCAGTGCAGGAGTGTGTCAGGCTAATTTGCCATGCTAATGAGGCTGCTGGGCTCCAAGGAAGGGTGGGGGTGGGGAGGACAAGTCAGACCATGCTGTACAGCAAGCATATACCACAACAGACACGTCCAAATCAGCATCTGCACTAACTGTACTTTGAGCGGCTGCTATTCCCAGTTCCAGCAGACTTGCTCTTCTTCCCTTGCCAAACACAGCTGATAAGTCTCTCTCCAATAAGACAAACGTATTCTAGCAACTCTCATTGCCACAGAAATGGAAAAAGACATCCCACCACCCACTCTGAACATTGGATGGAACATTGCTCTCATCATAACAGGATTATGATAATTAAGGTGCTTCTAGCAGAAAAAGAAAGCCTGGCTCTACAGGAAGATGGTAAATGTCTCCAAGAGTTAAGTAGTCTGGTCCTTGTGATGCCATGATGAAATGAGCAGTCTACCCCGACTTCTATGAGAAGCTATTCAGCTGCAAACCAAATGCCTTCAGAACCCTGGAGAACCTCTAGGTGCACTCAAGTACACCTGGGCTTCTTCTCCACCGCCAGAAGGCACAGTACTAGAACAAAACCAGGTTGGCATACAGCTTCAATACTATGCCCATACATTACAACATAGAATGAGGCCCCAGTGAGCAGCATTGTGACAGTAGAGCTCAGTCATGCAGTTTGGCCTTCAATCTATGCACGGAGGAATACAAGAATTTCCAATCTTCTAAGCACAGAGCTAACCCGAAGTTTGGCCTTGGAGCTCATGATAGAAGGATCCAGAACATTACATTATATTCAGTCCAGAGATAATATAAAGACTAGTTATGTGATATGTGTTTGCATATGCAGAACAACTGGTGCAAGCAAACATATGGCCTGCAACAGGGAACAAGCTATACCAAGCTAGAAAGATGCTAATGAGAGAATCCATTTCAGGAAATTGGCAATCACTTACCTGTAATGTATACCAGAAGGTGAGCGTAAGTGAACTTGTGGTCTCATTGACAGGATAGTGTCCTGGGATCCCTGTACAGAACATTATCATGTTGACAAGTGCCAGAAAGCTCTGCCAGTGATCCACCTGGTCCAACAGGGCTCTGTGGAAGATAGCAGTCATGTAGCATCAGGAATCTGCTTTGCCACAGTAGGTCCATGGGAATAGCAGATACCACACACTTAGGATAATATAGCAAATGGAAGCACAGAGCCCTCTGTAGCAAAGTGGGCCAGGAAGCAGCAATTCTTGAAGGATCCAGCAATTCATAAACGAGTCTTGCCAGCAGACTAATCAGTTAACAGTAAATTTAGCAACTCAAATGACTTCCTAGAGATGTACAATTTCTGGAAATTTTGAGACCATGGGAAAAAATAATCCCCATTTTTCAGGGGAAAACCAGAAATTTGGGGGGAAATGGAAAAGAAAGCAATACTTAATTTTTTAGCATTCTTTACAGATCTAAAGTCTCTTTGTTGCTTTAAGACAGCCTTTCCCAACCTGGTGCCCCCCAAACTTCAGCTCCCATCAGCCTCAAGCAACATGGCCAATGGTCAGGAATGCTGGGCACTGGAGTCCAAAACATCCAGAGGGCAATAGGGTCCCCTCTACAAGGATTCGCTTTTGCGCCTGGTTAGGCGATTATGCGCATAATCGCTGAAGCGCATTTACGCCTAATACCTCTGCACGAGAGGCGGCAAAAGGCGGCGAAGCGCATTAAAGGATGACCAAAATGCGCTTTACAAGTAGTTAATGCGCATAAGCGCTTGTTCACATAGTCAAAATGCGCTTTAATGGCCGGAGCAAAATAAAACTCGCTGTTTAACGCGCATTCGATAATGCGCATAATCGGAGAGATAACGCGCCTCTATGCCCGATTTGCGCTCCGTTCTTGTAGAGGTTAATTTTTTTAAGCGCCTTGAAAGATCTTTAAACCTCTCTTGTAGAGGCAGCCTTAGTTGCAGAGGTTTGCTTTAGGAACATAAAGTAGCCTTTCTGTTCCTAAAGTTATTTTATGTGTAACTTAATTTGCTCATAAAATAATCATATTTAAAAACTTTTAAAAGTAAACTCAGTTAGTACATTTGTAATTAATGTCTGAATAGATTAGAATTACAGTAAATGACTGCTACAGCATCAGGACCCTATAGAACAAAACTCAAAATGTCAAGAATGCACATTTACTGTCAAAAATGCACAATTGTGACTCTACTCACATGCTGGGAAACTAAGCATAAATATCCATCAGTAAAATATACTTTAGATCAATAATTTTAATAAGGAATGAAAGAAATAACAATGCTATGAATCTTACAGAGAGGATAAAAAAATATTTCCCCCCTTGGCTTAATTATTTCCAGACATTCTATGGCTCAATTCGGACAACACGTTAAGCAATGGTTGTTTAATTAAACAACCATCAGTTTAATGTGTCATCCGAATTCAGCCACACAACGCATAGACAACCCACAGTTGGTTAAGCGGGAGATTTAAACAACCGAGTTAAACAACTCACTTGTGAGTTGTTTAAAAGTTAGTCAATTGACTAACGTGTTGTCCGAATTGAGCCTCTAGAGGTGCGTGGGTTAAAGATGATAGAAGCAGAAAGCGGGCGGCCGCTCAGGCGCGCTAGCAACACATCGCTGGAATCACCGCCATAGCAACCAGGACGCTCGCCTCCCCCACCAGGCAAGCTGGCACGGAGCTCAACAAGGGGCCAACTCCTGCAAGCACTCATGCAGGGTGCCCAGGCAGCTACCCAAACGGAAAGGGAAGCGCACCAGAAGGGCACTATGGCAAAAGGGGGGGGGGAGATGGAATAACCAAAAACCCCAGGCGCCCTAGAGCAAGAGGCAGCCCCTCCCACACCAAGAGGGAGAACAACACCCCATCCAAAGTAGACCCCCACTGCACCGCCACCTCCACCCTCGCATCACCCAGAAGGACGAGGGCAGGGGAAGCGGCGACCAGAGAGCCCCCCCTCATCCGCCCAACACGGCTGGATATCGAGCCTTTGCCGGGCCCCGAGAATCCCGTTGGGGAGCGTCACACCCGTGCGGAGCCGTCCCGGGTGCGTGAAAGCATCAGTGCCTGGATCTGGCTGCGCTACCCCCACCCCCTGTGAGCGTCGGCTGTGGAGTTTCATCTGTGGACTGGCATCTCTCCCTGGCATGCCGCCCGTCTCCACCACCTCCCCTTGGCACGTTCCGTGCTTGGCTCCCTGGGGGTGTGGCCTCGGCCGTCCCCTCTTCACCGCTGTGCCTTCCAGCCGCCTCCTCCCTTTCCGTGGGCTCTGCCCTCGCTTAGTGGTGCCCATGTGCCTTATTGCCCATGTCTACGCTCCTTGCTGAATAAAGTTTGCTACACCACCCCACTCTTGCCTTCTTTCCTGTGTGTGCGGAAGATGCTCTATGAGGGAGGTGGGGGGGTTGGGGGCTGGGGCGTGGGTGCCAACGTTGGAATTGCAGTGCTGGGCATGGGGTGCGAATGTTGTATTGGTGTTGCCATTCCTCCTGGCAGCCTCTTTGCCCGAGGCTGCTGAGTTCCGCCCATTGCCTACAACAGCCAATGGGGCTTGGGAGGCGTGTCCTGCATCAGCTCTAATGGCGGCGCCCATGGTTTTCGGACGCAGTGTGTTCTGGGATACCTACTGGAGGACTAACGGCATTCGGTAAGTGGGGAAAATGGCGGCCGAGCTGTCAGTCAGAGCCGAGTACACTATTAGCAACCAGGGTGGTTAAAAATTATTTGCAGCGCCTGCTGCAGCGTGTTGTCCGAATTGAGCCCACCTCTTTAACACACCGTCAGTGGGTTATTTCCCCTCAGTTGCTTAACGTGTTGTCCGAATTGAGCCTATATCTCTAGTCTAGGGGATGAAGAATTGTTTCCCCCCACCCAAGTTTTTTCAATTTTTTGCTTGGCCTTTACATCTCTATGGGCTCTAAAGGGAGAAGGGGTTTGAGGCAATGTATAGCATCCCCACAATCATGCAGAGGTACATTCATGCCCAGATCATCTTTGGATCTTTAACTTATGGAGGTCTTATAAGCTGCTTAGTGTAAGTTGGGCACAGGAAAGACCCCCAGCCTGTCCCCTAGTGAGCAGTATAGAGGTCTCAAGGGCTAGCTCCACTTTCTAAAGATTATTGCTACCAGATTCCATCACCATGCTCCTCACCGGGAATGATTCTCTCCCAGGGCCACAGCAATCCGGCAGATCCCATGAGATGTCTCCATGTCCCTGCTCTGAACTGCTTGACGTAGTTGTTCTTGGAGTCCCAGCACAGGTGGGATGAGCTTCAGAAGAGTATTCACATACCTGTCAAGGGAGAGAAGAGATAGGGTGGGAAGCTTTATGTCCCCCATGAACTCTTCCGTCTTTAAGAATGTAAGATGACTCCTGCTGGATCAGACAAAGATCAATTTAGTCCTGCCTTCTGTTTCCCACAGAGTCTACTCAGATTCTTCAGGAAGCTCACAAGCAAGGAATGAAAGCAACAGCCTTGACCTGCTACCAGCAACTGGTTGCATTTAGCTAAAGTGGCTAATAGCCAATAATAGATCTCTCCTCCATCAATTTGTCTTATCCCTTTCAAGTCATCTAAGCCAGGAGACATCACCATGCCTTGTACCGGTGAACTCCATAAATCAGTTGTGGTGTATGAAGAACTTTCTTTTTATCTGACCTGAACCTATTGCCAATCAGTAAATTGGGTGACCGTGAGTTCTATTGTTAAAACAGAGAAAGAAAGAAAGAAAGAAAGAAAGAAAGAAAGAAAGAAAGAATGAAAGAAAGAAGCCTTGACCCACTTTCTCCGCACCATTCATGGTCTTATAAAGCTCTAGCATGTCCCTCCCCATTATCCTTCATCTAAATTAAAAGCACCTGGCCTTTCATTTCAGGGAAGGACCTCGACCCCTTTAATCATTATGGTTGCCTTTTCTTCAGATATTCTAGCAGTGTTGTATGTGCATGTTTTTGCAATTCTTGCATATTGTGATAGTGTAAATGATAATGTTGTGATAATGTTAATATCCAAGCTACAGCCAGGGCTAGCATTATAGCTCAACATCTTCAGCCACCTGCCACACCCCCTGCTCTGCCTTTTCCTCATTGTTGTTGCCTGCTCATCTGACCTCTCCAAGGGTGCAATTGGTGAGAAGAGTAAGGAGAAGGAGCAGTAGCCTCCACTTGCTTTTATTTTCTTCCTCTGGATAATGGTGTGGATTGGGCCCAGCAGGAGAAGGAAAGCAAATGGGTAGTGTCATGGAGGTGGACCCACTCCATGACACTATCTTGCATAAGCATTCCCCTCCAAAATCTACATCAGCCTGATAAATCCAATGCAAGTGTATATCAACTCTTTTGTCCTCTCTTGGTTTATCACATGCAAACTACTATCCTATTAACCAATGTCCATTTCCCCTTTTAGAAGTGATATTTTCCAGACAAGATATTTGCTCACCCCTTAATGATTCTTCCTGACACAGAAGTTTCTGATAACTTCCATTAATGTCCTTACTCTTCAAAAGCAAACTTTTTTAAAATCTCCAGTCTACAAATCCTGCTATGAAAATAAACCTTGCACTTTCATGAATTTTGTAGCACCTTAAAGGCTAATAAATACATTATGATGAGCATTTACAATTTAGAGTCTACATAAGATACATGTTAGCAAGCCTGAGAGGTGGTAGGTACATACATAGCAGAAGAAAAAGTAGTGCACAGTCAGGCTAAAACATAAAAATATAAAAGAAAAATTGCATGATTAACATATCCTGGTCCCAATGAAACCTAGGAACACTGCTGAGCACAGACGAACACATAATCCATTTATATGTATTATTTCCCAGATGAATGCCAAAGAGACCACCTCACACGACGTGATGTTCTATCTGCAGGAGCTGAAACCAAAATTGTAACTATTCATAGGATGTGAATTTCCTTCTGCAGTGTGATAACCATCAATAATCCCTGTTCACACCAAAGGACAGTGTCAAATTTACTAACAAACAAACATTTCCAGCCAGTCTTTGAACCCTCTTTGTTTAAGTTGGTGAATGTCCCAGGACATTCCCTAGTTTTGTAAGATGTCACTGTAAACATCTGATTTGTATCCATTTATTCCCTATGTAAAATCATAACCTGTTTGGCCTACAGAATCAGTACAATGTTGCGAACCAATGATAAACAAAACCCAGAAGGGAGGCATCCAGGATGAATGGAAAACAAGAAGAGGACAAGTTCTTAGAGGTGCCAAACTAAAACACCATGGTGCATGAAGTATAGCCACCACTTTAGTAAGCTGGCTGAATTTGCTTGCAGTGTTTGCATTTTACAAAATTGCCCCTGATGAAGGAGCCTCAGACTCTGAAAAGCACTGGGCTTAAACAAACAAGTTTCACTTTGGCATCTCTGAGAAATCGTTCTCTTCTTGCTTTCCATACAAACAAATGATAGCATATATTGCACTGCGGGTGACCAGCTGAATGAGGCTTTGATAATACAGCTATTATTTGATCCAGTAATAATGGCTAGATATAGATTACCTTGGGCAAATGGATCAGCCATTTTGGAAGGATTTGAGGTATTTATGCTTGACAATTTTATGAGCCAGAGGAACGGTTTAGGCCTGCATCTGGAAGATCACTGTAAATTGACATGGCAGGCTTTTGTTAGGGAGGGATAATTCATCTCCAGCAAAAGCTTTAGAAGCTTCACCCATGCAATTATTTTTTTTACAAGTCAGCCAAGCTCACACCTATGCCAAATGTAAACTAAAATAAAAAGTAAAAAGTAGAGTATTGTTTATATCAACCTGTGACCATATATGGAAACAAATATGTGTATAGGACAAGTTAAAACTAGATTCTTACTTTTTAATATTGCAAGTTGTTTGAAGATTTCCTTGATTTCTAAACACAGTTGTGGTTTTAACCAAGAAAAATGAAAGTCCAACCCCTAGTTAGGTAGCCACTCCAAGGACAAACTTCCTAGATCAGCTCTCTGTAATGGTACTAGAAATAATGCTTGCCTCTGTCTGATTGGGGCAAGATTCAATGGGACAAGATTCAATCTTACCTTTGAAATTTTAAAATCTATTTTCTTGTTCTCCAAGGATAATCTTATCATTAGCCACACTTGCTATTATCAGTTTAGATATTCTTATCTTTGTTTCTGTAATTTATCAATGCCTTACATTCTGTTGTAAGAAATAATTTATTATTCATCACTATTACAATGTTGCAAGAGGCACACTTCAAAATATCAGTCTAGTCCAGGAGTAGCCACCCTGGTGGCCTCCAGATGTTTTGGACTACAACTCACATTACCCCGTTAGCATAGCCAATGGGCACAGATTATGGGAGTTGTAGTTTAAAACGTCTGGAGGGTGCTTGCTCCAATCTAACCTGATACTAGTAGGTTGTTTAACTATCAATCTATCGATTGATCTTGCATGTTGGAAAACTAAGTAACTGGGCGTTTCGGACACATACTTGAACCTAGAAAACAGGACACCTAACAGGGTTGGAGCACCCAGTCAACACATTTTCTGAATTCATTTCAATCTGTTTTCCAGCCTGGCTTTGGCACTGAAACAGCATCGGTTGCAGTGATGCCAGGAGGACAGGGGAAATGTGACCCTGCTCATTTTCCTGGACCTCTCATGACTTTCAGTACCATCAACAACTGAATCCTTCTAGACAGGCCATCATGGAGGCGATTGAAGGCACTGATTTGGGGTGCAGTTGACACCCAAAACTTTCTTATTTTCATCTAATTCAACTGATGCTAAGCCTTGAATCAGTAATTGACTGGGGGTTGAATTGAAGCTCAATCTTGATGACAAGACAGATGCTGTTGATAGGTGGTTTATGTAACTTGGGAGATTGTGTGCTGCCTTTTCTGGAGGATCAGGTTTACAGTCTGGGGTTACTATTAGATCTCAACATTTCTGGAGGCAAATAGTTTTACTGAGGTTGGTGCAGTACCTGGTGCTTCACATAGACAAAGATAGTCTAGTCATAGTTATTCATGCTCTGGTAAACTCCCATTTGGATTCCTGCATTGTGTTGAACATGGGGATGACCTTGAACAAAGTTCAGCAAGTACAGTTAGTACAAAATGTCATAGAATCATAGAACAGCAGAGTTGGAAGGGGCCTATAAGGCCATCGAGTCCAAGCCCTTGCTCAATGCAGGAATCCATATTAAAGCATATGGCAGCTAGCTTACTAATGGGGATCAGATATATGGAACATGTCAACAATCTTAAACCAACTGCACTGGCACCTACATTGCTTTCCAAACCCAATTCAAGCTACTGTTTAAAGCCCTAAACATTTTGGGATGAATATGGCTCAAGAACCACCTCCTCCCACAGTAATCTGTCAAGATATTAAGCTGTACAGAGGCTTTTCTACATCTTCATCATCTGAAGTAAGGCAAGTGGTGATCCATGATTCGGCCTTTTCTGTTGTGGTGCCCTGTTTCTGGAATGCTTTCCCCAGGAAGGTTCACCAACTGCTGACTCTTTCTTTTCAGTGACAGGTGATGACTTTTTTTATTCACCCAGGCTTTTTAGTAAGCTTTAGTCTCAACTGATATTTTTATCTACCTTTTTGTTGTTTGTTTTCATTGTCTTATTGTATTTAAATGATTTATGGAAACTAACTTGTAAAGAAGATCTAAAAAGCAGTACAGAAATTCTTGAAATATTACACTAATTCAGATGCTCAAAAAAGGCAGAATGTGCATGGGCCCCTAAGTGGAACAGCCATTATATAATGTTATGCAAATGGAGGAGGAGGCATACCTGTCTGCTCAGTCACCACAGGAATGAGATATTTCACCTGCGTCATCACCTGACCTGTGCACAAACATACTGAGCTAGGAACCAGATTCTTCAGTCGCTCTAGTCGTTGGCCCACTAATCTACCTAAGAAAAAAAATACCAGTTTAATCCACATTAGCCCACCCAATGATGTCTCCAAGTTCAAACCTGTGCTTCATATTCTCTCTGAATATGTCTCCTGTAATGCAGGAATAGCTCAGGATGACACAAGGCAACATGGAGATCACTATGTCCAAACAGCATGGTATCTCCAGATCTTGGGTTGCCAAGTATGCGGCAGCATCAGAACAGCAGCAGCTACACCCAAGGAGTCTTATAGCACCTTAAAAAAAGACTAACAAACGTATTGTGGCCTGAGGTTTCATAGGCTGATGCAAACTTCACCCGATACATGTCAGCGCACAAGACTTTTGTTTCTGCCATACTAGTCATAATTCCTTTGCTGGAATTTATCAGCTACACTGAGGTAAAATCAAAATCTGATTACTGCATCAGAATTGAGAAAAAAACTGATTTTATTTTAAAACAGTATAGATTTGGAGAGTGAGTAGGTTCTGCTCAAATTTTAGGAAAGATATGGACAGTTTCCCTGGCCCTCAGTCCTTGTTCTCCCTTCTGTATAGTTCTACCATTCCTCAACATTTTTCAAAATCCTCATATTCATCCATTCTGGATGAAACATGTTCTGCAATCAAATAAAAATCTGAAAATGTATGCCACTCTCACATAATTTATTTCACTTGAAGAAAATGGGGGGGCAGTTTGAAGGAGTTAAGACACTTGAATATCCATTTCCTCAAATCAAAAGTACAATACTCACACGGTGCTCTCCTGGGGGCATCCAGACAACTACAGCCTCCCTATGCACAGCAGCATTCCAGAACCATATAAGCCATTTCATGCCTGTCAATCTCCCTGCTGCTGCCAATAAGTGATTGTAACCATGACAACAAGCACAGAGGAAATGGAGAGGAAGAGCAAAGGGTGGCCCCCAGAGAGAGGCTGTGCTGGCGGCTAATCGGCCAGCTGTCAGTTACCTGGCTACTGATGCATATTATCTAGAGACATAGCTAGTCTGCACTCGCTTGCCTGCCTCCACTGCACATGCAGTCCACAGATACAGGTGGAACACCACACCGAGACATATGCATACAGTACTAAATAGTTCAAAGACTATCTGCCTCCTACCACCACTTTTGAGATTGTGCTCTGCACTGGAGGAAGAGACTTAATCCTGGTACTCATTTTTGAAACGCTCAAAGATGAGCGGGACCACAAACATTTTGGTTTACTTGGGTCCTTTCACAGAATGCCAGGTTTTGATGTGAAGGAAGCTTAAATGCATTGAGCAATGCCCTGGGAGACCCATCCACAGTTACTGTGCTTATAGTATGGTCCTGCAAACTGAAAAGCATGTGGTCAAGTCAATGGATTTTAGAAGCTTGGTGTAGGGTGGGGAGGTCTGTCTGGTGAAAAGGCTGCATGTGAAGGAAGCAGAGGGAAGGGAAGACAAAGCAGCAGCAACTCAAACGAATCCAGCTCTGATTTGCTGTGAAGAATGGAAGTGGAGAAGAAGTATGCCAGCTCCAGTGGATGCTGGAAAACGACAGAGGAGTGTGCACCAAGGCTGCCAGCAAGAATCCACAGACAACAAAGTGGGGGGGGAGGGGGCTGTAGTAGCAACAGTAGCTCATTCCAAGCAACCGCCATGAACAAGAGAGAGGCTGAGTCAGATTCTTAGGAGCAGCAGAGACTGGAGGGAGGGCAGTAGGATCTAATCCTGTTGGTCCAGGCAGGATCACATTGCTATTGCCTCCCTCTACATATCAGCTTCCCTAACAGCTACAACAGTGTTGTGACAGACATGAGGCTGATGTGGTATTTGATGGTGCTTTTAACAACAGCCAGGCTGCTTGCTCACTCACCCAACCCATTTTACAGTGGCCGAAACAAAATGAGCTGCTCCTTTGCCTTACATCCCTCCTTAACATGCTACTAGCCATGCATAGAGAATACAGCTATCTTAAGCCCTCTCCTTCTCTCACCAACTCTCCACTGAAGATACACACACAACCCTTGTTCTGGAGATGCTTCCTAGGAAGCATAGAGCCACCATCTTGACCAAAAGCCACAACAAACAGTTAGCCACTGACATCAACTTCCCAAACCAGTCAACCATATCAAATTCTGCCATGTGTCTGTCTGTTGCCACCCCAATATCTATCATTTCAGACTATCACATAATCTTATTTATTCCCTTACTATTTTATATGGTGGCCAGAGTTATTCCTTACTCTCTGTTGTGATCCAGGTATATCTATGATACAAGCATTGATGGAGTAACAAATACTACTGAAACAATGCTAGAAAATAGAAATTAGGCAAAATGATGCAATTGAGCAAGCCACTAGGAGTATAGCTTGCCTTAGTGAGATCAAGGGCAAGTAACGGTAAATTAGCTAGTGATGTATTTGAAAGTTGCCTTGGAGGCCCTATTGAGCTGAAAGCATACTCATTCATTTGTAAATAAATAAAAGTTTATTTTCACTGTGCCTAGACTCTTATGCCTCTTAGGTAAACAAACTTTTTTGAATCAAATATTCTGTCATTTAACTATTTTTTAAAATTATTCTGTCATTGAACTGGAAATAGCCGGGCTACACAAATCATTATATAATGCTCAATCTATAGTAAACTATAGTAACTGTGGCAGGAGAGAACCTAGGAATACCCTCAGGATCAGAGTATGAAAATACTGCTCTTTCTAGGCAGAGTTGTTATCCCAGCTGTACATCTGGCCTCTACTCCACATGAATAATAAAAAAGCAATTCATAGTGCAGCTAACGCCCAGAACCAAGGGCCAATCAATATTCTATTTCTCCATTTTGAAACCGTGTCTGGTAAACTTTCACCAGGGTCTGAGTCTGAATGGAGTCCTCCACTGAGTCAACCCAATTCTGTGATAACTATTCTGTACTTCAATGTCTTGTTCCAAATGCAAGGGTAACTTCCCAAATTCCTAAGAAGAGGAGGTGCTGTTTCACAACTTTTCACGGTTTAGTATTTTACCCTCAAACCATTGCACACCACTATTCTGATTCGTTTTCCTTTGTGGTCTATTATTAATTTCCTTTCAATTAAACTCTGCATTCTGAAGCAGCCAAACTAATGCAGTGATAAAGAGAACTTCTAGGCAGCAAGTTAACATTGCTGTTTTTCTGCCTGCTCAGTCACTGAGGTATTGAATCTTCAGGACACTACTATTCAAAGCCAAGGACCTCTTTCTTTCTTTCTTTCTTTCTTTCTTTCTTTCTTTCTTTCTTTCTTTCTATGTGTTTGGTACATCTGTACTGGGTGTAGAAAGTGTTTTAACTTGGGATACATGCATGCTCTGAAAAAGGATTTCTGCATTTTCATCTATTATTTTCACTGTGGACTTGCAGACCACACTAAGAATCACTGTCTCAGGCCATTCTAACATTAAAACACTTTCAAGAGTAAATAGTTTGTTTATGCACTGGTGTGTTTAAATCAACAGTTGATCCACTAGTAAATTAATTTTAGTTTCCACACCATCTACATAGGAAATGTATTATAATTGGGCCTGGGTCAATGATGTAAGACCTAACAAACTTTAGATGGCAGATGAATTCAGAATCCTAGAGCAATTTGCCATTCTGGTGGGATTATTTCTGTATAATGATTGACCAGTTGCATGTTATAAGACTGTTTTTGGAGGTTGGAGGGTAGATATACTTTCTAATCCAAAACTAAAGTAAACAAGACTAATCCAAGCACAGTTCTGCCATCAGTATTCTGGTATCTAAGCATCTGATATGCTGCTTCCTAAATGTACCAAGAGAATAAGGGCAGTGAAATTATTTTTAATGGATGATTTATTCTTTCTATTTCCAGTGTTCAAAATGCTTTTGGTTTCCTGAGCTCTTTAAATTAAATGGTTCTATGTTTAAGTGTACTACATTTGGTCAGGGATAAACTGTCCACCCTGCATTTGAATATACTTTGGTGGAGCTAGTGGAGCAAAGCACTTTCAGGTACGACTGGGAGGGACTGGACTGCCTGAGTCTAGAAACTAGGACCAGTAATAATCTTGGTTGAACTAGGTTATTGCAGGCTTGTGGTTTTCAGGTTCTTCACCATACTGGGTTTTAAATAAATGGTGGATGGTAACACTAAGCGTAACCCAGAATTTAACACAAGCACTAAAGTTAATTAGCAAATTCCCTTTCTGATCAAGTTTAAACATCATGGTCAGGATATGTTTAAGCAAAAGAAGTAAAGCATTACTTTGCCAGCACACCTGGTTTTATAACGAAAACTTGGCAATCACTGTCTAGTAAAAAAAAACAACTGGAAAAGACTAAAATCTAAAATAACTAATTCACAGGCAAGATTGAGCATTAAACCATTCCCAGCCAATGCTCAACAACCCTTTAAACATCCAAAGAATAAGGTTCTATTCTACAACAACACTGAATAATTTGTTCTAGAGCACATTTAGTCTTATGAAGAGTATCTTCCTGAAATCCTGCCCAAGTCTATTGAGCTCAATGTTTCTCTCTCCTTCAGTGGTACTAGTAAATAATAGTTTACACTATCACCCTTTTAGATACTTTAAAACTGGTATCATGTTCCCTGTAATTTTCTTTTCCCTAGGCTGAATATACTCTATGTATCCAAACCTATACTATATGTTGCCATGCATAATTCGCCCATCCAAAAAAAACACTACACAAGTTACCAGATTTGCTGATGAGCCTTTGGGCAAAGCATCTAGCTCCTGGACTATAGTACCTCATCTATACTATGAGCAAGAAAGGCGGGAGACATGTGAGGATGAAGGAAAGAGATAGGAAGCAAACTATATCACAGGCTCTGTTTGCTAACTGAACAGTCCCAGCCTTCCCAGTTTGTGCATTATGTTTACTCCCTCAGAATCACAACGATGTAGTCATAGCAAATGCTCTTCCTACCAGCCATAACCATATTTTGAAATGGACCAATAATCCTGGATAACTCCCCAACTGACTTAGCTCCCATACTGTGCCCAAAGTATTTACTGAATTCATGCACAATAGTAAACCCCTGGGAAGAAAAGCTGAGTTATTTTTTCCCTCCAGTGGTCTCTAAGTTCCCCATTAGTGTCTAGCTTTCTCCTATATTGTACAAGACAAGGAACCTAAAAACAGCAGCCACTGAAAATGAGCTAACAGAGAGATGACTTAAGATCTTTAAGAAGGCAGAAGGCAAGATTCTAAAGGGACAGAAGTCTGGGCTCGATAGCCATTCTGTGAACTCATAGGCATCCTTTTCTAGAAGTCAGTTTAAAATACAACCAACAGATGATCCTGTAGATTAGTTGTGGCTGCAAAATGTCAGTGTGATACTCAATAGTTCACATCTCAAAGGCATCAACAGCTCATGATTATTTAAAAATTAGTAAGGCTGGTATTTTTCAACCTAATCTGAGTGTTAGGTAATTCTGTTTTATGGGTTAATATATTCTTATGTAAGAAAAGGTGCCAGCACCCTGGATGCTTGCTCACAACTCTTAACTCTGATCAAGCCCCTTCTCATTCAAGAAAACTTGCAAACCTCATGCACCAGCTTCTTCTCCCTGCATTCTCTGTTCAAACAACCTTTTATAGATATGAAACTCTTCTTTCCAGCCCAAACACACACACATACTCTAACTTTGGGGCTGGACTCACAGTGTGTCGTTACTGAGGGCTGATGAAAGTTCTGTTAATACACAACATGCACACTGCTTGGTGGCTGCATATGGAAACAACTCCTGTATAACCACAACAGATCCATAGTGTGACACTAGCACTTACCTCTGAGCATCAGGCTGAGAAATGGCATTGACAATGGCCTCCACAGCTGTGTCAAAGAGTTCTGGATCTTGAAGGGAGGAGAAGGCTGCCTGGATCAAGTTCTCACACTCCATTAGGGGAATCTCCAGCTGTACCCAGCTGGAGAAGCACTTCAGCACCTTCTGTTTAATGAAGCTGGGAGAGTCTTGCTGCTGCAGCAATTGCTCTAGCAGGGGGAACACAGAACTGCACTCCTGTGCCAAGACACTACGCACCTGCCCCTTACGGTACTGAGGCAGACGGCTGGTTTGGAACTCCTCAGGCAGGACAGTCAGCAGCTCTAGGAGCGCAAGGCAGCGTCCTCGCCCATCTACATTAGAGTCCTCTGCCTGGAACATGCGCACCATGTCAGCAACAGCACATGGCCAGGCCTCTGGCATCATGTTTAGTGCCAATGAAGCCAGTGCCACACAAAGCCGGGTCAGCACGATCTTAGAACCACTAGCAAAACGTGTTATGTGGCTGAAGAGTTGTGATTTGAGGCTTTCATATTGGTCAGCTGGGATGTCATTCCAATACCGTGAAATCTTGATGTGGAGAGCGCTGGCCCCAAAGTACTGGATCTCAGGCACCTTATCCATATCGAGAAGCAGCCAACTGAAGTGCCAGGCTTGCGGTGACACCTGGGCTTGCATCAGCCATTTCTGAGCCAGGTTCTTGTTTTCAATGTTGGGGTCATAATACAATTGGTGGAGTGCCTGCAAGGCAGAAGACAGCAAGTTATTCAGCATTTTCTGCATTCTCACAAGGCATTCTTACTAAGTCAAGCTCAGATCCTATGCCATCAATACCTGGGCTCTGAAATAGTAACCCTCCCTATATTATGGACAGGTCAGTTCAACAACCCTACAGGAGGGTTGTCTACAGACTTATTCCTACCACCCCTGCCACAGGTAAACCTCTGGATATAAGCACAATTTTATTAAAGGATAACATCTCTGCTCATTCTTCTTTGGGCGCAGTGCAGTGCAATTAATACAACTGAGGACAATCCAGAGATCACAGACCAGTAAAACCCTGAAATGTACACAATAGAAGAGAGGATAAAATGCTTTAGATCTGTCAATGTGAAAAACTATAGTCTGGAATGAAAAGGGTTAATTAAAATTTCACACCTTGTGAAAGAAAAGTAACAGCTCTTCATTTAATAATATCTTGCCTCAATGGAAGTCTAAACGAAATGCAAAAACATCAGCCATGTTTTAAAACCTGGCTTGTTACTGGACAGATAGAAAGCAGGGGGCAGGAGGGACAATTTCATGTGGAAAAAAGCTGAGTGCAAGGTAAGTGCTGAATGGTTCTCCTGCCCCAGCTGCTTTTCGCTAAGTTGTGCTCCATGGTTTGAATCAAGCCTCACTAGAAGAAAAGCAGCTGCGTGGCAATTTCAGAGCAGCAGATTCAGAACCCCTTTCCTATTCAGTGCTTCTCCGCTTTAGAAGTGCCTTGTTTTATACCTACTCAGCACAACTCACAATGCACAAACAGGTCATACAGCCATCACATTTAGTTCCAACCCTGAATTCAATGCACTTGCTGCACACAAATGCAACCTTCTCATTCCACTAAATAAAATGTCCCTTTGTTTTTGTATTTTACATGTAGGAATAACACTCTGGCTTGCCTTGGTTTTGGATATATTCAGTTCTACTGAGATTCAAGGCTGAAGATGAAACCCTGCAAACCTAGCCTAGTTAAGGTTCTCTCATTCTCTCTCTTTACATAACTAGTACATTCTTGTCAGTCTCTCACTCTGAAGGGATTTAAATGCTAATTAAAAAATTCAACATCAGTGGTGCCGAGGCTTGAACAGTAGAGCTCTCTAGACAATGCACAATGTTTTACAGCAGAGATCAGACTGCAGATCAGTTTAGCAAATACAAATAAAAAAACAACAGAGGAAGACTAGAAAGATACATACAAAGATTTTAATGGGTGGATTTGACAAAGGAAAATACTATGAAACCATGCACTTCCAGACGTTAATAATAATAACAATAATAATAATAACAATTTATTTCTTACCCGCCTCTCCGTCTGGATCGAGGCGGGGAACAACAACATGACGTTGGTTTTGAACAGTGCCTACAAAAGGATGCATGAGGTTGCAGATGAAGGAGTGCGCTGCGCAGCCATGGCCTGACTTTGTGACAGGTCACACATATACACACATAAGCTGGAGACTAAGCATGGACATAACCCAAGATACAGCATATCCCCCTCCTTGTACGAATATGCAGCAGACCATACACACAAAGTCTATATACTACCAAGATTCTCTACACTTTATTATTATGGCAACCCAACCAGGGTTTTTGCCAGCTGCAGTATATACAGTTTGAAATACAATACAATGTATACAACCTATAATATTGCCCACATCAATACAACTATATTAAACTCTATACATTTAAAATTAAGATTATCCATCATTCGTATTATATCTATCTTTCCATTTATACCATGGCTTCCCTGATTTTCCCTAATTTTCATCACCTTCATCGCATATATGGCTAAATTCAACATGACCATTTTATCCATTGATGTAAAAAGATACTTAATTTTATCCAAATCAGAGCATTGGGACACCTGTACTAGGTATCTATCTAAATACCTATTCCTGGGAGTCTCATATAATTTACAGTGTATAACATAATGTATCATATCCTCTACAGCTTGTTCTCCACATATGCAAAATCTTTGTTCCCTTGGCATATTATTTTTCCTTCCTTCTCCAAAACTGGCCATCATTGTCTGTAATCTCAGGCTAGTGAGGGCTTTTCGAAGACCAGGTGTGGTAATTTCTGTTAAATATTTTTCTTCTTCATGCAGGCGTTTTATATGGGGGAAACTGTTGGAAAATCTAGAGATTTTAATTGTATCCATATCCCTTTTACAGTAGAACTTCTGCATGCAGTGTACATTGTATCACTTCCCTATTTTGTTGAATATCCCCACCCAATATTATTTTAGGATCCATACCGAAAAATCTCAGTTTACATTCGCATCTGTGAAGCCAATTATCAGGAAGCGAATTTGTTTATTGTAACTCTTGTTTTAAGGTAAAAGAAAAACATAGTCTTCCAGATAGCAAATTCAAGAGGAAGTACCCCCATTTCCACCCTTATATAGCTTGTGGGAGTATCCAAGGGGAGGCCTAGTAATGATCACCAGGCCCCTCTCCACACAGAACCTGTGGATTTAAATTGTTTAGTCCTTATGGTTTTGCTCAAGGGCTATCTTAGGTGACCATACAACTCCTAGGAACCAACAACAAAAGCAGGAAGCAGTTTTTGAATTTACACAATGGAGGAAAACAAAGAGCAGCCCCCATTTATATTTGGATTGGTACTACATATCTTGTTCATAAATGGCCTGGACTCAGAGGCAGCCAAATTTGTGGATACATCAAATTATTCAGGATGGTGAAATCCCAGCAAGATTGTAAAAAGATCCAGAATGATCTCTCCAAACTGGATGGATGAGCAACAAAATGGCAGATGAGATGCAATATAAATAAGAGCAGACTGATGCACATATGGACAAAAGGAAACAAAAAATCTTAAACACATATGCACTGATGGGACAAAGCAATCTGGACTTGATTGTCTCTCACACACTTAGTCATCACATAGGTGAAGCAGTCAGTCACAGAAATACAACTAAGTGAAATTCCTGCTAAGCTAATTATGTGCCAGGGCCCAGCTTGAGCACTACAGTGGGCCTTGTAGTTTATAGCTAAGATTTGATTAGAAGTCTTCTGGAAGGGTCTGGACCTATTCAGCCTGTGGAACATCAGAATCTGTGTGAGCTTATCTCAGTCAGTGTTCACAGAACTGAGCTGGGGGAGTCACCCTACTGCCCATCTACCTGCTAGCTTGGCCTTAGCAATGAAGCTCTCTGTGAAAACTTGAGAGTAGTAGGGTGGGGGTTGCAGAATGGTCATCCAGGTTGAAGCGTCGATACTGGAGGGCTGAGCAGTGACGCCCTGTTTAGACAGAGGCCTTGCTGAAAGGCCAAAAGCCCAGGGCTCCAGAGAAGGTGTCTTACAGGCTCAGTTCATACAACATGTTAGTCAACGCAGTGTTAAAACTCCACTCAATGGTTGAGTTTTTACAGGGTACTTCCCACACAACATTTTCTAATTCCACCATTGTGTTCCTGTGGGCTACCGCAGAATTGAATAAAATCCATTGTGACTTTTGATTGACAGTTCCTCTGCCCTCTCTCCTCCCCCGGTTCTCCTGATGGTATCCCATCAGCCACTGCTGCAAAACAAACAATCCCAGTGGCTCTCCTAGAGGGGCACTTGCTCTTTTCACCGCTCCTGCCAGGGAACTCTGTAGCCAGTGGGAAAAGTCAACTCAACACAACGGAGAACTCCATGGAGTTCTCCTGCTTGCCACACAACATGACATACAACTCCTGCCACACAACATGACATACAACTCTTCATGGAGTGTTTTCCAAAAAAACTCCACCATTGTATGGAGTTTTCCTGCCAGAACACATTTCTCAATGGTGGTGTAAAAACTCCACCGTGGAGTTCTAAAACCACCACTGAAAAACGTGTTGTCTGAACTGGGCCCCAGTAATTCTTTCCCCTTTGCAAGGAACATTTCATCTTCATTGCCTCAAACCCTCTCTGTTTAGATCCACCATCATGTGAGCCTCTGAAAGTGCTCTGCACATGGACTCTTTTCTTATTGGAACTCTGGATTGCTAATGACTTGCTATGAGAAGTACTGTGATGCTTGTCATAGACTTTGGGCTCTCAGTTGCTGTGGAATGTGTCTTCCTTGTGGTCAGCTCAGAGTGCCAGCAAGCTGGGTCTGATACTGACTCTTGGACTTTTCACTGCCTGGACTAATGCAGCATGGAGTTACCAAGGTGAAGGCTATGGTTGTCAAACTCTTTGCCTGTGTGAGTTTACTACTGATTTGATTATTTTTGACCATGTAGCCCAGAGTTTTCAATGAAAGAGTCAAGTTGGACAAATTCTGTATGCGTAGTTCTATTTAGATCTTGTCTAGAATCTACCCTTTTTGACTGCCTGGGAGGGATCACACCAAGAATAAATGCAGGTTGCTTACCTGTAACCGTAGTTCTTCGAGTGGTCATCTGTGCAGTCACACACTATGGGCTTGCGCCGGCGCCGAGCCTCGATTCAGAAGCTTGCAAAGCCTAGACTCTTTTGGCGGGAACCCCTCCCCCCACCGTCCTATCGCACTTGCTCGGGGTTCCCGCTTACCTCAGTTCTATGAGACCGAATTGCCTCGCGAACGAGATAAGTAAGGAATACAATAGGTATAGGAAAAAGTACCATTAATTTCGAAACTCATGCATGGCGATAGCCTACGGACCAGGCTTAAGCGAGGTCTAGAGGGGACGGTGGGAGGGTTGTGTGACTGCACAGGTGACCACTTGAAGAACTACAGTTACAGGTAAGCAACCTGCATTTCTTCTTCGTGGTATCTGTGCATCACACACTATGGGCCAGTAATCAGCAAACCACTTACCAGTGGAGGGTAGACTTGCTGAAGATCATTGTAAGATAGAGGACAAGACTGCTCGGCCAAATGAGGAGTCCGCCCCGGAACGTACATCGAGCTTGTAGTGTGACACAAACGTGGAAATGTGTGCCCATGTAGCCGCTCTGCAGATGTCTGGGATTGCACAGCCGCGATCCAAAGCTGTAGACGTGGACAGCGCTCTGGAAGAGAGTGCTTTTAACCCATATGGAGGTTCTTTGCCAGCAAGCTGGTATGCAATGGTTATCGTGTGGACAACCCACTTGGCCAGTCTCTGAGGGGACACCCCTTGTCCTTTGGTTTTTCCAGCGTAACATATAAAAAGTCTGTCTGACCTGTGATAGCAAGCAGTTCGAGACTTATAATACGCTAATGCCCTCCGGACATCCAGCATGTGTAGCGTAGAGCTTATCGAGTCCACCGGAGATTGGAAGAAGGTAGGCAAGACGATGGCCTGGTTTACGTGGAAGTCCGAGAGGACTCTTTTGGTCGGAACGACGGCCCTGTTTTGAGAATGACTTTGTCCCGGAAGAATTGGGTGTATGGCAGGTCAGCCATTAGAGCACATAGCTCAGAACTCCTTCTGGCCGAGGTTATCGCGACAAGGAAGGCGACTTTTAGAGTAAGTAACTTCGTAGAAATTGATGCTAATGGCTCGAAGGGAGGCCTTGTTAACGCGGTCAGTACCACAGACAAACTCCATTGAGGGATGGCCAGTCGTAGTGGAGGGTGTAAGTGGCGAGACCCCTGAGGAACTGCTTCGACAAGGGATGGGAGAAAACTGTAGAGTCTTGCAATCGCCCATGTCGGCTAGATATTGCGGCTAAGTATATCCTGATTGACGTGGGTTTTAATCCATTCTCGTACAGGGTATGTAGAAATGATAATACGTGTGAAATATCACATGTTGTCGGATCCTGTCCTAGGTTGGTGACGTAGTCGGCAAACTTAGTCCATTTGGAGTCGTAGGACTTCCTGGTGGAAGGCCTCTTTGCCTCTAAGAGGATCGCACGTACCCCGGGGAGCAAGTCCAGGCCTCGTCCGGGCGGTAGATCCGCCAGGCCGTAAGACGGAGTAGCGGCAGGTCCGGGTGACATATTAGGCCCTGTTCTCTGGAGATCAGGCCCGGGCTCTCCGGAAGACGTAGGAAATTGCCATTGGATATTCTGAGCAATGGGGTGAACCATGCTTGCCGTGGCCACCAAGGTGTTATCAGGATGGCACTCGTCAGACCGTGGGCCAATTTTGCCACCACTTTCGCTATTAAGGGGAAGGGTGGGAAGGCATACACCAGGCCTCTCCCCCAAGGGGTGCAGAATGCGTCCCCCAGAGAGTGACGTCCTAGACCTGCTCTCGTGCAGAACCTCGGACAAACGGCATTGGTCGTTGACGCGAAGAGGTCGATTACCGGGGCTCCCCAGATGGCGAAGATGGTGTCCAAGGCGCCGTGTGCTAGGGACCATTCGTGTGTATCCCGAAATTGCCTGCTGAGGTCTGCCTGACCGTTCTCCTTTCCGGCTATGTAGACAGCAGAGAGACGCATGTGGTGTCTTATTGTCCAGTGGAAGATCGTTAGTGTCAACGAAAGAAGTCGTCTGGAGCGGGTACCCCCTTCTTTGTTCAGGTACCACACCACTGTGGTGTTGTCTGAAATCACCCGCACGTGGTGGCCCGTGAGGTAGACTTTGAACGCCCTCAGGGCTTTCTGGACTGCCATTAGCTCCAGCAAGTTGATGTGAAAAGATTTCTCTGCTACCGACCACTTGCCCTGTATCGTTAACTGATCACAATGGGCACCCCATCCGTTGAGGGACACATCCGAAGTTAGAGTTCGGGTCGGTTCTGCTTCCGTAAATGGGAGGCCACCGTTGAGATTGTGAAGACTCATCCACCAGGTGAGGGTCGAACACAGAACCGGTGGGAGGGACAGTCTCCTGTAGCCCGGTGTATGACATGGGTCTACGTTGTCTAGCAGAAACTGTTGGAGCGGCCTCATTCGGAGGCGGGCCTACCTGACAACGTGGACTGACGATGCCATTAGACCTAGGAGACGTTAGATTAGCAGTACCGGTGCTGTCTCGGATCTGTGTAGGAGGCAGGAGAGGGTGCGGAGTGTTCCTGCGCGGTCGTTTGGCAAGGTGGCCCTTTCTAGAGTCGAATCTAATCAGACCCCAATAAATTGGATTGTCTGTGTAGGTATAAGTCGAGATTTTTCGTAATTGATGGCCAGGCCTAGCCGGTGAAGCAAGCCCATCGTGGTGGTAACATCCCGGGTAGCTGTTCGTAGGACGGAGAGATGATGAGCCAATCGTCCAGGTAGGGATAGAGCTCTATCCCGGACGTCCTGAGGGAAGCACACACAGACGCCATACATTTCGTGAAGACGCGTGGCGCGGTCTTGAGGCCAAAGGGGAGTACCGTGAACTGATATGCTTGGTGTCCCACCACAAATCTGAGGAAGCGTTGATGTTCTCGGTGGATGGCGATATGGAAATATGCGTCCTTCAGATCTATGAGGGAGAACCACTGGTGGCGGCGGAGGAGAGGGAGAACTGTGGCGAGCGTGATCATCCGAAACTTTTTGGTGGCGATAAATTTGTTGAGGGCCTGAGGTCCATGGTGGGTCGTAGACTGCCGTCCCTCTTTGGGACCGTAAAATAGTGGGAGTAAAAACCCCTGCTGGCGATCAAGGGGTTGACCGGTATGATTGCCCCTTTGGAGAAGAGTGGCAACCTCTTGTAGAAGGACGTCCGAGGGGGGGGGTGACCTTCACCCGGCCTGTTGGAGGTGGGCTGGAGAATTCCAATCTGTACCCGTGACGGATGATGTTGAGGACCCACTGGTCCGATGTTATCTGAGTCCACGCAGCAAGGTAGGATTGGAGGCGGCGGTCGAAGTTCAGGGCTGGGCAGTCAAAGGCACTGCTTTTGGGGCGCCCTGGCCTGGTGCGGGTCTGTCTATAGCGGCCAGGCTGATACCCTTTCCTTGGAGGGAATGATGTTTGTGAGGGCTGCTGGTAGCGCTGGTGTTGTTGTGGCTGGCGAAAAACAGACTGCCGTGGGGGGTACGTCTGTTGTCGGCCCCATCTCCTTGATCTGTAAGGGAAATGTGGTGCGGGGGCGTAAAAACCCATTTTCTTGGCCATGGACTTTGCCTTCTGTATTGTGTCCATAGTGTCATCAGTAGATGTGTGGAACAGGCCCTCCCCGTCGAATGGGAGATCTTCAATTCTCGCCTTCGATTCCTGGGGCAAGTTGGAGGATCTAAGCCAAGCGTGATGACGGAGCACTATAGCACCCACCAGGGATTTAGAGGCAGCATCCATCTGGTGTCTGGCCGTGGTTAGCTGCTGCTTTGCCAACGCCGTTGCTTCGCTCTGGAAAATCTGGGCAGCCTGCCTGATATCGTCGGGAAGGTGGGCATGTAACGCCGCAATCTTATCCCAGATAAACAGATGATAGCGAGCCATCATGGCCTGGTAATTTGTGATCTTCATCTGCATGGCTGAAGACGAGTAAATGCGGCGCCCAAACGCGTCCAGTTTCCGGCCCTCCCTGTCAGTGGGCGCTGAATGGGACTTTGAGGTCTTCCCTTGAGCAGACTCGACAATGACCGAGTTGGGCTTTGGGTGTAGGAACAGGAACCCAACGTCCTTATCCTGTGTCCTGTACAATGAGTCTAATCTTTTGGAAATGGAGCCCATTGTGGAAGGATTTTTCCAAGATTCTTTCACAGTGTGTAACAAAGTTGGGATGAACGGCATGGCAGGCGAGAACTGAACGTCTGGGTGCATGACGTCATAGATGTTATCAATGCACGCCTCTGTGGTAGGCTTCAATTCGACCCCGAGTGATTCCGCCATCCGAACCATTTGCTCGGTGAAGTTTCCAACCTCCGACGACGGTGAAGCGCGAGCTTCGGTACTGACCGCGTCCTCCGGTGACGGTATCGATGGTGGGGCCTCCATTGAGGATGAGGAGTCCAAGGCGTAGTCTTCTATCGATTGCGGTGATGCTGGAGTGGGAACATCCACTATAGCTGGTTGCGGTACCGGGAGAACAGCCGGTGGAACAGAGACAGTTGCTGATGGCGGGAGGCGTGGTGGGAGAGGCGGTACGAAGCCCTCAGATGGCTGTAGTGGTTGCCCCGTGTACGGGTCGAAGAGATATGCCTGCTGTACGTGAGGGTCCCTATTGTGGCTTGAGCGAGATGCCCAGGAACACACCAACCACACCGACAAGCATTCCCAGTCCTGTGATGGCGTTGGCGATCTCGAACGGTAACGGGTAGCGGTCAATACATCCTTGTGTGATGAAAAAGCAGAGCAGATGGATCCGGGAGATGGCGGTGCCGAGGTTGCCCAGTACCGAGAGGGTGAAGTCCCATGCAATTCTTCCAGTGGAGAAGACAGGTGAACGCTCGGTACCGACGGCCACGGTACCGATGGATCCGGTACCAAGAGCAGTGCGCGTGTCGAAGACTTCTTCGGTATCGAGGTCGGTAGCTGCGATGGGGCCCGCGTCGCGGACTTCGATGTGGAGGGGCGCACTGACTTCGTGGGCGGTATTGAGACAGATGCCGATGGTGGCGGCAATGTCTTGCCCATCGGTACCAGCGAACTCGTCGGTACCGAGGCCGATCCCGGCTGAGTCGGGGCCGATGTAGTCGATCTCGACTTGTCCTTCGGCTTCTTGTGAGGCTTGTCTTTCCGCCTTACAGGTTCCTCGGGGCGGAGTTTTTTGATCTTCTTCGACTTCACAGTCGAGAACTGGTCGGCAGCAGGGCGCTTTTGGTGGCTCGCCGGAGAGCCTGCGCCGGGTTCCGGGGCCGGTTTCGCCGACGTCGGCGTATCCACAGTCTCCAAAGCCTTCTTCCATAGAAGGGCGCGGAGTCTATCGGCCTTATTCTTCCTCGTCTGCCTCGAAAAGCCCCGACAATGAGTGCACAAATCAACGACGTGGGCCTCAACGAGGCACAACAGGCAGCGAGAGTGGCCATCAGATAGAGTCAGTTTAGCGCTGCATGAAGAGCAAGTTTTGAATAAGGCGGTCTGCACCATGACTGGCGTTCACGCCACAAATCTGTAGGGGCATTCTTTCCGCGCCAAGCCGCAGCGGGTGGAAAAGAAGAGAAAGGCCAGAGAGACCGGGAGACATAGATATCGGAATATAGTTAGAGATAGAGTAGGGAGAACAATATATATATATATATATATAATTTTAATATAGGGGGATTACCAAAGGAAAGGAGAAAGAAAAAGGAGAAAGAGACGAAGAGTCTAAGCAAGAGGAATACGAACAGTTCTGAGAGAAAACTCCAAGGAGAAAGCTTCCGCGAGGCAAGCTGCACGGCGGTCGAAAAAGAACTGAGGTAAGCGGGAACCCTAAGCATGCGCGATAGGACGGTGGGGGGAGGGGTTCCCGCCAAAAGAGTCTAGGCTTTGCAAGCTTCCGAATTGAGGCTCGGCGCTGGCGCGAGCCCATAATACATGATGCACAGAGACCACGAAGAAGAATTACTAATTTTTATCTGGTATTTTAAACTGTGTATATGGATTGCCTGCATTGGATTACACCAGGAATCCCAAATCTATCCCCCTGAAAACCTAGTCCTGGATTGCCTGGAAAGATTTATGCCAGAAATCCCAGTTCCCTTCACCTATGTTCAGAGCAGTGGAGATGGCAATGGGGAAACCAAGTTGTGAGGATCTTGGGCATGGCTGTAATTATTAACTTTTGACTGCTCTGAAATTACAAAGGGCCTATAGCTAATGATCATCAGCTATATGATTTCTGAAGAGTATAACCATTAAATTTTGACCTTAGGGTTTCCTGCAATAAAGAAGTCTCACTGATTTGGGTGTCCTGTGTCAGATTGCCTGAGTGTGTGTTCTTGAAGAATTGAGATTCTTGACATCATGTTACAACCTCTCCACACATGTGAGCTGGGATCTCAAACCTCCAGAGACTGTATCCTGTCAATGCTTAAATCTACATAATACTTCCTCAGCTAGCATGAATGTGCCTCTGCTCATAGGCAGTGAACACAAAGGCATCAAGAAGCCTTTGTAAAGGAGCATTTTGTATTGGCACAGCTCTTGCTAAATTCTCAGACCTGTTTAAGGATTCAACACTGCAAGGAGCTGGCATGCACCATATTCAGTCCTGTGACTGAGAAGATGGATGTAGAATGGAGTGTCATAAGCAGGCCTGGAATGCTGTGCTATTCTTGGGCCAATAGCAGAAGAGAGTAAAGCATGTAACATTATATCTTGTAAGCAGCCCAGCATACAGACTGAATTTTCTCCAACACATGAACACCTTTGGGATAGCACTAACCTGATGAGCACCAGGCCATATGGTATTTCAGCTGCTGAAGCAACCCTCTTGATATCTGAAACTTTAACAAAACATCCAAACCAGGATAGATCTCTTTTCTCAAAATTCTCAATCAGATTGGACTGGGTATACCACAGCTTGTTTAAAGAGTATGAATGCAAATTGACAGTCTCAGGTTTGAGTGCTTAAGAAAACAGACTAGTAGCAATAGCTGCCACAAGCTTAGTGTCCCTAGTGCAGTGCCTCCTCCTCCCAGGCCTCCTCTGAGCATTGGTGGAGCAAGAAAGTAGCAGTTTGTCTCCTTGACAGCACTAAGTAAATAACAGCAAGCTGAATTTTCAAATTCCCAGAGACAGAAGAATAAGAAAGAGTTGGACATTCCAGCAGAGATCTACAATTAAAGATGGCATAAGAACGTGAGGCCACTCCAGATTAGCCCCCACTCCCACATCCTATGTTCCTATAAAACGTGTGTCCCTGGAATTTCATGAAAATGAGAAGCAGTCATCTGAGATATAATACTACTTGCTAAGCCGAACTGAAGTGAATATGAACTTCGGAGACCAACAACATACTGCTCATACTCAGGGTATGGTCTCATAACTTGCTGATCTATCCACAGCAGCCCCAATGGGGCAGTGTTACTGCTGGGTCTGCAGTGATTGCCACTCACTTCTGGGTTGCTTTCATTTCAACCATGCCCAACCCACCCATCATCCTGATCTTTTCAACAGCAGAGCCAATTGCCACCAAGCAACAGACACCATAGCAACAAGAGCATCACCTGCTCATTCAGGAGAAGTCCTAGACCTCTCCACTATGGAATGGAGGGGACAGGCAATCTGAATAGAAGGAAGAAAGGTTGCTGAGCAATGTTCTGGCTCTGCAGCATTAAGCTCAGTCAGCTGCCACTAGTCTCAACCCTGTCTCAATTTAAATCTTCTCTGGGGCTCAAACATAGACATCTTCCTCCTGCAGACTTGAGCCAAATATTGACAGACCCATATTATATATCTGTGCCAACCAAGCTGCCAGACATGTTTGTCAGCATCCAGTGCCATCCTCTCTAACACATCTGAAAACACTGTTGGTGCTATCCCCTGTCTTCTACCCCACAGTACACAGTATATTCCTATCACTCCACAGGTAGCACGGTATATCACAGAGGATATGAACAAATTCAGAGCTACACTTCAGCACCAATGGATCTCCAACAGCTCAAGAGCAATGACGAGGTTTTTTTAAAGAAAACTAGTTAACTAGCAAAAGAGCACTTTTACTATTGCCTCTGTTACTGAGGTCCTCATCAGAACTTGGGTGGATTCTAGGGCTCAAGACACAAAATGGGTGACGTTTTGACATTTAGGAGTAACAAAAAGTAGTGAGGATCCAGAACTGTACATCTGAACCGAGGAGTGTTCAAATAATACAGATGTTTGGGAGAAAGAAAACGTAGGGTTGTAATAAGCAGTTGAAAATCAAGACCAAGGAGCACCATAAGAGTTCACCCTCTCCACCTTCAATTACTAGGATCTATTTCCTAGTGAGGGGAAAGTACTGGAGATACTTGATGCTTTTTCATATGTTTTGCTTTGCACATCGAAAGAGGTCACTTCTTCCTCTTTCTGAACCTAATGAATCTGGATTCCTGCATAAAGACCTCCTTAAGCAATTGTAGACAGCTGCAAAGTCATGTATAGAGTGTAATTGGAAGTCTCCGGTAACCAACTAAAGATCATCGGGTTGATAAAATTTGGAAATTATGACTATCAGAAATGTGAAGGCCCAGAAAAAAACCTGGGGGGGGGGGGGGAGAGACAGAAAAAACACTTTTTTCAGAGCACCATTTTTTTTTTCAAATGAAAAAAAATTGAATGGCTTTGAATAATGAAATATTTTCTTTTAGAATTTAAGACAAAGTATTTATAAATTGTTTACCCAGCCTTTACTCCCCACAAAATGATTTCTAAAACTATGTAAAATGAACACTTATTTTAATAAGACATTTTACATCTATAGAAAGACTAGAGATGTAAAATGTCTGGAAATAATGAAGTCATGGGGGAAATGTTTTTTTATCCTATCTGTACGATTCACAGCATTGTTATTTCTTTCATTCCTTATTAAAATTATTGATCTAAAGTATATTTTACCAATAGACATTTATGCTCAGATTGCCAGCATGTGAGTAGAGTCACCGTTGTGCATCAGTAAATGTGCATTTTTGACAGTTTGGCTGTGATTCTGATCCTGTAGCAGTAATTTAATGTAGTTTTAATCTATTCAGACACTTGCAAATTTACTGAGTTTTCTTTTAAAAGTTTTTAAATATAATGATAATTTTACGAGCAACTAAGTTATACGTAAAATAACTTTAGGAACAGAAAGACTGCTTTATGTTCCTAAAGCAGCCCTCCCAACCTGTTGCCCTCTGTATTTGGACTACAGTGCCCATGCTGCCTGCAGCTGATGGAAGCTGAAATCCAAAGTAACTGGAGGGCAACAGCTTGGGGAAGATTGTCTTAGAGAACAAAGTGATTTTAGATTGGTAAAGTGTGCTAAAAATAAGTATTGCTTATTTTTCATTTTTTCCAAACCATTAATTTTACATCTGTAATGACTATAAACATAGCCAGCAAGTGCAGTAAGCAAAGAATCCTAACTTAAAGACTGATATTATGGCACCATTGTTTCCATTTATTTCCTGTGTTGAAGCCCTTCAAACTTTTTAACAAATTCCAACCAGGTACAGTTACCTATATTTTTTCTGACTAATAAACACAAAATAACACACACTTGCAAATACTGCTTTTATATGCTGTATAAATTGTACTTTATTTTTTTCATTAGATATTGAGCTCTTACTTAGGGCATTTTACTGTAGAAGTTCCACAAAAATATCAATTATTCTACAGTAAGAATTATCATTAGTTAATTTCTTTGTTTCGTTGGTGATTTTTTTATATTACACATGTTTTGTTGTTTTCAGGGAGCAATCCTATGGCCTCTATACAGACTCTGGGAGGTCATAGGATCATTTGGATACCTGTATCTGAGGTCAGAGGCAGCGCTCGGATCAAGGAAGCCATGCCCTCTACCCCTTCTCCCTCGCAGCCAGTGTGGAGAGAACTGCGTCACCAACGCCAAGGTGTGCCGATTGGTAGGGAGGGGACTGAGGAAGCCTGGATATGATGTATCCCGAGACCTCTCCACCCTCACGCTCTTATAGGCTCCAGTTAGATGGAAGAAAAAGCCCAACTAGCCAAAATGCAGAGTGGGAGAACTGTGGAGGCAAAGTTTATGCGCATTGCCCTATTTATTTTATTTTATTTTGAACCAATTTCAAAATAAAATAAAAGAGGTCACATAATTTTCCAGTGATAGGACTAGAAAATCATCATCCCCAAAAGCCACAGAAGTATCATTGCAGACCATTTCCAAAATTGCTTCTTGCTAGCCAATATAAAAAAACCAACTGTAAAATTCATAACCACACAAACTGTTCCTTCTACAATAGGTTTTTTATATAAAAACTAGCATGACTGGGAATTGTGATAATTAAGGAAATACCTATTGCTCTCCAACAACTAGGAAGCTGTACAATAATACCAGAAGATATGGCTGTCTCTTCGGTTGGCATCACAGCCTAACATGGCCAATAACAACCATGAGACCAGCCTGCAGTCTCCTTTGTGAGCAAATTCAAACGTACATTTAAAAGACAGAAGCCCCATTGTCTATGAGCAATGACATCTTGTAACACAAGAACAAAAAACAAAACAAAACTTTAACAATCATAGAACCAAGAAACAATTCAGGTGCCACCAACAATATATATAAGACGTTCTGCAACACAATGCATAATAAGCAGTACAAATCATATCTACGAGGCCACAATATCCATAATCGCTGGCTTTCTCTGCTGCAGATGCTTCAGCATCCTATCCCTGAAGAAATCAAGCACAGTGATGGCTTAGAGGATGATGTCAGCCCAGGGTTGTGGCAGGCTACATAGAACCTCTGAAGCCATAGATGCTCTGAGGAAGCTGTGTTTCTGGACCTACCTCTTTGCTGCTCCCAATAACACTATTTCAGAACAGGCTTGGGGCTATTACAAAAACCATGTGCAGGTGCTAAAGTTCATAGTAACAAGCATAAAACAATAATCCAGCCACAAACTGACAAGACACAGGCAGTGGAACTTCAACAAAAATTTGCACCAGTGGCCATTAGCATTCTTCAGGAATTTAGATTTTCATTTGAACTGAAATGCCAGTATGCCCTGAACATCCTAGGAAACCCTTAAACTCTCATCAGTTCTACTGAAGCTTACTGGCAATACAGGAAAGCTACTCCCAGTTGCATAAAAGGGAGGTACTCTTCAGACTGTTTTGGCAACAGTAAATCAGCAAGAACATTTTCAAAGAGTCAAACAGGCAGATTTGCTTGCATTTCTGTTCTGTAATATCTTAGTCTGAAAGCAGCTGTCTTAGCTGTCACATTGCCCAGCAACTCACCACCTCAAATTAGAAGTGATGGAAACTAAACCTCATTATCCAGGAGAGAGTCTGGGTGTCAGTTCCTAGATGATGTAAGCCCTACCAATGCCCAACAAGAAAACGGAACATAGAACCTTCAAGGATAGTAAAAATCCAAAAAAATAAAGGGGGGCAGAAGAAAGGAAGAATAGAACAATCAACCACAGAGATAGAAACTGCTTGGGAGTGGAGGAGAGAGCAGCAAAACCTGAGTCAGCACTAAAACTTAAATTGCATACAACACTTTTATGCAGGCCCTTGGATAGAAATATTATAAAGGCAGTGAACAGGAAAGTGCAGCAAATAGGAAGGTGCTTATATAATTGGGATATGTAATCTTGGCAATGCAAGTTATATACACTGGAAGGATTTTCCTGCATCTCCTCATCCAGACCCCCAAGAGAAGATAGCTCCAACTACTTCTTGGCACAGTTGCTAAACTAGAAACACTAGAAGCTCAAAATAAAGAAAGGAAAAGCAATCCCAGTCCATGACCATTCCAGAGTACACACAGTGCCTTCATTTTGTACTAGACTAATGTTCTGAATTATATCCCCTTTGCAGGAGATGTACCTGTGTGATAATCGGGGGAGGGGGGAAGAACAGCTCCATTCAATTGATCTAATTGGCTACTATACTATGCTTACAAGAGGGACTGAAACACAGATCATGAAGTATTGTACAAGCCAAGGGGTCCCAACTTTGTTTCTGGGAGGGTTCTTGTGCCTGCAACAGATATAGTCCCAGAGCCAGGCAGGATTTATTTACCCCAGCAAGTGCAAAGGCTTTCTGAATATTTTTTGTTTATATATGACAGAAGAGTCTCAGAAAAGTGAGTCTTACAAAATTCCAGCGGTGGGGGGCTGCGTGATGACTTCATCAATATGGCTGCCGCGTTATTATGTAGTTACCACATTTAAATATGCATAACCTCTCACCCTTATGCTACAGAGATGATTTTTTTTCTGAAATGTTTCAAATTTAATGACAAATATTTTTTGTAATTACACATTTTGTTAACTCCATTAGTTTTTGAGATAACTTAATTTGAACATATAAAATCAGTGTTCACATTGGTTATGTGTGACGTTTAACCATGATTTACTCAAAAACTATACGACTTTCGAAAGAACACTCAAGAACAAAAAAATTGCATTTTTTAATGAGGATTAAGAAAATGTATACTAACATGGGGCTTACCCCAACGCTTAGGGAATTATGAGCGATATCTCGTTAGAAGTCCACTTTCTCAGGATAGTATGATTTTACAGTTTATCATACAGGGTTTTCATTTCAAAAGTATCCACCTAAATATCTCTCGATCTGATGCACAGATCATTTTGAACACATTCAACTGTGATTTTTACCGTTGAACATGTTCAAATGTTCTTTACAAAATTTCAAACAGGACGAGTATGATGATTTATAAAAAAGACTATTAGGCTGAATTGTTTTTAACAAATGATTTTAAAATCTTCAGCAAAAATTTACAATTTACAAAATAAAAACTATGTTCTGTGAGAACGGTTAACAAATAAATTTCATTGGATGTCCTCTTCACTTTCATTGGAACTGCTATCATCACTGTCAAAATCACTTTCCTCGTCTTCTTTTTCACTGTCCTCTTCTGTGGCCGTTTCAAGATTTTCTGGGAGTGTTGGACCATCATACCATTTTATGTGGTACCTGCCATTTTCCAAGTACCAGCCGTGTTCAGTAGGATCAAGCCCGTTGTCAGGTTTTCTACAATCTGCTCATTTCCACAGCCATGACACTGAATTGCTTCTTTTAATCCTTTGGATCAATGTAGGTTTAGATGGAGGCAGCATTGTTGGGTCAATCCCTTTAACTTTGGAGAATGCCTTAGACTGGATCTTAGGTGTTGTTTTCTTCATAAATACTGTATCTTACTTCACTCACAGAGGAGTATCTAGGGTGGCCGTACATGGCACAGAGAAATTTCTCCAACCCAGCTATCTTTCCTTCGGTTAAAGTTAATGACTCACCTAGCTGGCTGAGAATTTCTTGGAATTCATGATTCTTTTTCATTATTTCAAATGGTTTAACTTTTCCCTATTTTGCAAATGCAGCTGTGAAATCAGACCCAGTAAAAGTGTGGTAGCCAGACAAGGCCACTACCAAATCATGTCCGAGCTCCTCTGTGATACAAGTTACATTGATTGTCCTTCTGCTGTTGTTAGAAGACATGCCACAATCAAACCTAACCCAAGAGTTTAGGAAGTGCTTTTGATGGTAAATTAACAGAACCAACACATCAGTGTCATTTGCTCTAACCAGGATATTCTTTGCCTGATCACTACCATATGATGTATGTTGGATGTGCCAAATAATCCTTGTGTGTGCCTCTTGATGATGGCAAGCCCTGTATGATAAACTGTAAAATCATACAATCCTGAGAAAGTGGATGTATAACGAGATATCACTAATAATTCTCTAAGCATTGGGGTAAGCCCCATGTTAGTATACATTTTCTTAATCCTCATTAAAAATGCAACTTTTTTGTTCTTGAGTGTTCTTTTGAAAGTCGTATAGTTTTTGAGTAAATCATGGTTAAACGTCACACATAATCAATGTGAACACTGATTTTATTTATACAAATGAAATTATCACAAAAACTAATGGAGTTAACAAAAATGTGTAATTGCAAAAATATTTGTCATTAAATTTGAAACATTTCAGAAAAAAATTCATCTCTGTAGCATAAACGGGTGAGAAGTTATGCATATTTAAATGAGGCAACTACATAATAACGCGGCAGCCATATTGATGAAGTCATCACGCAGCCCCCCACCGCTGGAATTTTGTAAGTCTCACTTTTCTGAGACACTTCTGTCATATATAAACAAAAAATATTCACAAAGTTTTGTACTCTTCGGGTAAATAAATCCTGGCCTGGCTCTGGGACTAATACATCACTGGAGGAAACTCATGAAATGAAGCTTTTCCCATCTCCATGCTAGGAAAAGCTTCACTGGCAGAATGTACAGACCTGCCACAGGGTGGAAATCATTAATTAATGGCTACAAATTCAGTTCAGCAAAGTAAGCCACTTGCTGTAGCAGTTTGGCTATTTGACATGGCTGATCACAAGATTGCTTTCTTCAGAATGCCAGATCTAAGGGGGAGGGGGCAGGAGAGCCCTACTGCAGTCAGAACTTGTTCTCTGGATCCTACACTGGCTCAGTTTTGGAATTAGCTTTGCTTTGTTCAAGCTGTTCAACATATATAATTTCTCTATATTTGTAAACAGTTTTTTTGTGAGTTGTTTTTTTTACTGAAATTGGCTAATACCCTAGTGCTCCTTCCTACTACTCTAGTGCTTTGTCTTTAAAGAAAACTGAGCTGTCACAACAGTGGGAGGAAAAATGTTGATTTAAATCAAGTTTCCCATTGAAAGTTTTTCATATATTTCCTGAACAATGGTGCAGCTCTGACCAACAAGCCATGTCAATTTACGACTAAATAAAGCATTATTTACATTGTTTCATTCTTACGAACAGACTTTGCATAGCTTTATCTCACTGTATATTTTGCTGGCTAACTTTTTTACCTATAGAAAGAATGTCTTTCAAATATTCCCATATAGGGTATTTTATTTATTTATTTTATTGTATTTATATACCGCCCCATAGCCGAAGCTCTCTGGGCGGTTTACAAAAATTAAAAACATTGAACATTAAAAACACCACTATACTAAATTTAAAACCATAAAGCATAAAAACAAGTTATAATTACAATAACCTTTAAATCAACAGTTCTGGGTCAAAGCACAACAACACAAGACCCTCATCATATGCTGTTAAATGCCTGGGAGAAGAGGAAAGTCTTGACCTGGCGCCGAAAAGATAACAATGTTGGCTCCAGGAGAGCCTCGTGGGGGAGATCATTCCATAATTGGGGGGCCACCACTGAAATGTCCCTCTTCCTTGTTGCCACCCTCTGTGCTTCCCTCGGAGTAGGCAACCGGAGGAGGACCTTAGATGTGGATCGTAGTGTACGGGTAGGTTCATGTTGGGAGAGGCGTTCCATCAGGTATTGTGGTTGCAAGCCATGTAAGGCTTTATAGGTTAGAACCAGCACCTTGAATCGGGCTTGGAAATGTATAGGCAGCCAACGCAAGCGGGTCAGAGTAGATCTTATATGCTCGAACCTTCTGGTTCCTGTTATCAATCTGGCCGCTGCATTTTGCACAAGCTGCAGCTTCTGAACCGTCTTCAAAGGCAGCCCCACGTAGAGTGCATTGCAGTAATCCAATTTAGAGATTACCAGAGCGTAGACAACTGAAGCCAGGTTATCCCTGTCCAAATAGGGGCGTAGACGGGCCACCAACTGAAGATGGTAGAAGGCACTCCGTGCCACCGAGGCCACCTGAGCCTCAAGTGACAGAGTTGGTTCTAGGAGAACCCCCAAGCTATGAACCCGCTCCTTCAGGGGTAGTGCAAACCCATCCAGAACAGGTTGAACCCCCTCCATCTGGTCAGCAGAACCACCCACTAACAGCATCTCAGTCTTGTCTGGATTGAATTTCGGTTTATTAACCTTCATCCAGTCCATTGTCACAGCCAGGCACCGGTTCAGCACATCCACAGCCTCACCTGATGAAGATGAAAAGGAGAAATAGAGTTGTGTGTCATCAGCATACTGAATGACAACGCACTCCAAAACTCTGGATGACCGCACTCAACAGTTTCATGTAGATGTTGAACAGCATGAGGGACAAGACTGACCCCTGATGGACCCCATACGGGAGAATCTACGGGGCCGAGCAATGTTCCCCAAGCACCACCTTCTGGAGCCACCCCGCCAAGTAGTAGTGGAACCACTGCAATGCAGTGCCTCCCACTCCCAACTCAGCCAGTCTTGCCAGAAGGATACCATGGTCGATGGTATCGAAAGCCACTGAAAGATCAAGGAGAATCAACAGAGTCACACTCCCCTTGTCTTTCTCCCGACATAGGTCATCATACAGGGCAACCAAGGCTGGTTCTGTGCCAAAACCAGGCCTGAAGCCGGACTGAAATGGATCCAGATAATTAGTCTCCTCCAAGAGTGTCTGGAGCTGGACCTCGCCCAGGAATGGAATATTTGCCACCGGTCTATAGTTATTAAGATTTTTGGGGTCTAGGGAAGATGTCTTCAGGAGTGGTCTCACTACCGCCTCCTTCAAACGGTCTGGGACCATTCCCTCTCGTAGAGAGGCATTAATCACTTCCCTGGCCAAGCCGGCTGTTCCATCCCTGCTAGCTTTTATCAGCCAAGAGGGGCAAGAACCTTGTCAACATCCTCGAGCTGTATCAACTGAAACTCATCCAAGAAAACAGGACAAGCCTGTGCTCTGGACACCTCGCTATTACCAGCACCCATGACAGTCTGATGTTAACAGTACAATCCTATATAAATCTCCTCAAAAATAACTTCCACTGAGTTCAATGGGACTTACTCCCATGTAAGTGGATTGCAGCCTTAGTAAGAGAATACAGGAAGATGCACATTGGACAATTTTGTCTTCTTTTGCTTTCTAGTGTTGCTCCATTCCGCTTCACACTGTCTTGCCCTCACAAAAAAAAAAGCAAATGAAAATGAAATGCCCATGACTGATAGGTCAAAGGAAGGTTTGATAGTTAATGGGTTGAAAAAAGCCTCTTTTTTTTTAAGAAAATCAATATTTTTACATTTATTTTAAGCATCAATTTTTATCCACCTTGCTATCTTGTCTTTCTGTCTTAACTAACTCCTCTGCCCTGCTTGGCCCATCTCCAGCACCACGTAAGCACAAAACAACAATCCTATCTAACCTGTCTTTGCACACATGAAAGCTCAGAACTTTCAAGAAGCAGGAGCTGTTAATTAGTCTAGACAATTTCCACGAGATGAAAAACTGAAAATAATGCCATGTTTGATTGGTAGGTAACTTCATTTTTATGAGGCTGTAAGTGTAGAGTTAGCATGTCTATGATGAGATTTAAATGTAGCTATGTTATTTTCTTAAAGTGAGATACCTTTAGTATTTTATTTACTTTTTAAAAAAATACTAAAAAAACAAAATTTTAAAAATCCAATTAAAAATTTTAAAAGTCCATTTTTAATTTGTATTTTTAAATCATTTATTTTTATCTACCCTGGCTCTCATGCTGCTCTGAACAGGAAGCAACAGTTAATGCAAATGATAATATTATATTTCAAACAACAACTTAGCAGGGACTGTTACTAAACTACCACCAAGATAGAAATGGAAGGGTGGGGAGAGAATGCGTTTCTGGACTGATTCAGTCTGGTATTATGGGGATGAAGTGCTTTCAATTCCATACCCCCAACTTTCAGGTGCAATTTCTCCAGTTTTTACTAGCTTTTTGATGTTAGGGAAATATGCTGCTGCAAATATAATTTGGCATGTCTCTTGCTGAAAGTGCAGCTGTGTTTTCTGTCCCCCAAATAATCTTTCCATTATGGCATTAGAGCCAACAACATACGACTTATATGTATACAGATTGCTTGACTAGTTACCTCTTGGAGGTTCCCCATAATAAGTGCAGATTGACACCTACTGGGCAATTTCCTCCTCATGACTTTGACCTAAATCCTTTGTCCAAGATGAAATGTAACCAAAATACTTGATTGGCTCTAAATTAAATGGGTTTCTGTTATCATGAGAGACCCCCAAAATACAGACATGTTAAAAATAAAAGCACACATCTGGTTTCATTGACTTTTCTTCCAGCCTATATACCTGTGTGAAAAATCAGCCTGTAGTCTGAGAGAAAGGCCTGGTTTTCTCTATGGCTAAAAGGAAGAAAGCCCTTTCTAAAAAAGGAACCACATCTTGGACATTGTAATATAAATAAATGCCCTGCTCCTTGGTTTCAGCATCTAAATTAAGACTATAGATCAGCTAGTAACCTCTTTTGCGTTTATTTCTTATGCGTCTGGTTTTATGTTTTGTTTTCCCTAACACCCCGGCTCCTTCTTTGAAACATATTCTGAAGTTTTCTACAGAGTAATTCAAAGGTTCAGGCCCAATTAAACCTTTATGTTTGTTCTATAGTATTTGGTATAATATTGATTCATAGAGTGGTGTGAGGCTGGATAGCACTGCACTGAATAAGAAAAGAGTGGATAGCATTAGTCAATGCTTGCCACCCATAACTACTTGGGTCTTAATATGAGATACAGTGAAAGAAACAAATAAAGAATTAGAAGCTAGCTCAACAGGCCGGTTAGCCTATTCCTACCCAGTCTCCTCAAGGCAGAGTCTGAGAGTGTGAGCATATTGGTGTAACTAGATCAATTCCCAGTTCAGTGACACCTGCCATGAAGTGAGGGAACCCCAGGCCCATAGTGAAATTTTATGACAAGAATACTCACAAAGTTAAGGAAGGAAAAGTCTTAAGGCATCTGAATCTGCTCTGGCAGAGCATCACTTTCCGCCACTTGCAGCAAAAAAGCCTCAGGCTAAAGAGGCAGATGCATGAGAGATTCTGCTGAATCTGCCACAGTCAGAGACTTGTATCTTGACCCCAAACTTCTAATGCTTCCTGCAGCATAAAAAGGGCATTGAATTCCTTGTACTATGTAAGTTTCCTGCAGCAGGAGCTCACACCCAGCCAGCTGATCTCCACCCTTACAGCACAACGCTGCATCTTATGGGAAAGCTTGATACAGGCAGCACTACACAGCAAAGCAAAGAACGGCTGAGGCAGACTGGAGGGATGGGGAGCCAAAGCATCCTTCAGAACCTGCTGCTGCCCCTCCCAGCCAGTGTGGGAGCTATTCCGGCACACCCCTGATGGCTCGAACTTCTACATACCCACCTCCCGCAGCACTTGCTGAGCTAATCACCACCTGGGGCGTGCTGACCTTTCCTGATGTCAACATTTGCTCTATTGTCGGCGCACACAAAGAAGCTGCCTGTGCGTTCCCTCCAGGGGAAATTATAAAGCAGCATTACCCACTAGCAGATTAGGCCACAGAAGCCAGCACTGCTGCATAACTTTGCAGAAAGGAACCAATCCTTATTTTACATACAGTTTGAAAATGGGAGGTTTTAGCATCATGTCTTCAATGCTCGGACTATGGGTTCTTCCTAATGGAGGCTCCTAGTACTAACAAAAGCATTGTGCAGCTATTCCATCTTTCCCTCCTTAAATTTTTGCTGGTAAGAAAAAAGACAGAAGTAGAGGAAGCAAAACACAGGAGTGTTATGAATTGAAGATAATGTTGTCTGGGCCCCTTGTAAAAATTATTTCAACCAAGCAGAGTAATTACATAATAAAAAGCCTTGTCTTGGACTCTAAGGGCCAGTTCACATTATCAAAATAAACCACTGTGGCTTATTTAAACCACAGCACCATGTGTGGGGTGCAATTTGAATAATCACACCCAGACTTCTTGTGTCATCCAAACCTGGGCACCATGATTTATTGGAGGGGTAAACAACCCTCCAATAACTCTGTAACAAACCATGCCACCCCGATTCAGATGACACGACAAGCCACATCTGGGCAGTGATTATTCAAATTGTGCCTGGCATGCACTGTGATTTAAATAAGCAGCTACAGGGTGTGCCTTAGTGAAAAAACAATTATCCAGAATTTGCTAGAAAGGGGGATGAATAATAGAATCACTACTAGGAATTTGTCTGACTGCTTGCACCAGCAGAATGATACAATTCAGGGTGCAAAAGGGTATGCCTATTCTAGTGCTGCAGGGGACACGATGGGTAGCAAACACAGGTTAAACCTGTCCGAATACTAACAGGTACAGCACATACTCCTCCTCAAAGCCATAAGGAAAAGAGGTCATAGTCTTTCTTTCAAAGAAAGCATAATTTCCAACTTGCAGAGTCTTTATTTAACAGGAGAGGGAAGAGGAGTAAGTGTTTGAAGCTGATCCTGTGCATACCTTGGGTTGATTTTTTTTTAATTTGCACCAAGTCTGCAAATTCTGTAAGATATTCAAATTATTCTGCTTCTTCTACATATACAAAGAGTCAAAGAGCTGTGTAGGGCATTGAACCAAAATTCCCTGACCCCTGGGAAACTTACTGAGCCCCTTGGCTTCAGAGATTTCACCAGACATTGCTCACACATTTTCAAATCCATCTCCGTAACCCTAAAATTTAGAAATTACCTGTTAATTTAAAGAAAACAGAGATTTCTCATTATGAGTTCTACGAACACTCAGTGACCTCATTCGTACAGTTGCCATGGTTTAAACAATCCATGGTGGCTTGTTTATGATGCAGCACATGCTGGGCACCATTCACATACTCAGTTACCTGAGTTTGTCTTGTTGTGTCATTCAAACCCGAGCGACATGGGTTGTTGGAAGGGAAAACAACCTTCAAGTTATCCAACAGCCTATGGGTTATTTCAGGGTTGTTTTCCCCCTCCAAAATGTCATGCAGCCAAGGTTCAGCCAACAAGACAAACCACGCCTGGGCAGGTGATTAGACAAATGGTGCCCAGTTCATGCCACAGCTTAAACAAGACACCTTAGCTTGTTTAACCCTCCGTGCTCATGTGAACCATCCCAATGCCATGTTTTAGTTGTTTTCCCTTGCACTTGGAGTGGAATTACAGAACACAGATAAGCCAAATGATATTTTTCAAAAGAATGTTCTTGAAGAACCTCTCAATATTAGCACTGAGCTTGTGCTTTTCTAACTTGTAAGTATAGAATTTAACTCTTGACAAACAGGCAGGACCATCTCCTTTCTGGTTCTTTGGTACCAAGCAATAGTTAAGACAATGACCAGCAACAGGCAAGGTGGAATCTCAGTTATTATTGGCCCACTAGTTTAGATGAGACCTCAAGGAAAAAGTGTTTCCTTTCACCAGTACCCATAGCGTTTATCCTTCCTCCTTCTTTCTGTAAATGTTCATTATACAGCCCATCACAGTCTAGGGAGGATTATAAGAATCTCTTTCGATTTTGATGCAGTTAAAGAGCTGGTCTACTGAGTACAAGCTCTGAAGTCTTTAATCTCACTTCAGCTATGAACTCACTAGGCAATCTTAAACAAGCCATTATTTCTCTCAGTTTCAGCATCCCATTTGCAGCATAGGAATAACAATACTTGCCTGCCTTACAAAGCTGTTTCTGCACCCTCAGAAAAGCCTGCCTTACAAGGCTGTTTTTGCACTCATTGTATCAATGTTAAGTATGGTTGTTGGTGTTTTAATTAGCATCCGGATTTTAACAAGAGCAACACACATGATTTGCGAAATATGTGCAAAGGCAGCACAGTGGAGGACTGTGGAAAAGTGTACAGGCAAGTTCCTCTTTAAACTTCAACCAAGTAGTGGCACTCACACTAGTTCAATATATTTGGCAATGAAACTGTACATGCTCACAGTATTAACATGAACTAGGAAACACAGGAAGCCGCTTTATATCAAGACAGTTTATTTGTCCATCTAGCACAGTATTGTCTATTTTGACTGGCAGGGGCTCTCCATGGTCTTAGGCAGGGTGTTTCACATTACATTCTACCTCAGAGGTGTTGAATCTCTTTCAGCCCAAAGAACTAATTCAATTTCTGAGAAGCTCTCAGGGGGCGCATTCCAATGGTGGGTAGAGCAAAAGGAGCCCCCATCCATCATTACAAAACATGAAAAATATCAACACATTTTAGCTTAAAGCTCTTACTGCCAGTAACTAAGCCTTAAGAGAGGCATTTCAATCTTTTAGAATGGGAAGAAAATTGCACAAAAGCCAGGAAACCACCAAATGACTCGCAGTCAGGAAAAAGGGGGTGTGGCCATCTGGCAAACCCGAGAGCTCTGAATTTGGCCTGAGGTTCAATACCCCTGTCCTATCTGATCATTTTATTTGGAATACCAAGGATTGATCCTAGAACCCTTTGTCTGCAAAGCGTGTGCTCTATCGCTGAGCTGTGGTTTCTTTCCCAAAATGCTACTGAAACTTTGCTTTCAATGGCATCACACAACATAGTTTTCATATCCTTTGGCTGCCAGAAAGGGATGGATGGAGTAGAGTAAGAGATGGCAGAGAGATAAGTACTTACTTTTCTACAGTACCATAGATCCCTCCTGACCTTCCTTTGCCATTCTATGAAAATAGACTTTAAACATTTGAGGAGGGGCCATGCTCTCCACTCCCATATTTACTCGCCTAGTTGCTGAAGCCCAGGCAGCATATTATACTGACAGATATTAAAACCATTATATAAATAGAAAAGGTAAGGTCACCTATAATTCATTCAAAGAATTTTAAACTAACATTTTCATGGTTATGCTGTTCTAAACATTTAAAGCATATTTTCAGTCATTCCCAAGTACTCCTTTAAAAACAGCCCACTAGGTGTTTTCATATAGGGCTTTGGGGGGTGAGGGAGAGTCACCTTACAGCTGCAAGTTTATTCACCCTTATATAGAGTAAGTCACTGGGACTTCTTGGGACAGTTTGAAACTGGTAGAGAAACTTACTGTTCAGATAATTTGCAGCCTTCATTTAAGCTCAGTTTTGCCTTGAACAAATCATGCTGCAATGTCTACCTTGATATCTCCTCTTCAGAGAAATGACTAAACCTAGCCCACCTCATGCGTCTGGGATGAAAACAAGATGTTGTGACGTAAACCACAATTTTCCTGGTACATGCATGGCTCCCAATACATAATCCCTTTGGACTGTATGATTGGTATTATTATAAACAAGGCCCAATGAGGGACAAGTGCTCACAGCAGCAGCATCCACAGGAACTCCTCAGATGTCGATAGCAGTTAGTGCCCTTACCAATGTGTAAGAAAAGCACACACATACCCATGCTGATGTTGCTGTCATTCCAACTCGTTAGCATTTCAATGCTATTTAAATGACTACTATGGATTAGCGAACATGTATAGGAACAGTAAAGGGAGAAAACAGGCATGTATTTGCCGGAAGAATAAAGGAGCCAAAAGGGAAGCATGTCTAGTTCTTGCCATATAAAGTTCATCTTTCAGGAGAGTTTCTAAAGGCCACTCTGTTTTCCACAACTGAAAGGTACTGCCTGAGAAACAAAGCTGCACCAGGAAAAGCACAGCTCTGCCTATGACATGCTATGGGTTCTGGGAGTGGCAAGATACATCCAGAGCATCACTTCTGCAAATACCACCCCAACTGTCATTCTCCTGCCAGGCCCATCATGATCCTCTCCCAGGAGGAAATGGCAGGATAGGAAGGATCCTAAATCCTCACAAAAACACCAAGGGTACTGTACTGCCATTCCAAGTAGGGCAACCCAGTGGATTTCAGGGGTTACAGTAGTGCAAATGAAACTATGAAAATCTCAGGAACCAATAACATGCCAAGGGCAGCTTTGATATCTTGAAGAAGATCAAAATGGATCAGCTATGCCCAATGAACAGATAAAGTACAAGTCTGTGACATACTTTATTGTAGGTTGAATGGAACCCTTCCTAGTCCGAAGTATGGACGTGTATTAAAATGCCTTGAGATAAAGCATCAGACACTCCCTGCTGCCCCAACCCAGGCACAGTAACCCACCCCACCTCTGGCGGATGAAAACAGCGACTCCTCTCCCCACCCTCACCTTCTCCACATTCTCCACGGTAAATTCCAGGTTCTGTTGGAGGGCCGTCTCCCCTCGGCGCTCCATGGTGCTTGCACGCTGACAGTCTGAGCCTCGCCCTCACCCTGCACTGGGGCTCAGCTACAGTGGGGCAAGCGGCAGCAACAGCGGCATCTTGAGTAGAGGGTGCAGGGGAGGGGGAAGAGAAGACAGCCGCCCCAACTGAGGCGGCAGTCTGTCCCTAATGGAGGGAAAGGGCGATTCTCTGTGCGTCTCCACGGGAGGGGGGCCGGGGGAATGCGTGAGGCTCAACCGGTCGATGGAGTTTTTAAAAGGGGCTGCTCGCCTGATCCTATCCTTATGGGTTCTTTTTTTTAAGGGGTGGGGGGAGGTCAATCCGTTTCTCTGCAATAGGGGGAGGGGCAAGTCTATCTGTCCCAGTGGGGCTGGGAGTAATTGGGGGGCGGCGGTTTCTACCTGCTTGTCTTCAGCTAGGGAAGAAGGAGAGAATATTCCGTCTGTTCCCCACAAGATTCAGGGTGAATTAAAACTACCTGCCTCAGACCCGGTAGAGAGAGCAGTATCACTGTCTCCCAAGGGGGGAATCCTTGGGGAAGGGAGAGAGCAAAGAAGACGGCGGGGAACCGGATAAACTGCCACTAATTTTCTTGGGGGGGGAGAGAGAAGGAAATCTGTCTGTCCTTCTGCCCTTAATGGCGGAGAAGGTGCCTGTCCGTCGCTCGCCGAAGGGAAGGGGAGGGCGTCTGTCTGGCTGTTTCCCACTCGCCCGACCCCCGCTCTGCGCTCAGCTCTCCTGAGGAAGGTCGGTGTATCTGCCTGAGGCGGCAACTACCGCCGCCAAGCTGCCTCCCCCGTCGCGCAATTGGACTAATTGACTGACAGTTCGGCCGGGCACCTAGAAAAAGAGGGAGAGTGGGGGGCCTCACATGCCACCGGGTTGACCACGCCGAAGGCCCGCCTGCCGGCTCGCTCGCTTCCCTTCCATTCAGGCGCTTAGAACACCCCCCTCCCGCTAAGGACCAACGTTGTTTTGTGGAATCATGGGAGTTGTGGTTCCAAGCCCCGCTGGCGTAATAAAGAACAGAGCAAGGCCGAGGAACGTTCATGGGAGTTGTAGTTCCTGTAGTTGCTAGTCTCTATGACACCACCTGGTGGGTGAAATGGTGAATATCAGCTCAATGAGGTGATCCTGGGAGAATGGGAAGACACATGTTAGGACTTGGCCATTCAGTAGTGGAGTCCAGTCAATCAAGCTAACAACCCTAGTAGAAGCCTTGCAAATGAGATAGAGTAACATTATAGCCGCTGGCGAGCTGAGCCCTTTGGATGTGTTCGACTACAATTCCCATCATCACTGTCTGGAGATGATAGGGACTGAAGTCCAACATATCTGGAGAGTGCCAAGGTAAGGAAGGCTGCCCTGAGGTAGTGGATGCTGAGCTCCTTGTAAAGCGGCAGCCATTCCCTCTAACAAATGCTTGAGCTCTCCAGCTCAGCCATTAAGAACATAAGAAGTCCTGATGGATCAGACTAAGGATCCATTTAGTCCACACTCTGTTCACACAGTGCCCGAGCAGCTGTTGACCAGGAGCCCACAAACAGGACACAGGTGAAACAGCACCCTCCCACACATGTTTCCCAGCAACTGGCGTACATAGGCTTACTGCCTCTGATACTGGAGGAAGCACATAGCCATCAGGACTAGTAGCCATTGATAGCCTTCTCCTCCAGGATTTTTTTTCAAGCCCATTTCCAAGCCATCCAAATTGGTGACCATCACTACATCTTGTGGTAGTGAATTCTATAGTTTAACTATATGATGTGTGAAGAAGTACTTCCTTTTATCTCTCTTGAATCTTCATGGGATGACCTCAGGTTCTAGTATTATGGGAGAGAGAAATGCCTCCCTATACACATTATCCACGCCGTGCATGTACATCATTCCTCATCCGCAAATGGTCAAAAAGCTGCTAATACTATTGTGGCCACACTGATCACAAGTGGATCGCACCCAGTAGCGTAGTGCTACATTTCAAAGGGCAGGCACTCATCATGACAGTCCCTCTCACCACGCCATCAAGGAGAATCCAGAAATGCAAGCAGCTGTGCTGATCTATTTCAAGAAATGGGTTCAAGGGAGTTTTCATCTCCACCAGCAATAGGTCTTTTATAAAGCTTTATGGGTCTTAATTGCCCATTCAAGACCCAGCCACTCCAGGATATTTTGCACTACAGTAGGAATAGCTCACAACAATCTATTTTTGCTGGAAAAAGCTATTCTCCAACCACCCTCCCCTGTTAGGATTGCAGCTAACCTTGAAGGGGCCAGGAAAGCCTGAGGGCTGTGGCATATGACATCATTGTCCCTACTAATCACGAAGCCCCAGTGCTTTGTGTCTGTGAGCCTTGGCTCCGCTACACCACTGACTGCACCCCAACTTTACATGGGTCACACCAGGATTCGTAGCACTACACATTTTTTTTTTGTCTTCTTGGGATTTTTTTTAAAAAAATTCTTGAGAGGGGCAGAAAGTGACTGGGTGGAAAGGGTGACCAAATGCAAAGGAACAAAGTGTTCCTTCATTTTTAATAGGTTACAGAATATCTTTTGGTAGGTGTTTTGTTTTTGCTCCCGTGCATGAGAAGCTTCACCTGCAAAACATCTCTCTCCTATGCAATTCTTAAATATATAGGAGCCCTGCCTTCTTTATCCTTGGTCATCCTAAAAAGCAGAGCAGTAAGGGCAAAGCATGATATAAATGAAGTGGCTCCCATATTGCAGCCTGGGACTGAAGTATGGTGTTGGCAATGAAACAACGGAAGATCACTTGGGAAGAACAGTGGGAGAGCATCTTTTGCACTGATTATTTATTTGCACTGATTATTAACAGATTCAAGAGTATATTTTGCTCTGACTTCTGTTTAGAATAATAATTTTGCCTTGGCTCACTATAAAAGTTTGTAAATATACTTCAGTGACAGGTATTAAAATCATTACAAAAATAGAAAAGGTTAAGGTCACCTATAAATCATTCAAAGAATTTTAAACAAACATTTCCATGGTTATGCTGTTCTAAACATTTAAAGCATATTTTCAGTCATTCTCAAGTACTCCTTTAAAACAGCACCACTGGGTGTTTTATGTACTTGAGTTTGGGGCAGTGGGGAAGATAGCTTACAGCTGCAAGCCTATGCTTCTTTACATAGAGAGTAATGTCTAAGTAAACATGATTTAGTCCTGCTGTACAATAGATGCCACCATAAATACTGCTTAAGCTATTTGTGAGGTAACAGCCAGACCAGGATTTGGTAGGAGTGTGAAAAGTGTTTATTTAACTAGCAGCCTGATCCTGAAGAAACCCATTGATTTCGTCAGCTTACGTACATCTGTCCCTTGATCCACAATACTAGTTGTACCATTTATTATCTTATCAGGCCGCAAGACTTGTTTGCTGCAACAGGCTAACACAGCTACCTTTCTAGAAATCAGAGAGGTTGCCTTTTGAATGAATGAAACGACAGTACTGACTTTTAAGCAGCAATCCCATGATCAAACCCAAAGCAGCAACATGGAGAATGCTCCGTTATGGTTCACTTGAAAGCAGGCAAACTCTCCTACCATCCTTCCCCTGACTGAGCTGCTTCTCCCCAAGCTCCAAGAAGGGAAACCATTTTAAATCTAGACATACCTCTGTAAAAAGGGAGGTGCATCCATTAAAATGGTTCTTCATTTATTATGAATGTATGTGCGTGAAAAGGAAAGATAACTTTTGCACAGTGGTTTACCATTGCCATTTACCATCTGCCAGGTAAGGGAAAACAGTCTTTGTTGGGAGAGGTTGTTTGTGTCAGGCAGTGCATGTTTATTCAACTATGGTTGACTGGTGAAAAAAATATTAAATAGTACAGCTGGGTGGTCAATAGTCTAAATTGGGTCCTACATTTCTTTTTTCCTCTTGTATGATGAATGAAGTTGTTTCTCAAAAATTATTTCCCTTTGAGTAATGTGTTAATAGCTGCCAGCTTGACCCCAGACTGGAAAAGTAAAAGAGCCATCTACAGCGGAGGTGAGGAATGGGTGCCCCACCAGATGTTGGTGGACTACAGCTCCCATCAGACTTAGCCATGGTAAAGGATGCTGGGAGCTACAGACCAACAATATCTGGAGCAGCCCTGATCTATAGAATCCAGGCCCAACAAAACTGGGGCACTGTTAAAAGTGGATAAAATAACATATTCTCAGCATTTCTGAGAAGGGAAGGCTTCCAGAGCTTCTTTTTACAGTATTGGGTAACCATTCCTAAGACTTGATCAATATTGGCTATCCCAACCAAGTCTCTGACTCACCCTTGCTGCAGGAGCTATATTCTTGAACTGTGTTTGTATGCATACTTTTTGTTATTGTTTTCTTCCCTTCCCCACAGATCTACACATTGAGCCAAGTTTGTGCTGCCTTGACAGGCTTTATTGCTACAGGAAGTTGCTGCTGTACAAAAATAGAGTTTATCCAATGCAAATAAAGGGTAGCGAATATAAAATCAGAAGAGGAAATGACTTTGCTCAGGCCCAGTGGGGCAAAGGGAGCAGGAACTGCTGGTCCCAGGCCAGGGCATAACATCAGCATCCGCTTTAAATGGTAACACTGGGCCCAGCTCTCAGCATCATAAATAAGTGCCACCGAGGTGGGGGAAGTGGGGGGCAAACAAATAAATAAATAAGTTAGAGAATAAATAATTTTGTTCAGAAAGTGTCACTTCAAGGGCAGGGAGGTCTCTACCCTGCTGGTGCCAAGTGTTGGTTGAGCCTGGACTCTGGGAATGGTTGGGGCCATTGCTGCTTCCAGTGCCAGCCTGACAAGTGAAGTTGCTAAAGTGTTAGGGAATGTCACAAACCAAGGTGTTAACACCATCGTTAGCTTTATAGGAAAAGCCCCTTCTCCAGCTGTGGATGCCTTGACTGTGTTGTGGAATGAAGGCTTCATCAGCTGTTCCACCTTGGGACAGATGTGTTAGCAGCTTGAAAGGGAGGGTGGCTGGGAGGATGCGGAAGGCCATGCAGATGATCCAAGAAAGGAGGGATGAACCCCATGTGGAGCAGTCTCATCTCAAGCTACCCCCCAAGGCTGCCACTTAGCCATGATTGTTCAGACCCCAGCCTCTATTTGCCAAAGGCCTGTTCTCACCAGGAGACATTCCCCAAACAGGTTGACGTTTCTAAGAACAAAGACCATCCCAAAACAAATCCAGGAGGAAGTTCTCAACAAGCGTGCTGACTATCCTAGCACAGGATCAGTGGTGATAACAATCATGGACCTCCAGACCACTGAGAAGGTGTAGAGTAACTACTACAGGCTGGCCTTGAAGGTAGGGTGACCATATTTTGGAAACCAAAAAGGAGGACAACATGGTCGGCTCGCAAGGGGGTGGCCCCACCAACATGTCCAGCACCAAGGGGGGCCCCACCTGAACATAGTCTGATTTTACAGCACACAATTAAGACAAATCTGTTCTACATAACATCTTAATGTTAAAATCACTGAAATAACAAGTGAGACATCCAATGTATTTGAAATTAACTTCACTCACTCCTACTTTTGTAGATTTTGCTGTACTTTGTGCTACATTCTCCCCTTCCCTCAAATATATTTTCTTATTGTATCCTCACTCCGCTGCAAAGCTGCTGCTTAACAGGGCTTGCTGCTGGCCCGGCTGACTGTTTTATTTTTTTTAGTTAAAGTTCAATTTTGTTTTGAAACTTGCTAAAAATCAATGGATGAACGGATCTGCTTCAAACTTGGCATGGCTAAAGCCCTACATAGGAGTTATCAAAGTGCTAAATTTCATCACTTTATCTTTAAAAATGACATTTTAAAAAATAAAATCTTAAAACCTCAAACTTAAAAAAAAATCCTAAAAGTCAACATATGAACGGATCTGCTTCAAATTTGGCATGGTTAAAGCCTTACCAAAGGGCTATCATGTTGCCAAGTTTCATCTCTTTATCTTTAAAAATGATGAAGCTGTAAGCATTTTTGTTAATTCCCATTGACAATAAAGTAGAGCTGCCCTCCGAGTGGCGCGGGGGGGGGGGGGGGGGGAGAGGAAAAATCCAGTTTTTTCTTCAAATTTCATAATTCCCCCCTTCCCAGATTTATTACCAAGAATCCTGACATGTCCTGGTTTTTCCTGACATATGGTCACCCTACTTGAAGGCCTTGAACAGCCTATTAAGTGTTGCAAAACTCTCATGCTCAACTACATCTGCTCCTTGGTGGGGATAAACCTTATTGCTAGGGCCAAGGGAGGCCTGAAAAAAAAGGGAGAAAAAGGAACACAAGTCTTGCCACTGATAGGGCAAGCAGCCCACTTCTTTCAACTGCCTGAAGGAGGGCTAGTGTTAAGGAGGGGCACTTAAGGAGCTACCCATTAGCACCACAAGTCTCTTGGCTACATCCCTACCCATCAACTGACTCAGAGGGTGAGCAAATTCACAACCCTGTTGACAGGCCAACCCCTAAAGGAGAAAGATCCACCCAGAGTGCTGCCTTCAAGATCTGACCAGCCTTGGCCTCGCCAACTTGTTGCTGTCTGAGGAGGATCTTCTGCAAAGCTGTCCCACAAGTATGCCGGTGCAGGGCCAGGCACTTTAGAGCCAGGAATGCCACGTTCCCCTCCTGCCTGTGGTTCACTCGCTTGTGCTTCCTGACCTGGGAAGCACCATCACAGGCTGCGTCTCTCCTCGTCTCATGAGCCACAGACCAAGCCAGCTTTTGGCATGGCTGCCATGCAAGCATGGACGCCGGTCATCTCACAGATGCAGTAAGCTCCAAGCGGACAGTGCCGTCAGCCCACGCAGCCACACTGTGATGCTGAGATTTGGCTCGCCGTCTGCCAGGCATTGTTTACATCCATGAAGGAGAAGGGTTCATATCGGGTGGGGCGGCAGCAGGGGCGGTCGTGAGGCCTCGGCACGATGGTGTACTGCTCCAGCAGGTGACTCAAGCTCAGGTCATAGTTTGTGCGGCTTTGTTGGCAGGAGCCACTGCAGTATCTGAACCTCACAAACTCGTCTGAGTCGTAGCCTAGCCCCAGCTCTCGCACCTTCACCGTGAGGCTGTGCAGGCGGCAGTCGTTGCGCCCCCCCCGCCCAGGCTTCCGGGATCCTTTCTTGGGCTTAGGGGAGCGCTCAGCCCGGAGCAGTTGCGAGGCGCTCAGTCCTCGTACGGTCACGTTTTCCCCTGAAGGAAACAGAGGGGGTGAGGTAAGTCAACGTGGGGGTCCCCAACCCTGCTTCCCAAGGAGAGGAGAAGGCCCTGGGGAGCGTGTTAGGCCCCCTACTGCAATGGGGAATGGAGCCACGTAGGGAGTTTGGATGGGTCACACGGCCAACCCTCAGCCCGCCTGCCTAGCCACAAGGTCTGTTTCCACTTGCTCCCTGAGTGGACTGCCTGCTCCCAGGGAATGGGTGAAGTTAATTAAAGAGAAGCAGAGCATCAAGCCAGATCGCATGAGGAAGTGTGTTAACGTGAAGAAAGAGCCTTTGGCTGAGGATCCAAATAAAGTTCAGACCCGCCTCCCCCAGCCCCTTTCCCTGGGGGCACACCGGGTTCCTACCATTCCAGTGTCTCCATGCGGCCCCTGATGGTGCTTCCCTGTCGCTTTCCTCCACAGGGGCAGGACTGGCAGTGCCCATGCTTCCAGAGGCTGCTCCCAAGGTCTGGTTACGATGATGCCAGGTCTCTTGGCTTGCCACGACTGCCCCAGCAAACAGTGACAGCAGGATGAGGGTACCCCACAAACTCAGCTCCTAGGAAAGAGAGGATGGCTCATTCCAGTCAGTGTGCTCATAGAGGCTGGGACTCAGAGGAAGGAGGGGGCCCTCTTGGAAAGGAGTCTGGGGCAAGGGGGAGATGCAACAGGCCGGAGGAATCTCAAGGCCACTTCGCAGATGGTGAGTTTCTTACATGGACACCCCTTCTGTGTTGGAAAATGTGTATTGGACACATTGCCATGGGCAAAGATGAGAATGTGGCTTGTCACATGTATGCCCATTGAGAAGCTACAGCCATATACACATGCAGCAAAATAGACATTGTGAGTTCACCATACATGAGCAGTGTACAAGTGAGGTGTAAACCACACACACCCAGCCCTTGCCATGTGACCCTCTGAGGCATGGCTTCCAGAATGGGAGAGGCTAGGCAAATGGAGGGAAGCAAAGAACCAGACCCATGTCCTACAGACCAAAGGGGAGTGATGTACGAAGAAAGACGCCACCCCACTGTTCAGACACTGGAGAGGTATGGGATCCTCTGAGACGAGGGCCTCCCCAACTGTCCATTGCTTCCCTAGCTACTGTTGCCATGCCAAGAACACTCCCTGGTGAGGCTAACTCACCCAGTATTGTACTTGTCGGACGGGGAAACTCCTGTAGGCAGAGGGAGGTCTGTCTGATCTGTGCCTTGGCCCCTCCACTCTCCACTCCATCCTACCTGCAACACAAAGACACTGTTCAAGAACTGGAACCCACGTTCATGGTTGGAAAGCCTCATTTGTGCTCCTACAACCTACCTGTCCGGCAATTGAAGCACATCGAGTGTGTGTACCTGAGTCTGAAGGCCAGGGATAGACTAGGGATTCTGTTAGTGTACCGGCCACCCCACTGCCTATCAGACTCCCTGACCGAGCTCACGGAACTGGTCTCGGAGTTGGTGTTGGATTCGCCCAGGCTTTTGGTCCTGGGCGATTTCAACATCCCATTCGAGGCTGGTTTGTCAGGTGCAGCTCAGGAGTTCATGGCATCCATGACAACCATGGGCCTATCCCAATTGGTCTCTGGACCTACACATTCAGCAGGTCACACCCTCGATGCTGTCTTCAGCTCGGAACAGACAAATACCTCTGCATTGTCATGGACAGACCACTTTCTGGTCAGGGTTAGTATCACAGCTACCACCCGCCCCTGCAGGGGTGGCGGACCTATTAAGATGGTCCGCCCTCGAAGGCTGATGGATCCTTTTGGATTTCAGAAGGCCTTGGAGGGATCTATGGCTGGTATCGTTGACGATCCTGTAGAAGCCCTGGTCAATAGATGGAATCAAGACCTAACTAGGGCTATCGACACGATCGCCCTCAAACGTCCTCTCCGACCCGCTTCTAATCGGGCGCCCTGGTATACAGAAGATCTCAGGGAGTTGAAGCGGAAAGGATGACGACTGGAGCGCCGATGGCGGGAAAACTCGACTTATATCCGATAAGACACGACATAGAGAACATCTTCGTTCCTATGGGATGGCAATACGTGCAGCGAAGAAAGCTTACTTCTCTGCACGCATTGCATCTGCGAATTCGCGTCCAGCAGAACTGTTCAGGGTGGTGAGGGATCTAACTCAGGCACCTTCCCCCCTGAACCCGATGTTAGAGCCTTCGGTAGTTCACTGTGATGCCTTTAACGATCATTTCACAGATAAAATCTCTCGGATAAGAGCCGACTTAGATGCTGTCGTTATAGCAGAGGCTGACAATGGAGTGTCCAGCAACTCCGCGAGTAGAATTACACTGGATCAGTTTCAGTTGGTGAGTACCGAGGACGTGGACAAGCTGCTTGGTCGAGTAAGGAGGACTTGCCCTCTCGATCCCTGTCCTTCTTGGCTGGTTGGCCAGGGAGATGTAGTTAGATCACAATTACAATATATTATTAATGCATCTCTCAGGGAGGGGAGTTTTCCATCATGTTTAAAAGAAGCGGTAGTACAGCCGCTTCTAAAAAAGCCCTCCCTGGATCCCCTGGACTTTAATAACTATAGGCCAGTATCAAATCTTCCATTTTTGGGCAAGGTGATCGAGAGGGCGGTTGCCTTCCAACTGCAAGCGGTTTTGGATGATACAGATTTTCTAGACCCATTTCAAACTGGCTTCAGAGCAGGATATGGAGTTGAGTCTGCTATGGTCGCCTTTGTGGATGATCTACGCTTAAGTATTGACAGGGGGAGTGTGTCCCTGTTGGTACTCCTGGACCTCTCAGCAGCTTTCAATACCATCGACCATGGTATCCTTCTGGAACGCCTGAGGGAATTGGGACTCGGGGGCACTGTGCTTCAGTGGTTCCGGTCCTACCTCTCGGGCAGGTTCCAGATGGTGATGCTTGGGGATAGTTGCTCTTCAAAGAAGGAGCAGCTATGTGATGTACCGCAAGGTGCCATCCTATCCCCAATGCTGTTTAATATATACATGAAACCGCTGGGAGAGATCATCCGGAGGCATGGGGCGGGGTGCTATCAGTATGCTGATGACACTCAAATATATTTCTCTATGCCTTTGACAACAGCATCAGCTAAGGATAGTGTGTCTCCTCTGAATGAATGCTTGGAGGCGGTAATGGGCTGGATGAGGAAAACAAACTGAAGCTGAATCCAGACAAGACGGAGGTGCTTACTGTCAAGGGCCATAACCTGGGGTTGGAGGTGTGTCAACCAGTTCTGGATGGGGTTACACTCCCCCTGAAAGACTATGTTCGCAGCTTGGGGGTGCTCCTGGATCTGTCGCTCCAAATGACAGCTCAGATAGATGCGACTGCCAGGAGTGCCTACTATCAGCTTCGGCTGATACGCCAGCTGCGCCCCTTCCTAGAGTTGGAAGACCTAAAATCAGTAGTGCACGCGCTGGTAACTTCGAGGCTCGACTTCTGCAATGTGCTGTACATAGGGCTACCTCTGTGCCTAGTCCGGAAACTTCAACTAGTTCAAAATATGGCAGCCAGGTTGGTCACCAGTACATCTAGGGGTGACCACATTACACCAGTTTTAAAATCTCTTCACTGGCTGCCAATCAGTTTCCGGGCGAAGTACAAAGTGTTGGTTATTACCTTTAAAGCCCTACATGGTTTGGGTTCAGGTTACCTACAGGATCGCCTTCTCCCATACAATCTGCCCCACACGCTCAGGTCCTCTGGGAAGAATTTATTACAGTCAACAAGAACTAGACTGACAACCGTTACCCAGAGGACCTTCTCTTCTGCCGCTCCCAGATTGTGGAATGACCTGCCGGGAGAGATTCGCCAACTTACTAGTCTTCAGGAATTTAAAAGATCTATAAAGACTGATCTCTTCCAGCAGGCCTACCTAGATGAATTTTAAAGTGTTTTATTGGTGTTTTATTGGTATTTTAATGATGTACTGGTTGTATCTGCTTTTAATCAGTTTTTGTATTTTGTGTTTGGTGTTGTTCCCCACCTCGATCCGTTGGGAGAGTCGGGTGATAAATATATTATTATCATTATTATTATTACTGGGCCAGTCATCACCCTTGCCCAGCTCTACGCCGGTGAGCACGGCATCCAAATAAAAGCAGCCCAGGAGACCCTTGCAAGATACAATTCTTCCTGGCCTTATCATTTTGTATTTTGGGGTCTGGGGATGAGCCCATCTAACGGACACTCCCTGGGATGTTCTGTAACAGGAAGGGGGCTGGAATAAGGATCATTCCCATGGCCCTGTCCCAATAATGTCTCTGGCTGTCAATAAAAATGTAAAACAAACAGTTTCCTTGACATCAACTAAGCACATTAACATCCACAATAAGCTATCTTGTAACAGAGAAGAGTCCTGTAACACCATGTACTGAACTGTTCCACTTGCATCCACAGAGGAGTTTCAATGGAGTGACTGGGCACCCTCCCCTTACTGGGAGAATGGGGCTTCATGACCAACTCCAATTCTGAGATGATCCAGTTTGAAGAGCAATAATCGCTGAAGACTGGCTCACACTTATGGTGGCACACACAAACCAGTGCTGGGAGGGCTTGCAAGCAGGTAACACCCCTACAAAAGAGCTCATTTATGAGCATGAGTGCCTCCACACACATGGGGCTGTATGTCCAGCTACTATGACTGGGGTGGTCTCAGCAACCCTCCTTTTTTAAAGGCAGTTCTGTTTCCTGTCTCCACTTTCCCACTTCGTATTTTTGATTATAAATTCCTTGAGGCAGGGACCTGTCTTCTTGCATTCTGTAAAGGGCATGCACACTGGCGGCGCAAATGTTGTGCCAATCCAAGAACTCTGAGACAGATCCTAGCTTCATAATGAAGCACTCAACCCACCCCTGCCCCACAAATATCTTCAGCTGTCAGAGCTCACTGGCAACTCTTTCTGCTCACCCACTATACACACATGCACATCTCTTTCTATCCTTCTGCATTTGTATTAACTGTTTCTTCTAACAAGCTGCCTAGGAAAGAGGTCATTTCACAGTTAGAGCTATCATGGGGAGTGAAGCATCAGAAATCTGGGGGCACATCCTCTCCCCAAGCCACCCTCTGACCTGCAACCACATGGAGCAGTTCCCCAGAATATTAAAGAGTGACAGAACATAAGACTTGAGTGCTCTGAGTGCTTCTAGAACAAAGGCTGCAAACCCTTAAAGTTCCCAGCATCTTCCGGATTTTAGTTGACTTTTAGTCTGTCTTTGATCAGCACAAATCAGCCCCTGCCTGGACAGGATTAATCTCCCTGCACTGGAGAACATCTGGGGTCCCTGCTTGAGTTTGCAGAGAGATGCACTTTCTCAGGTTACCACAAGGTGGCAACACAGGACCAGAGAATTGCTGCTGCTTACATCGCCCACACATAGGAGAAACCTGTTACTCCATCCTAGTGGCTGAGAGATCCGAGGCATGTTTCTCCAGAATGGGATACAGAGGAATCTGAGCTGATCCAGAGATACATACAGCAGCTACTAGAAGTGTCTTCGTGTTTTTTTGAAGATAGCTGTGAAAAAGACTGACGCCTCTGAAACAGATGGGACAATGCTATCCTTAAGCTTTCTAGGATGTCCATGTCTGTTGTGGGCACTGAAGGTGACCATGGAGGGAAAGGAACACTTAAGTATCGACCTCTGAAACATGAACCATTGTATCCCCTTTCTTCCAGCCCAACTGGGTTCTTGCGTCCAGACACATCCCAGTGGATGCTACTGAACTCCAGAATTCAGACCTCTGTTTACATTCATTGTTTGCCATCCAGGCAACCATACATACAAAGCACTGCAGACTCCCCAACCATGCAGAAATCAAGGCCCAATGCTTCCACAGCTTACAAGCAAACTCAGACTAATAACCACGCTGACTGCACAACTTTTGGGAGTCATCTGCTTCCAGCGACAACTCTGGAGGCTTCAGACAAATATTTCCCCTTTCCCAAGACCTTTTGATGGAAAAGCTATGCCTCACCATGGCGGTTATGCAAATACAACTTGGTCACATTTTGACTCATATGCATTCTTGCAAATATCAGAGACCTGGATCTGAACTGGGATCATCGCACAAGAGTGGGGAGGGGGTACTGCCTCAGTTCCCAATCCCAGGCAGATCCAAGGGGCCCAGAGCAAGTTCCCTCAAATGGCTGTGTAGGCCCATCCATTCAAATGTTCGCAACAAATTGAATTGAGGGGCTGGGTCAGAAGGACCTGGGTGAATAGATAAGGGGTGAATGGAAGAGAATCTCCCCTCTCTGGTGCTTTGGGCTATCATAACATGCTGAAGTGGCAACTCTAAGGCAATCCATTGCAAGGCTGCAGGAATTTTCAAAGGCAGCTGTTTTGAAGACTGATGTTTACTTTCCAAACTGAAGAGATGTTAGCAGCAAAGCCTCCCTAGGAGCTGGTGAGCAGCCAATACACGCCTCCACCTCCACCACCCTGAACATCCTGCTCACTTTGTAAAGCATCCCATGCATATGCTAACTCGGACCCCTAGTGGCTAGAAACACAGGCCAATCTCTCCATTTCGGAGACTCTTCACACCCAGCCACTGGTGGCGCAGCCCCTTCCCCCCCACTTCTGTGTCTATTTGGTATACAGTGAACATAGCTTAAATCCTACCAACAGGAGCCCCTCTACAAGGATTCACTTTTGCGCCCGGTTAGGCGATTATGCGCATAATCGCAGAAGCGCATTTACGCCTAATACCTCTGCACAAGAGGCGGCGAGAGGCAGCGAAGCGCATTAACAGATGTCCAAAATGCGCTTTACAAGCAGTTAATGCGCATAAGCGCTTATTCACACAGTCAAAATGCGCTTTAACGGACGGAGCAAAATAAAACTCACGATTTAACGCGCATTCGATAATGCGCATAATCGGGGAGATAACGCGCCTCTATGCCCGATTTGCACTCCGTTCTTGTAGAGGTAATTTTTTAAATGCACCTTGAAAGAGCTTTAAATGCCTCTTGTAGAGGCACCCTCAGTGAGCAAACAGGCTAAGGTGGGACTTGCAACTTGATGCCACCTTCCCCTGCACAGAGCTTGAGAGCAGGAGTGATCAGCCCAGGATTGGCACCACTGCAGAAAGGCCGAGTGGGCCAGCTGATTGATTCCTGTGATGGTGGGAGTGGAAAACAGACTTGCAGCACAATCCTAGGCATGTTTACTCAGAAGTAAGTCCCACTGTGTTCAGAGATGCTGACTCTTGGTATATATGCACAGAAGGGCAGCTTCAGAGGCTGAGGTGAAGACAAGAGTTATTCAGGTGTCAGGAACTGTGTGCAATTCCTAGGCTCTCACCCCTGGGAATCTTGATGGAGCACGTACTGGAAGTGCCTGGGGTACAGGAAAAACCAGAGGAAGTCCTGCCTGATAGGCCTAGGCTGAACCCCCCCCCCGGGGGGGGGGGTTGGAAGAAGCAGCCAAACTACTGGAGAAGGCCCAGGAGCAAAGCCGTTCCTCTCTGGATCTCCAGGAAAAGAGGAGAAGCTACCAGGACTCAGGCCAAGTTCCCGGGCCCTTTTTACACAGGAGCCTGCACGCCTCCCTGCCCCCACCCAGCCCCAAGATCGGTTCTCAGCTCCACTGCCTGAGCAATTTGGGTCGTCCACGAGGCAGACCTGGCCGGTGGGGTGAGGCTAGGTGCCGCGGCACCGAGAGAGGCTCATGGCCCAAGAGTTAGCCCAGCATCGCCCCTGCCTGCGCCGCGACTTGCTCTTCGCAACCAGCCGAATTGCCGCAGTTGCCCCGCTCTGTCCTCCCACCCCAGGTCAGGAAGGAGCTCCCCCTGCCCTGCCCTGCCCAGCTCCACTCACCGTGCGCTCCGTCTCGGCAGATCGGGCGCCTCCGGCTGCTGCGCGCGGCTCTCCGGGGACCATGCTCCGTGGATCCGGGCCAGGAAGCGCCTCCCTCTGCCCTGGGGTACCGGCCCTTCCAGGGCATCGAATCCGCTCCCTGCGCCGGAGATACACGGTCACCGGGGGCCAGGTTAGAGCGGCGACGGGCAGACTCTCGCCAGGAACGGCCGCGGAGGTGCGCGAGGGGGCTTCCCTCTTCGAGATGGCCCCGGATTACGCCTCACCCGCCCCCACGGGACGGATCCCGGGACAGAAATACACACACAGCCCCGTTTCCCGTGAGGGACCAACAGCCCGCTTGCCCCTTCCCTACTCCCCTTACCTCCCGGCGGCGGCAGCTCTTCGGTAGCTCCTCCGTTCAGCCGGCCCCGGGGGCCATGGCTCGACCCCGCCGCCGGGATCGCTCCCCTGGGCGCCCGAGGCTCACGTCGTCCGCATGGCCAGCAGGTGCCCGGCGGGCTCAGCGCCCCCCTGCGGGGAAAGATCGCGTTAGAGCGGTGGGCGCCGGGAGGGCGGCCCCGATCCAGGGATCCCCAGCCGGGCCGGGCCGGACTCACCGCACACGGCGAGGGAAGGAGCCAAGGGGGCGCGCAGCCCGCGGGGCTCGGACCTGTGGCCGGCGCGACTCCGGGGCAGGCGGCCTCTGGCAGCGAGAAAAGCACCGGCTCCATCGCCGCGCCTGGCAGAGTCTGGTGTCAAATTCCAGCCTCCACCGTCACCTGATCCCCAAGGTTGGGCGGGGCTGGGACAGGCAGGCACATCGGCGGCGGGTGGGACCGCGCCACCCTCCACCGCGGGTCCCGTCCCCCGGGGCAAGCCCGGGAAGACGCGGGCGCCGCCCACTCGACGCCGCCACCGCGCCCCGCTCCTTCGGCGCCTCGGGCAGCCCGCTTTTCCCGCCCAGCAGCCAGGGATGGTTCCAGAGACGTGGAGACCTGCTCTGGCGAAGTGCCTTCGGGGACCCGTTGTCCTCCAGGCCCCGCGGATCGCCCCGAATCCTCCCGAATTCGCTGCCAAGAGAGAGCCCTCCCCCCCCCCACAAGTGGGCTGCGCGCACGTGGCCTGCGGGCAGGGAGGATTGGGTCCTTCGGGACAGCACCAGGAGCGGAGAGCGAGTTGCCCTGGCTGCCCGCTTGCTCACCTCTCCCTGGGTGGCGTAGCAGGGAGAATCGGGACCCCTGGGAGAGACGAGTTAAAAAGAATGGCCAGAAGGCCCATTGGAAACTGTGGGTGCTATGGGAAGGCCAGTAGGAAATACCCGGAGCTGCGAATGTCCAAATGACCCGAACTGGGTTTCTTAGAGATAAATGCGAGCTGCGAATCAGCTACACCTAAAGTACGGAGTGGATCCTGAGAGGGAAGGGATAGAACACATTCACCACATTGGCAGGGAGAAATAATGGGGCAGAGCAATGTCAGTCCATGGGAGTCTGGAAGCGTGGCCCCCAGGACTTGTTATTGGTTTTAGTACCAGCATGCCAGTGGGCAGAGGCAGCTGCTCAGCTGCTCCCTCTGCACAGTGGTGGCAATGGCTGTTGCTCATTTGTTCAGACTAGGCAGCCCCACCGGGCCCCTTCCTTGCAGTCCCATTGCCAAGAGAGAGAAGGCAGGCAAGTGACTGGAAGCAGCTGCGCCTGCTCCTTGTCACCATGGCTTGCAGGGGTCACAGTACAGCCCTCCCCCCCCACCCATCTGAGGGGGCCTAAACCACCCAGGGTCTCTTGCACCAGAGCAGAAGCTGGCCAGCGGTCGACACCCATGGGCTTTCCAGCAGCCTTGGCACCCCAACATCCTCCCAGCTGTATTGATTGATCCCTGGCATCAGTCTGGTCCACGGTGATTCAACCGTGGCTGTGGACACCTCTGGCTCACAGTGCTGCTCTGCCCACCTCTGCTCTTGCCTGGCAGAGCTGATCCTGTTTCTAGTTCCTGGTACCCTGGGGAGCACATGCAGAGGAGGGGGGGGGGCTGGAATGTTCTGGGCTTCAGGGTACTGTGGTTGCTGGAAAGCTGATTCCATGGGGGTAAGTCCAAGGCGCATCCCTGGAGTCAGGCAGGGCCAGTGTAGCGGAGTGCCCCTCCATGCGGCTCCAAAAACCACAAAGGGGATTTAAAATAAGAACAGCTGTAAAAGCGAAAGCAAAAGACAGCTGCGCTAATGTTTGTCATTCCCAACGTGTTTCGAGAGCCTTCTCTTCATCAGGGTCAACTGATTTCTCCTAAACTTCCAAATCGTGCTTAGAACTCCTGACTCACTGCTGGAAGCCAGGCGTACTAAGCAGGCTTTGGAGTTTATGGGAGAAATCAATTGCCCTTGACAAAGAGAAGGCTCTCAAAACACGTCAGGAACGATAAACATTGGCACAACTGTCTCTTGCTGTGTTTGGCAGACGTAGCTCCCTCATTTCCTTTGCTTTTTTCCTACACAAGAGCCTGTTCTGTTTCTGTTCTTGTTGGGAGCCCAACACAATGGAAAGGAGCCGTGCCAGTCTGGTTTCTACCTTTGCCTTAGTTCTCTGGGATGAATACTCCCTCCCCCGTGTTTTAGAAGCCTGTGCCAAGTCAGTCCATCAGTCCATCGAGCTCAATATCGACCACACTGACGCCCGGTGACTCTCCAGGATTTCAGGCTGCTTTCCTGGGCTTCCCTGGAGATGCTGGGGCCTTTGGCAGGCACAGCATGTGCAATACCACCGAGCGATGGCCCCCCTCCCTTACTGGCTCAGGGCTGCGGGGACAAGGCTGGTGGGGCTTTGCTGGAAATCACCACTGGAATTCCCCACATGTCCCGCAAACCCCCTGCCCATGCCAGGTGGATCTTAGATTAACTCCCACATAGCTGCGGAGGGTAGACCATGCTAATCTGTTTGTGGGCACAGAGCCCGGTTCTTACCTCCACCCCTCAGTTCTTCTCTCGATATCTGGTGAAGGACTGAGATGGCTGAGCAGAAACCCCCTTGGGCCCCCAGTGGCCTTTCCCTCAGGAGACTTTGGAAGGGGATGTGGCCCCCATGTCTTCCAGGCTCCCCTGGCACCAGACAGCTCTCAAGGACACCAGCCTGCATCCAGTTCTCCCCTCCCCTGGCCGGCCTGCTGCTGCTGCTGCTGCTGCTGCTGCTGCGGCAGCGCATAAGCCCCTTTGCTCTGTTTCTCGCTGGCAGCACTTGCCCTCAGCTGCTCTCTCTTGCCTCTAATTAGCTCTTCCAATGGAGTGAGCCAAATGGGGTGCTGCTCTTGGTACAGGATCTAAACTGGCATTGCTTGGTAAATTGCCAGCCCAGTCTCTTTGGGCTTATATAAGAATTCTTTGCTCTGAAGAGGAACTGGATGCTCTTTCGTGGTTTCCGCTGCTGGGCTGCAAATGAGCCAGGGTATGCCTTTCCACCTGGCCCTTCCCCCTCCCTGCCCTGGGCCAGCTATATATAGGCCTAGCATTATTTACTCTTAGCACATAGGATCTTGCCCCTGAGCACATTTGTTTAAATCCTAGGATTATCCTGTATGACAGCTCCATTTCGTTAAAAGTGTAGCCACTCCTCCCTTGCTTACACTTGCTGTGAAGCTCGAGTATTATAGCTTCTAGTAAACCTTTGGTTAAAACAACCCTGAACATGGCCATCTCCGCAGGATAATATTCTAACAGTCAAGCCTCACTTTTAGACTCTTCCAGGATGTCCTCCTCAATGGAGTTCCAATCTCTTTCAGCAGTGAGAATGTGGAAAACTTCACTTAGTGTTGAGGGGGGTGAGGAGCTGAATCTTTGTTTTCCCAGTGCCAGCACAGGCATGGTCCTCTCCATGCATATCTGAAAAGTTACGCACAGGGACCAGGGCATCCTTATTTTGTTGCTTTCGTTGCAAGGAGGCTGCCTGAGCACACTCCATTCCGTAGTGTCTGGGCTACAAGCCCCAGGCTTGTCCCTGCAGCTTAATTTTGAAGGATGTTTATTATTCGGCCCTAAGTCATGAGGTAAATTTACTGTGCAATCCTATGCATGCTTACTTGGAGTTAAGTTCCACTTCATTTTTGGCTCTGCCCCTCTCTGAACTGTTTCCATTCAAGTTGGACATTATAAGAATAACTATGACTTTCAGAACTGGTGCCTGAGTGTCTTTGTTTTCATCTTCCCTCTCCTGCCTGTTCTCTTTTGTATTGTGTCTTTTAGACTAAGCCTGTAGGCAGGGACCAACTTGTTTTTAATCTATGTACAGTACTTAGTAAATTTTAGGTGCTTTATAAATGAATAACAACAACCACCCAAAGGAAAGAGTATTAAGAGCAAGAATTAGGAGGATTATTCACAGGGATGGGATGTGCAACTGTTAACTAAAGCTATCCAATTTCCCAGGGCTTTTAGTAGTTTTTCATTGACATCACACCTCTATACCTTTTTTGAACTGTCATCTTTACAATTTGATGCCAATTGATTTCTGTTTTAATTTCTGTATTGAGTTGCTATTATGGTGGTGTTTTTTTGGGGGGGGGTTAAATGTAAGCCATCTTTTGGATTCTACAAATGGAAAGATGGTGAGGAAATAATATTCCCAAGTAAAGAGTGCAATGCTCATGATGCAGTGAAATCCAGAAGTGCATGGAAGAGCCCTTTAAATAAGATGGTATGTTTCTCCTCATTTTGGTAGCAAAAAGCTGGTTGTGTACAGATTGTGTAGCCTGCACTAAATCTCGGATGATCTCTTTTTGTGGTGCAGACTGCCAGGGACGAGTGCAAAAAGCAGCGCTACTGGTTGCGATGCCAAGGGTAAGACATGTTCACATCTAAGGCAAAATGTCAAAAGAACGTATACACCCTGTTCTGGACTAAAGTACATTTATAATTTTAAGAGATGCACAAGATGGACATTGGAGGCAGGCAAATAGAATCCCTTCTGTATTGTATGGCCTACACAAACTGTTTCATATTCCATCATGGTGAGGCTGACCTGGTTTGTATGACTGTACAATAAGGTTCAGAAAATCTTTGGACCCTTTAAAACTTCAGGGCAGAAATTATCTGAAAGTATGAGAAAACTGGAAAGCACCCAAAATACATCACAAAAGGGAAAGTTAAGATGCTGAAAACATAGTTTTATTCTTTAAGAAGTGCAACGCATTTCGGCTCAATATATTATTTATGCTGTTTCTCAGGGGAATTCTTTAAAAAGCCTTCGAAGAACTCTGTCAAGACTGCTTTGTACATTTAAAGAGAGGCAGGTCTATCTTCAAAGTATGAGACAGTCTTGACAGAGTCCTCAGCATCTTGAGACTTAACTCATTTTCTGAAGGCTAGCTGTGTTTCTAAAGAGTGTCGTTTAAAAAGTGTTGCAGAGGGGAGGGGCAGCCACATTAGAAGGAAATAAAATGTAGAAAGTATAGACAGTGACAAAGTACAGACAGTGATAATTATGTTATTAACAAGTGGTCATTCACAAAAGAGTTGTTGCTGATTACACAAACATCTTGGCATTGGGGCAGCTAATTAACACATGTAATGTGGTTAAAGAAACACTTTTATCCCAATGTAGTTCCTTTTTTAAAAGTTATTTTTAAAAAAACTTTCTTCCTTCATCTTTTGGAATGTTAGTGCAAAGATATGCCCCAGCTGAATTAACGGGATTCTTAAAACCTAAGCAAAAGAATGTGTGTGTATATTGGAAGCGAAAAGAAAACAGAAAATATCAGTGGGTGGCATGAGGCTGGCATTTTGATATTCTTTTGTCATATGATAATGTTCAAATTATTTGTTGTTACTCTTCCTTCCTAAATGTCCCCAGCAATCCTAAACTATTTTTATTAATTTCCTATGCTATACACCGTTCAAGGATGGAGAGATAACTGTAATTTATTTGATAAAATGATTGTTTCCCAGCATGAGATAAGATGGATTGGTTTCTGCCATCCAAGAGATAAGTTGGACTAAAAATAAAATGAAGCAAATTGCTTACAATCAGCCAGCTTGACTTTCTGAAGAAAGAAATGCCACAGCTTCAAACGAGCATCAGCTAAAGCTAAGTTGTCCTTCAGTTGGAGGTGAGGTGGGGGAATGGAGTGAAGGATTAGAACTAGGAGAGGAGCCAGCTAGCCTTCCCAGGCAGCTTTCAAAACTCCTTAAAACACGGTAACACAGGCAAGATGATCTCTTTGTGGGGTCACTTGTCTTCCTTGCCAAACCAGAGATTCCAAGATCTCCTCTGAACCATCTGAAAGAAGATGGTTCAGCCTTGAGGTACCTGACTATAGTATTTCATTTCAAAGTGAATCATTTCTTTGCCCTTTGCCATCTCAGAGAACATTCCGGTGCCTTTTTTTAGCTGACGGGGGTCCCCTACCCCCGCCATATGCTAGGAATGCACAGAGTACATCTGGTTGGTCTGCACAGGATTTGGACAACGTTTTGAAAACTCAGCCAAATGATCACTTGTGCTGTATTTTCCCAGAAATAAATAGCTTTCAGTTGTTGCTGCTGCAAAGTGCCTTTTCTTTCAGACAGCATGTCAATTGCAGCCATATGTAAGGTGCGGAATGCAGTAACAGCATGTAGAGACATTTTTTGGCTAGTGCCAGTGATGTCATTGATGACAAACACTCTCCTCCTCCCCTCCACATGCTTCTTTTTTTTTTTAACTCTTTAAAGAGGTTGAGTACTTTCTGGTCTACCACGGTGAATTAAAACATGAAGACTGGCAGAAAAGACAAAAACTCACAGAATGTTTGATGAACAGATGAGAGACAATGTAGGATCTGTTTGGACTTAATGAAGAGCAGAAAGAATTGGTAAGATGGGCCTATTAAGATGTAATTTTAAATGTTGTAATTTTAAAAATATATTCTATGTGTGAAAATCCCATGGATTGTTATTTTAACCTTTTTAAAAAACAACAACAACCACCCATTAGTGGAAAATGGTGGCTCCGGCATCAGTAAGGCGGTGAATCTGCTCCGGGTTTCAGTCAGAACCAGTCAGAACTTTAGAGGAGCTATGCAAAATGTGAAGCACCTTGGATAGCTCCTTTAAGAATTGTGACTGGTTCCAACCAAAACTTGGAGCAGATTCACCACCCTACTGACATCGAAGCCACCAGCCTCCACTGCTCCCTACCCACAGTATAGCAATTCTTGCCTGCAGCAAAGCTGCTTTGCCACATGCTTCCCAAGAGACTGCACTGCTAGCCCTTTCAGGGAGTGCCTCTAAGGTGCTATCTTTAGCACTTATGAGTTTATGCAATTTCTTTTTGCCTTACTCTAATGACTTTATTAGGAGACTCTGAATACTTCTTTATTACCAGTTCAGGTCTACTTGGTGATCAGGACAGCCGTTAGAAGAAAAAGTTATGCCATTTAAAACATTGTATATGTGGTGAATGAATTTTGGAGGACTTGCTGCATTTTACAGAGAGCTGATGGAGGTAATGCTCAAGAGGCGGAGCTAAAAATGAGGAAGTCCCCTGGTTGAATCTTGCATCTGCCATTAAGTTAGCAAGTCACTCTCAGCCTCACTCTTCCCATCTGCAATATGGGGAATAGTAATACTTACCATATAAGGTTGTAAGGACTACAATTAGATTATGCACGTGAATTGCTTTGAATTGTTTGACACTAGAAATTCTTAGCCATTAAAGGGGCTGTTTATTTTTATGATAACGATTTGTTCATTGTTTTTATGAAACTGGTCTTATATAACCAGAATCTTGCTTTGTTATTATGACCAGTTATCTAAACAAATAAAACCATTTCTGATCCTGATCTCATTTAGAAAGGCCCTTGAATTAAGTAACTGCTAACTGCTTAGTGGGCTGGGCTTAGGTATAGGAGTAGGCTACCCAGAAACATATTGGTTAGATGTTCCCATGAGTGCTACCTTCCTATAGACTTAGAATGGCACACATATTTATAGAAAAAAAGCAAAATAGGCTATTTGTAAGGATAGAACAGTCCCCCGTGATGGCAGTATGGTGACATTATTGCATCATGGTGGACAATGTTTGACATCCCTGTTTCATATGAGTCTGCATCTTTTGGGACACTGGGAGAGATTTTCAGTGGTGTGTAGAGATGAACAGGTGAGTGCCTTCACCATTAAGGATGTCCAGAGGATATGACTGAATCTTGTGTGAACTAGTATGTCCAGTTTTCTTTTTCCCCTCTTCCCAGCTTTTCTTTCTTTTCCCTTCTTATCCTTTCTTTTGTTTTATATTATTCCAGAATAGACAGGTTCATTTATGTGTAAACTACAACTGTACATTATTTGCTATGTGATTTTAAAGACATAGTATTTAACAAATCAGTGACCTCAGGGGAGAGTTTTGGGGGGTAGGGGGAGGAGAAAAATCATGGGAAAGGGAGGCATATTGATACATGACGTGATTCGCCAATAATATACTTGGGAAGGGGGCTCTTATATTTTAAAAACGTTGAAAACTTTTAAAGAAACTATGACTACAGCAGCAGCAGCATCAACGGCAACAATGTATATACCTTGGGAATACCCATCAATGTCTCTGGTATGATTGGCAGTCTCTCCCACAACTCAATGGCTTGTACACTTCTTTTCAGTGTTGAGCTAAAAGCCATGTAGTGGGGAAGCCAACAGAGGCATCATCATCATCATCATCATCATCATCATCATCATCAATAATAATAATAATAATTTATTTCTTACCCGCCTCTCCGTTTGGATCGAAGCGGAGAACAACAATATGATAAAATACATAAAACTGATTAAAACATGACACACATTATTAAAACTGCATTAAAACATCCTAAAAACATTCTAAAATGCCCCTCATTGGAGCCCCACTCCTGCTGTATAGAAAGACACTGCTCTTCCTAGAACACAGTTGAAGATTTGCATGGGTATTGTGCTATTAATGACATGCAGTTGAGCATGCTTTGACTGATCATGGGGATAAGCTAATAGGGTTGGTTTGTTTTACTTATTTTTACTTATTTAATTGAAAAGCAAAACAACACCAGCATATGATCTGTAATGCCATAAGGCAGCATCCACAACAACATACCTACTAAGAAATACATAAATAGTAATTTTAAAACAAAAAGGAACAAAGCAATCCCAAAACAATCATATATCAACCTGTGTTTTGCTCTGTTTAGTTTCCACTACGCATATAATTCTATATATGCAGATCAAATGTTCATGTGTTTGTCAAGACAGAGCTGTCAATGGCCGTATGTTTTTTCATAAGTTGTCCAGAGTTGTAAGACTTTCTGTCCAGTCTATTATGGGTGGGTGGATTTTTCCTTCCAGACTTTAAAGATCATCTCAGCTATCATGAAGCTGATCCCAAAAGGGACTACCACCAGACAGGCCCACATCATGTGGACCAATGATGTCCCCATTGCCCCACAGTGCCAGCACTTATCTGAGGTCTCTAGATTTCCCCCCCACAAGGATTGTGGGGTCCAGCATGTGCAGCGAATTAAGTACAATTTTGCTGAACTAAGTACAATTTTTGGTTTGATAAACACCTTTCAAGATTCACTGCACATAGCATCGTTACTCAGCTGCTCTCATCAGTAGTTTTTCCCTAACATTTTACTGTCCTAAAATTTACATCTGTTGCCTCTTGCATTTACATTGATTGCCTACTCCAATGCAAATGGCATATCAGGAAACATTCAGCTTGGACAAAGCCTCAATGCCCCACTGAGGCCATGAATTAACTGGAAATAGTCTGTTGCAATAAAAACAACAAAATGCCTTATGTCATCTTAAACACTTGTTATGACATAAACTTTCATGGACGGGAATCCACTTCTATCAGATCCAAGCCCTTTCCGTTGCCCAGGAATCAGGGTGCCTTTCTACTACCTTTGATAAATACAGCCAAGCGGAAACATGGGAAGCTGCTTTTGTCTATCTGATCCAGTATTGTTTCCATGGTTCAACTTAAGCAGCAAAAATTCAAGCTGGTTTATAGGTAGGAATATTACTTACACTTGTGTTTTGTGTTTCTGGCTGTTTTTTTTAAAGCTGTTTGAATCTTGCAGTGTTTTTATTTTAAAGAGCTACTTCTCAATGAATTTAAGCTTTCATAATGGGTCATATCAAGTAATCTACTCTGATAACCATCAAACAAAATAAATTTCACACCAACTCTTAATTCTGAATAGGGAACATCAAATTGGTTGCTCCTGTGCTTGAATTGGCCATGCAGATTCTCCAGTATTTAACAAAAAGCTGGTGTGTGTATCACAGTGCCAGCTGAAATAAGCAAGAGTTTAGCATTGATTTCTCCCTTGGATTATTAGTATATCGCTGAAACTCCCACTGGCTGCAGTCTTACACACTATTGTGCATATATAATTCTACCTGCAATCATATTTTTGTGTATACAAGGCTTTTCTCTATGCCTCAGGTGCCTGTGGGTTGCATGCATTGTACAAGAAAATTTGGTCTCCCCCCAATAATCCTGGGTTGTTATATTATGGGTCACACAGATACCAGCTACTCCTAGGCAGAAGCAACAGCAAAAACTTAACACTCTAATTACTTCCAATTAGAATAAGCTCATTGCTTTTGTATTGCCTTCAAGTCAATTGGCTACAAGCCCAGCTGTGGCCCCATTTGGGTCTGTATAGTTAAGCTGCAACTTCCTCAAATGCCACAGTGCTGACACATCTTGCTAAAGGGCAAGAGTCTTTTCCATGAGAGCTCAGAGTTGGAGCAAGGGCTGTGGAAATGAGTATTTTGTGGGCCATTTCTCTGCCATGGGAACAGCTGGACAGCTGTCTGGTGGTGGTGGTGATGAACTGAACAACTGAACCACCACCACAGCAGCCATTATCAGTGCTGGGAGCCTGAGTTATGTGGATAATAATTGCAGATGAAAGACCAAGAAGTGTTGGGGTATGGAACCTATGTTGTAAGCAAGCACAATTTGTGAAGTTGTACAAGATTTTTTAGTATTTACATGGTGTATGAGTTTAAGGTGGGAGCCTTCACTCACAATTCCCATGCTGTTTTGGAGCATGCTTGAAAAAGACCCTTAATCAAGTGAAACTGAGCTCCAATTCCCTCAATGTTTTCTTAATTGGGTTCTTTTAGGCCATAATTCAAATGGAGCCTTGACATCTCTAGAAGTTAATGTATATTTGAGGTGGCCTCTTAGGAATTTTTGTGAAAGAGAATACAGATTTGTCTGCATACCCTTTAAGCTATGGCAGCACACAACAGGGCCTTGCAGCTACTATGTGCTCAAGTTAGCTAGTGCACAGCTGCCTGGTGTGTTTAAAAAGTCACATGGCTAAGGCCTCCACCTGACTGGTTGAGCACTTTCATACACCAATTTTCCTGGGAAAATGGAGTAGGGAGGACGTTCCTAATTTCTTTTTCCCACCGGAACATCTTATAACTTCGGAACTGCTTCTTTTATGTGATTTCAACAGCAGCTGTTTGCTGAATCTATGGAAGTGAGTACAGGAATAGGTTGCAGCCTACACAGCACTTTGTAGGTATCCACCTGTCTTCCCACTTAGGGGGAAACAGGGAGAGAGACATGAGACACAGACACAGAAAGTTCCTTTTATAGTTTTATTGCTTCCATGATATGATTAAGTCAAAAGTGACTTGGAGGCTCACACATCCCACCCTTTCTTCCTTAGCTAGAAGGAAAGTTCAAACAATAGAAACTACACTATTTAATATACTCTGCATATTCCAATACCTCATTCCAAACACATTAATAGAGTGGGCCCCATTGTCAACCACTACAATGTGGTACATTCCCACTGCGCAATATGCCAGCAAAAACTCAGCTCTCCCTCTAATACGTTGCACTCCTTGGGTGATATAGAAAGACAGTGTTTATAGATAATTGGCACCAGGGCAGATGGTGGATAGTGAATAGTGTGAACAAGCATCTTCTGCAGGGGCTTAGTGGGATCTGAGAAGCATCTTCCCACCCCATCCAAGAGTAGCAGGATCACGAGGCCAGCAAAGATGCTGTGCTAGAAATGATTTGCCATATTCTCATTGAAGCCTACAAAACAACCTGTAAAGTGAAGATTCTGAGTTTGAAGAAATAGTCACAAAAATTGATCTGGCATCAAATGTAGCAATTGTCACAAACAATGTCTGTTTTACAGAATTTCTGTAGAAAAATGCTTGAAGGCAACTGTGTTGAGATCCCAGTCAGTATATAGCAGTGGCCACTTCCAGTACAAGCCACGTGAGACTCCACCAGTCTCCAAAGCGGAAGGAAGGAGTAGCAGAAGCAGCTGGAGAAATGCATGCTATCTATAGCTTCTGCAGCATCTTTACCATCCCAGTGTACAATTGGGATGTCTTGGCAATTTACTCTTTGTTTCAATTCCCTATCTGCAGAACACAGGACTCCAACCTTTCACCAATTAACCAGTTAGATTAATCAACTGAAAATGCTTGATGGACTAAAAGGTGTTCCAGTTAATTGGGCAGCAGAGGTGTTTTTATTGTTTTTAAAGTATCACTTTTAATACAAGTACTGATAAAAGCTAGAGATATCAAGCATCATCTTAACAGAGGCATTCCCCTTTCTCTATCAAAAGGAGGAAATGCCTCTTCTAAGATTATTCCTGCCATGACATGCATACTTGCATCACCTAAAACCAACAAAAGTAATGACCTTTGCTTACATTTTTATTCATATGCAGATTTAATTAACTGGTTACAACCCATATGATTAATCAGCTAATATTTCTTTAACTGGGTGACAGATCCGATAACATTGGAATAATAATTGCCAATTTCACACAGTTATAGTGAAGTTCAATGAAGTAAAATTAATAAAGCCACATGAGCATCCAATTTTATATTTTGTATAAACAAAATTGAATAAACATTTGCAAATGAGCAATGGCTGATTTTCTCATTTGGGAGAGGTAGCAATCTTAGCTCAGGAAGGGAGGCGGATTGAGGGCATAATAGAGCATCTTTTCTGACAAATGCTCCTCTTCTGTGATTGCCCTGGCTACATACATGGCTAATGAGGTGGAAAGGGCATGAATTTAAAAGCTGCTGAGATCAAAGAATACTAAGATAGTAGAGCTTTTGTGGCATAGATTGGCAGAAGAGAGAGAATTCAACTCCTCTCCTATCACTCTGCCTTTACATCCTCAAAAGTGGCAGTGACTCCATTTCCACTCAGAGAAAGCACAAATGCAGCTATCTGGGGAAGAGCTTGCTTTAACTGTGTCCTTAGACCTAGAGCAGGAGAATGAGACAGGCTCAACACTGCCCCATGTAGCACAGGAGCTAACAACAGCATCATCTTAATCCTCTGGCAGCACGTCACTCTTGGTGGGCTCATGTCATAGCCTTGCTGTCTGTGTGCCCTGGAGGCTACTCAGCACCACTCAGTATGGTGGAGGAGGCCTGCTTCCCCACTCTCTGGCTCATTCACTCTCTTTGGGCTTATCAGAACACATACACAGATTGTGTGAAGTTATTAAATGAATTACATGTTTTTCAGAAACTCCCATGACGCTATTTTTAGAAATTTCTCAGTGACTGATGTGGATGAGATCCCCCACCCAACATAATTTTACAACATTTGTTTTGGGGGGGGGGGGGTATCTTGCACCTGTCCTACCAACTTTCACTTGTAAAAGTGGCCTTTTGAGGAAATGCTGCCAAGTCAGGTACAGAAACTGCAGAGATGGAAATTAAAATGATCTGGGTCCCACTTCCAAGGGAGCCAGTCTGCCTTGAGGAAGCCTGACAGAGTATTCCGGGGGCAAATATGTCCTTCTTTCCTGGGCAGGCCATTCTCATTCTACTTTGGGGGCTCACAATAGAAGGGATTAGAGCATTTGAGTAAGTAAAATTTGGATGGGTATGTATTTTTGCACACCTGTGTTGTTCAATGCTTAGCAAACCAGGTGTGCCATTTTCAAAACAGAACCTAGAGATTAGGGAGCAGAGAAACAAACAAACAATGGAGGTTTATTCAAATGAGTGGAATCCAAGACAGTGAAAATGCAGGCCCCACCCTAACCAAAGAAGTACACACAGTGTAGAACATGGAGCCAGCCAAAAAATCAACTGAATGAGGAGCTGGGGAAGGGACCAAGCAGACAGTTTTAAAACCACTCTTATATTACAGTGGGGCAAAAGCGTATATCTTTGTTCAGATATAATATATGTGGCGACAAAAGTTTTATATAAAACATTTGTTGCTGCAAAAGTATTATTCTCTTATATTCAAATTTCAGTCCAAAATCACTGAGCTACTGCAACAGTAGCCATGCATGCAGGAGCTTCTTTTGCTCCCGTGTGGGGAAGAGCAGCAGAAAAAAAAGGTGGTGGCATAATCTGACTGGCATGGAGCTTTCTCTGAGTAAACCACACTGTCTGTCTGTCTGTCTACTCCACCTGCAGTGTAATTATATCAGGGGCGAGAAATATGTGGTTCTCTAGATGTTGGTGGACTGCAACTCCCATCAGTCCAGGCCAGCATAGCCAATGGTCAGGGATGAAGGGGATTGCAGTCCAACAACATCTGGAGGGCCACATATTCCCTGGGTTAGATGGGAGATTAGCATACCAAGCATGGACACAAGGTAGGATTGGCCAGGAGAAAAAGAGGACAGGGCTCTTGCACCTTTAAAAGTTTTGTAGATGAGGGGACCTTGTATGACAAGTGACATCTCCTGAACTTCCCTCTTCTACATAGCAGGTGCAGGAGCTCTGTCAAATTTTGCATTTGCCTAACCTGGAACATTGAAATGTATGTCTCCCACACCATAAAAATGAAAATGGTCTCTGAGCAACTGGTTTGTGTCACTTTGCTTCCACCTAGAGGTCTGTCTAGCCATCTTTCTCTCTATGCTTTCCTTGTGTGTTTCTAATTCTTCTCTACTTGTCTTATCCAGCAGCAACAACCAGCCTGCTGGGGATCTTCCCACAACTGCTAAAACAGGAAAATGTTCCTTCTAGAATTGACATTTTTGAAGTGGATGGTCAGCTGCACCAACTATGCTTGCATTCTCACAACATAACACATTTCTCTCTGATAGATGAATGCACAAACAGAGAAAAACGTGGAATGCAGATATATGTATACTCTTATCCAGGTGCTGCCGTTGGCTCCACCCAGACAAACTGAGCAAACCAAGTATGTTTCAGGCCTGTGCAGCGGTTCTCCTTTCACAGATTTTGCAGCTACCGCCATGCTTGTCCTCCTTCTGGAGGCCCTGAGCCAAGTCTATGCCTGACTGACATAGCTTCTGCATATGGGAGAGGGATAGAGTCCAAATATAGGGGGCCAAATTCACTTGATTCAGAATCTAAGAAGAGCCCTGCTGGATCAGATGAAAGGTCCATTTAGTCCAGCATTGTGCTTCCTGCAGTGACCAATCAGATGCCTAATGGAAGCCACAAGTAGGTCATGAAGGAAATAGCCCTCTCCTGCTGTTGCTTGCCAGTTGCTGGCATTCAGTAGCCTCCGATACTGGAGGTTCCATTCAGCCATTGCGACTAATACTAATTGACAACCATGAACTCGTCTAAATCCCTTTTAAAGCCAGCTAAACATAGCCATCATCACACCTTGTGGCAGCGAATTCCATAAATTAACTATGCATGGTGTGAAGAAAAGCGGGTTACATGTTTAATACCTTCACACCGTACCTCATGACTTTTTCTTCGGTAGGGTCTGACAAGATGATGGGGACAAGGAATAAAGCAGTCTTCATGCCCTATGAGAATCCACCATTCAAGTCAGACACACTTTGATGCACACACAAGGAAAATTGCACAATCGGGGAGCACTGCTAGGCTCCACTCAACCCCCACCCAGACTATGTCAGCCTGAAAGTGGGAAATGGCAGCATTTGGGCCCCTTTTTCAGAGACTTGAGTAGCATTCTGGAAGAGGATCAGAGGAGGAATAGAAGAACTTACCAACTGCACTATTCTAGAACTCCCTTTATGAATATCTCTGAAAAACAATTATGGGAGCAGCTGAGCTACCATCTCCTTTGCTTGTGGAACAGAGTACCCAATTTGCTTGTGGGGCAGAGTATCCTGTTAACAGTCTCCTAACTCAATTTGGGGCACTGAGAAGGAAAAATGTATATTCACACTGCAGCTTGGTGCCCTTGGCATATGCAGGATAATCATTCTTCAGGTTGGTCAACATGAGGAAAGTTGTCCAGATTCTCACATCTTCATTCAATGAAAGGCAAGCTAATTCATTTAAATGCATGGTTGGGCCTTACACTGATATAAAATATATGCATATCTTACAGTTGGAGGGATTAGCCCCTGAGAATGCCTCTTGGGTGCACAGATCCCCAGACAAGTGTCATTACACTCTCCCCAGAGTTTGGTCACTTTGCACAACGTTTCTAATCCTTCCTACACAAATGGTATACACTTGTGCAAATACTGCATCTGAGACTTAGGGAAGAGGAATAACAAGTATAGAGCCCTCTATCCCCTTAAAAGGGATATAGAAGGATTTTAAAACAGATCGAGAAAAATACTGATTGATGGAAGCTAAAAAACAAAGTAGTTGCCAGTCAGATCATTTCTACCACTGTTTCCAGATGAGCTTAAATACTATCAAGGTAGTTGTCATTTAAATTAGAGTACAATAGAATGTGAAAAATCTCTGGCACCATTACTTGTTAAACACTGATGAATCTTCATATCCTAGGACAATTTCTGACCTGATCCAAAAATAAATTATTCCCTCCCCAAACAAAAAACAAATTACCAAACTCTTCAAAACCATGATGTAGATGCCACAGAAAATTAATATTGGGGTATCTTCCAGTAGGATCTGTGGCCAACCAGCCAAATAGGTAGAGATCCCCCAAGACAATGAGGTGAGCTCCATGAACAATGGCTAAAAATGCATCTAGGTGAATGTTGGCAGCAGTGGCTGCCCTACGAATAGCAGGGAGTCTGAAGATCCATTCGGCCTCTCAGTTGCTCCCTCTAGGGCAGAGAGAGGCCACAATACTTTTAAATTATAGCAGCACCAACGACAGACAAGTCTCGGACGGACTCAGAGCCCACAAAGGGACCTCGGCTGGCACAGAGGCAAGCTAAGTGCAATACCAGGTCAGGTGTCCGATGGGGCCCATACACAAGCTGGACTCCACTTTGCACATTGATATATTTAACATGATACTCAAGTCTCTCTTTATAAAAATAGTGTGTTGTACATTCAAGCACTGCTGCCTCTGGCCTGGCTCCTGTTCCCGTTTGGCACAATTTCGTTTGATTACACAGGCCTATTGTTATTCTCTCCAGTGATGTTCCATCTCAGACACAACATCCACCTGTAGTTCCGAGTGAGGGACCTGCCCCCTCAGGCCAATAGCCACTGTTCCCCTGCCAGCCCTGATGCAGGCAGGCAGAACAAGCCAGGGAGACTTTCCAAGGGCACAGTGTGTCTCTAGGAAGCTGGGATTCTTGCCAAAGACCTCTTGATGCCCTTGTCCTCAGCTGTATGCATGTGGCTGTGCCTTTCAGCACAGTGGCTGTGCCTCCTCAGATTCCACTGGTGAGGTCTGTGATTACTCGAGCTTTCACCAGTTTTCGTAGGAATTCCTTCTCTCGTTGGATGTTGTGAGTCCAAGACTGCATGGAGGGAGGGCATGGGGAAGAGAAAGGGGTAAAGAGAAGCAAAGAAAAGGTCAATCACTGTTCTGCTTGTACATCTCTATTGGTAGTCTTAGGGCTCTGACTAGAGAGGCAGTCAAGAACTTGCCTTATATGAGCCACATTTCTGATGAAGACCTGAATAGTGTTCTCCTTCTATATATCTAGACACACACAGGTGCCACAGCAAACAACTTTGCCAAGGGAGCCTTCTCAAACCATCTAAAAAATCAGGTTCCCCAACCTGATGCCTTCCAGACTTTTTGGCCTACAACTCCCAAACATCTGTAGGGCACCAGGTTGGGGAAGACTGCTATAAGGGCATCAGACCAAGTAGTCGGCATGAACAAAATGATATTATTACAGCTGCCAGGGGCACATATACAAGTTCATATAGCATGGATTACATACCTCTTCACGTCTTAGCCATTCTTTTTGTTTCTAAAGGGAAGCTTAAAGAGTGGCAACATAGTGCACCTTCCCTTCAATAGGTGGTTAGAGGTGGAGAGGCATTCTTATTTGCGCTTGTCATTATGCAACAGTGGGACACAATTTATTTTGGATTAACTGACCTGAAGAAAAAACTTAAAGGGTGTAAACTTGGGCATTTTATGTGGGGGATGTAAAATTAGGATCAGAATGATCAATATGACACCTTACAACTTGGAAGTCAATGCTGGAACTTAGCCAAACTCTTTGTTTCATTAAAACGCACACACGTAAAAATCTAAAGCGCCCACATCTACTTGCATTTATAATTAAACCATGTAAGAAATGTTCAGCCTGATCCAGCAATTTCATAGTGGGAGCTCCAAAGTGCATTCTGAATACCATTTGTTTTAATGCGTGTTGCAGATCTGCGTGCACATTTCTTTGAGCATTTCATGTGATCCACATGATCCACAAATTACAACAAGGCCTCGGGTCTTTCTTAGCACTTCTACAGGGAATCCTCAGACAAGGTAGGGCAGAGCTCTTGCCCAGTAATATGTGTGCCTAACAGGATATGCCATTCATGGACTAGCAAGGAAATGGGAGAAGACAGAGAGACTGGAAGAAGGGAGAGAGGGAAAGAGTAACATTAGAGGGAGATGGATGCACACATGAGAGTGTGCGCATGTGGTAGGTGGGAGAGGGAGAAGGGTAGGAGAGAGAGTGCTGGGCACATATGAAGGAGAAAGAGATGGGCAAGAAAGCATGTGTCATAAATGAGGGACTAAGGAGAGAGAAGGGAGAGAATGATTCTCCCAAGGTTTGCTAATTGGGTAGTGTACTGAAGCGGGAGTGCTCTGTGTTAGAATTTACCAACCTAATTGTTGTCTGAAAGTATCTAGTCTTACATTTATAGCAGCCATTTATTTGTCAAAATCTTTTCCTGGTGCTTCTCTACTAACTTGGAATTCCCTTTCCAAATCCAAAGGGGAAAAGAGATATAAAACTATTCCAAATTTTGGATTCAATAGTATCATATTCCAACAATTTCTGGGTGCACCTATTGGAAGAAATGGTCCTTTCCTAGAAATTAGTCTTTTAAACTTCCTTAGTCATGTGGCGATGCAGGACAGCAGCAACCTGAGTGTTAAGGAATCTGCACTATTTTGTGGATTTGTTAGATCACCCCCTATCATGGATTCAACTGAATTAATAAAATTAACAGAGATTTTCATGCAGCACACAAAATGCAAAACATAATAATGGACTCTGTTCTCAAAACCCTTACCTCTAGATCCTCCTTCCTTAGGGTGACCATATGAAAAGGAAGACAGGGTTCCTGTATCTTTAACAATTGTATAGAAAAGGGAATTTCAGCAGGTGTCATTTATATGCATGCAGCACCTGGTGAAATTCCCTCTTCATCACAACAGTTAAAGTTGCAGGAGCCCTGCCCTCTTTTGTATCTGGTCGTTCTAGTATAGCTCCTGCAGGTTTAACTGTTGTGATGAACAGGGAATTTCACCAGGTGCTGCATGCATACAAATGACACCTGATGAAATTTCCCTTTTCTATATAACTGTTAAAGATATAGGAGCCCTGTCCTCTTTGCCCTATCCTTCCTGATCTCGCCCTAACCAATCCTTTTCATGTATCCCCAACTACACGATCAGGTGTAGAAACAACTGACATACATTCATGCCCAAACAAAGGATCCAAGGGGGCTATCCTGAGCCAATAATGGATACTTCTACCACTTACTCATTCTGTCCTGTTCCATTTCCTTCATTTGCACTCCTAAATGGTGTAACCTGAAGGTTTATACCTTCAAGGCTATTTCCCTTTCCCTCTCATCTACTTCTTTTCGGATGCTAGAAAGCAAACAGAAGCTGAGCTGGAGAATGCTGGGAACTGTACTGTATCTAATAGGTTAATCATGCAGAACATTTCAGACATGGTTATTATGGGGCCATGAAGACAGCTAATCGCTATCTTGTGCCGTAGCTGGCAGAGAGTGAGCAACAGAGGCAGAGATGAGGTCATTGGGATATGCACCTTCTTCTTCTGAAGGCTAAGCAGAATTCCCATCTTCTTTAGGAGTAAAACTTGCCCAGCAGACACCTACCAATTACAACTTTCTGCAAAGTGCTAAAGTCTGGGTCACAGGTCCTGTAAGCTGCTTGCCAGAATTGGCCTTTCTTATCAGCATCTTCATCTATCAGTGCAGTGATAAATCCTTTGCCTCAGACAGTTACAAGCAAATATTCTCCGTTCCTTCATACACTGCACGTAGGATCATGCAGGTCCAACATCTCTTTAAAGCTTATATGCTCTCCAGCATCACTGCATCAGCACCAACGTATTTGTGTATAGTTGAAGGCACTGCCACTGTTGGGGTGCTTCCAGGTGGAGGGCTCCTAACATGGCCAATTAGAAGGTATTGTGCAGCTATTCCCTCTTTTTCCCCCTCTTTAACAGATTTTCCACAGTAAGAAAAAAAGATGGAAGTAGTGGAAAAAATATGAGAATGTTACACATGGTTGTTTGGACCATCTGTAAAATTCCATGAATGAAGCAGGGCAATGGCCCAATAAAAGCCTCATCTGGAAGCACCTCTAGTCTTCTAACACACAGGCAAAACATACAGGTACACTGGAGTAAAGTTACTGATTTTGAGGCTAAATACCCATTGTCTTACAAGGGCAATTAAGATGTGCCATTGGAAAGAGTGAGGAAATTCCCAAAGAGAGACTTAGGTAGACAGGCATCTTGTCCAGCTGACAGAAACTGATAGCTGGAAAGTGAATGCCAAGCGGTCTCTAACAGACACAGGGACCAAGTTTAGAAAAGCTGCATATAACAATCTGTATCCGTGAGCTTCCATGTCACATCCATGGCCCCAATGTCATGCATTCACAGCTGCTTCTCATTAGGAAACTTTTCTTCACTGCCCCAACAACAGTACAAATCAACCATCTCCTCTCAGCACTCCCTGTCACAGTCTCACACAGCCCAGCTAGGCCTTTGGGCACACGATAAAGACAGAAAAGCAGACAGCTGCGCCTAACCTGCCTAAACTATAGCGCTGGCTATTTGCATCTAATTTGTGGGATTCCAGGCTACCATATGCAAACTAAGTACAAATCCCCAGGAGCCATTTCATCCTGGGGAACACTCTACCGGGGGAATGGAGCAAATAATCTTACCAGGATCAAAAAAGGCAACCTGACTGAAGAGAAGAGGATCATCCACAGTATCACCTCAGGTTTCCAATTATACAAGAAAATCTTACAGTAATTGATGGACATGGCTAATCAGGCAAATAAAACTGCATTTCTGAGCTTAGCTAATATGGGAAGAGTGAGGATGATGAAGTGGGAGAGAAGAAAAGAAAGAGCTGCAGTTTCTAAGAAAGAAAGGAGAGCAAGCAATTAGCAGCTATTAGAACACATCTTGGTTATTGATGCCCCTGGTGGATTTAGTAGCCAATGTCCTGCCCATGGCTGAAACCAACTCCAGGCTTAGTTAATAGGCTGGATGAGTGCCAATAAACTGAAATTGAACCATAACAAGCTAGAGGCCCTGTGGGTAGATGGTTCTCATGTCCAGAAATTGGGTGTGCAGCCTACTCTAGACAGGATCACACACCCCTTAAAACAGATGTGTAGCTTGGGGGTACTCCTGGATCCTGCTTTCTCACTGGAGCCAGATGGCCTCAGAGGCTCAGAGTGCAGTGGATAGTCTGGCCACAGAGGTCCATGCTCTAGTAAGCTCTCCAATTGGACTACTGTGGCCAGACTTCAATTAGTGCAGAATGTGGCTGCTAGAATGTTAACTGGTGCAGACAGATGGGATCTTATTACATCAATCTTAAGAGAGATGTTTACCTACAAAACCCTAAATGGCTTGGGACCCAAATAATTAAAGGAATACTACTTGCTATACTAGCTCACCCATGCCTTAAGATCTGCAGGGGATGCTCTTCTAAGGTGCCTTCTGCCCACTGTATGCCAACTGTTTCAGCACCCTGTCTGTAGAACACCCTCTTTCTTGAGCTGTGACTGGCACAATCATTTTTGCTCCAGGTCAAAAAACTTCTGTTTGCCCATCCATTTTAAGCTGGTCAGCCAGTTTTATGGGTTTTTAAAATCACCTTTTATTGTTGTTTTATTATTCTATTTTATTGCTATTACACATTTATTGTTCACTGCTCTGATATCTTTTGATGAAGGATGGTTTATAAATATCCAAATAACTGAATGAATAAATAAATAAATAAATAAATAAATGTGCTACTAATCAGCTCCATCACAGGGGTGTTCGCTAGTTGAACCTTAAGTAAGTGATAGGGCAGTTTTGTGTACTCATACAAATAACTGGATGAGAAGCCTTTCCGTGATAATTACAATTCTTTCTAACTCTGCCTTAGGATGCCTCTGACAATGCAATGAGATATACAATTTCCTTGTTTCTCTTTCTTACCCTGGGAACATTTCTGTTCAGGTTACTTTAAAAAGTGTGTTTGATCTACATATACCGTTGGGAAGAGTTATTTATCCAGCCTGTACTTACACACAAATCGGTAGGTAACTTTATTGTCCTGGGGGACTAATAGATGTGGGAACTGTCCAATTTAGCAGAATACCATATGGATTTAGTATACAAGAGTGTATTTCAGTCAAAGTAACTCATGGCCAGATTATGGATTTTCAGTGTAGAATGAGAATGTTGATCATTTTAATTTTTGTAATCAAACAAGAAAAATCCAAAGGACAAAATGGAGAATATTGCAGCGGTATTGGAAGATAACTAAGCAAGTGTTAGAATCTCATTTTAAGAATTTTGAGCAAAAGATTTATAAGTCAATTTGATAAACCAACAAGGATTTAGAAAGTAAATGAACAATATTTAAAGACACCTATTAGAGTTAGAAGAGACTGAAAAAATGGACCAAAGCTTTAAAATTGATAGCATTTTACAATAAGAACTACATTTTAAAAAATGAATAAGATCTTCTATAAAGTAATGAGAAGCTTCTAATGTGAGAAGTTAAATTAAAGTGCAGACTCTTGAAGATAAGGTTAAGAATATCAGGGGCAGAGTGAGTTAACTGCCTTTAAGTTACTCCTCAGGACTAAGCACCTGTGGGATTTTATCTCTTTGGGGTCAAAATAACTTGGCCAGTCTTGGTATTATGCACCTTGACTTGGGGAGCACCATATGCTGCTCCGCCTCAGGCAGCAAAATGTCTTGGGCCAGTGCTGGGTTTACCCAAATGATGATATGTACCCAGTACTGTTTTCTCTGTATAGAGAGTACAAACCCTGGGCTTCTGATGAGGAACCATGTGGCCAGGACAATATTAGCCTCAGACAACCTATGATTATTATTACTGGCACTGAGTTAGGCAAATGTCTCATCCCACTCTTTTCATGCTCCCACTTTCCCAGTCTCTCATTTTCAACAAGGATGACTCTGAACTGCTCTCAGTTGTGCAAACAAACCTGCTGATGCACCGAGGGGATGGCAGAAATAGCAGATTTGTGTGTTCCAGCCAGAATGCTTCATGTGGTGTTTAAAAAAGCCCTCTCCCTGCTTTCTGGAGATCAAGATAGGATTTCCTCCATTTACAGTCTTTATTGGGACTGTCTGATACTGTGCTCTCTCAGTGGTAACACAAGGAAAGATGGAAAAGTTTGAAAGCTGCTCTACAAACCAACGGTGAAATGTATTCTTGGAATTCTGGATGCATTCAGTGTGAGTGTACAAGAGTGTGGGCTAAGACAAGGGGAGCAGCAGGACAGGTTGCTTACCTGTAACTGTGATTCTTCGAGTGGTCATCTGTGCAGTCACACATATGGGCTCTCTGCGCCTGCGCTGAGGCTTGCTTCGGGAATCTTCCATAGCTGATAATAATTTTTCGACGGGAACCCTCCCCCACTACCCAGCGTAGCTGTGCAGGAGGGTTCCCGCCTAATCCCGCAGTTCTCCTGAGACCCACTGCGGGCTAGGTACCAAGGGAGAATTACATATTGCTTAAAATTAACTGTGTCACCACCCAAGAGGGGAAGGTGGGTGGGTTGTGTGACTGCACAGATGATCACTCGAAGAACCACAGTTACAGGTAAGCAACCTATCCTTCTTCTTCGTGGTGTCTGTGCATCACACATATGGGCGATTAGCAAGCTTACTTACCCTCAGTGGGAGGATGGTCTTAAGTGAATATAGAGGACAGGACCGCTCGTCCAAATGAGCAGTCTTGGTGTGCTCGGACGTCAAGCCTGTAATGCTTAACGAATGTGAGGGGTGTAGACCAGGTTGCAGCTCGGCAGACGTCCGGGATGGAGACGCCTCATTGGAAAGCTGATGAAGTTGCTACTGTTCTCGTGGAGTGTCCTCGAATGGAAACAGGTCTTTCCAGCCTCACAAGGTCGTAGGCCAGTGTTATGCATTGTACCAGCCAGGATGATAATCGTTGTGTAGAAACCGGATGGCCCTTCTTATGTTCCCTATAACAAACAAATAAACGTTTCGATAGACGGAAACTGTCTGTGCGTCCTTTGTAAAACGCTAGTGCTTGTCGTGCATCCAACATGTGCAGAGTTGTTTCCAGAGGTGACGCAGGAGATGGAAAGAATGCCAGAAGAATAATGTCCTGATTAACGTGAAATGGGGAGACAATTTTAGGTAAGAAATGCAAATCCGGCTGAAGTACGGCCTTATCTCTATGAAAAATAAGGTAAGGTTCGTCCACGTGTAATGCTGACAGCTCACTTGCTCTTCTAGCCGACGTGACTGCAACCAAGAAGACAACCTTCCAAGTGCGTAATCTCAGCTCTGTGGTCATGAGCGGTTCGAATGGCTTTTTGGTCAATGCCTGTAACACAACAGAAAGGCTCCAAGGGGTGTTGGAGGCTGGATTGGGGGAGTGAGATTCAACAAGCCCTTTAAAAAACGTTTTGTAACAGGATGAGAAAAAATGGTAAAGCCATCAACATGTTCGTGATTGGCAGAAATTGCTGCCAAATAAACCTTAATCGACGATAACTTTAGGCCTCTGTCAACTAACAGTAACAAGTAAGAGAGAACATGTGTAACTGAACGGGAAGTAGCGTTGACATTCTCACTGACAGCATACGTTGAGAATTATTTCAATTTTCTAGCATATGAAGCTCTAGTGGATGGTTTAAGAGCCGCAGCAAGAATCTCATTAACTCTTAGCGTTGTGGGTGTGGCATTATCCTCCACGCTGTCAAGTGAAGTGTGTCTATGTCCGGGTGACGATGCGGCCCTGGGACTGGTATAGTAGGTCCGGTGTTGATGGGAGTCAGAAGAAGCGGCAGTGAGCCATGCTGAGGAGTGGTGCAAACCATCCTTGTCTGGGCCACCACGGGGTCAATAGTATACAATCCATGTTGTCCGTCCTGATTTTGGCTAGAATCGTCGTAATCAAGGGGATTGGTGGGAAGACGAAGAAGAGATGTCCCTTCCAAGAAAAGCTATATAGTAGTAGTCCGAAGACAAAGATGTTCCCGACGATGCAGCCGCAATGGCGGTCAAAGAAGAACTGAGGGATTAGGCGGGAACCCTCTTGCGCAGCCGCACTGGGTAGCGGGGGAGGGTTCCCACCGAAAAATTATTATCAGCTATGGAAGCGAGCCTCCGTGCAGGTGCAGAGAGCCCATATGTGCGATGCACAGAGACCACGAAGAACTGGCGAACATAATATGATTTTATTAACATTTTTGTATTTGTACTGGAATATGTATGAAGCCTTAAAACATTGTATTGAATATGCACAGCCAAAGAACATCAATTTCCCTGTCCTTTTCTCTTGTTGTCTCCATATAAAGGTAGCAAATTGAGAACTGTGTCAGATTAGATCAAGATACATGATAAACCAACCCAACAGTAGGAAAAGCTGCTCAGCCACAGCTAATTAGCTTCACTGCAGTTGCTGAACCCCTATTATCAGACATACTTATCTTGATGACCAGCACACCAAAATCCCATAAAGCTTAAATCACAGAAAAGAAACCTATAAGTTGATGGCTCCTGTTGCTTAAAAACGGCAGGCTAGAGCTGGGGACATTTCCTGAAATGTCCTAGGACTAATGCATTTGCCACCTGACAGAAAGCCAACCATATGTCAAGGAAGTTGTGCTGCTGTCTTGCTGCAGCAAAACCTCCCTATTTACCATCTCTGGATACTCAATTCTACCTCCCCTCTTCTGAAGATCTTCTCTGACTAACCAGCCACACACATATCATCTTTGCCTACTTAATCTGCATTGAATTTAGCATTTAATTTCCACTTTCTTTTCCAGTATGCCTCTTGCATAGAAGTTTTTAACTGTAAGACATTTTTCAAATATATCTTATGGGAAAAAAGTATATCTTCTAAGGCATCTCAAGGGAAACATTATCTACAGCTATGGAAATGGAAGGGGGAAGGAGAGTGGCCAGAGGCAAGGGAGCTTAGGGCTTCTGTACTGTCAATAATGAGTAGAAAACGACATTTGGCAGGCACAATCTTGCTGTCCAAAAGTGAGAAATGATAAACCTGCTAAAATTTATTTATTTATTTATTACATTTGTATACCGCCCCATAGCCGAAGCTCTCTGGGCGGTTTACATAGGATTAAAAACAATTAAAAACAATATACAAAAATTAAAACAGCAAAAACATACAACATACACACAATCTGTACATTTAAAAACCACTTCAACACTTCAAAAAGCTACAAAAACAAAACAAAACAAAACAAACCCAGGCTCCTCAGATATTGCCAAATGCCTGAGAGAAGAGGAAAGTCTTGACCTGGCGCCGAAAAGATAACAATGTTGGCGCCAGGCGGGCCTCATCGGGGAGATCGTTCCACAATTGGGGAGCCACCACAGAGAAGGCCCTCTCTCTTGTTGCTGACCTCTGAGCTTCCCTCAGAGGAGGCACTCGGAGGAGGGCCTTAGATGTTGAACGTAGTGTTCGGGTAGGTTCATGTCGGGAAAGGCGTTCCATCAGGTATTGTGGTCCCAAGCCATGTAAGGCTTTATAGGTTAAAACCAGCACCTTGAACCGGGCTCGGAAACATACAGGCAGCCAATGCAAGCGGGCCAGAGTAGGTCTTATATGTTCGAACCTACTGGTTCCAGTTATCAATCTGGCCGCTGCATTTTGCACAAGCTGCAGCTTCCGGACCACTTTCAAAGGCAGCCCCACATAGAGTGCATTGCAGTAATCTAACTTGGAGGTTACCAGAGCATAGACAACTGAAGCCAGGTTATCCCTGTCCAGATAGGGACGTAGCTGGGCCACCAACCGAAGTTGGTAGAAGGCACTCCGTGCCACTGAGGCCACCTGCGCCTCAAGTGACAGAGATGGTTCTAGGAGAACCCCCAAGCTACGAACCCGCTCCTTCAAGGGGAGTGCAACCCCATCCAGAACAGGTTGAACACCCTCCATCTGGTCAGCGGAACCACCCACTAACAGCGTCTCAGTCTTGTCTGGATTGAGTTTCAGTTTATTAGCCCTCATCCAGTCCATTGTCGCAGCCAGGCACTGGTTCAGCACATCCACAGCCTCACCTGATGAAGATGAAAAGGAGAAATAGAGTTGCGTGTCATCAGCGTACTGATGACAATGCACTCCAAAACTCCGGATGACTGCACTCAACGGTTTCATGTAAATGTTGAACAGCATGGGGGACAAAACTGACCCCTGCAGAACCCCATACTGGAGAATCCATGGGGCCGAGCAATGTCCCCCAAGCACCACCTTCTGGAGCCGACCCCCCAAGTAGGAGCGGAACCACTGCAATGCAGTGCCTCCCACTCCCAACTCAGCCAGTCGTCCCAGAAGGATACCATGGTCGATGGTATCGAAAGCCGCTGAGAGATCAAGGAGAATCAACAGAGTCACACTCCCCCTGTCTTTCTCCCGACATAGGTCATCATACAGGGCGACCAAGGCTGTTTCCGTACCAAAACCAGGCCTGAAACCCGACTGAAATGGATCCAGATAATCAGTCTCATCCAAGAGTGCCTGGAGTTGGCTCGCAACCACCTGCTCCAGGACCTTGCCCAGGAATGGAACATTTGCTACTGGCCTGTAGTTATTAAGATTTTCAGGGTCCAGGGAAGATTTCTTTAGGAGTGGTCTCACTGCCGCCTTTTTCAGGAGGCCTGGGACCACTCCCTCTTGCAAAGAGGCATTAATCACTTCCCTGGCCCAGCCAGCTGTTCCATCCCTGCTAGCTTTTATTAGCCAAGAGGGGCAAGGATCCAATATGGAAGTGGTTGCACGAACCTGTCCAAGCACCTTGTCAACATCCTCGAGCTGCACCAACTGAAACTCATCCAAGAAAACAGGACAAGCCTGTGCTCTGGATACCTCACTAGATTCACCTGCTATAAAACTGGAGTCTAAGTCCTGACAGATGCCAGAGATTTTATTCTGGAAGTGCCCAGCAAATGTATTACAGCGGGCCTCAGATGGTTCTACCATGTCCTTGGGGCCAGCATGTAAAAGCCCCCGGACAACTCCCTATTTTACGGGAGGGGAGGATGAATGAAAACGACAAGATGATATTCTTAATCAAATTATATTATTGAACAAAACAAACAAACAAAACACGAGAGCTTATCTGAGGTGTTTACTTGCAGATAATCATGGACGTCACTCAATATATTTATTTATTATTTATTATTTATTTACTGCATTTTTATACCACCCAATAGTCAAAGCTCTCTGGGCGGTTTACAAAAATTAAAACCATAAAAACCATTAAAAATATAAAACGACAGTATAAAAACATAATTTAAAATACAGTATAAAACAGAACCAAGATAAAAACCAAGCAGCCATGCAGAAATTGATAGGGATTTAAAATACAAATTTAAACAGCAAATTTAAACACTGTGAAAATAAAAAGGTCTTCACCTGGCATCTAAAGAAGTATAATGTAGATGCCAGGCGAACCTCTCTGGGGAGCTCATTCTACAGCCAGGGTGCTACAACAGAGAAGGCCATCCTCCTAGTAGCCACCTGTCTCACTTCCTTTGGTTCTTTTACAGGCCTATCCTACGCATGCTGACTCAAAAATAACTCCAGCCAAGCTTAATTGACTTCCAGGCAAAATGTGAATAGTATTACAGCTTTACAACAGTGAGGAACTAGATCCAAATGTTATTCTATATGGCACCTAGCTGCTAAAATGATGTTAGATAGATGTGAGTTAACTATCTTTACTAGGATTAAAGTGGATTTGGGTAGGAGGAATCAGTCTTCCTAATGAGGACTCTCTGGATTCAATTTGACTCTACCTCCACATAGCTGGCAAAGGAATTGCCTCAAGTAGATACTACCCAATGGCGATCAAGGAGGAAGCCAAATGTTCAACTTCTGAACTGCATAGGCACCTGGGTACTAATGCAAACATCAACAATCAGTGAAAAAGCTAAAAGTAATTGTTGGCATAAACAGACCCAGAGTTTTAGAGAGTTTCTGGGTAAACACTGTTCTTTTACTTAAAGGGTTTGGGGAGAGCTGTGAGTTATCAGCCACTAAATTTTATTTTATTTTGACTTTGGCATGGGCACAGATGAAGAAATGCGAAGCTACATTTCTTTTGTCTTGGAAAATGTAGGGAAACTGAAAAGTAGTAAGGAATACAATATGTAGGTTTAATATTTGGAGGAGGGGAGTTGTATCAAAGGGAGGAAATGTGTTCCTTCTAGCCCAGGAAACATTTATCTGATTAATATCTGATATTATCTTGAAAAGAAAAATAACCTGAATGAAACATAAACCAAGTATCTGATAACATAAAGCCCCACATGGCTTGGAATCCCAATACTTCAAGGACTGCCTCTCCCCTTGTGAACCTACCTAGTCTCTGAGGTTGGCCTCAGAGGCCATTCTCCACGGGAAGCTTGGGAAGGGGGTAGTAGTTTGAAAATGGGCCTTTTCTGTGACAGCCCCATATTTATGAAACACTCTCCCCAAGGGATCTTGCCTGGCACCAACACTATCACATTTTCAGTGCCAAATGATGATGTACCGTATTTCATCGAATCTAAGACGCCATCGAATCTAAAGCGCACCTTAATTTCAGGGCCACCAATATGTAAAAAACTTTGTGTCGATTCTAAGACGCACCCCGTTTTCAGACATGTTTATATTTGAAAAACAGTGCATCTTAGAATCGAAGAAATATGGTAGGGACGAATCACGCTCGTAGGCCGGGCAAGGATCCTTCGTTGCTGCTGCTCCTCTGCGTCTTCTTCTCCTTCTCCTCTACCGCTGGCGCCGCCGCCGCTGCCGCCGAATCCCAGAAAGGGGTGAGAGAGCAAGAGTGAGTCAAGCAGGGGCAGGCAGACGCGGTAGCGGGGCCCAGGCAAGGGAGTGGTGGTGGCGGCGAGGAGGAGGAAGAAGCGACTTGTTTTACAGACAGCTGGCTGGGAGAGGACAGTGGCCCGACATGGGTCCAGGCCCTCCCAGCTGGGTACTGTGTCAGTGAGTAGGTGAGGGAAAGTGGGCGGGGGGGGTGGAGTAGTTGTGGTCTACAAGGATAATCTTAACCTGACCAGACTTCCTGTCCGTGAATTGAATCACATTGGGTGTGTGTACCTGAGTCTGAAGACCAGGGATAGACTAGGGATTCTGTTAGTGTACCAGCCATCCTGCTGCCTATCAGACTCCCTGGCCGAGCTCACGGAACTGATCTCGGAGCTGGTGTTGGAGTCGCCCAGGCTTTTGGTTCTGGGCGACTTCAACATCCCAACATCCCATTTGGGACCAGTTTGTCAGGTGCAGCTCGGGAGTTCATGGCATCCATGATAAACATGGGCCTATCCCAATTGGTCTCTGGACCTACACATTCAGCAGGTCACACCCTCGATGCTGTTTTCAGTTCCGAACAGACAGATCTGTGAGCGGAGGTGCTAAATACCTCTGTGTTGTTGTGGGCATACCATTTTCTGGTAAGGTTAAGAATCACGGCTACCACCCACCCCTGCAAGGGTGGCGGACCTATTAAGATGGTCCGCCCTCAAAGGCTGATGGATCCTCGTGGATTCCAGAAAGCCTTAGAGGGTTCTATGGTTGGTATTGTCGACGATCCTGTAGAAGCCCTGGTTAACAGTTGGAATCAAGAACTAACTAGGGCTATCGACACGATCGCCTCCAAACGTCCTCTCCGACCCGCTCCTAATCGGGCACCTTGGTATACTGAAGATCTCAGGGAGTTGAAGCGGGAAGGACGATGACTGCAGTGACGATGGCGGAAAACTCGACTTGTATCCGACAAGACACGACATAGAGAACATCTTCGTTCCTATGGAGTGGCAATACGTGCAGCGAAGAAAGCTTTCTTCTCTGCACGCATTGCGTCTGCGAATTCGCATCCAGCAGAACTGTTCAGGGTGGTTAGGGGTCTAACTCAGGCACCTTCCCCCCTGAACCCAATTTTACAGCCTTTGGTAGTTCGCTGTGATGCCTTTAATGACCATTTCACAGATAAAATCTCTCGGATAAGAGCCGACTTAGACGCCATCATTATAGCAGAAGATGACAATGGAGTGTCCAGTAACTCCGCGAGTGGAATTACACTGGATCAGTTTCAGTTGATGAGTACTGAGGACATGGACAAGCTGCTTGGACAAGTGAGGAGGACGACTTGCCCTGTCAATCCCTGTCCTTCTTGGCTTGTCGCCCAGGGAGGAGATGCAGTTCGATCACATCTACAACATATTATTAATGCATCTCTCAGGGAGGGAATTTTTCCAACATTTTTAAAAGAGGCAGTAGTACGGCTGCTTCTAAAAAAGCCCTCCCTGGACCCTCTGGACCTTAATAACTACAAGCCAGTATCAAATCTTCCGTTTTTGGGCAAGGTGATCGAGAGGGCAGTTGCCTCCCAACTCCAAGCAGTTTTGGATGATACAGATTTTCTAGACCCACTTCAAACCGGCTTCAGGGCAGGATACGGAGTTGAGACCACTATGGTCGCCTTAGTGGATGATCTACGCCTGAGTATTGACAGGGGGAGTGTGTCCCTGTTGGTACTCCTGGACCTCTCAGCGGCTTTCGATACCATCGACCGTGGTATCCTTCTGGAATGCCTGAGGGGATTGGGACTCGGGGGCACTGTGCTTCAGTGGTTCCGGTCCTATCTCTCGGGCAGGTTCCAGATGGTAATGCTTGGGGATAGCTGCTCTTCAAAGAAGGAGCTGCTATGTGGTGTACCACAAGGTGCCATCCTTTCCCCAATGCTGTTTAACATTTATATGAAACCGCTGGGAGAGATCATCCGGAGACATGGGGCGGGGTGCTATCAGTATGCTGATGACACCCAAATATATTTCTCTATGCCTTCGACAATATTGTCAGCTAAGGATAGTGTGTCTCCTCTGAATGAATGCTTGGAGGCGGTAATGGGCTGGATGAGGAAAAACAAACTGAAGCTGAATCCAGACAAAACGGAGGTGCTTGCTGTCAAAGGCCCCAACCTGGGTTTGGAGGTGTGTCAACCAGTTCTGGATGGGGTTACACCCCCCTGAAAGACTGTGTTCGCAGCTTGGGGGTACTCCTGGATCCGTCGCTCCAAATGACAGCCCAGATAGATGTGACGGCCAGGAGTGCCTACTCTCAGCTTCGGCTGATACGCCAGCTGCGCCCCTTCCTAGAATTGGAAGACCTAAAGATGGTAGTGCACTTACTGGTAACTTCAAGGCTCGACTTCTGCAATGCGCTATACATAGGGCTACCTTTGTGCCTAGTCCAGAAACTTCAATTAGTTCAAAATATGGCAGCCAGGTTGGTCACCGGTACACCTAGGGGTGACCACATAACACCAATTTTAAAATCACTCCACTGGCTGCCCATTAGTTTCCGGGCGATGTATAAAGTTTAAAGCACTACATGGTTTGGGTCCAGGTTACCTGCGGGATCGCCTTCTCCCGTATAATCCACCCCGCACACTCAGGTCCTCTGGGAAGAATTTACTCCAGTCAGCCAGAACTAGGCTGACGAGTGTTACCCAGAGGACCTTCTCTTCTGCCACTCCCAGGCTGTGGAATGGCCTGCCGGAGGAGATTCGACAAATTAGCATTCTGGAATTTAAGAAAGCCGTGAAGACTGCTCTCTTCCGGCAGGCCTACCCAGTTTAATTTTAAGATGTTTTTAATAATGTATTTGTTTTTATCTGTTTTAATGGTTTATCTATTTTATTGTTTTTATATTTATATTTATTGTTGTTCCCCGCCTCGATCTGGATGGAGAGGCAGGTTAGAAATGAAATAAATAGAAATAGAATAGAAAATAGAAATAGGCAAGCGGGAAGGGGAGGGAAGGGTGCAGAGAGCCAGGCGGAGGCTGCGGCCGCAAGGACCCACATGCACCCCCCCCCCCAGCGATTTGGCCTCTCCACTCACCTCTATCGCGCCCCGGTCCTCGCTGCTAGCACATGGGATCACGGCCTACTTTGTAGTAATGCCTTGTTTCCAGACTTCCTCTACAGCTGCTGCCACAGCCACTGTCGAATCCTAGGAAGGGGTGAGAGAGCAAGAGCGGGGCGGGCAGGGGCAGGCAGAGGCGGTAGCGGGGCCCAGGTGAGGGAGGAGTGGAGGCGGCAGCGGCAGCAGGGAGGAGGAGGAAGAAGCGACAAGTGGGAAGGGGAGGGCATGGAAAGCCAGGAGGAGGCAGCAGCTGCGAGGACCCGCATTCCCCCCCCCCAGCAACTCAGCCTCCCCACTCACCTCCATTGCTGCCCTGGTCCTCGCCGCCAGCGCCGCTGGCAGCGGCCTCTCCAGCCTTGAAATGCGGCGTTACTACGAAGTATGGCGCAATCCCACGTGCTGGCGGCGAGGACCGGGGTGGCAATGGAGGTGAGTGGGGAGGCCGAGTCACTGGGGGGACGCATGTGGGTCCTCGCTGCCACTCCTCCCTCGCCTGGGCCCTGCTACTGCCTCTGCCTGCCCCTGCCCACCCCGCTCTTGCTCTCTCACCCCTTCCTGGGATTCGGCAGTGGCGGTGGCAGCAGCGGTAGAGGAGAAGGTCTGGAAGCATGGTGTTACTATGAAGTAGGCCACGATCCCACATGCTGGCAGTGAGGACCGGGGCAGCGATGGAGGTGCGTGGGGAGGCCGATCTGCTGGGGGGGCATGCAGAGCCCCTTTGTGAAGGCTCTGTGTGTGTGTGTGTGGGGGGGGTTATCTTCAACCCCATTCCAGCACTGAATAAATCTGGCAATTCTTAGATGCCATCGATTCTAAGACACACTGTATTTTTACAGAGGTAAATATGGGGGGAAAGTGTGTCTTAGAATCGAGGAAATACAATACTTATTTCCCCCCGTGTTTGGACATTAGTTATGGTCCAATTGTTGTGGGCTGCTTTTGCGGTGTTCGTTCTAGGCTGTGAGGGAGGCAACATTTTGTGTATTGTGGATGAACACTCTTTGTACTGTATTATTTTTAGATTATTTTTATGATATTCATTTTTATTGGTATTATTGTGCTATGGTTTATATTGATTATTTCCTCCGTTATATTAATTATGGATTTCTGTATTGTGTGTGTAAGTCGCTTCGAGACTGCTTTTTGTGGTGGGAAGTAATGACGATTATATAATGATATGATTTCTATATATTGAACTAAACCCGTCAGATCTATTCCTCCTTAGGGTGGCCATGTATCTTACTTTACAGAGGACAGTCTTTGATTTGAAGGCCAACAAATCCTTTCTTATCTTAATGGTGGTTTCAAAGGAGTTTAATATGAATAGCCATGGAAGGAAGGCTTGCTCATGTTGCCTGATTATTATCCTGAACTTTCATATGTGTCTCAAAAGGCTTCTGTAGGAATGGAAGGGTGACTGTCCCAGCAACAACACCCTGTTGCTATTAGGGGTGCTGTGTCATCATCCAGAAACAGTGCACTTATCATTAAATGGTCTGAATCATTGAGCCAATCTGTAGCTATGTGGCATTTGCCATTCCAGTCCTCCGCCAGTCCTTTTGCTCAGCCCTGCCTCTTCCTTTCAGCAAGAACAAGCATAAGATGGTGGGCATGTTGATGGATGGAGAAAGAGGGCAGGATATAGAACTTGCATAGTCCTTCAGAGCATGGTGTCTGTATTTGCTATTGTTCATAAGGCACTGGAGTCCAACATGTAATTTTTTGTAAGGAGATTTAAGCAGCTTAAATAGTCAAGAGTTTTGTGAGGCCTTAAAGCCTAATAACTTTATTATGAGATAAGCTTTTATGGACTAGAGTCCATCAGATGCATAAGCAGCTTAGAAGATTTTTCATCTCTCAGCTGCTGTTGTGCCTCTTCCTTCCAAAGTATACTTATCCAATTGCCTAAATTCTTTAATCATCCATCCTAAATGTTTCAGTAGCTGTGGATCACAACTCTTTTTTCTCCATTGACTATGACCTGAGTGCTATTCACTTCTGCTTTCACAGTCATATTCAGGCCACTGAACATTAAATTCACCCTGATCCTCAGGGAAACAGCACAGTCTCTAGAAAGGTCTATAAAATCCAGGACACAAGTCTTTGCAAGGTAATACTGTCTCTCCTGTTACTGACTGACAAGGTCTGGCATCTCAGCCATTGCTTTAGAGAGAGCTTCCCCAGAAGTGCATGCATGGCAGTTCTCTCTCTACTAGGCACTTAATACAAATGATAGTGTAGAGTCTATAGGATCATTTGTATTAGGCCTACTTTTTATCAAAAGGCAGAAAAAGCCAAACAGGATCGATCTATCTATCTATCTATCTATCTATCTATCTATCTATCTATCTATCTATCTCTCCTACCTATAAAGCGGAAAATATGTGTGCATCATGTATGTCCGGAAATGTTTACCCACTTCCAGATGAGTTAGAAACTTGACACGGTGACACAGTGATAGGTCTGGCTGTACAATGTACCAGAAAAATCTAAAAACATGAATTTTGGGAGTTTAAGTATTTTTAAAGAATTTAATAAAAACCAAGGCTTATGCCTACAACTCCCAGCATGCCTTGGGCAGAACTCCCAGCATGCCTTGGTCAGGAGGCCAGACTTACTGGCCTTTGGTGGCCATTGTTTTTTTAAAAAATATTTTTATTATTTTCAACATATAATACAACACAATCATACAAAAAAATATACTAACATAACCTTAACAACTCCCCAGTGCTCCCCCAACCCATTGAGACCTTCTTTCTATTATGTTATACATTCTTCCAAAATTGTAAAGAATCTTTTAAAGGTGTACACTCCCCTTTATTAAAACAAACTCTAACAATGGCCCCCATATATTTTCAAAATCATTCTTCTTAGATAATCCCCTTTACTTTTATATTACATGTTAATTTATCATTAATCGCGATATCCCACACCTCTCTATACCATTCTTCTATTCTATAATTTCCTTGTATTTTCCAATTCTTAGCTATCATTAATCTAGCGGGTGTCAGGAGGTTGTTAATCAAATCCTTCATATTTTGATTTCCATATGCTTTATCAAAAATTGAAAGTAAAGCCAAGTTTGGACTTGCTTCAACACTGCTTCCCGTTATTTCACTTATTTCTTTAAAAACTCTTTTCCAAAATTTTTGTACGTACTCACATGTCCACCACATATGAAAGTATGTTCCAACCTCCTGACAACCCCTTCAACAGAACATCGAAATTTTCTTGTCTATCTCATGTAATCTTACTGGTGTTAGGTACCACCTCCAGATTATTTTGTAATAATTCTCTTTTATCCTTATTGATAATAACTTTAGCATTCTTGATTCCCATATCCTCCCCCAGTTATAATCACTAATTTGTTTTGTTAAATCATCTTCCCATAATAATTTAAGAGGATCCTGTTGGTCTCCATCCTCTATCAATATTTTATATATTTCACTGATTATACCCATTTTACTTTTAATTTCCCCCTCCTTTTCTCTTGATTCTATTAAGTTCTCAAATCTTGTATTATCTCTACGATCTTTATTGTTCTTTTTCCAATTTTGCGTCCATTGTTCCAATTGTATACATTTGAACCATGAGATCTTTTGTCCTCTTAATACTTCTTCTATTTGCTCTTTATTAAACATTCTTTCCATCCAATCTTTCACTTTAATAATTTTCTGTTCCCTCAATACCCTTTCCATATCTCTCCTTAAATTCCTTGGGAAATTCTCCAGTAATACCACTGGAGTCAGTGAAGAAATTCCTAGTGCTAATTTTTTTATATACTTATCCCAAATCTCTACAATATTTTTTAAAAGGGGATTTTCCATTTCCTTCAGTCGTTTCTTTTGTATTTTACTAAAAAATTTTTTTGTAATTCTAACTCTATTTCTCCTGTCTGCATCTCTAAACATTCTAAATCCTCTTTTCCTACTATACTATTTATAACATGTGTAAATTTATTAGCTATGTAATACATCTTTATATTTGGAAGTCCCAACCCTCCTTTCTTTTGTATCTTATACCATTTCCCTTTATTAATCCTTGCTTTTTTTATCTCCATTACAATGATTATTTATGATACTTTGCCAACTTTTTATTTCTACTTCTGTTATTTTAATTGGTAGCATTCTAAACAAAAAATTTATCTTAGGTAATATCTTCATTTTAATAACCGCTATTCTACCAAACCATGAATGCTTTAACTTCCTATAAGCCTCTAAATTTTTCATTATCTGTTTCTTCAAGCTACTAAAATTAATTTCTTCTAACTTTTCTAAATCTTTCGTAATATTAACTCCTAAACAGCGCACTATATTTTTAATCTTAAAACCAAGTTTATACTACACTCCTCTTTATTATAATTAAATAACATAATTTCTGATTTCCCCCAATTTACTTGTAATCCTGTATTCTCCCCAAATTCTCTCAAAATTTCTGGTGAAATTTCCTCTTCATCAAAACAGTTAAAGCTGCAGGAGCCCTGCCTTCTTCTGAATCTGCTCATGCTAGGCAGGTCTCCTGCAAGTTCAACTGTTGTGATGAAGAGGGAATTTCACCAGGTGCTGCATGCATACAAATGACACCTGCTGAAATTCCCTTTTAAATACAACTGTAAAAGATACAGAAGCCCTGTCCTCCTTTTCATATGGTCACCCTATCTATGTCTTTATGAAGTTAGATTTTTGAACTGAAAGGTGGTGTAGAAATATTTTACATAATAAAATAAAATAAAAATTGACTGGAAGGTAAAGCCTACATTTGAAGGGGATGTCCAGACACACTGACTGAAAATAAGGCCAGCCGTGATGGGATCTGCCTAGCGTGTTCAGTGAAGATTTTTTTAGAAAGAGATGTTTCATGGATCTTTCACTGTAAAGATGCACGTTTACTCATGAGTAGTCCCATTGAACTTAATGAGTCCTACCCATTCCAACTGGGCTAGATGAGCGTTTTGAAAACCTCCATATGCATACAAGTTACATCAGCATTATGCAGCTGGCAGCCGGAATTGCATACACTGCACAATTAGCATTTTTGCCTTTAAAATATTACAAAACCTGTAGGTTCGCACAGCACAACAGTGTAGCAGGAGAAAGCATATTCATCTCTATCTTGAGGTTTTATCACCCATGTCTTGGCAAAGGAGGGGCCATCTCCACCCAGCTGCAAAAAAATGCAATTCATTGGCTTTGTGTGTATTCAGAAGAAATTCCCTAGAGATGAGTCACTGAGTTTTTAAAGGGTGTCCAGGGAGATGTCAAGCAGACATTGCGTGTAAATCAATGACACACCTTATGTTAGGGAACACACGCTGTAGCCTGCAGGTTTGTTCCCTCTAAGACACAGCACAATAGAATTGCTGGTTGATGGACATTCCCAGAGAGGCTCCTGCACATTTGGAGCTAGCAGAAGTAGGGAGAGAGTTTCTATTTATTCTTACCATATAAAAACAATGGAGATTTATGGGAGGGGCTCTTTTACCTTCCTGAAACTAGTATAGGAGGGAGAGAGAAAGACTGTCCGATGTAGCCTAATACCTGTCATAGCAGGCTATTCCATCTATCTTCTGGTAGCAGGACAGGAACTCTTAACAGAGCAGCTAGATATGTTCTAAATGAAATCCAGAGAGCATATTTTTTTCCCTCTTGACCTAATACATCATGCAGCACTGGGTACGAAATACATCAGAGGACTCATGGTTTAGTGCTATGTGGACAAGCCTGAATGAGCATGAGAGAAATGTTGGGCTGATATGCACCCCCTTCCCCTCTCGTCTTTCTGTGAGGCCAGAATGACTTTAGCAGAATTTAGTTTTCACTTAAAAAAAAACCAGGATTAGCCATACATTTGAACCAGGAATCCTGGTTTAAAACAAACTCTAGCTAATTTAATAAACCAGCTTTCTGAACCCATGATAACATAAGAACATAAGAACCATGCTGGATCAGACCAATAGTCCATTTAGTCTAGTACTCTGTTGACACACTGGTCATGGTTCAAAGTTGGCTTGTTTAGCAACGGACTGTAGCACTACATGCGAACCAGCCCATTCACTCTCTGCTTAGCCACACAACCCATCTTTTTGGAGGTTACCTCAGAGTAATTTGTGGATTGCTTTGTCTACTGCTTTGTAGGACTGACAGATTTTTCTTATTTATGGTCTATTGGATTTTATTGTGCTCCTCTATAACAAAGAAATTCAAACTTGGAAAATACATTCCACCCAGTGGTGGTTTTAGGCCCCAAAGTCACAAACCTATCTTCTTGGATGAATCCCAAAGACTCCATTTAAAAGGCACCGATTTTATGTCTAAGTGAAACTGCTAAAGTTTTTAATGCACATGCAAATGAACAGAATAGAAGCAGAAGTAAATCAACATATCCTCATTACCCCTCCCTCCGACTGTTGCAAATAATTGTGTCCCAAGAGCTGATTAATTTCCTCCTCTCTTTCTCAATGTCATATCAACTATAAATCTTACACCTATCTGTTGCTGGTGCTGATGTTCAAAAAGTTTTGAAGTACCATATAAAGAACTGGATTTTAATGTCATGGAATAGAATACCCTACCAACAAGCACCTGTAAAGTAACATGAGCAACTAGAACCACTGCATATGAAGACAGAGTAGGGATACAGCCTCAGGTCACTCAGTACCAAAAGGCCTTTCTAGAGCCTTGGTTACTAGGGACAGCAAGTCAGTGACCCTGTTCAGATGACACACTAAACCACAGTGATTAAGCATTTTGAGCTAAACATTATGGCTTAGCGTGTTGTGTGAACTATGACTTAGCATGCCGTGTGAACCAATCCTAACTATCGCAGCTACATAACCATGGTTTAAACACACCCACTAACCATTTGCTGCAAAACGGTTAGCGCTTAACCATGACTTAGTGTTTTGTCAGCAGGCCCATTAATGATCATTAATAACATTCTTTTCACTTCTTAGCATTTGCATAGCCTACTCTTTATGAAACACCAGCCTTGCAGTACTACAAACTCTTACTTCCTACGTTCCTGGGAAATCCAAAAGACGACATACTAGGTCACTGTCCCTTTTACCTTTCAACTTAGTTCCCAAGTGACTAACAATTACTAGCTGTCATTAATACGAAAAAGGAAAGACGAGGCAGAAATGCAATCCCCTCTCATCTAGTTAGATTCCATAATATTACAAACAATTAGTCCAGAGGGGAGAAGAGAAGGCTGGAGAGCAATAAATTATTGATACTTGGGAGCAGATGGCTCTTCTTGTACTAGGGGAAGTGAAACCTAAGAGAACCTGTGCCTGAGAAGTGAGGATTAGCCTGCTACAGACCGATCAGATAATGGGAAAAGGCAATCTATATTGGGATGCGGTCCTCTTTCTAATGATTGTTAGGATTTCATAAGAAATTAGAAGATTAAAGACACTTAATAAAAACCGCCCATCCTCCTACACCTCTGTTTTTAGTGCTCCTCACATTTCTGTGAGCAGCTCCTCCACTAGTAGGCAATGCAGGTCCAGACTACACTAGCGTTACATCCTCTTGAAGACTAGTTTGTCCATATCAGTTGCATTTGCCTGCCAATTTACCTGACAACTAGGTGAGTCTCACATGAGTCTACAGCATCCATAAGGCACATATTCATCTCCACAAGACTTAATGCATAACGTTTGATTATTCCAAGGCAGCTCAGATATGGAACACATTCTTTCTCTCTGCCAACTGGGAAGGAAAATAAAACCTGCCCTATCATATTTATAGTAAAGGTGCTTTACTCCTTTGAATGCACAGAGGTGAAGGCCTGAGCTCCAAAATATGTTAATGTGTGTTGGTGTCCAATTACTCCAAAAGAGTACCCTCTTGAAGTAAAAAAACAGAGTTCTACAACATCTTAAAGATGAACAAATTCATTGCAGAATAAGTTTTAATAAACCAGAACCTATTTTAATAGATGTAAGCTTTTGGCTCAGTTCGGACAACAAGTTTGTCAACGCAGTGTTAAAACTGGACTCATTGGTTGAGTTTTTAGAGGGTACTCCCCACACAACATGATCTAACTCCACCGTTGTGTAAAATCCATTGTGATGTTTGATTGACAGTTCCTCCACTCTCTCTCCTCCCCTGGTCCTCCCGATGGTATCTCATCAGCCATTGCTGCAAAAAAAACCCAAACCCAGCGGCTCTCCTAGCGGCACTTGCTCCTTTTGCCACTCTGTACCCAGTGGGAAAAGTCAACTGAATGCAACAGAAACCTCCATGGAGCCCACTACACTGTCGTGACGCAAGCCCACCCCAGGTTCTGCTCACGAACTTTAGGCAAACTGACACACTCCAAAATGGTGAGACCTCTTTTACTGTGAAATCACACGGAATTCAAGCATAACGGTTTCATTTCTGCATACACACACTTGAAGCTGAAGACGGACCAGATAGCTTTCAGGTACAATGGCTTAATGCGAACAGCAATCACTCAGGGGGAGACATTTGGAGTTCGACCCTGTTCCATGCGAAACAGTCAGCAGCGGCCACACACACTGACTCATCGGGAACATGAACAAAACTCAAAGGAGAAACCCCAGCACAGAAGTGCATGAAGTCTGACAGTACACAGATCCATCTTGTACCAAACCAGACTCAGCCTGCCAGAACACTGAGCTGATCACATAAGCAAGATGTCAGGGGACGAACCTCTTCGACCTAGGAACCCCTCTGCCTGTAACAAAAGGCTCTGAGAGGAGGCTCTCTCGCAGGTCACACACACACACAATTCCAGAACAGCAACGATCAGCCTCGGAGCTTCCCTGTGCCCGTACTTTGGCTCCATGCAGAGAAAGCAGGCTATAGAACACGAATCCAGAACAGTAATCTGCAAGTCCAAATCTATGAAAAGCCTCAGAGCACTTTTCATGGCATAGTTCTTAGAAATTCCAAGTTCAAATAGCAACAGAACATGTACAGAGTGCATCCAACATCTCCAAATCAGATAGAATCCCAAACACGAGGAGTTTCATGGCAAGCGTAGAACAGATGGTGACCGTAGAACAGTCGAACAGATGAATTCCTAGCAAAGGGCCTCCCCTTTGCTCATTCCACTATATAGGATGGAGGCTGGCTAATTCCAAGCCACTTTGACAGATAGGGCTTCAGGCCTGTAATCCAAATTCATGTGCCAACAGGGCGGCACGGTTCAACCTCCTCTTGATGATGACACTATGTGAGAGTGCAAGCTTGCAAGCTTTTTCTAAACAAATATTAGTTCTCAAGGAACCTCAAGGCCTCGGCTAGCAGTCACAGATAAGCACAGAACAAAGACAGACTTTCTCACAACAATTGCCAAGCTTTCAACTCACAATTCACTAGGCCAGCCTAGTGAATTGTCTATGAAGCACTTGACATCTGACATACACAACACAACAGTTGTGCAGGAGCTCTCCTCTGCACAGCGTGGATATTCTACATGGAGTGTTCTCCAAAAAACTCCACCATTGCGTAGAGTTTTCCCGCCAGATAACACATTTCTCAATGGTGGTGTAACAACTCCACTGTGGAGTTCTAAAACCACCTTAGAATAACGTGTTGTCCAAACTGAGCCTTTGCATGATTATAGTTTTAATTGTTCCTGCTTTTAAAACTCCCACCATTTGAGCTCAAATCCTTCCCTTTCTCTCCTACATAAAAAACCCACCATCTAAATACTTATAGAATGTATTTGTACTTTGAACTGCTACACCTTTCCCCCAAAGAACTCCACACTTCTCCACACCCTCATAAAAAACATAGTTTCCAGCACTGTTCTTGAAAAGCCATGATAGTTATAAACTATTTAAAGCTAGTTTGAATTTACAGTATAGATATAGTTGAAGTCAACCAAAAGGAAATGGCCAAGGAAACCTTGCTAAGTCTCTCATTCTAGAAAAAAATCAAGTTTTCTGTATTACCCATTCTAAATCCTATTTTCTTGTAACTGCTCTTCTGTGACGAATACTCTGGAAGTGAAAGAAGTATAGAACTATACTGCAAAGGAGTCCCTCAAGCAGCCACATGAAATATGAGCTTATATTATTTGCATGAGTCTCTAAGAATACAATGTCCAGGTGTTACTGGATTTGCTTTGTGTGCTTTCCTAGTTCCCTTTATGTAGGGAAAGCAACTAATATTTTGCTTCATAGTAAGACAGATGCATGATAAGGCCAAGGGTCCATGTAGTACACCATCCTGTTTCTCAAAGTGCCCAGCACATACCTCCAGGAAGTCTCTTTCAACTAAAATTCATAGGTATGCTGCCTCTGAACATGGACTGAGCTATCATGGCTAATGCATACTGAATGCAGAATTCCTTACCTCTTTGATGGCAGACATCTTGATGTTCTCATAGTAATGTAGTGGTGCATTTGGAGCATTCATGTCATAACCAAATCCAGCCACTGCTACCTCATCACAATTGTGGAGCACCATGGTTATTGCTACAGTTCCCAGAGTAGGAATATTCTGTGGAGAAAAAGCAAGCAGGGAGAAGCACAATGCACGCTATTAAGCAAGTTTTCATGCTCTTAAACAGTTGTCTCTTAATGGGTTTCAAGAGGGAAAATGTAACAGGAACACTACATTAAGAGGATTTTTTTTTGTGGAACTAGTGTAAAGCTCTATTGGAACAAACTGTTGGGGTGAACTATATACAGGAATCATAAGGAAGATTCCATGGCAATTGACAAGAGGACGGGTGGAAGGGAAAGAGAAGGGGAAAACAGGAGAGTCGTTAGAAAAAAGAAAGGCAGCAATGGAGAAGAAAATAGAGGGGGAGAGAGAGAAGAAAATATTTCAACTGGAGTAGCTATGGAAAAACTCAAAATTATCCCTGAGTGCAAAGCTGCAGATCACAATTCTGACAAAGAATACTGATGGGCATACAGCAGCTTCAGAGCACCTGAAAAGAATCTGACTGGAAAAGCAGGATCTTCAAATCAGGCCATTCTGTATTGATTAATCATTTTATGTATTGCTGGTTCACTTCTTGCTCATATGTTGTGGGAACTTTTGTTTAATAAGTTAATGTTTGTTGTTAATTAATTATTTAACAAGTAATGGTTACTATTCAATGGGCTATAGATTCCAGAGCTCAAAAAAGTATCATTCAAGCTTATCTGATAATAGTAGTCAATGCAGTTAGTTATTGGAAACCTCTTTCAGACCTTGACACTAGCAGATATCAGGAGCGCTGTAACCTTTAGGAGACACTATAAACTATGTCCTTAACAAAGCCAGAGAGTTCTACCTCTTGTCTCACTTCTCTCTCACTACCCAGCTGATTGAACCTGTGATGCTGTTGTTCCAGAAAGGTGAACTCTAGGGCAAAACCATCATGTTCAAGATGGTGTCACCGTAGAGCTGGAATGCATAACTCAAATCACATGGAGGGGCAGTTGTTTTAACTTAAGAGGGTTACTCCACTAAATTAACTACTAGGAAAGCATTTTTGTCATATTGTTAACAAATTCAAACCAAAAGTACACAGTGAAAGTACGTTCCTGAAAATTAATCCACCATCTCAAAGTTTGTATTTATGCCTATAAAGATTCATAACTGGGCCGTTTACTCTTCCCCTATAAAATGAATAGCAGAATTTAATCAAAAGCTAATAAGAAAGAGACAAAATGTCAGATATCTGCACCTTTTCTTTTTGTTTCCCTACCTCACAAATCCTTTTGCATCCACATCTTTCAAATGCTTTCCTCTTTTTCTTGTCTCATAGATCGATCTACAATGTTATCTCTGTTAACTTCCCTGATCTCTCTACACCGTAGTATTTATTCTTCTCTCTCTGCACCACTGCAGGTCTTCCTCTAACTTGATCTCTCAAACCCTCCCTCTTTTTCTTGGTTTCCCACCACAAACATTTTATGCCTTCAGTCTTTCCCTCTCTCTTTGTTTTTTTAAAAATAAGTTTTCCCCTCCCTCACTTACCTTTGCTCCTCCATGCTCAAGTCAGTGAACACAAATATTTCACTCTCTCAAGATTTTCCCAACAAATCATACACAGAGGGAATCTCAGACACAAAACAGCTCATTCAATACTGATGACCTGCAGCTGGCACTAAAAAATATGCAACACCTCACACCTCTAAATCCAGGAAGAGATGGAACAATGCAGATATTGCGATGCAGATGCTGTGAAGTTTTTTTCCTCTCATAATACTAGAACCCAATGAAGATGAATGGTGGGAGAATTGGGACAGACAAAAGGAAGTACTTCTTCACACAGCACTTACTTAAACCATGGAATTTGCTACCACAAGAGGCACTGATGGCTGCCAACTTGGACCGCTTTTAAAGGGGATTAATTGAATTAATGGAGAATAAGGCTACTAGTCACAATGGCTATATATTACCTCCAGTATAAGAGAAAGTATGCCTCTGTATACTAGTTGCTGGGGAACATGACCAGGAAGGTACTATTGCACCCATGTCCTACTTCTTACCACAGGCATCTGGTTGGCTACTGTAGGAACAGAATGTTGGCCTTTGGCTTAATCCAGAAGGGTTCTTCTTATGTTGGCATTCTCCCATTTCTACCTGAATTAATGGGCTTGGGCAGCCCATAGACATTCCTACAAAGAGCTGGTAAAAGGTCACAAATAATGATTATTATACATTTTCTAGGGGTCTGTCAGTGATCAATGAGGGGGCTGCATTTGGCTTGTGGGCTTTATATTACTTAGGCATGACTTAAAGAAATCTTTAGCACATCATGTACACAGCACCTGAAAATTTTAGCTCTCAGACCTCATGTTAGCCAACAATAGTTAATTTCTTCTGAGCAACATGATTGCAAGTCACACACAGATACATCACCTCTCTATAGAGAGAAGCAGAAAAAGCTGGGACCAAAGCAGAATAGAGAAGGGATCAGTAGCTTCAGGACAGTGTGTATCCCAGGCATCTGTTCCTGTTCTGCTATTGCCACTATGATAGCCACTAATTCAATGAGAAAGCACTGTTAAATGAGCTTATATCATTGCACAGTATTTATCTGAAGCAAGAAGAACAGCAACATGTTCTACCATAGAGGGTTAGATGCACAAGAAAATTCTTGTTGCTCAGTGCCTACCCAGCTTTATGAGTTGTAGAGGTCATTTCTGTGTCACTGCCTTTTGGACTGGGAGGAAATGGTCATAGTAAATCTCTTAGGAGAAATACCTGACAACTGTATTGTATTTCAGTCAGGTTTCAGGCCTGGCTTTGGTACGGAAACAGCCTTAGTCGCCCAGTATGATGACCTATGTCAGGAGAAAGACAGAGGGAGTGTGACTCTGTTGATTCTCCTTGATCTCTCAGCGGCTTTCAGTACCATCAACCATGGTATCCTTCTGGGATGACTGGCTGAGTTGGGAGTGGGAGGCATTGCATTGTAGTGGTTCCGCTCCTACTTGGCGGGTCGGCTCCAGAAGGTGGTGCTTGGGGAACACTGCTTGGCTCCATGGATTCTCCAGTATGGGGTTCCGCAGTGGTCAGTCTTGTCCCCCATGCTATTCAACATCTACATGAAACCGTTGAGTGCAGTAATCCAGAGTTTTGGAATGCGTTGTCATCAGTATGCTGATGACACGCAGCTCTATTTCTCTTTTTCATCTTCATCAGGTGAGGCTGTGGATGTGCTGAACCAGTGCCTGGCTGTGACAATGGACTGGATGAAGGCTAATAAACTGAAATTTAATCCAGACAAAATTCAATCCAGACATATTTCAGTTCCACAAATCTGGATGGCCTATTTTGCTTATTATGTATTTTTGCATAATATGGAAGTGGTTGCACGAACCTGTCCAAGCACCTTGTCAACGTCCTCAAGCTGCACCAACTGAAACTCATCCAAGAAAACAGGACAAGCCTGTGCTCTGGATACCTCACTAGATTCACCTGCAATAACACTGGACTCTAAGTCCTGACGGATGCCAAGGATTTTATTCTGGAAGTGCCCAGCAAATGTATTACAGCGGGCCTCAGATGGTTCTACCATGTCCTTGGGGCCAGCATGTAAAAGCCCCCAGACAACTGATGACACGCTGATGATACGCAGCTCTATTTCTCCTTTTCATCTTCATCAGGTGAGGCTGTGGATGTGCTGAACCAGTGCCTGGCTGCGACAATGGACTGGATGAAGGCTAATAAACTGAAACTCAATCCAGACAAGACTGAGACGCTGTTAGTGGGTGGTTCCTCTGACCAGATGGAGGGTGTTCAACCAGTTCTGGATGGGGTTGCACTCCCCTTGAAGGAGCAGGTTCGTAGCTTGGGGTTCTCCTAGAACTATCTCTGTCACTTGAGGCTCAGGTGGCCTCAGTGGCACGGAGTACCTTCTACCAACTTCAGTTGGTGGCCCAGCTACGCCCATATCTGGACAGGGATAACCTGGCTTCAGTTGTCCATGCTCTGGTAACCTCCAAGTTAGATTATTTCATTGCCCTCTACGTGGAGCTGCCTTTGAAGACAGTTCGGAAGCTGCAGCTTGTGCAAAATGCAGTGGCCAGATTGATAACTGGGACCAGACGGTTCGAGCATATAAGACTTGCCTGCTTGCATTGGCTGCCTGTATGTTTCCGAGCCCGATTCAGGGTGCTGGTTTTAACCTATAAAGCCTTACATGGCATGGGACCATAGTATCTGATGGAACGCCTTTCCCGACATAAACCTACCCGAGCACTATGTTCAACATCTAAGGTCCTCCTTCAAGTGCCTACTCCGAGGGAAGCTCGGAGGTCGGCAACAAGGGAGAGGGACTTCTCTGTGGTGGCTCTCCAATTGTGGAACAATCCCCCCGAAAAGGCCCACCTGGCGCCAACATTGTTATCTTTTCGGCACCAGATCAAGACATTCGTCTTCTCTCAGGCATTTAGCAATATCTGATGAGCCTGGGTTTGTTTTGCTTTTACGCTTATAGCTTTTTAAAGTTATTATAGTGGTTTTAATGTGTGTGTATATTGTATGTTTTTGCTGTTTTAATTTTTGTATATTGTTTTTATTGTTTTAATCTTATGTGAACCACCCAGAGAGCTTTGGCTATGGGGCAGTATACAAATGTAATAAAAATAAATAAATAAATAAATAAATAGAGTTTTCAGTTGTTATTTGATCCAATGGGATGACCCCATTGTCTACCTATAACTGTGGTTCTTTAACAGAATGTCAGCAACATGCAATTCCTTTGGTTTTACAGTTGTTTCTGAACCGTCAAGACAGTTCGCAGCAATTTGCCTAGTTAAAATCAGCCAACTTTATATGTTAACAACATAGAGTTATCATCAACTTTCTTGTCTGAAAATCAGCCCCAGTCCTGATCCCCCTGGCATCTCAAGCTCCCTGTGATCAGTATAAACACAAACAATGGGACAAATTATGAATACAAGTAAACACACATCCCCGAACTAGCCAAAATCCTGAGGCTGGATGAAGAGTAAACCTGAGGAGCATTCACATATGTAAGAAATGGCAGCTAGAGTTTCAAACTATCGCATATCCTTGTCCTTTGAACTGAGACTTTCAGCCCCTTCAAGGTTCATGTTTGTATCTGCCCAAGATCACTTGCAAGAATCTATTCTAAGCCCCCTTGTTCAAGGAACATGTCTTGACTATGAGCCATTTAAAAATAAGTAGTGCATTTTAGGACAACCCAATACATAATAATAGCTTTACAGTATTTTTCTTCTTCAAATGACCACACAGATATTAAATTTAGGAATCTAGTTTGCATTACAGTCATTAAAATATTTTAATGACAATAGAGCAACTATTCCCAAATGATTTTAAAGAGCAGCTTTCTGTTGGTGAAATTTGAAACAAACACTAAGTTAACATGCTGCTAAAGTCAGCCAAGATATCGTAATACATTTATATTGTTTTCTAACAACACATGAATCTTTTATTCTTCCATAAGCAATACCCACGCGCAGTCTTACACACTGTGTGGCAATCTCTGGTCAAACGCATGTTGGATACACCTTTCTAGCAATGGCAATTGTATTGAGACTTATCTCAGACCACAAACGTGTCTTTAGGATCATGCTTGCCAGAGGCCAAGACAACATGAAAGGGTCATATGGTCTTCTCCTTGTGTGTTTTAACATCCATTCTAGCTAAGTAGTTCAGCTTTCATTTGATCACATTTGGGCTGAGGAACTGTTACTTGTGTATTTGGTTTTTAGTTTGAGTCGATGGAAGATAAATAGGCTTACTTCTACTTCATTTAAAAATATGATATTTACTGCAATGTTGTTATAGCGCTGCAGCTGAGAATGGATCTTTGTCCATGACCCCATGCTTCAAAAACACTTCAGGTGTTTGAAAGCATTTTCATTGTTGAGTGAATATGATGGATGTGTTATTAGCTGAATGTAAACTCCATATGAAATTAACAAAAAGAGCAAGGAAAACCTATCAAGTAAAACTGGCTTGTTTATGATGAAAAATCACAGAGAACCAACCTCAGACAAGGTTTTGGAAACCACGACTGCGATGACTAAGTTAACTTGTTAGTTTGAGATGTCATAAGGACAGAGGTATTGACCAGGGTCATATGATCAGCAGCACCCACCATAGGTTAAATAAACAAATAACATGCCAGCTGCCATTGTGAATATTGCAGAAGGCAATCATTACAGCTTACTGTATTGTGCAAAACTGGGCAGGGTTAACAAACCACCTTGGTTAGGGTGACCATATGGAAAGGAGGACAGGGCTCTTGTATCTTAACAGTTATATAGAAAAAGGAATTTCAGCAGGTGTCATCTGTATGCATGCATGCAGAACCTGGTGAAATTCCCTCTTCATCACAATGGTTAAAGATACAGGAGCCCTGTCCTCCTTTCCATATGGTCACCCAAACCATGGTTAACGAGTCATCCAGACCCTATGAACTGGAGTAGTGTTCTTTGGAAACTTGTTAACTATGACAACAAGCCACCCTGCTGAGGTTTACACATCATGATATGCTGAAGTGACCACCCACCAAAGCTTGAATATTCATAATGGCGGCTGGCATGTGCTGCATCCCACTATGGCTTATTTAAACCACAGTGGGCACTGGTGATAATTGAAATCAGCCCAATGAGATGGCCTCAGGTACACAATGCAAAGTCTCTAAAGAAAAGCAAGGTATCAGAGAGCACAATGCGGATGATGACTGGAGCACCGATGGCGGAAAACTCAAGACACAACATAGAGAACATCTTCGTTTCTATGGAGTGGCAATACGTGCAGCGAAGAAAGCTTTCTTCTCTGCACGCATTGCGTCTGCGAATTCACATCCAGCAGAACTGTTCAGGGCGGTGAGGGGTCTAACTCAGGCTCCTTCTCCCCTGAATCCAATTTTAGAACCTTCGGTAGTTCGCTGTGATGCTTTTAACGATCATTTCTCAGATAAAATCTCTCGGATAAAAGCCGACTTAGATGCCATTGTTATAGCAGAGGCTGACAGTGGAGTGTCCAGTGACTCCGCAAGTAGGATTACACTTGATCAGTTTCAGTTGGTGAGTACCGAGGACGTGGACAAGGTACTTGGATGTGTGAGGAAGACGACTTGCCCTCTCGATCCCTGTCCTTCCTGGCTGGTTGTCCAGGGAGGAGATGCAGTTAGATCACATCTACAACATATTATTAATGCATCTCTCAGGGAGGGGAGTTTTCCATCATGTTTAAAAGAGGCGGTGGTAAGGCCGCTTCTAAAAAAGCCCTCCCTGGACCCTCTGGACATTAATAACTACAGGCCAGTATCAAATCTTACATTTTTGGGCAAGGTGATCGAGAGCGCGGTTGCCTTTCAACTCCAGGCAGTCTTGGATGACACTGATTTTCTAGACCCATTTCAAACCGGCTTCAGAGCAGGATACGGAGTTGAGACCGCTTTGGTCGCCTTAGTGGATGATCTACGCCTTAGTATCAACAGGGGGAGTGTGTCCCTGCTGGTACTCCTGGACGTCTCAGCGGCTTTCGATACCATCGACCATGGTATCCTTCTGGAGTGCCTGGGGGAATTGGGAATCGGGGGCACTGTGCTTCAGTGGTTCTGATCCTATCTCTTCGGCAGGTTCCAGATGGTGATGCTTGGGGATAGCTGCTCTTCAAAAAAGGAGTTGCTATGTGACCACAAAGTGCCATCCTTTCCCCAATGCTGTTTAACATTTACATGAAACCACTGGGAGAGATCATCCGGAGGCATGGGGTGGGGTGCTATCAATATGCTGATGACACCCAAATATATTTCTCTATGCCTTCAACAACATCGTCAGCTAAGGATAGTGTGTCTCCTCTGAATGAATGCTTGGAGGCGGTAATGGGCTGGATGAGGAAAAACAAACTGAAGCTGAATCCAGACAAGACGGAGGTGCTTGCTGTCAAAGGCCCCAACCTGGGTTTGGAGGTGTGTCAACCAGTTCTGGATAGGGTTACACCCCCCCTGAAAGACTGTGTTCGCAGCTTGGGGGTACTCCTGGATCCGTCGCTCCAGATGACAGCTCAGATTGATGCGATGGCCAGGAGTGCCTACTATCAGCTTCGGCTGATATGCCAGCTGCGCCCCTTCCTAGAGTTGGAAGACCTAAAGACGGTAGTGCACGCGCTGGTAACTTCGAGGCTCGACTTCTGCAATGCGCTGTACATAGGGCTACCTTTGTGCCTAGTTCGGAAACTTCAACTTGTTCAAAATATGGCAGCCAGGTTGGTCACCGGTACACCTAGGGGTGACCACATTACACCAGTTTTAAAATCACTTCACTGGCTGCCGGTCAGTTTCCGGGCAAAGTATAAAGTGTTGGTTTTTACCTTTAAAGCCCTACATGGTTTGGACCCAGGCTACCTACGGGATCGCCTTCTCCCATACAATCCGCCCCGCACTCTTAGGTCCTCTGGGAAGAATGTACTCAAGCCAGCCAAAACTAGGCTGGCGAGTGTTACCCAGAGGACCTTCTCTTCCATGGCTCCCAGACTATGGAATGGTCTGCCGGAGGAGGTTAGACAAATTAGCAGTCTTCATAAATTTAAGAGAGTCATGAAGACTGTTCTCTTCTGGCAGGCCTATCCGGATGAATTTTAAAATGTTTTAATGATGTGTTTTCTCTTGTTTTTTAAAATTTTTAACTTTGTGATGCTTGTATTTTGCATTGTGTTCCCCGCCTCGATCCGTAGGGAGAGGCGGGTTATAAATAATAATAATAATAATAATAATAATTATTATTATTATTATTACAATGCTAGAAACCTTTGCAGGTATAATAAGTAGTCTGAAGGTGACCCGTGATTTTCACGAGGTGGAAGGCCATCAGACCAAAGCTGATCTCAGCACAGCTGAATGGACAGGTAAAATAAGCCAAGTTGATAACAGAACAGAGTGTACCTCATTATACAGACACTATTTTAATTGAGAATGTGAATGACTGCAGTGCCTGTGGGAAAAATTCTCCTGTTCAACAAAGCATCACAAAGTGTGGCCACAATGGAGGGCTCTGAAATTAGATACTGACACACTATCCAGTCATAAAGATCAGATAAAGCATAATTAATACAACTTTGGAGAAACAGAATCAAACAGAACATTTGTGATTACCTTAATCATATCTGCAAGCTGGATGTCTCAACTCTTATTTCTAGTCCTATTTCACCTATAGGGTCATTATTCTGAGTCCATTGGCAAGGGAGAACAAAGCATCAAGCAACAGTTTATGAAATCAGGATACAAATATTGTTTCATTAAGACCCAAGAGTGATAGACTATTAATTCTTTGGCAAGCACAGGACTCAAAACTTGCTGGTCCTTAGTGCCATAATAGTATACTTGGATTTTCATCTGGTTATTCTGAAAGCTAGCATATAAATTAAAATAGCTTTGTAACAGATACACCTTTATATGAAAGAGTGTATCCTTTAGAGGGTATAACCCAGCAGTGGAGAGGGTGATTACCATTACACTATATTTAGAAGCAAACACTGAGGTTTTTATTTAGTATGTGTTTCTCATTTGGTCCATTATATTTGATCATATATATATATATATATATATATAGTTCAGACATTACAAGGATGTGGAAGAACAAAGATTGTGAAGCACTTGTAGTTCCTGCTCACTTCACATCAGTGTAATGTCCAAAGCCATTCATGGTTCTAGGCAATTTGAGAAACTGAACTAAGGGTGTAACCATATTGCTTTTATTAAGGGAGACATTGGTGTATGGTATCCTTACAGCTGGTTTTTCATTGAAAAACTGTAATAGTCTTTGTTACTCATCCAGCACACTGCTTGAGTTCTCCATCCTGTGTGTGACTGGTTGCAAAAGAATAAATGCTTCTAAATACTTCACTTATCTTCCTTCTTTAAACAAAAGGGCAAATATATATTCCTACCACAACTTTCAGTTCCCAAGAGAGTCCCCAAGGTGGCTTCCAGATTAAAATAATAAATTCCTATAACATAATATAAATGCAGGAGGATATCAGGCAGAGTAATAGACAAACTTGGTGATGCCACAACTTTTAGTAGCAGAATGCTACTTTCGACCTCATATATGTATAGATGGGAACAGAAGCAGATATGCAGTTTGGAGATTCTCCTGGATGCATCTTTGTCACTGGAGGCCCAGGTGGCTTTGGTGGCCTGGAGTTCCCATACCAACTTCAGTTAGTTCACCAACTAAGTCCATTCTTAGATAGGGATAGCCAAGCCACTGTGATCCATGCATTGGTAACTTCACAATTAGACTATTGCAATGTGCTCTGTGCGAGGCTACCTTTGTGCGTGGTTCAGAAGCTGTAGCTAGCGCAGAATGTGGCAGCTAGGTTGCTCATTGGAACACCTAGCTATGCTCACGTTCACACCTGTGTTAAAAGCTACCAAGCCACTTACAAGATTATGTTATTATCACATAAAGCCCTAAACAACTTGGGACCAGGATACCTAGCAGACTGCCTTCCCTTATATATACCCAGACGACATTTAAGATCATCAGAGGCGGCCTTCCTGGTCATTCCAAAATGAAAGGAATGTGGCACCCAACCTCTGGAAAACTCTCCCCTGTGCAATCCAGAAGGCAGAAAATGTAGCATCTTTCAAACGCCTCCTAACAGTGCACCTTTTCACCCAGGCTTTCTCTGGGCTGTAATTGCTGTTGGGTTTTATATGCTACTTTGGTTTTACATGCTACTTTTAAATGTTAAAAGATTTATGTTACATTTTATTTTGGTGTATTTTATGTTTTTAATTGTTATAAACTACCCAGAGCGCCTCAGCTATTGGGCAATATAGAAACCAACCAACCAACCAACCAACCAACCAACCAACCAAATATCCCAGAGAACAGAGAGGCACTAGGGTAGGGGACGTGATAAGTGAAATTGGGGTTTACTCTGTGTTAATAACCATCCATAATAAAACAACAACAAAGAGTCTTGTGGTACCTTAAGGACTAGCACATTTATTATGGCATAAGATTTGGTGGGCTGGAGCCCACTTCATTCGAGTTATAGTTGATAGATTGAATGGCTCAGCTCAAGTTAAAATGAGATTTTCAAAATCAGAGCAATTGTTGATACACACATTCTGCCCAGAAATACATGGAGCCGCATAGAGAAGACAGGATTTCCAAATTTGGGAGCAAACAGAAAACATATCTATAGGGATATGAACTGCTGTACTACAACCCTCATCACCATGCTGCTGCAGTCTTCGTCCACTTCTCTCTCCCATTAAGTGCTGCAGAATTAAAATCCTAAAAAGGCATCAGAGCAGGAACCTGGTAAGTGGGCTGATATGCAACCATACTGGAGGAGGACAATCCAGTTCTGTTCTAGGGAAGAATTTGATAATCCTAGGAACATGTTGCAAGCAATAGCAGTTCTACTGACCTTCAGTAGAAGCACTTCTTTACTTGGTAAGGTGGCACCAGGAAGCTTATAGTCTTCAGGGAATAGCAGGACAAGTACAATTACAGCCACTGCTTGCTAATATGCCCTCTGCTAGACTGGCTACCAATGCTGAGGTCCTAACATGAGTTATTCACTATTAGGCCAAAGCTAAAAAACAGTAGGGAAGGTAATGATTCTGTAAATCTCACAGACTACCCAATCTCGAAGGTTAATCGCCAAAGGCATGACGGCTGTCAGAACATGACAGAGGTATAAATCCATTACTTGAAATTTAATGTGAATACTGCAGTATTCAATTTCCCTAGGCAAGGTTGAGGTGTCTTTTGAGACACACAATTGTCTACACCAGATGTTTATTGCAAGCTTGTGTCGCAGTCATCGCTAATGGGCCACATGACGTTCACCTGCTCCCACGATGAACTTGGGTCCACCTCTCAGTTATTCAGGAATATTGCTGACTGCTTTTGGCACTTTTTTCGGCTCTCTTGTTACAATCCCAATGGCCGCGGCTGGTGTGCTCTCCCTTCGCAAAGCTGCTGCTGTTTGGTGCAAGTTCCTGGCTCAGCAACACCCAACCAACTGCCAGGGGTGTGTCCAGCAGTTTCAGAGGGGTGTGACCTGGCTGTCATTTTTACCACATGTTGTCAATGTGTATCGGCATGTTTTGGCACAGAGTGTGTATTTTTAAAAACACAATCATATCTGTGCACAGCATTGTATATTCGATGGACTTCCAATCCGCCCCATGTGTAGCTGTGATTCTGTGTCCATGCGCATCCCTCACGAGTCATAAAAGAACAGCCCATAGCCGCGTTATATGCATAGCCCCACCCACTTCTGCCAATCCACATGCAGAAGTGCCGTTACGGGACACACATCCTCTCACAATGGCACTCCTGTCATTGCAGGAAACTTCGCTCAAGTGTGCATCATGAGTGCTGATCACGGAAGTGGGAACACTCACAATCACCCCCCCTCCATTGTGAAAGGGCTGTAGGTGTAGAAAGGGCTACAGAGTCATTCTTACTTATAAGAGGCCCAAACTACAATTCACAGTCATTGCCATGACAATAAAATGAGCCAAAATAATAATAATCACAGAATAGGTTTCCAAAAGGGGCAGGGATTGATAATGTAGAGTCCTCTGTCCTTATAGAAATGGTGAGAATATCAGTTTTTATTTTAGGAATTTACAATAAAAAAAGAAAAATCAGGAAAATGTGACTTCACTCTACAAGAATGAATAAAAATGTGAATACAAATAAAGAATCTGAAATGTAATTAATTGCCATGATTTTTAAGCCAATCTGATTATTTTCATGCCTGGGATGCCAGGGTGGGGAACCCACCTTATATGCAGCTCCCCAAACCAACCCATGAAGCCATTTGCCATTCCAGTGAGAATGTTTTATTGACATGTAGGGGAGTCATCACACACTTCCTTGTACATTAGAAACAACTAGAGGCCCAGTGTAAATATCTGAGAATGGCCAGATTAGAGTTACTAGACTAATAAATTTAGGCAACAGAGTTTAGATATCCCAGGCAATGAGACAATCTCAAACTCTTAGAATTCACAGAAACTGGTGTCATGCCAAATGACATTTTTCATACACTGGAAAAAAAATCCAACATCACTATGTGTGAAAGTTCCATAAATGCCTATTTTGATGTGATTATGTAAGTTTGGAAGCTAGTCTGCAATACAGTTTCAAGATATGTAATCCTGACAAAACAAATACTCGTGCAAATTTCATATACAGGATACAGTTTTTCTGCATACTTTTCCTACATGATTATGTGCATGCAGAAAAACAGTTATGCGTGAAGTCAACCTTTTCCACACAAAGACACATATCTGATATGGCCTGAAATGGCCAGGAAGTGACACCCTGAATAGCCCCATGTCTTTGCCATCTCACAACAATCACAGAGACCCAAAGGCTTTACCCACACACTTGCCATGTCTGAATTTGATGCTCTATGACTATAGTGAGCTTCAATATAGGGTACACAAAGGTGTGGAAAAACAGAAGGCCCGAAGTGACTTTCTCAAATGCAAATGTTAGAACGAATAAGAGAACAGCTTGAATCAAATACTCTATTCATTATCCTATATTACACCATCTGAAAAATGAAGGAAGGAAAACTTAGGAAAAGGGGTGGCAGAAGGTAAAGCTGGATCTACTGGTAGAACTCTCGGTAATTTGGAGTAGATCAGCAAGGATTTCTGACTCGAGATAATTTAACAATGGCAGCAACAAAATGATTGCCCCCGCCCCACTCAACTATACTGCTGAAATGGACAGCTTGGGTTAACCACGGTTTCTGTGTGGAAGGACTGGAGCTTCATTCACTTCTGGTTCTCACTCAAGAGAATTCTTTAATAGAATTCTAAGGGTATGTCTTTTGCACCAAACTTCCATTGGTGGATCTCAGAATCTAGTAAGAAATGAAGTAAATCCCACAAGCCTGAAGTCTACTCACTCAATTTGAGTACTTCCAAAGCCTCAGGATCCTAGGTTTTCCTTTGCTGCTTTTTCAGATGGTGTGAGATGATGATTGATGATAATGATGATGATGGAGGAGGAGGATGACGACTCTGGTTCCAAGCTCCCCTCCCCCCGTTGCCTCAATGCCTTCACAGCCAAAGGCTTCAAATACAAGCATAGCCTTCTTTATGGGAGAAGGCTTCATTGTAGTGGGAAGAACTAGCTACCATTGGGAAGCCAAAAGCTTATTTATGGCTCAGACTGAGTCTGTCAGTTGCTGGAGCAACATACAACTTGAGCTTGTCTGGTTCTCAGGCCCACTCGGTGCTCTCCAAGGTGCTACACAACCCTTGCATTGCTCAATAGCATTTGACCTTGGCTTTGGATGACTCTTTTGGACTCTCCACTATCCATCCTGGAGTTCAACCTTAGCTCTGCTGAACCTTGCCTTTTGGATCTGAACCCTTGATTGTTGACCCATCCTCTCAGCACCTCAACCCTGATTTGTCCAAACCTAGCTCACCAAACCCCGGAACTGAACTTGTTGATCATCCCCCTGGGAACCTATAAGCAACAATATCCTAAATTGGTCTTAGCCCCTGTGCTCAGCTGGACTTGTGGCCTGAAATGGTACATCGCTAAGCATAGGTTCCCAGATTTCAGCACTGGCTAGGAGTGAGTTTGTATAGTTAAAACTAGTGTGCAAACTGTGCCCATTCCTGGAGATGTCAGATTGAGCCACAATGACAGATAGCTTAGTTAGAGCTAGTTTGGACTACATGGTTTCTATGTGGGGTTGCCTCTAAAAAGTGTTCAGAAACTGCAGCTGGTCCAGAATGCTGCGGCCCAACTACAGGCTGGGGCTAGTTATTGGGAACATGTAATTCCCTTGTTACAACAAATTTTCTGGGTACTGGTCTGTTTCTGAGCACAATTCAAAGTCCTACATTGTTGAGATCAGGCTATTTGAAAGACTGCATTCTCTTACATGTGACTGCCTAGGCTTTAAGAGGCTTCTTTCTGAATATGCATTGGATACAGTGGCTACTCCAACAGCATACAGTGACATCTCCGTCTCCACTACCCCAGCCCTTCTTGGTGTAGTGTGAGTAGAGGATTGTTCTATAATTGGCATGATAGAAGTGAGGGCAAAAAAGATAGAGTGTAAATGACTCAACATACTCAAAGTGCTACAAAGAAGTGTTAATAAGGATGCACTGTAGATGTTAGCAATTGTGGCCTTTGCTTATTTAAAGTATTTGTTTATTTATGAGATTTTGATCCTACTTTCCCCCTCCAAATAAAGAGTCACTCAAAGTGGCTTACAAAGTAAAACCATAAAAATAATAACTAATCACTAAAACACATTCATAAGTGAGAAACACAGCAAAAACACATGCGGCCATGGCTTGAATAGTCAAAACTCAACGTGTCTTATAATTATATTACGTACTTATTTAAGCAACAGTATTAAGCAAGAAATCAAAACTAATAGTAGTAAGCAACTTATACCCTGTGTTGCTTTGTACAGTTTAAGGAAGCTAACAAGAATCATAATACAATAAAAACCAACATATAAGGAACATCAATGAAAACAGCAAATAAAATAATTAAAAGTAATAGCTGTAAAAAATATAACGGAAATAGTAGGATTACATACTACTTATGGCAAAACCAGGAAGTAGCAACCAGCCTCTAAAGGCCAAAAGCCTATGTGAATAGGACGGTCTTAATGCACTTTGCAAGGCAAATGAGGAGGGAACAAAACAAAGTTCCCTATGGCAGGGAGTTCCAAAGCCTAGGTGTAGCAACAGGGAAAGCTCTCTCCCTTGTTTCAATCAAATACAGTTTTTGATCTGACAAGAGAATCTTTGTGGGTGATCTTAATGGATGAGCAAGCCTGTACAGGAGAAAGCAGTCCTAAATTGCGTAGGGTTTTAAAGGTCATAATCAGCACCTTGAATTGGGTCTGGCAATAAATAGGGAGTCAGTGCAGTTGTTTCAGCAACAGGGTGCATGCTTCCAACACCCTACCATTATAGTAGATGTTACTGAAGTACAAGCCAAAGCAGCCAAAGATTCCTTTTCTGCCCTAAATACAGTTTTGGTGGTGCGGGAGGGTGGGGTGGATTTGTTTGCTTTTTTCAATGCAAATGAAAAAAGTTGCTCATCCTTTTTCCATTATAGAGACAGATATCAGTCAGATCTACATTAGCATGCTCACAATAGCTTCCTCACTCCCAGTGCAGCCAAAGCAACTCTGCCTAGAAAGCAACTCTGCCACCCTGGAATTGATCTTTCATCCATCTTTGTTGCCTATGCACTCTTGTACCTCGCAGTTTTCTCCAGATTCATCTGGCAAAAATTATAGTCTCAAAGTGGAGGACGTTCCTGTATTTAACCGTTTATTAAATCCTGGAAGAAACGCTTTGGGATCAGCCTTGAACCATTTCACTCTGCCTTCTCAACCCTGCTGAAAAAACCCCAAAATTACAAAGTTAATTGGCAGCACATTGTTACCATATGTGGTGTGCTAGCAGCGCCCTGAAGTTTATTTAAGCTTGGAAAGAGGAATGGAATATTACAACCCTTTATAAGGATTTCAAATTGGCCCTTGTTATTAAGGAGATGATCTACCTCAAGCCTCCTGCTGACCTTACGCTTTATTGGTACCTCTTTGTATGGACATGCTCAACACAGGCTCTCAGTGAGAGGGCTTTGATTACACAGGATTTAAAAAAAAATAATTGACAAACAACCTCTTTGATTCTGTTCCTGATGCAAGAGAGAAGGTTTGTTTAATACACACCCAAAAGACTATGTAGATTAAGGGGGAAAGCTCCATGTGACATGAATGAGAATTCTGCAATGACTTTATTATGAAGATTCACTCTCAGCACGAGTTTGGTAGGATTGTGTTGTGTATCACTCCCTCTATTAGAGAACTTAAGTGGCAAGTGTCAACAGGATTCAAGCCAAAAGCGGGTCAATGAAAAACAAGAGGGAGGTATCAACATGCTAAGTGGAACTCCAAAGTTTGCAGAAGTACAAAAATTCTTTAAAAAACAAACCAACAAAAAAACTAAAGTCCCTCCCCCTGCCAAAACATCCTACTGATGATTGAGCAAGCTCAGTAGCTATGGAATGGTGAGAACCAGTTGTGGGAAGGGGGAAAGAAAAGGGTGGGGGGAATGGAATGGAGTATCCTGGAGGAGGGCATGATTGGCTGGAACCCTGATTGGCAGGAATCCTGAATAGAAATGATGACATTTTTTTTTTACTTGTCAAACAAACACATGAAAATACAATTTCTACAGAGAAAAAAATGCATCACACTTTCAAAACTTCACATGCTACACCTTGGGGTACTTGTGCATAGAATGTTGAGGGTATAATCAGTAGGTTTATCTGAGAGCCACAGGGCACACTGCATCATGCACGGCTTGCCCTTATTCTCACTCTCTCAGTACTGAAGACAGAAGTAATATCAGGCTGTGCAAAGGCATTGCAGTCTATACCCAGGAAGGTGCACTGCTGGTTTAGGAACCCCTGTGTCATATCCATCCTTCTTTTCCCTGGAGCTGCCTTCACACATAGTAGTTGTGCACTAAATCATAACTCATGAATGCATGAAGTTCCCAACTGGGATCATTATTGTCGCTGCACAGGGCACAAGATCTTGACTCTACACCTGCACCAGTAGTTCATTCTGCTTTTTTGTTAAAAGTGTCTGACCAAATAGTTTATCGTTCATTTCATCTAACAGAGGTCATTGGCAAAATTTGTTTTCCTTAAATTCTCATAAAGTAGTTTTGTTTTAATGCCCAAGCAGACTTTCATGAAGTAAAGCATCAGGTTCTAATTAAAGCCCTCCTTGGTTGATTTTACCAATCTGATATGTGTAACATGACCTATCAACTCTCACAAAGTTAAATTCACAGCATGCTAATTTCCGCAGTCCCTCCTCTCCATTCCAAAATAAATGTAATTGCCTTTAAGATAATGAGTTCCAAAATAAAAAATAAATTGAGGGAAAAGTAGATGGCAAAGATTTAGTTTGTCTCTCTCTGCTATTTTAAGAGACACACCAAACACTCTCCCTCAGAAGAGCCGTTGTGTAAAAAGAATCAATGTGAAAACAGTGGATTCCCAGTATACATACATACCAAGTGGCCCAAAAGTAGGTATACAGTATAGTTTATTTGCATTTTATTACATTAGGTATACAGTATAGTTTATTTGCATTTTATTACATTGTTTATTACATTTACATTTGTTTAACACTGTTTAATCTCATAAGTGTTCAAAATGTATTCCATCAACGTTGCAACATTCCTCGAACCTGCTCAGAACACTGTGACACACAGTATGACACAAATTCTGGTCTGCATCAATGTCCATAAATGCTTCCGAGATGAACTCTTTTAATTCGTTCTCTGTCTGGGGATTCCTCTCAAAAACCTTATTCTTTACTACGCCCCCCCAAAAGAAGTTCATTGGTGTTAAGTCGGGTGAACGTGGCAGCCATTCAATACTGCCATATCGTCCGATCCAATGCTGTGGGAAGGTATTGTCAAGATAGTCCCTTACTGCAGAAGCATAATGAGGAGGTGCCCCATCTTGTTGGAAGAGCAGTTCGGTGAAGTTAGCCCTGGTTCTGAGTTGTGGCACTACCACGTCACGTACATGTTTAGGTAATTGTTACTATCCACAGTAGTATGGAAGAACACAACACCTGTCCTACAACACCTGTAGAACACAACACTGTCCTACAACACTTTCGCTGGACAGTGCACCCCACACTGTGACGCCTGGCTGGTTCAGTTGAGATGTGATAGTCAAATGAGGATTTTCATCTGCCCAATACACACAGTTATGCCTGTTCACGTGGCCTGACAACTTAAAAGAAACCTCATCTGACCAGATGATCTTATCAAGAAGGTCTGGTTCGTTAGAGATTTGGTTACGCATCATCTCACAGAATTGCAACCAACGGTCTGGGTCGTCCTTCAGAAGACCATGTAACAGTCTTGGACGGTATGGCTTTAATTTAAATTTACGCATTAAGTGTTGCAAGGACGTTCTAGGTATGGATAGCTGCTTAGACATACGTCGTGTGGACCTTTTCGGACCGTTCACAAATGTCAGAGCAACTCTCATCTCATTTTCCTCTGTCACAGATGTCCTAGGACGTCCAGATTTTGATGCATTAGCCACTGCACCTGTTGCTTCAAATTTATCTCTAAGATGATAAATTGTCAGATGTGTTGGTGGAGGAGTGTCAGATGCTTCTTGCCACACTGTGCACACTCGCTCGGCATTTTCAGTCTTCCAGTACTGCTTTAGAATCCACTTTCTTTGTTCTTGACTCAAGTTCGCTGCCATCATTCACAATATCAATAAAAAAAATAACTAAAAAACTAAACAACTGTACCTACTTTTGGGCCTCACTCCCCTCACTCTCCACACCTGTCATCACCTGTCACTCTTCCCAACTGTCATTCTGACTCCAGCCACACATCTTCTACTCACACATGCTCTCCCCCTCCCATCAACATTCTAAACAACTGTATACCTACTTTTGGGCCACCCAGTATGTGATTTGGTTTAGGGAAATCCGTGAAGATTCCCCCATTTTTACCAGAAAGGGGCACAGTGATCCCCTCTCCTTTGATCTCTTATGTAAGTATAAACTAAACAACTAGATTAAGCAGATTTGTTTAGAAAAACACTCAGTAATATCGCTGGATTTCTTACTATCCTCTGTAAATAGTTCAGACTCAAATTATCCTTCACTACTGGAGGTGCATCTCATACTAAAGTTGAATGTTGAATTCAGTATCTAATCACAAGATGTTCTTCCCGCACATCTGCTTACAAAAATCACCTGGTTGCATTTATCGCATGGCTTTTTGCCATTTAAATATCTAGGTGGTCTGACCCACTCAAATCTATGAGAGGCTTACTACCTATTCCTGTCTTGTGCCAAGCAAGTGGGTCTGAGCAGAACACGGCACACCTTTAGAGAAGGCCCACCTTGCACAGTGCATTCATTCCAAGTCTCCCATTTCAGGAAAAAAATACTTCAAAATGTTTTGGGGCATGGAGTACACCAGAAAAGGGAATGAACTCTCATGGATCTGAACTGGTTCTTCTGTATAGGAAAACTGCAAAGGCTGGGATTGTTTACCTTTCAGAGGAGATGACAAACATCCCTATAATTACAAAGCCCAACTGGAATGCAGTGAGGCAGTATCTAGCCCTCTCTGCCTCATAACATAAAAGAACAAGGGCTATTCTGTGAACCGAAGAGTGAAAACTGAGATGAGGAAATATTTTTCCACACAATGTCACCTTTAGATTGGTTGTCACTAGCTACAAATAACAAGGATAACAAACTTAGCAGGAATCAAAGGAACATAGACGTACATTGGAAACCCAGAATAAAAATAAAACTTAGTTTAAAAGGAAATTCTTGTAATGTATCAGGAGTTTTTGAAAGTCAAATCCACTTGCTGAGGGAAAAAGCAAGGAATAGTGTGCTAGCAAGGTAGAAAGTTTAAAATTAAGCACCAACTTGTCCTGGCTGTATTGAATAATTATTTATCTTTAAATAAATAATTTAAATCCCTTTAAATCATATCAGTTCTGATATAAACTCATCTCAAATATAGATGAGACATGCTTTTCTGTGTCTTCCAATCAGCAACAATGTCCCTCACACATTGTGCTTACTATCACCTCTAACTTAATGGAGGAAATAAGTGTATGTTCATGTTGCATTCACTCAAAGTGTAGGTTAGTCAAATCCTACAAAGTTGCAAAGTTGATGGGTGAAGGACAGAAAAACAAAGATATACTTATGACCACTTCTTTCTCCAGCATAGGGCACTATCATTATTGTTAATACTAATCTTAGGTGATTCCATGCCTGTCAGTTTGGAAGCAAAATGAGGACACCATTTTGTCCAAAATGGTGGTGATTATGCATACTCGGGAGATACTCTATGTATGAAGAAATATATGAGTTTGTAAAAACAAATAAATGTTAAAAGGAGTTCATTAAAAAAAAAACCCAAACAAAACAAACAAACACCAATATTACTTGACAAGGACCAGTGAGCTTCTCCAGAATTTACAGTTCCAGAACTGGTGAGGGCAGTTGTGCCATGGCATGCTTAAAGCAGCAGTTAGAGAAAAGAAAAGTGGGAAAAGTGGGGGGAAATATAGGAGGGAGGAAATTGGCCTACTTGAAACCCTAACTGCTTATAGTTCCTGGAGTAAGATTAACATCATGGGAAGGTGCATACCATGAGCTTAAAAAACACTCCTTCTCATATTATATATGGTGTATGCCATGAACAATACTACAGGGTTCTTGGTCCAGGCTGGTTGAAACCCTGAACAGGAGCACTGCTCTTATAAGCTTGGGTATACACAACAACATTTGCTTCCATGTCTCCATTTATATTAATCAAAACAGCAGTAAATGGCCAGACTATATTTTTCTCCTCATCAATGTGAAAAACTAGCTATGGAGTGTAAAACTCAAATGTGTTGGAACATCATATTCCCCGGGGGCTGCAATCATAATTTTCCACCAAAAATGTCAATTTCACTTCAGTGTGGATATAGAATTAACCTTGGTTACAGGTTGCACCAAATTTCACACTGCAATAACTCATGGCAGTACCTGCCACTTGACACCACAAATTTAAAAGGAAAGTGGAAAGTGGTTGATGCTGTGGCAGGCAGGAGTCACACTGGCAAACAGGCCTTACTATTAGTGTATCGGCTTCAGGGCTGCAGGCCGTTTTGGGAACCCAAATCTCAGTAAGGCCTCAGACCTTACTTTGACGTCCCTGAGCTATATGAAAAATTCACTTGTGGGAATTACATTTCATACATTCATGTGAAAGGGAAGCAGGGGGAATAACCTGCTATTCTCATGCCCCAGGGAAGCACATGGGTAGACATTGGTTCAGTTTGGACAACATGTTAGTCAAAGGTGGTGTTAGAACTCCACGGTGGAATTGTTACACCACTGTTGAGAAACATGTTGTCTGATGAGAAAACACAACGGTGGAGGTTTTTTGTTTTTTGAAAGGAAAAAAAAAACACTCCATGCATAATATCCACGCTGTGCAGAGGAGAGTTCCTGCACAACCGTTGTGTTGTGTGGTGGGCTCCATAGAGTTTTCCGTTGCATTGTGTTGACTTTTCTCACTGGCTTCAGTGTTCCCTAGCAAGAGTGGTGAAAGGAGCAAGTGCGGCGCTAGGAGAGCTGCTGGGATTGGTTTTTTGCAGCAATGGCTGATGGGATACCATCGGGAGGACCGGGGGAGGAGAGAAGGCGGAGGAACTGTCAATCAAACATTGTGCTGGATTTTACACAACTCCATGGTAGCCCACAGTCACACAACAGTATAATTAGAACATGTTATGTGTGGAGTACCCCCTAAAAACTCAACCACTGAGTGGAGTTTTCACATTGCATTGATAAATGTGTTGTCCGAACTGAGCTACTCTCTGAAATAATATGATGCAGTATGATGCATCATAATGCATGATGCTGTCACACCTTAATACATATAGGCTACGTGTCAGGTCTGGCCTACTGATTTACATACTCTGTGGACCATCCCAATTTGTTTGCATCCCTCTTTTGTGGTGTTTTTTTAATCATTTTTAGCTGCTAACTTCTATTACTGCTATCGAACATTTAGCACCAATATGTTAGGCATTGCACAAACCGCGGAAGTGACACAGTCCCTGATTAGAGGACTTACACTATCTATTACCTGGGTGGGGATTCAGGGAAGGGAAGAGGGTTATGGATTAACTTCAGGTTTTGTTTTCCACCAGCAACACAAAAGAAAGCAAGGGTCATCTTGGGAGTAAGTTGCATACTTACCCCTCTGCCCATCAGGCCGTTGTTGAAAGGAAGGCCAATAAAGCTGAAAGCTGCTTCTTGGATGAAATATGGATTCAGGATACGGATCTCCTGGGGATCCCTTGGAACATAAGTTGCCACAGATTTCCAAAAGCCATCAGAGGCACTCTGTAGAAATGCAAAAGCCCATATCACAGATGGTTAGAGAACCCATGTGTCACAATCCCATTTCATATTTGAACCTACCAGTTCCGGAAGAAAAAAAATACAAAATTTGGCACTGACTAGGCTAGGAATTTTGCCAAAGATATGGGCAGATAATAAAAGAAGTCGCAATGATTGGTGTATTCCAGCCATTCTTGCCTGGGCCTTTAAGATATATTCTATCCATACTCCCATGTTCCGTCATCCTTGTTAAATTTCATCTACGATCCAAGAAAAATAATATTGTTCTGGAAAATGTGGCATGTATAGTGAGGAGAAAAAAGAAAGGAAATAAAATAAAATAAAAGAGCAAGCATAACAGTAGGGTGGCATTATTGTTTTTATGATGGCCTAATCTTTAGGGAAACTTATCCGTTATACTGGGCTCAGACATAAAATGGTTTAAATTTCCAGCACCCATTCTCCATTGTGCATCCCTGATTTTTTTGAGAATGCCTCATAATCTGGATAGCTGGGACACTGTGGAAAGAGAAGGGAGGTGCACATCAAGAACAAAAAAGTGAGAAAATCACTACTAGTGTTTAAACTAGGAATGTGCAATGGATAGGGACAAGGCCCAAAGACTGAACAGAATTAGGGCCCCTTGGACTGTTTCTGGTGCTTCCAAAGTGGACTTCCTTCTGAAGCCATAAGAACCAAAGCCAGCCAGAACGAGGCTTTGCTACCATTTCATGCTCAGAGACACAGACATCCTGTTTCCTGTACATATAGTGTCTTTTTGTTTTATTTCTCAAAACACTTACGAGTGGGTGAGAGGGGGAAGTGTGATTAATCCTAGGGTATGTTTTACTAGGGGCTCTAATCACTGTTTTTGCTGGGAGGGCAAGGATGGGAACAAGAGATGGCCATTCTTCCAAAGCTAACTGGCTTCACTATGAAAGAGCTTCGACATTGGTTTTCAGTCATTCATAACTCCCTAGCCCTTGCACCTATCCTTCTGAATTGGACTGGGCTGTTTTCCTCAGTGCTAAATCAGGATCCAGTTTGAAGCAGGGGACTGGTGAACAGCTTCATTTTTTAGCACTGCACCAAGATGGAAGATTTGTTAAACTTTCCCCACAGATGACATAATTCAGAGATTCTCTGGACAGTAATACTAGGGCATGCCCTGCTTATTTCTAGTAGAAACACAACCCTGTAAGAAGATGTGTTTCATCTTAAAATAAAGGGGAAACGCATACTAGAACTAATCAAAGTATGCCCAGAGCTATTTAATCCCACCACTAGACCTTTGCTTTCTCAAAACAATGAATAAGATTAATCTTAACTGGAACTACTTATGGAAAGAAAAGGTAGCTCCATCCTGACTGTTCCCTAGACTGACCACCAAGATTGGTAATATATTTCTCTTGTTCTCACAATGAACCATACAGACAGCCTGCCCTTTGCACTCATGGACTGTCTGCAGAATGAAACACCTCATAAATCCTGGGAAGGGAGAACCCTGACAGTTGAGGAAACTGGGCTCTTGGCTCATGTCTAAAATGGATTAGTTATCTTTATTTACTGTAGGTTGGTCTCTACTTCTTATAGCACCCTTGGGAAAACGGCTATTTGATGTAAAATCCACAGCTGAGGAAAGAATAGTAGAGACAAATCAATCAGTTCTAATTACAGATCACTTACTATGGCACTCTGATTCCCTGCAATACCCAATCCACTTCTTTGAGTATTGTTCTGAAAAGTATTCAACACATATTCTAAACAGGAGGAAATCACTGGGATATCTGACATAGGAATTTATGGAGAATACTTTCCCTTTTCTTCTGGGGAAGGATGCACTGTAGGGAGCAAGATGGCACAAGTGGCACTGAGATCTTATTATTACTCCATATTCCATAACCAAAAACGTCAGTGCATCTAGAAACATGCACTAATTTTCCAACATGATGCAGAGATCAGAAGTTGTTCTTGCGGGTTTCCCAGAGATTCCCAATGTGCCCAGCTATATCAATATAAACCTACAATTGACACTGTTTTTCGCCATTTTTTAAATGGATTCCTTTCATTCATTCATTGTGAGTTTTTTCTATTGGGCTTTAATTATGATCTAGCAAAATATGCAAACAGTTGCAATATACTGTATATGGAAACGTAGGTAAGAAAGTATTTAGCCCCAACCTTGCTTTCCCGGCTAGTTTTCTCCATCTTTTTTTCCTTTGGCTTTTACTTTCTCTCCCTCTCTATCCTTTGAGATACTCACCTGCCTGCTGCTGAGAGTTATCTAGTAAATGGTGAAAATGGTGTTATGGTGGGACAAACCTTATACAATGAGAAGAGTTTATTTTCTTTTTTCATTTACTCCACATCTTGGAGTTCATAGTTTTTCCAAGACATTTTAACATGCATAAAATAATGTGGGGGTGGGTGGGTTTGAGGGGCAGCACCATAGTAGCACGTTCTGCCATGACATTTCATGTTCACTGCACTGTTTGAAAAAACCCGTACACATACAGCTACGTGTGAAGAGGATTCATTTCTGTGTATTCAAGAGCTCTGCTTTTCCAGAATTCCTGAGTGCACAGAATTCAACCCTTCACACATACAACTGTATGTGAGAGGATTTATCAGACAGCACATTAATGTATGTATATTGGGGACAGAGTCTGACATCTCCCCTGTGTGAGTTCATACATTAAAACAACTGGAAAGGGCCTATGTAGCTCTGCTAATTGTTGCTCACCTCTGTATGCCCACATTCATTCCTGACCCAATCCTGTTAAGTACCAGAGGTTTTACCATTTTCCTTAATGAAAGGTGTATTGGTTGCTAGGCATGCAAATAGGTACTATAGAAGATGGTTATAGGGATCAGTGTAATGACTGCTGTTGTCACGAAGACACTGTTGTCTCCCTAAAGCATGGGGGAACAGTGGCATTCCCCCGTGCAGTTCTGAGTGAAAAGAAGGGGCAATAGGTCAAAGTTCTCTCCCAGGTAAAAGTTTCAGGATCCACAAACACAGTCTAATGCCTTGCCCTCCCTTTAAATGTTCCATCAAATTCCACTCCTGCTCATGCCAGCAAAGCTGTTCAAGAGCAGAAAAGAGGCAAACAGACTCAATGATAGATGGGATATAACTATAGAAGATAAAGCATAAAAGCATTTTACCATAAAAATATAAAGAACTATTTATAGCATAAATTATCTTTGATCAAGCACCACTGATGCATTTCATTTTATTGAGTCTTTTCTGTGCTTTTTTAAATGCCACTTTTGAGACATGGGGCCTTTCTACACCTCCCGGCGTTCCAGGAGGGAGGGGAGAGGCTCTCGCAATATCTTGATCGCAAGAGCCTCCCCCAGTGTGCACACGAGGCACGCAACATCCCAGGAGGAAGCCAGGATGTCGCAGCCACCATTTTTTTAAAGCAGCAGGGCTGGTTGTGCAAGAGCGAGGCCCCGCTCCATCGCAAAACAAAACATCCCCCCTGAAATTGCACCCCTTCCCCCCATCATCCCATGGATGGCAAAAATGTAGCCCCCTTTCCCCTAATGGGCATGGAGCCATGCCTGTTTCTGGTGCCTGCTTACTCACGAGTAAGCAGGCACCAGATGGGATGGGAGGCCGCACCTCCTGTGGTCTCAGGATGGCCCTGAGACTGCTGGAGGAATTGGGTTTTCCTAGGGTTTCTTTATCCCTGGAAAAAAACTTGCCTATCCCTCCTGCCCCCAGGAGTCCTTGTGCGTCATTTGGACGCACAAGGACGACCCGGGGAAAATCCCTGGTGTGGAAAGGGCCAAGATCTCTAGAGTATGACAGGAGGATCTTCTAAAACTGTCACATCAAAAGTGAACCTTCAGCCTCTTCAACTGATTTTCACATTTATTATATTGCCAGTTTGCACCTTAATCAATTTGCTCCACTTGTGCTTTCTCCTACGCTATTTAAATTTAAAACCAACTTCCATATAATTTTTGATTCGCTGCAATTTCTGCTTCCCAGGGTAAAATGTTTACCCAATGTGTTGATGCTGACAGAACAACCTTCATCAAAATGAAGTCTGACAGAAGTTTTTGTTTAGCTGTATGACCTCCTGTTGTGAAACTTGCCATAGGAAGCTTATATTGAATCAGATTACTGGACTATCTAGCTCAGTATTGTCTACACTGACTGACAGTAGCTCTCCAGGGTCTCAGACAGGGGATTTCCCCAGCGCTTTTTGGAGATTCCAGGAACTGAACCTGGGAACTTTGCATGCAAAGAAGGTGCTGTATCAATGAACCATGGCTCCTGCCCTAAGGCATGAGAAACTAAGGACAGATGTCTATTATGTGAAATAAGAGAACTTGTCACAATCTCCTGTTGGCATTACAACATCAGTGGGTAAATGATGTACATGGTGCTAACAAGGTGCTAAATTGTTTAGAGGGAGCAGTTACAGTAGACAGGTGCAGTAGACAGGTGCAGGGAATGCTTATGGAGGTGCAGGGAATGCTTATCAAATTTGCAGATGACACAAAATTGGGTGGAATAGCTAATACCCTGGAAGATAGAAACAAACTTCAAAGTGATTTTGATCCCCTCTAGATGGATTCCGTTTGACGCCTCGTTAGCTGATTATGCGCATCTTCTCGGAAGCGCTTTATCATAAATGCTTGTATGCAGGAGGTAATTGAGTACTCAACTGGTGACCTTACCGGTTGTTTCAAATGCGCTTTACAAGTAGTTAATGTGGAGAATCGCTTGTTCACATAGTCAAAATGCGCTTTAACGGCAGGAGCAAAATAAAACTCACTATTTAACGCACATTTGATAATGCGCATAATCGGAAAGAAAACGCACCTCTACGCCTGATTTGCGCTCCGTTCTTGTAGAGGTAAAAATTTTAATGCGCCTTGAAAGAGCTTTAAATGCCTCTTGTAGAGGCAGCCTTTGATAGGCTGGAGCGTTGAGCTGAAAACAACAGAATGAAATTCAATAGGGATAAATGCCAAGTTCTACATCTAGTAAAAAGAAACCAAATGCACAGTTACAAGATGGGGGATACTTGGCTCAGCAATACTAAAAGCAAGAAGGATCTTGGAATTGTTGTAGATCACAAGCTGAATATGAGCCAACAGTGTGATGTGGCTGCAAACAAAGCAAATGCTATTTTGGGCTGTATTAATAGAAGTATAACTTCCAAATCACGTGAGGTATTGGTTCTCCTCTATTCGGCACTGGTTAGGCCTCATCTTGAGTACTGCATCCAGTTCTGGGCACCACACTTCAAGAAGGATGCAGACAAGCTGGAGGGGGTTCAGAGGAGGGCAACGACGATGATCAGGGGTCTGGAAACAAAGCCTTATGAGGAGTTACTGAAAGAACTGGGCATGTTTAGCCTGCAGAAGAGAAGACTGAGGGGAGACATGATAGCACTCTTCAAGTATTTGTAAGGTTGTCACACAGAGGAGGGATTGGATCTCTTCTCGATCATCCCAGAGTGCAGGACAAGGAATAATGGACTCAAGTTACAGGAAGCTAGATTCCAGCTGGACATCAGGAAAAACATCCTGACTGTTAAAGCAGTATGACAATGGAATCAATTATCTAGGGAGGTAGTGGCCCTCCTGCACTAGAGGTCTTCAAGAGGCAGCTGGACAGCCATCTGTCAGGTATGCTTTAAGGTGGATTCCTGCACTGAACAGGGGGTTGGACTCGATGGCATTATAGACCCCTTCCAACTCTACTATTCTATGATTCTATGATTCTATTCTATTACATGGGGGTGCCAGTTAAAAGAACGGGAGGTTTTAGTATCAATAAATAATATATTGCAATTTATATGACAAATCTCAATGTCACATTCTGTAATACCATTCAGACTCACCTGGATTTGATTGTCTGGTTCTGATAAAAAAGGGGAGAATGCTGATTGAAGAGAGAGTTGCACAGAAAGAAAAAGTGGAGAAGTGAGATTACAAAACATACAAACCAGTTTTCTACAATAATATAACTGCTAAGCTGCTGTGTAGAAAACTGTATGATCATCACTTGCTATAAATACATGCAGCTGAAGGCCTCAATTGGCAGTAGGTCACACAACATATAGATATGACAAAATAGACATGTGCATTTGACACACATGTACACTGGGGTGGGGACAGATAACATGCAATTTCTTGCATGGAAAATATCTGTGTAGAAAATGCTATGTATGTGAAGATCCCCAAAAATAGCAGCTTAGAGAAAGAAAGGGAGAAACTATAAAGAGAGGAGGAAAACTACAGAGAGAGAAAGGGGGAAATTGTAGGAAGAGTTTCAACTTGAAGTTGGGTGTATATGACATTCTACAAATGCCATGCAATTCTTCAAAACAAGAAAGTTTGGATTGTACTATTTTATTGATTTATATATCTAGTTAGGGGGAAAACTGTACGAGATACTGGTTGATTTGATGAATATGAACCCAAAATGGAAGGTTATTGATCAATTTCACAATGTGACAAGATTCTACAGAACCACCACCATACAGGGTGGTAAAAAGTATGGCTCAGAACCATGAAATGAAGTTGTGAACTGAAGCAGATGGGGTGTTTTTTGTTTTAACATACTATTTACAAATTGGATTAAATCTCCTTCTGTGTTTTACACAGGCTCTAGGGCTTAAACAATTCTATGTTGCCAAGAAAATGTTAACAACTAGAAAAACCTCCTATACATTTACTTTATGCTTACAAGCCCAAGTTGTTATCCTGAAACATCTCTTTTAAAAAAAACCAAACATACTGAAATGTTTGAATTTTGCAGATGGGAGCAAAGAAAAGGTTAAAAGATGTTTTCAAAATAGAACGTTTTCTAGGTTTATCTTAACTGCCTTGTCTTGTTGCCAGCAACATCTGCATGCAAAACAGAGCCAGTGTGCGACAGGCCGGCACTCTTCATACATCAAAAGTGTATATGTGTCTGAATTTTTTTTTCTTAATGCTATGCTGACTTATATGAACTATTGCTTTAAACAGGATATTTTCTTCTCCAATCCAGCTAAGTGAGAGAGCACTATGCATACACACTTTGGAGTATCAGAGTTCCAAAGAAGCATTTTTGCAAAATACCTTGGTGATTAGCAAGTATGTGTCTATATTAGGACTGAGCCAAAATGCTCATGAAAAATGGGTAGCAATGTTGAGGAGTACCCAAAAAAAAGGTGCCATCTTTACAGCAGGTTTGCAGCCTCCTTGCAAAAAGAAGAAACACTTGCCTTCACTCTCTCACTGCATTAGATCCAAACCTAATTAGTTGTGATTTTATTTACTGATATTCAGAGATGTTATCATGTTAGGGCTAGTGTCACGATATCACCACTGTGTGCTCTCCAATTGGGTGGGAAACTTAATTCAGAAAGTAGGAAGTAGCAGCTTGGGGGACAGAATTTCATTCTTGCTTGCAAAACAAGCAAGCATGCCCTGTACTAACCTCCGAATGCAAGCATGAGCACATGTCCACTGAAATGATTCACAAACTGTCAAACACATGTCCACATTCATCTCATTCCTACTTCCAAGTTCGATTTGTGCAGATTTCCTCTGTAGACTAAATCAGCCCCATTTTAGCTTATGGAGGAGATTTGCACAAAACTCCTGTTTGATCGCTGCTTGATTTGCACATGTTTCCTGTTTGTACAGAGCGAGTAGCGAAAACAAATGCAAACAGAAATTGGCAAATGATGTTTGGAGAATCCTGGCAACGTCAAACATCACTTGTTCACCTATCCCTAGGGTAGAAAAACTAATGGTTATGAACTGAACATTCATAAAGCTGGGATGGAACTTAGAACATTGAAGCTATCAGAGGTGTAAAATTCTGGAATAGCCCACCTGCACCAACTATGACTGGGGAAAAATGATATAAATTTAATATTTTATTTCAGTACATTAGTGACTCCTCACTAGGAGTAATTTTCCTCCCACATGGGCTTCCCCTTTGCTTCTGGGTCACCAAGGACTTCACTTTTAGAAAGATGTGGAACAGATTTTTCCACATCATTATTTCCTACTGGAGAGAGCTGGTGGATGGGTTTTGTTTCAGGCTGAGGCTCTGTCATCCTATTTGAGCACAAGAAGAAATCTTTACCCAAGACAAATCATCTAACAACTGTGAAGGACTGGAGTCTTTCCCTATAAGATATTGCCTGACTCGGTTGCGGAGCTAATAACTATGTAGTCACATTGCCATGGTACACTTCATTTACTCCTTCATCTATTTTGGCTTCTTTGGTGTTTGAAAAGAGAGATTCTACCATGTGGGATTCGATATGGACAATATTCTGGTTTATTCCAGTCCTATTATTCCAGAACTATTCCCTAAATGTACTATCACATTGAATACCTTGTAAATACAAGCATCTTGCTCCTTGTGACTAGGTTCCAAAACTGAAGCTTTGTAGCTAGTTCTACAGTTCCTTTTTTCTCAGCTACAAAGATCGTCTCTACCACTATGCAAATCACAGGCAGCTGGCTCCAAAGCCACTAACCCCTGCAGGCTTTAGTTAGCAGCTGGTTGTAAGATATGCTCCAAGTTGTTATTTTCTACTGGGGCAGCCACTATTATGTCCAATAGTCTGATTAGAGGCAGATGCTCAGGGAAATTTCTAAAGCTGTTCATTTCTTCTGGGGATACCTGTTCTCCTTTAGACTGAGAGGAGCAGACAGACAGTGCTGCTAACAAATGCCAGGCACTACTGAAGAACACACTTTTCCTGGAGTCCATTTAGGTTCTCAGTCATGGGGAAAGAGGCCAGTGCTGGGCAAGCAGGGCACCTTTCCTGTTGCAGATTTGGTAGGCAGACGGGCACCTGGAGCTCAGCAGAGGTGAGGCATCCACAGATCAAAATGTGGGAAAGGAGAGGTCAGTCAAAGCAGCCCACAGGGCAAAACGGAACAGGTCAGAGGCGTCAGTCGAGAGAGAGGCTCTCATCTTTGCGGATGTCCTGTTGATGTGGATGTTGGAATCTGGTATGTCGTTGCTTTGCTTTGCTACCCCTTCCCTTCCATTTCACTTTGTTCACTTGTGAGCTAGGCTCTGTCTGCACTGCTGGCATGCAATACAGAACGTTTGAAGTGTGTGTTGGAGAAAAATAGATAGATTTGTGGCTTGGGCTGGCTGGCATATCTCTTAGAGACACAACTCAGATAGCTGTAGCTGAACCCTGAGAGGATGGCATGCCACACAGTGCCTTTCAAGAGTGTCTCAGAATCAAGTGTTGGTGCAGGTGTTGGCTGGTTGGAGGCTTTGGCTGGCATCAGTTTCAGACAGGGTTACAACTCAGAGATGGCTGTAGCTTAGCCCTGAGAGGCTGGCGTGCCACACAGAGCCTTTCAAGAGCGTCTCAGAATCAAGTGTTGGTGCAGGTGTTGGCTGGTTGGAGGCTTTGGCTGGCATCAGTTTCAGATAGAATTACAACTCAGAGATGGCTGTAGATTAGCCCTGAGAGGCTGGCGTGCCACACAGAGCCTTTTAAGAGCATCTCAAAGTCCAGTGTTGGTGCAGACAGAGGTGGCTGGCAGCAGAGGATTTTTTTAAAAAAACAAGAGTCACCAGTGACCAAGCTATAAGCTGGCACCCTACCCCCAGCCACAGGGTATAAGTGCACAGCCTGGCTGAACTGTTGGGAGACTTTGGCAGAGAGAGAGAGAGAGGGGGGGGATTGTTTGAGGCTGGAAGCTGGAGACGTCAGCTGGCTGGCATAAGGCAGAGAGAAGCTGAAGGCAACCCAGATTCACCTGTAGCTTGGCCTTGAGAGAGTGTTTTAAGAGTGCATCAGAGTCAAGCAGGTGTGCAGGAGGAGAGGAGGTGGAGGTGGCTGGTGGCAGAGTTTTTTAAAGTAAGAGTCATCAGACATGACCAAACAATAAGTAATATCCCTGGCCACAAGTGTGCAGCCCGGCTGGACCATCGGGAGACTTTGGCAGAGAAAGAGAGAGGGAGATCGTTTGAGGCTGGAGGCTTTGGTTTGGCTGCAATGACTTAGAGAGAGACAACAGAGACAACAACCCAGAGACACTTGCTGTAACTTAGCCCTACGGTGCTGGCAGGCAATGCAGGGCATTAGAAAGAGGTTCTCAGAGTCACATGTTTGTGCAGGAAGTAGACAGGAGTTAAAAATCTGTATGTGAGAAGTGGTGTCAATGTGCAAGCCTTGAGAAACTAATGTGTATAAGTGAGAAGTGTGAATGGGCGAAGTACTGTCTGTCACTCATAACACCCACCATAATGTTAGTGTAGAGAAAATTGTGACAATCATACACAGGTTAAAAAAATTGAAATTTAAAAATAAAAAAGCCAGCCAGCCGGCAGCAAGCCCTGTTAAAAGCAGCAACAGTTTGCAGCGGAGTGAGGATACAGTCAGAAAAGATATTTGAGGGACGGGGAGAATGTATCACACAGAGTATAGCAAAAGCTTCAAAGTACAGCAAAAGTTACAAAAGTAGGAGTAAGTGAAGTTAATTTCAGATACGTTGTTCTTCATTTCAGTGATTTTAACATTAAGATGTTATGTAGAACAGATTTGTCTTAATTGTGTGCTGTAAAATCAGATATAAGACCTTGGGAGCCAACCATGTTGTCCTCCTTTTTGGTTTATAAAATATGATTGCCCTACATTTGCATCAAACAGATAAAAAAGTGCATCCTTCTTCCATATCTGGGATCTTTTTCAGATTGGAGCCCAGGATGTGTTGAAGAGACCTGGTTCAACATAGTAACCCAGGAAGCAGAAGGCAAAGCAACAGATTCTGCAGAATCATAGTAGTATGGCTAAAAAGTTAAGGAGGGCTCACAGACTTAACTTCCATTACCCCTCATTTTGTCCTCCTTGTGAGAGCTTCTGTGAAGTTGCAGGGAAAATTGCATTCCTGTCTCCAGCAACAATCTATGTACTCAGTGCTCTGACATTGTAAATTTATATGGCTAGGTCTAATGCCCTAAATTGGCATCCATAAATGAGGGGGAAAGAGAATAGAAAATAAGATGTAGTAAGGCCAATAATAAAGTTTATCAAAAGGTAAGATGCACCAACAAAATAGCCTAGGACTGAAGAACGAGGCTATTTCTTGATTTTTCTTTGGTTTGCCCTTCCCAAGAGACTACCAATGGCATTGCAAGAGAACATTCATGACCAGCACAACCCCTACCCCAATGCGCAGGAAGGATGCAAACTATGGACATTTCATAACATAGCCGAAGAGAATTGTGCTTTCTAAAATGGATTTGGGAGGAGGGAATTATTTCATCTATAGGAGTACAGTTCAAAGCAGGACATGTATGAATAGAGTTTGTTCATATCTCTTCTAGAATTCATCAATGTTTCCCCCAACACCTGATGGTGGGTGGCATGTATTCAGTCCTTTAAGTTAAGACATGCTGAGAATATCCATAGAAGACTGGGTCCACTACAAGCAGGAAGGCAACTAGAAGAGGAGATATCTGCATAATACCATAGTTACATTACTTCTTGAGATTTGCAAGTGACTAAATTAATTCCTCTTTCTACTAAGATAGACAACATCTAACCTCCTCTCCCTGCGGGGTACTAAAGCTCTTTCCATTATAAAACTGAGACGTTACATTCTTAGAGCTGTGTGTTTTTCTGGTAATTACATTTGCCCTCGTAGTTGCACAAAGTAGAGCAACTTGGGATTCAGGGTTTTCTTGCTGTCTTGTTATCTAAATACTTGAACCAGCAGGACTGAATAAAGCTCCGCGGAGGGTGTTAAAAAGACAAAAATATCTTGAGAATTTGTGGAGGATGATATTAGCACTGCCAGTTTCTCTGCTCCTTTGCAGTTATATGTTGGGTAGGCTCAGAAAGAAGAAGCTTATCTATTTTTCATTAAGAAAAGTCAAAGAGGGAGGTCTAGAGAAGTACTGCTGCTATGCTTTTTTCAAGCACTTTCCTTACCCACATCCCACTGAATCACTTCCCTGAAAATGGGCCTGCTAATGTGGCTTCATTTTTATAAAATTATTTGCAGGAATTATTCCCTTCAGTGAGCAATAAACTCTCATAATGTATGTGTCATCAATTAAGGAGGGTTATATTATGAAAGTAGGGACTGGGCAAAGCAAATGTGATGGAAATTTACCTGGACACTCCCACCCTCATGGGAGCTGCAGGTAACACATTTTAGAATTTGCTCTTCAGCCTTGTGACTGCCACTAGGGCTCAGAAAATAATTTGTGGGCAAATGGTGAATTCTAGGATTAGTTTGTATCTGCTCTCACTATCATAGTCTTCTCATCCCAGCACCAATAACCTCAGAAATGTTTTCAAATGGAGAAAAAAACATAATTCCATCAAAGGTTTTTGTTTGTTTTTAAAGAATTTTATTTTCCATGTTAAGCCCTCTGGTTCAGCATGCCTGACATCCACAAGCCAAAAAGGGACAGCAAATTCCTGATAGTCGAAGCAGCAGACTGGAAACATACTGGATCAACCTAGGTAATACTGAAGCATAGACCAAAGAGTGACTGTAGTGCAAGACCCCCGAGAAAAACTAGCCAATTTCTTTCCACCCATTATATTTTAGTACAATAGCACAAAACTAGCTATGGAAAAAAGGACCTTCAAGGTTTCAGGATGAAGACATCATGAGTGAAATAAATGTTGGTTGTTACTCAAAGGGACTTAACCTTGCTAACTTGCTATGTGTCTACACAAGCCTATTTTAGGGGATCAATTACCCTTATTCAAAATGCATCCAGTCCCCCAGTCACATGCACAGTTTGCACAGAAGAGATATATTCCTGTCCAGCCAAACTGTAGACTGGGATTACTGCAGGACTAGCACATCCTGCAGAGTTTGCAGGGTGGGTTTCACACTTTTTACCTGAGAATTACAGTTCCTAATTTTCCCAATTTCTTGCACTTCTAAATGAATATATCAATTGCTCAACTGAGAACATGAGAACCCCCTAAGCACATGTGCCCCAAGATTCAAAAAGAAAGATAGGGATAGCGAAAAAGGTCTTAATGGAGCATTTATAAAGCCGTTTAGGGGTTTTGGAGTGGGGTTGGTTGGTTTTAATAAAGTAGGCCTCAGCTGCAACATCCTGGTTATATATTTTATCTGTGATGCTCACAGTGCAATTAGTTTATGTCACCTGCTCCTTCCCACACTTTTCCTTTGAAGTGCATTTCTTTTTTCTTGAGTCTGAACATGGGATAAATGGACTATCCTTTAAGTTTCATGGACATGGTTGGGATATCAACTACCATCCTAAGTAAATATTGGCTCAATCCAGACGACACAATAGTCAATGGTGGGTTGACTAACCCTAACCCTAGGGGGTACTCCCCAAACAATATGGTAATAAATAATCAACTGTGGTGTGGATTAGGATCAGCGCTGAGTTGACTATGGCAGCATTGGAATGACACAATAGTCAAAACAACTGACGATTGTTTCCCCTACACCAGTTGTTTATTGTGTCATCCGAATTGAGCCATTGTGTGTGAGTGTGGTGGTGGTGGAGAACTCTCAGAAGAGTAGTACTATAGAAAATTTGCACAAATATAGACTGATTGAGCAAGTAAACAGCAAGAAGGAGGAATCAAACAGAAGACAATTGGAAGAACTGTACAAAGATAGGGTCTGCTCTGGCTATCCAGGAAGTTGTCTATGCATATTAGCTTCCTCTGTAAATTGAAGACTAGCCATATACTACATGCAGACATGTATACAGAGTTCCCACTGCTCCTTTTCTTTTTCTAAAGAATTTGTTTTTAAAAGAAGCACTATATTCTTTTGTATTTGTAGTGTTCAAGGCACTTCATGTTTATTATTTTGGCTATCTTACAATCCTGTGAGGCAAGTCAGTATTATAATATCCCATATTGCAGATGGGGGTGACTGAGGCTCTGAGAGGGTCTTGCCTAAAACCACCTAATGAGTTCATGGCAGAGGCAAGTTCCAAACCAGAGGCTTCCTGATTCATAGATACTTGAACTCATTAACACACGTTTATGAGTGATGTGTAGTTAGCCCCCAGGGCAGGAAAAACTTGAAACATCTTCAATTAACCTTGATTTGAAGAACTAAAACTCAGGAGTCACATGTATTATGCTGATTCTGCAAGTCACCTCACTTTAAGGTGAACTGTGCCCTGAAAACAAAATCTCAGTCTTGTGTAACTAACTCCCCATACCAGGGATCAATATTGCAACATTCCACAAGGCTTGAATACCCTGTATGCAGTAAAGATAACCAAAAAGGTTTGTAAAGGTAGGAAAGACAAACCATTTGGAGGTGAAAACTGTTGTAAGGGGAGATCTCTACACTTTATGCTCCAAGAACAGGTATGTGAAAATTATAAAGAACAATGAATCAGAATGGAGATCTTCCCAGATGCTCTGAATATCTAAGTGGAGGCCGAGAGGAAAAGGAAGAGGGCAGATGTAGACCCTACAATGCTCCATTTCACCATGTTTCTTTGTTTGCCCCACCCAAACAGGAATGCAGTTATTCAATCTCCAACACCATTGCACAAGGGATAGGTAGGGTTACCACAATGTGAAGTGTTTCTGCCCAAATATAAGTTGGTTAGGCCTGAAGTGAACACTCCCATTGAGCAACTCAGACCCATCAGGTTACATTTGCTCCTGAGAAGGACAGGGAGAGGACAAGGAATAATAATTCTATTGTGAAAAATAATAAAAAGACATCTAACTAAACAAGGATCTTTAGTCAGCAACAGGGAAGCTTGCAAGGTTGCGGCAGAGCCTTTTGAAGATGGTGCTATGCACAGTTCCTAGTTCCAAGCAACAAGGTAGTTCCTAAACTTTCACCTTCACATATCCTAAGAATAAATGTAAGAATAAAGTAAGGTCTGAAAGACTTCGTGTCAGAACCTACTTCTAATCTCTCAAAAGTAGAGAAGTTTTTTTAAAAAGGCATAACCTGGAATGCATACACTCATATAATCACACACAATATGAAAATGATTTTGTTTATGAAATCATCAGTGCATAGATGCTTTTTTTCCCACAGTGCAGGTAACTGGCAGGAGTAGATACTTAGTTCTTTGCCTTTCAGAGGAAATCCAGAGGTTGAAAGGGATATGTGTACACCACATCCTCCAAGGATAAGACTCTAAACAGTCCACAATGTCCTTTATCTACATCAACTTACAATGAATTTTGTAGGTATAGATTACTGAAGGGAATGCATTTCTGTTCTCAATTGTAGTATGCCATCTAACACTTGCTAAGAATTTAAAGTTTTGAGGAACATAGGAACGAAGGAAACTGCCTGATATTGAGTCAGACCACTGGTCCATCTAGCCCAGTATTGTTGACACTGACTGGCAGTGTCTCTACTGGGTTTCAGACAGGGATTTTTCCAGCCATACCTGGAGATGCCAGGGATTGAACCTGGATGCAAAGCATGTGGTCTGCCATTAAGCTACAGCTCCTCCCTTGAGCACACTTCCTTTCCCCAGCTATCCTTCTGAAGGAGGACATTATGGTGCAAAACTGCACCAGCACTTCCAACAGTATCTACTGGAAGCCTGTATAGTTTTGTGGACCTATGCTTGTCTATTGCTGTGTGGGAAGAGCAATGCTGCCAGGTTTCCTGCCTCCCCCACTTGTAAATCATATCATCATTTATATAGGCCAATCACTTAGATAAGCTGACAGTTGTCTATTTATCCATACAGGGGCCACAGGAATTGCTTCAGTCTTGATTTGAAATGCAGAGCAGAGTTCTTCAGACAACTGTTCCACCCACAACACCAGTTTCAATAAAGTGGAAGACAAAAGGTGAGTGCCGAACTGGATGCAGCTTCAGTGTGTTAAAGGAGGAGTCTAGGGTTTCGGTGTTTGTGTGTGTGTGTGTGTGTGTGTGTGTGCGTGCGTGCGCGTGTGTATGTTTAACACCACCCTCAACTACTCGTACATTCCTGTGGTTGATGTTGGGAAATTCTTGCCTTATGTTTACACGAATGCATGTTGTGAACTTTTGGAACTAAATAACAGGCTCCCTAAACTTTAAATTTGGATTAATTAGCATGGATTTGCAGGGTGTTTTGCTGCATTGAACTGAGCGTTAAGCTACACTAACTGCCATTCTGCATGAAGCTGCTGGGCTAATTTGTGTGCCTGACATTTTGGTCAGCATTTAGCCATGAACAGACAAACTAAATAGGGCACAAACCTGACTGTTAATCTAATTCCACTAGCTTCAGTGCAGTCCTCTCTACAATTCCAAGAAAGCAGGAGTTGTGGGAGCTGTTTTGTTGTTGTTGTTGTTGGCCCGAGAGCTAGATTCCATTTTGGAGAATCTCTTGGGAGTCACATTCCCATAGTGGTGCACGAAAGGAAATAGTAGGTGGGTCTGAAAACATCAACCCACCCCCAAATTCCATTATCAATTTATAGTAGGAATCCGGTCTACTCAGATGTAAGTATAAGCAGCATGACTACCTGCAAATAAGCAGGAAAAGCCTGAATGACTACTCAGAAGTAGGACAAGCAGGACAAGGCTCAGAAGGAAGCAGGGCTAAATCAATCAGCAGCTTCATTCCCGGCCCTGCCCAGAGTGGAAAGCTCTCATCTCCAATCAGCAGCTGATCAGAGATAAGGGTTTCTCCCTGCATGGCAGGTGGGGCAGGGCTAGGGGAAGAAATTGCTGGGCTGCTTGGGTAACACAAGGTTCCCTATCCCTACAATAAAATAACTGATAATTAAATATAAGAGGATGACAATTATGAGAAGGAATTACTCTAGAGATTAGGAACAGCCCAGACATAGGTGAGATTTTATATACAGCTCACAAGGCATAGTCAAGAACCTTGCTAAAGTGAAGCTGGTCTGGCTCTGGATTAGTGCCTGGGTGGGAAACTCCCTGGGAAACTTATGAATACTGCCTTCAGTTACATAGTGGAAGATGTAATAATGCTTATGTACATACTGACCCAGCAATCCTGGGTGTAACCTGAAACCTACATAACACCAAGTAGAACTTAATCTAATTAAATACGCTATCTCATCCTTTACTTCATCTTAAGACTCTGACTAAATGCTGTCTTTGTGGCTTCAAGATCCAGCCAGGTTTTTTTTCCTCTCCCCACCCCCTGCTTTGTTTAACATCCAGTCTGATGAAGAGTTCTGGAGGACTCAAAAGCTTGCTTACTGTTTTGTGACATTTTTATCGGTCCTAATTTTGGTAAATATTTTAAATAACATTTCCATCTTGATTAGCCCAATACACTACACAGGCTCTCTGCAGAATTTCACTGTCATGATAATAGCACCATGAGTTTAGGTAACTTCTCTAAGAATATTTGGCTTTAATTCCTAAACCTGCTTCTTATGCTTTTTGTTACCCAAGACACAAATACATGGCTTTGGGATATTCCTCTCTATGTTTTAGTTCTTTTTCATATCTACCGTATTTTCCGGCGTATAAGATGACTTTTTAACCCAGGAAAATCTTCTCAAAAGTCGGGGGTCGTCTTATACGGCGGGTGCTGAAACTCCCGGTACCCCCCGCCCCCCCAAAACAACCCCCCCCGCCCGCGCTGCCCGCCCGCCCCGCGCCCCCTCCTCCCTGCCCCCTGCTTACCTTGCAGGGACGTCCGCTCCCGACCGGCGCCGGCTGCTACTGCCAGCGGGCTTCGCGGCCTGCCAGGTGATGTCATCACCCGGCGCACCACTCTGGAGCAGCCAAAGCCCACTGGCAGTAGCAGCCGGCGCCGGACGGGAACGGACGTCCCTGCAAGGTAAGCGCGCCCCCCTCCCCCTGCCCCCCCTCCCCCTGCCCCCTGCTTACCTTTCAGGGACGTCCGCTCCCATCCGGCGCCGTCTGCTACTGCCAGCGGGCTTTGCGACCTGCTCCAGGGTGGCGCGCCGGGTGATGACATCACCCGGCGCGCCACTCTGGAGCAGGCCGAAGCCTGCTGGCAGTAGCAGACGGCGCCGGACGGGAGCGGACGTCCCTGAAAGGTAAGACCACCGCTCCGTGCGCCCCCTCCTCCCCTCCGCGCGCCCCCTGCTTACCTTTCAGGCACGTCCGCTCCCGTCCGGCGCCGGTTGCTACTGCCAGCGGGCTTTGCGGCCTGCTCTAGAGTGGCGCGCTGGGTGATGTCATCACCCGGTGCGCCACCCTGGAGCAGGCCGCGAAGCCCGCTGGCAGTAGCAGCCGGCGCCGGACGGGAGCGGACGTCCCTGAAAGGTAAGCGCGCCGCCGCCCCCTCCCCCCTGCCCCCCTCCCCTGCCCCCTGGAAAGAAGTGGAAAGAAGTGACTTAACTTTGGAAAGAAGTGGAAAGAAGTAACTTTGGTGTGCGTTGGAAGAGGGGTAGTCTTATACGGTGAATATATCCCAAACTCTATATTTTAACTGGAAAAGTTGGGGGTCGTCTTATACGCCCAGTCGTCTTATATGCCGGAAAATACGGTAGTCTAAAATACTCACTCAGTTACACACACACGTTCACACAACAACACCCCATAAACACCACTAGAATTATATGATATCTATCATTGTTATGATTTATAAGGTATCTGTTATTGTCAGAAAAAGCTGGGATTAAAGAATACAGCTGAACTAGCACTGGTTTGAAAGCCAAGTACACAGTCAGGATCTTTGGAAGATTAAGAGGACAAAGATTTCCAGCAACATACATCTATCTATCTATCTATCTATCTATCTATCTATCTATCTAATTCGTATCCTGCCTTTCTACCAAGAACAACGGCACTCAAGGTGGCTACTCTTCTGTGATATCAATTTCTCAATAACATTATTTGATGCAGGTCTGAAAAACAATGCACCTACAAAATTGAATTCCACATTGACCCTGTTCAAATCACATGCTATGCCACAGTGCTAAATATTATGGCTTACTGCATTGTGCGAACCATTCCTAATCATGGTAGCTACATAATCACAGTTTAAACATGCTCACTAACCATTTGCTGCAAAAAGTTTAGCGGCCTTACCATGGCATAGTGTGTCGTCTGAACAGGTCCACTCTGTGGTAAGTGGTCATAAAATGGGAAGGAAAAAGCTTCCCAAGAAAGCGGTCCGATCTTAGATACATCTGAGAGCAGGAAGGATACAAACACTAAATATTTTTAAACTTTTTAAACTTCCTTACAAAGTCTTGTTGGCTCTCTTCAGGTATCTATTAGCTGGGTAATAATCAAAGTCCAATGAAGGATGTAACATTAAAACATGGGTAACATTTTGACCTCACCTTTATTAAAATTTGGTTGACCAAATAAAATTGTTCAATGTGCTTTATCAAGTTTGTGAGCTGCCAGTTGGCTATCTTTGTAATGGGCTAACATTTTTTATTTATACAGAGTTAAGAGTTGCTGGCGATATTACCCTTTCTATTCAAAATTCAGTTTGGAAAATGCTAGTTAGTAAATGGTTAGTGAATGGTTTTACTAAGATAGGAAAAGAAATACATACAGAATAATTCAGTATAGAGTTTTTTCCTTATTAAAACAATTTCTTTTCATGGTAAATACATCTCATTTGCTTAACGCTTGTTTCTTTTGCTAAATTTTTGTGTTATCTACTGATCTTGCTTTGGCTGCAGTTTATACGGAGACTTGGTTTGTGTGTAACACCAATTCATGGGTTAAACAATCCATGGATTGGTGGGACCATATAGGAGAGCATACGCACACTGCTTCCTACCTACTCATCACTTCTGTTTTGCATCTGCTTTATTAAACAACCCAGGAAAAGGGCATTCCTGGGTTGTTAATCGTGGTGTCTGAACCTGGCATTCTGAGTTGATTTGGATTAAACAATCCAGAGTTTTAACTCAACAAATCATGGGTTCAAATGGTGAGCTGGTTCAACCTGTGGGTTGGTTCAAATTGTGGGTTGTTAAACCCTCAGCAACCCAAAGTACTGGGTTTGGATGTCACAACTATCAACCCAAGAATGGGGCATTCATGGACTGTTTAGCAAATTAGGTGCAAAGTGGAAGTGATGAGCAGGCAGGAGACAGTATGCTAGCTCATGCTCAACCTTGACAATCTGTTAAATGTGAACTGGGCCAGAGATTAAAGCTGAGACTGCATTGGGACATTGGTGCTCAGATGTCAGTAGTCCAGTATAACTTCCAACCTGATTTTGTTTTTATCTGGCTGAACTGTTAATTCTATGGACCTGCCAATGGCCTGACTCCAAACGTACCTATGTATGTTGTACCTGTTCTGTTTGATCTTACTTGATAATTTTGGAACATTGACACTGTACAATTGGGTGTGTTTTTAATCTATTTTTTACTTTCATTTGTTGTTGATTGCTCAACATAGTTTTAAATTAATTCTTGTTTGAAGTGTTTTTAAAAATTATTGTATTATTATTATTATTATTATTATTATTATTAATCAGCTTGAGAATTATGGTTGAAAAGCAGTACACAAATATTGTAATAGATCATTAATAGGCATTCTGAATGAAACTTCCTAAATACTAAAGACAAGCCCCATTGCTTCTAAAGTTTAGGAAGCATGATTTAGCTTCAGAAGCAGAATAGAGTCAGCAGCAATGCAAGAACTGAGAAGGAACTTGACCAGTCATCAAGTAGGCTTGGGAGATAAATCTAAGAAAGTTTTGGTTCCTTGCCTTACATCCAATCCCAATGGATTATGAGAGGAAGGCTAGCCAAATGATTAAAGATTTGATCTAAATATTCATCCCATTCTTTTCTAGGTGGCATTCTTTCCGTGGAATGCTTCCAAGGTAGGCCTGACTGGGCTCACTCACTCTAGGCTTTTAGGAGGTTAGTTAAAAACTTCCCTTTCCAGAAAGTCTGGGCTGTGAGGAAGTTGCAGTTTTATGACTGAAGTTAAAGCATTTTTTAAAAAAATAATCATGCCACATGTGTGAATTAGCCTGCCAATGCCAAGATATCTTTGCTATCAACAGCAACTGTTTTGTAAATGGCCACTGTTAACAAAGTAATTGTCACTGTCTATACTTTCTGCATTTCATTTCCCTCTGACCACAACTGGTTCGCAAGGAAGGACAACCCAGAGTACGAGTTGAGTATGGGCTGAGTATGGGTTGTTGTTGAATTGTGGATTGTTGTTGAATCATGGGTTGTCGTGACGTGCAAACTCTGCATTATAGTTTAGCTATGGGTTGTTAGCCACAAATAACCCTGAGTTCACAACCCAACAACAAAGCATGGGTTCCCTTCCTGGGTTGTTCATAGTTAACAACCCATAATTAAATCATAGTGGAGGTTTCACACATAATGACAACCCATGAATCAACAAAAACCTATGATTCAATGACAATCCATACTCAACCCATACTCTGGGTTGTCATTGACCTGGTTCGCATGATCAAAATAAGCCACTATGGCTTATTTGAATCACAGTGTGTGATGGTCATGATTTTCATAATCACTGCTTGGACGCAGCTTGTCATGTCATCTGAATCTGATCACTATAGCTTGTTGGAGGGGGGAAATAGCCCTCCAATAACAGTCCATGGGCACATGCTGTGATTTAAATAAGCCACGGTGGCTTATTTTGATCATGCGAACTAGCCCAATATATGTGAACGAGGTCCCTGTTTAAAATCCCAATAACATTCCTGCACTGCCCATATATACCTGGAAACCATTTGATGGATTTCATGAAGTGGACTGTACTCCACAAAAGCTTATGACATAATAAATATGTTAGTCTTTAAGATGCCTAACCCTAACCCTACCCCTCTTGAAACTTTTTCATTGATTATTTTATTTTATTTTCATTGATTATTTTAAATTATCTTTTGTATTGCTCCTTTGATTTTTAAACATTATTGTAAGCTGCCCTGGGGCTTGAAGATGTGAAAAACGGAAGAAATAAATAACAACATGGACGCACTGCTCCCAATGAACTGCCAATGAGGCACAGTGTTCATGAGACCTTGCACTGTGGCCACATTATAATTTGCTTTGCAATCCCCCCTCTATGCACACACACTTCAAAAATAAAAGTAATATTTAGTGGAGCTCATAGTGAAATGCAGAATGTTGTCCTGAATATGCACTCATACTTTCACTCCAAAAATCTCATCAGGATGTAACACTAAGCTATAGTTTAGTATTATATGAATGAACCAGTCTCAGGTGCTCCACTTTCCGGTCTCTTCCTCCAGTGTACTATTTTCAATTAACAGTGATTTAGTGTTACAGCCAAACCCTACACTGTGGTTAATTTAACTATGGCTTATTAGGGGGAAAAACAGCTTCATAAATCATAATTTGAAGTTAACTTGTTTTAGTAAATCATAGTGATCCACAGTTTCTTTAGGATTGGAAGTATTGCTAAAGTGCTATTAGTTAAAGCAGAAGTGAAAGCCTCCAATATCCTCCTTGCTGCTGAGAAAGGTGGTGGGAACGCATGAGCCCAAGGCTCATTAATGTAATGCTAAATAATAGTTTGGCTTGTTTGGATATAAACTAATGTCTCAGTCATCAAAGGAAATGCTGCATTGTGTTTTACATCCTTCCTAGCACTCTTTAAAATGGCTGCTCATACTTGCAACATAGACCAGTGTCCTTAACATGGACATAAATGTTTTTTGTTTTTAAGGGAGAGTTTGGATTTTGCATTTTCCTTTCCCTGTTTGAAAACAGGTGTTGAGGTTGAGCTGGTATTTGAACTTACAACAGAATTGTGCCCTAAATGTATGTACCAAGTTTACCCTCTTTTTCAATGTTCAGTTGACTTACTGCATTGCAAACAAATCAAATGCCAAATGGGAGAATTATACCAAAGGCTTCATTTTGCTCAGCCAACAAAAAGAAATTCAAATGTCCTGAGCTAAGTAAAAAGAGCTATAGGTTTTCCTTTCTTTTTAAAGCTGTTTGTTTAAGAACATAAGAAGAGCCATGCTAGATCAGAATAAGGGGCCATCTAGTCCAGCACTCTCTTCACGCAGTGGCCAACCAGCTGTCAACCAGGGACCCACAAGCAGGACATGATGCAACAGCACCATCCAACCCATGTTCCCCAGCAACTGGTGTATATAGGCTTATATAGGTTTAGGAACAAAGCTTGGAATATCCCCGAGGAAGCCAGGCCTTTGTTTGCTAGGGCTACAGCCTTTAGTTTTAGTGAGACAAAATAAACTCAGAAACCAGTTATAAACTGAAATAAAACAGGAGAGGTACAGAAAAATGGCATGTTTAGTGATACACAAGATTCAGCTTGATGACTAAGAGCTTTGAAATTAGGCACCAGCATGAGATAAACTCATGCCTTTGTAATGAACAGATGCATCAGGGATTTAGATATTCAATGCAAGCTACTAAGCATGGACACTACTACCTCATTCCCTGAGAGCAGAAAAGAGAGACTAGAACATGAAGACAATAAGTATATTCAAGGAAGCACTTACATTATGCTAATAGTACTTAGCAATTTGATTATGTACTAATAGTACTTGGATTGTTGCCTTATCCAGAGTTAACAATGATTTGGCTGCTAAATGATAGAGTAAAATGCAGGTTGTTTTTCAATTCTTGGGTAGTTCAATTTTACTTATTTACTTTATTTAAGATATTTCTTTGCTGCCTTTCAGGTCCGAAGCCCTCTGAAGGTGGCTTATAAACAACAATAAAACATATAACCATTAAGATATTAAAAGCAATAAAAGCATAAACACAATAAAAACAGAAATAAAAACCACAATAAAAATAGAAATAAAAACCAACAGCAAGAATAGCAACAACAGCAATCATACCAGGAGAAGGCCAAGTTAAGGTAGTAGTTTTCATGCCTCCAATGATGGAGTATGGCAAACTTGGCGCCACTGCAGAGAAGGCCCTCTCATGTGTATTCGCCCACCTAATTGCTTTCACAGATGAGCAGATGAGAAGGGCCTCTCTTGCTGATCTTAAAGTGTGGGATTGCTGATATGGGTGAAGGCAGTCTTTAAAGTAATTTGGTCCCAAACCATTTAAAGCTTTAAATGTCAAAACCAGCAATTTAAATTGCACTTCAAAACACATTGGTAACCAGTGCCGCTGATGCAATATGGGCATTATATGATCAGGCAGCAACATTCTGCACCAGCTGAAGTTTCTGAACCATTTTCAAAGGCAGCCCTACAAACAGTGCATATCACTAGAGGACTCCTAGACTATGCCTTGGCCTTTTCATGGCAATCCCATCTAAGATAGGTGGCCTGAAGATCAAAACTCATCAGATAATAATTTTTCCATGCCAAAGGAATCCCTACTGGCTCCCCCACTGGCAGATCATTTCCTCTCAATCCAGCACAGAAAGCCAGGTTCCTGCCCCTTTCATCCCTCCCTCCCTGTATCCAAAATGCAGCATTGCAGTACTGGCATGTAAAGCAGCTGGGTTTTTTGACTACAAAGTCTGGAGCCAGGTGGAACAACCTATCAACAACCCACAATTCTGGGTTCACACATATCGACAACCCATAATTTAAAAAATCCAGAGTTTACAATCTAATATCAAACGATGGGTTCTCTTCCTAGGTTGTTCATGGTTAACAAACCATAGTTAGCTCATAGTTCCACAGTAGCACATAATGACAATCCACAATTGTTACATGCAAACCAGGTTAATGTATAGCAGGTCCATGTAAACCAGGTCCATACCACTTTCTGGAGGGAGTCAACTTGACAGCTCTGCCTTCTGCCTCTCCCTTTCATCCCCAATTGCTTACCTTGTGGCTGTGACTCATTCTTAAGTGTCTAAATCATCCACTTCCTCTTTATTGCAAGGCAAAGAGGATTAATTTTAAGCTATTTGAAAGGCTTATTAGTTTTGGGGTGCAAGACTGTATATTGTCGCGCTGGCTCTTCCCAGATAGTAGCAGGTAATTCATGTATGTGACTAAACAAAACTGTTAATAAGGTAATCTGTTAAGGAACTGCACAACCGAGAAAAATTAGTTGCCACTTGAGCACTATACTTTGCATATTTACATAATAATTATGATCCCTTCCCTGCCATTACCTCAAGAAAAGACTTGCAACCTTCGATCTTTTAGACACAGTTCACACATCATGGTGGCAATTCCTGGGTTTTACCCAGGAATCACCAGGGACAAGCAGGGCATTCCTGGGTTGTTAATTAGAAGCAGAAATGGTTAAACAACCCAGGAACTGCCAACATAACAGTGTCTCTATGGTTCTAAAGACAGCTTAACAGATAAAGCTTCCCCTCTACTCCTCAGCTGCAAGAATATGGGGGGGGGGAATATTTGCCAGATGCAAATGTACTAAGAAATTTCCCATTTCATTTTCAAATGAAAAGCATCACTAAAGTCTGTAGTATACAAGAGGCTGGGAGTTTCTTACATCTCTTCCTCCACTGGTATCTCTGGAACCCACTATAGTAAGATGTTCTGGGAGAAGGATGTTTCCAGTTCACAGAAAAGTTTTCCTTTCCTAAGCTATGCAGCTTTTAACCCTGATGATTCTTCAGATCCCCAAGGCAACTTAGTAGCCACATTGGTCCCTGTACCCTACTCAACCTCCAACGTCATCCCTGCACATTGTGTGTCAAGCACACCTCTACAATAAGCAGGCTCTTGAACGTGGCTGCACAGACATTGCTAAAGACAGCTTCCTGATGCTACAGGCAGTTTCTCCACAAACTGATCATTTTGGCAGACTACTGGTGAAAGCAGGCCGAGGGTTATTCTTGAGAGATGAAAACGTGCGGAAACTACTTATTTCTAAGGAAACCTTTGCCCTCATTTGGCTCCTTAACCAACATAAACCAGATGTTCAAGGAGAGCCCTCTGCTCATTTTTCTGCGGTGAGGAACTATCTTTGAATCGAACCCACTAACTAGCTTGTGCTCTTAGGTTGGCCTACTTATTTCAAAAGTGTCTGAGCTGAACTTGGCAGATTCTGTGTTTCAAAGTACCTTTTGCTGGCTCCTTTTCCAATAAAATAGATCAGGTAATGCTGACACTTCCAAACTAAAAGCATGGCTGACTCTGACATTTGCTAATTTATCCAGCCTACAACAAAATGTGTTCCATGTGCACAGTGCAGTGTATGAGTCAAGCAGCTAACAAAGGACAGAATGAAACATGAAAGTGAGTTCAAAAGTAACCTGAAGAAACATGGCTGCCTGGGGAAAAAAACCCTTATTAATTGCAATCACTAATTAAAACTCTCTGTTTATCTATGGGTTGTGTAGATTGTATTCTGTCAAGATATTGGGTACTTCTGGATGGACTAGCCAATTCCCAAAGATATCTCCCCCTAGCTTGTTTGAATTTATTAGCCATGACCATTGGGTTAATTTTTCAACCTTATTTCTAACAATAATCACTTGCTAGCAGGCAGCCTTCAAACAGATGTTCTTCCAACTCTATCATTTTCACTACATTCTGTTCTTATGTGGCACCAAGCTCCACATTTCTGCATAACATTTAAACTACTTCAACTGAATTTAATGGACATTCATACCTAGGCTATTTTGGGATGAGTTGTACTCTCAAGCCCATTTTGTTAAAACTAAGGTAGATGGGAAGGACAAAGTCTACAGAAACAGAGATGTGCAGGAAACGTAAGCATAACACTGAGAACAAAGTCCTGAATTCAAACAAATACTCATTAAATATCAAGAGTTCTTGTCCACAGAATAAAATTATCTTACCACTTTTTCCTTGTAAACAATGTACTTCAACCACTTGAAATCTTGCCACTTGAATCCTGCCAGCACAAACAGGGAATCCTTCTCATACTGCTCCGGTTTCTGGATGGCCCCTTCCGGGTACGTTATCCGCATTGTTGTCTTGCCACCAACATCCTTTTCAAAGCCTTTCACTGGAGCAGAGTTCAGCCTGCAAAGAGAACAAGACGATTTGTATTTATTTTTTTATTTTATTTTATTTATATAAATGTATTTATATAATTTCATAACATTTATACACTTGTGATCTCAGGCTGGGTGATAACAATCAAATAAATGCAAATTAAATTTAACAATAGAAACATACAACTATTGCTGCCAAACAATCAATATCCAAAGTCCTGATGGAAAGAAAAAACACACACGTTCTGTTGATGCCAAAAGGTATATAATATGGGAGCCAACTGCAGCTCAGAGTTGAGAGCATTCCACATCAGGGGTGCTATTGTCAAGAAGGCCATCTGATGAGTTATAGATTTTTAAACTTCTGCCAATGATAGCATCCTCAAAAGAGTCTCCCCACCTGACCTCAAAGCCAGATCAGAATTATATGGGGAAAGGTGTTTCTTCAGAAATCCCTTGGCCTGAAATGTTTAGAGCTTTATACATTAGCACTATCACCCTGAGTTTGGCCTTGTGACTGAAAGGCAACCAATGCAGATATTTAAGGGCCAATATAATATGGTCACTTACAGACATGTCCATTAATGCTTTGACCACTGCAAACTGCACCAGCTACAGTCTCCAGGCTGTCTTCAAGGGTAGCCTTATGTAGAACAGTAATTTAACTAGGAGATAACAAGTGTACAGATAATTGGTCCGGTTATCCCTGACCAGGATTGGATGTGACTGGTAAACCTGCTGGAATTGAAAAAGGGCACTCCTGTCCACTGAAGCCATCTAGGCTTCCAGTATCATAGTGGAATCCAGAAGCACTCCCAAGCTACACATCTGCTCCTTCCAGAGGAGTGCAACCCTGTGCAGAACAGGCAAAGTTCCTATTTCTTGCACCTGGGAACCACTATCCACAGTACTTCCATCTTGTCAACCACCCAAGAAGAGGATATTTGCGATAAGGCAATGGTTGTTGCAGTCCTATTTCAATTCAGTTGGTACTGCTCCTTCTTGCAGAGAGACAACCACTTCCTGAACCTATCCAGTCAATTCTCTCTGGCTCAAACTCACCAAGGGGAAGGGATTGAGAAGAGAAGGAAAACCAGTGCGTGATCAGAGTGAATGTAGGAAATTAAGAATTTCAGAGTTCATAGTATTTCCTGATCCTTCCACTGGCCTAAGAGAGAACCTAAGCACTCAGTAAAATGAAAAAGCCACTATTCTCAATAGAAACACAACGGAAATCACTAGTGCCCATTCTCATCCCTCTGCACATCTTATTTTCCTATACACTGAGCTGCTAATTGTAGTCATGAGGTACTGCTAGATTATCCTATAAGATAATGCTAGATGTCCAGAAACCAGAGCACCCCAAGGCTCCTGAAGATTTTCAGTGTCCAACCTTGTCTTAGAAAAGGAGCTCTTTCAATGCTTTGCACACTCCACTATGAAGTGGTATCACTGCAGTACCATCATTTTTTATGAGGGTCCAAACAGAAACACAATGTGTTTAATAATTTTATGATTTTTCCCTAGAGCCAGTGAGGAATCCCATCCTTACTTCCCCCACATTAAAAAAGAGCTTCAGCTATGAAGACATTAAAAATGCAGGGTGCAAAATGGTATGACTCAGGCTGTACATCCTGTTGCTTTGCTAAGAACCCAATTTTAAAATTAACTTGGAAAAGTTTCTTTCAGTGGATGCCTTAGAAAAACCTTGAAGCTTTCCCTTCTATTGCCTTATAAGCTGTCCCTAATCCTCAGCAGGGATTTCACAGTAAACAAATTTGGTACAGAAGCTGCAAGATGGCCTCACCCTACCCCTATAATCATTCTTCTTTGTGCACAAAGCAGGAGGACAGAGGTCATTACTTCCCTAAAACCTTATAGGCTGCACATAGCTCTGCAACAGCAGCTTCCAAGGATTAACAAGCGTAATAATAATATAATAATAATATTTATTTGTAGCCCGCCTCTCCCTTCGGATCGTAGGGTCAACCAGGAACGTCTAATGTACCATTTCAACTGCTACTGGTGACTAACTTTGGGCAAACTATACGAACATGACAAGTGTGCTATTGAGATGGTTTCAATGAAGCCAGAACAGTGGTTTGTGGTTTCAAGAAAGACAGTCATTCCTAACACTGAAGAAAAAATAAAGCACTGAAAGATTTAATAAGCTTATGAATAACTCCACCCTCTATTACATATAACAATATGAACTACAGCTGCTGAGAGCTCATCTAGATGTTGACATCTTATATAGGAAAAGAACCATATATCACCTCCTCCTCTCCCCTGTCCAGGCAACTCACCTGATAACAATGTCATAGTCATCAATTTTCAACCCCAGTGACTTGTTTGCCAGAATGCCACCATTCCCCACAATAACACATCGCCGGCAACTGAGACTGGAAAGGAAACACAGAGAAATGCATTTAGTTAAACAGCAAAATCCATGAGTGCAGAGCTGCTTCTAATCAAGATCTGATCCAGGCACTGCAAGAATAATCAGGAGGCTGTACTCTATTAATTCACAATAATAGACTGACACTTTATAGTACAGGGAGCATGGCAGCTGAAGCATCCAAGGCAGAAACTGTTCTTACCACTTCTTAGGCTCACTAGTTCAAAATAAAATCCTTGCATTTAAATACCTAACAAAAAGTTTCATTTCATAATGAAACAACAACTGTTAGGGGAAAGTTCCTGCTTTCCTATTAAGCAGTGAAACTGGGGGCAGATAATTCTCCTTTTGCTCATAAGATTAGTAACTGCTTAATCAAATGCTATTAATCAGGCAAAGCAGGGTATAATTATATGGCAGCCTTCCCAAACATGCAGGGACAGGAACCAATTACATGCTTAAGGTACATATCATTGACAACCCTTATGGAAAAAATGAGAGTAGAAAGGGTCAATAAATCTGAGAATAAGAAACACTGAGAGACTGAGCTGCTGTACTTCAGCAAAAGTTAGACAAAGCTGCAGCTGCCTGGTATTTTTTATGAACTCATAGGAGCTTCCCTCTGACACCAACACCCCACCCACCTTCTAAGCAGGGAGCATGAGGGCCATATGAGGCAAGCAGTCAGCATGTCCTGAGAGAATTACCCAGCTACAAAGCTCAGAGAAACATTGATGAGCCAAGTAGACTGTTAATTTAAAACAGTTTTAAAATCCCACTGAGATGGATGGTTGAGATTCTTTTCCTTTCATTTTACTGTTCATCTTGACATTAGACCTAGATCTCTCCTCTTGCATTTAAGCCCATTTCCTCTGCCTCTGCTTAGAGGCCTTGAAGATACACTTGACTTCAGTCCCTATCACACAAATGGCTACTTTATTTGAAAGCTATTATATTTGAGATCCAGTGTAGTGGTTATAGTGTCGACTAGGACTGGGGAGAGCCAGCTTCAAATCACCACACAGCCATAAAGCTCACTGAATGACCTTGGGCCAGGCACTTTCACTTAGCCTAACCCACCACAAAGGGTTGCTGTGAGGATAAAATGGGGTGGGGAGAGAAACCATATATGCCACTTTGATCTTGAACATAAATGTAATAAGCAGAGCTAGGATTGTCCTTTCCTTTGGCTGATTCCTCACAGAGCTTCAGAGCTTCATTTGGTAAGTTACATGCAAACTGACAGATCAGAGGTTGAAGGAAATGCCAGGCTGAGTAAAAACTACCTATGTAATAATGCTTGAGCCACTCCCTTAATTCTACTGCTCTCCTCACTTCCTCCTGCTCACTGCTCCGTAAAGTCTTTAAAAATGTTCTAGGAAGGACCTTGGGATACCATAATTACAAAGATGTGCAGAAAAACTGTTTGTCTCAAAGAAGCATCATAACTGGAACAGAAAGTACAACACAGTAGTAGGCTGCATGTAAAGCAGGCTACAGCTACATAAAGCAGTCACATCAGAAATAAGTCAGACAGAAATTTTCCTAGGCAAATGAGATGCTGATTTGGTTTTTGTTCATGAACAAGGAAAATACTTCCTGCTTCAACTGGAAATCACATACAATCACATCGTTTCAATGATGCTTCTAGTACGTACAGCAATTTACAATCTTGATTTAACACATCTTCACAGCCACACGGTTAAAAAAACAGATTATTCTTCCCATTTTAAGATAAGTAAATCAAAAGCTGCTTGACAACGACTTACCTAGATCACATATCTGGAAAAAGCTTGAAAAAGCATTTGGTAAAAATTGTCAGATTCCAGCGGCTGGGTTGAACCTATTCTATTCTGTAAAACTCCCTGTTGCTCTCCATAGCCTCCCATTTCTGTTCCCGCAGCCTTATTTCGTCACCTACAAGAACACTCCTTTGAGCCTTTCATTTTTCTTTCTCTTCCATCAATCCAATCTCTGCCAGTTGCAGTCAATTAATTCCCATTTTCTGTTACAACAGTGAGTCATTCCCTGTTTTTTTTCTAAATTCAGAATGTGGATTATTTTTTGTGAGACTCTCTAAATCCACTTACATTAGCTATAGAAACGTCAACATATAAGAGAACATTTGGCAGAATATAGTATGGCACTGGGAAGCAGTACAGAGCTCAGTAGAAGAAAAGGAGAAAAAAAGACGATATCAAGAACTTGGTGCCAAGCTAGCATTAGATAGCAAGAATTTAGTGCTCAGTTCCACCATGTGCCACTAGGTTTGCCCAGAATCACAAAACTGAGGTGTGTTCTACATTAAGACTCCTAAAAACCAAAAGGGAGGCACCCAAACGAGGCGAGATGTAAAAAGAGAGCGTACTCTCAAACGTGCCAAAGGGAAACTTCTTTGAACCCAACATGTTTCAGAGACAAAAGCTCCTTTGTCAGGGGCAGTCTTATAAAATGCAAATGCTGAAAACAGGCTAAGCCAGTTACAAATGTGGTGGTTATCTTTCATATACCATCAAGGCCAAAAGAAGTTGTCCCTGATGGAGATGTAAAATTTCTGAAATGTTTGAGACAATTAAAAAAAAAAATTTCCGCCCACCCACCCCCATTTTAGAAAAATTAAAAAATAAGCAATACTTATTTTTTAGTGCTCTTTACTGATCTAAAATCACTTTGTTGCTTTAAGACAGTCTTTCCCAAACTGGTACCCTCCAGATATTTTGGACTTCAGCTCCCATCAAGCTTCAGGCACCAGGGCCAACGGTCAGGAATGCTGGGCACTGTGGTCCAAAACATCAGGAGGGCAACAGGTTGGGGAGGGCTGTTTTATGCATAATTATTATTATTATATTTTAAATGTAAACTCAGTTAGAACTTCATTAAACTGCCACAGCATCAGAAACACATTGTAGAACTAAACCCAAATGGTCAAGAATGCATATTTACTGTCAAGAATGCACAATGGTGACTCTACTCACATGTTGGGAAACTGAGCATAAATATCCATCAGTAAAATATACTTTAGATCAATAGTTTTAAGCAGGAATGAAAGAAATAACTATGCTGGGAATCTTACAGAGAGGATTAAAAAACATTTTCCACCATGGCTTCAATATTTCACCTCTCTAGTCTTTCTATAAAAGTGTTTTTGTCACATAGTTTTTAGAAATCATTTTGTGGGGTAATATATAATTGTATTAAATTCCAAAAGAAAGTATTTCAAAATCCAAAACTGTTCAATTCTCCCAATTTTTCAGAAAAAAACAAAACAAAAACAGTCCTTGGGAAAAACTCTGGAACAACATGCTTTTTTCCAGGCCTTTACATCTCTAGCCCCTGATGAAGGAGCTTTTGATTCTGAAATGTGTTGGGTTCAAATAAAGACATTTCTCTTTGGTAACTTTGAGAATACATTTTCTATTTGCATTTCACCTACATTTAAGACCAGCACATCATCATCATCATCATCATCATCATCATCATCATCATCATCATAATAGAAAAAATAGGAAAAAAAGAAAAACGGGTACAAAAAGCACTTCATGGGAAGCACTACAATATAATACAGAACCCACAAATAAACAAACAACAATCGTACGAATGGCTCAAGAAGGGTGTCCTATGTCCAGAAACAGAAGGATTCCTAATAGCTATAAAGGATCAAGTTATAGCAACCAAGAACTACCAAAAACACATCATAAAAGATAAAACTGTAAGAACAGACCTATGCAGGAAATGCCATCAGTTCCAAGAAATGATAGACCATATAACAGGAGGATGTAAAATTCTGGCAGGAATGGTCTATATGGACAGACACAATACAGCTGCAATCTGTACAAGACAGCATGACTTGGCAAAGCCCATCATGTCCGTCTAGAAAAACCACCATGAGCGAGAAAGAGATGATCTAGATCGAGGCGGGGTACAACAACAAATACAGAACACACACACACACACACACATATATATATATACCTATAACTAATTAAAAGCATATAAAATGAATACATGATTAAAAGACATCTTAAAATTCAACTGGGTAGGCCTGCCGGAAGAGATCAGTCTTTAAGGCTTTCTTAAATTCCAGGAGACTGTTAAGTTGGCGAATCTCTCCCAGCAGGCCATTTCACTGTCTGGGAGTGGCAGAAGAGAAGGTCCTCTGGGTAACAATTGTCAGCCTAGTTTTTGCTGACTGTCGTATATTCTTCCCAGAGGACCTGAGTGTGCGGAGCAGATTGTACGGGAGAAGGCGATCCCGCACATGTCTTGGACCCAAACCATGGACTTTAAAGGTAATAGCCAAAACTTTATACTTCGCCTGGAAACTAACTGGCAGCCAGTGGAGTGATTTTAAAGCTGGTGTAATATGGTCACCCCTGGGTGTACCGGTGACCAACCTGGCTGCCATATTTTGAACTAGTTGAAGTTTCCGAACCAGGCACAGAGGTAGCCCTATGTACAGCACATTGCAGAAGTTGAGCCTCGAAGTTACCAGTGTGTGCACTATCATCTTTAGGTCTTCGAACTCTAGGAAGGGGCGCAGCTGGCGTATCAGCCGAAGCTGATAGTACGCACTCCTGGCCGTCACATCTATCTGTGCTGTCATCTGGAGCGATGGATCCAGGAGCACCCCCAAGCTGCGAACACATTCTTTCAGGGGAAGTGTAACCCCATCCAAAACTGGTTGACACACCTCCAAACCCAGGTTGGGGCCTTTGATAGTAAGCACTTCCGTCTTCTCTGGATTCAGCTTCAGTTTGTTTTTCCTCATCCAGCTCAGTACCGCCTCCAAGCATTCATTCAGGGGAGACACACTATCCTTAGCTGACGCTGTTGTCAAAGGCATAGAGAAATACATTTGGTTGTCATCAGCCTACTGATAGCACCCCACTCTGTGCCTCCGGATGATCTCTCCCAGTGGTTTCATGTAAATGTTAAACAGCATTGGGGATAGGATGGCGCCTTGTGGTACGCCATACAACAGCTCCTTTTTTGAGGAGCAGCTATCCCCAAGCATCACCATCTGGAACCTCCTGAGAGATAGGACCGGAACCACTGAAGCACAGTGCCCTCGATTCCCAATCCCCTCAGGGAGGAGTATGTACACATAGGCATATCTAAGTGTGTTGTAGTGATGTGAATATGTGCATCAATAGTTCAACCCTGCCAAAATTGTATAATTCCTATAATTGTTGAAAGATAGCCAGTTATTTATTTAGAAGTGTAAGCAATCAAGCAGACTGTGGTATCATTAAAAATTTCTGAAGCTTGCAAAAAAAAATAACTGTTTCAGGAACATCGTTCCCAGGTCCTCATTTTCTTTCATAGCAATCATAAAGAGCATAGAGACAGGCTGTTAACAATGGCTAGCAACTGCTATGACCTCCTTCAGCCTCCCAACAAGTATCTACTCACCTGTCAAGGGCTGGAGTAAGGCGGTAATCTTTGGTTGCTGACAGGATGGCTTTGATCAGGTTATCTATAGAGAAAGGGCAGAACACATTTGAAAGGTCAGGCAATTTCAATATTTTCCATAGTAATAAGAATGACAGGGAAAGGCTTCAGGGACCAAAGTGAATGATGAATGAGTTTGTATCAGTAGGCTTATGTCATAAGGTAACAGTGAGAAATTAGAAAAGGGGTAGCCAACATTAAATAAATGCTTTCTTCAAACAGCATATCATAAAATATTTTTCATGGATATGCATTACCTAGAACTACCTAAATAACTAGCCATATTACCCTCTCTATATGTAAACTTCTACACTGCAGAAAAGTAGCACTTCAGTTTGCATGTCTATCTGAAGGACACTACTTCCATTATTCATACATACAATAGATCTTCGTAACGATGCAGTCATGGGTAACCCATCTTTTTGAAATGCCACTCTAGTATGCACTGCAGTTTATATGCAGCCCCCAGTGCATTGGTCCCTACTGAGCCAGAGAGTAAGCAGCAACATAGCACGGGAGAAGCAGGCCGATGTGTAGACACCCATTTCTAAGCCAATGCCAAGCCAATGGTTTCCTACTCTTGTCAAGGCATACCACAAACCCTTGCTGCCTGAGACAGATTGGTTACTCATGATGTAATTATTTATGAGTCACTTTTCAGCCAGAAAAGGTCCCCGACATACAATTTAAAAACTTTTAAACAATATCAATATTGTATAATTCATATCAGTATCAATATCATTATTTATTTATAAACAAATAAAGAACAGGAAACAACCATCTTTAAAAACAAAAAGTAGAGTTAATTGCATTTAAAACCATTCAAAGGATGAACAGAACAGAAAAAAATTAATGGCCTGCCTAAAACTAAATAAAGAATGAGGCCAGTCTAACTTCCCAAGAGAGTGAGGGAGTTCTACAGTTTTGGCGCTGCCACCGAAAAGACCCTGTTTCCAACAATCTAGCATCCTAGTATGTTAATCTAGAAATGCTGTGGATGTGACATTAGCAATTAAACTCTGTTTCTCAAGCAAGATAAAGGCAGGATACAAGAGCTTAATATAATCAAGGGCTTCTAGGTGATACACGGAATGGCACTAAATGAGAAGCTGGGTGGGCCGAAGACATTTTGTACTCTGGGCAGAGGAGCAAATGGAGCCCTCCACCCAACCCCAAGTGCACATAACACAAGACAAATAAATTATTTTGGTATCTGGTACCTGAAATCCCATAATCACTTCTCTACCTTTTGGCAGCAAAAAAACACAATAATAATGCATTAAATAACTAAGAATTTGCTGCCCTTTCATCAGCTGCCAGAGACAATCATCTCACTCTGCCTAATGTATGGCTAGCTCTAAGAAGAAGTACATGTACTGGAGCCTCCCCTCAGTGCAGTCATTATTTTTGCCTCCATCCTTTCCCAAAATAATGTTTACTCAACAGCAACAACAACAACAACAACAACAACAGGCTTGGGATTCTATTCTAACAAAAACTGATTCCATCCACTATAAGTATGTACAGTAGCCCATTCTTTTTTTTTTAGCTTTCCATATCACATTTAGGGAACAAGTTGGTCTAATAATAAGTTAACAAAATAAGTTAGAACACACGTTTCTCCAAAATCAGCATAAATACTCTTCCTTAACTATTAGTGCTACTCAAATGTTGTGGCTTAATTCCATTTCTGGCCTTGCCCACATTTTGCTTTGATCCCACTCACTATTGGCCTCTTTTCTGCCCACCTCTAGTATGTCTAACCCAAGAGAATTCCCCTTAACATATAAAAAGGTGCCCCACCCCTGTCATAGAGGTTTTAAATAGCTATCTGGTCCATTTGTTTATTCTTTTATTTTACATTTTCAGTGCCAACTTCTATAAATTAATGAATCAGGTACGTTGAGGGGTGGTACCATAGAAAATTGAAAACTAGGATATAAAAAAAATACTGATTCCTAAATAGCGCTCAAGGAGTAAGACTGTATAGGCAATGGTCTTGTAGATTTATGGTCCAGGTTGACCCCAGTTCTCACAGATGTTATTTAGTTTGAATAATTCCTGAGTAACGTGGTTACTCACAAGTTCTTATTCCAGCCTTCAAAATATGCAGCTCTGTAATAGGTACAGCTACAGATACCCCAAAAAATCCAAGCAAAATCCTTGGCTCATCCTGCTGTATTCAGCTAAAGTCAACATACTTAGGCTGAGCAGGAATCCTGCCAGAGTTCTAAAACATGAGTTCCCCTCCAGGGAATGCTCAGTCTCCCTTCTCCAATGTGCTGCTCCCATTCCCCTTTTACATTACGGTTGGATAAACAATCACTGGGTTTAATGACTCAGCACCCACTTCTAGAGATCAACAACTACTGATGGATGTTGTGTTCCAAGCCAGTTTGGTCAGCTTGCCACATGAGTAAGCTCCATCTAAGTTTACATTGTGTCTTTCATACAAAGTGTTCCAAAACAGTGTACAGTGAGAAAAAGTTAATCTTGGTATTGCATCTTCCACTGGACTCCATTTGAAGAATTCGCTTGAGCAATCAAGCAGATTGTGGTATCACTAAAAATTCTGAAGCTGGCAAAAAAAACTGTTTCACTGACTCTCTGGAAATGAACACCTAGCAGTGCTATGCACCTGCAATTATCATGAATTTGACCTTACATGGGAGCCTTCTGGAACAGATACACAAGGCGTAGTGTATCAACACTATCAGGTGCTAGGAAAGCTGAGCATATTTACACCAGAAAAAAAAATCAAAATCAAATATGCCCATCCATTCACTCAAACCACTTGATCACAAGTGGTTTGGGTGCATGGATCACCCTGACCATTTTTATGTGGCACAAAATCAGCCTAGAAGTATTTAAATGGAATTCTAAACACGTAAGCACCGTGTGCTCCCATAACAAAATAGCAAAATAAAAATAAAAACGTTAGAATAAGCTGAAGGTCTGAGACATCTCTCATTCCTCCAAACAACAATACAGTTAAATTGACAGTACAAACCTCAGACCTTTCATCAAAACAACTTCCATTGCTTCCCGGAATTGGCAATGGCAGCTGTCCCAAGACCTGACTATCTAACACAGCTTGACCAAGTCTTTGCAACTTGGAATCTGGTTACCTGCTGCTGGAGTTCCTCTCCTATAGGCCTTGTTCAGAACTGTGTGGGCTCACACTTTGCTAGAACAGGACATTGCACACAAATGCAACTGTGGTGTCAGAATTTGTACTATACCAGAACAAAGTGCACAGAATTATCCTGTGCCACACTGTTCCTCTTTACACAAGAGCGTTCTGTCATGGGATGGTTTATTCTGGAACAAAGCCAACACAGACACTAGCGCAAACAGCTGCTGAATGTTATAACTGGATAACATACTTTTAATATATTTATTAAGTTTGACAAGTAGCTTTGATCACTGAATAAGGTAAAAGAGTAGGGCCCAGCTCAGAATGAGACTACACTTAAGCAACTCATGGCACTTCTATGTGGAGGCTTTTGAAGTGATCAGATGTAGGGAAGCAAAAGCATCCCATTGGTCTCTTCAAAAGGAGTCAAGCTTTTGTAAGCATAAGTTTCCTGCTTGGGATTATGGGACTTGCAGTTGTAGTCCCAGTCCTAGGCAGAAAAAGATTCTTCATGAGTACCTTCACCTTCTCCTATCCTGCTCCAAGGTACATTTCTGAGACTTGGTGCTGGGAAAATGGAGAGGCAGAGGCTCACAGGAGGAAGAGAAGCGCAGCACTGTAAGCATGGCAATAAGCATTGCTCATCTCAATCCTGTTCACAAGCATTCTAACAGGGATGCTCAGCGATACGAGTACCCCAGCCCAAATACTCACTACACCCCTAATCAGTTGTACTTGCAGCAAACATCTGTCCATCCACATATGCCAACACTTTCAGCTTGGATTGGTTTTCTACTCTCCAGATGTGACCAACTGTGGAACCAGTAACATGCATGCAGTTTTCATAGCTAGATGTACAATGCCAATGCAGGGTACACCACTAAGCCAGGCCCCCAAGAAAATAGACAGATGAGTTCTAACACATATGGATGGACATCAACATGTGATATAGAGCAACATCCAGATGTAATTATACATGGAACATACTTTTTTCTTTTCTGATTCCTTAGAGGCCATTTTTTTTTGATCCTCAGACTTCTAAGATTTTTCCCTGGGGCATGCAAGCTATTTCTAGGGTCTCGGGTATTAGAAAAAGCTTCAAAAAAGATTTCAAAGGAAATTTGGGTAGAAAATAGGCCTAGATATGTTGGCTTCAACAAAGATCTCATCCAGAATGCATACTTTTAGGTTCATCATGATTAAGAAAAGGGTAACTCTGAGATAAAAGATCTGCATTTATTTTTCCTTCTCTCCATGAATGGCAATTTTAGAATGCTGTATTTTTCCCTTGGGAAGCTCCAATCAGTATTCATGGCATTTTTATTCCATAGAGTAAAAAATATCTTTGAATACTGATTCCAGAACACTCATGCTACAATAAAACTAGTCTTTAATAATACTGGGTTATTTTTGGAGCTCATCTACACCTACAGCCCTTTTGGAAGGGAAGAAGGATAATTGCGAGGTTTCCCACTTCCGTGATTGTCGCTCACAGAGCACACGCAAGGGAAGTTTCCTGCAAGTAAAAGAGAGCTGTTGCGGGAGGATGTGTGCATCGGCAGAAGTGGGCAGGACTGGATAGATGAGTACGGGGCATGTAATTATTATTTTTTAATTATTCCCCCGAGATGCACACCAGCGCAGACACACAGCAACGCTCCTGTGCATCAATAATACAACTGGTGTTTTTTTTTTAAAATCACGGTCAGCGCCAAAACACACCGATAATCAATCAAAAAAATAAAAATAAAATAATAATAATAATATTTATTTATAAACCGCCTCTCCCTTCGGATCGAGGCGGGGAACACAATGTAAAGTACAAGAATCATAAACAGTTAAAAATTTAAAAAACAAGAGAAAATACATCATTAAAACATCTTAAAATTCATCCGGATAGGCCTGTCGGAAGAGAGCAGTCTTCATGACTCTCTTAAATTCATGAAGACTGCTAATTTGTCTAATCTCCTCCGGCAGACCATTCCATAGTCTGGGAGTGATGGAAGAGAAGGTCCTCTGCGTAACACTCGCCAGCCTAGTTCTGGCTGGCTTGAGTAAGTTCTTCCCAGAGGACCTAAGTGTGCGGGGCGGATTGTACGGGAGAAGGCGATCCCGCAGGTAGCCTGGGCCCAAACCATGTAGGGCTTTAAAGGTAATAACCAACACTTTATACTTCGCCCGGAAACTGACTGGCAGCCAATGAAGTGATTTTAAAACTGGTGTAATGTGGTCACCCCTAGGTGTACCGGTGACCAACTTGGCTGCCATATTTTGAACAAGTTGAAGTTTCCGGACTAGGCACAAAGGTAGCCCTATGTACAGTGCATTGCAGAAGTCAAGCCTCGAAGTTACCAGCCGAAGCTGATAGTAGGCACTCCTGGCCATTGCATCAATCTGAGCGACGGATCCAAAAATGGCAGATGGCCACTCCCACACACCTCTGAAATTGCTGGATATGCCCCTGACAGCATGTTGGATGTTCGCCAAGCCGGGAGCTCGTGCTGAACAGCAACAACTTAGGGAAAGGGGGGCACACCAGCTGTGGATGTTGGGATTGTAGCGAGAGACCCAGAAAAGCCGTGACAAATCCAGTCAGCAACATTCCTGAATAACTGAGGGGTCGACCCAAGATCACCACGGAAGTAGGTGAATGTCATGTGGCCCGGTAGGGATGACCTTGTTAGTATTCAGGAATAAACGGCTAGTGTAGATGGCCCCTCTATGTTCAGCCGGCCAAATAAGCTTTTTGTCTGGTGGAAGAACTGCAGATAAACCCCTCTCTCTCTCTCACACACACACACACACACACAGAGAGGGGGGGCTGCATTGAGATTATCACAGCAGGGGAAGAAGCCATTGTGGCTGCTCCTCCCACCACACGTGCCATGCATACGAACACCAGTATCACGCCAGTACCAGCACCACGTATGCGGCTTGGGTCCGCGAAACACGCATGCACGGTGCGGGGATTTCCGCTTGAGTTCCTGGATGCCATGACGGAGACGGGCCCGGTATCACGGGAGGAGCAGGACAAAATGGAGTAGCTTGTGGACGAACAGGTGGGCGAGGTGATGGAGCCGGAACTGTCACCCTCCCAGGATGAGCTGCTGGGAATCGATTCGCAAGTCAGTGATGAAACGTACGTGGAGATGGAGGCAATGGAAGCCGAGGAGCCGTCGGAAGCGGATCTCGAGGCTGAGGAGGCCATGCTAGAGGGGCAGATCGACGCGCCTCAACAGCCAGAGGACGAGCCGATGGAGGGAGCGGCCTCCCTGGAGGAGGAGCCGCCGCCACCCGCCGGCGAGGATGGTGCGGCCGTGGCCGAGGAAGGCTGTCCCCTGACCAATGCACAGAGGTGTGTGCGGATGCGCAACAGGCGCAGGGCAGACCGGCTGCAGGTGGCGAGGGAGTTGGTCATGGTCACGGAGTCCACAGGAGAACACATCCACGACCTGTTCACACGCATGGCGGCTGAGGAGGCCAGGCGCACCAAGGAGAGCGTTCTCACCATGTGGGCTACGCGTACAGCCAGTCAAGCCGTGGAGGAGTGTGCCCAACCCACACGGGAGGCGGGGAGGGACGTGTGCATAGGTCTGGAGCGCCATTGCAAAGGGATGACCGAGGCCATGTCGGCCACCGATGCCATCATCGACCGGGGCATGCGGGAGCGCACAGCGGCCATCGACCACCAAACCGAGGTGCTCAGGGAGCTCGCCCAATCCTTCCGTGGCGCCTACCATGGGCCCTCGCAGCCACCACCCTACATGGGGTCGTACGGATACATGGCGACACCACAGCAACAGCAGTACTTGCCCCCACCAATGGCCGAGCCATATCGTGCCCCACGGTCAGCATCGGCGGCAGCAGGTGCCTCAGGGAAGGCAGGGGGGGTGGCCGGAGGGCAGGGGCAACGGAGCATAGGCGGCTGCCCTAAGAGGGGCTGCAACATCCCACCTGACACCGATGAAGAGGGTGCGGAGGAGGGGGAAGAGGAGGCAGAGGAGGAGGAGGGGGTGGAACGGCCCACTCAGGACGACATGGCCTAAGGCACAGTCATCCTATGGGTCTCTAGGCCCATCCGCCAAGGCACCATAGGGATATGCAGTTATAGGTTCACCCCCACCCCAATACGCAATAAGGTCCCCTTGCATCCCAGTCCCTGTGACCAGCGCCTCCCTCGTCCCAGTCTAGACACTCAAGGCTATGTCCATTGTCACCCCAAAGCAACAATGTTGCACAAGCTGGATGCCTCTCGTTCCCGGCCCTCTCTCCTCCCATTGCCACCAGACCCAGTCAAGATGGGAGCACCCTGCAGGTCCGATGGGCACCAAGCAGGGTGCAATGTCTGTCGCCGGAGGGCCCTTTGGCGTGGAGGTTGATAACTGGGCTGTTGGGTGGTATGCATTGGTGTTAGTGTGGCCTCCGTGTCACTGATGGCTCTCCACCTCCTCTCCCCCCTTCTGTTCTCGCCTCCCAGGGAAACTGCGCTCCCTCTGCCATGCCATCCGTAGAAGGCGGAGGGTCCAAATGGCACGCTGTCTCCACGCTCTGGAGGTGGCCCTGGGAGAAATAATACGTCGCATTTGACGTCTGGAATGGAGCGTCCGGCGCCATCGCCGTCCGAGCCACGGCCATCCGTAGGGGTATTTGGCAGCTTGGAGGCTTATGCCCATCCCCCCTAGTAGCAGCGTAGCAATGGCCCACTCTGCCAATTCCCCACCACGCGCCCCGCTCCAGCCGCTTCCTGTCACTCCCCTCGGCCTTGCAGGTGCGCTTTAGCCTAAACAAATTCTCCTGCCCTCCCATTCCCATGCTAACAATGTGGACGGTCCCATGCTCCACCTCTAGCCCCACCTCCCACCGCCCCCCTGCTCCATACCGCCCCCCGCTCCTCCCGACCTGCCTGCCCCCCCACTGTCCCGCATAGCAGTGGCGACTATGTTCCGGTGGGAGCTCGCATCGGCCTGCTTGCAGGGGGCGATCCAGGCAGCCACACAGAACCACAGTGATGCCGACGAGGAGGACCTATTTCGGGTGTGGCTGTGGCGGCTCGGTGGGGCCATGCCCGCGAGGCCGGTGTTTGGGACGGACTCTTTCAGTTGGCCCCTCGGGGCAACGGAGGCCGGGCTGTATCTCCGGGCCACAATCCTGCCACTGGTTCGACCCCGTGCGGCGCCCACGATGGTCGTGGAGAAGCTGGCCGAAGGCACGGCCGAGGGGTCTCTGCACCGCGCCCCACCCCTGTTGACGTCGGGCAAGCTTCTCGCCGAGCGCGAGACCATCCATCGCTGGGTGCTCCCCCGGACGGATGCTGTGTGGAATGAGATGCTGGACTTGGAGGACTGGGACGATGAGCGCTTCCGTGGGAGTTTCCGCATGTCCCGCGCAACGTTCGATGTGTTGGTGGCTGAGGTGACGCCCATCCTACAGCGGGAGTGTACAAATATGCGCCGCTGTATTCCAGTCTCCCATCGCCTTGCCCTTACACTGTACAAGCTGGCGTTCAACATGGGCTACTTGCCCTTGTCGACCATCTTCGGAGTGGGCGTGTCTACTGCATGCGAAATCTTCTGTGAGATGGTGAGCGTGCTGAACGAGCTGTACCTGGCCAACGTCATCTGGGTGGGGGACGAGAAGGAGAACATGCGTGGCTTCCGTGCCCTGGGCTTCCCGCGGGCAGTGGGGGCGATGGACTCAACCCACATGCGTATCCTGGCCCCGCCCACCCGTGGCGAGGAGTACTACAACCGTAAGCATTACTACAGCATGGTCGTCCAGGCGGTTGTGGATGCCAAGGGCCGCTTCCTGGACGTGTATGCGGGCGTGTCTGGGCGGAGCCACGACACAGCTGTCTTCTGGAACTCCCCCCTGGCTGCCAAGCTGCAATCGGGCCGCTTCCTGAAGTCTGGCCCCGCTTCTGGGTGCGGCCGTGCGGTTGGGCCGGTCCTCCTGGCCGACCAGGCGTTTGCGCTGCAGCCGTGGCTGATGGCCCCCTACCGCTACCCGCGCACCAACGTGCAGCGCAAATACAACTACTACCATTGCCGTGCCCGCCTGCCCGTGGAGCGTGGCTTTGGGCGCCTGAAGGAGCGCTGGCGCTCCCTGTTCAGCTTGCTGGACTTGCAGGCCAACATCATTCCTGACGTGATGGTGTGCTGCTGCATCCTGCACATCTGCGAGTCCCATGGGGACGTGTTACTTGCCGAGCACCCCGACCTCCCTCAGGAGGGCGAGGACGCCGACGGCATCGCTGTGGATGGGCGTGACATCGAGCCTTTGCCGGGGCCCGAGAACCCCATTGGGGAGGGTCGCGCCCATGCAGAGGCTTCCCGGGTACGTGAGAGCATCAGCGCCTGGATCTGGCTGCGCTACCCCCACCCCGTGTGAGCGTCGGTGAGGACATTCATCTGTGGACTGGCATCTCTCCCTGGCCCAGCGCCCCTCTCCGCCACGTCCCCTTCGCTCGTTCCGTACTTGACTCCCTGGGGGTGCAGCCTCAGCCGTCCCCTCATCACCGCTGTGCCTTTCCAGCAGCCTCCACCTCCCTTCCCTGGAGCGCCTGTCCTCTCCGTAGGTTCTGCCCTGCCTTGGTAGTGCCCATGTGCCTATTTGCCCATGCCTGGGCAGCCTGCTGAATAAAGTTTTGTACGCCACCCCACTCTTGCCTTCTTTCCAGTGTGCGCTGGCACTGCTCTAGGAGGGGGTTGGGGGGGTTGGGGGTTGGGGTCTTCCTAGGGACTGCCAGGTCCCCCGTGTAGGATGGGTGGTTGGTGGCTCCCTGGTGCGTGGGCGCCAGCGTTGGACGTGCAGTGCTGGGTGTGGGGTGGGACTGTTGTATTGTTTCTGTCGTTGCTCCTGGCAGGCTCTTTGCCTGCGCCTGCTGTGTTCCGCCCACTGACTGAGGCGGCCAGTGGGGTGTGGGAAGCGTGCCCTGCTTCATCTAACATGGCAGCGCCCATGGCTTTCGACCGCAAGAAGTGCTGGGATACCTCCCGGAGGACTGCTGGGGTTTGGTGAACAGGGAAAATGGCGGGCGGGATCTCCGTCAGAGCTCCGTACATGATTAACAACCTGGGTAGTTAACGGATCTTTGCAGCGCCTGCTGCAACGTGTTGTCTGTAAATCCCCGCCCCTTTAACACACCATCAGTGTGTTAATACCCCTCAGTTGCTCAGCGTGTCGTCCGAATTGAGCCACTGTGTTGAAGGAGGCTATTAATACACAGAGAGACAGCTAATATTAGCATGTGTGTGTTGAACACAAGATATTGAAAGGGTCTTTCAGTGCCCTCTGGCATTCTAGAAAAAGAGCCAGAAAGGGCTGAAAAATTATTTTCAAAAGCCAAAAAGGATAGGAACCTACCAGAGCAATCACACTGTGTAGGTCTGCATGTCACACCCTGTGAATAAACAACACAGTATGGGGTGGTCACAGAAAACCCACATTACACCCGACAGACGATCAGGCTTGCCGTGGTTTGTTCTGCCCCTCCTCTCTCAGTACTCCAGCCAGCGCTAACCTGTATCCCAGGAGCACAATCTCTGTGGCCCCTCACTAAGTTTTTGGAAAGTTTTCCCATCACTCCTCCAACCTGTGCCTGCTGATGCCTGCCTGAATTTCTAATAGAAACTGTATACCTTTTCATTAGGTGCTATCTTTACTTGCCCATGCTGCTACTTTCTTTCACCCAGTCTCTCTCTTTCCCCCTTGCCTCTCTGAAGCCACTCCCACTCCCACCTTCACTCCAATTTCCCCCTCCCCCTTTCTGACTTCACAGGTAGGGGGTTGTTTTGTGGCCACTGCACCCACCCCAGGCCTGTCAGCAAAGCTGCCTTTACTCATCCTCCTTCCTGTCTTTTTTGCTTCAGACAGGGAAATCTCATTAAGTGCATGCCGCCAAGTCTTCCCCACCCTGTCCCACACACTTCTACTCCGCCTGACTTTTCGAGCAGTTTTTCTGATGACGCTTCCCTCCTCCCTCCCTCCTTTCTGGAGGCAGGATAACAAGACCCTTCAAGAGCGCTGTGCAGATGATATACAACTGGCTCACCTGGGCAAGAAAAACCTACTTTGCTAACAAGTGAAGAGGTGAAAAACCATGGGAGATGAGGGAGGAGCCTACCAAGGAAGGAGGGAGGGTGCAGACTGCTGCAGCGCAATAAGTTGCTATGCAGACTTCAGGAAGTAAGATAGCTTACAAAGAGAAGAGTGGCAGCGTTTTTGTCTGCTCTTGATCTGGTGGCACTTTTCAACAGGCCATAATGAAATTGCTCTCCCAGGTTTGGATGACATGACAAACCAAGCCATGGGTTTTCAGGGTGAATCATTGCCAAAAGATAACCCACCCTGCAGGAAGAGGTCTGGGTTTAGATGATACGATAAAACATGTGTCTAGTTACCCATGACAGATTGATGATACGATAAACCATGTGTCTAGTTGCCCATCACTTGACTCTGGTGGTGGTGGAGAATAGGAAGAGAAAGGACATTCTTCTTCTCATTGCTCTTAAAATAGGAGCTGGAACTTAACAAGCAGAAACAAATGTTTACATGTTGTGGAAAAGTTCTCCACTCTTCCACTTCAGAGACACAGCAGGCTGGCTCTCTGTGTGGTCACTGCTTGCCTAATTCTCTAATATTTACCTTTTCACCCCCAGAAACTCACAAATTTCAAGGACAAGCTCAAGTCAAGATCCAAGTAAAAAAGCCCATAGAAAGCATGCAATGAAATGTTGCCCTTGCATTTTCCAATCTTCTGGAGCTGAGCAAGTAATATATCATAGTTACAACGTTCTTAGAATATATAATCTAGTAACTTGCTGGCTAAGGCCAAAGAAATAGCTATCTTTCTACAGGAAAATGGAAGCCAATAGGTCATGGGTATAATCCTCCACATAATGAACTACTCCCATCAATTCATGTCTTAAAGAGGAAAGGAAAGCAGGGATGAAAATCTGAAGACATGTGTCACTTTAATGTCAAAATAGCCAGATGCAAGCCTGATAGCTAAAACCTGAATATCCCTCCCAAGCCGGTCTCTAAGGCAGATTCATGTTTGATATTACCAATGTCAAGTTCAGTGGTTTCCAACCTTGAGTCCCCAGATTTTGGTCTATAACTCCCTGACCATTGGTTGGTAGTGTAGTACAACATAATCTGAGGACCTATGGTTGGGAAACACTGGTCTAGTTGAATAAGTTTGAGTTTTTAGCTTCAGTCTAGCAGAGAAGCAACTGGGTTTTGCTCAAAATTTGGAGAATATGGAATTTTGCCTGCAGTTAATATGAGCAAAGCTAAAACCCAGACTTAACAAAAGCTGAACCCACTGTGTGTACAGAATTTTCCTCCCATGTTGTAAGCAGTTCAATGCATATGCAAAAATATCCAGTTCTGGAGTGGCATCAATGCAAAAGCTGTTTCTGAGTGTATAGAATTGCCTCCTGCACCAGTGTACTGTAATGTAGTGTCAGCATAGGAGGATGCTATACCTGCACAATGCAGCCTACAACTTCCTAGGCAGCCAAAACCTGCCTTAATCTCCTTCAGTGTTAAACTAAATATTCCTTGCCTGTAGGCACCTCTGGCAAAATGCACCTTACCTTAATCCCATGGCACACATTAATATGAACAGTGTAGGTTAATCTGAAGAGGGCTTGACATGCACAAGACTCTGCCTTAAGGCAGAGGGTTAGGCTAGAACAGATGATGTCTCTGAACTACTGTTTTCAAAGCAGGTGAAGAAGTACCCTAAACCTATTCCAGATGGCAAGAGATCCATTTATGAAAGAAAGGGAATGGAAACTCCCATAATCTTGGTGTAGGACATAGAAACCTGAAAAAATGCAGGAAGTGGCAGAGGAAGTGAAAATGGGCGACAACTCCTTCTCACAGAACTTCAGCTCCTCCAGGCACAGATCTGGGCAGGAAGCCAAGAAGGAGGTGTAAAGACAAATAGTTTGGTTCAGTGCAAATTTGAATTTTAATGTCAGCATGCATCTGTATTTTATCAGCAGAGATAAAGTAATATTTATGTCAGTATGCCAGATGTGAAAAGAGGCTGCTATGAAGCTAAAGGAATGTTTAGGGAAGGGAATGACATAGACAGTGTTTGGTAGTGCTCAGATGTGCGTGTTTCAGTATACCCTGGAGGTCAATACTTCCAACTATGCATGCATAACTTTCCACCATGTAAAGTTTATAAAAGCAAATGGACAACACTGACTCAGGCCTTCTCTGATGTAACATATGCCTCCACAGGAATGCTCCTGGAATCACTCCTGTAGAGGCATATATGTGAAAAATGTTAAATTGAAACTGATCTTCTACACAGATTTTTCTAGGATAATCCCATAAGCAATCCTATGAGCAAGAGCCATCCGGAGCCAATCCGACCAAAATTGGATAAAATTATCCGATTCCGATCCCGGCTTCTGTATCATCCGATCTGATCCAAAGGTCTGAAAGGGCCCAATTCGGTTCAGATAAGATCGGAGAATCGGACCTCCTCCCCCCCTCGCACTCCTTACCTGCCAGGGCCGTCTACTGCCATCCGCAGACGGCAGTGGATGGTAGCGGACGGCCCCGGCAGGTAAGGAGCACGAGTGGGGGGGAGGGACAGGGAGGGGGGGAGTTAGGCCCCCACTCACCCACCCACCGCCATGTTTTCCATATAGGCTTGCATTGGGGGAAAACTTTCTTTCCCCCAATGCAAGCCTATGGCGAAAACACCAAAAATGGCGGCTGATCCGAAAATCGGACGTCCAATTTTTGGATCAGGTCCAATCCGAGGGACCTCTGATTTTGTCCAAACCGATCCAGGAGAACACCGGAGGTCCCGATCCGGGTCCTGATCCGATCTGGGGGGGTCCGTGCACATCCCTAATTCTAACACAATATTTTCATATGCATGTCTCCATAGACATCATTCTCAAGGTACTGCAATAGAGGCAATTATTTCTTGGGAACTCAAAGTGTCTTCTCCAGGGGCTTTGGCTATGGGGCGGTATATAAGTGTAAATAATAATAATAATAATAATAAAACAACAAATGATCAGACTTAAGATCCAATGTGTTGCTCCAAATGATGCATCACAGAGCCTATCATCTCTCCAAATGGGATACAGGGAATCCACTATAGCAAGCAGGTGGCACCAAAAGGCAACAGTCAGTAAGGTGCTTAAAGAAATAGAATTGAAGCAACTGTATTTTAATATGTTTTGTTGTTTTAATCTATTTTAAACTGTTTTTGTAAGCTGCCTTGAGAGCCAATTTTTGTAGAAAGGTGGGGTATAAATCAAACCAAATGAATAAATAATAATGCAAAACCATCACTATATAGCCACAGGAAGGGATACAATGGACCTGATGGAACTGGGAGTAAAATACAGGTCCACGGTATCTCTCCTGACACAAAAGGCATGTTGGTTTTTCTTCATTTAAACCATAGCTAGCAACAAATCTTTTCAATTGAGACTTGCAAGAGTTCCCCTCAAATCTCTGTGAATGAAGCTTTCATGATGTGCATTCATGTGCATTCATGATCTGAATAAGTGTCCAATGTAAGCACAGAAAACATTTTTCATCAAATGTTGGAAAAGAAAAAAATACTCCATGGATTAAGAATATTAATTGCTGACCTCTGTTGCTTATCTCCAATTGTGATTTGGCATACAAAAATCATCCTGGCATGTTTTTCTGTTTCCAGAATGATTACTTTGTAGCACACCAGACCTAAGTGATTTTTTAAAAACATATTCTATTATGGAAAGTATTTATCTGTTTACTGGCCAGGACTCTACAATATAGGGTCTCCGCATTGATTAACAACAGAAGAGCTATATTTCTTTTGCTTTTGAGTTCTTGCATGCTACATTTGGGTTCAGAATTTGTGAAGTTTCAGATAATACAGTTGTATTCAAATACTGTATGCAAATCAGCCATGTAATTTAGTAATTGGAACATATGGCTGACAAAGCATAAGGCCTAATCCCACCTAGACCCAACCTCTCCATCAAAGATCTGCAATGAAATTTCATTCGGATAAATTTCTGAGTTCTATGAACTACTTACAAAATGAATAGAATGAAACTGCTTGGCACAACAGTTTGGAACTGTGAAAAGTAACTGTGCGGACTGTGTAGATCGCAGCCAGGATGATCCAAAGTTGACAGAACAAAGCAAGTTAATCCCCATGCCAATTCAAAGCAAACAGCTGGCAAACCGACTGAAGCTCCTGAACTTTTACACCAAGCACATCCTTTGATGTGCACTAAGCGGTGCAACTCCCTCGACAAAGGCTTGGGTCTTCAGGAAGGATCACAGCTGACCTCTGATGCCAAACTGACACATCCTTCGCTTGCAAGTTGCTCAATCTCTCAGGCTGCTTGTAGTTCTGGCAGCCATCAGCACCTTCTTCTTGCAGTCCTGCATCAGACGAGCCCTGACTGAAGACCTTAATAAGGTGCTGATCCCATCATCAAGCCACTATTTTTCATCTCCAATGCGTCCCCTGGGATAAACAAAAAAGGCTGATGCAAGAATTCCCAGTGATGTGTGTGATGCGAGAGAGGTGCCATTTGCCTCTCTCACGCTCTTAGCCTGTCAGCACAGCTATTAGGTACACCGGTTTACTGAGAGTAATAATTCTTCCCTCCCACATGTACAAACTGCTTTAGGCTGAATCCTGGCACAAAGTTCTGTCCCATGAGGGCACTAAACAATCCATTCAGCTGTTTTGCTCCCAATGCTTCAGCTCCCTGTAATGGCAGTTCCTGTTTTTAACTGAAGAAAATCCAACATAAAACTCTAGATTTACATCACACCCTGATGGTAACACAAGCTGGCAGCAGCCTGGAAATGCAAAGGAAAGACTGTCAGAGATGTTCAGTCATCCTAAGCTGAGTTTCTCTGTTTTGATGATGCTTGGAAGAAGAACTGACCAGTTGACAGCTAGATCTAAAACAACCTACTGCCTGTATTCCTCACTATTTCTTCACACTTTGGTAGCCAGTAGACAAGGGATGGTGCAACCATCTTGCAGTCAATGAAGCATTCTGGTTTCCATCACCACTTATAATGGCTTCCGTAGCTACTCTTTCTGGACAGTTTACACAGCTGCATTTAATCGTCAGCTTCACGAGAAAGAAAGCATCTCCAATGGGAAGGGAAGAACCATGTACAGAACCCAAAGCACCTACACAGACTAAAACAGGACAGGCTCATGCTTTTAGACCCTCCTCTCATTAGGACAACTAATGCCACTATATACGTAATAAAATACACTTCCTCACAGAGAGCTATCGAATTTATTTAAACTAATTTCTGTTCCTATTTACCGTGTGTAGAGAGATGCCATGGTGAAATTGTACCACTTCCCCACAAACCATCTTTATAAACTCACATTTAACAAACAGACCTCATGGTGACAACTTTGCACCCAGCACCATGATCGGAACTCAAGGCATTTTCTACTTTTGAACCTTGACAGGTTCATAATCCCATGTAAAATGAGCTTGCAAAATACTATAATATCATCCTACCTTGTCCTTTAATTCCAAAAGGAGGTACAAAATCCCGGATCCTTGCCCACTTTTTGAAGGAATCATCCAAAAACATTGGTGCTGGCTTGGAGAACCTGAAAAACACAATAAAACACAATCTTATAAAAAAGAGAAAACGTAAGAGGAAGGACTTTACTAACTAAATGCAGATTGTAAAAAATATGGCACAGGAGCCAGCAATGACAGGGATGGGGGTCACACAAAGAGAAGACAAGCATCAGGAGGAAATTGTGGCTCTGCGAATCTCAAGATTGCTCCAGAAAATGGTTCAAAAAGCATTTCACTATGTCACATATGCAGCTCAGAGTTTATGAGGATAGCATCCACTTGCCCTACTAGTAGCAACGCAGAGACCAAAAGCATACAGTTCCGAACACACAATATTTTTGCATACCAGCTTGGACCACAAGTTCTAGCAAAGTGTGATAGTCTCTCAAGTGAAGTTTGGATACAAATGGTGGAATACCATCCAGTTGTGTCAGGACAAGTTACAAGCCAAATCCTAAGAAAGTTACTGTTTCCAAACTCAATATGACTGAGAATTCAGAACTGGTGTAGTCCAGTGGCAAAGAGTGCAAAGCCACACATCAATAAGTCCCAGTGCGAAGTTCATCTCTGTTATGGATCCCCTAGGTAGTCATAGGCAAGCTACTCCTTCTCAACTTTCCATCTGTATTACATAAAATGGTATTCACTCACCTTACAGGGTTGCTGCAAGGACTTCAACAAAATAATGCACGTGAAGCACTTTGAATACTGAGAACTATACAAATGCATAGTATTATCGTTAATCTCAGACAACACATGAAAAGTGGAGAATCTGCCACACAATGAAGAATTACCATTAACAGATTTATTTTTCTTTGATAATTATTTATTATAGCAAATAATATGACTTTAATTGTATTGTTCCTCAATCAAACCGTGTTTCAAAAATGCTAAATTGATTTTTTAAAAGTGGACATAGGATTCAGAAGTTAAAAATACAGCATCCCCAGCTGGCTGAGGTAGATTATGTACAGAATGGGTCTATAAAGCTTATAAACAATATTGATAGTCTCTAAGATCAGATTTCTAAAATAAACACACACACACACACAACATATTTGTTTTGGCACCGCAATGAACTCCACTTGTTTCATGCTCAACCACATTCAATATTAAAAAGACACCTCTAAATTAGCAGGGATAAGAGTAAGAGATTTACCTGTGCAGCGGCTGGTAAAAAAAAGACAAAGCATGAGAAGAACCCATCAATAGTGCTCGCATCTACTTCAGTAGATACAACTTATATGAAGTGCAAGACAAGCTAATTTTAAGAGTGGTACAAGTTCACATATTTTGGCTATGTTATACTTTTCAAGGTAAAAATGCTATTTATTTATTTAATAGATTTATATCTCACCTCATCAAAAAGCTTTTTAAAAGTAGCTTTAGCTAAAAATCTTTTCTGACACGCTCTCATGATTATTATTAGGAAAGCATTTTTGTTTGAGAGCCAGGTAGTTACTTTCCTCTTTTTCCATATTTTTCTCAGGTTCCATTTGACTTTCTATGTTGGCTATTCCCCGAAGATATTTTGGTTGCTTGCCCTAATCTTGGAACAACCCATATCTGGGCACAGCCAGTACCGGAACTGTAGCCACACTATCAACAAGACTGACTATTTTGGATTAACCTAGCAACACTCTAAGATCTGGTTCTGGGCTGAATCAAGATCTTGCCTGCTTGTCTAATTACAGGAATAGGCCACTTGCTGTCTAGAAAGAAAGACAGCATTTTTTTTTCTTTTGTGATGTAAACTTAAGTGCCCTGGACTCAATTGTACTATCTGAGCCGACCAGCCTTTAGCCAAGTAACTAGAATAATTCATCCTCCTTATTCTTCTGAATATATTCTGAAGAAGAAAATGCCCAGCAAAGCCAGCTGTCACACAGATGCCTGGCTTCAAGGGCCAAAAAGCCACTACAGTGCTTTTTTTGCTATGGAAACATGTATCTAAATACAGAGGGTCCTCCTTTATGGATCCTCTGGAAAGCTGTTGGAAGCAATGCATTAAAGATATTTATGAGGAGGAACAACAACACTGACTGAAGTTAATATATAGCTCACATATTTTCAAATTAGTGCTCAAGAAAGAAGGGAAACAGAGATTTGATTTGATCAGGTACAAATAACATGTTTTGCCATGTGAGTGGGTGAATAAGTACCACTTTGGATAACATTCACTGGATTAGTTCCAAAGCTTGTTTTTCAGAGATTTATGGCTACGAAGGAGAAATGTCCTTCAGACCCCAGTTTGACCCAAAAGCTATTTCTGTTTAGACTTTCATGCAAGAGCCAACTCTCTCTGCTAAGTATCAGAGTAACTAAGTATTTGACTGCATCGTGCCCTAACTGCACCAAGAACTAGGGATAAGAGCAGCTCTTGTTGGTTTCCAGGCGAGGGCAACCTGTTATTCTCCAGATATTTTGTACTATAGCTCCCACAATGTCTGACTATTGGCAATGTTGGCTGGGACTGATAGGAATTGTAGTCCAAAACATCTGAAGAGCACTGGGTTCCCTACCCCTTGTTCAGAGCCTCAGATATACGCTTTAACTTGCAGCCACAATCTGTCTAAATTTTGGCAATGTCTTGATAATATATACATAACTGTGTGGCAAGTTGCTGCCATGCAATACTAGTATAATATAATGAAGTCATTCCAAGGCCCAGATGGCTACAAAATTAAGTTAGGGATAAACAAAAAAAAAGTATTTTTGCAGGTTTCCCTAATACACGTAGACAAGCAGTCGCATTTAAGAAGGTTTTTAAAATAATAATAATAATAATGTACTTTGAAAATTAATTTAGACAGAAACAGTTTTTACATGACTTTACAACGTGATCATATGATCATGGACTGCCTATAAATGAGAAGCATAATTTTATGCACAGTTCAAACTATGTTGGCTTAAAATCAAACCCTTACCATTATTTCAGTGTCATCCTTTGTATTTAATGTATTATTCTGAAATTGACTGTTGAATAACTCTTTGGAGGAGACAGGGGTGCGTGTGTTCCATTAGCCAGCTGGAGCATTTGAGATTTTTAAAGTAGGCTTGAGCCAAAAGGATGCAATTTCAACATATTTTGAAACGCCATGGAGGTAAGCATAATCTGAGGGAATTCCTAGCTTTCAGATTTCAAAGCTTTGTGTGGAAAAGGAAGCATAAAATAATGAGGGAGCATTCAGTCTCTATATCTGTGCACATGTTCTTTCTTCACAGATATATTGGCATACTTCTCCAACCCCCCTCCCACACACACATATGGTGAGAGCAGCCAGACAGCCAAAGCTTCACACAGATCAAATTTCCTTGGTATAAGCTAGCATAGTTTGCAATGAAGGGAGGAGGAAGCAGAAATGTCCACTGCTGGACACCGTTTGCAGTATGAACTGCCATTAAGGGGCTTTGCAGGCAGCAGTGCCAAACTTTGTGTGATGATAGTAAGAAAACAGAGAGCCTAGGGCTGTATGTTGGATAGGGAGGAGAGTTCTCAGCATCACTTATCCACAACTGCATGAACAAAAGAACAATCAAACAAATCACAAGCAGCAATATCATCATAAACTACTTAAATCCTGACTGAGCCTGGATCAGAGCCAAGATATTGGCTTCTACAGCACAGGAGGGGGTTATAGCTCAGTGGTAGAGCACATGCTTGGCATGCAAAAAGCCCCAGGTTCGATCCCTGGCATCCCCATGTAGGGCAGGAAACGTTTCTGCCTGAAATCTTGGAGAGCCACTGCCAGTCAGTGCTGACAATGCTAAGCTAGTTGGACCAATGGTCTGACCCAGTATAAAGCATCTTCCTATCTTACAAGTTGTGAAAGGGGGGAGGGGTTACCAATTATCAAAGTAGGCTGCCACCATCCCTTACGTCTACCTCAGCCTGAGCCAAGAGACTCTCAGGCTTAAGAGGACATTTTTGAGGACTCTATTACCAAGCCTCAAACTTGAAAACTGAACTATTAGCAATTAAATCAAGTAGAAGATTCTGGATTTAGTACTAAGGCTTACTTGGAAGGAAGCCCACACAACTCTTGAGGTAGATGTTAAGTTTATTTTCAAAGGAAATGGGGGGGGGAGTAAAAAGGCATACAGGAACCAGAGTAACCTTTGGAAACAATACTTCAGACGGGAAATAACAAAAGTTACCTACACTTGTCCATACAGGCCTAAGTAAGTGTCTTCACACCCGAACAGTGCCCAAAAGATGAGACTCAAGTCCCAAATCAGAAGCAAGACAAAAGATGAAGACAATGGGCAGCTATAGGTCCCCTCTTTTTATGCACAAGCCCCTGACAACGTCAAGGAGATCTCTGTTAGTCAGTCACAAGCTGGCTGGAACAGCGTTCCCAAATGCCTGGTGTGGAGAAGAGGTGGTAAAAGTTCCCACAAAAACACAGCTGAGATCATTTAATCGAATAAATGGAGCCTTACTCTGATCTTGGAGCTAGAGACAATTTAAGATAACACACACGAAGGTGATTATATCACTACATGCAACTTCAACCTGGCCAAATGAAGTCTCACAGACAGTTAGAACCCCAAAAGAAAATGGGGTTCTTGACATGTTTCCCTCAAGACAAAAGTAGATATGATTTGAAACGTACAATGCTTGATTCTCTTTGCCTCCAATTAACCTCTAGCTGAAGGATATACTTGAAGTGGCATCATCATGTCCACGGTTTACCCAACCCTTACACATATAAAAGTAAATGAATTAGCACAAAAGCAGGAAAATGCTGAACATGATGGCATTATATCATGTAACTGCTTCAACCAGATATTACCAAGGAAACAATGGAAGAGATGTGGATTGGTGCTGGACATAAAATTTAGATGTATGGATTTTGTTAAATTTGTACCATCTGTGTTTCGTGGATTGTCAGATGTCAATCGTTCCGACATCTGCTCATTAATGAAATCGGATGTCATTGTACTTGTGCTAATGCACATGTGTGCAAATGCACTAATCTGCATTAACTAATGCTCATTACCACTAATGTACATTAGTTAATGAAAATTTGTGCACTGCTTCCGACTTTGGAGGGGGGAATCCCCAGTATCCTATGCCCCTTCAAACAATGTTTGGAGAACATTGTGGGGGAATATGCGCATGTTGGTGGTTCTTTTTCTTCATATTTTTGTACGACTAAATTCGTGTACAATTCTTGGAAAGTAAAAAAACAGCCTGCAAGTCCATGGAATCCGTGTGTCTCAGAAAAAGCCACTCTGCTGCGGAATCCGTGGGTTGGATTCATATAAATCGAAACTCATCCATTGCTGATCTCTGTGACATCCCTAAGTTCAGGTAAGAACACGTTGCTTACCTGTAACTGTGTTCTTCAAGTGGTCATCTGTGCATTACACATTATGGGCTCTGTGCCTGAGCGGAGCTTGTTTCAGAAACTTCCAAGCCGAGGACAAAACATTTTAGTGGGAACCCCTCCCAGCAGCCAGTCATCGAGGTATGGGTCAGGGGGCTGTGGATAATCCAAACGGGAGCTCTCTGAATTGAAACATCTCTTCGCCGATAACGAAATTAAGATACTTGTGGTGGATATCCCAGATTGCAATGTGAAAATAGGCATCCTTGAGGTCCACTGATACAAACCACACCCCCGGCCGGAGAAGTGGTAGGATCGACGCAAAGGTGGTCATTCTGAATCTTTTGGGTTTTATAAAATGATTTAGCCCTCTTAAGTCCAATATAGGCCAAAGGCCTCCATCTGTCTTCGGTACCGTGACGTACCGGGAGAAGAAACCGTCCACTACGCAATAAGGAATTACTCTCTGGATAGCGCCCTTGTCGAGAAGGATGGTAATTTCTATAGACAGAATCGTTGATGGCAGCATTATCTTTCCGGTACTGAGCGGATGGAGGACTTCGAACTTGATGTGGTAGCCAAACTGGATAATGTCAAGAACCCACTTGTCGGTGGTTATCAGGCACCAGTTTTGAAGGAATTTGAAGAGAACAGTTCCAAACAACTTGGATTGATGCAGATGGGATAGAGAGAGGTTGCGAAAGTCAAAGGCGCTGCCTGGGTGGCTGGTCGTTCTGTGGCTGAGACTGGTGAAACCTGTTGGGAGCCTGCTGCTTCTGTGGCTGGTTTGGAGGGTTAAACCTAGGTGCCCTATCAGTATACTGCAGCAGTTGGTAGTATGGTTGGGGGTGAGACCAATGTCATTGTTTATAAGACAGTTGCTGGAATTGTAGGGATAAGCCCATCTTTCTGGCTGTGGTCTTAGCCTTTTGAATTGCCTCCATAGATACATCAAGGCCAGTGTTGAATAAGCCTTCCCCATCGAAGGGGAGGTCCTCGATAGTGGAATGGGCCTCGGGTGTGAGTCCCACTGAATGAAGCCATGCATGGTGATGCAGGGCTACAGCTCCAACCATGGCCTTGGCACTGCAATCCGTAAGGTGGTGGGCAGTATAAAGTTGTTGTCTGGAGAAGCGGAGGGCTTCCTTCTGGAATACTTGCGCCAGTTCTCTGTGTTCTTCAGGTAGATTGTTACATAGAGTCTCCATTTTCTCCCATAAAAATAGTTGGTAGCATGACATCATCTCACAATAATCTGCTACTCTTAGTCCCAACGCTGTTGAAGAGTAGATATGCCTGCCCAGCATGTCTAGGCGACGTCCCTCCTTATCTACTGGTGAAGCATGTATTTTTTGTGATTTGCCTTGAGAAGACTCAACGATTATCGAATGGGGATGGGGATGAGTAAACTGAAAAGCAGCACCCTTTTCCTGGACCTTATAGAGAGATTCCAGTCATCTTGATGTTGGGGCCAACATTGCCGGTGCTTTCCAAGATTGCTTGACCGTATGTAGGAGAGTCGGTAAGAAGGGGATCAAAACTGGAGTTGTGGCTTCAGTATATACAGCATCGAAAACCGGGTCTGAGATATGTTCAGATGTTTGTTGTGCCTCAATACCCAATGCTTGTGCCATACAGAGGATTTGGACCGATAAATGGAACGTGTCCTCTGAAGGTGATGCTCCTTCCTGTGTTGCTACGACATCATCAGGCGATTGAATGGAAGATGGTACTGAGGAATATGAAGAACAGTCCGTCTCATAATCCTCATGTGACATAGGTTGCACTATGGTATCACTAGGTTGTGCTCTAGGATGAGGCAGTGAGGGTGGCGGAGAAGCCACCTGAATGACTCGTAGCTGAGAAATACTACTCGCTCCTTCTCCATCTTGGGTAGACAAAACACGTCATCCCGGTACCAAATGGGTCATCGGAGACAGCTTCTAGGTGGCATTGGTGTTGGTGGTCGGTCTCGACCTACATTGATGTTCTCTAGTGGAGGCCTTGACGCTGATGGTGCAGGGCATTCTTTCGGTGGTGAGGGGTACTGTAGAGGAATCGGGTGTTGCTGGAAATCATCACCGTACTGATCAGCGTCTTGTTGCCAGTCATAGTAATGACATGATGGCCAAGGTGGTATCGACCACTGAGAGGAATTGTCACATTCTTTTGGTGGGCATCGGTGATAGTGGGTACACTGATCCCTGGCATAATAGTCTCAGTCGTCGTAACCTGGGGTCCGACGAATAAAGTGAGCTATCATCACGTCAAGACTGACCCCGAGGGGGACATGGGGAAGTTCCAGTCCTGGAGGGGATGCATCTCTGATTTCTCCCTCCAATATTGATGTCGCGGGAGCAGCATCCATTCTTGGTATCGACAGGTAGGTATGAGCCACTGATACCGTGATGGGAAGTTGTTGAATTGGCGACCCCAGCAAGGGCAGGGGCGGCGGAATTGATGGAGTACCGATCGAGGTGACTTACTCTTCTTTTTCTTTTTATACACCTTTGGTGTCGGTTTTGGTGTTTGTGCTTTCTTTGAAATCTTCTTTGCCGCAGATATGGCCAGAAAACGCCCAGGTGTGGGGGGATCCAAAGAAGCTGTGTCAGCCATTGATGATGTAGGCTCCTGGGGCTGGCGATGAATAGTTTCAGACATCGCAGTATTCTTGGATTTTTAAGCATCCGTGGCCTCCAGTGCTTTTTGCCAGAGGAACGCCCAAAGACGATCCGTTCGATGGCATTTTGTTTGTTTAGTGAATTTAGAGCAAAATTTACAAGTCTCCTTTATATGTGACACTCCTAGGCACAGCAAACACAGTGAGTGCCTGTCAAAAGGCGAGAGTTTGCTGCTACAATCGATGCACTTGCAGAATGGGGCCCTAACGGCCATATGGCCCCATTCACGAAAATTAGTAATAAAGAAAAGGTGATATAAGTAATGTAATATTTTTATATAGTTTTAGATAGCTAAGAAAAACAAAGAAGAAAGAAAGGAAAAAACTCGGCACTATTCTCATCACGAGAAAGCAGAAGTTCCCCACGATGCGTCCGACTAGTAAGGTGGTCGAAAGAGAACTGAGGAGAGGGGTGGGAACCCATGGACATGCGCAGTAGAAGGTGGGGGAGGGGTTTCTGCCAAAACGTTTTTTCCTTGGCTTGGAAGTTTCCGAAACGAGCTCCGCACAGGCGCAGAGCCCATAATATGTGATGAACAGAGACCACGCTGAAGAACATCTAGTTTGGCCCTTACTGTGAAAAATAGAAAAATAAACCTCTGCCTTTCCACTACTTCATGTGGATACTCCGTACCTTGCAAACCTTTTGTTGTTCCCCTAACAATGCAATTATCAAGTCAGGTTTTCCTAAACTGCTGTAGAAGTCTCAAAGTGGAGACTTTCCAAGATATAGCTATTGTCATCAAAGCCAAGATAAATTCTGATTTTGCGGGAAAGTACTAACCTTCCCAAATACTAAACAATGGCTTCAAGTTTGAGTAGCATTGACACCATATGCATACATTTCTCCCTTGTTACTTGAGACTCATTTTGGATGTAATGCTAAACTATAATTTGGTGCTGTGTAAACAAATAGCAATCAACCTCGCTCATATGGTCCCTGTCTTCCTCCAACACAGCTACAAATAGGATATTAGAAGCCTCTGCTGCTTCTTTTTTTAAACCAACCAGAGTTTATTGTTACATCCAAACTGAGAAAGTTAATTTAAACTATGATTTGTAAACCATAGTTCATTGAAACAAGCTAGTATCAATCTCAGTACAAGAAGACTGCAAAGCAACCAATGATGTAGTTCAAACATTAAACCCTACTGCTCCTCCACTGCTGCGGCTACAAAGATAAGATCAGAAGCTTTTGCTTCGATTTTCAATTAACCACAGTTTATCGTTATGTCCAAACACTATGGTTAATTTTAACTGTGATATAGATAAATAAACCATCTTCATAAATCTCAGTTTATAGTGGCTTAGTTCAGTAAAACATAATTAAGACTAACCACAGTTCATCCACGTTCAGACATAATGATAAACTGTGGTTAGTTAAACACAGGAGTGAAATCTTTCGACCTCCCCTCCTTTGTGGCCATGCTGGAGGAGTAAAGGGGAGCTGGGAACAGTAAACCACATTTATGTTGAAATATGGCCTTTCTAAAATCATTTTTTTAAAAAACGGGGGATCCAGGAGGATTGAGGAAATTACAGGCTAGTTAGCTTAACATCTGTTCTAGGTAAACTGGTGAAAAGCATTTGTTAAAAATAAAATTATCAAGCATACAAGAGAACCTTCTTTCTGAAGAAGAATCAATATGGCTTCTGCAAAGCAAAGTCTTGTCTTACTAACCTTTAAGAATTCTTTGAGAGTTTTAATGAGCATGTGGATAGTGGTGATCTGGTAGATACTATTTATTTAGACTTCCAAAAAGCTTTTAACAAACACTAGGGTGACCATATTTTGGAAACCAAAAAGGAGGACAACATGGCCGCCCCAAGGGGGCGTGCCCACCAACATGGCCGGCCTCCAAGGGGGCGTGCCCACCAACATGGCCGGCCTCCAAGGGGGCATGCCCACCAACATGGCCAGCCCCCAAAGGGATGTGCCCACCCAAAGATGGCCTTCATCACATGTCTGATTTCACAGCACACAATTAAGACAAACCTGTTCTGCATAACATCTTCATGTTAAAATCACTGAGACATTCAGTGTATCTGAAATTAACTTCACTCCTACTTTTGTAGCTTTTGCTGTACTTTAAAGCTTTTGCTATTCTTTGTGTGATACAGTCTCCTTTTCCCTCACATATCTTTTCTGACTGCAAATCCTTCACTGGATGACCGTAGTCTCACCTTTCCTAACATTTAACACTCTTTCCCCATCACCTTTCTCATATCCATACTCACAGATTCAGCACTAAACAAATGAAGCAGTTGACAAGTGCAGAAAAATCTAGTACAGGAAAATCTAGTACAATAAATGAGTAACGCAGCATTCAGAAAGAGTATAAAATACTATTACTCTACAAACAGTCATGGAACGAAATGGACTAAAGGCTTGTAGCAGTAATTCCCACTAGCATCTCTTAGCTTGTTTCAACTTCTGGTTTATCAGTGAGAAACTAATCTAAAAATGTGTCATTATATCTCTGGTTCATTAGTCATGTAAACAAGCCCATGGTCAGTAGAGGTACAAAGAAAGGCCAGAACAGATGCCCATTATCACAATGCTAGACAAAGATCTTCCCCTCCTTTTATTCAAATATCTCCTGAATTTACACTGCCTCAGTGTGCAGAGAACAGAAATCCCAATCAGAGAGTTTAATACTTTACCCAAAGAAAACTGAGTAGCAGATAACTCAGAAGCTATCATCTGGGGGAGTGGCCTAGCAAAGATGGAATAGAAACGGAACTTTCCTGCTCTCATAAGAAGCAAAGAAATATTTATAAAATCCCTAATTTGGAGGTGATGGATTCCTGATTAATGACTTGATTCTGGGTCCGGAAATTTTACTGCATCTGCGGAGAGATTAACAGCTGGATAACTGCCTGGACGGCGGACGGAAAATGAAACTAACGAGGAGGAGGATCGGGAGTTCGACAGAGTGCCAACGGAAGGTAATTAATGGATTTTAATGAGAAAACGCAAGGTTAAGACAATTTTAGAGGGAGAGGAGGAACTGATTTATGTGGAAAGTGGCTTTTAATCTCCAGCCGAAGGAGATAGAAACAGAAGTTTATTTGTTTACTTGAGCCTAGACGAAGGGGTGGATTGGTGAGTTAAGCTTTATGAAAAGAAAGCAAAAAACCCAGTCCAAAGCCCTAGGCTGGAGCAGAGAAACAAAAATTCACCCTTCCGATCGGAATTGGCAGCGTCTGGTAAGAGTTACTGGAATTATGCCAGACAAAATGTCGGATAAGCAGCAGCAAGCCGACAAGACAGGGAAATCCCCTGTCCATTCTGGAAATACCAAAGGCACAGCTTCTAAAGACACAGGTGCAGTACCAAAACCGGCCAGAGAGAGGCAAGTAGAGTCCTCAGAGGATTTATTCAGCAAAATTCAGAAGATGATGGAGACTGCTTTATTTAAGCAGGAGGAAAGGATAATGCAAAGGATTAAGGACTCACAGAAGGATTTTATAGTGGATCTTCAAACTGTGATGGATAATATGGATAGAACAGAGATGAATATGAAGACGCAGCAGGAAGATACCAAGAAACATGGGGACCAACTGACAGAGATGGATTTACGATTAATTGCTTTGGAAGATCGGGACAGGAGGGTTAATATTCGAATTAGATCTTTTGGAGAAAGAGAGGGAGAGACTCCTAAGGATTTAAGAGTCATAATTTTGGATTGGATCAGGGAAATTGAAACTCAAGAAATTTGGGAGATGCAGGACCTTGAGAGGGTTCATAGAGTTGGTTATAAGAAGAAGGGGCTGCTCCCAAGAGATATAATTGTTAAATTTGCTTATTACAAGAAAGAAAAGTTGATGCAAGCAATTAGACGTCAAGCCCAGCTGATGATACAAGCAACATCAATCGAGGTTTATCAAGATTTATGCCCTCAAACGGTGCAGTGGAGGAAGAGTGTTAGACTGTGTACAGTGGCTTTGCGGAAGAGATTGATAACATATAGTTGGGGATATCCAGTTTTTTTGAGATTTATGTGGAAAGGGAAGCAACATAGAATAACATCGTGTGAGCAAGGGATGGAGCTTCTGGAAAAGTTGGGCTTAGTGGATCCCATGGTTGCTGGAGAAACAAAGCAGGATGCTGCTGCTGGAGGGAGAGATGGTCCTGATTATCCACAGGAGGAAGGAGCCGTGGGTGGAACCCGTCAATGAAGAAATAATATTGTAATAGGGATAAGAAAAGATTATATGAGAGGGGAGGGGAGGGTTTCTGTTCTGGAATGCTGGGTTGCTTCTCCCCCCCCCCCCCGAAGAGTTCTAAGAATAATTGGGGCCATTGCCCAAGAAGGCCTGGTGAGGAGGGGGGTGAAGATGGGGGGTAAATGTGGGTGGGTGGGTGAGGGGGGGTATGTGTATCACAGAGGGAGACCAATATAGAGATGCGTTGGAAAGAGAGAGATGGATAATAAATTAAGGGTTGCAACTTTAAATGTTAAAGGGCTAGGAACTGTTATTAAAAGGAAGAGAATAGAAATGTTATTAAAAAAAGAGAAAGCTGATGTAATTTTTTTGCAGGAAACTCATCAAACAAAGGAGGGTGTAAATGAGCTTCGGATGAGGGAGGTGGGCGTTTACGAAAAGTCTTTTGGTACTTCTAAAGCGAGAGGTGTAGCGATTATAATCTCAAAAAAATGTGGCATTACTATACAAAGGGTGAAGAAGGATGAAGCGGGAAGGTTTCTGATTATATCCTGCAGGGTAGGGGAGGAGGAATATGTATTGATTAATGTATATGCTCCAAATGGGAAACAGATGGAATTTTTTGATGAAGTTTTTAATGCAGTGGGAGAAGTAGGTAAAAAGAATATTGTAATGGCAGGTGACTTTAATATGGTATTAGACAAAGGGAAAGATAGGGATAATATATTAAGAGTTCTCAAGAGTGGTGGGAGGACGGGATTAAGCAAATTAATGGAGAGAAAAGAATTAATTGATGTCTGGAGAATATTAAAAGGGGAAGAAAGGAAATACACTTTCTACTCACCAAGGTTTAAGAGTTATTCCAGGATTGATTATATTTTTGTGTCAAAAAATATGTTGTCTAAACTTATAGATTGTGCTATAGGGGTAATTAAAGTCACAGATCATGCATTAATGACGTTGGATCTTAAAATGAAGAAGGATTATAAACAAGTTAAGGGATGGAGAATCGATACAAGGTTACTAAATAATAAAAAATATAGTGGAGAATATTAAAAAAGAAATGCAGGAAATATGGGAAATTAACGAAAAGGATATAAACTCGCAAGGGCTAATATGGGACACTATGAAGGCTGTAGTAAGAGGGATATGTATCAGGGAAATGTGTACCCTAAGAAAACAACAAGAGGCTCAAAAGAAAAAGATTGAAAAGGAGGTAAGGGACCTAGAGGACAAGTTAAGAGAGACAAAAGATAAACGCCTATTTGCCCAAATCCAAGCTAAGAAAAAAGAATAAGAGAGAGAAGAGTTAGAACAAGTCCAGAGGGATTTGCTATATTTAAAGAGGGATTTTTTTGAATATAGTAATAAAAATTCGAAGATGCTGGCTAGATCCACTCAGTCAAAAAAGGCTAAGAGTATGATAGGGATAATTAGAGACAAGACAGGGAGAAAATGCAATTTAATGAAGGATAAATTAAATATATTTCAGGAATTTTATAGAGAATTATATACATCAGATATGGGATCACAGTATTGGAATATGTAGAGAGGAATTGGAAAATAAGATTACAGGGGCAAGACAGGGATTATATGGAAGGTTTAGTTACTGAGAAAGAAATAGAAGGAATTATAGTTAAATTAAAAGGAGGAAAATCTCCGGGATTGGATGGTTTGGGGCCGGAATATTATAAAGTTTTTAAAGGAATTTTACTACCAAGATTAAAAAAATTATTTAATAGTATAATAGAAGGGGGAAAGTCCCCCCCATCGTGGGATCATTCCTTGATCATATTAATCCCGAAACCAGGAAAGGATCTGACTGACCCAGCATCTTATAGATCAATATCTTTAATAAATCAAGATTCAAAAATTTTTACAGCAATAATGGCAAAAAGGATGAGTACGTTTATACATAAGTATATTAGAAAGGATCAATGTGGATTTATCCCAGGAAGGCAAATGCCTAATTTAATTGGAAGAGTTTTAAATATAATTAATATTATTAAAAAAAGAAATTTAAAAGCGGGATTATTAGCATTGGATATATTCAAAGCCTTTGATTGCGTGGAATGGCCAGCACTTAAAATAATTTTGAAAACATTTGGGCTTGGAGTGAAATTTATGGGAGTGATGGATCAACTGTATAAAAATAATAAAGCAGAGATAATGGTTAATGATGGGTTAACGCAACAGATTACACTAGCCCGAGGAACAAGACAAGGTTGCCCACTTTCACTGATCTTATTTGCGATAGTAATAGAAATTTTGGCAAATGTTATAAGGGAGGATTCAAGATTAAAGGGGATAGGAGGGAAGGAGAAGATTAAAATAAATATGTTTGCGGATGACACATTATTGACATTAGAAGACCCCCTGAAGGAGGGGGAGCTGATTAAGAAACATTTGAGAGAATTTGGGGAGATTACTGGTTTACAAGTTAATTGGGGGAAGTCAGAAATGATGTTATTCAATTATAACAAAGAGTAGATGGAGGAAGGTAAAGTTAAGTTAGGTCTTAGGCTTAAAAATATAGTACGTTATTTAGGAGTTAATATTGCAAAAGATTTAGACAGGTTAGAGGAAATTAATTTTGTAAGTTTTAAAAAACAGGTAGGGGAAAAGTTAGAGGCATATAGAAAATTAAAACATTCTTGGTTTGGTAGAATAGCGGTTATAAAAATGAAGATATTACCCAAGATTAATTTTTTGTTTAGAATGCTACCGATTAAAATATCGGATGTAGAGTTAAAGAGCTGGCAAAATATGATTAATGATTAAAGACACAAAAGAAAGGAGGTTTGGGACTTCCAAATATAAAGAATTATTATAGTGCTAATCAGTTAAGATATGTTATAAATAGTATATTAGGGGAGGAAGATTTAGAATGGTTAGGAACGCAAACAGGGGAACCAGATTTCAAATTGCAAAATATTTTTTTTAATAATAAAATCCAAAAGAAAGATTTGAGGGGACTGGACAACCCATTGCTGAAAAACATTCTAGAGATCTGGGAGAAAGTTAAAGGGAGTTTAATACCAGGAGACTCTCCACTCGCCCCAGTGGTAGTTGTGAGAAATTTCCCAAGGAATTTAAAAGTAGAATTGGAAGGAAGTTTGAAGGGTCAGGAAATTATTAAGTTAAGGAATTGGATGGAAAGAATGACAGATAAGGAGCAAATTTGAGAGTTGTTAAAAGGACAAAAGATAGCTTGGTTCAAATGCTTACAATTGGAAAAATTGACACAGGAATGGAAAAAGATGAATAAGAAGTGTAGAAATAATACAAGATTTGAAGATTTAATAGAATCAAGAGGAAAGAAAGAAGTAATTAAAGCTAGAAAAGGTCTAACTAGCGAAATATATAAAATCCTGACAGAGGAAGCTGAATATAGAGATTCGCTTAAAATGACTTGGGAAGATGACTTAAAAGAACAAATTAATGAACATGACTGGGGAAAGATATGGGATGCAAGAATGGTAAAGCTTTTGTCGATTAGAATTAAGGAGAATTATTATAAAATAGTATGGAGATGGTATTTAACGCCGGTAAGATTTCATCAGATAGATAAAAAAGTGTCCAAGAATTGTTGGAGGGGATGTCAGGAGGTTGGAACTTATTTCCATATGTGGTGGAGCTGTAAACATGTACAAAAAATTTGGGAAAGGGTGTTTAAAGAAATAAGTCATATAATTTGGAATTAAACCCAAAGCTGGCTCTACTAGCAATATGGGAAAAAGGTACTGAGAATATAAATAAGAGAGAATTAATAAACAACCTCCTGGCTCCCGCCAGAATAATGATTGCTAAAAACTGGAAAGGGCAAGGGACATATACCATAGAAGAATGGTATAAAGAAATATGGGACATGGCACTTAATGATAAGCTAACGTGTAAAATGAAAATAAAGAGGGGAATGTCCAGTAAGAATGATTTTGGAGATATATGGAGTTTATTTTTGGAATATGTATTAAGAACGGGGAAGGGGCAAATGCCTTCAAAAGAGTCTTTACATTTTTGGAAAGAAGAATAATGTATAATTGAAGGTCTCCTGGGGGGAGGGGAGCACGGGGGGAGGCGGTATGTATTGTATTTTATGTTGTTTAGGTTTATGTTGTATTATGTTATGTTGAAAAATAATTTAAAAAATTATATATATAAAAAAGAAGCTATCATCTCCCTATGTCCTATCATACAATGCTATCCTATGACAACTCAGGAATAAGTCCTGTTGACTTCAATAAACCGTACTCCCAGATACATATGGGATTGCAGCTTCTTCACATTTGTTCACCTTAATATAGCAAGTGCAAGCCCCTCCTGTCAAGGAAAACTGTGCACTCACCAGAACCCGGCCTCGTGGATCATGCAACCAGCAGATGCTCTCAGAATGATGCTTTCAGAGCCTAGGAGACCCAGACACAGTCAAACAAGACAAGACAAGCCACACTATGCACTCATATATTATCTTGCTGGGACAGAACAATTCTGGGACAAGGCAACACTTTGCTATCAACCAGACGTAACAGTCATAAACAAAAATGAAAAACACACTACTTCATTGACATAGCACTACATAATGACACAAACGTTGCATTAAAGGAAGAGGGAAAGAGAAAACTATACACCACTGGCTATGTAAGTTAAAGAACTATGGTAACAGGAAAAAAGTTACAATTATTCCATTAGTTAGAGTGATTATGGAAAGGAGGACAGGGATCCTGTATCTTTAAAAGCTGTATTGAAAAGGAAATTTCAGCAAGTATCATTTGTATGCATGCAGCACCTGGTGATATTCCCTCTACATTACAACAGTTAAAGCTGCAGGAGCCCTGCCTAGCATGACCAGATACAAAAGAAGGCAGACATACACACCCCAGGTAAGATCAGCAGTAGCAGCATCCACGCACACCTCATGCTCACTAAAGGCAATAAAAATTAAAATTTACATACCCCTGCACACTTGCCCAAAGTGGGGGGAAACTCCACATCCTCCCGAAAGCAATTTAAACAACAACAACCTCCACACACATACTTAACTGGAAGGGGGGATAAAAATCCACCCCCACGCTCTCCAAAGGCAAAATAATAATGACAATATTAATAATAAGCCACTCACACAATGCAAAATAATACAAAAACTTGCACACACCCATTGCAATAAAATAATATTAAAAATACAACACTCACCCACATACCCACCCAAGGAAAATTAATAAAAATCCAGACAAGCACCAAGGCAAAAAACAACCAACAGAACAAATACACACACTCACCAAGACTGAAAATACAATAAATATCCACACACACCAGCATACTCACCCATGGCAAACCTAATAATAATTTTAAAACACATACACATGCACCACCTCAATTAATTCATCAAAATATATCAAAAATATTAAAGAAAAGTTCACTAAACAGCAGCAGCACCCAACGATAAATGAAATCACATCCAGGCAGCCCCAGCCCCGAGTGCCAGGCCAGGCTAAGACACCTGCACGCCCGACTGGGCCAGGCTGCCCCATGGGCTTGAAGTCCAGCGTGCCACACTCCAGGCCAGGCCAGACCGCCCCACACCCGGCCAGGCTGTGCTGGGCTGGGTCGCCCTGCGCTGGGCCAGCCGCAACGCTCACATGATGCTCCGGTGTGCCAGGAATGCCCCAGGACACCGGGTGAGGATGCCCCCGCACTGCACCGCCCCATGGGTTGCACTGGGTCAGGCTGCACCGTGCCAAGCTGTGCTGCCCGCGCGCCATGCCAACTTGCACGCTGTGCCAGGCCATGCCACCCTGCACCGGTCCAGCACCCGTCCACACCGCTTCCGCCTCGTCAACCCCACACCCGCCCATGTCGCATGACCTGCCCACATGCCCGCCGCATCCTATGCCCGCCCAGCCCACCCCGCAACCAGCAGCTGTGCACCCCACAACACTCCACCTGCCTCACCTGCAGTGTGCCCGCCCACCCCGCACTCCACCCCCGCGCACCCTCTAGCCTCGCCCCACGCCCACCCCACAACTGCATACCCCACAACTGCCCCATCCCACCCCACAACCCACTTGCCCCACCTGCACTGTACTCACCCCGCGCCCACCTACCTAGGGTGACCAGATAAAATCTGCCCCCCTTCCCCCCGCTTACCTTGCAGGGACGTCCGCTCCCGACCGGCGCCGGACAGGAGCAGACGTCCCTGCAAGGTAAGCGCGCTGCATGCCCCCCTCCCCCCTCTGCACCCTGCTTACCTTGCAGGGACTTCCGCTCCCGACCGGTGCTGGATGCGAGCGGACGTCCCTGCAAGGTAGGCGTGCCGCGTGCCCCCCTTCCCCCTCCCCCTCCCCCTCCCCCCTCCCCCTCCCCCCTGCTTACCTTGCAGGGACGTCCGCTCCCGTCCGGCGCCAGCTAGAACAAGCCCCGGATGGCGCAGGGGAGGCGGCCGGAACGACGCGTACCCAGAAGTGCGGGCACGCGTCATTCTGGCCGCCTCCCCTGCGCCATCCGGGGCTTGTTCTTGGCCAGCGCAACCGCGCTAGCCAATTACAAGCCCCGGATGGCGCAGGGGAGGAGGCCAGAACGACGCGTACCCGGAAGTGCAGGCGCGCGTCATTCCGGCCTCTTCCCTGGCTGATCTAGGCCTTGTTCTTGGCCGGCGCAGTAGCGCCAGCTTAGAACAAGACGTAGATGGCACAGGTGGGGCCCAATTTTCCGGACTTTGGGGGATATTCTGAAATTTCCCCCCGGATTCAAATTTGGCCCCCTTATTCCAGACTTGTCCGGGGGGATCCGGACGTCTGGTCACCCTAACAAAGACCCTCATCAAAAGCTCCTGAGTAAATTTAGCAGGATAAGAGGGCAGGTCTTATGGATCAGTAACTGGCTAGAGAACAGGAAGCAAGGAATAGGACTAAATTGTTCTAATAAATGGAATAAATGGATCGAAAAAGGTTTCTCCAAAATGGGTGCACTGTTCCTCCACCCCCACAGGACCATCTACCAACAACTGCCCTATGGGAAAGAACATCAAATGCCAGCTCCTGCTCCAGTGAACTTTTATTTTAAAACTGTGGTTCTTGATGCATCCATTGTATTTTACAAATGTTAAAAGCTGCTTTATGAGTCTCAAGAAATTTTGAAAACAATCTGGGAAGAGGATTTAAAAACTCAAATTGACAGGGACAGATGGGGAAATATATGGAAATCAAGATCTTTAAAGTTTCTTTCAATAAGGATAAAAGAAAATCAGTATAAAATAATCTGGAGATGGTATCTCACCCCTGTAAGATTACATCAGATAGATAAGAAAATATCAAAGTCTTGTTGGAGGGGATGTCAGGATGTGGGGACATATTACCATATGTGGTGGACATGTGAATACGTTAAAAAAAAATTGGGATAGAGTTTTTAAGGAGATAAGTGAGATATTAGGTAAGAACGTGGAAGCAAGTCCAAATATAGCTTTATTGGGGTTATTTGATAAAGAATATGGTAATAATAATATAAAATAATTGATAAACAATCTCCTGACACTGGCGAGATTAATGATAGCTAAAAGCTGGAAAATACAAGGGAATTACAGTATAGAAGAATGGTATAAAGGAGTGTGGGATACTGCAATTAATGATAGACTAACATGTATAATGAAAGTTAAGATGGGATTAACTAAAAAGAATGATTTTGGAAGTATTTGGGGAGTATTTCTAGAATATGTTTTAGAAAGGGGAGAGGTTGTACACCGTCAAAAGAATCAATGCAATTCTGGAAAAATGTATAAAATAATAGAGAAAGAAGGTCTCAAGGGAAGGGGAGCACGGGGGGGTTGTCGAGGGTTATATTTGTATTGTGTTTATTTTATGTGATATATGTTGAAAATTAATAAAATTATTATTTTTTAAAAAAGCTGCTTTGAGAAGACTTAACCAAACAAAGGGGGTATAAACCTATCAATAAATAAATAGTGTGTAGTATGCTCCAAAAGTGCCACGGCCACCTGATGGATATTGTACATCATATATTGTGCCACATAACAATTCCTCCCCATGCTTGCACCATTTTGTGACTTCTTAAACTTATATCATATATATTAAAATGCTTTGGAAGCCAAATATTTTTGCTGTATCCCTCTGTAATAAGCATTTATCTAACCTTTCAAGTTGCATGCACCTGAAATATTAGTTCTGCGCTACTCAACCTATCTTACCATAAATCCTATGATGAAGCAACCACATCTAACTGGTTTGAAAATCAATTTTGGGACAATTTTCTTCCTCTGTTAATTTGATACAGTGTGACTGGGGAAAGGAAGCATTCATCTCTATTCAAGTATTTCAAAGGCAACCATGTCACTCATTTTAAGTGTATTTTGTACACTATGTACTATAGCACCTCCACAAAATGAAAGAAAAGCCATTACTGGGAACAGCAAAGCCTATATTAATGACTTCTATGGCAATCTGAGCAGGAAACTATTCCAGATAGCACTCTTCTGTTACATTTAACAGGAATTCCATTTGCATTGCATTAACCAAGTCCACTGATGTTGTTTCAGCCCAGGCTTTTCTCCCTTTCAAAATTTCCTAAGAACAACAGTTCCTCACTTTGCCCACAAACATAAAACAAAAGAAGTAAGGCAGTCTTCTCCATCTATACCAGCAGCAGGTCTTTGCCTTTTGATGGTATGACTGATGTGCAAGACAAGTACCCTATCGTGCACAGTGCTGTCCATGTATAGAAATGCATAGAAACTGTCTGTCCCATCAATTTCTGACTCTAAAATTATCAGCAAACTGGTAATTGCTACCCAATATTTAATGTTCATGCAGTGAGCATGTTTTATCATCGTACTGATTTACATCAGTGCTATTTAATACAAACAACCCTCCTGTGATCATCAGGGGACAAGTTTTTAAAGAAACTTATATAAATAAGTATTTTACTGAAGTAAGGGTAAGCTTGTAAAACTACTTTATGAGAACAGCTTTTAGGAATAACACATTTGGGATGGATACACGAGAAACTGTCATGTTGGAACTTAGGCAAAAGACTTTGAAACAAACCGTTCAGCACAGTTAAGGTTTCCCTTAAGTGGATCAGAGATGGGCTGGAGGCTGAGAGAAGAGTTTGCCAGATACTTTTGCAAATTCAACAATGTCAAGGTTTGTTTGTGTGTTTTTTAAGAAATCCAAGCATATGTGTTTTTTAAAAGTGTGATTGCAGTGTATTAGCATTAAATATCGGGTAGCATAAATTATCTTCTGAATTGTCACTGGTATTAGAAAAGGAGGCTTCTGGATAATGAAGGATCAAATGCAGACTTTCACATCTTATTTCACTACAGTCCCATACACTTGCTGAAGGATTCCCTCTCCCCCATTAAGAATGACAAGATTGCTAAGGGAAGTGGATGGCGGAGCTACAATACAGCGTGGCTCACTGCAATGTGCAATCTTAAGTTGCAGTTCAACACCTTTTGCAATGCCACAGGGAATTCCTGGGGAAATCTCTCGGCTTGCACACTGCTTCCTGTATTGAACGTGATTTAAGGCAGCCAAAGAAAGTGGCTGTAGCATGCAAGTTGAGAAGAGTATCCCAGGGTTCCCTGCAGTGTCACAAAGGCTACTGCAGTGCAACTCTTGGCTCATGTACTACAACCATTTCCCATGGCTATATAAGTGATCTTCTCTTGGTCATCTCATCCAGGATATGCTTGTGGGAAGGGGATTAATCAGCTCATTAAGTACATAGCTTTCTCAGCAGACAGTGGGAAGATGCATTTTAACATTTTTAAAGGGTCTACTCTTAAAGGCAGTCTAAAAATAATTCTAAATAAGCAAACAAACAAAAATTGTGCAGTAGTAAGAGGAAAAGCCCCATTCTCTTGGCAAGTAACAGTAATGTGTTTTTCCCAGCACTTAGCATCCAGAAAGCAAACATATTTATTCAACTGTTAGGAAATGAGATTGTAACTTTGGAAAATGGCTGGAACGCAACATAATTCTAATCATGCTTGTTTGAATAAGACTCACTTTCCCCCCCAATACCTGAATAGCTTCTCTGTATGTAAACCAAAGGCCTGTGCACACTTAACAGCTTGAATTTGTCCAATAAAAAGGTACAGCTCTCTCCATTATTTTCTATTCCAAAAGCAGAAATCAAAAGATACTAATCTCACATTTGTTTTGGGGATACTAATTGGATTAGGGACTAACAGATACTGAGTCTATTCACATGCCATACTAACACATGGTGGGTGATAAGCTATGCAGAGTAGGTTGTTTTACAAACAATCTACTATGCTCCTGTCAGACAATCAGGAAAATGAGCTATGCAGCATGGTTTATTTCCCCCCGGCCTTTCTCTTTCTGTAGTCCTCCTGACTGGCTGACCAGGTGTGCTAGCTTCCTTTGTAGTGGAAACTATATCCCACCGTCTCTCGAGCTACCACTACATCAGCAACCTGACTCCAACTGGTCCACTTTCCACTAGGGGCATCTTCTCCTGCTTCTGCTGGTCCTCCCACACACCCACCCCCATTCTCAACTCCATGTTGATCCTGTTCCCCTGTCCCTTTTGCTTCCCTTCCCTTTCTGCTCCTATCCTCTCCCCCCCAGTCCTTCTTCCTTACCCACCGCTCCAATTTCCAAGTCTCCCCCCTCATCAGCAACAAGCCAACAACACAGAATAAAAAGAAACATTTCATCGGTATACGAAGTGGCTTATTTGGCTTGCTTAATACTGGGCTTCCTTAATACTTCCTTCAATTTACCCATGGGAACATTCTATGCAAAAAGGGGGGGGGCTTGAACTACTTGCAGAAACGGGACATAATTTAATATATGGGTTTCCCTTATGGAGAGCCACCACACATACATCACCTGATAACTGTGCAACTTTGCTTTGTCCATGGAAAAATGAAGATTCAACCATAGCTGAAACAAACTGTTTGCTTCCCTTCCCTTCTCATTCCTACTCCCTTTTCCCCATTCCTTTTTCTTTACCCACCACCCCAATTTCCAATCCTTTGACAACTCCCCCCTCACCAGCAGCAAACCAGCAACAGAGAATCAAAAGAAATATGTTTCTGGCATACAAAGTTGCTTATTTGGCTTGCTTATTTGGCTTGCTTAATACTGCTTCGAATCTACTATTTGGCATCAATTCTGGGTTGGGGGGACATTGAATGGCTAGCTTGGGGGCTGACTCTGTCAGTGAAAAGTTGGGGAGGGGAGGTTCATTCTTGTGAACTGTGGGGAGGGGAAGAAGCATCTGCTGAGTTGGGAAGGGTGGCCTGACTGGAGAGGAGGGATGCTTACATGGTGGGAACATTGCACCAAAAAGGGGTGGGGGGCCTCCAACTCCTTGAAAGTTTGCAGAAATGGGAGAAAATTTAATATACAGGTTCCCCTCATGGAGAGGCACAACATGCACTACTGGATAATTGCGCAACTTTGCTGTTCCATGAAAAAGTGAGGATTTAACCGCAGATGAAACTGTTTGTGAGCTGAGAATGCATTGGAGTCGGAGACACAGCTTAATGTGATAGGAAAACAACTTTGCTCCAGGTCACTCCACTGATTACACACTTATGCGATCGAAAGCAACTTTGCAGAGTACATCGCCAAAGGAGGGGGGAGGGAGGAGTTGGAATGCAAAGGGGATGGGGGCACCGGCTGCAGTCACAATCTGTTGCTAGGGAGATCTTGGGAACAGTGATCGCTTGAGGGGAGCAGAGTGGTGACAGAATTTTTGGCTTGGCTTGGCTTGCTGAGTGGCTCTGCAGAAATCTCTGTAACTCACACTGGTGCGACAGACGGTACACTAACCCTTGTAGGTAAAAAAACCTCATACTGCAGCCCATGGGTTCTCAGGCTGGGTTGTCTGAGGGAAACAAGCCACTGTGCATGGGAAAAATAACTCACAGATGATACGCTAACCCATTACAGGTTGTTCCATCGTGGGTTAGCATGTCGTGTGAAGCCAGTAATCGTTTTGAGAAGGGGAAAATGGCTTCGGTTATGAATGCATACACACATACATAATTTTAGCACTGAGCCTCTTGTAGAAGTACAGTCACTATGTTTGAAGCACATGTACAATCTTCTCTCTCAGAACGAATTTGAGAAAAACAGGTTTTCCTGGTATGCAGCAAAAGCCAGCTTAGCACACTATTGATTGGTTGGCCCTTGTGTTAATTATGAAGCCATCTCTCCTTTTGCCATAAGAACTTTGAAAGAGTTAAAGAAATCAGTGTTAAAAAGTTTTAAACCTTTTTTTAAAGTGCCAAGCATACTAGATCAGCTCGACAGGGGAAAAGATAAGGGTCCCTGTGAACTTTTCCCCCACCTCCAGCAGTAGATGCTGGGGGTTATTTGCTGCGGCAAAGTGTTGGACGAGACAGCTGTGTGCTATGTGGCTTTCCCTGTGTCGCACATTTAACAAGACAGCATCCTCTATTGTATATGAGGGCAGCAGGCTAGCTTAGGCGACACATTTACTGCAAGGTAAAGGTAGAAAAATAGTAATCTGAAATGGGGAAAGGGGGGATTGGAGACAGAGAGAGACAATCTCCATTTAGTTTGGAGGCTGTTTTGTTTGAGTACTGTTGCAGCATGATTCAAATGTGCTATTGGCCCCAACTGATTCTAAGCATCCAAATCATAGTAACAGATGGTACCAAACATTTCAAAACAGGGTTGTGCCTCATTTGTAACTTGCAGTAAAACACTCTGTTGTCTATATGAGGCCCAGAAAAAATAAAGTCTACCCCCCATATCAGTCTAAAGTTAAAACTATTTGCTTGGCTCCTTGGACTTGATTTTCTTACCCTCTTATATGTATTATGGCCTGATTGGATGTTAATCTATATAAAACTACAACTAGGGCTGCAGTGAAAATTCAATTTAAATCATGAGGTTTTGGTAGAAAAGATATCAAAATGCTTAGTTAACTTGATAAAATTTGAAAGAGATGGAACACAAATCGCCAGATTTAAAAGAAGGTATGAATACACACACACACACACAATGCATAACAGCCATCTAGCAATGGAAGCAATATTAAATACCAATGTTTTAAGTTCCTCATACTCCCTCTCTAGCAGTGTGCTATAACATACTGTTTTTTTAATACTTGGTGGCAATTTAAAAACTTTATGCAAGCAGCTAGATTAGAGCTGAAAAATAAATTTCAATTTGCAAACAAAATTGATCATAATGAATAATGACAGTATTTTTGACATACCCTTAAAACTAGAATTACTTCTACATTTCAGTTAGAGTCTCCTTTATTAATAATGGTGTTATGTCCTTCTAATAAAGTACTCATTCTCTAAGCTAGTAATTAACAACTGAAGGGCCCAGAGCCAAATCCATCCATGTGTGTCTAGGTAAGTACTGATAGATGTGGCAATGGAACATGCTGGTAGGCTACTATTTATTAATTTACTGTATATCCCACTTTTTGAACACCAGTGGCTTACAACATTTCAAGAGCAATTTATACTATTAGTACTTACACACACCCCATTCCCAACATCTTAAGACCCACTATGGATTATGGTTCTGCTCTAGATCATCTGTCCCTAACATGTTAGAACTATCTCTGCCTCATCATTTTTAACCAGTTTAAAAAAATGCAGATGATTCTTCTCTCAATTTCACTTTACAAGATTGGAGGGGGGAGACTGCATTAAACTCCCATTTTAAAGTGACCCCGCTGTAAACCTAGCTGTTTACTAGAGATCTCAAATGTAGTTCTAATCAGCCAGTCAACAGTAGGGTGACCATATGAAAAGGAGGACAGGGCTCCTGTATCTTTAACAGTTGTATAGAAAAAGGAATTTCAGCAGGTGTCATTTGTATGCATATAGCACCTGGTGAAATTTCCTCTTCATCACCACAGTTAAAGCTACAGGAGCCCTGCCTTCTTTTATACCTGCAGCTATAACTGTGGTGATGAAGAGGGAATTTCACCAGGTGTTGCATGCATACAAATGACACCTGCTGAAATTCCCTTTTCTATACTACTGTTAAAGATTCAGGATCCCTGTCCTCCTTTTCATACGGTCACCCTACTGGTATATTATTTTGGGCAAATTCCAAGATACCCTTCCTTCTCTCTTTCTCTCGTGTTTGGACATGGAATATGCATTGATTTTACTTTTCTCCTCTAAAAATGGCTTAACTGTTCTCCTCATACTTCAAACAGAAACCAGCCCTACAACATTTCAGTCCAACAGGTGACAATTCCCTTAGAAACAAAACCAGGGAGAGTACAATTGAAACAGTCAGACAACATTGAGCTTTTGTTAGTACCTCAGACAAAGCTCTAAAATATGGCCTTTAATTTTGAAGTGAAAACCTCCAAAAATGTGTTAGCAGGTATGAACTTAAAGCTATGGAGGTTCCTTCTCTCTTTTCTAGCAGACAGCCAAAGAGCACACTTAAACATAGTGGTGGCAATCAGAAGGCTAGTGGAGGATGATCACTGCATGATATTTATTTTCAAGGATGCATCTGTACCACTCTCTGCTAATATGCTGATGCCTCAGGAAGTGGGAAGAGAGGTTACAAGATAAAACCTAAAGCCCAAACAGCATGGCATGGTAGGATCTGATATAGAAACTGCTTTAAACTCTATGCAAATGCTAAAACAGCAAATGCATTAGTGATCACACCTGCACATTATACTGATTAAGGTGTAGAACTGATGACAACTGACATGAAGATTTGCACCCATGTGGTTATAGTATTAGAGAGAAGGGACAGAATCATATTGAGCCAAATCTATTAGTTAACATTGGACATTTCATTTACTATCATGTTCTTCTTTTCACATTATTTTTCAGCAATTGAAAAACTTGGGAATATGTCAAAAATCTTTATGGGTTATGGTAGTTAAGTGTAAATTCATGCACAATAAGCTGAAAACACGAATATCTACAAGTGGGCAGAGGTAATGCAACAAGGAATTAGACGCAATTTCCATTTTCCTATTAATTTAGTAAAACCACTTCACATTTTTTGTGGGCTAAAGGACAATTTGAGCTGATGGTTTTTAAAGGTATGAAGTGTTATCCTTGAGGACACATCTAAGCTTTATCACTAAGAGCAACCAAATTTTCAACCATACTCAAGAAAGGCTTAACATTTAGCATGAAATGCACCTAACAACACCCTTGAACAAAGGATCCTTGTACATTAAAGTTGTCTTTCCCAGTATCTACACATCAACTGATGTGTTTACTCAGAAAGCTGATGCCCACATCCCTGGGCTCTATCACACTGCCCTAAAGACTCAGTCTTAAGTGTGGCCACACCTTCATTCCTTCCTCTAGATCACTTGACTGCAATTCTCACTCAGTACCTCTTGCTACTTTACATTTCTATAGTTTGGATCAGCCTTCCCCAATTTGGTTCCCTCCACACGTGTTGGACTACAACTCCTAGCATCCCCTAGCCAGATGTGTACTCCAACACATCTAGAGGGCACCAGGTTGGGGAAGGCTACTTTAGATCTTTCAAAGTGACTTTAAAAACATAACAAAGTTTTCTTGTATACTCTATGATGTACACTTTCTGCACCTCACCAAAAGCCATTAATTTGTTTATATATACCTGTCGCCATGGCCTAGTCCCCAAGAGTTTGTACCTAGAAACATGCCACCCCATCCCAGTCTTTCCTTGAAACTCTTCAACTTCCAGCCACGTTCCAGACTTCTGTTTCTCAATTCTTCAACGCCATGAAGGTTTTCAGCACCATCATTAACACCAACATTCCAAATAAAAGCAATAGACAAGAGTGGCGTGCCAACAGTTCCATCTCCTGACATTGCTGCATTCCAGCAGTTAAAAGTAAGCCAAATAGTGGGAATTGCTGAAATCATATTTCCCACTGTGATCGTTTAAGAATTCTATTTCAAGCACTCAGAGCCAGCCTTGGGCAGTTTGTCACCCAGAAGGAACATTGAAATACATGTGCCATCACTATTCTTAATGAACCTTTTTACTTTCCAGGCTGGCAGCCTTTCCTCCGCCACCCAATGCTGGCCCCACAACTTGATACCAGACCATAAACGGATTTCTTTCTTCATTTCCAACCCTAAGACAGGCTTCCCTATGCTGTGACCCTCTTTCCCACTTCATGATTCCATGTGAGCCTGGGCTGACCCCTGTTAGAATTGTACCCTCCCAACGAGTACCATCTTCTATGCACTGAGTCGAAGAAATAGTTTCCGTATTAACAAATATTTATAAGTACTTACAAGTACCATCAATGCTTGACCCAACCACCAGGTTCACACCTCTTTCCCGCATTTCACACTCTTTAATTGGAATGTTCAAGCCAAAGGCATGGTTATGCCCCGATGGTTGATGCAGTTGCTGTTCAATGCAAGCTCAATAATAAAATAATACACATTTAAATTATGAGGCCATGAATCTTGCAGGTTTTAGCTAGATGAGGCATTTGAACTCCTGCTTGTTGATATGGCTCCTGATAGATACTTGGTTTAGATAAGAATAAGCTTAGGACTGGAGGCCTATGGCTGTGAGAAAGAAAGTGTGTGTGTGTGAACCATTACCTCAGCTCTCTTTCCCCCACCCACCCCAGGTCAAGCAGCTCTGCCCCAAACTATGCAGAGTTGTATTTCACCCCTCCCAAGAGAGGAACTTATTCGGGAGCTGAGCTATGATCCTGATTCCTGCAGCAGCCAAGTCAAGAGCAGTCTGAGACGGAATGGAGCCCTTCCTTTTGAAGAAGTCAGCAGAAAGTTACCTTTGCCTCTTGGCCCTGACAGCATGGAAGAAAGCTATTTTACCTGGAGACAGATCATGTATTGCTAGGTCTTCAATTTCCTTTTTGAAGCCTGTATGGACAATAACAACCACACTATGAAGTGCCATCATGAAGTATTATCTGGACAGAAAAGCACAGTTGGCCAAGTTTGTGGATGGCAACAAATAATTCATCGTAGTAAAAGCAAAAAATGAATAGTGAAAAGTGTCAAAAGGATCTCTCCAAACAAGGGAAATGGGCATGAAAATAGCAAATGCAGTTCAGTGTAACAATGTGTAAAGTAATGTATATTGGGGGGGACTGATTTCACATATACGCTGATAGGGTCTGAACTGGTGGCGACTGATCAGGGAAGAGATCTCAGAGCCATGGTGGATAGTTCTATGAAAATATCAACCAACGTATGGCAGCTGTGAAAAAGGGACAACGCACAATCCCTGCACAATACATCATCTCATCAAAGCAACAGTGGAGCAGCAGGTTTAATTTGGCTGTCTTGAACGCCTTTCAGATGAGATTAGTTTGCAATCCTATACCTCTTGGGAGAAAGCCCTAGTGAATTCAGTGGCACTGGCTTCTGAGAAGACATGTATAGGAGTCAACCTTCTCCAGCCTGGTGCTCTCCAGATGTGTTACACTGTAACTTCCATGTTATGTGTTATGGGGAAGACAAAAATCAATTCATACTTAATTTTAAAATAATACTTACGCATGAAAGTATTAGGTGGTAGCTCTGTCTTTGATCTCACACTGCTAAACAAGAGAAATCCTTTATCTGATATTCAAGAAACAGACATCCTATGCCATGTGTTGAAAACTAATGTTGATGTCTGAAGGGCTATCTGGATTAGGTATTCAAGATTCATTGTTGTTTCATTTGGTTTTGACAGTTTATTTAAAGTGATGCAGCTCTTTTGTAGTTCCTTGATTGATCACATATCTTAATGCTGGAAAACATCATACTTTAGTAGAGATGTGGGCAGAAAATAGATCTATCCTGATGATTTGGACATCAACTCGCGGCATTCCTGATATGCTGATAGGGGCTTTTACAAGTTGAATTCCAAAACATCTGGAGATCTACATTCTGCGTTCCCTTGTTCTTGAACAACATTCCCCAACCTGGTGCCTGTCAGATGTGTTGGGTTGTAACTCTCAACATAAGGAGATGCTCTAAGAAATGAGAAAGTAGCTGGTCCTAAGTTGTTCATCATCATTTCCCACAACCCCACAGTCACCTCTGCAGATCAAATTGCATATCTAGATTTTTGAGATGACGTCCCAGCATTCCTGACCGTGGGACATACTGACTTGCAATGATGGGAGTTGTAGTCCAACATCTTTGGAGGGCACCAGGTTGGGGAAAGGCTGCTCTAAACAAAAAAAGAGAAGTAGGTGGCCCTAAGTTGTTCGTGAGCAGTTTTCCACACACACCCCAGTCACCTCTGCATATCATATTCTCCACCCTGTCCTCATGGTTTATCTGCTTTGGGAGAATGAGAATTTCACTTGCACTTTCTGCCTCCTTAGGGAGGATGTGGTGTTAAGGCTTGTGAGCCTTAACTCCCAATTTCCCTGCTTTTTGGTGCTTGGTTGGAATCTGTAGAGCCTTAACATTGTTTTTGTAAACCGTAGGTTTTTTGTTTAATGAATATGTAATAAGATGCTTAAAATTATTCTTCACCTCTGTGCTAACTAGTCAGCCTGGATACGGATTCTTCAGAAGTTTTGGTCAGAGGCTATCTACCATTCTTCAGCTGTGCATCTCCCTGAAACTACTAAAATCTCACACATTTTAAAAATGTTAAATATTGTATCTTCAAGCCCCAGTTTTCTTTCTTTCTTTCTTTCTTTCTTTCTTTCTTTCTTTCCTCATTTATTTACTGCATTTCTATACTGCCCAATAGCCGAAGCTCTCTGGATTTAATAAATGAAATATATTATCACTGAAAGTGGCACAATTATTAATGCTAAATGTATTTATTTATTTTTAATATGTATATACCATCTTATTTGCTAAAAAGCCGTCAAGGCAGTACACAGCAATTTTAAACAATAAAACCTTAAAACAATAAAAATAAGAACATTAGAAACAGTAAAATCTTGTAACATTAAAAGAACGACATAATTTAAAAGGTTAAATTAAAGAGATGTGTCTTCATATTCTTTCTAAAAGCCAAGAGGGTAGGGGCCAATCATAGTTCTTGAGGGAGTGCATTCCACAGATTGGAAGTGACAGAGGAAGCCTGCTCGAGAAATGGGCGCCTGAGGGTAATGGTGCCCTGAAAGGGCCTCTTCTGCTGATCTTAACATCCAGGCAGGTTCATAACAAGACAGATAGCCACTTAGACAGCCAGATCCTAAGCCATTTAGGACATTAAAGATTAAAACAAACAGCTTGTATTGAACTCTGAAGCAACTGACAACCAGTGCAGGTCTGCCAAATCAGGTGTAATATGGTCCTGATACTGTGCAACTTTTAGCAGCCTAGCTGCGGCATTCTGTACCAATTGTAGCTTCCAGATGCTCTTCAAGAGTAGATTCACACCGGGTCTGTTCAGAAGACATCTTAAACCCTGCTGGTTAAAGTTTTTGGTTAAGCAGCAGGGTTTAAGGTGTCTTGTGCGATGCATTTTGCTAAAACCTGCTCACTCATTAACCACAGTTGCACCATCTGCAGCAGGGTTAGCGGCTCTAACCATGGCTTAAAGTGTTGTGTGCAACAGCACGGCTTCTGATTAGTGCTAACCCCAGGGAAGCACAGAGACCATGAAGAAGAGCCACAGTTTCGCTAACCACAGAACCTGAAGTGTTGTCTGAACAGGCCCAGAGAGGGCATTGCAATTATCTAAATGTAATGTAACCAAGGCGTGGATAAATTGTTGCCAAGTCAGACCAATTCAGGAAGGGTACATCAAGTGTAATTGTGCATCAACTGTAACTGTGCAAACACAGACCTTGCCAGTGCTGTCACCTGAAGATCCAAGGATAGCATTAGGTCAAGGAGCACTCTCAAGCTATGAACCTAATCCGCAGCATGAAGCATACCCCTTCCAGAACAGGTTGAATCCCAATCCCCAAGTCAGGCTTTCTACTGACCAACAATGCTTCAGTCTTGTCTGGATTTCATGTAAATGTTAAATAACGCAGAGGACAAGATAGAACCCTGGGGGACACAATAAGCAAATAGCCATGGAATTGAATAGCAAACCCCCAGGATCACCTTCTGGACCTGACCACTGCAAAACACCACCAGCAAGGCCCAGAAGGATACCATGGTATTTGGTATCAAAAGCTACTGAGAGCTCCCAGAGAACCAATAGGGTTCCCAGTTCCAGTGTAGGTCATCCATCAATATGACTAAAGCAGTCTTAGTCCCGCAGCACAGTCAAAAGTATGACTGAAATGGGATCAAATAATTAACAGCATCCAGATGTATCTGGAGTTGCAATGCCACCACTTTATCGATTACCTTTGCTAAGATAATTCCGTTTTGAACCTACTAAGACTGGAATTCAAGAAAAAGGAGCTCGATTAATTAAGAACACCAACACTGAAAGAATATTATTAAACTGGTCAAGAAATCACTTCCAGTCAAGCCATAACCCAAGTTATTTTATTGGGTGCAAAATAATGAATTTCTTTAGAAGTTGAGAGTCTCCAGTCTTCCTAACAAAAGATTCTACCAATGTACCCTGGGATGGAAATTCAACTAAGTGCTTGCTATCTTGTGTTTTCCACATGAGAACTGTCAGTCCTCAGAATGTTATATTTGACAAACAGTATGATCTTCTCTCTTGGTCACTCTGGGAAGGTTTCCCCCACCACTCTAAACCCGTAAGAACAGGCCAAGGTTTTCCAAAAGAAAAATAGATGTACTTTTAATTGGTAGCCTTTTTAGGAGCATACATTTCATGTGGAAATGAGGGATACAGGCATTACAAATGACAGCTGATCACATGGCTGAATCCTCTCCATCTGCAGCCAGCGTGGGAACCAGTGTTGGTAAGGAGACTGCAGCAGATAATGTCCAGCAGCTGTCAACAGGCTGGCATGCAAGCAAGTCTAGAATATAGGAAGGAGAGGAAAAAGTAGCAGCTGCAGAGCTGGTCCAGCAGTAAGATTTTCAGGGTGCCAAAGCTGTATTCAGTAACTGAGAGATGATTTGGTTCAAGGAGGCATGTTGAAGGGCCTTGTTCAGTCACTCCATTTATCTCTTGCTTATATTCTCTAGTACCCAAAACATAATACATAGAAAATATTGCAAGTAAAAGTGGAGCTTGGCTTGCATTTCCTAGTGAAGCCTTATGATTATAATTTATCCAAAATCTCTTTGATGAATTCAGAGTTTATCTGCTAAGCTGTTACTAGGGTAAAGAGTTTCTGAATGATTGCACTAGGGTGGTATTGGATGATGTTAAGATCCATGAACTATAACGGACCCATCAAGGCTTTTCTCTGGAAAAAGCTTCCCCCGCCTCATTCTCCCCTGGAATGACCTATTCATTGGTGAGTTACCACACAGCAGTGCAGCTCTAAACAGGCTGGTGAGGGAGAGGGAAGCCTTAGCAAACAATTTTGGCCTGCGGCCCTGACACTGTTTACCTCTGCAGAAGAGATATGTGAATCTGCAGACCCCCCCCACACAGACCAGACAAACATGGAATCCATCATAACAAAACTACATGTTGGTAGTTCATTTTTCCATCCACAAAGGACCTTCTTCTGTACAGAAAGTGCTGGACTATTTCACACACCTGCTTAACTTACCCTTAATAATGCTAGACAGCCACTGATGCTGTTGTGGACCCATTCTTTCACTTTCATCTGATTTGAAAGGTGGGGGGAAGAAACTAAAAAAATTTAAATTCCTTTATAGTTTCATTTTTATGCTTCACAATAGCTGCAGAATACCCTAGATTTGCCTTTATATAGCTCAGCTTCCAGTTCTAACAGAAGGTACTTCTTAGGCACATAAACAAACTCACATCAGAATTTCATCTTACAATGAGGAGCTATTTCTGCTACATCTTCCCCCAAACGTCCTCTCCGGCCCGCTTCTAATAGGGCGCCCTGGTATACAGAAGACCTCAGGGAGTTGAAGCGGAAACGACGACGACTGGAGCGCCGATGGCGGAAAATTTGACTTATATCCGACAAGACACGACATAGAGAACATCTTCGTTTCTATGGAGTGGCAATACGTGCAGCGAAGAAAGCTTTCTTCTCTACACGCATTGCGTCTGCGAATTCACATCCAGCAGAACTGTTCAGGGTGGTGAGGGATCTAACTCAGGCTCCTTCTCCCCTGAATCCGATTTTAGAGCCTTCGGCAGTTCGCTGTGATGCTTTTAACGATCATTTCTCAGATAAAATCTCTCGGATAAGAGCCGACTTAGATGCCATTGTTATAGCAGAGGTTGACAGTGGAGTGTCCAGTGACTCCGCGAGTAGGATTACACTTGATCAGTTTCAGTTAGTGAGTACTGAGGATGTGGACAAGGTACTTGGATGTGTAAGGAAGACGACTTGCCCTCTCGATCCCTGTCCTTCCTGGCTGGTCGTCCAGGGAGGAGATGCAGTTATATCACATCTACAGCATATCATTAATGCATCTCTCAGGGAGGGGAGCTTTCCATCATGTTTAAAAGAGGCGGTGGTAAGGCCGCTTCTAAAAAAGCCCTCCCTGGATCCCCTAGACCTTAATAACTACAGGCCTGTATCAAATCTTCCATTTTTGGGCAAGGTGATCGAGAGGGCAGTTGCTTTTCAACTCCAGATAGCCTTGGATGACACTGATTTTCTAGACCCATTTCAAACCGGCTTCAGGGTGGGATACGGAGTTGAGACCGCTTTGGTCACCTTAGTGGATGATCTACGCCTTAGTATCGACAGGGGGAGTGTGTCCCTGCTGGTACTCTTGGACCTCTCAGTGGCTTTCGATACCATTGACCATGGTATCCTTCTGGAGCGCCTGGGGGAATTGGGGATCGGGGGCACTGTGCTTCAGTGGTTCCGGTCCTATCTCTCGGGCAGGTTCCAGATGGTGATGCTTGGGGATAGCTGCTCTTCAAAAAAGGAGCTGCTATGTGGTGTACCACAAGGTGCCATCCTTTCCCCAATGCTGTTTAACATTTACATGAAACCGCTGGGAGAGATCATCCGGAGGCATGGGGCGGGGTGCTATCAATATGTTGATGACACCCAAATATATTTCTCTAGGCCTTCGACAACATAGTCAGCTAAGGATAGTGTGTCTCCTCTGAATGAATACTTGGAGGCGGTAATGGGCTGGATGAGGAAAAACAAACTGAAGCTGAATCCAGACAAGACGGAGGTGCTTGCTGTCAAAGGCCCCAACCTGGGTCTGGAGGTGTGTCAACCAGTTCTGGATGGGGTTACACTCCCCCTGAAAGATTGTGTTCGCAGCTTGGGGGTACTCCTGGATCCGTCGCTCCAGATGACAGCTCAGATTGATGCGACGGCCAGGAGTGCCTACTATCAGCTTCGGCTGATACGCCAGCTGCGCCACTTCCTAGAGTTGGAAGACCTAAAGACGGTAGTGCACGCGCTGGTAACTTCGAGGCTCGACTTCTGCAATGCGCTGTACATAGGGCTACCTTTGTGCCTAGTCCGGAAACTTCAACTTGTTCAAAATATGGCAGCCAGGTTGTTCACCGGTACACCTAGGGGTGATCACATTACACCAGTTTTAAAATCGCTTCATTGGCTGCCAATCAGTTTCCGGGCGAAGTATAAAGTGTTGGTTATTACCTTTAAAGCCCTACATGGTTTGGGTCCAGGGTACCTGCGGGATCGCCTTCTCCCGTACAATCCACCCCGCACACTTAGGTCCTCTGGGGAGAACTTACTCAAGCCAGCCAGAGCTAGGCTGGCGAGTGTTACCCAGAGGACCTTTTCTTCCATCGCTCCCAGACTATGGAATGGTCTGTCGGAGGAGGTTAGACAAATTGACAGTCTTCATGAATTGAAGAGAGTCATGAAGACTGTCCTCTTCCAACAGGCCTATCCAGATGAATTTTAAATTGTTTTTAATGTTGTATTGTTCTCTTGCTTTTTAAAAATTTTAACTGTTGTGATTTTTATGTTTATATTGTTGCTGTTCCCCGCCTCGATCCGGAGGGAGAGGCGGGTTACAAATAATAATAATTATTATTATTAAAGAATCAGTCTAAAATGCCCCAGGGTGCTACAGGTCAGGACTCAGGTATGTGGCAGAACTGCACTGAAATAAAAGGAAGAGAAGAAGAAGAACGTGGAGTCAGAAGAAGCCAGACTAGAATAGCAGAGGTGGGCATCTGGGACTGAGAGGCACCAGAAAACCTGTGAGAATGGAACTTAAAGCCAGAACATTTGACAGGCAGTAAAGTGCTTATTAAATTATTGTGTGGGAACAGGATCCAAATTTTGATGAGGAGCAGGTGAACAATCAAAATAGCAGAGATTGCTTTGATGAAGGAATAATGTAAGTGCCAGTACTATATTTGGGTATCAGGCTTAACTTACACTGCTCATGCCCAGTCACCTGTAAATCTTTGACAGTTCCAAAAGCTTGTATCTGGCCCTCTCTCCAAGCTTTCCTTTTATTGACACACAAGCTCCTGACTGTTTGCATAAAACCATTTTCATAAGATGGAAAAAATGATATTGTAAGTTTGGATAACTGAACAAAATTGCCAAGACTATGAAAAGATAAGATGCTTCGGCTAGCGGGCAGTATACAAATGTAATAAAATAAATAAATAAATAGGTTATAACTAATGAAGAGACCTTTATAAAGTCAGTTAAACTTCACAAAAATGCCATTTGCTTTAAGCTATCTAGATTGGGAATGTTTTTTTTTAGCAATTTCAAGTTATAAATAAGTTATAGTCAAGTAAAAGACACATCACTTTCTTTTGAATAATAAATACATTTTTGAAGTATTCAAGACACATATACAAGTATTTCCTTCATTCAACACTAGTTTCCTTCTTACTCAAGAATACGAAATACCTGACATCAAATAAAGTTTATAAAATCCAAGGTGTTTGGCTCTCTAATGCTATAACTATGGTGATGTCTAGATCACAGGACTGAAAAATGTTCTGATGGTTAAGCACAAGCATGCAATTTCAAGGTAACTGTGCTAATAAACTTTCGTGCAGATTTTATTTAAAAATTGTTTACTTTTGAAACGTATGACAGAACATCACAAGTACTCAAACCTCTTGCAGAAAATGTCAGACCATATAGACACGAAGCTCATGGGCTGCTAACCCACTATCCTACACTCCACTCCATAGACTGTCAACTAGCCCATCCCCAGCTTCCACTGTGCGAAAAAACAAACAAACAAGAATCTCCTAACTGTCTGTGCATGAAACCTTGCAGCTCACTTACAGCTAACCATGTGGGTAAAATAGAGGTTCTGCTGCAACACTTGCAACTGAGTCCCATTATCAGGTGAGATTTCAAACGTTCTTCTGATCTCTGACTACCTTCTTATAGACTACATCCACTTGTACAAATTATTGTACAACTTATACTTTATTTGCATGGCTTTGGATGTTATTATTTGCTTCTGATGAACATCATTATTGCTAATCACTAAAATGCTAATAACCAAAATGCAGGTTACTATGTTACAAACATAGTGATTGTCCCTTAACTTGGAGTCTTACTGTGCAACATTCATTTTTAATTTAGAGAGAAACATGAAAGGGATGCCCTTTCTTTTGATGTGGAACTCAAGAATATTCAGAGGAAACAGCATTGACCTTTAAAAAGATCATTGTTCTTCAGCACACTCACTGTTCTTCAGCACACTCAAAGAAACAGCATCAGCTGAATACTGTGTTCCTTCTGGAAAAGATAATCCTTTCATCGACACATTGAGATGGCAACCAAGATAGGACATTAAACTATGACCCAAGCATAACAACAGTTTCAGTGTTCCACAAATATTTTTAGTTCTGCAAACACCCATTAAAATCCTAGCTTAATAAAGTTTTATTTGAAGCTCAGAGCAATCTATAATTCAAACATAAAGAATTCATATGGAAGATACAGGGATAAGGCCTTTTTCTTCCCCATGGTCAGCTTTGCATTGCCATGCACAGCGGGTAGCAACATGTTCTTTTAATTTTTTTACAGAAAAAAATATGAGAAGAAAAATGACATCACAGAATTCAGCAACACATGGATTAATTCACACATAGTATTAAAAGTGTTAGACAATATTGAAAAAAAAAATTCTTCTTCTCAAAGCTTCTGTTACCTCTCTAATAGCAGCAACTGACAGTCTTCACATGACAGTCTTCAGCGCCCAGACTGCTGCGACTTGTTGGGCTTAAAACAGGGCCACAACTGGTGCCTTCATATGGGTTGTGCAAACTGGTGCCTTCATATGGGTATCAGTTTCGCAATGGTGATAACTCCTCTAAAGTGCAACCACATCATTGTGTTCTGTGATGTCTGCTTGGACAGGGGTGGGATGTAGGTTTGAGGGAGTTGATGGCGGAACAGAAGATCCAGGAAATTCTGAGGTAGATTTATCAGACTAATTATCTTTCCTGGACCAAAACATCCAATACTGGGTGCTTGTGTGATCTTTGCTTCCAGCCAAACTCTTCTCATGGAGCTCTGAGAGAGTAATGTGACCCTGGGGCAAGTGATACCTTAACATTTCTCTGGAAGCTGGAGCTAGTGTAGAATGCAGCAGCTTGGCTGTTGTCAGGAGCTGCCTCTTTTCAGCATATAACTCCTTTGCTGAAGGAATTGCAGTGGCTGCCTATTGGCTACCAGGCTAGGTTTAAGGCTTTGATACTAGTGTACAAAGCCCTAAACAACTTGTGACCATGATACCTGAGAAAGCGCTTCTCCCTTACCAACCTGTCTGACCACTGAAGATGTTGGAGGACATGCTTCTGGTGGTTCCACATGGACCTTTGGCCAGATCAGAGTCCACCAGGAGAAGAGACTTTAGTGTGGTGGCCCCTTCTCTTTGGAACTCCCTGCCTTTGGAGGTCAGGCAGGTGCCAACACTAGGCTGCTTCCGGTGCCTCCTGAAAACAACTCTATTTCAGGAAGCCTTCCTCAATTGACGAGCCACTGTTTTTATTGGTCCTTTGTTTTAAATTGAGCAGTTTTAACTTTCTGTTTTTAATCTTTCTTTTTCCTGTTTTATTCCTATGAAATCTATTTTTGAAATGGAGTGGTATAATAATAATAATAATAATAATATTCCCTTTCCTTCATGAGAATGAGTTCTACTTTTGCCTTTTCCCCAGGGCAGAGCTCAGTTCTATAAGTGCCACTCCACAGTGCGGGTGTGGAAGTCTTCCCCTTTCCCTTTGGTGCTGACTGCCACCTCTCTTGCCACCCTCTCATGGTCTCCTTTCGAGAACTGCTTTGGTTCACATGGCCAGATTAGTCCTTCCCTTGTGCCAAGGCCCATCTGCCTCTCTGATTAGTTCTGGATTGGCCCACAGCCCAAGAGTGTTTCTGGATGCTCCCAGCTGCAGCCATGCCTCAAAGGCACATGTGTTGAGAACCCCTCCAGTAAAGGACATTCTTAAATGTACACATAACTATTTCTTTGCAAATTTTCTTCAACTATTCAGATAAAGATGATTTCTGTTTTACTTAGTTGTCATGCATTATTCACTTTCCATTCTTTATTGCATCAGTTACTTCTTCTTTTCAATATTTAGCCCTTCCTATGATCATTTGTTAATCTTGGCAAGTTTTTTAAAAATATAAATCAATTTATTTCCCTCTTGAGGCTTATGTGAGCTACAAAAGGTGCAAATACATGAGAATTTTCCTTCATACAGGAACACATGTGAAAAATATTAAGTCTGAATACACAATGCAAGAGTACTTTGCATTCCAGCATAATACTCTTCACATGTATTTCTCCATGAATGAACTTTTTATCAGAATCAGTCCTAACATACCTGCCCCATTTTAAGACTCTGCCAAAATATCTCTTCCCTACTGAACTCTTTTGAAAACGTTGCAAGACAGTCCAGAATGCATGTTAGATTTCTTTGCCAAATACTTGCTATTTATTGCCCGTTTGATGGCATTATGTAGACTTCGTGAAGCCAAGGATTATTTCTGGCATTTCCAAGGTACGTTCAGTATTATTTAAGATGGAAAGGACATCAAACTGTTGGTCTGAGATCATTATCAACCCCACTGCTGTATAATGTTTATGCATGTGGAGTAAAGGTCTCAGTGAAAACTTCTAGACACTACTACCTGATTAAGCCACAGGAAAAATAGACAGAGACAGGAGCAGAATCTACACCAGGCATATGAACAAATGAAGAAATACAGGAAGTGAGGGATTATTTTCCCCAACCTGGCACTCTACTTGCTAGCTGCAGGGTTCTGGGAGTGGTAGCCCAACACATCTAAAAGGTGCCAAGATGTGGAAGGCTGGGCTAAAGGGTGTGTAATATGGGTTGTCTAAAGATCAACAGTATAGAATAAAAGAAGATTACCTGGATACAAAATGCAAGAAAGTTCACCAATATTCAGATAAAGATGCAATGTCAACAGGATAAAATAAAAGCTCAAAATTTATAGGAGACGAAAATCAAATCTAGAATATTGATGTCCATAAATCTTTTGATGTTATAATTTAAGTTTTGCAAAAATATTCACATGGCAGCATGCATCAGAGAAGCAACAAAATTAGTAAAAGCATCAGAAATGGATCATCAAAGTGAGTGGCTGTGTCACTCTACAGCCAATTCAATAATATTTTGCCAGTGAAAACTCTGGAGAGAGAGGAAAAAAATCTGCTATTCAACCACCTTCTGGAGCTTTTTGAATTACTTGTGTCTATTTTAGCTGCTGGTGCTCTCCAAACTTTTTTGAACCTAAGGTGACCTTTAAAAAAAAAGCTGAAAAAAATGCCAGCACATACAAACATATCCTAAAACACACTGTTGGGAACGAACAGTCCTTGGAAGAGGCCAAACAATCTCTATAATAAACCAAGAGCAATTAATTTTGCTGGGAAAATCTTGCTAATTCAATTCAGTGGGGCAAAGGGGTTAACAAGACAAGGAATTACTATGCTTCATGATGGCATTGGTTTAACAGCAGCTTAATGTCTTATTTGGAAATTAAACATATTGTGAAATTAAAAATATAGTTACATCAGTAGCATTTTGCTGATATAGTCCATATGAATACAACACATACAAAAAACAGGCTACAGGTTGTATTACAAATACAGATTGATTGGGATTTAAATAGTACATACCTAGATTCATGTGTTCACAACATTTAAGGAGGCCAAAATCTATCCCATTATACCAAAGCATTACCAAGGCAATTATTAAGGACTCCATAGATGCAAATAGATAGCTCAATAGAATCAATGTACAGTAGATCAGAAGAGCTACATGACTGATTCACTCCAGTGTAGACTGAATCTTGTGTTTAAATCTTGTGTTCATATAAACAAAGTTTTCTTTCCTGGAAATGTAAGGAAATCCCCCACTTGAATTATCTAATTTGTACAAAATGTTCATGACTAAGCTGGTAAATAATAATATGCAGTCCTATTCATAGCTACTGCTTCCCTGTGGGGCAAGAAATGTACAGAGACAGCAAGAGTCTGATTTCACAGGCAGTATTTAAAGTTTTACGAAGGAAGATGGAGAATCTTTCCAAATAGAGGCTGACTAAAGAAAAAAAACTACATTTTTGTTGTTGTTTCTTTTCCTTTTTTTTTAGTACCTGAAAGTTGCCCAGTAATTACAGGCAACTTGCCTGACAGTTAGAGCCTGCTCAGTAGGCCTTGAATGCATCAGACATCTAATAAAACAAAACAAAAAATTGAGTACAGCACTTTTCTACAGCCGCCTTAACCACACACAGAGCATAGAACATAAATCAAGAGGAAATTATCTGCCAGCACCTGATTTGAGGAGGTGCCAGTATGCCAGGTCAATTTAAGGAGCCAAGAAAGATAGTTTTAAGAGTCTATCCACCATTTGGACAAGAAACAGAGGACAACCCTTCACAATACTTAAACAGAAGCTACGGGGGCAGGAGGATAAGCTACACTGTTTCATAACAAAACAGCTGCAACAGCTTTCAGTTCTCTATTCAGGATATTTGTCAGAAGTGGCCCTCAATTACCCACTCCAATCCAAAGGGCAGATTTCCCTTTTCCCCAACAAAGGTTATGTGAGACATAAAGATCGCTGTCCAAAGTACTTGGTCTGCAGTAAAAGAACAGATCAGAATAGGTTAATCTAGGACACTGATTTTGTATAGTATGCGTTAAGGACAAACCTCACAGCACATGTGTGAAGAAGGCAACACTGAAATCTCTCATGGACTTGCACACAGATCACCTCTTTACCACTTTTACTGCAAAGGATCTGCAATGTGTTTACAGTATGCGAAGCACTCTTTTCCCAAACACAGGGCCTCCATGATTTAATATTCATTTAATTAAACAAATAAATCCAACACTATTAGCTGACTGCATTTCTGTTGACAGGCCAGGCATCAAATTTCAACTGCATCAAGCAGAGGTTCACAAGAGTGGTGCCCCTAATGATTTAGAATCAAAACTAGACTCATGCAGTCATTTAAACTGGAATGCTAAAACAGTCAGACCAGCCAGAACTTTCCCAAGTTTTCCTGTGTTAATTTTTTTTACAGTCAGAGTATAAAGAGCAGCAGAACTCAAGAAACAGGGGAGCCAATTTCTTTAACACGGAAACCATCTTGCTTCATTCTCTTTTACCCTTTATATTCTGTTGCTGAACCTTGACTTGAAACAGGAGAAACAGACAAAGCAAATATCAAAGAAAAAGAATGTGTCACTTTGAAAGTTAAATCGATTCCACAAATACATGTATGTTGATGGGGGTGTATTTCCTGCATAATTTATACATAAAAAGCCAGCCTCTTATGAAATTACACTGTAATTATTACAGGCTAGTATCAGGAATCACAATGAAACCAAAATCTTTGGCAGGAGGTTAAATGGAAAAATCAAGTTTACAGTGCTTCCAGTCCTACCTATGGGGCCAATTTCAGAGAGTAACATTGGGTGATTATTCCTCAGCCCCTTGGCAAATGAGCTATGGGGTTCTGCAGGGTACCATCTCATCCCCAATGTTGTTTAACATCTATATGATGCCACTGGGAGCAGTTATTAGGGGATTTAGAACCAAATGCCATCAGTATGCTGATGACATGCAGCTCTGTCTCTCTGTGACATCTAAATCAGGTGAGGCCGTGCAAGTCATGGAGCAGTGCCTAGACTTAGTAATGGGCTGGATGAGGGCCAATAAACTGAAGCTGAATCCTGGAAACATGGAGGCCCTCTGGGTGAGTGGTTCCCGAGTCCAGCAGATAGGCTCATTGCCTGTTCTGGATGGGGTTGCATTCCCTCAGAAAGATCAGGTTTGTCCTAGATCCATCACTATTGCTGGAGGCCGAAGTGGCTACTGGCTCAGAGTGCTGGTTCGCCCGCTACGGCCTCTTGTAGACAGGGATAGCTTGGCCACAGTGGTACAGGCATTAGGAACCTCAACACTGGATGACCTCAATGTGCTGTATGTGGGGTTGGCTTTAAAGCTGCTCTGGAAGCTAGAGCTAGTGCAGAATGCAGCAGCTCAGCTGTTGTTAGGAGCTGTCCCTTCAGTATCCTGAGGGAACTGCACTGGGTGCCTATTCACTACTGAGCCAGGTTTAAGGTTCTAGTACGAGTGTACAAAACAACTTGGGACCAGGATACCTGAGAGAGTGCCTTCTCCCTTACCAACTTGTCTGGTCGCTGAGGTCATCTGAAGGCTCTTCTCCTGGTTGGTTCCATATGGACCTATGGTCCAACTGGAGTCCACCAGGAGAAGAGCAGTCAGTGTGGTGGCCCCCTTCCTATGAAATTCCCTGCCTTTGGAGGTCAGGCAGGGGCCAACATTGGCTCAGTTCGGATGACATATTAAGCAACGGAGGGGTAAATAACGTACTGACCATGCATTAGGCAGGAGGAGCTCCACAAACGACACACTGCAGCCAGCGCTGCTCGGAACCGGCAAACGCCCCGGCTGCTATGAACTTGCGGTGGCCATTTTGGTTGCAGCCTCTCCTCTGTGTGTCCCCCAGCCGTGTCCCAGCATGCACCGTGAGTTCTGCCGGCTGCATAGAGCGGCTGGGGTTTTTTGGCTGCTCTAGGCAGCAGAACTCTATTCCGAAACTGAATAGTCCACGGAGAGAGGGGGGGCTGAAATCGGACGACACTTTAAACAACGGGGCTTCGGGCTAAACAACGTGCAAACCCGTTGTTTCGCTCCGTTGTTTAAAGTGCCTGACTAACATACTGTCAGTTGTGTGTGCGTTGTGTGCTGCCCTCCAGACGACACAATAAACAACACAACTGACGATTGTTCCCCCCCTCCTCCGTTGCCTAATGTGTCGCCCGAACTGAGCCATTGTGTTGCTCCTTCCACCTCCTGAAAATGTTATTGTATCAAGAAGCTTTCCTTGATTAACCAACTGTGGTGTTATCTGAAGTCTGTTCTTTTAAAAATAGTAATTTTTAATATGGTGTTTTTATTCTACTTGTTGTTCACTGCTCTGAAATCTTTTGGATGTGGAGCGGTATATGAATATTGTAAATAAATAAATAAATATGGACTGGTTAGCTCTGCATTGGGGGGGCTATTCACTATTCACTATATTCACTAACCATAAGGATACAAGGTCATAAAGGGATCAGATCATCTAGTCCAGCATTTTAAATTGCAAAGTGGCTAGACATCTTTGAGATACTCAGAAGCAAGGCATGTTGAAGATGGTCATTCCTTAAAGTTTGTCCCCAGAAAACGGTAACAAAAGGTGTACTCCCCTCTGAACATGAAGGTTCTGTGTAATTTTATAGCATTTTTATCCTGCTCTTTAGCCAAGAAACCTCCCAAGGTGGCTTACAAAGTTATTTCTTAAAACAGTTCCTGCCCACAGGCTTACAATCTAAAAGACACGACACAAAAGGAAAGGGGATTTGTAGGTGCTAGATCCTTAGTTGAAAAGTTAAGCAGGTCATGGACACAGTAGAAGGGCTACTGCTTCCTTTCCCTCTCCATCTAAAAGCCTCATACAGATCTAGGCATGATGGAGGGATGCCTGACTGCTGCTTTCTTTCCCTCTGATGGCCTCAACAATGCAGTTGGCAGCACGAGGGAAAGGGGCTCTCACCCAGCCATTGACAGGCCTATCCTCTATGAGTTTAACTATCACCACATCTTATAGCAGGGGTCCCCAATTTTGAGGGGTCAGTGGGAATTTTGAGTGTTGTGGGCAACCTCACAAAATGGCTGCCATGGGGGCTTGCCCATTCATAAAATGGCTATCATGGTAAGCATGGCGGCCACAGGACATTCCTTTCCCAGAAGACAAACTGTGATGAGGTTAAAAGAAAAATAATTCGCCCAATAAACTAAGAACAAGGCAGAGGAGAGGTCTGCCCTTCAAAACACAAATAAAGTGTGGAACCCACATAAAGATAGCACTGCAAGGCAGCACTTCCCTTTGCAGCATGCCAACCTCTCAATTAAAATAACTTAATAAAATAAAAATCAGGGAATTTGCCGAGCATCAAGAGAAGTGTCCATAGGCATAATGATGGACATCATGCGGAAGACCCCAGTTTTATGGGAAAACTCCAGGTAAACATGTAACTATGGTAATTTGGAGGTGGATGGGCAAAGCTACTGCTCACATTAGTCTACCTCCCTTGGACTGAAAGCAGAGATTTCAAGAACAGAAGGACATCCTGAAACACCTAGGAAGTACCCTTTCTCCATTCAGGAGGCAGGAACAGAGTTATAACTTTCTTTAGGCAGTCTATGGCAAACAAGCTGACAAATTTAACAAGGAAACTCAAAGCTTTCACACACATAGGGATATCTAATAGTCAATCATTTAACCCCTGCCAGGAAATATGGGAAAGTGGATCCAAGCTGGTTTCCTTCCTCTTACAGGCTAGGTTAGAACTGACCATGGTTGCCTTGCCCTTGAGGGGATTGACCATGAGACTCTAATTCAAATCAGCTAAGACCTGGAATACTTATGCTTACATAGGGGGGCATGCAAAAAGGAAAGGAGGAGGACGAGGACGAGAAGAGAAGAGAAAGAACAAAGGTCCACTAGGTGGCGTTGTACACTATATTTTTGCACACCTTATCTAATAGGATACACCTGATTAGATTAATCTAATTATGTTCATTGATTGCTCTGAATCTCGTAAGATCATGGTCTCTCAAGTCAATTAGGTGTTATTAGGAGGATCACCAACTGTTCTCTTTGTATACCAAAGACTTTTGGAATCGGAGTCACTAGTGAAGGGAGATATGCAAGAGCTCCTTTGGCCTGGGAGCTGTGCACACATCTAAGATTTCTGATTTTTTACAAGGATGGTAAGACTGCATGCAGTTTTGGATTTCATGACCATCTGCCAAGACAAACAAAAATATCCTTGCCATTCCAAATCTTCAGAACCAGCTACTTGAAGATCCTAAGATTGAGGACCAATTCTCCTGGCCCTAGGTGACTGCTGCTTAGACAACTGATTCACACGTTTGTGGTGCCCGTGCATGCATGTCACTTTGATGAATAGTAGGTTGCTCTTCACTCAGAGGAGCAAGCTCATGACCTCCTGGCGTAGAAAGGACATGGTCTTTCCTACTTGTTTATTGGTTTTGTTTTGGTTCCTTGAAATATCTACCCCATCTCAGGAGACTTGTCCCCCGTAACTATCAGGATTCTGGTTGGTTCTTATGGAGGACTGTGATGGGAAAGATTACCAAGGTCCATCCACTTGTCAAACCAGACTAAGATGCGAGGCCTGCTGTGTCTTCAGTGCAGTTTGGACAAGAATAACTTTATCAAAGAAGTTGTAGAACCTATGAATTATTTAAGACTGAGACTTGGATTTTGTGAAAGCTGTTGAAAAGGTAACTTCCACTGGTCGCTGAGAAGAACATGGAAAGGCTTCTATGTAGGTACGTTTCCTTGGGCAAGCAGAATTGATAAGAGATTAGACATGAGGATCCTGATGGAAAGAGAGCTAAAGGATACAGATGGTCTTAGCTAAACACTCTCACCAAAGTGTGTGTGGGGGGGGGGGGGCAGTAAGTATCCTGAGGCTTTGGATCAGCTTTTTCTGTTCTCTAACTGGGAGAAGTCACTATTGATGTTGAGAAACCACATTAACCAAGACGCATCTGATAGTGCCCTGCCCCCAATCTGTTTTCTTCTTCCCTAAAACATTCAGGGCAAACTGCTAACACTCAGTATATTCATGTAGGATTGGATTTCAAAACTATGTACTAGAAAATAATAGTTGACTACCAAACTCGGGCACCATTTGTGACTTCTCCTCATCCACATCCTGAATATCAATTCAGTTTAACACAAGGACTTTTCAAATATTAAATAGCAGAAACTGAATTTGGGTAGTCCATACGAAAACAGAAATCTATATGTATTTGCCCTTTTTGTCCCAATACTCAAAAGATAAATTGGTTTGTATAGTGACCCAAATTCCTTCCTCCAGTTACTTGTATTTCTGATAATGCATCCAAAGTGTGTGGGATCATCCTCCCAGATAGGGTTCTAAGATAGGATAGCCTGAGCTTGTAGAATGCCCTTGAAGTGTTTTACGCTTCCATTCGATAACAAAATATTCAATTAGTGTTTGTTTTTTAAAAAATGGAACATTAATCTAGTTTCCATGCTCCACTGAACATTTCTTCTTCAGAGCATACTAATCAACTTCGTTCTTTGCCCAATTAAATTCAAGACACTTCATGGGAACAGCAGAGATGAAAGAGCCACCAAAATAAAATGTAACCCAAGGAACCTTGTCATACCCTAAGTTCTAAAGCATTCTCTTTCACTTAAGGCAATGGGACACAATGATCATATCTACGGTTTAAATTGCACGCTTTCCAAATTCATGTATGCCAGATTGTGCAAAACAATACCTCAACATAATTCAATACTAGTATACTGTTAGTAGATGCTTCACCTGGTACTAATTTTTTCAATAAGCACAAACACAGAGATGACTCAAGCCTCTGGAGTCTTTTCTTAGCTTTCTACTGCAATTTCGGATAATCTGTTCACGCTATCTGAAAAAAATGTTTCCTGCAGTATGACAAGAAATGAAAACAGGAACTCTTGTATTTCCAGATTTTTGCTTTCATTTGCCCCCCTGGAGATCTCTAGACACATTTCTTCTCATTTACCTAATGTTTTTTCCATATACTAGAAGGCTTTCATTACTTAAAATTCCATCTCTGCATAAACAAGTTTTCTGTATCACAGGAGAAACTCTAATATTATATACAATATACAGCTGGATTTCATAATCAGGTCAAAATTACAGGGCCAGATATGAAATTGTTGGAATAATACTGTTTTAGATGGACTAATGCAGACTTCTCCATCTGGGTGCCTTCCAGATATGTTGGACAACACCCATCTTCTACTAGACATGTTAGCTTGGTATGGAGGGATTATAGTCCAACATATTTGGAGGGCACAAGGTTGGGCAAAGCTGCTCCAATGAATTAAATGAATGTACATCAATGTAAACAGTCATGGACTACCAGCTCCTAAATGAACCTGCCCACTTTCCAAGATCTTCCTAACAGGTACTACTTCTGAAGTTCTCTGCCTTCAGAAGTTAGATAGATGGTGTCAGGAAAAGTATTTTCTGTGGTGGTGCCCTAGTTGTTGAATGTCCTTTTCATAGAGACATGCTTGGTGCCTACCTGTTGACCTTGAAGTCCCATGCTATAACAATTCTATTCTTCTAGGCCTTTTGTGTGGGGTGTGTTGTTTTTACTGGTACTGCTGTTTTACTGATAAGTATTCTTTTTTTAGAATTTGGATTGTATATTTTAATTTTAATTTATTTATATTAATTGGTAAATAAAAGTATAAAAACGGTTAGTCACATTAAGTGTTTATACTCTAAAGACAGAATACAAATGTTTTAAAGAAATAAATACAATTTTAAATGCTTGTAACGGAAAGACAAATTATAGATGGTGCTATAAGTTTCAGAAAGATTCTGTACATCTAAAAATCATGGACTGGAATCTACTTCATCAGACAGAACAGAAAAGTAGCTAAATTTCCAGCTATTTGCAGAGTAACATTTTCTATTGTAAATGTAGGTTTGGGGAGGGGGAGGTTAGTCCTCTTCAAATAGATGATAGACATAATTTCCCTCCATTCCAAACACAATTGACCAGTTGGCTTGTCAAAAATCCAAGATCTCATGTTAGTCTGCAGAACAGAGCACAATACTTAACCTATCCCCCTCCCCCATCTCACACACATTTTCTAGAACCAACGTGGAAACATAGACATATGCCAAATAAGCATAGCCATTTTATGTATTTAGATACTTTCACCTCCAGGCAAAACTCCAAGCTCCAGAAAGAAACAGGCAGATTCCCTTCTGAAGCTTATTTTGTGCTACTGTTAGCAGCTCTGCTGGTCCTGGCCCTGTCTCCAATTATGTCATTACCACCCCAGTGTCTGCATTGTATACCACAGCTGATATAAACTGCAGAGGTATGACCACTTTTCAAGTGACTATACACTTGAATTTGGAATTTGGATAAAAGTTTCTGCTCAAGATTATAGCCGTGAGGCAAGAATCCCAGCTTCAAATCTCACCTGAGCCATGAACTCACTGAGCCCTTTAGCAAACCACTAATCCCATCCTCAGAACTCTTATCTGTAATAAACAATCTTACAGAGATAATGTATGTAAAAAACTCTGAGTACTTAGTTTGTGTATAAAATGTTTCTTATCTATCATTATATAATAATATAATATATAATTATTCAAGGTTACACTAACTGACTTGTTAGCAATATGTAAAGACAGTTCATCTGGTACTGTCCATATGCCAGAGAAGTAGGGGTGCTCCATATCAGAGGTTAGTTGATTAGCCCTAAGGACCATCTTGGCAGCATATCACAAACACAATCGCTTTAAGATAAAAACTCTGTGCACACAATGAAGATAAGATGAATATGGTAGATCTATGTATTTATCTTTTTTCTGTTACAACATAAGCCATTAATCTTTGACTTTGTAGCATTTTATTTTTAGTTAGCAATTCTTGTCATGCTGAATTGTGCAATAGTGATAGCTCCTCAAAAAAGGGGAAATTATCAGAACATCAGTCTAACTACAGACAGAGCATCAGTATATCTAAACATATATAAAGAATATCAAAGAGAACATATGCATTCTAAGGGCATGATGCTCCCAGATCATACAGTACTATCAAATCACCTATGCAGCATATAAGTCCTAGTCTGTGTTGTGGAACAACTTGGTGCTTCACACAACTCATGATAAAGCTAGGAACGAGGATGGGTGAGGTAATATGCTTACAGGCAGTTTGCTAGCTCTTAGAACAGCAGCACGGAATTTTGTGGAGGTTTGAACTTCCATTTGCCACAACAAAGCAGGACATATTTTGAATGTGTTCAGCCGTAATTCTATCTTTCATCTGAGGATTTCATGTGATCAGTCTGACTGAACACAGAGATTAATTCAGGAAGCTACTAGCATTAACCACTGAAAGGGAGGAAATGTGCCTATATTTAAACTTTATTCTATTGAGACAATGACCTAGGAACGGAGAAAATTCCATTCCAGTTATGACATCAGCTCAAGGTAGCTATCAGCCTTCTCTCACTGTTATTTGTACATTTCTTGGTTATGATCACAATAGTCGCTGCAAAGCCCAATAAAACTGCAGACTCCCTTAATACTTTCTGTTTCAATGTATTCTCTCCAGACCAAACAAAACCCATAGCAGGCACTTCAGAGAACATAAGATTTGAAGAAGAGGAGTATAGTGTTTGGCATACAAAACCGCCAAATTGCAACTGATAAGCAATCCCCTCCACCAAATCAGATATTCTGCATCTATTCATAAAACATGTCTGCATTTTTTTAAAAAAATACATTAAAAATACATTCCAATCTTGAACAAAGTAATAAATCTCATTAATTTGCATAGCCTGCATTTTCTAGTATGCGTGCTCAGAATCATAGCCTTACAATCACTTAGTAGATCCTGAGTGCTGAGTTAAGAAGTAAGCCAACATTGCAAGCAAGATGCTCAGAAGGAAGGAAAAGTCCCACTTCCCCACAAGTGTACATTTGGATGGAGATCGGCTTCGCAGATCAAATCTACAATCCAGTTATGCTGGGGATGGGGAGAGGGGGGAGGAAATGCCACTGTTACACTGGTGGAATGGCTGCCATATCCTGTAGACACACAGCCCAGGAGGAAGGAGGGGAGGGGGGAAACACCCAACCAGAAAATAGAAAACAAAACAAAACATTAAAATGGCAGGCCCACCTTCAGTGTCTCTGGGAAAGCCACCAATCAGGAAACTGTACCAACAACAACTATATACTGCCCACACATAGAAAAACCCAATGAACTCATGATGATGGGGACATGTCCCCAGCACACATCCTTGTATTAACACACACACACACACACACACACACACACACACACACAATGCCATGCTACCCCAGTCTATCAGTATTCAGCCCCAGAGGCCCAGCCAGCAATGAACCGCTACTGTCAGGCAGAGGTTCAAATCCTCCTATGTTATTCACAACTACCCTTTTGGAGTACAACACACACAAAGGGAAAGAAGGAGAGCCCACACAACACAGCACCTGCATAGGTCCCTGGTACAGGAGGTCTGCACAGAGTATACTCAGCCTTCTTGGGACAAGATCCATCCAAGGACAGAAAACCCCTTTTACCAAGAAACCAAGGGGAGGAAGCTTTGTGTCTGGAGTCCACAAAGCACCTGTAAGAGCTCTAAGCAGAAAAGTATTAGCAGTGTGTTGATGTTCCTACCTCTGTTGCGGGCCCAGGCTGTTTTGTGCAAAGTGCCCTTTCTCCAAAGTTCTCTATTGTAAATTGGCAATAATGCACAACACAGGGCCAAAGACATATAGCCCCAAGCTGCGCACTATCATCTGGGTTATGATATCCCTGTGTGGGGTTTATGTTCTAGGGGTAGAATGTGGTGATTGGGTATTGGGTTACACCATATCCTATGATCAGTTATGACAACATGGGTAGGGAGTTTCTTGACGTGGGGCAATTTGTTTTTCAAAAATCCCCCAGAGAAGTCAATGGAAGGGCCATTTCTTGCAACAGGTCTGGGGCTAGTGTAAAGTTGTGCCATCACTGGGGGCATGGCCATGGTTTTAAGGGGTATAGGTTATAGTGTAAGTGTGTTCTTCCATTATGCTACTTAATCCTCCCCACAGTTCCATCCCATTTTAACTATTCCACCAATGTATCTTCACCAGACGAACAGCTCTGCCAGAAGAGAGTTCCACTGGCATTTCTGAGGTGTTCTGCTGCCATACTATCGTGGCAGTGATATATCTTGTATTCTGCTGCGGTACAGCAAGGTATCTCCCAAATCCTAAGGTCACCCAGCTGGCGGTATAGCATTGTACCCTCAGTCAGGATTTTCAGAAAGTATATAATGAATTCTTTAAAAATGAAATTATTACGGGCTAATAAGATAGATATTTTATTGATGATCCTAAATATACATGATAAAAAAGACTAATCCAAGAAATCAGAATTGATTCATTAATGGATAACAAGGAGGAAGTAGACATTGAGATAACAAAAGCTGAGAATGAACAAATAATTACTATGGTGAAACATAAAGGAGTTTATACTTAATGCAGCATTTATCCTGCAATTTCTGTCACTTCTTTCTATAAATTATCAGAAATTAATGACATTGGACAAAACTTGAGCATGTGGTGGCTGGGCAGCTTCAAACGTTCTTGGAGGAAATTGCCTCCAAGAATGCCTCTCTACAAGAGGGAGTGGTCCCATACCGTCTGAAAGAGGCAGTAGTGAGACCACTCCTGAAGAAAGCTTCCCTGGCCCCAGAAAATCTTAATAACTATAGGCTGGTAGTAAATGTTCCATTCCTGGGCAAGATCCTTGAGCGGGTGGTTGCTGGCCAGCTCCAGACACTCGTGGATGAGACTGATTATCTGGATCCATTTCAGTCGGGTTTCAGGCCAGGTTTTGGCACGGAAACAGCCTTGGTCGCTCTGTATGATGACCTATGTCGGGAGAAGGACAGGGAGAGTGTGACTCTGTTGATTCTCCTTGATCTCTCAGCGGCTTTCAATACCATCGACCATGGTATCCTTCTGGCACGACTGGCTGAGTTGTGAGTGGGAGGCATTGCATTGCAGTGGTTCCACTCCTACTTGACAGGTTGGCTCCAGAAGGTGGTGCTTGGGGGACATTGCTCAGCCCCGTGGATTCTCCAGTATGGGGTTCCACAGGGGTCAGTCTTGTCCCCCATGCTGTTCAACATCTACATGAAACCATTGGGTGCGGTCATCCAGAGTTTTGGAGTGCGTTGTCATCAGTACGCTGATGACATGTAACTCTACTTCTCCTTTTCATCTTCATTAGGTGAGGCGGTGGATGTGTTGAACCGGTGCTTGGCTGTGACAATGGACTGGATGAGAGCTAATAAACTGAAACTCAATCCAGACAAGATTGAGATGCTGTTAGTGGGGGGTTCCTCTGACTGGATGGAGGGTGTTCAACCTGTTCTGGATGGGGTTGCACTCCCCCCGAAGGAACGGGTTCGTAGCTTGGGGGTTCTCCTAGAACCATCTCTCTCACTTCAGGCTCAGGTGGCCTCAGTGGCATGGAGTGCCTTCTACCAGCTTCGACTGGTGGCCCATCTATGCCCCTATCTGGACAGGGATAACCTGGCTTCAGTTGTCTATGCTCTGGTAACCTCCAAGTTAGATTACTGCAATGCGCTCTACGTGGGGCTACCTTTGAAGACGGTTCGGAAGCTGCAGCTTGTGCAAAATGCAGCGGCCAGATTGGTAACAGGGACCAGAAGGTTCAAACATATAAGACCAATTCTGGCCCGCTTGCATTGGCTGCCTATACGTTTCCAAGCCAGATTCAAGGTGCTGGTTTTAACCTATAAGGCCTTACATGGTTTGGGACCACAATACCTGATGGAACGCCTTTCCTGACATGAACCTACCCGTACACTACGCTCAACATCAAAGGTCCTCTTTCGGGTTCCTACTCCGAGGGAAGCTTGGAAGACGGCAACAAGGGAGAGGATGTTCTCTGTGGTGGCCCCCCAATTATGGAATGATCTCCCCAATGAGGCCCGCCTGGCGTCAACACTGTTATCTTTTCAGCGCCAGGTCAAAACTTTTCTTTTCTCCCAGGCATTTTAACAGCTTAAGATGAGGTTTAAACTGACTTTGTGGCCAGGCTTAACAGTTTAAAATGTTTTAAATGTCAGCTGTTTTATGTTTATGGTTTTAAATTTTGTATATTGTCTTTTTAGTGTTCAATCTTTTAATTTTTGTAAACCACCCATAATAACTGATTATCTGGACCCATTTCAGTCTGGCAAGGGCAGGGCACTGACACAGCCTTGGTTGTTCTGACAGACAACCTATTTTGTGTGAAAGACAGGGGGAATACTACCCTGTTAATCTTCCTGGATCTCTCAGTGGCTTTTGATACCATTGATCATGGTATCTTACAGGATTGGCTCTGTGAGATGGGAGTAGGAGGCACTCTGTTAGAGTGGTTCCGCTCCTTCTTGCAGGGCCAATTCCAGAGAGTGGTATTGGGGGATTCCTGTTCCATCCCATGGCTATTAAGCTGTGGGGTGCCACAGGGCTCTATTCTATCCCCCATGCTGTTTAACATCTATATGAAGCTGCTGGCTAAAGTCATTAGGGGTTTTGGGGTTGGGTGCCATCAGTATGCTGATGATACCCAGCTCTACTTCTCCTTGTCGTGATGATACCCAGCTCTTCTTCTCCTTGGACTAGTGCTTGGAGGCTGTAATGGGCTGGATGAGGGCTAATAAACTGAAACTGAATCCTGATAAGGTGGAAGCTCTGTGGATTGGTGGTTCCTAAGTCCGGGAATTGGGTAAGTGACTTGTTCTGGATGGGGCTGCACTCCCTCTGAAGGAGCAGGTGCATAGCTTGGGAGTACTCCTAGATCCATCCTTGTCACTGGAGACCCAGGTGGACTCCATGGTCCAGAGTACTTGGGGTCAGCGGCTGATCTGCTAGATACGGTCTTTCCTGGACAAGGAAAACCTAGCCACAGTAGTCCATGCACTGGTAACTTCCCGATTAGACTACTGCAACGTACTCTACGTGGGGATGCCCCTGAAGTCGACTTGGAAGTTGCAGCTAGTGCAAAATGCAGTAGTTAGACTGCTCACTGGAACATCCTATAAAGACCATGTAACACCAGTCTTAAAAGAATTGCATTGGCTGACTATACGCTTCCAGTCGGAATTTAAGATGTTGCAATGATATTTAAAACCCTAAACGACTTGGTACCTTGGTACCTGAAGGAGCGCCTCTCCTTATATATGCCTGCCCAAGATTTGAGATCTGTTGGAGGAGCCCTCCTCTATGTCCCACCAACACAAGACATACATTATGGTGGGACATGGGAAAGGGCTTTCTCTGCTGTGGAATGCTGGTTGTGGAATACCCTCCCCTTGGAGGCCCAACTGGTGCCGACACTGGCTTCATTTCAGTGCCAAGTTAAAACATGGCTTTTTATCAAAGCCTCTGAGCGCTAAATTCTCCATGGTTACACATCATTTAAATTGTTTTTAATTGTTTGTATTGCTTTTTAAAAAAATCTATTGGTTTTAATTTGTTAACAATTTAATATGTTTTTAGCTGTGTATTTATGTTTATATTGTTCTGATTTTATCTGCACGCTGCCCTGAGATTCTAGTAATAATAGGGCAAGATACAAACGTTTTAATATATAAATAATAAATAAAATAAATATTGCTTTGCAAACATAATGCTGGCAATTTAACCTGCTACAAAATAGGCATCTGAGAAGAATAGTTCCCTAAAGCAAAAGCTAAATATGCTGCTGAAGGATAATAGTGTCAGAAAAAGAATTAAACACAGACATTTTAAAGGAACAACCAGAAAAATCGTTCCAATCTAATTCTAGGTACACACCCATAGAGGTCTCCCAAGAATGGTCAGGGCAGGGCAAAAATAAAACACTTGAAGGGGGAGTTGAGGTCATGTCTTATAACAAATCAACACTGCGAAGGTTTGGTGAAGAACAAGAGTGTATGTATGAAACAGCTTTTCATCATTTCCAAAAAAATCTCAAATGTTGTGCACATCAAACCTTACACAACTATGACAAATGGAGCAACTATCCAATCTGCCAACTACTTGGCTGTATTACCAAATTAGACTTCAATCAGCTCATTTATCTAATGGCCTTTCAAAATTAATATCAACTTGACAATAATGTAACAACGTCCGGGTTTTTCTTTTTTACCAGTCTGCTTTCCAAGGGTTTTGTGAGGTCTGAATGGTGCTGGAGACAGAGACATACCTTAAGAACAATAAGAAGAACTATGCTGGATCAAACCAAAGGCCTAACTAGTCCAGCATTCTGTTCCTACAATGGCCAAAGAGATGCCTATGGAAAGCTCATTGCAGAACATGATGAGCTCAATAGTACCCTCCTGCTCATGTGGTCCAGCAACTGGCATTCAGAGAGATACTTACTTCTATATTTCCAAAGCGAATCCACCACACCACACCCACCACCTCTCATTAACTAACTTCTGTATGAGGAATGTTTGGGCAATGTGAAGCCTTAGCAGTATGGACTATTTGTATTCACGTTAAGTGTGTGCTTCAACAGATTTCTTCCATCTTGATATTTAAAAGTCTGCCAGCACTACTATGTAAAGAGACGATCCTGGCAGAACTAGATGAACAACAGAGCACAGTAATATCAATTTGTTTAACTTTGATCATTCCAAGAGAGCGTTTTACACAACTCAAAGGTATTTTTCCAGCATTTTAAAAATGAGTTGGCCTTTATAAATGGCACTGTCTCTATTTTTCCTCTTCTGTGAATCAACAGAGTTAGTAAAATTATAAATCTCCAGTAATTTATCAATCGGGGGGAAATACTATTTCACACTCCCCAGCTCTCCCACAGGCACATTCATCAAATAAGAACACAGTGCCCTAATGACGAGGGGGAGCATCACTGTTAATTCAATCCTCACCAGTCAAACTATCTTGCAGAAGCCAAAAAGACACCAGACACCAATCCTAGAGCCACAAAAAGGGATAGGAGGGAACAAGGGACACACAAGGAAGACTACCAGGCAACATAGCCACTAGAAACCTATCAAATCAGAATGCTCATGAATGGGTGCACCCTCCCTTCTTTTAAGATTGCTAAGGCTTTGGTAAGGGAAGTAAAAAATATTAAGCGGATAATTTCACTTTAACCAAAATAATTAACAGCTATAAGATACTGCTGGCTCAGTGGAGAGGCGTTGAGTTAATCTGCAAGGAGCCTTTGAGCCTTTGAGCTTAACCAGGGCTTTACAGCAACAACCTTGTCATCTCCTTCTTTAAAAATGATACTTGCTAAGCTGAACTGGGGGGGAGGGGAAGCATGTTTTGTGAAGCTGCTAAAAGCATATGATGAAGAACTCAAGTATAAAGAAAGAAATGCAGATGGTTTCAAACCATAAATCTCCAGTAATTTATCAAGCAGGGAAAATTTGCAATACTTTAAGGTATCATATATTGCCTACACCAAGGATGGGCAGAAAGTAGATCTCCATACATTTAGGGCTTCAGCACTCAGCATTCCTGACCTTTGAACATACTGGCAGGGGCTTCTAGGACTTAAAAGTCCAAAACATCTGAAGATCTACCTTCTGCCCATTCCTGGCCTACACAATCTAACACACATGATGGACCTCAAAATGTAATGGTTAAAATTATGGCACACTGCATATTAGCCCCACCCGTACTGAGGCTCCCCCATAACAGATTTTGTGCATCATTTCTTTTGGTTGGGCAAAAGGGCATAGCCATGTGCAGAATGCTGGAGGGTTGATTTGTGACCCCAGGAGAGATGGATTTGGCCCCTGTGCCTGAAGTTCCCCACCACTGATCTAACCTAACAGTAACTTAGCAAATATGTTAACTGAACATGCAATTAAGGACAGAGGAAGACAAATGAGAAGACAAGGCAAAATGGAAATCTCCTGTTGTCCTTTGTCTAATCTTATCCCTTGCTAACAACAGAGAGAGACCTTTCTGAAGGGTGAGCCAGACTGCCCTGTGTTCACCAGAAGACCAGGAAATTTACAGATAAGGTAAAATTTCAATTTCTCTGATAGGGTTAGACTCCATAGTCTGGGATGAGCAAGAGTATTTTCTTCTTATGTGGGACATGCTCTCAAAAGTCCAGTCTCCCAGAATATTCTACAGTATTTATTTATTTATTTATTTATTGCATTTGTATACCGTCCCATAGCCGATGCTCTCTGGGCGGTTTACATAGCATTAAAAACAATTAAAAACAATATACAAAAATGTAAACAGCAAAAACATACAAACATCCACACAATCTGTACATTTAAAACCACTACAACACTTCAAAAAGCTACAAAAAACAAAACAAAACAAACCCAGGCTCCTCAGATATTGCCAAATGCCTGAGAGAAGAGGAAAGTCTTGACCAGGCGCCGAAAAGATAACAATGTTGGCGCCAGGTGGGCCTCGTCGGGGAGATCGTTCCACAATTGGGGGGCCACCACAGAGAAGGCCCTCTCTCTTGTTGCCGACCTCCGAGCTTCCCTCGGAGGAGGCACTCGGAGGAGGGCCTTAGATGTTGAACGTAGTGTTCGGGTAGGTTCATGTCGGGAAAGGCGTTCCATCAGGTATTGTGGTCCCAAGCCATGTAAGGCTTTATAGGTTAAAACCAGCACCTTGAATCGGGCTCGGAAACATACAGGCAGCCAATGCAAGCGGGCCAGAGTAGGTCTTATATGTTCGAACCTACTGGTTCCGATTATCAATCTGGCCGCTGCATTTTGCACAAGCTGCAGCTTCCGAACCACCTTCAAAGGTAGCCACACGTAGAGTGCATTGCAGTAATCTAACTTGGAGGTTACCAGAGCATGGACAACTGAAGCCAGGTTATCCCTGTCCAGATAGGGACGTAGCTGGGCCACCAACCGAAGTTGGTAGAAGGCACTCCGTGCCACTGAGGCCACCTGCGCCTCAAGTGACAGAGATGGTTCTAGGAGAACCCCCAAGCTACGAACCCGCTCCTTCAAGGGGAGTGCAACCCCATCCAGAACAGGTTGAACACCCTCCATCCAGTCAGAGGAACCCCCCACTAACAGCATCTCAGTCTTGTTTGGATTGAGTTTCAGTTTATTAGCTCTCATCCAGTCCATTGTCGCAGCCAGGCACTGGTTCAGCACATCCACAGCCTCACCTGATGAAGATGAAAAGGAGAAATAGAGCTGCGTGTCATCAGCGTACCGATGACAACGCACTCCAAAACTCCGGATGACTGCACTCAACAGTTTCATGTAGATATTGAACAGCATGGGGGACAAAACTGATCCCTGCGGAACCCCATACTGGAGAATCCACGGGGCCGAGCAATGTTCCCCAAGCACCACCTTCTGGAGCCGACCCACCAAGTAGGAGCGGAACCACTGCAATGCAGTGCCTCCCACTCCCAACTCAGCCTGTCGTCCCAGAAGGATACCATGGTCGATGGTATCAAAAGCCACTGAGAGATCAAGGAGAATCAACAGAGTCACACTCCCCGTCTTTCTCCCGATATAGGTCATCATACAGGGCGACCAAGGCTGTTTCCGTACCAAAACCAGGCCTGAAACCCGACTGAAATGGATCCAGATAATCAGTCTCATCCAAGAGTGCCTGGAGCAGCCTCGCAACCACCCGCTCCAGGACCTTGCCCAGGAATGGAACATTTGCTACTGGCCTGTAGTTATTAAGATTTTCAGGGTCCAGGGAAGATTTCTTTAGGAGTGGTCTCACTGCCACCTCTTTCAGGAGGCCTGGGACCACTCCTTCTTGCAAAGAGGCATTAATCACTTCCCTGGCCCAGCCAGTTGTTCCATCCCTGTTAGCTTTTATTAGCCAAGAGGGGCAAGGATCCAATATGGAAGTGGTTGCACGAACCTGTCCAAGCACCTTGTCAACGTCCTCGAGCTGCACCAACTGAAACTCATCCAAGAAAACAGGACAAGCCTGTGCTCTGGATACCTCACTAAATTCACCTGCTAGAACACTGGAGTCTAAGTCCTGACGGATGCCAGAGATTTTATTCTGGAAGTGCCCAGCAAATGTATTACAGCGGGCCTCAGATGGTTCTACCATGTCCTTGGGGCCAGCATGTAAAAGCCCCCGGACAACTCTGAAAAGCTCCGCTGGGCGGCACGTTGATGATTCAATAGTGGCAGCAAAGTATTGTTTTTTTGCTGCCCTCACTGCCCCTGAATACAGCTTACCATAAGCACTTACCAGTGTTTGATTGCATCCATCAGGAGTTTGTCTCCATCTGCCCTCAAGCCGTCTCCTGTTTTGTTTCATCACGCTCAGCTCCGGGGTGTACCACGGAGCCGTACGAGCTCTACACAGGAGAGGGCGCTCAGGAGCAATCGTGTCAACTGCCTGGGTCATTTCTGCATTCCACAGATCAACCAGGGTTTCGACAGGAGAGCCAGCCCTATCAGCCGGAAAACTCCCCAGAGCCTTCTGGAAACCATCTGGATCCATTAGCCTCCGGGGGCGGACCATCTTAATGGGTCCCCCACTCTTGCAGAGGGGAAAAGCCGCTGTAAGTCTAAAACTCAGCAGGTGGTGATCTGACCATGACAGAGGGGTTGATGTAAAGTCCCCCACTTTCAGATCCCCATCTCCATGTCCAGTTGAAAAAAACAGGTCTAGAGTGTGCCCTGCTACATGCGTCAGGCCGATGGCATGTTGGGACAGTCTCATGGTTGTCATGGAGACCATGAAATCCTGAGCTGCCCCAGATAAAGTGCCCTCGGCATGAATGTTGACATCCCCCAGAACCAAGAGTCTGGGGGACCTCAACAGTACCCCAGAGACCACCTCTGTCAGCTCAGCTAGGGAGGCTGTTGAGCAGCGGGGTGGGCGGTACACCAACAGAATCCCTAATCTGTCCCGTTGGCCCAACACAAGGTGCAAACACTCCAGACCAGTAGTCACATGGACAAGGAGCCTGCAGAGGGGGATGGAATTCCTATAGACCACAGCAACCCCCCCTCCCCGGCCCTCAAGCCTACCCTGATGCTGAACCAAGTACCCCGGTGGGCATAACTGCAAGAGACTAACTCCTCCCTGCTCTCCCACCCAGGTCTCGGTTATACATGCCAGATCGGCTGCCTCATCCACAATTAAGTTGTGGATGAGGGAGATCTTATTATGCACTGATCTGGCATTTAAAAGCAGCACCCGGAGGCCTGAGGGCAGGCTGATAAGGCAACCAACAAGCCTGTGGGTGTGAGGGGGACCAGAACAAGGCACAGCCATTAACTGTCTGGGCCTTGTTCCCCTTACCTGGCAAGTCCTCCTCACAACGCCATATCTCCCTCTACCCGTCACTACACTGATTGTGCTCCCCTCAGATCCCCCCACCTGGCCCTGTATTCTCCCCTCCCAGGCACATAGCTCAAGCCTGGGGAAAGGGGGGAAAAACAAACAAAACAAAACAAAAAAACAACCAAAGACAAAAACAAAAAGCCAGCAGGCAGCAGGCACACTCCTCTCCTCCCCTGGCAGCAGGCCTCTCTCTCCTGCAGGTTGATGGCTTTCCCAGGCCCCCTCAGCCAGCAGCTTAAATATCCCTCCCAAGAAGAGAGGGGGACAGATGTAATTGTCCACAGCAGCTGGCTCAGTACCTGGAGGCCTGGTCCTGTAGGGAGTGGCAGTCTGCCAGGCTGAAGTCCTCAGGAGGGTGGTGGTGGTGGTGGCAGCAGCGAGGCCAGGAGGCAGGCAGGCAGGCAGGCACACTCCTCTCCTCCCCTGGCAGCAGGCCTCCCTCTCCTGCAGGTTGATGGCTTTCCCAGGCCCCCTCAGCCAACAGCTTTAATATCCCTACCAGGAAGGGAGGGGGACAGATGTAATTGTCCACAGTAGCTGGCTCAGTACCTGGGGGCCTGGTCCTGCCGGGAGTGGCAGTCTGCCAGGCTGAAGTCCTCAGGAGGGTGGTGGTGGTGGCAGCAGCGAGGCCAGGAGGCAGGCAGGCAGGCACACTCCTCTCCTCGCCTGGCAGCAGGCCTCCCTCTCCTGCATGAACTGACATCCAAATGACACCAATCTACTGAGTTCTTCACCCACAGCTCAAATCCAAATGTCCACTGAAGTTGCTGATCCTCTCAGGTAGGGCCGACCTTCCCATGCAACACCTTTGCCTCAGGCAGTGGGTCAAAAGGAGTGGTAGATCAAGGCCAGGGTCTTGACCTCAGTCACCTGGAAGTTCCTGACTGCCATAACCACTTGGCTTGTATTACTGCAACTTTCACCAGTCATCCCAACTGTGTGCTTCACAAGTCACTCAAGCTGTCAGTAAGGAACGTGGTGAAGGCTAGTTCTTTATACCTGTCTGCCAAGCCCAGTTCCAGATTTTGCAGCACCTGGGAAGACTGCTCTTGATGGGTTCACCAGCACTTAGCGCTGCCCACCAGCTTACAGGCTGCCTATGATGATGATGCACATTTGAATTCGTCAGTGCCACCATATTAATTATGCTGCCCGGGCATACATAAATAAGAGCTGGGGTCAGCATAATTAAGCCAAAAGTGCCATAGAGGATAATATATCAGTTCTTTACCACTGCATTCCACATACCTTATTTCCTGAGTTAGAGTAGTTCATACTGCATTCCATATCACATTTATTACTGTCTATCCTTTTCCTACCAAAGGGGGGGAATGCACGTTTTTCCAGGCTCCCTTCAGGTTTTTCATCACTCTCCTCAGCTCAGTAACATCTTGTAAGCCGTCCTGAACTTCTTACAAAGAAGGCAGGTATAAATATTGTTAAATAAAAAATGAGTTGTTTTTTTATATAATTTTTTTTATTTTTCAACATAACATAATACAACATAAACCTAAACAACATAAAATACAATACATACCACATACCCCCGTGCTCCCCTCCCCCCAGGAGACCTTCAATTATACATTATTCTTCTTTCCAAAAATGTAAAGACTCTTTTGAAGGCATTTGCCCCTTCCCCATTCTTAATACATATTCCAAAAATAAACTCCATATATCTCCAAAATCATCTTTACTGGACATTCCCCTCTTTATTTTCATTTTACACGTTAGCTTATCATTAAGTGCCATATCCCATATTTCTTTATACCATTCTTCTATGGTATATATCCCTTGCCCTTTCCAATTTTTAGCAATCATTATTCTGACAGGAGCCAGGAGGTTGTTTATTAATTCTCTCTTATTTATATGCTCAGTACCTTTATCCCATATTGCTAGTAGAGCCAGCTTTGGGCTTAATTCCAGTTTACTTCCAATTATATCACTTATTTCTTTAAACACCCTTTCCCAAAATTTTTGTACATGTTTACAGCTCCACCACATATGGAAATAAGTTCCAACCTCCTGACATCCCCTCCAACAATTCTTGGACACTTTTTTATCTATCTGATGAAATCTTACTGGCGTTAAATACCATCTCCATACTATTTTATAATAATTCTCCTTAATTCTAATCGACAAAAGCTTTAACATTCTTGCATCCCATATTCTCCCCCAGTCATGTTCATTAATTTGTTCTTTTAAGTCATCTTCCCAAATCATTTTAAGCGAATCTCTATATTCAGCTTCCTCTGTCAGGATTTTATATATTTCGCTAGTTAGACCTTTTCTAGTTTTAATTACTTCCTTCTTTCCTCTTGATTCAATTAAATCTTCAAATCTTGTATTACTTCTACACTTCTTATTTATCTTTTTCCATTCCTGTGTCCATTTTTCCAATTGTAAGCATTTAAACCAAGCGATCTTTTGTCCTTTTACCAACTCTCTAATTTGCTCCTTATCTGTCATTCTTTCCATCCAATTCCTTAACTTAATAATTTCCTGACCCTTCAAACTTCCTTCCAATTCTACTTTTAAATTCCTTGGGAAATTTCTCACAACTACCACTGGGGCGAGTGGAGAGTCTCCTGGTATTAAACTCCCTTTAACTTTCTCCCAGATCTCTAGAATATTTTTCAGCAACGGGTTGTCCAGTCCCCTCAAATCTTTCTTTTGAATTTTATTATTAAAAAAGATATTTTGCAATTTAAAATCTAGTTCCCCTGTTTGCGTTTCTAACCATTCTAAATCTTCCTCCCCTAATATACTATTTATAACATATCTTAACTGATTAGCACTATAATAATTCTTTATATTTGGAAGTCCCAAACCTCCTTTCTTTTGTGTCTTATACCATAGCCCTTTATTAATCCTAGCTCTCTTATCTCCATTGCAATAAGCATTAGTCATATTTTGCCAACTCTTTAACTCTACATCCGATATTTTAATCGGTAGCATTCTAAACAAAAAATTAATCTTAGGTAATATCTTCATTTTTATAACCGCTATTCTACCAAACCAAGAATGTTTTAATTTTCTATATACCTCTAACTTTTCCCCTACCTGTTTTTTCAAACTTGCAAAATTAATTTCCTCTAACCTATCTAAATCTTTTGCAATATTAACTCCTAAATAACGTACTACATTTTTAAGCCTAAGACCTAACTTTACTTTACCATCCTCCTTCTCCTCTTTACTATAATTAAATAACATCATTTCTGACTTCCCCCAATTAACTTGTAAACCAGTAATCTCCCCAAATTCTCTTAAATGCTCTTTAATCAGCTCCCCAACCTTCAGGGGATCTTCTAATGTCAGTAATGTGTCATCCACAAACATATTTATTTTAATCTTCTCCTTCCCTCCTATCCCCTTCAATCTTGAATCCTCCCTTATAACATTTGCCAAAATTTCTATTACTATCGCAAATAAGATCGGTGAAAGTGGGCAACCTTGTCTTGTTCCTCGGGCTAGTGTAATCTGTTGCGTTAACCCATCATTAACCATTATTTCTGCTTTATTATTTTTATACAGTTGATCCATCACTCCCATAAATTTCACTCCAAGCCCAAATGTTTTCAAAATTATTTTAAGTGCTGGCCATTCCATGCAATCAAAGGCTTTGAATATATCCAATGCTAATAATCCCGCTTTTAAATTCCTTTTTAAAATAATATTAATTATATTTAAAACTCTTCCAATTAAATTAGGCATTTGCCTTCCTGGGATAAATCCACATTGATCCTTTCTAATATACTTAGGTATAAACGTACTCATCCTTTTTGCCATTATTGCTGTAAAAATTTTTGAATCTTGATTTATTAAGGATATTGGTCTATAAGATGCTGGATCAGTCAGATCCTTTCCTGGTTTCGGGATTAATATGATCAAGGAATGATCCCATGATGGGGGGGGGGGGGTCTTTCCCCCTTCTATTATACTATTAAATAATTTTTTTAATCTTGGTATTAAAATTCCTTTTAAAACTTTATAGTATTCCGGCCCCAAACCATCCAATCCCGGAGATTTCCCTCCTTTTAATTTAGCTATAATTCCTTCTATTTCTTTCTCAGTAACTAAACCTTCTATATAATCCCTATCTTGCCCCTGCAATCTTATTTTCCAATTCCTCTCTACATATTCCAATACTTTAACCTGAGATCCCATATCTGATGTATATAATTCTCTATAAAACTCCTGAAATATATTTAATTTATCCTTCATTAAATTACAATTTTTCCCTGTCTTATCTCTAATTGTCCCTATCATACTCTTAGCTTTTTTGGACTCAGTGGATCTAGCCAGCATCTTCGAATTTTTATTACTGTATTCAAAAAAATCCCTCTTTAAATATAGCAAATCCCTCTGGACTTGTTCTAACTCTTCTCTCTCTAATTCTTTTTTCTTAGCTTGGATTTGGGCAAATAGGCATTTATCTTTTGTCTCTCTTAGCTTCTCCTCTAAGTCCCTTACCTCCTTTTCAATCTTTTTCTTTTGTACTTCTTGTTGTTTTCTTAGGGTACACATTTCCCTGATACAAATCCCTCTTACTACAGCCTTCATAGTGTCCCATATTAAACCCTGCGAGTTTAAGTCCTTTTCGTTAATTTCCCATATTTCCTGCATTTCTTTTTTAATATTCTCCACTATATTTTTATTATTTAATAGCCTTGTATCGATTCTCCATCTCTTAACTTGTTTGTAATCCTTCTTCATTTTAATATCCAACGTCATTAATGCATGGTCTGTGACTTTAATTACCCCTATAGCACAATCTATAAGTTTAGACAACATATTTTTTGACACAAAAATATAATCAATCCTGGAATAACTCTTAAACCTTGGTGAGCAGAAAGTGTATTTCCTTTCTTCCCCTTTTAATATTCTCCAGACATCAATTAATTCTTTTCTCTCCATTAATTTGCTTAATCCCATCCTCCCACCACTCTTGAGAACTCTTAATATATTATCCCTATCTTTCCCTTTGTCTAATACCATATTGAAGTCACCTGCCATCACAATATTCTTTTTACCCACTTCACCCATTGCATTAAAAACTTCATCGAGAAATTCCATCTGTTTTCCATTTGGAGCATATACATTAATCAATACATATTTCTCCTCCCCTACCCTGCAGGAAATAATCAGAAACCTTCCCGCTTCATCCTTCTTCACCCTTTGTATAGTAATGCCACATTTTTTTGAAATTATGATTGCTACACCTCTTGCTTTAGAAGTACCAAAAGACTTTTCATAAACGCTCACCTCCCTCATCCAAAGCTCATTTACACCCTCCTTTGTTTGTTGAGTTTCCTGCAAAAAAATTACATCAGCTTTCTCTTTTTTTAATAACATTTCTATTCTCTTCCTTTTTATAACAGTGCCTAGCCCTTTAACATTTAAAGTTGCAACCCTTAATTTATTATCCATCTCTCTCTTTCACACACGTCTCTATATTGGTCTCCCTCTGTGAAACACATACCCCCCTCCCTCACCCCCCCCCACATTTACCCCCCATTTTCACCCCCCTCCTCACCAGGCCTTCCTGGGCAATGGCCCCAATTATTCTTAGAACTCTTCGGGGGGGGGGGGGGGAGAAGCAACCCAGCATTCCAGAACAGAAATCCGACCCTCCCCTCTCATATAATCTTTTCTTATCCCTATTACAATATTATTTCTTCATTGACGGGTTCCGCCCACGGCACCTTCCTCCTGTAGACGATCAGGACCAAATAAAGAATGAGTTGATGTGCTGATTCACAGACTCTGATTATTTTTTATTCAATGAGTAGTGGACATGTAGTCCTTCTCACTTCACATATAGAGATCTGCGAGAATCAGGACCTCCAAATAACCCTTCTCAACTATTTTATGAGGCAGAATGGTTGGAACTAATAGCCTAGCACAGACAGAAGGGCCTGGGAGAAAGAGAAATTACAAATTTTCAGTTTGCTGAAAGTCAAAACTGGACAAGGAAGTGAACACCACCTTCTAATTCTACACATCTATTCACCATTCACTGCTGATGTATGGTGGACTGGTACTTTTCACATGGTATGATTCTGAAATGCCACTATAAAACTCAACTGTATTCAAACTTTGTTTCATTTGAATGGAGAGCCATCTCCCAGCATACTCACATGTGGACTTCAAATGATTTATACAAGTTTTGTTTCCTTTTGAAATTCCAGATGTGAACCTGCTGTCAATTCACACTGCAAAATCCCTCTCAACACAACCCTGAGTTCGAAAAATGCAGGCAACTAGGGCTTGCACACTGGTACATAGCTGCAGCATTTTGTGAGCAGAAAACCCTTCAAGCTTAGAAGCAAGGAACAGATAGATGGCCTTGTCACATTCATATACAACAACAATGCATCAGTTTAAGATTGATAGGTTGTCGTGCACTGCACGCCTGCCTTTTCAACTTCATCACACAATCAGTTCCTTCGAAGCCTGTGCAACGGGACATCCAAACCCAGGCTGCTGGGCTGGTTAGGGGCTAACCAACCCAGCAGTTAACCCAACAACAAACAATGGGTTAACCACTGGATTGTTTAGGTCCTAAACAACCCAGTGGACCAGTTTCAGATATCATGCTGCACAACCTATGAATAAGCAGATTGGGGTTATGTGATAAAGTGGAAGGGGCCAGAACATGCAAGGCAGTGCGCCCACTCATGCACGACATCCCATCCGTTTTTACACCAATTGGTCTTCGTTATGTGCAAACCAGATCATTGTGTTGTTTACACCACAGATTAATACCACAGGACTGGAGGCCCTTGTCTTAAACACAGAAAGCCTTCTTTCCTGAAAAAGGTCAAAAGCTGTTCCGCAATGGAACTCTTAGATGACCAAAGGTCTCCAGTTAAGAAAGAGCATTTCAATGAACAAGGGCATAGCAAGGCCATTAAGTATCTCACTCATTTCAGACACAACCCATTCAAAGTCAAAGACTGAATATCTGTTTCTGCCTTTTGGCCTCTGAATTCCCTCATATGCTGTTACATATATGCACATATTTGAAAAATCACTTCAGTACAATCATACTACAACATTGGTTCTATTTTGATTTGAGACCTGAATTTCTTTATAAACAGTTAAAAGGCTCTCTCGCTCTCTCGCTCTCTCTCCCATACACACATACACATAGGGTGGCGAACAATAAAGCTTGAATAAGACAATCCCCCAACAGCAGTTTGTAATCTAAAAGAATTGGAAATGTAAGAAAAGGAAACTGGGAAAGGGAAGGAACAATACATGAATATTCAGGCACAGTTACAATTACTAAAGTTTGCAAAGAATGATAACCAGAATGAGAAATCAAGTAATGTTCATGTGTGTATGAACCAGCAAAATTTATATTTGGCAATTTACAGGTAATAATGTAATTAATACATCTTTAGATTATGAAAATTTACCCCAAAATTAGCCAGTACTTTTTAATTATATGGTACTATCTAATGAGATGAAATTTGTGGTTTCGATTGTGGCTTCATAAAAACTAGCTTACTTCATATCACTTAGGTAGCAATCCTATGAACCCTAGACAGAGTCTATGGGCCGTAGGATAATTCAGATTCCTGGATCTGTAGTCGGAGACAGCACTCTGACCATGGATCCAAGAATCCATACTCCCCACCCTAGCCAGCGTGAAGAGAACTGAATGGAAAAAAATGAGAAAAAAATAAGGAAAGAAAAAAAATTGAATTAGAATATAAGGAAGACTTTGGAATGATTATTTTTCCCAGTCGCCAGTAATTATCATAGGAGACTACCATCTTGTTAGGAATATTTCTGCAGACATCTCTTATCAAGTAAGAATCTGCATATTATACTTTTGGTAAAAATGTTTTTATATATGATTTATAAAAGTTTTAATGTGTAATGTGGACAGACCCCAGAGCCTTCATATTGTAATAATAGTATTTTTAAAAATAACTTACATATGGGCATAGGCCTTTGTGGCAATGTGCCTAATTAACCTTTAAACATATATATTAATTTAGCTATGTGTTATCCCTTCAAACATAATTTAATGTATTTTTAATATTACAGCCCCCTGAAGAAGGCCTTAAAAACTACACAGGTTGAAATGCATTGGGGTTTGAAATAAAGTATTTTAGCATCCTGAGAACCTGCTTCTCCCCGTTTTTGTCTTTTAGAGAATAATCCTGTGGTCCCTGGTAGTCACCCCAGGGACCATAGGATGGTGCACATGCACACCTCGAGCCCGTAGACGCAGATATGCTTGGCAAGGGGAGGGACAAAGTGGGGATTTTCCCATTCCTCCCCACTCCAGAAAGCTCCAGAGGAGAAAAAGAAAAAGAGGGTCAAAGCAGAAGAAAAGGCTCAGAGATTAATCTAGCTAATGTTAAAAAGCACAAATACGAGAAAAAAATGCCTCCATTGTTCCTTACATCCTGCCTGTCAGGTCTAAGGATATATGGAGGGCCATCTACAGAGCAGCAATCCCATAGGATTGCTCTCTTATAGTATTTTCTATGCACAATACTATAGCAAGAGGGGAGACAAAAGCTATACATCTTTCCCTTCTCACTCTAATCTTTGGAATCTGAAGAGTTAACTTTCATACTTAGTCATGCTCAACTCTGTTATACACGTACATACAACCTTCCCTGTTCATTTTTCATCATTAAAAAGAGCATTGCATAGTCCCAGAAACTATTTACATAATGATAGTACCTCAGTCATCATCAGAGTAATATCTAGCACAATTAGGGGTAATAGTGTGATGGAAGGGCAGGAGTGTAAAACAAAACCTGAGGGAACAGGTCACTTACTTTGGGAATATGGCAGTCATGAGTGCAGATGCATACCCAGGCTTGCAAACTCCCTCTGAGATGTTAGCATACTTTGATGCTAGTTCTGGAGGCCTGTAAAGAAAGAATAAGCATCAAGATAGTTCTAAATAAGGTTAACCATGCCAGCTTAATTCTTTTATCATTAGTTTTTCACAAATTATTAAGAGCAGAATATAAACAAAAAAGATTCTTAGATCAGAATGGAATAACATCAAATTTTTTCAAGGGAAAGCTGGCATCTAGCATACCCTCTTGCCATTGTAGGACTTTGGGCATCAAGAAAGGTAAAGAAAAGAATCCCAGATGCTATTTTAGACTTTAATTTTTCAGTAAGAATAGAGGTAAGCAGCAACAAAGAATCCTTTGTCAGACTTTTCTTCTTTTGCATGACAGATCTACATGTCTTGTGGAGTTACTATTTGCAGAGGAAGTCTAACCAAATTACCACAGATTTCTACCAGCCAGTGTGGGAATGGACATTTCTATATCACAGGCCCAACATTGTTCCCTTCCTTCATTTTCTAATGGCTCAGTCTCTTCCACAATCGATGGGTATGTGAAATGCTGAATATACAAGCCTTTACATTCTAGGGAAAGGCACTCTGGTTGAGTAGTTAATGTTTCTGTTAGGCATGAGGACAAAAAAGAACTTTTAAAAAGCCACTTTCTGTGTGACTCAAGTAAACTGCTTGGGGGGTTTTGTGCCTCATCTTATCACCAAGAACTTCAACTTACCAGGACTTAACAACTGGTCTCATAACCTTTCTGGATAGGTATTATTAAAATGTAACTCTATATAGAAGAATTGGTGTTATGGTAGCGAAAGTATTAATGTAACTGCATACAAATTGTGCTTTTTCAAACATTTATTGACAAATAGAAAAAGAGTAATGGCAACATATGATTTGTAATGTGTTATATATTTATCATTTTTAAAATGGTTGCTTTTTAGCAAATCAGTGGTAGACATTCAATACCCTTAAAGATTGATTTTAAGGCTGCAATCCTATACTTATTTATCTGGGAGTAAGCCTCATTGAACTCAATGGGACTTACTTCTGTATAGGATTGCAATGTCAGTCAATAAACTGATCCTGTGTGAACTATAGTACTACTACCATATAATAAACCACGAAGAAAGCATTCTGTGAAGATTAAAAACAGTAAGGAACCAGAGTAATCTCTCAGGAGCACAGTTACTACAGCAACTATCTGTCTCTTTCCATTTTCACTTGTACAAATATTTGAAACACCATCTTTAATACATCTGAAAGCTAGCTGAATAATCATGCCATAACTTCTCTCAAAATGTGTATAGGTACAGGAAGCAGGACTATTGAAACAGAGGCTATTTGTTGAGAAAGTCTCTCCAAATCCCTGAGTTTTAGCAGAATACATGCATGACAGAATTTCCCATTTTTCTAGACAATACCAATTGGCAGGGCTAAGTACTGAAAAGGACTGAACTTAAAAAATCATTTAAAAAAACATTCATACTCTTTAAGATTTGAACCTGGACCATATATAGATATTCTGGGGAAGATTCGATGTAAAACAGAAATTAAGGCATTTGCAAAAATTGGGTGGCCTGCCTTGCTCTCTGCTAGTGCAAAGCCAGCACTGAATACAGTCCATTGAATACAATCCACTGTGTCATCTACTGTTTATGATCATAGAACTGGAAATATCCTTGCATTTGAGGAACTAAAATCCACAATGAATAAAAGCCACAAAAATGCATTCTGTTGTCCATTCAGAACGTCTACATTTACTTATTATATGCACCACAATGCATAAAGAAATCTCTCCCCAGCTTGTTTTTAACATTGCTTTAAATTTTCAAATTCAAAATGTGAAAATTATTTCTGTACTAATCCTAAAAATAATATCCTTAAGTTACCAGTTCCTTTGACTGGTGCCAAATGAGAAATGTATGAGGTGTCTATTACAAAAGCCACAATTACAACCAAAGTCATTGGAGTCAAGAGATAAACTTGTAAAACTTTTCCGAATGTGATATAAGTTCATGTTCCAAAATGCTACAAGCAAAATTGGGCTTGCAACCTAACCGCAGCTGCCAGCACCAGTTGCTCAACACTACCTCATACTCCCTTCTGACCACACACTTTGTCAGTCTTTTATCATTCCTTAAACCATTTTACCCTTTGGGAATCTGGCGGTATTTATTTGTCTGGACCTATTAACTACTACAGATCTCAATCTTTATTAAACTGTCACAAAGATATTCACAGCCAGCTTGAATACTAACAAAAAGCTAATAAACAGGACCACATCAAAGAAATTACCTCAGAGGAAAAAAAAGACTGCTGCCCCTCACTACGTTGAAAGCATTATGCAACCGAGACAGTCATATTTTGAGGTGCCAGATGGTGTATTTAAACATAGTGTATTTCAGACAGATCCTCTCAGATCCAAAACCTGGCCATGAATTCCAACCCATGAACAACCCTAGTGCTTCTAAGACCAACATCTATTGATACATTTAGAGCAGTGGAATACAATCCTTCAGCAAACATCCTCAACATCTGCTTTATTTGTCAAATATAGAGCTCTAATAGTTTGAGTTTAGATTCAGATAAAGTATTCCTCTATGAACCTAATATTAATTATTATAGTATTATGGTTCATACCTATCTGTACCTCAATCTATCTGCATCTCAATGTAACTGCACCTCAATCTAGCATTGTGAGGGAAATATCAGTTGCCAGCACTGACTTTTTTTGTTTGTTTTTGGTTTTGCCCATGTGCTTGCTCGCTAAGTCTGCTGATAATATTCCCTCTTCAGAGTCCTATTAGACCACAATAGCATTTTACTCAAGGGAGAGGGGGGCAGATGAGTATCATTACTCGAAATGTAAATGCAACAATATTGTTCTATAGCTTCTTGAATAGATATAATACAATTAGTATTACATTAAGAGTGCTATATTGTAATGAAGAGGGTTGTGTAGTTTTTCCTCCTAGACAGGCTGAGTCATCAGTGATAAGAAAGACATGTAGTAAATGTATTTTTAAAAATGCCAGAGAAGTAATGAAATTCCTATGGGTCCCACTAGTATTTTACACTCACATAAAAAGAGGAAATAAAAACAAGATATCTTAGCTTCTCACAACATTAACTATATCACTTTTAATATACTATTTACCACTGTCTACTAGGAATGGTATTATAACAGAAGTATCTACAATAATAAATAAATACAATCTAATGACTCTTACCCTCCAGTGTGTGTGTATATACATATGTGTGTGTATATACATACATACACACCCTGGTTCCACTACTGTTCAACAACTTAAACTTCCCTATGCATTTGCCTATTTTCAAATAGGAACTTTTGGTACCCTTCAGCTCCCTAAAGCAAACAATAGAGTCTAGAAATACTATAAACTGTATTGAGTAGTTCTGCAATTTCATCAGTCAGAGCCAATTCCCAAGGTATTAGGACTGGGAGCTCTTTCAACTGTTTGGTATGGGAAGGATGATGTTGGCTTTGTGTAACCTAGAAGACTCCAGACCGTCTCTCCCTGCAGCCACTGTGGCAGTTGTCCCCAGCTACTCCAGATTTCTTAATTTCTATTTCAGGGCATAGTAAGAACATGAGCCATGCTGGATTAGAGGCCAGTCTAGTCCAGCATTTTGTTCCCACAGTGGCCAAATAGATGACCATGGGAAGCCCATAAGGAAAATATGAGTGCAATAGCACCATCCTGCACATGTTCCTTAGCAACTAGATAAGGCTAGCCACTGACAGTCTTATCCTCCAAGAATTCAGCTTATTCCCTTTCAAAGCCATGAGAATTGATGGCCATCACTATGCATTGTGTGAAGTACTTTATTTTATCTGCCCTGAATCTCCCCCCACTCAGATTTAGCAAATAATCCCAGGCTTCTCCACACCATGCATGGGTTTATATATCTCTATCTTGTACCCTCCTTCTTTTTTTTAAGACAAAGAGCCCCAAACCTTGAAAACTTTCCTCATAGGAGAGTTGCCAATTTTTGCTGCCCCTTTCTGCAACTTTTCCAGCTCTACAATATATTTTTTTCTGGTGTGGTAACCAGAACTGTACATAGTACAAGTATTGTCACACCATAGTTTTGTACAAAGGCATTATGAGATTGGCAGTCTCATTTTCAATTCCATTCCTTACAATCCCCAACATGGAATTTGCTTTTTCTGCAGCCGCCACAAATGGAGCAACATTTTCATCCACCACAACTCCAACATCCCTTTCATAGTTAGTCACCACCAGCTCAGACCCCATCAGCATATAGCTGAAGTTGGGATTTTTGCTTCAATGCACATCACTTTACATTCACAAGAGTCATGTTGTGAAGCTTCATTTTATTTATTTATTTATTTATTTATTTTATTGCATTTTTATACTGTCCAATAGCTAAAGCTCTCTCATCCCAATTGTTCACTCTTACTTCTAGGCGAGAACCTGTGCTGGTGCTACATGGCAATAGTTGCTTCCAGCCAACTAGGGAATGGCATTTAGGGCAGAAGTTGCAAAGCTACCGCCAATTCTACTCCATCTGAGAGATCACATACTGAAAGACAGCCATGTGTGGCATCCCTCCACAACCAGACTTCAAGAAAGGGACAAGACTCACAAAGGCAAATGATGTCATGACTGGTTCATGTAATGTCATGACTGGTTCATGTGAATTCTGTTATCCTTGAGAGGGTGTGTTTTTTATATACATGGGGAGCTAAACTGCCCCAACAGGAATAGCTGTATTATCACATTTTACACACAAGCCTGTGACCTGCCTACACTGTGCTTTCTGGAACCTTCCCTGCCCTCTGGCAAAACAAAATATCTATTGTCCACAAACTTCACATTTGGTCCAAGTCAATTTTAATGAACCTTAGAGTTCCATTAACACCAGAAAGTTCAATTTTATTTCACTTTTGTTCATTTTGCTGTCACGGCATGCCTCCAATTTAAGATATTGTGCAAAATAATACAGCCATTTTATATACGTACTAGTAACCTAGAAAGAAGGCAGGCATTATTGATTTAAATTCCTCTGACAAACAGTACTAAAAAGATGAAAACAATTTATTTTAGCTAGCTGTGCAGCATGCAGTAAGCTTATACAAAGCCCAGATCCTCAACGAGACCCAGAGGAACATGGAAGCTAAAGCTGATATAAAAACTTCCTTTATTTAGCAAATAAGAGGTGTTTTAATAGATTTAATAGTAGCATGAACTCCATATTCCATAATATAACACTGAAAACTCTCATCAAATTAAAAGGACTTATGAACAAAGCCATGGAGTGTGGCAAAATCGCTCACCAATGCATGGCTGAACAGTTAAAACAATTGCTTATTTGCCTGTGGGTGAGAAGAATCCTAGCCATTACAAAATGAAAAGGCATTAGTTCTTCCAGTGCAACTCTGTCAATTCAGAACAACCCCATACTATACATTCACTGTGGATTTGTCAGATCTAATTTCAGATGTCCCTAATGATGATCATCTAAGCTTTATTAAGAGATTTGCTCCACACACAGATGCATCTTGACATAATTGGCATTTCCCCCTAATATTATATTTTCCCTCAGTCTCATTCTTTCCTAATTGGCTTTCTCCTTGTGCAAGCTTAAGTAATACCCATTCTATCTACTCTTTGGCTATTCAGACTGTTGGTCAAACTTTTCATCACTTACCCTAGTTAGATGTGTTTAAAATTTATAATTCAGTCAATTTAACCTGGCAAACATTTATATTGCTTTTCTAATAACTCTATCTCATTTGGCAACATCTTCTAATAACAAAAATATTCCCCAGTAACCCTGAAATAATTAGGTCATAACATCCCATGATTCTACACTAACATATCCATAATAACTTAAAGATCAGGGCTGGCCCTACAATGAAGCAGTCTCACACAGGCTCATCAAGTGGATTGGAATGGAAAGTGATGAATCACACCCCTCTCCCCACCCAAAGGACCCATGGCCGCCTGCCTGGCCAGTTGTCTGACCAGCCAGCATCTCTCCTTCTCCCTCCTGCCATGTTGTGCCACTTCACCGCCACCACCTCCTCCAGGGCCTGCCTGTCCATCTCTCTTCTCGCCGGCTGGCTGGCCATCCTCTTCCACCTTCTTCCCCAGCCACGAGAGGTAAAAGAAACAAGAGCAACACCACAAACCAAAATGGGCATAATCCCAGGTGTAATAGGAATGTCTTCAACTACTCTCCCAAAAGCTAAGAGAGGGGGACCCAACCAGGTTTCCAAAGGGAGAGAACTCCAAAACCTCGGCAACACTACCAAAAAGACCTTATTATGTCTCCCAGCCAACCAAGCATTTGAACACAAAGGGACATGGAGGAAGCCATCCCATTATGAAGAAAATGGGCAGGCTGACTCATATGAGAGAAGACAGCCTTTCAAATAGCCTTGTCTAAAACCAGTTAGGGCTTTAAAGACAATAACCAACACTTCAAATTGTGCCTGGAAACAAATAGGAAGGCAATGCAACTCACATAACACAAGCGACCCCAGCCACCCCACTTTCTGCTACATTTTAATCAACTTAAACACTTTCATGGGAAGCCTCATGTAGAGCAGGTTTTAACAATCCAATCTGGATGTAACCAAGGCACATGTAACCGTGGCCTCATCTGCCATAGTATTTGTTTGTGCCCCCCTGAAAGTTAAATGTTTGCGTTTTCAGCTTCTAATAGAAAAAGCACTATATGCAAGATCCATCCCAGAAATGAGGAGACACAAAGAAATCTGCTTAAGCTTTTATTAATGCTGCAAAGGGAAGACATTTAAATAAACACTAGTTACTCAAGCTGCAAGTGTTCCTAGCTTAGGCTGCCTCCATTTTTATGGTCTTCTCACAGTCTGGATTGAGTTTCATTTGGGTTTGAGAGGGTGAAGGTTGTTATTTTTGGCCCTCCTATTTTGGTCAAAGACCTCAATTTCTACACATTTTATTTCTTACGAGGAAGTTTGCAATTACAGTGCAATATGCCTTTTCTAGTATAGATATGGGAGATATAACACAAGCATGTAATAAAACAAAGACAAATCCTCAGAGTCTACAGAATGTCTGGGAAGCTACTAGGGGAAAAGCCACCACCACCACCTTAAAAAACTCTTAGTTTTAATTAAATATCTCCCTGGAGCCAAGACTGATACAGGTTTGTGTATATATGTACATACAGCACTGAACTGTAACGCTACAAGTCACTATGCAGCAGCCAAAAAAATTGTGGCTTATTTTTTCCACAACTAGTATTTTATCAAATCCTTCATGCAAATTTCTGTGCTTCAGAATGTAGGCTGCAGTAACACTGCCATCTGCAATTATTTGTGGTGTTGATTAATCACAGACTGATGATGTGAGGCTGCTCTTCTAGTGACAGGCTGGATAAAGAAATTACCTCCAAGTAAGTTTTATATGGGTCAAGACACAGACCTACAATCTATAGCTTGGCATAATTTACACATAGTGACTAAACTGTCTAGAGACATGCATCTTACAGTCTGCCTGTCAGCGTGCATAGCAGTTGTTTGTTTGATTAAAGCTTCATGTGCAAGTTGCCACCTAGTTAAAAAATACACTTCTGAGCTGTCCTCTTTTCTGTATTCCATTTCTTCATTCTCAGTGGGAACACAGCCTATTTGACAGTACTTCAGCCTGACTATATTAGTCCTCGTGCAATTTCATTCAATGTTCACTCTTAGTATTTTCCCCTTAATAGAGTGAAAGCCTCCTTTTCTCATTTCCTTACAATTCCCATGAATCCTAGAGAATAATATGATGCAATAATTATCTAGCTGTGAACATAGCAAATGTGAATGACGTCACAATAAATAGTTCAGGCTGGGCATCAACAATGTAGGCAGAAATCACAAGAAAGGGGAAATCATAAACAGACATGTGAAATGCCTCTTTTATATTTACACCAGTTGAGTCATTTACCAGATATAGTAGCATCTTGGCTACGTGTCAAGGGATATGCATTTTTCAAAAGCTAGTTTAAACAAGAAAGTTTGCTTCTTTCTTTATCTCTGCTGGTAAAATAATTGCCTATCAGAGTTCAGTAAGTAGTAACTGAATTGTTGCCATTTCACCAAGTCATACAAGGATGGACCCCCCCATCACCATTTAAGGCACTGTTACAGAATTACATATCAGCAGTAGACTTCCACAGAGACAATTCCATTTACAAAACAGCCATATAATGAAACCATTTCAGTCAACAGGGTCATCAGCCTAGACATAATATCCGTGCAGCACCATGCCTAGATGTCTTCCACTCTGAACTGAATACTTGTGCTGTCATATCATAACACATATGAATGGGTGTGCACACATATGTGTGTATATGCACATATATACCATCTTCCACTTCTTCAGATTAATTAAGCTAATGAAAACTGTCTCGAATTGTAAAAACACCTCAATGCCACAAAATGGTCAGCATGGTTTATAGTGCCACAGTTTTATATCTTCTGACAGCTACAGATTAACATGGAACCTAACCCTGGTTATGGTTTACTTCAAACTAGTCTTCATTTCACAACTATTTTATATCTCTGTGCTGGCTATTTATGAAATGAAGAAACAGAAAAGCACAGTATTACATCCAATTGCTGGCAGTTATTGAAGAGCACTATTTCATTATTGCAAGTTTGCCCTATGAGTAAGGTAAGTTCTCACAATAGAGGAAGTCCTACCATTTGAAACTGCCTGTTCAAATTCAATTCTATCATTTCCCATACATCTATCATGGCATTTTTAGATAACTCAGTATGTCATTTCTATTTTTACACTCCTCAGGAACATATGTAGTATATTTAAGAATACTCTGCTCGTACTTGTATTTTTAGGAAGTCTTAATAATAATTTATGCACTCAGAGTCTGGGTCTGGCCAATCATGGGGGAGGAGCCATGATGGCTCCTCCCCCATCCAGGTGTATATGCACACTGTTTACATAACTACCCACGCTGCAGTGCAGGTTGACATGTTGTCCGAACCCAGTGCACAGCGTGGCGGCTTTATACCCACCCTATAACCCACGATATGCAGTAGGGGCTGTAGGGTAGGTACAAAGTCATCCCCACCATGCCGTACACTGGGTTTGGAAGATACACCAACTGTTGTGTCTACGTCTTCCCCCCTTGTGCAGGGCGAAGGAATGTCGGGCAGCGATTCTGACTCAGAGATTGAACTGCAGGAGGATCCCGAGGTCATACCACAAGAGCAGGTTCCCATGGTTTCCTCTGGAGATAATCTCCTGGGAGAAGGCTCTAACCTCACTGATAATACTCCCTCGTCTGAGACCTTAGACAGAAGCCAATTGAAAGATCCTATTTTTCGCAGGAAAGTTAAGAGGGCTGATTTCAAGCATTTGACTAGGCGTCGCTCAGAACGCTTCTAGCTAGAAAGGGTTTAGAGACAGATTCCTCTTAATGTGATTTTTACCTTCTTTTAAGATGGATCAACTGCATTGCTTGCCTAGTTAATTACGCCTTCGGGCAAAACGCTTTCTAAGTTTTTATCCTCCTTTGCAAAGGGTGAGAAGGGATCATTTGTATAATAAAGGATTGTTTTTTCCTAAAAGGTCTCTTTATTGTCTTCAAGGGGCGTCAGGAGTTACAGAGTCACAACACCAACCCATGCAGCAGCGCAGGTAATTAAGTAAATGGAAAGTGTGTGCATGGCATGTGGGGGGGGGGGGGCGAAGGGGAGAAGCCACAATGTTTTCTTTCCCCTCCTATCATCTGAATACCCCAAGTGTGAGAACCTCCTATATACCTTCTCTTTCCTGTATACTGGGATTTAAAAAGTCCCTTACTATGCGTGAGCAACAAGGAGCTTCTATGGTTAGAATATCAGTAGATCAGTTGGTATGTGAACTCAGTTAACTACATCTTCATGTTAGATTACTGCAATGCACTCTATGTAGGGCTGCCCTTAAAGACTGTTCAGAAGCTGCAGCTTGTGCAAAATACATCAGCCAGATTAATAACTGGGACAAGGTCTGAGCACATGACCAATTCTGGCACACCTGCACTGACTGCCTGTATACTTCTGAGCCCAATTCAAGGTGCTGGTTTTAACCTATATACTCTTACATGGCTCAGGACCGCAATACCTGATGGAAGGCCTCTCCCAACCTGAAAGTACCCAGATGCAAAGATCAACATTTGGGCCCTTCTTCTGAGTGCCTCCACCAAGGAAGGCTCAGAAGGTGGCAACAAAGGAGAGGGCCTTCTCAGTGGTGCCTCCCAACTATGGAATAAGTTCCCCACTGAGGCCCACCTGGTGCCAACACTGCCATCTTTTTGGTTCCAGCTTAAGACTATCCATGCTTAACTGGGAGTAAAGCCCACTGAATTCAATTGGTCTTTTTTCTGAGTATGTATACGACTGCATTATAAATCAACCATCAAGAACAAAATGTGTGTGATTTTGGATTTTTTTCTGATGAGCAAGAATAAAGCTGTGTGAGCTAAATAGCAAGGAGCTACCAACTACCTTTATTATTACTGACCACTACCCCACATGGCGAGAATTAATTTTGTCTCCAGAGGAAACCAAAAAAGCCAGATCAAGAAAAAGTCCTTCCATGGTTATACTCACAATTTGGAATCCAGCTTCAGGAGAAATCCCAGTTTGTCATATTCTGAAAGACAAAAGCAGAAGAATTCAGGTAATTAAGGCAAAGAGTCTTCATTTTCCAGGTGCCCCACCAGAGAGCAGAAGCTCCTTTGTGAAGGGCAAGAATGTTTCTGAACTGGAAGTAACAAAATGGTTAATAAATCAACAAAAACTCACTAAATGTATTTCTGCATAAATAATTTTTAGGTTTCTTAATTTCTAAAGTTAGAACTACTTGAACTATTTTATAGAAAGAGACCATAAAACAATAAGAATGCATTTTTTTCTTTTGATGATGAGGCCCTTTTCTGTATGTATCTTTCTCAACTTGATTCTGAACAGCTTGCAAATTCTTAGAATCGTGATAACTCACCCTATAACAAAACATTTTGTAACTGCTACCACATTTAAATGCAAAACTTTCATTTAATTAACAACAAACCACACTGTATTATGTGTTTCTTCAGGGGAAATGTGATTGATATCCTAGGATAATTATTTTGTTTGAGAAGGGATATTTCCGCTTATGCATTAGATGTATAGAACACAGCCATCGACTCTCATGTAACCATTGCCTTTTTACTAGAAAAGGATACAGCTGAAGGATATAACATGAGTACTGACAGCTTCCCACACTGTTCCAATTGGCAGTCTCAAATCTTACAGAGATTTCAACCCAAATAGCATTTTGGCTTAGCAAATTTGGGACAGTAGCAGCCGAGCTGTCTGCTTCCAGTTGCTTCAGGTGTTGATGTGCAATTTACAGATTGGATTTACACTTCCTAACGAAATCTCCAAATAAACTTTCAAATGAATTCCATCACCTCATAAAAAAATCTAAAAACAAAGACAATAATATTATGTTTCGAGAAACTGTGTAGTAATACCACCCAGTATCATTTTATTAGAACACATACCATATTTTAAAAGAAAAATATTACATTTTTCTTTTAGAAGATAATTGAGAAGACAAATTATTTGCCAAATCAGGTAAGCGCATGACTGAAAACAAGCACTTATAAACCCTCCCTACACCCCTGCTCCATATTATTTACACGTCTGGGCTCAAAGAGATAAACATAGCAAGAATATAACCGAACTGACCCACTAGGCCAGCAACACTAGTTACTTAATCTCCAGTGGGTTGCAGCCATTTTTTATATTCAGGCTGCAACTGCAGCTTCTCATATTGTCCAAACTGAGGGACCATGGATTCTGCAAGGGGTAAACAGGCCATGGGTACTGCGAGGGTTGTTTAAACCTTGCATAACACACGGTCCCTGAGTCCAGTCTTGTCTACAGGGGGGAAATTACACAGGAAATTACACTGCGTTCAGTTGAAGATTAGGTATTGTAGAATTTGCTACTCGCATCTTCTGAGCAATGAAATTCACGAAAAGCATCAGTCTCCCGGGGTGGGGATCTACATGGATGGAGTTCTCAGTTCTTTGTTATAAAAAAAAACTGGGTATAGGACACACTATAAACGTAAGATTTTAAAAAGCCACATAACATCCAGTAAATGTAATTTTAAGTTTTCACCTACATATTATTTATTACTGCATTTATATCCTGCCTTTTTTCCTCCAAGGAACCCAAGGCAGCGTACATAATCCTCCTCCTCTACATTTTATCCTCACAACATCAACCCTGTGAGGTAGGTTGAGCTGAGAGTCTGTGACTGGCCCAAAGTCACCCAGTGGGTTTCCATGGCTGAGTGGGTCTAGAATGTGGATCTCTGGACTCCCAGTTCGACACTTTAGCCACTACATCACACTGGCTCTATACCATATAAACTACAATTAATACAAACCCAATCCTGCTTTGAATTCTGCAAATACTAATCATTCCCCAGTCACCCCAGAGGAGCAACTGTGGTCAATCAGTAATATAGGATGTCCAAAACTGATAGTCAAGTAAATCTGCAAATATTTCAATTTCCAAAAAAAATGACTGTTTCTAAAATGGGGTATAAAGGTTTTATTTCATATATCTGAAATTGAAAAGTTTTACATTTCTAGGTGAGACTTTTAATATCTAGGTAAGGATTGAGAAATATCAATTCACACAAAGAAAAATATATACTGACAAATGGATACACTTTAACAAAGGTTGAGGAATCATTGTTGACCTGGATAACATAAAGAGAGCCTCACCTGAACCTAAAAGCAGCAGAAGTCTAAAGAGACTTTACTGCACAAGAATATTGATCAATGAATGGATTTCGTTAAACAGAGAGACACAAACTAGCCCAACTGAAATGATAAAAGCAGCGCTATTTTATTCATCTAGGAGAAGCAGAATGTTTCTTGAGCTGTGGAAACATAATAGGCAAGTGAGTTATCTTCCACTAATCTTTGTACCAGTTAGGGTAACATGTCACAGGTAACCCAAACAATTAACAAGTACAAGAAATGAATTTCCCATCATCCAAGAACACAGACTGTGGCCTCAGGTCTAAAGAGTTAAAAACATTTCATTCTATGCTATAAGGAAGCCTGTATTCAAATGAGCACCTAGTCACTGCCAACAATTTAATAATTATATATGTACTACAGAAATAACACAGAGTTATAGCCAAGCACAGCAAGTTCAGTAAACTACACACTTTTTGTTCCAAGCTAAACACTGGCACAAATATGGAACTTTTCTCTGAACACCTAGGATCAATCTAGCTGCTGGACAGTTAAGTGAGAAATGCTTAGTCTAATTGGTGAATCCCAACGGACCACCCAAACAGGCCACAGAGCAGAAACAGCAGATACATGTACAATCTGTCCACCTTCATATTTTCCAGCTGCATCCACATGTTTACCCAGAGTGAAAGAAATTGAATCTTCTCTAGTGTGTATCCCTCAAGGGCTAAACCAAAACAACAACTATACTCTTCAAACGTAATTATGAAAAACTGTATACACAAGTTAAACCAAAGACAGATACTACAACATCAGCACCTGCCTGACAACATTTCTTCTTGGGGAGCCATTTACTTCTGCCCTCAGTAAAACAAGAACCACAGCCCTTTCTGATGCTTCAGTTCTTGTGTACATTTGTAGATCTAGAAATATACCTGAAAGTTCTGGCTATGGGGACATGCTTGACCCTTGTGTAGCAGTTAAGAGTGTTGAACTGGGACTCAGGACATCCAAGTTCTAGTCCCCACTCAGCCATGAAGTTCAGTAGCTCATTTTGGGCCAGTCATTGACTCTCACCCTAACTGACTTCACAGGATGTTGTGAGAATAAAATGGAGAGGAGTAGAACTATGTAAGCCACCTTGGGTTCCTTGCAAGAAAAAAAAAGTTGGTATAAATGTCATAATGTAATGTAGTAATAAGTAAATAATAAATAAAATTTGATTGATTTGTTCTGTGTCTGCCACTTGGCTTGTTTCAGAAGCTTTGGGACATGGTTGAGTACTCAAGCTCCCCTAAATAGATAATGGTTCATGCATTTCAGGTACTGATAGAGTACTCATCAAGGAAACTATGGAACCTACATCTTTGCACATTTGCATAACTGTTACAGGAGCATATAATACATACAGAGTTTGGCTCCCATGTAATCTTAAAGTGCACTGCAATTTGCTCTTAGTCTACATCCTCTGAGTCCTGCCTCCTCACATTTCAGATAAGCAGTTCAATAAAATGCTTGTGATCATAAAGAGGTTTCTGGTTTGAGGATCCTGTTTCATGGTATCCATGTGCTTAAGGAATACATACTGTTGGGCAGAGGTCTAGATCAGATGTAGACAACATGGTATCATCCAGATGTTTTGAACTACAAGCCACAAGCCCACACAGAATGGTTAATGGTCAGAGATTATGGGAATTGTAGTCCACAACATCTGGAGAGCCCCAGTTTGTCTACCCCTGGTCTAACCTCTCTGATCATAACTTACTGGAAATGGACTGTTACCACATTTGCTCAGGATGTGTCTCTACACAAATCTGCCAACCCTTCCAGGACAAGAATGATTGGCAAAGGATAGAGCATTAACCATTTCAGGAGGTCCCACACCAGTGCATAATGTTTAGAAGCACATCCTTGTCCATTTCACTAGAGGGTTTTGACAGGAAATCTCAAGTGTATTTTGTCCTAGTTTGCCAGCTCTCTCTATGCAAACAGAATGAACCCTTTGAACGAAGGTGGTCATTAAGGGGCAACACAAAATGGCAACAGAGTATTGCCATCTGGCAACAGGACTGAAATTGTATTAATAAGATTTGCACCTACCTCATATAAGTATCTGCCTCTTTTCTTAAGCAACTGGTAGTTTTAGGATTTAGGAGTGGACTGGCAACATGAAAAAATCTTTAAGTGTATAAGGATACAAGATCTGGGATATTAACATATAAATACATGATAAACTGGTGGCAGAGAAATCCCTGTGGAATTTAACATCAGCATGAAAACTGGCTAGCCTATTCCTTGCTGTTGTGGTTTAAAGTTTATTTATTTGTTATCGGTATTTTTATTTACATATCATTCTTCAATCATATTCCCAGGGCTATTTGCAAGAAGCTTACAAGAAAGCTTACTGGGCCTGCATGGTGCCTAGCTAAGCCAGCCCTTGGAATTGTAACAATTTTAATTCATCATGAATCAATTTCCAACAAAGATACCGTAAGTGCCAACAGCAGAATATTGGTATCATGAAGTGCGTATTGTATAGACAGGATAGCAACATTCATAATGGAAGTAGTTACTGTTATTCTTGTTGGCAAGAAGCTCTTTTAAAAAAAAAGTTAAGTGGCAAACATATTTAAATAAACACAAATAAACATTTTTTTCTGAACAAAAAGACAGTAATCTATGCTGCAACAGAGAAGTCAAGAAAGTTGTGAGAGACACAGATGAATAGTTTCGTTATGAATTTATACAGGAGGACGATTCAGTAACTAAGAAGGCAGGAAACGTATTGTTAAATTAATTTAACAGACCTGATAATTAAGAGAAGAAAATAGTAAAGGTAGTGACTTGGGATTTAATCTATATTTCTTTTGCTTTAAACAAAATTTTATTCCAGTTGGCTGGGACAGATTATTTTGTGACATAATTTACTATTAAATTTGTTAAGCTAGATTTGGGGAAGAGAAAGTTTTTTATTTTGATAGATAACACCAAATATTAAGCTATTTTAATTAATTTAATAATGTTATTGTACAAATCAGTTGTCAATGGTTTGTTAAATTTTCTCTTATTTTCTTATTATACTTAGTATTATTTCCTTGTATGTTGACATTTTGTATTCTTTCTTGTTTTGTTTTGTTTTGAGTTTGATGTCTATGTAAAAGCCAGGTTGGCTATTGAGCAATAAACTGAACTGTTCAGGAAGGTCTCTATCGTTGTTAAAATAAAACAAATATATATGGATATTTTCAGAAAGTAAAACAGTAAAATAGATGCTCTCACTGTTGAAAATTCTTATTACTTTCCAAAACACCCATCTATTCCATCATGGCCAATAACTGCCTAGTTCTTGTAGGTACATAGTAAGAACTGTTCTGAGCCATGGAGAAGAATTTTGGATATGAAATCAGCAGCTCCCCTCTGAATTTCACCTGCCCTTGTAATGTTCAGCATTAGCCCCCTCCATCTACGGGTTTCACTACTTTCCTGCCCCACTTTACTATCTTACACTTACACAAACATACCAAATTGTGGGTAGAAGGGTCAATACCGAATGAAGGAAATGCCAAGGCTGCATTTTAGGTTTGTTTGTTTTTAAATTTCTATCTACTCATTTACCAGGATGAATTTTTTTAAAAACCTACAATTTCCAGAATTCCTGTGGACAATGGTGGGTGTGAGTATGTTCAAAAACCTTCATTACAGGGAAATGGAAACATAGGAATAGCCTTTGGCTTATGCAAGCCCCCTCAGTTGCTATGCCACCTCTCACCCCTGCAACTTCATGGATTTGTGGGGGGGGGGGGGGAGAAAAAAAATCAGCAGACAAAGAGAGCCATTGCGTCGCGCAGGTACTCCCCTAGAAGGGTTCTTTCCAAGCTTTTGAGAATTCTCAGTTTGTTACAAGAATTCTTCACAAAGCCTTGGAAAGACCCAATCCATTCTAAAGCAAGATGGCTAGGTTTCACCCATCTCTGGGACTGGATAGATATAGATGACAACTTGCCTAGTGGTAACTTACCATGGTTTTGAAGTTACTTGGTTGTTTGCATAATCATCCTGCCAACATTATTTGCAACTTCCTACTATTTCTTACAGATGATATCCAGCAGGAAAGGCTTAACAAATGCATGGTTATTCTAATTATGTCAAGGAGGAAACTCCCTATCCCATTGCTTTACATCATCCTTATTGTGGTATCAATGAACATCACTCATGAACACCATATTTTGCTACAGACTGTTTAGCAACTTATAAAATTCAGGCACTGCTTTTTGGCTAGAATTTGCTTTCCCATGAAAATACCAGAAACCCCTTTTCTGGGCTTATATCTAGAACACTTCTCAGTGGCACTCTGCCAGCTCCAGATCACCTTAGGCATCTCCCAAACCATAAGAGAGTTAGTAATCAGCTGGTAAACCTTTGCAGATGGGATTGCCTGAATGTATATGCTGAAGCTCCACCATAAACCAGATGCAGACACAAATATCACTGGTTCAAAAAAAAAGTATCTCCTCCCACCGCAACCCTCCATGCTGTCCAGAAATCTCACCAAACCTCCAGAGCACATTTTGAGGGCGGATAGCAGGCTGCAGGAGGGAGAGGGAGAATTATACACCCCTCCCAGTTCTGCTGATGGAGCTGCAGTAAATTCAAGGTAGTCTTCAAAACCAAGGAAATTCTTGACACAAGATTATACTGAAACTCAGAGAAAGAACCCAAAAAGAAAAAAAAATCATCTTTGCCCTTTCCTTTCTAAAACGGTATCTACTTGGCCACATGCAAGTCTTTGCTACATAAACTGTGATTTCATTCAGTGTTATATATCCTTGTGTAAGTGCAGTTGAACATTCCTAAGTGAATGTTTCACAAAAGAGAGTTTTGCTCCACTTCAGAAGTTGTATCATTCCCTAGTAAAAGTCAAAGATAATATTAACAAAAAAAATGTGCACAAGTTCTTAGTGACCTCTGGGAACAGTCAATGTGACCTGCAAAAGATGCCAACTGACAAATAAAAGATCATGAGAATATTTTACTGAAGGAATAGAAAGATTAAAGGATTCTTCTAGAGCGATTCCTGCCCAGAGACATTCATGAAGCTAGAGGAGATGGGAGCAGCTCTGGCTTCCTGAAAGTTCTAAGCTTTCAGATTCTCTGACTGAAGTCATATATAACACAAAACAGCATAATTATTTTGTGCTTAAATGGTGGTGGAGTTGGGCCAAGCAAGGCAGAGGAGTTAATTAAAAGAGAAAGACAATATATGGCCAGATCTACATCAAGCAGGATATAGCACTATGAAAGCAGTATATGATATGTGTCTATGGGCCTCAACAGTTATCAGTGCACTTCAATGCTGCTATAAAGCAGTAGTGTGGCTCCTGCCTTTTATATACCACTTTCATACCACTTTCATAGTGCTATATCCTGCTTGGTGTAGATTGGGCCTAAGAGTCTGGATAAAAATCAATTCTTAAAAAAACTGAATTAAAAAAATTAAATAGATTTTTTTCAGCCCAGTAACTATCAAACCTTGCTTTGACCTATCAGTCATTTTTGTTTGCTGCTTTGCTTTTTGTAAGGGCAAGGCTGGGACAAGACAGAGTGAAACTGCAGGGAGCAATACTGGAAAGAAAAAGAGAAGACAAAATTGTCCAGTGTGCATCTTTATATATTCTTATACTAAAGCTGCAATCCTATATCCACTTACCTGGGTACAAGCCCCATTGAATCAATGGAACTTATTTCTTTATTTCTTTACAATATTTATATGCCACTCATATCTAAAATATATTCTGGAGAGGTGCACATAGGAATAAAACAGTAAAAAAAAAGAAGATTAAAAATAGCAAATTAAAATTGTTCAATTTAAAACAAAGGACCAATAAACACAGTGGCTGGTTAGTTGAGGAATGCTTCTGGAAAAGAATTGTTTTCAGGAGATGCTGAAAGCAACATAATGTTGGCACCTGCCTGACCTCCAGAGGCAGGGAGTTCCAAAGAGAAGGGGCCACCACACTAAAGGCTCTTCTCCTGGTGGACTCCAATCGGGCCAAAGGTCTATGTAGAAACACCAGGAGAATACCCTCCAATGACCTCAGTGACTAGACAGGTTGGTGAGGGAGAAGGCACTCTCTCAGGTACCCTGGTCCCAAGTTGCTTAGGGCTTTGTACATTTATGAGAAGATATGTATAAGATTGTGCTGTTAACCTCAAACTGTCATGGGTGCCGGCCATAAGAAAAAGCCTATATGGAAATATTAAAGATATTTCCTATAAAGGTATAAAAAGGAAAACATGCAAAATATACACAGTGACCAGGTTCACATGATCGGACAACGTATTTTATTTAAGCCTCAGTGGGTTGTGACGTGCTGGCAGCCAATTTGAATATTCAAGTTGTGGTGGGTGGTCTCTGTGGCTTATTGCGTTGTCCAAACACAGAGAGGGTGGGTTGTTGGCATAATTAACAAACCACCCACAATCCATAGGCAACACAAGCCATGGTGCCTGCCTGCTGTGGCTTGAATATTCAAAATGGCCACTGGTATGCACAGCAACTCATCATGGCTTAAATAAGTCACAATGGGTTGCAGTGCAAACTGACCCACTGAGACAAAGAGATGTGAAGCCTGTTTGTAAGAATGAAACAGTGAAGCCTGCTTGTAAGAATGAAACAGTGAAAATATATCTCTAGTTAGCTGTAAAATGATTTAGTGGTCAGCTCTGCACCATTGTTCAGGAAATATATGAAAAAGTTTCAGTGGGAAAATTGATTTAAATCACTGATTTAATATATATTTTTCTTGCTAACTTAAGTCATTATTGAAATAATTCATTTAAATCACATTGTTTAAATCAATCCACAATTCTGATATTAACCAATGCTCAACAACGGACTTACACAGGCAAGACAAATAACGGTCTAGTTTGCATACAGTGATACACTATGGTTTAACATTACGAATATGTAAGAAAAGAAAGGGCTGAGAACACAGGTCCTGATCTGGTTTCTTCATGGGGCAGCTGAAGTTTCCGTCACTTCTTTGGACATGAGCTTCCAAGTGTGAAAACCAATGCCCTTCTGAGGACTCAGTTCTCCTCTTAATCCCACTACAGTCAACTCCAAATGCATCTACATCTCACCCATAGAAACTTCTCAGACTTAAGGAAACATTAGAGGAACTGCAAGTTGTGGGAAATACTCCAAGGAAAGAGAAGCACTCTTATTTTCCCTAGGAGATGCTAGATTAGTCTTCCCCAGCTGGTCTTCAGATGTTTTGATCTACAACTCCCAGCATTCCTAACCAATGGTCATGTTGGCGGGAGCTGATGGGAGCAAAACTTCTGGAGGCACCAGGTTGCTAAATACCAATGTTCAATATCAGTCCTACCCTGGAGCAGGGCCAGAGGTAATCAACATGTAAGATGAGCAGAAGCCACATTGGAGGCAGATCTCTCAGCAAGCAATCTCAAGATTATGAGACTCTTCACTGAGGCAATTAGTTCTCAAAATCCTACAGGAAGAGGACAGGGCAGGCAAATACTTTATTAGACTACTTCATTTATACAAGCTTGCTTCTAGCCTGATTTAGTAACATACACTAGATGGATCGCTCATAACCCTATGACAGCACCTCACCAATTAAGAAGTTCCTTAAGCAGGAACTGTAAAGATGGTTCTACCCTTGGTACACATAGCTGGCCTTTCTAGATTACTTGTTCATCAACATTACTTGTTCATGAACAAGTAAATGGGCAATTGTTCTTTGTTATGGGTGATCCAGACATCTTCTGCTAGTAAAGTGTATGACTGTTTCAGGGATACTATTTTTTCCAGTGTTCAATATATAACATCTCTAGGAAAATATTATTCTTTACTCAGTTGGTGAAGTGATTCCTAATCGTTTTAGGCCGGTGGGTATATTTGGAATTTTGATAGAGTGTCATGGGCACCCTCACAAAATGGCTGCCATGGGGGTTACCCATTTACAAAAGTAGTGGGGATGTCCAGTCACAAACCGCCCATTTCTGAGAAGGCGAACTAGTGAGGCTTAAAGAAAGTTAACTTGCCCAACTTATATTCAAGGCAGAGATGAGATCTGGACTCCAAAACATAAAACCAGTCTTTTGAACCCAAAGCTTTCTGCTGCAAAACCAATTTCACAGAAGGCAAACTGATGAGGCTCACAGAGACAGGTAACTCAGCCAAGAAACTGAGTATAAGGCAGAGGTGGGGTCTGAACCCCAAATGCCAAAATCACATATTTACCCCCATGAAGAACAACAACATATCAATTTCACACAAAGAAAAGTTGTATTTAGAGAAATACACACACATACCCTCAAGAAAACAAAACACCCAACCATACACCACTCCCTCAAAACAAAACACAAATATACATACAAACACACACACACACAAACAAACACACACACACACACATACAAAACCCAGGCAAAACAAATAAATCAGCAAACACATAGGGTACCAAAAAAAGCAAAAACAAAGACAAAAATATGCAAAACGAACACACAGCATGGATTCGGGCATCACTTTAACCCATGATGGCTTAATAAGCTACAGACAGTAGCTTGTTTTTTAAATAGTCCATGATTGCCTGCCACATGAATAAGCTACTGTTCATAGGTTATCAAGCTACTGTGTGTAATTTGAGTCATCCCCTGCCCCCTATTCCTCTGCAGTCCTCCTGCCCAAACACACTGGTATCTCATCTTCCCTCACAGTGTTTAAGTCCATTTAAGCCTCCCACCCTATAGACAATACCGGGTTTAAGCCATTTGTAATGCTAATACCATATCAGCACAGGGCATCCCTATTAGAGGAAGTTGTGTGTCAAGTTTTGTCCTGATCCTGCAAAGTTCCAAGGGTTTACAGACGCCACCCCCTTTTTTGGTACACTTGTGTGTAATAGCGCAGGGTTTTGAAGGCGCATCATGTGCCTCCCTGTTTGTCAGGTTTGTCTCAAACCTGCAGAGTTCCAACGGTTATGCCTTTAAACCCATTAGTGATACTGCAGTAGCCCTTTACATGCACAACCGCAATATAGCAACAGAGCAAATTAGAACTACTGCGGTATGCAGGACATCTGAAACTAATTACTGTAGTATTTTGTATGGGTTTAAAAGTGAAAATCCCAGGGGCCAAAAAGAGATGGTGACTGTAAACCCTTGGAACTTTGAAGGATAAGGACAAAAGTTGACATGCCGCTTCCCCTGGCGGGAGGCACCTGATACACCTTCAAAACCCTCAGCAATTACACACAGCGGAGGGAAAATCCTGGATGCACCAAAAAGGTGATGGTGTCTGTAAATCCTTGGAACATTGCAGGATCAGTACAAAACTTGACACATGGCTTTCCCACACCACCGTAGAACGCATTCTCTCTTACACAGAGAACTCTCATGAAGCCATTCCGGCAGGCAATATCGACCAAAGGTCAACAGTCAGACAGTAAACAAGCACACAGAGGCCTCTTTCGGACGACACTTTAGTCACCAGAGTGTGAATAGTCCACTCCACGGATGACTATTTGCATGCCGCACCCAAGTGACACGAAAGTAGTCATGCGTGGAGTAGAGTATTCACAATAGTTAACAAACTATTCATCTCTCTACCCACCCCCTGCGTCCTCCCCACTGAATGGTGTTGCTGCTTCCTGCTTACCTTATTGGGACACTGCCATTCCGTAGGGAGGAGAGGGGGAGGGAGACATAGCGTGCAGAGACGCGTTGCAGCTGTCACAAAAGAACGGAGGCGATGTGCCCGCCAGTGCTTGCTGCAGCGGCCATGGAGGGAAAGGCAACGCAGGTGCTGACACGTCCTTCGCCGGTGGATGGATCTCGTCCCCTGACACACGAGGAGACCGTTCCGCAGGTTGTTGCTTCTGTGTCAGGCGCTGCGCATGTTCCTCCATGCGTGTGTGCCGCAGAAGGAACAACCTGCAGAACAGTCTCCTTGCGTGTCAGGAGATAAGATCCATCTACCAGTGAAGGACAGCACATGACGGGGCAGATCCTCGCCCCTCCTGACCCGATATTGGTGGATGGATTTCTCCCATGGTTTGATGTTGCACATCAAACTGTGTGAGACATTCTTTACCCCTCCTCCCCACTATCTGTGGATGGATCATGTGGCAGGGGGGCAAGGGACGTGCACGTCCTTGGGAACATGTGGGGCACCGTGATCGGCCACGCCCCACACAGGGATGGCATATGCCCATCTCGGGAAGTACGTGGGGAGCCCCAGACTGTGCAGCCCCACCAAGGGATGGGACGATTGCCGGCTCCCCAAACACTTCCCAGGACAGGATTATTTCCCATGCTGATAGAGCCCCGCTGGGCAAGAGCGGCAGCAGTTTCTGCTGCTCTTGCCTCGCGACTCTGTAAGAATGGGAAATAAACAATGGAGCCCACCACACAACACGATAATCAACGGTTGTGCAGATAATCAGCTCTGCAAACCATTTGTTATCTCTGTTGGTCATTTCTAGAAAATAACTAATTGTGGCATGTTTTTCCCCTGACAGACAACACGTTAGTCAACGGGGGACTATAATAATAATAATAATAATAATTCTTACCCGCCTCTCCCTCTGGATCGAGGTGGGGTACAACAACAAATACAAAACCCCATCCATATATATATATATATATATATATATATATATATAATTAAAAGCATATAAAATGAATGAATACATTAAGAAAAGGCATCTTAAAATTCAACTGGGTAGGCCTGCTGGTTGCTTAAATAGTCCACCGTTGACTAATGTGTTGTCTGAGTCAAAGTGTTCTGCACTCTGCTGAATGGAATATTAATGGATTCTAAATTATTCCTACCCTGCTTTTAAATCTAAGTTCTTAAAACAGGTAAAAACAATATTAAAATCAGCTAACAGTCAAAATAAAATGGAGTAAAAATCAATCAACAGAACAGTAGTGAAACAAACATAGCAGCTAAAAGTTTATTAAATACATGAGGAAATAAAAACGTGTCAAGTTAAGCACCATGTGAGCAGCTCTGGGGAGTGCATTTCAGTACTGAGGCAGCACCAAAGAAATGGCCCTTTTCCTAGTTGCCACCTGTTTAATATTTCTAAATTTTATAAATATTTCTATTTACAGGTTTTAATTGTATATGTTTTAATTCTGTAAAGCTGCCTTGAGGCCCAGCATTGGGCAAAAGGCAGAATACAAATAAATATAATAATACTAATTAATAATAATAATAATAATAATAATAACAACAACAACAACAACAACAACAACTGATAGCAGGGCCACACGGAGAAGGACCTCTGACGCAGATCTTAACACACAGGCTCATTCATGTGGAAATAGGTGGTCCTTCAGGTTCCAAGGTATTTTTCCAGGATGAATTTACACTATCCAATCACCTATTTTAGTTTGCATTTTAAAAGAAAGAAGATGTTATAAGTTGTTTAACGCAGTAGTGATTTTCCATTTAATAATTCTAGTTATACTGGTTATAAGGGGCTTCACAAAGTTATGGATGATTCCTGCTTCAGAAGTTTTTGAATCTAAGAAGGTAAGAACAAAAAAGGAGGAAAGGAAAATAGATGTATGCATTTATTTACATGATTTCCATTCCACCCCATAATCAAGGTTGTCTGGGTAGTGTACATAAAAATTTAAAAATACAATAACAACAAATATTAAATACAATTACAATATACAAATAGCACAGCAGAGATAAACCAATAAAATCAATGTAGATAGGACTTAAAAGGTTAAAAGCTCTTAGAATCCATTAAAGCCCCCCCCCCATGGCATTTTAAAAACATGGGAGATTTTTTAAAAAATTTTTCACCTGGCACGGAAAAGCATACAACACAGGGAGTCAGGCAAGTTTCTCTGGAGAGGGCATTCCACAATCTGAGAAAGCCCCTCTCTCTAGTAGCTACTTGCTGGATCTTACTTCGTGGAGCACTTGAAGAAGGGCCTCTGACAATGGCTGCCTCTACAAGAGAAGTTTAAAGCTCTTTCAAGGCGCTTAAAAAAATTTACCTCTACAAGAACGGAGCGCAAATCGGGCATAGAGGCGCGTTATCTCTCCGATTATGCGCATTATCGAATGCACGTTAAATCGCGAGTTTTATTTTGCTCCAGCCATTAAAGCGCATTTTGACTATGTGAACAAGCGCTTATGCGCATTAACTACTTGTAAAGCGCATTTTGGTCGTCCCTTAATGCGCTTCGCCGCCTCTCGCCGCCTCTCGTGCAGAGGTATTAGGTGTAAATGTGCTTCAGCGATCATGCGCATAATCACCTAACCGGGCGCAAAAGCGAATCCTTGTAGAGGGGACCAATGACCACAAATTCCAGGTAGGTAGATACAGGAGGAATGGATCCATCTGGTAACCTGGTCCCAGACCATTTTGGGATTTCTAGGTTAAGACCAGCACTGACTGGGAGACAGTGCAGCCAACAAAGCACTTGCATGATCTATTCAAATTGTCTGGTCCCAGTTAAGAAGCTAGCCCTGTTTTGGATTTACTGAAGTTTCAAGACCATATTCAAAAGGGCAGGTCCACATACAATCTAGGCAGGTTACCACAGCATGCATAAATGTAACAAGGCTATCTGTCCAGATAAGACTGCTATTGGTTTATCAGCCGAAGCAAATAAAAAGATGTAAACATTAAAACTGAGTAAATTTGTTAATATTTGTATAATTGGGCAACTTGAAAATCTGAAAGGTAACCAAAGACACCAAAGCTCAGCTTCACTGAGCAGAACCTACCCACTCCCAAACCACCCAGTACAAGCTTCCAACCCTTGAAACATATCAGTAACCCAAATTTCTTCAGATGGTGTGTCACTTGATTTTTGTTTCCTTTTCTCCCCAACCTGAAATAGTACCTACTAGGAATGGTTGGGCGTGGAATAGCGACAGATTCTCTCTTAGGTTTGCCTGTTCCCAGGTCTGCAGCAAGGTGTGATGGGAGAGATGACAGAGGCACAAGAGATGTGGGTTTTCTCTCTCTGCTTCCTGTTTTAACAAGGAAAGCTATCCCTCAGTCCAGCAACAGACCACAAACTTAAACTTTATTACACAGCTTATTTCTCATTAGCAGCTAGGGCTTGAAGCACAATGAAGCCAAAGCTCTTAATCCTAAATTAGTTTAACATGCAGCACGTTAATGAACTATGGCCATTTCCACATTTCCTCTGTGTAGTTGGCTATTTTGCTATGCGGACAGAATAACTGGATTTTATTGGGACAGACAGAGGAATGCATGATTTTCCTTTAAATTATCCTCTAACACCTTGTGATGTTTGCCCCAACCCACACACAGCTACCACGAGGGTGTCTGCACAGTTCTAAGTTGTGGGGGGAAAGGACCCCTCCATTTTCTCTTTAAAACTTCAGAATAGTTCCCTTCACCAAGCAAAGCTGAGCAATCTGTGAGCAAGATCATGCACCCTTGTCCAATCAGCCTTTAGGAACATATTCTCAGGAATGCAGCAAGAAGAGCAGGAAGCAGCCTGTGCTTTTTCAAAAACCCAAGACTGAGATTAGTACATCAGGAGCACCCATTGTGCAAGGCTTTGCTGTTAGTGCTAGGCAGAAAGCTGTGCCAGATTACTGTGCAGGCAGAAGCCTGTGGCCATGTTGGAAGGCAGCAAATATTCTTACTAGAGTAAAATCAGAAATCTTCAAAGACACTTATCACAAGAGTGGAAGGAGGTGAATTAGTTTTAAAGAGATGTTTATCCGAGCATCTTCTATTAGGCATCACACTTTTTTATGACTATACCAAAATCAGGACAGGGAGAAAATTCCCACCCCTGCTCTTCCAGAAATCCATACTGCAAATTCTCTACATGTGCCCCTACCACAAGGACTTAATTTTGTGTTGTGGTTATGAGCCAGAACATTGATCCATTCCAGTAACAGAACACTGCAGCTATGGTCTATGCACGGTTGATTCACAGCTTTCCTGACATGAACATTTGTTTTAGGCTCAAATTAGTAAGATTATGCAATTCACTCATAATCCAGAAGCAAAAGGAAATTTCTAGGCTCAGTAACTCCATCTATTCCTAAAAAAAAATGCTAAAAAGCTAACACGTCTATCCCTCTGGAAATATCTAAAAACTCTGCATGCAAAACTACATACATTTCCATCACCTCTCTTGAATAGATTCCTCACCTAAATTTCTTCCACACATGGATATATGATCTGTTTAATTAAATACCCTCTCTTGAAAGAGCATTTTTCTCCAGTTAGTGTATAGCACACTCCATGGTTAGTGGGATGGGGAGTTGTGTGTGTCTGTGTGTGTGTGTGTATGTACACATATATATGTTGTGTCTCAACCTTCTGCATCGAGGAAGCTTGTATTATTATTTTTCCTGACTTTCCAAAAAATGGTACTAATATCAAATGGTACTCATAATATCTTGGGATTGAGGAATACCATCCAGGCAATCAACATAACCTCTGTGTTTGAGAAAAATGGCTGAGTGGCAAAAAACACAAATTTTCATGTGGAACACCCTGTTTCCAATGGCCATGTTCACATGTAATGATAAGCCATGCATTTAAGAAGAATTATTAACTTTCCATTACGCGCAAATGTGGCAATTGTGTCCAGCATCTAGGGGCAACTTGTGGCCCTCCAAATGTTTTGGCCTACAACTCCCATCAGCCCTAGTCAGCACAGCAAAAAGTGAGATCTAATGGGAGTTTTAGGCCAAAACATCTGGAGGGGGTCACAGGTTGCCCAACCCTGATCCAGAACATGTGTTTACTCGAACACACAACTGAAGCACTAAAAATGGAACACAAGGAAACTAAAAGTTCCACCCTAAGTGGCTTTGAGTTGCAATGCCATGCTAAAAAAATGTAATCATTCCTTTTAAGACAAAAGTTCATCAGATTTCTTTCAGCTGCTATCTTGAAGGGTAATCCTGAACTAGGCCAGACAGCCACTTATCTGCCTCCCAACATGGTTGTCGCATAGAAATTAAATGGCACTCTTTTTTATGAGGAAGGGGAGGGGAGGGGAAAGGAAGGGGAGGGGAGGGGAGGGGAAAGGAGAGGAGAGGAGAGGAGGGGAGGGGAGGGGATGTTGTACCTGAGCCTATTGTACGTCCAACGGAGTCAGAGGAAAGAACCATTGAATCTGTAACACAAGAGTACAAGTTCATTTTCCCTTGTCACATAAATCTATTACTTGTTTACAAGAGGCTCCAATTTCTTCCTCAATAAAATCAGTGTACTGGCTACACTTGCAGCAGAGAAATTCTAACCATGACATTTTTGTGTGCTACATGTGCAGCTGATCAATCCACACTAAAGGGTAGCATTAAACATTTCTGGCCCTGAATTATATTCCTTCCAGAAACGGGGGAAATGGTCCTACCCGAACTTGACAGTCAACCTGCAGCAGGAAGTCGGTTGGGGGCAAGCTCCCCACTACCTTATAGAAGCTGCAAACATCTCAAATGGATTTCAGAAGTATTGCAATTATCTTTTAAATTATTCGTTTAAATTATTAAAGGATGGATTGCACTAGCCATGTGTTAGCAAATCACTGTGCCATAGAATACCCAAGTGCCTCTTCATATCAGGTGGACAGAGGAGCTATCTATACATATGAAAGATAAGCAAGGATGATGTTGGACATATATGAGCATAACAGTAGGCGCCATCTCAAGTTTAACAGTTCAAGAATGGCTATTGGAATATGACCTGTTGAGTCTCAGGTGGTCTCTTTAGCAACACCGCCCATAGTTTAAATTTCCCAACATAAAAGAATTCTTAAGAGAAATATCGTGGGAGGCCAGATGATGGATCCACTGTTGCTACACGAATAATTTTGTATGCAAACATCATGGATTTATGCATACAAAATCATGCAAACAAGACCACCCACAGCTCACAGATACATAATTTGAGTGATTAAAATGCCACTATTTTCATACTTGACTACCTCCGAAATAGGACTACCAAGCACAAGCAACTACGGGATGCCTGAAAACAGAAGGACTCCACTACAATCTCACTGAGGATTCTATTCCCCAATGGTTCTCTTTGATTTCTCATTTGTTTCTCCAACAATGAGAACATCTACAGACATATATAGAGTGATTTTAACCTAAACATGGAAAAAGTAACCAAGAACATAATCTCATTTCTCTTCTCAATGTAGTAAGAGCTACAAAAACACTTTTTCAAATTCAAACTTAATGTGCATGGTTGATTTCACATCCCCCCTCCACTGTAGCAAAAAAAAAAAATTATACCCGTTTCTCAAACACTAACTAGAAGGGCTTCTTTTAATAAATGCTGTTTGCTACCTCTAGAGTATAATGGTTTTCCTTCAAGTAGCTTGAGGTTTCATACATGGTTCTCCATTTTATCCTCACAACAACATTGCACTGTGAAAGCAGTATGAAAGTGGTATATAAAAGGCAGGAGCCACACTAATGCTTTATAGCGGTACTGAAGTGAACTGACAATTATTGGGTCCCATTGACACATACCATGAACCACTTTCATACTGCTTTCATAGTGCTATATCCTGCTTGGTGTGGCTACTGCCTTTTAGATACCGCTTTCATAGTGCAATATCCTGCTTGGTGTGGATTAGGCCTAAGAAAGAGTCACATGGTGAGCTTCATGACGGAGTGGAGGTCTGAACCTGGGCCTTCCCAGTCTTTGTCTGACACTGAAACTACTATACCGCATTAGCTCTTAAAACCAAACTTCTTCATGTAAAAGTCTGCAACTGATGAAAAATCCAACCTGACCTTGATTAAATCATTAGTTTCAATGATCATGGCATAAATTCATTAATTTTCAATCCAAACTAGGCAATATTCAACTTCCAGCAAATGGAGAGCACTGAGCCTTTCTTTGTCCTTGAGGTAACTAGTATAACATAATAGATTCACTTATTTATTCACAACTGGATAGGCTAGACAATTTGTGAGACCCAAATCTTACACTGTAAATATTGCTAATCTGAATAACAAACCATTCCCTTTACTTTTTTTCTGAACAGTCGCTGATTTTTCAACATCCGTTTTGGGAATGCAGACACTATCTTGACTTCAGCACAGGATTCTAGTAGCAGCTCCATTCACGCTATACACTATACTAGGAACAATTCCTGATCCTCCTTTTCCTGCTCAAGTAACCAAAGATTCAGCATGCGCCTATTCACGTGCCTCTGGGTATTTCTATGCTAAGAGGAAAAAAACACAACCTTACTGGGGTTTCTTCTTCTGGAGTCTTTCTGTGTTCATGGCTGGCTCCTCCAGATGGTGTCCACGTGATTTTTAATTGAAAAATTCCCGTCTTGGTAATGGTATTAAGTTCAATGAGACAGCACCCTTTAGTGGCGGAATTATAGTGCTGGGGACATCCTGTGATTATCTGAGATTATTATAAATACTGTATTATCTCCTTTTACAAAAAAATGTAATTACCAGGGGAAGGTGTCCTGGAGGTCGACAGCATCATGGAAAGGACCTGTGAACTTCCATGAATGGCCAATCACGAGCATGCAATAAATCACTTATGCAGAGAAGCTCTCTGTCCTTTCAGTTGAATCAGAATGGAAAGCAAGGTGTGTAGAAGGCAGCACACACAGCAACAATAGTTGTGAGAAGTCGACATAGAACAGTCTAGCTTAATTCTACAATGACTATATGAATCTAACCATGCTGTAATTCACAGTTTTAAATACGTTGGCTTCGATTCCAAGATAAATGAGCTTATCAATGTTCACAGAAGGAAAGGTATCCATCCCCTCTTCCCCTCCCTCCAGCCCCCTGAAAAGCCCTTCCAGGTGGGGAGGAGGCTCCTCAAGCAATGTGGGATGAGGGTAGGAATCACCCAAAAGGATGCAGTCAGCTCAGTTTGGGACAACTTCCCCAGATGTCCTCTGTGGATTGAGGCGTTTCCCACACCAACTGTCTGGAAAGGCTTTTCAGGGGCTGCAGGGAAGGAGAGAAAGGAAAGGGGAACTTTCCTTCTGTGAACTTTAAATTAACTTATCTTGGGAACTAAACCACTGTCTTGTAAGAAGCCATTTTTTATTTTCTTTTGCCTTAAGACAGCTTTTAGTTGTATGCTTTATTGGATGGAATCCTGAAAAATTACAAGACAAACCATCAGTCCCATAGTGGTAATACAAGTTTAATAAACGTTTGATGCAGTTTTTTTGCATTACAAACCACAGGAATAGTATTCTTCAGAATCCAAGCCAAACATAGTAAGGCACTGACACTAATTTGGCAGCTCCTTTAAAGAAATGAAGACCTTGGACACCATTGTAGAGATATGTCTTTTCAAAACTGACACATTCACTAAAACTGGAAGATTAAAAAAAATTTTTTTGATATCTTTTCCAAATCGGCTGCTGGCTTAGAACCAAAACGTATCACTGGCTGTTTTTGAGTACCTGAGAACGTTTTGGCCAACATTGGATATTTCTCATAGACTTCTGCCATGCATATATGTACAAATATGGTATATCTCTGAAACATTTATGAGAATTACACTCAGCGTAATAATGCTTCTTTCTCATCATTGATCACCAGAGCTTAGGTACGCAGAACACTGTAACACTATTTGCTATAAGAAGTCCTGTTAAACAGGGAAGCGTGCAATTCAATCACTGATGTGGAAATATTCATCTAGACTCAATTAGCTGAATATATAACATTAGCCTGGCAGGTCTGGTTTTTTAGTATAACTACCATTTTGCTTTCCCCCACCATAGACTCTGGAGGCCCACATCTTTAAGAAATTAGCCTTGCAAAAACCAGGCCTGAAACAGATTAAGGGGGATCCAGATAATCCGACATGCAGAAACCACAGATACCATGTTTAGAACCAATTTTACACTTCATGTAGAATGCAAATTGGAACAGATGCAAGCATCTGCAAATCCCTTTGCAAAATGGTCATTTTGCAAAGTGGCCAAAGGCCAGATTGTAAAAGGCCCCTCCACTAGCCAGCACTATGCAGAAGCAATAATGGTAGAAGACAAAGATCTCATTGCCACCATTACCACCACTGAGTAGGACCTAAATTGACCACTAGCTCGTGTTCATTCAGATTTGTCTTCAATTTTCCTCCATTCATCCTCTAGCTCAAGCCCAGGCAGACTTCAGGCTTGGAAGTAGGTAATATTGTACCTGCAAACATCGATGTCCACTGGCCCCCTTTCCTGGTGCTCAACAAGGTGCCTTACTCCTCCCCACTTTTTATTGAGGAAGAAAATAGAGCAGCAAAAAGCTAGCAAGGGGCTAGGGGAGACAACTGAGAGCAACATGGGAAATAGGGAAGGGTTGTGTGCTTGTATGTCTGAATGGATGGGAGACGGATAGAGAAAGGTTGAAGGGTGATCCAGATTTTGGAGGGATCCTGAAAGAGAGCGGGTGTCGTTTTTTGTGTGCATGCAATGAGAAGGGAAGTACGTGTGCATATATGAATCCATGGGGTGCCTGCATGCATGGGACATAGGGACCATATATGTGGTAAGCTAGAGTGAGAGAGAAAAAGATGGGGAGGATTAGTTGCCTGGAGTGGGGAAGGGAAAGAGTTTGCCTTCTGTGAAAAAGATTTCCGTTGGCACAAAAATGTTTTGTACTCAGTTTTGTGGGCAGGCTACCAATGGCAGTCATTTTGTAGTGGTGGCAAGACAGTTTAATAAATTGCCAGGTGTGCCCATGGATCCAAAAATCTTGGAGACTCCTGATCTTCTTCTTCTTCTTCTTCTTCTTCTTCTTCTTCTTCTTCTTCTTCTTCTTCTTCTTCTTTTTAACAAGAATCCTGAGATACACAAACTGAAGATGCACTGATGCAAAAGATACACACTTAGAATTAAATAATTCTGAGCCCAGAAATGTGTTTCATGTATTAGAACTGAACTGAGCTCACAGTCCTTACACAAAATATCCTCTCCTGCTTATACCCCTCCACACTTTCTTTATTTCAGCAGTATGGTTTTGTTTTGGGGGGGGGGGCATGGAGAAATCCTTTATTACCATTGTTAAGTAATATGGAGTCAGACATTTTTGCAGATCCACTTCAAAACACAAAGAGGTTTACCAGTAGATCCTGATCTACCTTCTGGTCCACCCCTGCTCTAGCTCTTATTCCTGCTGTTCCATTTCCCTCAATTCCTTGAAAAAACTAAGGAGTCAAAGGAGCTCTTTTAAGCAAGAAAGGGTGTTTAGAAGTAATCATGTTAACTGTCTAGGCCAGGTCCCCTTTTCAGAGTCAGTCAGAGAAGTAATCTTTGGAATTCTTGGTGAGATCATTCTCTGTATTAGAGGAACTGCAAACTGCGCACAGATTATATAATACACACAAGGATAGGAGCAATGGTAGAGGGCAAAATCTAAGTACCAATGTGTACTTTTGCTTCCCCAGGTACTACACATCTAGTTTATAGATGATGTGCCCATCTGGAGTGTAGGAAGCAACTGTGCATACACCTGTGCAGCTGCAAGGCTCAGATGAAGCAACTATTCTAAGGGGAAACTTGGAACTTTTGGAAATTACATGTAATACATAATTTAGCATCAGAAAACAAAGGAGTGCAACAGTGCCATGTAAACTGTTTGAGCTCTCCTGACCCCATCTTAAAATTAAATTGTAATTTCTAGAAAAAAGCAAGACCACAGGTCAAAATTTCAGCAAATAACTTCTTCTAATGAAGGCAGTTCCCCCAATCTCACATGTAACTCACACACATCTTACAAGCCATACACAAACCCAGTGAACCAATACATTTTGCAGCATCAATACCTATTCTAGGTAGATCCCATTTGACACAACAACAGAAGTAGATTATGGCTGTTCCTACAATCACACACACTATGTGAACAAATCCTTGACTAACACATGATGTGATGCTTTTTGGAGAAGTGCCCTGTTATTTCATGCAGACAATGCTGAGTCTACTGCCAGAATCCCTTCTCCACTCCAAGTTGGATTCTGTTCAGTACGATTGAAGCATGTAAAGGAAACACAAGAGTGTGCACACACCCTTAATACTTAGCATAAGTACAAAGTAAGGCTTTAATCCTTAATATTGTGCATCAGGCACCCTTCATTGTGCCTGAATACATCTCCAGCTAAGAGCCCTCTCCCTCCAGCTACCAACTGCCACTACTGAGGCCACCAGAAGGAGAGGAAGCAGCAGCCCATCCCTTGTGCTTAAATCCGGCTCCATAATTTATTGAATTACTGTCTCCTGATCTTTGTAACTGAGAATCTGGCACTTGAATTTACTGTTTTCCTCATCCCACCCAATCCCTTCCCTTTTATGTCATGACTTTTAGATTATAAACCTGTGGGCAGGGAGTGTCTTCTTTCTGATTTTGGGGAGCAGGATCAAAATCCTTTATATAGTAAATAATAAATTAATGAACAAATATGAAGTATGACACCATTTAACTGTTCCAGAAATTGCTTCCGCCTTATTGTATTGATGAGATATACAAAAATAGTTCTGTGCATGTTATTGGTTCACAATCAGCTTGAAATAAAAGTCTAGTCTCTGACGTTTCTTTCCAAATGAGCGATTTTGATAGCAGATGATGCAGAAAATAATGAAAAGCAGACCATTAACTAGCAACAGTCAATTACTGAATAAGTCTGCTTTTCCAATCTGAATTTTGGTTCTCTCACACAAAACATTTGCCTAAAGCACAAGCAACAACATACCATTCATATTATGTTTAACAGAGAGGTATTGGCCCAAACATGCTTTTATCCATTCACCCATACCCCACTAATAAAAGGATATACATAAGTTCCTTAAAAAGCTGGTGGGCAGCCACTCTGGTCATTAGTGCATAGTCAAAAAAATCCATGAAGTAATCTGTCAAGAGACAGCCTGGTCAATTTCCTGCAGTCTAATATCATCATTTCCAATGACAACGCCAGGGGACACTCCCTACCCCTCACTATACTTCATATGCATGCGTTATCCTTTTTCCTTCCCTACCCCAAGAGAAGCAGCTATGAGGAGTTGCTCCAGCTGCTAAAAACTAACAAGGAAAGTTCACCCTGCTCTAACGGTCAAACTAAACGTGTGGCCCCAATTCAGATTGGAACTGACTCCAGTTGAGACCTCTTTCTTTTTTCAGGACAGAAACATGAGGGGGAGAGGTTTAAACCCCCTCTTCCTGGAGCACCATGGTCCCAATCCAAATGGGGGCCACACACACCTGCTCAAAAGTAAGTAAAACTATCATGCATAGCTACACGATGCATGACTAGACAAACATTTAGTTTGGCCCTTAGAACCATTTTGTTCGATGCCCGAGTACCTACCGGCTTAACACATACATACACAGCCCAGCAATTCAGTGGATCACTTCCATCCATTTTGGGAACGTTGTTCTACTTCATGTCTGAGAATCAGCAATGTGCATCTTTAAATAGTACTCGTGTAATTCAACTGTATTCCATCAGCTGATCCCAGAGTTATGTCAAGCTTTGGACACTCACGTACACCTCCTCCAGAGTTAACACATTTCTGGACCTTTGTTTAAAATGCTTTAGAGAGACTGCCAACTGCACTAAGACACATGCTAGGCTATTAGATATTCATATTGCATCAAGTGGAGCTGTTCCTTTATTTAGCCTACTGTACAGAGTGCTCCAGTTTAAAAATAAAATAAAAATGGAAATCTAGGAAAAGAACTTAAAATCAGCAGGTGTGGATGCCTAGCCATTTGCTCAGATATTTTTTCAAGTAAATCCAATCATTCTAGTTGTTCTAGTTCATGTTGTATACAAACTGTTCAATAAACAAAAAATGATAGTTTACAAAACAAAGCAAAACATTAAGGCTATACAGTAGTCAACCCAGCATCAAAAAGCCGGGAAATTGTGAGCTAAGGCTCACAAGCCTTAACACCACCTCCCACCTAAGGAGGCAGAAAGTGCAAGTGATATTTTCATTTTCCCGAAGTAGACAGACCATGCGGACAAGATGGAGAATATTATATGATGAGGTTGTAGAAACCTGAAGACAAACAACTTAGAGCTACCTACAGGGTTTGTTTTAAAGAGCAACCTTCCCCAATCTGGTGCCCTTCACAATTCATTTCATTACTAGCCAGCATGGGGGTTGTCATGTTATGCAAACTCACCTGGTGGGAATTATTTGAGGGGAAAACAATCCTCATATAACCGTACAACAGATCATAGGTTATATGAGGCTAAACAAGCACCTGCCAGTTGGGTTCACACAACATAACAACCCCTGGTCGCTGCAGGTCCTCGAGGGTAAATTAACCCATGTTGGGTTACTGTGTCATGTGAACCAGGTCATTTTTACAAAATAACAAACGAGTAGGAAAACATCTTTATACAACTCAGATTTTATCCTATTTCACTTTTGCCCCAAGAAAGATGAAATCTAAAAGTATTTATGAAGGATATCAGACCAACCAAATTCCTTGTTCCACTATTCCAAAACTAAAGTTACTTGTGAGTAAACCTCACAGGACACAATATGTTTTACTTTTAAGTAAACACACATGAGTCTAATCAATGTATATTACTCACGTCAGTAGAATTCCCAGCTCCTATCAACACAGGCAGATTTTCACCTGCCTCATCCAAACATCTCATAGAGAGATGGGCTACCTTCTTTCCCAGTTGAATTTCTGCCTGTGTTTCCAGAAAGCAATTGAAGTGGTTTCCTCCCACTTTTATCACTTAGTGGGATTCAAGGCTCACATGGCACTATTGTTCTAACCACTGCACTTTACTTCCTTCAATAGAACTCAAGGTATCCTCCTAGTTCTTACTAAGTTCGGTTTGGTGGACTGTTTGGCAGATTGGTAAGAGATTTGAATCTGCTGGAAAACTGAAGTGTGAGGAAAGTCCTCCTCATGTGCCAGTTCCCCAATAGAATCCAGGGCCCCCTCCTCACTACCCCACCTTTCCCAGCAGGTTCAACCCACCCCCGCCCCCACAGCAACTCGCCAGACAGGGTCATCTCTTTCTCCTTCTCAGGCCAAATCCACACCAAGCAGGATATGACACTTTGAAAACAGTTTGAAAACTGTATATGGAGTGTGTCCTGGGCCCCAACAGTTGTCACTACTGTTATAAACTGTTTTAAAGCAGTAGTGTAGATTCTGCTGAGGTAACCGCTCCTCTCTTCCTTCAGAATTCTAAATCAGCTGTGATGGGGGTGGGAGAGAGATTTATTAACAGGCCTTAACATAACTGTCACTGCTGTCACTGCGACAGTTATAATTACAAAATACATAAGCAACAACACCAAGCTATGTGCAGGCACATATACACAAAAAATCACAGCTTTCCAACTATTTTCACAATAGTTGAGAATGACTACTGGAATGCATTCCCTCTGGAGTTACAACTGCTCCCCACTGACTTTGCATTCAGGAAGAGAATCAAGACACATCTTTTTAATTTGGCTTTTTAAATTGTTAAAGCTTTTTAAAGTTGCTTTCAGTGTTTTATTATCTTTTTCAATGTATCAATTAATGTATCAGTTTCAACAAAACATAACATTAAAACAAAAATGTGAGTGTAATGTTTTATTATCTTTATTGGTTTATGATTTTTGTTTTCTGAATTCTTGAAAACTACATTGGTTGGTTCAAAAAGGCAGTATCAAAATACAATAATAGTAATCATGATGGTTATATAGGCGTGCACAAGGGGTGTGCCTGATGCGCCCAGGCACACCCTAATGTCTCAAGCAACAAGTGTCGAATTGAGGGGGCCACTGAGTAGGAATCCAAAGAGGGAAAAAAATCACTCTGCCGGGAGCCTCTCTGCCAGGAACCACACTTCAAAGAGTCCAGGGCGGGAAGAGGGACCCTGAAGGTTAATGTTGCCTCATAAGCCCCCTCCAGCCAGTGTCACCACAAAGCCCCACCAATACTGGGGCTTGAGGAACATCTCCTCATTCCCCCACCCCTCACCAATGGCCCTCCTGTGGTCAGGCAAGCCAAATGTGGAGTGTCTACAGTGTTTAATAAATAAATGAATAAAAATAATTTTATTTATTTATTACATTTGTATACCGCCCCATAGCCGAAGCTCTCTGAGCGGTTTACATAGGATTAAAAACAATTAAAAACAATATACAAAAATTACAACAGCAAAAACATACAACATACACACAATCTGTACATTTAAAACCCACTTCAACACTTCAAAAAACTACAAAAACAAAACAAAACAAACCCAGGCTCCTCAGATATTGCCAAATGCCTGAGAGAAGAGGAAAGTCTTGACCTGGCGCCGAAAAGATAACAATGTTGGCGCCAGGCGGGCCTCGTCAGGGAGATCGTTCCACAATTGGGGAGCCACCACAGAGAAGGCCCTCTCTCTTGTTGCCGACCTCCGAGCTTCCCTCGGAGGAGGCACTCGGAGGAGGTCCTTAGATGTTGGATGTAGTGTTCGGGTAGGTTCATGTCGGGAAAGGCGTTCCATCAGGTATTGTGGTCCCAAGCCGTGTAAGGCTTTATAGGTTAAAACCAGCACCTTGAATCGGGCTCGGAAACATACAGGCAGCCAATGCAAGCGGGCCAGAGTAGGTCTTATATGTTCGAAACTACTGGTTCCAGTAATCAATCTGGCTGCTGCATTTTGCACAAGCTGCAGCTTCCGAACCACCTTCAAAGGCAGCCCCACGTAGAGTACATTGCAATAATCTAACTTGGAGGTTACCAGAGCATGGACAACTGAAGCCAGGTTATCCCTGTCCAGATAGGAACATAGCTGGGCCACCAACCGAAGTTGGTAGAAGGCACTCCGTGCCACTGAGGCCACCTGCGCCTCAAGTGACAGAGATGGTTCTAGGAGAACCCCAAAGCTACGAACCCGCTCCTTCAAGGGGAGGGCAACCCCATCCAGAACAGGTTGAACACCCTCCATCCGGTCAGCGGAACCACCCACTAACAGCGTCTCAGTCTTGTCTGGATTGAGTTTCAGTTTATTAGCCCTCATCCAGTCCATTGTCGCAGCCAGGCACTGGTTCAGCACATCCACAGCCTCACCTGATGAAGATGAAAAGGAGAAATAGAGCTGTGTGTCATCAGCGTACTGATGACAACGCACTCCAAAACTCCGGATGACTGCACTCAACGGTTTCATGTAGATGTTGAACAGCATGGGGGACAAAACTGACCCCTGCGGAACCCCATACTGGAGAATCCACGGGGCCGAGCAATGTTCCCCAAGCACCACCTTCTGGAGCCGACCCACCAAGTAGGAGCGGAACCACTGCAATGCAGTGCCTCCCACTCCCAACTCAGCCAGTCGTCCCAGAAGAATACCATGGTCGATGCTATCGAAAGCCGCTGAGAGATCAAGGAGAATCAACAGAGTCACACTCCCCCTGTCTTTCTCCCGACATAGGTCATCATACAGGGCGACCAAGGCTGTTTCCGTACCAAAACCAGGCCTGAAACCCGACTGAAATGGATCCAGATAATCAGTCTCATCCAAGAGTGCCTGGAGCAGCCTCGCAACCACCCGCTCCAGGACCTTGCCCAGGAATGGAACATTTGCTACTGGCCTGTAGTTATTCAGATTTTCAGGGTCCAGGGAAGATTTCTTTAGGAGTGGTCTCACTGCCGCCTCTTTCAGGAGGCCTGGGTCCACTCCCTCTTGCAAAGAGGCATTAATCACTTCCCTGGCCCAGCCAGTTGTTCCATCCCTGCTAGCTTTTATTAGCCAAGAGGGGCAAGGATCCAATGTGGAAGTGGTTGCACGAACCTGTCCAAGCACCTTGTCAACATCCTCGAACTGCACCAACTGAAACTCATCCAAGAAAACAGGACAAGCCTGTGCTCTGGATACCTCACTAGATTCATCTGCTATAACACTGGAGTCTAAGTCCTGACGGATGCCAGAGATTTTATTCTGGAAGTGCCCAGCAAATGTATTACAGCGGGCCTCAGATGGTTCTACCATGTCCTTGGGGCCAGCATGTAAAAGCACCCGGACAACTCTGAAAAGCTCCGCTGGGCGGCAGATTGATGATTGAATAGTGGCAGCAAAGTATTGGTTTTTTGCTGCCCTCACTGCCCCTGAATACAGCTTACCATAAGCACTTACCAGTGTTTGATTGCATCCATCAGGAGTTTGTCTCCATCTGCCCTCAAGCCGTCTCCTGTTTTGTTTCATCACTCTCAGCTCTGGGGTATACCACGGAGCCGTTCGAGCTCTACACAGGAGAGGGCGCTCAGGAGCAATTGTGTCAACTGCCCGGGTCATTTCTGCATTCCACAGATCAACCAGGGTTTTGACAGGAGAGCCAGCCCTATCAGCCAGAAAACTCCCCAGAGCCCTCTGGAAACCATCTGGATCCATTAGCCTCCAGGGGCGGACCATCTTAATGGGTCCCCCACCCTTGCAGAGGGGAAAAGCCGCTGTAAGTCTAAACCTCAGCAGGTGGTGATCTGACCATGACAGCGGGGTTGATGTAAAGTCCCCCACTTTCACTTTAATGTCCTTTATGACTGAATATTCAATAAATGTTCGCCTTTAAAAACAAACAAATCCTGGGTTCACACCCTAATGAAATGAGCTGTGCATGCCTATGGGGTGATGATGATGATGATGATGATGATAATAATAATAATAATAATAATTTATTTATTTATTACCCACCTCTCCCTCCGGATCAAGGCATCAGTAAAAACAATATAAAATACATATAAAACATAAAACTGATTAGAAGCATATAAAGTTAATACATTATTAAAATCAACAAAGTCTTAAAATTCGATTGGGTCTTTATCGCTCTCTTAAATTCTAGAAGACTGGTAAGTTGGCGGATCTCTTCCAGCAGGTCATTCCACAATCTGGGAGCGGCAAAACAGAAGGTCCACTGGGTAACAGACGTCAGCCTAGTCTTGGCCAACTGTAATAAGTTCCTCCCAGAGGACCTGAGCATTTGGGGCTGATTGTATGGGAGAAGGCAATCCCGCAGGTAACCTGGACCCAAACCATGTAGGGCTTTAAAGGTAATGACCAGTACTTTGTACTTCGCCCGGAAACTAATTGGCAGCCAGTAGAGTGATTTTAAAGTTGGTGTAATATGGTCACCCCCAGGAGTACCAGTGACCAACTGGTTGCCATATTTTGAACTAGTTGAAGTTTCCGGACTAGGCACAGAGGTAGCCCTATGTACAGCACATTGCAGAAGTCGAGCCTCGAAGTTACCAGCGCGTGCACTACCATCTTTAGGTCTTCCAACTCTAGGAAGGGGTGCAGCTGGCGTATCAGCCGAAGCTGATAGTAGGCACTCCTGGCCATCGCATCTATCTGAGCTGTCATTCGGAGCAACGGATCCAGGACCACCCCCAAGCTGCGAACACAACCTTTCAGGTGGAGTGTAACCCCATCTAGAACTGGTTGACACACCTCCAAACCCAGGTTGGGGCCTTTGATAGTAAGCACCTCCGTCTTGTCTGGATTCAGCTTCAGTTAATTTTTCCTCATCCAGCCCATTACCGCCTCCAGGCATTCATTCTGAGGAGACACACTATCCTTAGCTGACACTGTTGTAAAAGGCATAGAGAAATATATTTGGGTGTCATCAGCATACTGATAGCACCCCCGCCCAGCAGTTTCATATAGATGTTAAACAGCATTAGGGATAGGATGGCGCCTTGAGGTATGCCACACAAGAGCTCCTTCTCTGAGGAGCAACTATCTCCAAGCATCACCGAGAGGTAGGGCTGGAACCACTGAAGCACAATGTGCTCGATTCCCAAACCCCTCAGGCGTTCCAGAAGGATACTATGGTTGATGGTATCGAAAGCCGCTGAGAGGTCCAGAAGTACTAGCAGGGACACACTCCCCCTCTCAATACTCAAGTATCGATCATCCACTAAGGTTACCATAGCGATCTCAACTCCATATCCTGCCCTGAAGCCAGTTTGAAATGGGTCTAGAAAATCTGTATCATTTAAGACTGCTTGGCGTTGAAGAGCAACTGCCCTCTCGATCACCTTGCTCAAGAACGGAAGATTTGATACTGGTCCAGGTGGTCCAGGGAGGGTTTCTTCAGAAGCGGCAACTTACAAAATGAAGTGACAACCCTTTCTCTGCAGGTGCACAATGCAACAGCCCTTGGAGCATGCTGTGCCCATTAATTACCTTAACAGGTAGTTTGTTAATTGTACATGTTCAAACTGTTTATGAGACTGGGCCTGCCACCACAATCTCTCTCTCTCTCTCTCTCTCTCTCTCACACACACACACACACACACAATTGCACTATTCCCTGTTATGTCATCTGAAAAGTGTTAATGGCAGAATTGAAACAGGGGAACTAGAAGTTGTTGGTAAGTGAACATATGAATGGAACCTCAGTCTGGCTGCATATCCAATTAATAGGAGAAAGGAGCCCATGGTTTATTTTTAATTTCCTTTACAGAAGGAAAGCAGCAACAGGATCCAGCAACAGGAAACATCTGATTGTAAAAACCATTTCCAATGCATTCTGGATTTTCTACTTTAATAAAGTACCTCCTTAAAATGGGATTGCTTTTCAAAGTTTTACTCTGTGTGTGTTTCACTACATTAAAAAATTACCCCCATAGATTGGAGGTACACTTGTGAGGCCGAACTGAGAAACATATGTACCTTCATATCTCTCTAAAGCAATTCTTTCATTTTTAAGAATCATGGAGAGATGATGACCAGAAAGTTTATATAAAGATGTAGAGTCGACAGGTCTTGTCTAATTAAACCACTAAATCATACATTTAAGTCCAAAAATACTATAACTCTACTAGGAAAAATAAGAGAAATAGCATAGAACAGAAGTAAGCCACAAGAAGTCTGGTTTCTTCCAGTTCCAAAATAAATTTACTATGTACACTAAAACACACAGACACCACTTGACTCCAGAAAGCATTGCTGGTATGCCTCTATGCAGAGAACAAAAAAAAACTCCTTTGAAGGGTTAGAGGACCAGGTTTTGGCAAAGGTCAGGCTGTTTCGCTAACAAAAGGTGAAGATCGGAGAAGTAAGTCCTGAAGGCCCTAAAACAAACCAAAACACTAAAACTGGTTCATATTGTACGTTTTTCAGGTTTTTTAATCCATAAATAAATGCAAAACAGAATTCCAAGTCTGATACCTCAAAATCTAAGATCTGTCTTGTGCTTCCCACAATATGATCTTCCTACAGACTCAGATATCCACGTCAGATACCCACACACATATATGTGAAAGCCCATCCTTGCACCTAGGGAGAGGAATCCCACAGACTGTTTTTCAGGTTTCCTGTAGAGCCTGAGAACCCCTTCATTCTTGCTCAAAATAATACCCATGTGAACAGAGTGGATTTACTAAGGTCTCAAATTGGCAGCCAAAAAGCAAGCCTGCTTCATTGACTCTTTGTCGATGGCTGCTCAGAATTCCCGAAAGTAAAGTTGGCATAATGCCTCCAACGGCAGGGCTTGTCTGGATGCTTCGGCTTCGAAGGACCCTTGTAGAGAAAACAATGGTCCAGACAGCAGTATTTTACAAGTCAAAGTAAGAATTTCCAATACCTTGGCTACCCATGCCAATTATTCCAAGTTAGGTTTGTAGAGGTGTCACTTCGAAAGCACAGATGATTTCTAACTAGCTTTAAAAAGGTAAGTGACGGCAGTTCATAGAGGCATAAAATGTGATGATTTGAACAACTATGAACAATTGTCTTTTTTTAAAGTGTGTGTGTGTGTGTGTGTGTGCGCGCACGTGCAGGAAAGCACATTAACAGTTCAACTTTCCTGCTAAAGGGAGGAGAAGAAATTATTATTAAAAACTCTCTGTCATGTAAAAAAGCAGACCACACAAACAGTGATATTTATCTCAATTTTAATGGCTCATTATGAATAAGTCAGAATTGCCTTAAACCAAAACATGCCCAGTATCTGCAAAATAAAAATTCTTCTCACAATGCTCACCAGTTTTTCAGAGGAAGTAAATGGCCAAAACCTCCCAAATCATAAAGCATATTAAAAAGAAAGAAAGAAAGAAAGAAAGAAAGAAAAGAAGCCTCTGTCTCCACTGCTTAGAGAGTTGTCAGCAATTTTATAGGGACAGCTTTACACAGATAAGGCTTGCCTGTCTCAATTTTACTGACAAAATATGAAAAAGCAGCAGACAGGACTGAAGCACAAGAAAGAAGAGAGATAGGAGAGATAAACTAAACGATCTTGTGACGAAGAGCTCTTCCAGACACCCTTTCTTTATGAAGTGGTAGTGCCCCACTTCCCTCTTCAATACAAGGGCTTGAACAAGACAGTTATTCAATGAAAGCTGACACTGAACAGACACAGTCAAGCTTCTGGTTTTAAACTCCTGCCTTCATGGCTGCAGGCCTTGGTTGGCAGACTCACAATGGCTGTAATTTTGGATTCTTAAGTCCAAAGATGTTTTTGGCCTTCAGCTGCCTTACACAATCACTGACCCGCGTTGGGAGTGAATATGCTTTGTACAGAAACCCAGTGTAAAATATCTAGACCAAAATATATTTTACTTCTAAACTAAAAACTACAGACAGATTAGGTGTGCATTTCTATAAACGCTGCGACCTATAGTGTAACAAAGTAAAGTAGCCCTACAAATCAAATCACTTGCATTTTAGGAATGAAAGAGAACAAGTTCAGGGCCAATAGTCTACGAGCTGCCCTCCTCTGCTCAGTGGTCCCTGGACTGAGATTCTGGACTTGAAAGCTGTGAAACTGAAAAATTGAGAAAACCACTGCAGTTCTGACAAGGGGCCAAGAAACTCAAATGAGAGAAAATCCCCACAAATAGGAGCATGATCTCAAAGCAGTAAAGGATCTGTTTCATGGGAAAAGCTGGGACATTTTCAATAAGCCAGAGACCAGGCTCTGAGAGTTAACAGTCAGCTCTACAAGCAGAATGCATGGCCATAAAAACTATCATAACAAGAGCAGATGACAAGGACACAAACCATTCCAACCCTAGACAAATAGAGCTGGAACATTTTCAAAAAGGAAAACATTATTTGCATCATACCGTGCATTAAAATCAAACCACAGTGAGACATTGCAAACTAGCCATGATCTAGGGTGAAAAACAGAAGTATAAACGCAGAGAAATATTGTATATGGTCATAAAAGGGACAGTTAAATCAAATAACTAGAAATGCTGTCATAAGCTACCAAGACTCTAAATCAGCTGTTATGCTGTGGAGTTGCCATATATATCCCAATTGGGTGAGGGATCAGCCTCACTTTGTAGCAACTACATCTAGCAACTAACTAGAGTAATAATAAGATGTTCTACAAACAGCATAGATTTGCATCAGAATGAAATTCATGTGCAAACTGAGCAGGAGATCCAAACAGGAAAGAGGTTTGATAGGCTTGCTGTTCCAACCCACTTATTCATCACAGCTGGGGCAAACCTTGCAATGGAAGGCCGCACATTTGCCAATATTTTTTTTACCACAAAAAGATGATATATGAAGGCAAGGGCTTCACAGAAGATGCTGCAGAACACAATTAAATAAGCCTAAGGGAACCGAGAGTTTTCTATTAATTATTTTATCAAAACCTTCACAAAGCATCTCTTGTGATGCTAGATAAACCTTCAACTCCTCTAGCCAAACCATTAATAACCCCTCACAAACAGGAATTGCACATACAGTTAATTCATGAGTTCTTGGTTAATTCAGTCATTTTCTCCCAAACGTTTCTTGGAATATTTTCACCCACCTGTTCCTCGGGCACACAAGCAAGATTTCATGGGCTCATAGGTTTGACAAGCTTTACAGCTACTTCAGTTTACTGGAATATTTCTAGCACCAGACCTCCTCATGAATGGCAAAGTTATTAATCTTGTTATTATGAAGCAGTTGCCTTCCGTCTTTGATTCAATTCTTCTTTACAAGTCTCTATAGCTAAAGATTTCCAACTCTGTTCAGCTCACCCCCACCCCGTTTCTGCAACACATCCCTTTTCGGTGGGGAGGAGTAGATATGCTACTGTTCAGTAACAGAATATAGCTCTACATGTAAAAATCAGTAGAGGAAGATAGAAAGAAACAGCAGGGAGGTCTGCTCGACATTAATTGAAGGGGGAGCATGTTGACCATTAAGATCAAATATAATCTTAAAGAAACGTTTCCAAATTATTGTAATGGGTAGGTTGACAGTTTGTAAATCTAATTCAACAATCATACTCATTCATTATCCTTTACAATGTATTAAAATCTATGAAACAAACAGAATTCATAAAAGGTGCAATCCTAAACCCACTTGCCTAGGAGTAAGGTGTATTAAACTCAATGGGACTTACTTCTTAGTAAACATGTATGGGATTCAACTGTTAATCTCTCAAAACAAAAGATAACAGATAGTTTGTGTATGGATGTCTAGAGATGCTGCTTTGAACCTCTACAAACAGAGAAAGAAAGCACACAATTCTCCTTGCTTATTAGACTGCCATAGATGTGCACAGGAGCCACACATATTAGTGACAATAAAGGATAAAAAGAAGGTAAGAAACGTCACCCATCTTTCTCCCTCTCTCCCCTCTTGTGTTGATTCCAAGCTCTTTCCAAATAAGAAGGCCATGTGCACTCTAAAAAAAGGTACCAGTGAGGAACCAAAACTGTGATGAGAATTAAGTAAATGTATTTATTTATTATTTATGGCATTTCTTTGCCGCCCAATAGCCGAAGCTATTACATAGCTTATTTTGTGTAATTTATTCTTTTTCTATGATTCAGGTTTTAAAAGAAGTCAGAATTTTTAGGGAGGACTAGAGCAAAGAAAGAGGGTAGAGATATTAGAGACAGCAGAAATACAGAAGCAAAGGTATAAAAACCACAGGAGGGAGTCAGGGAGCGCTGCAAGGCATTTGTCACACTGGGTTCATTATGTTTGAGATCTTTCATAAAGCCTTAACATGTATTTTCAAGGTTTTGTTTAATAGTCATTGGGGCTAGAGGCCACTTTTTTTTGTCTAAGCAGAAAGCTGAAGGAGTATTTGGAGGTCAATATTTGATGTAGTTATCACCAGGAAGTTAGCTTTGCCTCAATTTTAATATGAATAAGTGGTCTTGTGAAAGTAGAGCCACATGATAAAATGCAGATTAGAATCATCCTGAACATCACTTAGGTTTCTAACGGGTTTCAAGATGCGATTTTTACCTCCAGTCTTCACCAGCATAGCCAATTATTGTGTAGAGGCAATAATGACCCACTTATTGGGGTATGGGAGGGTCCACAGTATTAGTTCAGGGTTTAAATAAAGTTACACACCATATAGATATGCAAAACAACAACAACACCTGAATTGGACCAAAGCCTATCCCAGAAGAAGAAAAAAGTGACACAATATGGAAAATAAAAAGTAAACACTGGAAGCTTTACTGCACTGAAATGAGCTTCTCTGATATCTAAATTTGAAGCAAAACTTGAGTGTTCCAAAATAAGGAATAGCGCAAGGTGGAATGAGATAGCAAAAGTTTGGAAACAGCTGAGGAGATAGTTGACTTCCAGTTCAGATCCAATAACATGAAGACTGTACTGAAGAGCCGAGGGGAGAAGCACAAAGAACCAGTAAGGGGGTGGGGAAAGCAACCACGTACAAGCCACCTAATCCCACAATGGACAATCAAAAAATGTATGAAGTGGACACAAGCAACAAGATATAATTCTAGCTGGGAAGCAGAATAAACACAGAAGCTTGAGAGGTGGATGGAAGACTCCCACACATCAAATAATTGTCAAGACCCACAGTCCCTTAAAATTACCAGAAGTATACTGATCCTCCTGAAAGCTCTATGTCCCTTGAAAAGGAAACCTCCCTCAGAAAACTAGAAAGCTGCATTGCACTATTTATGAGGCAGCTTTATAGAACCATATGGGAAGCCACTGCCAAGCTAGAAGAAGGGAATGGGAAAGCTCCAGAAACTCTTGACAGGGGCAGCAGCCATCCACAGATTGGAATTCCTTCAAGCCCCACTCCCAAACACTCTATGCAATTTTTCACAGGTTTCAACTTGTCATCACTGATTCCAAATGCATGATAATTGTCTGCAGCAACAGTGCCCTCTGCTGGCAATAGGAACAAACAGTTGAGTGTTTGCTTTCTCTTTTTCTTCTAAAGTTACGAAACATCCATTTCTCACAGAGTACTTCCTCCGACATTGATACCCCAAGAATAACACCAGCAGGCATGAATCTCTTGGAAGTGAGCTGAAATAATTCCTAATCTAGGTGCATTTATGCAATTGGCACTCAGAAAATTGGATGGCTCCTGAGTTGCTCTTCTGCAAAAATAAAGTATTTTTACAGTAATACATGTGTTAATTGCCTTACCGAATGCTAGGAAGTTTGTATTATCCGTAGCAAATGTGTGAATGGCCACTGTTTGTGTGCTTATTTATTACAATTCTATTTCGCCCAATAACCAGAGCTCACTGTTAATAATGAGATTGTCACTCTCAGTACTTTCTCCACTTACCAGACAGGTAGTCATAGTAGTCTGCTGCAGCACTCTGTATCATATCTGAATAAGTGGACAGTGTCCATGAAAGCTTATGCAAGAATAAATTTGTTAGCCTTCAATGTGACACAAGACCCTTTGTCATTTTTTCTGCAGTTAATTTCCTTCTGACCTTACTGTTTACAATTCCTTTCCCCAGCCCCACGGTGTGTGTATATATATATATATATACCTGAAACCCTCGACAACATGCCAGGCATCTGATGAAGTGGGTTATAGTACACAAAAGCTTATTCCAGAATAAATTTGTTAGTCTTTAAGGTGCCACAAGACTCAGTTGTTCTTGAATATTCTAAATATGTTCATGTGGATTTTTTTTTGTGAAAAAAATTGTTCATTTATTTTCATTTTAATAAATCATTCATTTATTTTATTTCTACCAGGTTGAAATGTTAGGGCCACATAACACTTCACAACCACCTTGTGCCATTTTTGGAAGAAAGGCAGGTATAAGTCAAATAAATAGATAAATAAATAAAGGTGGCAAATATGTTTGCTGTCATATGTACATGTGGCAAGGACAAGGAGGTGAGGCTAACTCTCCAACTCCCTGACACAGGGCCTGTATAATACATGGCCTGGTAAATACCAATTTACTTTGGAGTTAATATCAAGAGCTTCAGACAATGTGCCAATCCATATTGTTTGAGCATCATGACAGCAGTTTTCTGATTGTTACCTTTTATCTAACATATAAAAAACAAGCAAAAGGAAAGGTTAGATTATAGTTAGATTATTTATTTGATCTGATTTATACCCCATCTTTTTACTAAAAATGGCACTCTATGTACCTTGCAAAACAATTTAAAACAATAAACTCATCAAAATAAATAAAAACAGAATTACAGAATATAAACAGCCACTACAAGCCCACTTCCAGGCCAAAGGCCTTTTTGAATAAAGTGGTCTTTGCCTGCCACCAGAACATTAGCAGAGAAGGTGTAAACCTAACCACTCTTGGGGGCCAGTACCAGAGCTTGGGAGCGGCCACTGGAAAGCCCCCCCCCCTTGCATCACCCACCTACATGGTCGAGGTCTCAGAAGAAGAGCCTCTCCAGATCTTAAGGACCAGGCAGGCTCGTATGGAAGAAAGTAGTCTTTCAGGTAGTCTAGTCCCAAGTCCTATAGGGCTTTTTAGATCATAACCAACACTTTGAATTCTGCCCGGAAATATACCAGTAGCCAGTGAAGCTATAAGAAGGGAGTCACATGTTGCAAGAAGGGAATCACATGCTCTGATCAGCAGTCTGGCTGCAGCATCATGGACCACCTGAAGTTTCTGAGCAGTTTTCAAAGGCAGCACCATATACAGTATGTTACAGTAGTAATAGTGACAGAAAGGAGAGAGGTACCCTAACTCCCAGCAGTGTAAACAGGGACAAAAGATTGCTCGGACTCAACAACAACCCAGCAAGGTAGGCTGCCACCATTCCTTACATTCAACTCAGCCTCAGCCAGGGAGCTCTCAGAGATCACCCCTAAGGCTTATAAAACAAGGACCCAAGCTAACACCCTCTATTTCAAAGCCCTAGGCCTGAAATCTTGAACAGTAGCAAAAATCAAGAGAAAACACTCGACTTAGTGCCAAGGCCAATCATTCAAATATGATAGGTGGCAAGTTTATTTACAAAAGGGGAGAAGGGGAAATGGAATAAAATACAAAGAACCATAGCAATGTTTGGAAACAATACTCACAGGGCAAAACAACAAAACAGACTAAACCATCTATACACACCAGCGGCACAGGTCTTCAATACAACAGGACCTCAGAAATCGAACCCTTTATATAGTGGTAAACACTACGATTATATAGACATATCACTACATAAATGTTTGATGTCATGCGTTTCTACTTGGTATCTCTTTGGCTGTATTAAAGACGTGAGGATGTCTATCAAAATTTTACGGAAACATGAAAACATGCAGAAGGGAAAGATAGTGTTCTATCAATGCAATCCTATGCATATTTACTCAGAAGTAAGTTTCATTGTATAAAATTGAGTTTTTACAAACAAGTAAGTAGATGTAGAACTACAGTCTATAGATATTTAGAACTCAGTGTTTATGCTCAAAGCAATTTTTTCAGTCTTTGGTTGCCACGTCCTCTCCTATTAGTTTTCATTACCAAATCAGGTACTATTTATGCCTAAGGAATAATGAATAAATTTTAGTGAATGTAGGAGTTGAAGTTATTCATTTGGGACAGTGGTTCAAAATCATGCCACTAATTGTTTAATTCTGAATGAGTCCATATGACAAATATTTGTTTAGTTAAGTCTATACGAGGCCAAATCTAAACTGCATTTGAGGATGATTCATAAGGAGAAAACTGGAACCAAATGCTCCGTTTGCAAAGTACTTACAACACTGATTGAAAGATGTACAGAATAAAACAACCCAGATGGAGGAAAAAAATGAAAATAAGCAAACTTTTTGTTTTAATTTAATTCTTTCTTGCATAAATGCTCCCAATTCTTTCTTGCATAAATGCTCCCAGTGCAGGGGTGAGATGCCCAGCTTGTACAGCTCTGAATTTATGGTTATAGATATTTAAGCAGGTAGTTAGCACAGTTGTCCCTCTGCAGCCCCCATTTCCCTATACATTTCTGGAAGCATATTGTAAGTTACCACAATATGCAGTAGACTCAAAGACTTTCCTCCATGTATACAGGACGATATGGGTATCATGCTATCAATGAATCGGGGAGAAGAGCACAGTGGATAACATGTGGCTGGAACATGCATGTGTTCATCATCCAGAAAGTCTGCTTAAAGACCTATGCTAGATTTAAACCAAGTCCATCAAGTTCTGGCCAACAGTGAGACTACAATCACTCTAAATTTTAAAAAAATCTATAACTAGAGACCTTTGCTTATTGGAATCCTGCAATAAATGGAAAAACTGTAACTGGGATCCTTGACCATGGTATTCCCAAGTACACTGTAATGAACAACAGACTGCTCAATTTCCAATCCTAATAACATATTCTATTTTAAGCTCTTTTCTGAAATGTCTCCATAATAAGCAGTTTAATTCTCATTACTCAAACTACACTTCAGAAAACTATGAGGCTGTCATGTGATATCTCTCCTTGGCAAATTTTCCAGAAATTATTTAGAACTGATACCTACAAATTTTCCATAAATTATTTAGAACTGATACCTACTCAATCTTGACTCTGAGATCTGGTTCACACATTATGGCAGCAATTCTTGGGTTATTAAACTCAGGAATTGCAGATACAAGCAGCGAATGAGAGCATTCTTGTTGTTTCTGTTTTTAATGACCCATGTATGATCCCAGTTGTTTCATGATGTGCAAAAGACTCTGAGTTGGTTATGGATTAAACAACCCAGAATTAACCCAGCATTGCCCATAGTTTGTTATTGGGTTAACTTTGGGTTGTTTAACCCATAAAGAACCCAGAGTTTCCATGTTCACACATCATAAAACAATGCAGGAACCTGGGCTGCTAGTTAAAACTGGAGAGTATGAGTGTGCACCACGCACACTTTGCTTGTTCCTGGAATTTCTGGGTTAAACAACACAGGTATTGCCACCATGATGTGTGAACCAGGACTTAGTGTTACTGAATACAGATCATCATTTCCAACAACAGTATTGTAAGAAAAATTAGCTTAAAGTAATACAGTTCAGAACAAAATGTATGCAAACCAGTTGGCAGCAAATGATAGTCATCGCTGGTGATTTTAGTTTACTGTCCCTCATCCAGTTCTCATAACAATGCTAGGATGCAGATTAGGCCAAGAGATAGTGAATGGACCAGGATCAGTTAGCTTCCTACTTCTCTGTTCTGTCAAATTTTAAAACTTCCAAATTGGGAGGCATTACTAATGTGAAGTCTATGGCCAATTAATATGCAATCTTTGCTTCACTCTTACCTAAATCACTTCCACAAAGTGGTTGTTCATAGTAAAACAAAATTTACTATTTAATGTGTAAAAATTGATTGGATAACTTTAATTGACTTAGATCTCCATAAGTCAATGTCTTTTTTTATTATTATATAATTTTTATTAATTTCAACAAAACAAACATACACATAATACATAATATAAAACAAACTACCACCCTCAACTTCCCCCGTGCACCCCCCGCCCCCCGAGACCTTCTCATACTCATTCATCCTCCTTCCAAAATTTTAATGATTCTTTTGAAGGCGATTGTCCCTTTCCCGATCTTAAAACATATTCCAAAAAGGGAGTCCATATTTCTCCAAAATCACTCTTACTGGACATTCCCCTCATTATTTTCATTTTACATGTCAACATATCATTCAATGCTATATCCCAAATTTCTTTATACCAATCTTCTACCATAAGTCAATGTCAATTTCTATTGAAACAGGCCAAGCTAATAGATATTGAAATTGTAAACATTTTTGTTTGTTTGTTTTGCTGAGGACACAATAAAAATGATTTTAAAAAAGATATTGAAATTGAATGCTAGAATAATTTATTTGGACTCCAAATTTTGAAGGGTTCAACATCAAGTAAAATGACATTACTTTTCAATAAAATAAAAGCTTGCAGGAGCACACAATATTTAGAAAAGAAAATGATACAACCCATATTCACAGACATGGCAGAGGTGGACTGGCAGAGTGGGGGAAAGAATCCTAGCACAAGCAAATTGGGAAAAGCCAAATGTTTAACTTGTAGGGATAAAAAACAACAACATACACACATACAGATAATCCAAACAGAGTCTAATCTATCTGCCACAAATCACCAACCTGCAAGACTGGGAACAAGAAAAAATAGGTGACTATTAATATCAATATTGTCATTTCATCCAGAAAAAGATCACATTGAACTGTGAAGTGGGAATAGCTCAGTATGATAGAGCACATGCTTTGCATGCAGAAGGTTCGATCCCCAGCTTGTCCACGAATGGTGAGGAAAAGAATCCCTCCTGAAATCCTGGAGAGCTGCTGCCCGTTAGTGTTGACAATACTGGACTAGATGGACCAATGGATTGACTCAGTATAAAGGCCCTTCTACACAGTATGAGGCCCTTCCAGGATCGGTGCGCCCAATCCTCATCACCAGTACGACGACCCGGCTTCTCCCATCGCACATCGCATCCACCGTTTTTTGTTTGTTTGTTTGTTTTCGGAGAAGAGCACACGAGCGCTCCTCCGAAAACGGTGAGTCTTTTTTTTTTTTTTTTTTAATTGCACATGCAGGCCCCCACCCCCTTCCCTGCCCTCCCGGGGGTGGCAAAACTGGTGCCACCCCCTCCCCTCCTGGGCACAGAGCTACGCAGTGCAGCTCTGTGCCCAGTTTATAGCCACACTTACTCATGAGTAAGCATGGCTGCGCCTGGGACGGGCGGGCACATTATTCTGCAGTCCCAGGACCGCAGAAGAATCAGGATTTTTCTGGTTTCTCTTAACCCAGAAAAATCACGTGCCCACCCCCACCCCCACCCCCGGTACTCCCCGTGCGTCATTTGAACTCACAGGGAGCAGCCGGAGGCCATCCCAAGCATTTTGCCTGGTGTGGAAAGTGCCTAAAGCAGCTCCCTATGTTCAAGATATTAAAATCAGCACGTCGGTGGTAGAAATTGAGGAACAGAAATGACACAATTTCTCCAGTGCTGGTAGAGGTCAGTCCATAAGTTGGTGCCCTAAGTGAATTTTGTCACAAGCATGAAATAGTGAAGGAAAGAACTGGCTAAATGGAGGTGGGGAGAGATTTTTTTTAATGTGCAGGAGGTAGTTAGGCATGATCAAGAGACCGAAACATTGAACTGGAATGGTCGGCAGATGAACTGCTGTTCCATTAGGGTGGGCAGAGAAGTCTAGTAAGCAATTCTATATAACAGTAGTAGGCAACCTGGTGCCTTCCATATGTTTTGACTACAATTTCAATCATCACTGACAATTGGCCATGCTGGCTGAAGGCTGTTGGGAGTTGTAGTCTAGTATGGGAAAGGCTGGTATGGACTCACTCATCTCCCGTGTTCCCTTTCAATATACTTTTCAACTTTGAATATTTAAAAATATTCCTGAAAAGTACCTGGGAGACAAGTAGCAGATTAAAGAAGAGCACCATGACTTTTTATATAAAAAGTCAGACTGCAAGGAAAGCCAGTTGATTAGGCTGACCATATGAAAAGGAGGACAGAGCTCATGTAACTTTAACAGTTGTAGAGAAAAGGGAATTTCAGCAGGTGTCATTTGTATGCAATTAGTTCCTGGTGAAATTCCCTCTTCATCACAACAGTTAAAGTTGCAGGCACTATACTAGAGTGACCATATACAAAAGAAGGCAGGGCCCCTGCAACTTTAACTGTTGTGATGAAAAGGGAATTTCACCAGGAACTAATTGCATACAAATGACACTGGCTGAAATTCCCTTTTCTCTATAACTGTTAAAGTTACATGAGCCCTGTCCTCCTTTTCAGATGGTCAGCCTACAGTTGATATCCATAGTTGAAATACAGCAAAGCAAGCAGCAAGAATGTCAGTTCACACCAAGCAAGGATTTTTCTATGTAACCTTTATGTATTTCACTGGGGGAGGAGGATCAAGAAAGAACAGAATGAAGAAAAAGGAATCTACTGCCCTCAAGTGGTTAACAAATATCTACTTTAAGAAACACAGGTTGAGCTTGTTCTTTAGACCATGGACTTTTAAAGACTACTTAACATGACAGATACTTGTTAGTCTATACTGAATTTTAGGCAGGATGGTGTGTAAGCCACAATTGCGCAAGAACACAGAAAAAGAACCGAATGGGTCATTAGCTATAGGAATCAGCTTTGTAACGATTTCGGCTTTCACTTATGAAAACACACACGTTTCTAGTCCTTATGACTGTGAGCTCATGTTTGAAAGTAGATGGACAGTACCTGCTGAAATCTCAGGAAACAAAGAGGTGGGAAAATAAGGCTTCCAGTAGAAGGGGCTGTGCTTCAGTGCTCAACATGACTCCTTGCCCCACTCCATGACTTAGAAGACAGATTTTAAAAAAAACTTGCATAATTTAGTCATTCTTAGTTCAGACCTGTCTCCCCCCCTAGTGTGCAGTATATACAGTCCAGGTTATAAGCATGTTGGCTGGAATGAATGTGAAGAAATAAGATCACCAAAAAGTCAATTCCCAGTATACCTGGCCATGATGGACATTTTTAATGAACATATGAAAACCACTTCAAGGTAGCCAACATCTCTACAGCACATGCATGAAAGCTAACAAATGGCCAAACTATTATTTAATCTAACCACATAACTTATTTTAATGTTTCAAGATAAAGAAAATACTAGTTTCTAAGAAACTTTAAAGCATGAACAGTGGCAGCTAGTAGCTTGCAGTAAGACAACACTCTTTCTGGAAAGAAAGAGAAAGAGAAAGAGAAAGAGAGAGAGAGAGAGAATTAAGACTCATTTGAAAGAATTAATCAGCTATACTCTAGGGAGAATTAGTCCACCACTATTAACATTTCTTGCAATTAGAACAAACCAAGCATAAGCAAGGCTTAGCCATCCATGTGGGAATACGTAGTCACTTATAATAAACAGCCCCTTACTAGTAATAAGCCAATATTAAAAAGAATTTAAGCGCTGAACTCCAAGTAGCAAGAGACTGGAGAGCCGTGAAATCAAGTCTGCTTATCACACTACTTTGAGAATCCAGTAGATATGAATTTCAATTCCCAAACTCCTCTTTTGAATATTTTATACAGGCTGCCCTTCAACACAAGAGCTCAAAGGCAGAGATCATGGCTTGGATCCAAAGAGCTTCTTCAGTGAGCAAAAGGCACTTTCTACTCATGAACATTTGGTGGGGGGGGAGCCCCCAATTTCCACTACTTTAGGCTGACCAGATAAAATCCAGGTCAGGGCTCCTGTAACTTTAACAGTTGTAGAGAAAAGGGAATTTCAGCCAGTGTCATTTACATGCAATTAGTTCCTGGTGAAATTCCCTCTTCATCACAACAGTTAAAGGTGCATGCACTATACTAGAGTGACCCATATACAAAAGAAGGCAGGCCCCCTGCAACTTTAACTGTTGTGATGAAGAGGGAATTTCACCAGGAACTAATTGCATACAAATGACACTGGCTGAAATTCCCTTTGCTCTACAACTGTTAAAGTTACATGAGCCCTGACCTGGATTTTATCTGGTCACCCTACGACTACTTCACACACACTCCTCCATCTTCAGCCCCCCATACCACATACCACAAAATTCCAGGGGGTGCCATGACCCTTGGGTGTAGCTTCCTGGGAGCTGCAGAAAGGAACTACACTCATACTTCTCTTGCACCAATATGGTTATGTTAACATTTACAGGCTGCTCCTGAGCTATAATCAGCCTCCTGAATAAACTCAATTTTATATGATAAAGCTCTTCACCTCTTGATTTACTAATACAGTCAGTCTGTAAGGGTTCAATGACTGTAGGGTTTTTTTACCCACTTTTGTGATAACTGTAATTCTGGATTGATTCTAGAAAGGAGGAATTGCATTTCCATCTATAATAGAATTAAATAAAAATGAGACGTGTGGGACTAACAAATCTGCCAAATCTTTATACAATCCTGTCAGACCAGCAATCCCTGTTGTTTTACCATTTTAAGCTTTTTAATTACTATTTAAATTTCTTCAACTTAAATGGACTGATTTAAGACAGTCCCAGTACTCTGGTTTGAGACGCTTAGGATTACATTTTAGTTAGGTATGAATTTATACATTGTGCAGTGGAGTTTTCTGATGTATATATTCTTTCACAATACTCAGCAAATACTTCATTACTATCTTTTCTTTTAAAATGCTTAATGCCTTTGATCATCGGAAATACAATGTATTTATTTTTTCGCTCTTGGTTCTTGCAGTGTCCTTGCAAGTAATTTCAAATTTTGTTACCAAAGTCATATAGGATCTTTTTACATGTCAATGAGTTATAGATTTTGTCAATCTCATATGTCTCTAATTATTTCCATTTACCTACCAATGGTAGTAGGGTGACCAGATAAAATTCAGGTCAGGGTTCATGTAACTTTAACAGTTGTAGAGAAGATGGAATTTCAGCCAGTGTCATTTGTATGCAATTAGTTCCTGGTGATATTCCCTCTTCATCACAACAGTTAAAGGTGCAGGGGCCCTGCCTTCTTTTGTATATGGTCACTCTAGTATAGTGCCTGCAACTTTAACTGTTGTGATGAAGAGGGAATTTCACCAGGAACTAATTGCATACAAATGACACTGGCTGAAATTCCCTTTTCTCTACAACTGTTAAAGTTACAGGAGCCCTGACCTGGATTTTATCTGGTCAGCCTAAATGATAGGCTTTTGCACTACCCATTACATGTTTTTCTCCAATTTTCAAGTCTCCTGAAGGAGTACTAACTTGAAGTTCTCTATTCTTTTTCTACATGCTTGTCCCCTTTATACATAAGCCTTTGAAAACTGCCTTCAAGTATCCCACAGAACTGCTGAGACCTAGGGATGTGTCTGAGGTAGAGTTGATATTTAAAAACACTGTGATATCTTCCTTTTCCCCCTTTCATCATGTTTTCCGGTCAAGAGTTAACATGGAAGAATCAGGTTGGAGTACAGGGATGCATATCACTTAAGGTTATGGTCAGAGTGACAGGGACATGATCAGAGATTAGTATATTTCCTATTTGGCTGTCTTGTACTTGTGACCATAATCTTTAGTAATGAAAATTTTATATATTCTAAAATAAACATTTTGTCTTGAAGAGAGAGAAAAATAATCTATTTCTTAGATTCAATCCCCACTCCCCCAGGTATGGGATTTTAGACATTTTGTCAAGTCTTTAGAGTACTTGTACTATTTTTTGCAGAAACACCTATCCAATCAAGGGTGATGCACCTCATTTGATGATCTCGTCACATGTATTTCCTCCCCTGAACTAGGATGCTTAAAGCAGCTTGTATGAGGAGGATTTGTGGTGTGTTACCTGTAAGAAAGATTAAGTCAGAATTCTGTCTCCACAACATCGATTCCATTCTCTTTCTTTTGATAGGGGATCCTAACCCATTAACATTGTTGGATATAATTTTCAAATGACAATTCAAGCATTGGGAGATACACAGCAAGAGAGTGCTCTCCTTATGTGATGAAGCCTTGAAAGGTACAGTAACACCACAAAACGATCAACCTTCTTCATGAGGAGACCCACAAAGGAAGAGCTGCCATAGCCTGCTAATTCTGGGGAGAAAATGCAGGACCCATAACATGAAGTTAGATCACATTCATTATGAACTGATCCACAAGAGGGCTCCTTTCAGTTAGCAAAAATGATATTTAACTCTAAAACAGCTGGACAAAAATTAAAGCAGTACTGCCTGAAATAGCAAAGCTCAAAGTTTAAATGGATCAAAAGGAAATATATGATTAGCATAATAAAAAACACAATGAACCCAACTTTGCTTAGAGGGTGACACCTTTACTCCCTTGAGCCTCAGTATGTTGAGCATAGAGATAAAGCTTCTCCTTCCTGGGGTTAGGAAATAGCTACTGTCTGTGGATTGAGGTCTCAGCCCGGGAAACTCTCTTCATGGTGCCTGATCATCATGGCGACAAGCCTCACCTGTAGAGCAGCAATTTGACCTCATGTTGATGCAAGTAATCATTTCCCTTTGTGCCCTCTTTTGCTGCCTTGGGCTCAATGCTCTGCTGGCTCTTTCAAAGTCATCCACTGAAGCCTCCAGGATCAGCCAGATCTCACTGGGGCCATGTCTACACCAGCAATTTTTCCTGGGGTCATCCCTGGGTCATCCCTGTGCATCTTAATGATGCACAGGGGATCCCGGGGGGCACCAGGGATGACCCTGGGAAAACCCCGGAATAGCAGAAACCAGGGATATCCCAATTTTTCCGCTATCCTGAGACGTGAAATGGGCATGGAGCTGCGCAGGGTGGCTCTGTGCCCATGGGGAGGGGGGGAAGCAATTCCACCATCCTCAGGATGGTGGGGGGCATAGGGGTTCCCTACCTTTTCCAGCACGCTCCCACTGCTCTCTACTTCTTTAAGATTGTAAAAAGAATGGTGGGCACAACATCCCAGGACGTCGCGCTTCCTGTTTAGAAACTGGGGGATGATCCCGGAAGCAAGTAAGTCTGGGATCACCCCTAGGCCCTCCCTCTACACCCTTAGGTGTAGAAAGGGCCTAAATCTGGAATGTGAAGATATCATTGCCTTCCTCGTGCTCTTTGATGCTGCTCACACATACTTAAACATCTACTTTTGGAGCTGGAAGTCCTGAGTCGCCATTGTCAGACCTTTTATCTTTTTTTAAAAAAGTTTCAGTCCCTGCTCCGTCGCTGCATTTGCAGTGCCTATGATGTCCAATAGGTTTTGGGAGACCTCACCAATCTTAATCTCTGGTGGAGTTATAGCTGCAGTCCATGCTTTCATGAGGTCATGGCACTGTTGTTTGAACCATGCCTCAAGCAATTTTAGTCACCAGTCATTTTGATGCCTTTGAGTGGATGAGCAGGGACATAAAAGACTCTCTTCACCATCTGAGTATTCAGAGATACTCAAGAAGTCCTGGGAAACAAAATACGATTTCAGGTTGTGTTATTGGTTCCAGGACACCCTGTGCTGCATCCTCTTTGTGCTGAGTTGCTTTTATTTTGACATCTGTCAAAACCACATTGCTCCCTTAGATTACACTTTGGATTGGAGAATTTATAAATTATGCTTAGTCATCTGCTGGGAAGCCACCCTCTATGTTTTTGTCTTCAGAGCTAGGAACCAATATCCTCAAGCAAGGAAAAAAGGCAGACTATCAGTAGTGGCTACTGCTTCCCACTGCAGTCCCCCAATCCATTTAAATTAGTGGTATAGATGTCAAGAGTGTGCAGAGCTTGTAATCCGTAATTTGCTGGAATCTGTTGACAAAGGGGGAAGAATGTGGAAGAGAAGATGCTGACCTGTGGCCAATGGACAAGGAGATTTGGATGATAGGATGTTTAATGATTTCATAGGAAATGGGGTTAGGTAGTGAAGAGTTGCAAACATTTTGATAATGTTTAACACCCTCTTCCTTTTCATAGGAGTATCCAATCTTTTGACATTAAATTTAAACACCTTTAGATCTCCCATTGTGGATCAGGTTGCATACATACCTCCTCTCTTTTCCGCACCATGCCTCTACAAATGCTTTCTACTCTTGCAGTCCAACCTTCTCTTCCTATCCGTCCCGAGATTATCATTACTAATGTATAATGAAAGAAAACCCAACTGGCACCAAGAGGTAACATGTAACCCTCCCTTCTTGGGCTTGCGGAACCATCTGTGCCAGCTGGATGTTTCTTTGGGGTGTTATTTCCAAAACCTTCCCAGATGCTGTGGGTGTGAAAAGTGCATTTAAAAAACAGGTTAAGAAACTGCATGATACAATAGAACCACTCTTCCTCAGCATCAAAGCTACATATCGCATCTACAGATCAATAGCCTTTAGGACTCACCTTCTGTACTACTATTACCTACTCTGACCTGTTCTGAAAGACTGAGGAGTTTACAGTGGAGCTCTGTACTGATCACCTTTTTGAAAGTGCAACTCCTTCTGGTGGATTTTTTGTTTGGGGGTGGGGATGGGGGGGTTGTTTTTATCTTTCTTTCTTCTTCGCTCTACATGTTATCTGATGTTCTTCATTACCCAGATCAGAATCTTTTCTGGTGCTAACAATCAACAACATATGCATGGAGACTTAACCTTATTTTATTGCAAAGGCAGACCTCAATAAGCGTATTAGAATGAAGAATTAAAACAACACTTTGATCTTAATGGTATGGATGCCCTATCACTTGCATCAGTATGGGACATAATGAAGGCCTTGATCCAAAGGTTGAACATGAGCAGGTCAAGTTCAGTCAAAAAAGCTAAATGATAGGAATTGCAAGAGACAACTGTAGTTCTTTATATGGAACATAAGAAGCCAGGCAGTAAAAAGGCATACAGAGAGCTAGAAATAAAAAGAAATAAACTGAATTCATTAAAACAAAGGTGGGGCCCCAGGAGGCATTTTCGCACCTCCGCCCAGAGACTCACACAATGCAGCGTGCACTCCTGCTGACTCCACCCTGAGGAATTCTGCAGGATGGTTGCAAAAATGAAAAAGGACAGTTGCCACAAAAATTCAACTGCAAACTTCTACAGAGAGGTAAGTAGATCAAAATTAGCTATTTCTCAAGCTAAATTTGGCCTATTTACTACTCCAAAGGGCACAGAGTGGTACAAAGGTCACAATTAGCTTGAGAAGAAGCTAAATTTGACCTATTTACCACTCCATAGCAGTAAATAGATGGATGTTGGGGTTTTGCCACCACAAATTTTGGTGGCACAGCAGTAGTGGGATACCAGTGGTCGCATGGGGTGGGAACCACATGTGGCACACAGGTCACAAGGTTGCCCACCCCTGCATTAGAGATTGGAAAAATTATTAAGTGCTATGCAATACCTCAAAGTTACTATAAGTGGAAAAACCAAAACTCCAGTATATTGGTAAAGATCTTAAAATATAGGATACTGGTCATCACAAATAATGGGGAGGGGGGGAATGTTATAGGAATTCTGAAATTGGATCTGTTTGCTTCAGATTATAATGAGTTATATACATTAAAGAATCCAGAAGTGAGAATTATTGAGAGTTATTTAGATAGAGCAGATATATGGGCAATACACACAGATGTAAAATCAGCAGATCTCAGAAAAAGAAACTAAACACGTTTCAAAGAAAATAAAGAGTGATAAATGAATTCCATTAATCCATTCACAATGTCATGCTCTTCCAGAGGTTTTTGTCAGATTATTGGGTAATTTTTCTGTCTAGAAGATATTATTACAGATGCTTGGTTTTACAGTTCTCAAAACTGTGAATTTGTGTCTGCAGAGATCACAATCCCATTGTTCCTTTGAAAATCTCTGTACACAGAATTAACCCCTTATCTCTTAAGTGCTAAGTTTCAAAAAATTCAATGAATAGATTGTTGGGAGTGAAATAGATCTGCACAAGAAGCTAAAAATGAAACCTGCATCTGCTTGTAAATATTAAGATTATACCAGTAAGAATGAGTCTTTGGTAACTCTGAGTCGTGTAAAATATGTATTAAGCTTATAGCGAGGAAGAGTGCACTTTGGGGGGGGGGAGTCACATGATTAAAACAAGTCTTTCTGAGAAGTGATTAAAATCGTGATTTAAATGATGATTTAAATCAAATTGATTTAAATCAAATCCACCCTACTGGAGATACAATTTCGAGAGCATAAAGTTGTCACAGATTATGTCTCTGTACTCCACTTTGGCTGTCCCCCTATTGCCTTTAGCTTGCCTGCTGTAATAGACAACACTCTGCATATGCTTAGAAGGCCCTCTAGAGTGAAAAACAAGATAAAAGTGGTGAAGAAGAGGGCCTTCCCATTTACAACTGAATACCTGGTTAAACTTTAGCATGAGCTACCATGCTGTACAAGCCCAGTAGAAGACCCATCTGTAGTCTGACCATGTGTGAGCTTGATTACAAGTTGTCAGAACAATGGCCCTTTCCAAGATCCATATTAAATATTTCCTAGTAGCAGTATACAATTTAAACAATTGCTGTCTGTTGAGTTTGTTTCATTTACCTGGTTTGAACAACATGACAACCCACCATTGCTAATTATTGATGGTGGGTTGTCACATTGTGCAAACCTGGCACAGTTTCTGCAGGATGGCTTATTTTTCACAAACAAGCCATCCTGAAAACCCATGGCTTAATTTAGAATTGCTGATACACATGGTAGCTTGTTGTGTTGTCTAAAACCAGCAGGTTGACTTTGTCATGGGTTGTCAAGAACAGATACAGAATCAGCTAGCCAGAGAGGAAAAAACTGAGGTAGGGGCTGAAGAAATGAGTTCTGACACAAAATTGCCTGGGATACTTCAAGGAGCCAAAGAGCGGACTGAGGGGAATGAGAGGGGAAACAAGCCATGGCAAGCTTAATCATTTGTTGAGTTAGCAAGTGAACATCCAACCCATGATGGCCTATTCACAAGATGGCTTGGCATGTTGTGCAAACCCTCCCACTGTTTGTTTGTTTTTGTTTGGTGGATATCCACAAAGGTGGTGCTACCTCCTTCAAGCAGCATTTAGGTCTCCTCCCAACTCATGAGGGCAAAAAGCCAAGCAGTCTCCATTACAATAACAATTATCAAAACATCATATCTGTTTAAACTGTTATATGTAATCCAAACTATATATCATATCAATCAGGAGTCTATCAAATTAAGAGCCCAAAAGATCCACATGTTGATGAGCAAAGATAAAATCAATAGCTTGGAATCAGTCTATATTGCAGACATAATTTCTAAAGCAGGCCTTCACAATTTGTGACCCAACAAGTCAAACTCAGGACTTTCTTGATAATTGTCCTGTTTTTGTGGTCTGAGACTGCAGAAACAGGGAGAGGGAATGCCAAGCAGAAGAAGATAGCAACCCATGGCTAGTGGGCTTCATTCAACTTGAAAATGAATGTGTGCCATTTATCCCAATAATCCAGCATATCATAATAAGAAAAGTCATACAAGCTCTACTAAGTTGTACATTTTTGATAATTTTAGAGATATACATGCATATATTAAGCTTTTGCAAGTTTCATTTCATAAATGTTTTTTACTTCCAATCATTTACAACATAGACTGCAAAAACTGTCAACGACCTTCATGGATAAATAACCTAGCTGCTAGAAGAAGATTAAGCCTCAAAAAGAACTAAGGGAAGAAAATGGGCAAGAAAATGCCAAAAACGTGACTGGCACAAAAATTGCTTAAAGTGTCCTGGGGTACCAATAGGATCCCCGGGGTCTTTAAAACAAAGTGTTTTTCAGGAACTTCAGTTCAGAAAATCTCGCATTAAGGCTTATCAGAAATGGAAGCAACACCAGAATCTACCAGCAGCAGCTGAGCAAGTCAAACTATTGCTCATGCATCTAATTTTTGTTCCCATGGAAACAGACAGACTGGAAAAAAAGATAAGAACTGCGACCAGTACTTCCCTGCCATCGGACTGTTTTTGCACTACAACCATTGGAGAAAAGCCATTGACAACAACAGAAAGAAATGAGTAAGAATGTGACTGTATGTTTCAGCAGGAAACTGGCAGAGGCTGAAATCTACTGCTTCAGCAGTCACTTACAGGTTTTCATAGTTTCATGGCTCCAGAGTTTGTTGGGGGACTGATCTGTACTTGTCAGCAAGCTGAAGGCACAAAGAGTTCATCAAGGATATTCTACGACAGATGCTGTGAGTGAGCAGATGCCATGATTTGATACTTACTGGAAGGTATTACATATGTCTGCCCAGCCCCATTCTTCAGTTTTTTCCTTTGGAAAACAAACATCACACAAACCCCTGATGCTAATGCTGTAGCTCAAATATCAAGACTCCACAGCCCACTGGACTGCTTTGCATTTAGAAGTCCCAAACATTAGTCCCTGGCATTTCCACGTAAAAGGCACCCAGCAGCAGTGCTAGTAATAGCCTCTGCCTTAGACCACAGAATGCTGCTGCCAGATGAAGCTAGATGGACCAGTTATGTTAGGCAGCTTCATAAGTTGATTACAAACATTTAAATATAACCTTTCCCATTTATTGGGGAAAATAAAAGTGTATTGCTAATGTTTATTTCCTCTATCATACATGCTTTTACATCCAGTTTTAATAATTGTAAAGAAACGTACTGAAGTTTCAGACATACAAACACACTCCACTTTGATATGTTAGACTTTCAGAGTAATTATTTAAATCCCTTCCATTTACACATCTGGGCTACTACCAACAAGAAACCATGGGTTAACTCGAGGTTGGTTCACCCATAAACAACCCAGATTTCTGTGTTCACATGTCAAGAAACAACCCAGGAACAGGGTTTCCTGGGTTAATTAAAAGCGGAAATGGTGCACACACAACTTGTACACTCCACTTGTCTTCGGCAATTCCTGGGTTAAACAACACCGGAATTGCCATCATGACCTACAAACCAGTTAAAATAGGTCTTTGTACTAACCTTTTGCAATTCAAGCATTTGTAGTGGGCTTTTGAAATGTTTGCCTGTTTAACTGACTATCTTATTTATACATGCTGAGTACAAACATCTTTTGCATTTCTAGTTAATATACAGCTAATCTAGGTAGCAGTCAGTATTGATTAGGAAGTTGGGGAACACACTATAGTGTATAAGCCCTGATATTCCCATTGCCTGGGAATAAAGGTGAGGGAGAAGAAAGCAGTACCTACTGTTTAATTTCAGAGAATGTAAGTGAACTAAGGAGAAGGAGAAGTAGCCTTGACTAGTACACAACAGAGGCAGCGTAATTTTGACAAGGAGGTAATTGGAGGCTCTTTCCTGTCTCTCTTGATGATACACAGAATTTAGGGTTCCCTATAGAAGCAAATTCTTCCATTATCTAGTATGTGAAAGGTAAACATGCCATGATCTATATTACAACTCCATGACCATAGAATACATCATACTGAATATCTGCTTTTCTTATTTATATTCTATGCTTTTTAAAAAAGTGAGAACCAAGGTGCTCTGTACTCTCACCATCTACAGTTACTAGGCAACTGTGCAGTTGTATGACTTTAACAAAAGATGCAGCTCAGGCATAAAAGAGTCAGTCATTGGAATCATGCTCTCCAAAGAGACAGCAGAAAAGAATGGATTTCATGCTGCTGACAGAGCAAGGCACTAAACTCAAGGTCCAGACCAGGAAAATATCCTATATAAAAGTCTTGTGATATCTTAAAGACTAATAAGCTTATAGCATAAACTTTTGTGGACTAGAGTCCATGATTTACATGAAGTGCTATCCTAAGTTGGCTGGTATATACACATATGTAAGAGTGTAATTGTACACAAAGTAGAAAATACTGGGCATGACCCTGCCAAAGTTAAAAACTGAAGATTTCAGAAAGAGTTAAGCATATGCTTTATTATCTCCCATTGACATTAATAAACTTCAAAGTGCTTCACTTTGGCTAGGTTGTACCCATTCATAGTAAAGTATATGGAACCCTACACAACCACAAAGGGTGCTGGTTGATTTACAAATAAAGCTATTGAATTAAACTTTAACTGCACACAGAACACCCATGTGTAGGTAAATTATCCAACTGTACTTACTGGAAGGTGTCAAGTCAAAGCCAAATGGTCAACCTATCATTTCAGGCCCTATGCTTAAGAGTACAATTTATTTTTTTTATTTATTGCATTTATATCCCACTTTTATTTTCTTTCAAGGAACTCAAGGTGGTGTACATAATCCCCCTCCTCTCCATTTTATCCTCACAGCACAGACAAAGTATTGGAATTTACACTTTCCCACAAGCAGTAGAAGCTTTGAACTAGCAGAACGACACCATTGGATACAACCCACTTTATTGTGCATATACTAACAGCTCCTCAACTGCATGAAATCTAGAAATCAATATATGATGTGTTTTGAGCAAACTATGTACCCTGTGTGATAGGTTGGGCTGAGAAACTTTGACTGGCCCAGAGTCACCCAATGAGCTTCCATGGCTGAGTGGGGCCTAGAACCTGGATCTCCTGACCCAGTCCCACACTCTAACCACTACACCACACTGCCTCCCATATTTGGAATACTCATTAGTTATCGCACCAGTTAAAATGTATTAGTATCTACCAGTGGACTTCATTGTATTTATGAAATTTGTCAACACACATTGTATTTATGAAATTTGTCAACACACATAAATTCTAATCCTATGCCCATTTACCTGAGAATAAGTCCTATTGAAATTAAGTGGGACTTACTTCCAAGTAAACACACATCATATCAGGGCTGTTATTCCCCTGTGTAGTTAATATGCATTTTATTCTCCAGTGTACATCAACTCCTATTTTTAACATATATACACACTTACCACTTTTTAATGTTTGTGAAGCAATTAAGTAAGCTGCCATCAACAAAATTCACATCACAATAAATATGGTAGTGTCCGTGGTATAATAAATGTGCAACAGGATGTTCAACAACCGCAGTCATTACAAAACGCTACTAAATTGGAATTATAAAAACCAAATAAGCACACCACAAATGTGCCTAAATAGGCAAAGCAGTAGACTATACCAAGGCAATACCAGAACCACTTCCTTACGCTGCCATGCACACAATGGGTTGTATCCAACATTAGAGTAGAAGGAAAAGTCCAAGAGGTTGCACTGTTCTGTTAGTACTTGCATAACTAGTGCAAACAACACGTAGCTTAATGAATATGTAATGAGCTGGGGAATGCCTTGCATAAGCAGAGTCAAAGTACTGGAATTTACACTTTTCCACAAGCAGTAGAAGTTTTGCACTAGCAGAATGACACCACTGGATACAACCCACTTTACTGTACGTTTATTGGCCCTGTTCAAATGATATCCAAACCATGGTAGTGAAGCACTTTGAGCTAAACGTTATGGCTTGGCGTGTCATGTGAGTCATTCCTAACCATGTTTACTACATAACCACAGTTTAAGCAAGCTCATTAACCACTTGCTGCAAAAGGGTTAACGGCCTAACCATGGCTTAGCATTTTGTTTGAACAGGCCCATTAATGGCTACTCCACTGCATGAAATCTAGAAACCATGTATTTTCTGCAGGTCCCCCAGTAATTGTTTGGCTGCTGCCAGGAAAAGTGATACTAGAAAAGGACACAAATGAATGTGCAAAGCCCTACCTACACACACCGGTTTATGTTAAGAACATAACTAGCCTTGCTCCTTTCCATCAGATGAATAACTAGTTTTAGCAACATGAAGTGGAGACCCAAAGCTAAAGTAACTTGCACAAATTGTTGTTTAAAAAAGTCCAACAAGTTTCATATAGCAGGAACAATTATGTTACAGAGAAGTAGGGTACACAAAGTTTACTGACTCACCATGTTAAAAAAATGTACTAAAGATGACAAGAAGGAAGTCAGAAGAAATAGAAAGAAGACATGTATTCAAATAAAGTTAAGGGAAATGATAAACCTAATGCTAAACCTAATGCTGAAGGGAGAGCCTCAGATTATTCTGGAGATCCTAGATTTAATCAAATAATTAATAATAAAAGCAACACCATTTCTCCAAGCTTAATCTATAAAGACTGAGCTCTTCCGGCAGGCCTACTCAGATGAATTTTAAGTGTTTTATTGGTGTTTTATTGGTATTTTAATGATGTATTGGTTTTATGTATTTTTAATCAGTTTTGTGTGTTTTATGATGATGTTGTTCCCCGCCTCGATCCGAAGGGAGAGGCGGGTAATAAATAAATAAATATATTATTATTATTATTATTATTATTATTATTATTAATGGAGCTCTGGAGAATCAAATCATCTTCCTCCATTTAAGTAAAGACTAGATAATAGACTTCACTTGTATCTGGCCCTTCTATAGCCAAAGCTCTAATTTGACACTGAAGCTGTTCCTGACTGCACACAAACACAGTGGCTGCACCTGACTGTGGGCTTGATCCCTCCAACTCAGTTGTGGGTTTATATGCAATTGACACAGTGAATATCACACAGGTCAGCTGTACAGCTGATGCACACCAACCCACAGAGGACTGCCTTTACAGGTATGAGCTAAAGCTAATGGAAGAAAAAGGAGGAATGGTAATAGCTTGCCTCTGCTCACATAAACAATATAATAATAAGGTAAGCCAATACATCAACAGCTCATTTAACAGAAGCATAAATGACAGTCAGGCCCATGAAAACATGCCTATATAAGCAAGGGCAATACAATTTACTTTATAGTATCCCAATTAGTCAACCTAGATAACAAAAGAAAGATAAATTCAATTTTCACAGCACATGAAATGATCCAATGAGTCCCAGGCTGTTCCATTGTGGGCAGACCTGAAAGATAGGAAAATTGCTTAGCCACACGTCAATGAAGACCCTCGGATGGCCTGCACAACAAGCATACTTACTTGAATCCTCCCATCGGAGAAGATGCAGTTTCCAAGCTGAGTAATAGAGAAATCCCAACACCAGAAAGAGACAGAGGGCTAGTAGCACATTACGCATAAACACCAGCAGTCCCATCTTCATATGGGATTGGCTCTTCTACAAGACCTGAGGAAAAGAAACCAGTTTGAGCCTTGCATTTTCTAGTTAGTTTACTCCCCCTCTGTAGAATATATGCATACATAAAATATGAAGCAGCAAACATATTTTAATTAATTAACTAATATTTTTATTGAATGCCTTTCAGGGCAAAAGTCCTCCCACAGCAGATCACAGCAGTAAAACACATAAAACCATTCAGATATTAAAAGTGATAAAAACATAAACAAAAAATCAGCAGTAAAAACCAACAATAAAAGCATGCAACACCAAACACATTTTAGATATGTGCACTGACGCCTAGTGCTGACTAGGACCACAATTCGGCACTTCAGAAAACAGCCTGATCGAAGTATGCAATTCGGTTTGTATGAATTTGGAGTCCATCCAATTCACCTTGATACCAAATCAGACTCAAAGTTTAGAACTCTGAGGCGTTGTGTCCCATTGTTGACCAAAGGAATAAAAAAATAGCTATAACTCCCCTCTCTTGGTCAGAACTGGAACTACACTCTATTTCTCCCCAACTCATAATCAACATTTAGAGAAACAAAACCAAATTACACTATTTACAGGAGACATAAATTCTGTGTATCTCTGAAACACAAGTTACTAAGGAAGCCTTGTTTTAGAACGGCTTTGATTCTGTTGGCTGCGCCCCAAAAAGCAACAGAATAAGACCGAAGTAGCCCAATTTTGATCACCCGAATCCAATGCATATACTTAATATATTCCCTTCCCCATATATATATATATATATATATATATATAATCGAAGCACTCTTATCATGGACACTATCACCCCAATTCCATATCTCTTACACGGAAGTTAAGTTTCACTGAATTGAATTGAACACATTTCTGAGTAACTGTATGCAAAAATAAAAATAAATCAGGGTGTTGACCTCCAAGATTTAGTCTATAAATGCTATTCCTAAGTGCTATTAGAGTGCTAAATCATAGGAAGCCAACTCATTACTTGATCACTATGATTAGGAAGTCCACTCTTCCAGAATACATTGGGCTTGGTTTAGAACAAGTATCAAAGTTTCAAACAAGAAAACATTTATTCTAAGAAATATCCCACAAGACTGATAAATGACATTAGAGAATTTATGTGCAAAATACTTAAATAGTTGAAAACTATAAACTTGATTAGTTTAATTTTACAAGTCTTAAATAAACTAGCTTTCCCCTTAGAAGGTACCATTTATGTTCACTTAAATGTTGCTAATAACTATTTATCTTCTGTGATATATCCTGTTGTTCCTTCACCATGAAAAATAGTTTTGGCTCCCTCTGAAACTTCCTCAGCTTTCCTTTAACAATGCAAACTCCAGTATACATCGTGGTTTTAGCAACATTTCCCAAAAGCTGCATTATGTTGAAATCGAAGACAAAGTTTCTATAAGCTCCAACATCGCTAGTATTTTAAGAGTAAATAAAAATATATGTACTTGGCCATGGCAACTGTTGGAAGTATGGCACAGCAATTGCTAATGGAATTCATGGTTTCTGGAATTTTCCATATATTATATGTAACTGAAAAATAGTATTAGACCATATTAAATTGACATTTGGTTCCATTAGAACCACTCATATTTTGGAACCGGAAAAACTGAAAATGATTGTTCATCTCTTAATAGCAGGGAAAATGTTGATTACTCATCAGTGGAAATTATAAATTATAATGGACTGGTTGGATAGGTCACTATTCCTATTATAAAACTTTTGAGTCAGAAGTAAGACAAAAGGACAATCTATTTTTGAGGAAATGGGTTTCATTTGCATTGTTTTGGAACAGCAAAATATAAGACACTGGCTGAATTCAGTCAATCCTCCCACAGTTAAAAGATAGCAAATGAGTTACAGGCTCAGGCTCTCCCTCTTCCCCTTAATCAATCGCTTCCACTTTTTATCACACCATACTACATCACTACTTCAAAATCAGCAAACTGTGGTTTGATCAAAAGAAGTCGTCATTGATTAAACTGAACACATGAATGAAAGGAGAAGGGAGAAGGAGTGTTCATCCATGGTTCATTCCCAATCCTCCAAAACACGGCTTAGCCTATCATCTGAAATCAGGCATTCTTGAATCACATACTTGTTAAAACCACTGGGGCATACTATAATATGAATTATTCTATATAATGTCAGATATAGTTTCTATATTACATTAAAGTTGTTGTTGTTGTTTTAAAAAAAGTTTTTGCCAAAGTGTTCTGAACACCATGATATTCCCAGGCAAACATAATAAATTGTGTTAAGGAAGCTTTCCCATGACTGTCAAAAGGAAGTCCAAAGCCTTGGAATTCCAAACCTTCACTCAGGTTCAGTACCAAGTCGAAGTGGATGGACTCCGAATCATCCTGAGCCGAATCAGTCTCTATTCTGAAAATTGGGATCCAATTCAAAGCTGTGGGTCACTGCTTACCTCTAATCGGTATGTCCTTTTTCTATAACTAGAGAAAAGACTGAAACACACATGCAGGGTGGCACAGGAGGGCCCTGTGAGAAAAGAGATGTAAAATGAGTCTCTTAGGATGCAATCCTATGCATGGCTGGCTAGGGAATGCTAGGAATTGTAGGGCTTTTTTCTATCTAAACATGCACTGGATTGTGCCCTTAGGAGAGGAATTGGTAAGCATATTCAAAGATAGGTTCAACTTCAAATGGCAGACTCACTCACAGTATATATTTGAAGGCCACTTGAAGGGGGGAAGCAAGAGTGAGCAAGCACTTTGGGAATTAAGAGACAGAGTCCCTCTTGTCTTTTAGCAACTAAAGAAAAGAACTACTAGAATATCAGGCACTGACTGCATACAAGAACTCTGAAACACAAAATAAAGCTGGCTTGAACTATAGTACAAATTATAGCATTCTGCCCAACAATTGCAGCAGTAGTGTGATTTCCCCCCCTCAGACTGACCACTAGTTCCAACTATATGGTGTCTTACACATTTTCCAGATTTCCAAATCCTGTTTCTTGGCACCTGCTTCAAACATACGGCAAGTGACAGCATCAAGAACTTCCACTGGCATTAAGAGGCACAACTGCTGAACACTGAAGGTACCCTCTACTACTCCAGAGGCTTCAGGAATGCAGAATTACAATCTCAACCACTGACTCCTGATCATTTGAAAGGAGATCCCAGGTGCTTCAATGTCCTATCTGACTAATTGATTGGGAAAGGTCATGCCTTGAGTGCCTCTGTGCACTGTATGTATCCTGTTGTTGCACTGGTTGTTCACTTCCTCCCTACCAGTTTGCTGTAAAGAGAAAAATATTGCATAAATCTCAACTGTCAGCCAGCTGGAGTCCCAAAGTCACATTTGGTAAGTTGGAAAGAAATCTAATAGCCTGCTATGTAACTGCAGCAATCAGTACTCAGGAGGAAAAGTACACCATACACTTCTTTGCCATTATCATCAACAGTTGCCATTACTCAAAGTGATTTCTCCAATTGTTATAATAAGACAAATGCAGCATTTCGTAACAAGGGTCAGAGTATGAAGACTAATAGAGCAATTCTACATATATTTACTCAGAAGTAAGCCCTACTGAGTTCAATGGAAAGTACGCCCAGGCAACCTTGTATAGGACTGCAGTCAGACACAAATCAAGGCATGATTTGCAATGGAATGCTAAACCACAGTTTGAAGTGGATTTGCAAGCCATAATTTATGCTAACTGTAGTTTTCCATTATGCCTGAATTGACAGTTAGAGCCAGGCTTGAAGTATCCACAGATCAGGAAGTATAAGAAAGAACAGATAGGTGTTCATATGGGAAGAGAGTCTGAAGCCTTTCCATACGGTTAAGTGCAGGGTCTTGCCTCATTACAATATTGGCTAGAAAAAGCAAGCTCATTTTGAAGTTATTAGCAAAACAGCATTATTTCTAAGGACTGGAAGACATAAGCTTTTACGCAGAGTAAGTGCCCTGCTACTAGGGAGTAGAAAAGCGAATGTACTGATTTCTATCAAAAACAAATTCCTAATCCAAAGTAATGGCAGAAGTATTGAGACTTACCGCAAGCCCCATGGAGACGTTGTAACAATAATGAGCCTATTCAAAGAACTTTTAAAGCTCAACTATAGTTCATCCCTCTTGGCTCTACTCAAGGCCATCCCTTCCTTCTGTCCTGGATTTTGGCATTCCACCTACGTTAGCTAACATGCAAATCCAGGAATAAACATTGGGACTGGTGCTATTTAACTTGTTCATAAATGGTCTGAAATCCGGAGAACAGTAATTTAGTCAGGCACATATGCAGATAATACAAATTATTATGAAATCCCAAGCAAGCTGTGAAGAGCTCCAAGAGGATCTCTAACAAGGTGACAGGATTACTGTGTATGAGATTCAACTAAATAAGAACAGTGTGGTGCACACTGGGAGTGAGGGGAAACCCTGTATGCTGATGTGTTCTGACCTGGATCACTCAGTTCACTCCCTGGCAAGCTCCTGTACCAAAATATGTATAATTAAGTACCTTTTTAATACTCAGAAGAAGTGAGCTAAATTTGCACTGATATAAAGAAATAAAATCTAACCATTTTGCACACTCTCGGAACTATTTGTATATACTTTCAAAAATTCTCGGTGTTAAAAAACAATCAGATAGGTAAAATGTATTGAAATGTTGAGAGTTTTTATTTTCATCTTTCATTTTATTCTTTCTGCTTTGTTATCTGACAAAATAAATATGCTTAGGCTAGATAACTTACATTTGTTAAGAATGTTTGAAAAAGAATTCATACATTTAAGTTTCATAAATCTATAAACAGTACTATTTTATATGCTAACTGCTAGCTATGCCACATACATTTCATATTTTAGAGCAGTCAGGTTTGATAAGTTAGTATCACATGATGTATTTTAAGTTAATATGTATTTACCAGGAAATTTCCCATCACATTTTTATAGGCTTTTATATCACTGAGGTGGGCAGAAAAGGTTAGGATTGGTTTATTTATTATTTAAAATATGTCTATTCCACTCTTCCATTTGACAACTTCCAGGGAAATTACCAATAATCATAGAACAATAATGTATTTTTGTAATGAGGACCTTCTCTTCTGCCACTCCCAGACTGTGGAATGGCCTGCTGGAGGAGATTCGACAAATCAGCAGTCTTCATGAATTTAAGAGAGCCGTGAAGACTGATCTCTTCCGGCAGGCCTACCCAGATGAATTTTAAGATGTTTTTAATTATGTATTAGTTTTTATTTGTTTTAATATTTCATCTATTTTGTGGTCCTTGTGTTTATATTTATTGTTGTTCCCCGCCTCGATCTGGAGGGAGAGGCGGGTTATAAATAAATAAATAAATATATTATTATTATTATTATGCCTTTTTGTGTTTTATTTTTGTTTTAGTATTTTATTATCTATTTTTATAAGATGTTCTGGAGACCCCCATGGTTGAAGACAATGACAAACAACATTAAAAAGAACAAGAACAAAATAGGACAAGACAAACCAGCAGAGCCAGTAAGTGATTTGTCAGCAACTGTTCAACTAGCTGGGCTGCACTGCTAGGCAAATAAAAGTCTTCAGCTGGGGCTTGGAAAACATCAAGTTCAGCATCAGGCAAGTTACACATGTCCCACATGCAGGGCATCACAACTGACAAGGTCCTCTCTGCATTCAGACAACATGATAGTCAACGGTGGGGTAATAACTCAAACAGTCGTTTATCTAGGGGGTACTCCCCACACATGATAATAATCAACCTTGGTGTTGATTAGGATCAGTGATGAGTTGATTATTAGTCCATGCTGAGTTGACTCACTCATCCCTCTCTCCCCCCTTCAGTCCTCCTGCAAGTATCCCATCAGCCATTGCTGCTAAAAATCTATCCTCCCAACTGGATTAGAACAGCAGCCACCACTTTAACCACTCTTGCCTTGCAACTCTGTGACTGACGTAATAACCAATGGTAGCTAAGGAAATAACCAACGGTGCCCTCCCCACAACACAATAAACAATGGTGGGTCAAATAGCCAACACTGCAAAGTGTTGGTTATTTTGGCTGAATAACCAACCATTGGTTAAAAAACTCCATCCACACAACACAATAACCCATGGTGGGATAAATAACAAATTGTTGACTATTTAAACCACCACTGGTTATTGTGTTGTCTGAACTTGGAGCTTGGAGTCTGTTGAGAACCTTCAAGTATTCTGGTCTCAGGCCAGCTAAGTCATAAAAGATCCCTGATGTCATGATGTCACCCTTCCAGAATTGACAGGCACTTTTTAGATTCACAAGAGGTACCTGGGAGTGGGCACAGCAGCAGTTGTCTTTGAGACTGGATACCTTTCACACTGACTGACCTGAAGGTATAGCAATCTCCAGGGCCTGCCTTACCATTACATAGTGAAGCAGGCTGTCTCAGATAGCAGATCTGGGCACCATTAAAGAGCAATAATTGTAATTATCAGCACTGTTACTTGATGGTGTACCATTTGGATTTTTCATCTGAGGCAGTGAAATGTCAGGCTAGCCTATCTCCAATGGTACACTGCTGAGAAGTCAACTTTGATTGATTATGACCCAATTCATGCTCACCAGTAGTCAGATACATGAGAGTTATTTCTGGGTTTGAATCTAGGAACAAGATAGGAACTGCCCAACTGCATGGATCCTTTTCATCAAACCATCACCCATTCCTCTGGCTAAACAATGACCAAATGGAAGGAACTATGCACACAGCTCCAGTCATGTTACTTTTAGATTCAAAACATGTACCAAAGCAGTATGGGAATTCATAATGGGAAAGTGAAAGCGTATGTGAACAGGGTCCATGAGACAACTCAACAGCCTCATATGATAAGTCTGTGGCTGGACTGTAGTATATCAGAATACAGATGGGAGTTGAATGACTGGATAATGCCTCATACAACCCTCCCCCCAAAAAACTGCCTGAACATTCCAAGGTAATACGTCAGGAAGAATGCTAGGTCAGAACCTTTTCCATGACGTGAAACTTGCCCTTCAGGACAGTTCATAAGGACAGAAGGTGATAAAAGAATTGTTGGCTGAACTCTCTCTGTCAGAAAGGGATCAGGTCTTCTAGATACTTTTGGTCAGGCATTATTGATCCCTTTCAGCAGAAAACTCTCGTGTTAGCTTCCACATAAATGCTGCTGACACTCCTACAAAATTGGCCAGCAGCTGAAGATATTAATTTTCAGCAGCTCTGTTTTTAACCTCTGAAGGTTACAAGAGAGTGTTTTGGCCAATGCAGATACATTTCTGCACAAAACTATTCAGGTTTTCACTGTACTCTAAACAAAAAGGTTTGGATTATTGCATAAAATCAGCATTCTGCTGACATTCACCTTTAGGTCAGTCAACAATGATGTTGCTGGAGAATTTACTTAGAAAGTGACTAGCATGTGGACATTCAGCTACACAGGTCAACAGTTAATCCACATAGTGCGATTACGTGTGATTGAAACTTAGGACAAATATGAATCCGGGCACAGCTAGTAACTCCCATAAATGTAAAATAAATATTCTTGCTTAATTTTCCTTCTTCATTCTCTCCCATCATTGCTACATAGCCAATGTTTGCATTGAACTGGGGTGCACAACCTGAGGCCCTACAGATGTTGTTGGACTTTAACTCGCATCAACATGTGGAGGGCCACAAGTTGTCCATCTCTGCCTTAGAATACATACCACCTGAACATTTCAAGAAAAAAACAGAGTGGGCACTCCCACACACAGATCGACACAACTGACTGCCCCATACTCCCCCCACCCCCATTCCAAGTGCTCAGTGATACTTAATCCCATTCAGCAGTGAAAACCAAGACAGAAAGATCTATGCATTAAGGATAGGCAAATCCCAGTCCAATGCAGGATGACTGACCAGGACAGAGATTGTTAAATCAGCCTTCCCCAACCTGGTGACCTCCAGATGTATTGAAGTACAACTCCCAGTATAGTTGGGAGTTATACACATATACAGAACACCAGGTTGGGGGAGGCTGGTTTAGATAATGAGATTGGGACCACATCTTTGATGGAAGGGAAGAGCTGGGAAGACGAAACGAAGTGCTACTGTGGTGAAAAGGCATATCCGACCAAACGGGTTTGGCAATGAAGACAGAGGCGAATGGGAGGGGGGAGGGTCATATACTGCTGGGACAACTGGACGCCGGGAGGTCGACCTGAAGGAGAAGCAACAGGTCGGGAGGGGCATAACTAAGAGGAATCAATGCGGGGACGGGCACCTGACCCGGATAAAGGAAAACACGGAGGAAGGATGCAGAATTCAAGTAAGTACACGCTCGGTGCTGCAGCTCCCTCCTCCTCCTCTTCCATCACCTCAGCCTTACAATCACTCCCTCCCTCCCTCGCCTGCCTCCTCACCAAAGCCGCGTGGACATCTCGGCCACCCTTCCTCCGGGCTCGCTTTCCGATTGCCCTGCCACCCGCCATGCCGGCCTGGGTAGCGGCGGCGGCGGCGGCGGCAGCAGCAGCAGCCGGACTCAGAGGCAGGGGTCCAAGGCCAATCACACAACAAGGCGGGACTTCCGATGGCCAATTGTGGAAGGCGAGGGGCATTCTCCACCAAGCACCCAGCGAGTACGGGCGCGTGGTGGGCTTCCCGCTGCCCAATCAGACCCAAGCAAGGCTTTCAGACGCTCAAGCGCACCGAGGAAGAAGGAGCGCTGCTGCCCAATCACTTCAGGCAAGGAGCGGAGGGGAGCTCAGGGAGTCCAATCGGAGCGGCATCTTGTCTCTCCCCCTCACACACACACAAAAACTGGGCGGGGCCCCAAGTATCCTCTGTAGCCAATAGAGGGATAGCGTGGGAGGACCGCTATCGGCTGCGGAGATTACGAAGGGTCAGGAGGACGAAAGAAGGGTTTGGATCCCCGGGCGCGGAGAGATCTCCAGTGTCAGCCCATCTGACCTAATCTAGAATGACGAAGCTGCCGGCCGTTAGAAAGAGAGAGGGGGCGAGGGACAAAACCAACCACCACCCAACCATCTCGTTCAATTGCGATGATTGGTGCAAGGCTTGTGCCAAATGTAACGCGCCAATGGCATCCATAGATTATCAGGGCTAAATTAAGCTTGGCAAAGAGCGCTTCCCTGCCAGCAGACAGCCTGTCCTCCCCACCACCAAAGGTGGGCAAGTATGGAAAAGTGAACTCGCCTGTGGCGGAGAGGGCAGCACCAATGCAGAGGGCGGGCTGGCAAACGCACAGGCGCCCTGCCACGGTCCTGGCAGAGCGCCAATGCTGGAGCGTAGCACGTTGAGCTGGGCTCGCTTTCCTCTCCCATCACCCAGCGGATGCGCTGCATTTGCGATTCCCCCTCCCCGCACCTCCCCTCCTCCACATGCCGGACAGAACGATTTAATGGTTTTACCTGATTCTCCGTGGGGGAAAAAACAGCAGCAACCGCAGCTCCTTGGCGAAAACCAGAATAAGGGTTAAGGCGGCGCCAAGGCATACCAGCGGAACTTCCGTTGAAGGGAGCTAGCAAGTTGCTAGCCTGGGTCCTCTCCGAAAAAAGGCTCCAGGCCAGAGCACGGAGGCGCGTGTCCCGCGCAGGGAAGGGATGTTTTAACAGCCTGAACACGCGCACGACACACACAGGTTGCGGAAGCGAAAGTGCAATCGGGTTTCCAGGCATATCCTCCGGGAGGGTGGAATGTACTGTCCCCCCACCTTCCTAAAACAACGTAAGTATTCCCTGCTGCCAGCTGAAGGTATCAGCAGTAGGCTGCAGAAAGGGGTCTGTTGTGGAAGTATCCTGTGAGTCCATGAAATTTGAGAGCACCAGCTAGCTAGCCTAAGTGATGCTTGAGCTGGGAAAAGCAGGACGGATGGCAGGGGTGGACTTTACAAGGAAGAAGTGCAGGACAAGGTGCCCCATAAAATCTTCACAAAAGTGGGACTCGGGAGGGAGACCACCTGCTTACACATATCTCAGCAAGATGAGATCCCAAAGAGATGAAATGGAGAAGCCAGGAAAAGACAGGCAGAATAGTGAACAAGCTAATGGAGAAGAGTGGAAGAATGTCCACATGGGTTAGGTTTGAGGGAAATGCAAATGAGGTTATTCCCAGGGGATTCAAATATGCCTTGGAATGTCTGAGTAGGGGAAAAGAAAGCACAAATGAGTAGAGACTTTATTTATTAAGGAGCCATGGTTCAATCCCTAGCATTTCTACTTTAAAATGTCATAGCAGAACTGGGACAGGCTCCTGACTGAGATCTTGGAGAGCTGTAGCATGCCAGAATAAACAGTACCAGCATAAAGAATATCAGCATAAAGCAGCTTCATATGTTCATGTTCAATTTGAACATGCTGTTTGATATCCCAATTTGAAGGGCTGTTGTTTTCAGTATGCTGTCAGGATAGGACTTTGGGGCAGAGGTCCAGGGCCCCACTTACCAGAACAGAATCTCCCAATGCAGCCAGCCTGGCTTACCACATTTTGAACTAATTGGTGTAATACACATTACTATCTATGGAGCAGAGCCCATATAAGACCATTACATTTGAAGTATAAAATTACCTAACTGCACCACTGTGTGTCTTGTTAGAGATTTTCCAGTATTACATATTTGGCCAAATGCACACCGCCTATGAATATTCAAAATATGTTGCTAAGCCAGATCAGTGTTTCTTTCCTTACAAGATTTCTACCTATATATTCCTAATAAATGCTTCCAAACAAAGCTTTTATTGTACAGTCTTCCTTTCTCAAACACAGAACTTTATGGAGGTCCTGACATTGGCATTGCCTTTCATTGTAAAACACTTACCCACCTGCTGGTGTTTCCCACCACTTCTTCAGTCTGTACCGGGGGAGGATTAAATAGTTGCACAATGCCTTTTAATGGGTAGCACTATAAAATGTCCATTTAGAAACATCCTATTTCTCTAGCCAATGATTGTGCCAGTCAGCAGCAACAACAATAGAATAATTTTCTGTTTTGTGTCATCTTCGTCACTTCTGTACAAGTGAACTGTCAAATGCCTTTTAATGTCAGCTGAGTTGTGCTATTATTATTTTTAGAACACCTATGTAAACTAGATATTGTATATAGACAAACTAAAAAGATACAGGACCTGCCTTCAGGCTTATAATCTAGGGCAAGACAAGGGGGGGGGGAGTAAATAGTAAAGTTAGACGGAAAAAAGTGAAGAAAGTTTTTATCAATAGTTCAGTTAGACAAAGTCCCAAGAAATAAAGCACTACAAAGATAGGGAAGAGCAAAGAAGAAAAAGCATTGTTAGGAAATGGAGGATGTAATTTTTGCTTTATGGAGGATATGGCATTCTTGCCTATTTACAAGTGTGAATACCTTTTCTATAAGGCCTTTCCCATACAGCAATGCTGCCATCAGGACCTTTTCTTCAGGTCCAACACCTTTACCTCTCAAGATGTGAAGACACACTGGCTTTTTATTCTGACATATATTATTCTCTTATCACGTTTACCTTTTGTTAGCCACGAGCTGTGGGTGTAAGTTTTTAAAAAGCAGTGAAATATTTATTATTGACAGAATTAAGGTGTTAAACAATAAATAACCACTTTACTCTCTTCCTGCACATAAATAATTTAGTGAAAGTAATAAGTCAGTAAAGAGAGTCAACATACAGTCCATCCTTTTGAAGTAAACGATAAACAGCTGGTCTTAGACCTACATGAAACCTTTATGTTTACATCCTGTGTGGGATCGTACAGGATGTTGAAATTTGTTTCCCAACTGACAAGGAATGCATATTTCTGCAAGTATTACAGCCAAAAAGAACTGCATATCTGTTATGCTATGAGTAATTATCCCTAGCTTCCATTTGGTGGGAATTATTTCCTTGGAGTGAAGTGCTTACATGTTCCCTGCAAATTTGTCAGGACTGAATAACCTAAATATGTCTGCAATCTTAAATATGGTTAAGTAAGTTCTTTTGGACATAGCAGCACTTCTTGGTAAACATGAATAAAACCTGCTGTAAATGTTTTTGCTGCCAGAATGTATACCTGACTTTTCTATTAAAAACAAAGTGGGTCATAAAGACAAAAACATACAGTCCTATATAAAGTCTGATAGAATTAAAAATAATACAAAACACTGAAACAGCAGCAGCAATGGCAGTAACAATTTAAAGTAGCAGTTTAAGAGCAGCAAAACATAGCAATTCCTTAAAACAGCTTTCACTATACACTGTATACATTTAGATCAGGGGTCCTCAACCTTCTAGCACATGGGGGGTGCATTAGATTGTCCAATGCCTAAAGAGGGCCACACCTTGAAACAAAATGTGATTTAACATTATTAACTTCCTAATTAAGGTCAAAAGTAAAAAGTCAAAGGTCAATGAAGGAATGTTAGAATAATATTTTGGAATAATATTTAAGTACTATGGAATCTATGTTCTTATCTAGCGACACATGCTTACCTAGTGAATGTGACTTCTGTGGCTGTTTTCTGTTAGCCAAGGCATTGATGTCCAGGTCAAGGTTTGTGACAGACACTCTTAAAATGTAATGTAAATGTTCATCTGTAAGTCTTGACTACACTTGGATTTCAGAGTTTTCATCTTTAAAAAGTTTGTTCACAGATATATGTGGTGCTAAAGACTGTGAACATGCCCGCAGCAGATTTCTTTAGGTTGATAAATGTATCAGTTAGGCCAGAATAAAAATCCAACAGACTATTTTCTTTGCATCTGTCTCTGAGACAGGCTTGCAAAGTTTATCTGAAAAGATTCACTTGCACCTTCTGGTGCCACTTCAAATGGATTCTAAAACATTCTTATTTCCTTTCCATGCTTATGGCAATCAGAGAATCTGGTCTGGAATTCCACCTGCAATAGTTTCAATCCTTTGATGTATCTTTTAACATGGAATTGTGAATTCCTGTCCTGTTCAAATTTTAGTTCATTACAGCATGAAAAGTTTGAAAAGTTACCTTCACTAACTTAATTCATAAAAATGTTTAGTTTTGCTTCAAAAGCTTTCAGCTCAGAATACATGTCAGACACAAACTTTCGTTTTTCCTGCAACCTTAGATTCAAAGTGTTCAGATGCTCTGTGATATCAGTTAATAAAGCCAAATCAAAAAGTCCATTCAGAGTCAGAAAGTACTTCTTGACCTTTTCTTTTCTCTATGAGAAATACATCAACTTCATGATGAAGACTAAAAAAAAATTTGAGAACTTTGTGTCTGCTATACCCCCTGACTGCTGCATGGTACAATGCATCTCCATATTCTGCATCTATCTCCGAGGCAAAATTTTGAAACTGGCAATGATTAAGGCCATGACGCCTGGTGTAATTAATGGTGGATACAACAACATACATCACACTGTCCCACTGAAGAATCTTAATACACAAGGCTTGCTGGTGGATGATGCAGTGAAATTGCATGGGAAGTGTACCATTTAATTTTAGTATCTCTTGGTTGATTCTTGCAACTACACCAGTTTTACTTTCCACCATATTTGCACCATCAGTTGTGACATTTTTTAATTTATCCCAACTCAGACCAAAATTTTCTACTGATTCACACCTTCAAGAATATGCTTTCTGCAGTTGTAGTGCCTTTCATACTCTGCATTCCACACAACTCTTCTGTAATTCTGAAGTTGGAATCTATAAAATCAGATAAGAATTAGTAGTTAAGCAGTGTCTATAACATAATTTGTTTCCTTTAATGCCAAAGAAAAATACTCAAAACTTTGCCTTCTAGTTCTCCTATGGCCCTTCTCCTAGTTTGTTAACATGCCTAGTGATTGTAGATGCAGATAAACTGACACAACTAACACAAGATACCTCATCAGGGCACATTTTCTCCAGTACTTTAACCATGCACTGTTTTTACAAATTCACCATCAGTAAATGGTCTCCCACTCTCAGCAATACATAGAGCAACATAATAACTGGCCCTCACAGCAGACAAGTTCTCCTCAGCATGCTTTCTAAACCTATTTTGTTGCAGAAACATAGCTTTATAAAGAGATTTTATCTTGTTCTTTTGTCCTTGATATATTGAGTAGTCCTTGTGACAAGATTCAAAATGCCTCTTAACATTGTATTCCTTTAATACTGAGACAGTTTCAAGGCTTATGAGGCAAATTGGTTTGTCCTTGCTTAAAACAAAGAAATAGTCAGTAGCCCATTTGTCATTAATGACATGGTGCTCATCTGCAATTTTTCGTTTCTTTGAAACAGCACTTCCTTTTGCAGATATCTTACAGATTTTTTTTAGCAGAGCAACCGTTGCAGGGTTTCAATATAACCCTTGAACATATACAGAGAGAGAGAGAGAGAGAGAGAATAGTTTTAGGGGTCCAAAATCAAAACTAGATACAGGGGATCAAACTACATGTGATGCCAAAAGTGTATTTTAGTGTCTTATCATTGCTCAGTTTTATTCTTCCTACCTTGTGCAGGAGGCCTGATTTTGCTCCTGGCTGGCTGCTTATGGCCTGCCTCTTAGACTGGATCTGCTATGTCAAGCTCTGGAGCTGGGAACAGTGGTGTCATGGGAGATAGGGATTAGCTCTTTCCTTTCCTGATGTGTTCCCAATGAAAACCACCCCATCCCAGCTGCTATTAGTAAAGAAGCAGCTGTGGGATTTTCATTTGGAATATGGAAAAGAAGAAAAGAGATCCCTGCCTTCCTATATACCACAGTCCTCAGCAATACTGGGGCCATCTGCACAGGTTAAGAGTGAAAAATCTGATTAAGAATCTGAGCACAGCAGTGTTGCAATCCTATACACATTGAATATTTTGGGAATTATTCCTGAGTAAACTCACAGAGAATTGAGGTTTAAATCTACACATAACTAAGACTCATTAGAAAAACTGAGGTGCCCTCCAGTAGGTGGGTGGAGAGAGCGAGTGAAAGAGCAGCCTTCCACCTGGGGCAAGAGGATATGCTATTGCCATAAAGTTAGCTCCCAAAAATATGTAAAGGGTGTATATACACATCACTACCAACCAGCCAAGGTGTGGGGAGACCCTGTGTGCTTGGAGTGATTGTGGTAAAGGGGACCCAGCAAATGGTCGCCTTCCACCAGAAAGAGGGTGAGGGTGGCTCCGGGGCCCAGAAACCCTGCACTCCCTCCTCAGCATCGGGATTACCTGATACCGCCCCAGGAGAGGGAAAGCGTGGGGTTGAGGAGGGAGGCGGTGCCAACCTGGTGCTGTAAAGACAGACCCCAGGGAAAATCTCCGTTCAAGAGCCGCATCCAAGCTGCATGCCAACTTCTTCAAGGACTGTTTGCCCCCCTCCCCATCTAGAAATTTGTCTACATTCTCACCCAGAGAACTGTGAGCCCTTACCAGCAGCATCTCCTTATATGGATTAAGTTTTAGCTTCTTCTGCCCCTCCATTCTTCAATTAATATCAGGCACTGATACAGCACCTGCAATGCCCTCATGGAATTGGAAAATGGAAATGAGAGATAGAGTTTTATGTCCTCAATATACCAGTAACACCTCAACCCAAACCTCTGGATGATCTCTCTCAGGAGTTTAAATTCACCCAATTGTTTGAAGTCAAAGGCCAAGTTGAACAACAATCTTCCAGTACTGTCTTCTGGAACTGACTTTCAAGAAATGAAGAACAATGCCCTATAACATCATCCCTGCAAGGTGACACAGAAGGATACCATAGTGAATGATATCAAAAGTCACTGAGAAATCCAAGATAATCAAAAGGGTCTCTCACGCACACACACTTTCCATCTCCCATGTAGCCTGCATTTCCTTTGCCAGACCATCACCAATGTCACATTCTTTTGATTCATATCTCCCATTAAAATCTGAAAATAACATGGTTGTTGGGTTACTGAAACATCTTCCCTCATTTGTGTTACATCAATAAAAGCCACTGTTAATTATTGCTTTTAATTGATCCATTTCCTTCACTTTAATTCTCTTGTTGGTTTTTCAGTTAAGGGCAATGGCTGTAGGTTCTATATAGCTTTCTAGCCTTGTTAGGGATGTTATATTTTCTTCATTATGTGCTTCCTTTGCTGCTCCCATGGTTAATTGTTTTGTGATGTGGCTTGGCAGTCAGGGACTTTACTACTAATACTTCTATTACCAATTAAAAATTTGTTAATTTTTAAGGTCCCACAAGACTCTGTTGTGTGTGTTTTTCCTATCATCAAGGGGATGCATTAGCTATACATCCATTTTTATGTGTAGCTGACTTGCAGTTCACATCCAGTTGTGCCTAACAATTACTTTATTGTTAAGAGTGGGTCCTTTCTCACCAAGTGCTCAGACTTGTTTCAGTTTCAATAACAATTGTTTCAAGTGCTCTTTTTAGTTTTACACTGTGGAATTGTTTGTCTTTTCCATTCTGTCTGAAGTACATCTCTTTCTCTTCAGTTCGCACTGAAGAGAGACTGCCATATCCTCACTAAGCACTATCTTGAAAGCAGCTGACCTAAATTTTGAATTGATCTTGATGTGATCAGTCCCAGCTCTTTCTTTTTGTCAGCAGTTCACTTTCGCATGTCTTTATGATCATTCATTACAACTAGGCCTGGTCTGTAGCAATTGCATTTTAGATCCGCAGCTCCTTTGAGAGATCAGATTGTCCCCCTCGTTAAATAGCTTCCACCAACAAGTAAAAAAAATAATTAATTTCCAAAGGATTTTGCTGATCTCTCCTGGATGTGATAGTGTGACTTTCTACTATTGTTTCATGGCATTCTTTGGTTTTCCTGGCTTCCTTCCCCACCTTGCACCCCTGCATGTTGCCCAAACATGCCAGGGTCCAAGGGAGGAAAGCTGGTATCCTTTGTTTCCCTGATGCTGTGCTCCAGCACAGAACTAGGAAAATGAGGGGGCGGGAGCAGATCTATAAATCCCCTAAGTCAGTGGAGCTTATCTCCATTGACTTGCTTGGGGGATTTAAAAGTGCCTCATCAGGAAAATTGGGGGTGGGGGAGAAAACAACCCCCTTGCCAAGGATTGTGCTCTGGAACTGTCCATGATCCCCTCTGCTTTATCATCACCCTTGCACATTTTTACAGTTATTTAATCTATCCTGCTGTGCAGCTGATAATGCAACTGCCCACTTTAGGTCTTTGATATAACATTTGAGACTTAAGCACATGCAGAACATTTTAGCTGAAAACTATTACCATATAATTGGGATAAATAACCATATTGACACCACTACTACAGGAATCCTGGTATGAAGCAACAGAAGTTAGACCCATTCCATCCTACCTTGTCTATCTGGGCCCAAATTGTAAGAGGACCCCTACATTCGCTATGGATAGGTGCACTGGCTCGTAGGAATAGGTAATAGAATACAGGTAAACAGTAGCTTTAAGCTGCATGCCTATAAACATCTTGGAATAAGTCCCATTGAACTCAGTGAGACAGACGTATATTGGATTGCACTGTTACTGACTAAAAAGGTTTAATGGAACTTAATTACTAATAAAATAAGATATTAACAGCTTCGGGGTTAGCTTACCAGGGCTTAAACTCCTTAACAGAAATAAAAGGAATTTTCTTTAAAAAGTCCTGATCCCTATAAAAAATCAGCATCATTGGGCACCTCTATCAGAACACCATTTTAAGCAGGTGGTAAAAGCTACCACTAAGTATAGCAGGGATGCAGCAATTCAAGGTGCTGTTTTTAACCTATAAAACCTTGCATGACTTGGGACCACAATACCTGATGGAACGCCTCTCCTGACATGAACCTACCCATACACTACGCTCAGCAACTAAGGTCCTCCTCTGGGTGCCTACTCTGAGGGAAGCTCAAAGGATGGCAACAAGGGAGAGGGTGTTCTCTGTCCCCCCCCCCCCCAATTATGGAATGATCTCCCCGATGAGACCTGCCTGGTGCCAACATTGTTATCTTTTCGGCGCCAGGTCAAAACTTTTCTTTTCTCCCAGGCATTTAACAGCTTAAGTTGAGTTTGCGTCTTTGGCCTGGCTTAAAGTTTTATATTGTTTTAAATGTTAGCTGTTTTTATGTTTTATGGTTTAAAATTTTGTATATTGACTTTTAATGTTAAATCTTTGAATTTCTGTAAACCGCCCAGAGAGCTTCAGTTATGGGGTGGTATATAAATGTAAATAATAATAATAATAACTTTAGGTACTGGGGCCAAATCCAGCCCTCTGTGGTTCCCAGATGGCCATACCCCCTTTCCCCCAAACAGTAATGATTGGTGCATCGATGGCACTAACTAACTAACTAACTAACTAACTAACTAACTAACTAAAGGTGGCTTCCCAACTTTTGTGAATTTTTCCCCCCATTCTAAAAGGTTGAAGTGTTTCATCTAAGCTTAGTTACTGGCAGTAAGAGCTTTAAGCTAAAGTAAGTTGGCATTTTTGTCCCTGTTGGCTTTGGACCATTCCCTTTTGCTGTCAGTCCCACCTAGCACTGGAATGCAGCTCCTAAGTGCTTCTCCAAAATGGATTTTGGCACTTGGGCTGAAAGAGGTTCTGCACCCCAACGTGCCAGATCCATGTATCCACAAAAGCAATGAGAATTCAGTTGGATAACCCTCCCATCATAGTGCCTTTCAACAATTTCTCCCCAGCCCCCAAAATCTAAAGGGGATGGCTAGAGCACTCTGCCCATCACACCTTCTCCAGACTGCTGTTTTAGCTCTCAGAGATTATCAATCACATGGCCTCTGATGTAGGCGATGACCTGTTTTGACCAACGGTGAAAGAAACAATTATCCTAATAGTTAAGACAGACAGTGGCAAGATTCTCATATGTTATTCAGCCTGTGTTTTGTGTCACTGGAAATACTACCCTATACTCTCAAGTGTCCACATGCTGGAAAGACTCCACAACAAAATCAGATTTCCGGCTACAGTGAATCTTCAGATAAGATGCCTGCGCACCCTGAGGCAGCTTATGTGGGCAGCCATCTAAATGCCAAAGAGAAGATTAGGGGCATGATTATTGGATGGTGTTTAGGGCTTTAATATGTTCCTGTTTGACATAGGATTTTCAAACAGATGTCAAGCTGGATGTCGCTAAAAGAACATAAGAGCTAGGAAGTAATTTAGTATTATTAAACACACTTGTCTTAAAGCTTCTCTGGAATTTGCTGATGCTTTGAGAAATAGACAGGGAAGACAGGAAAGGAAGGGTCCATACTTTATTGGAAATATACAACTTCCCAGTTCACTCCCTTCTCCTATTATCAACAACTCTTAAGCAAAGACAAAGAGAGGGGGGAAAGAGGAAAGGCTTTTTGCTTCCTTCAGGCTGCATGAAAGAGTAGAAGCCTTCAAGCAATGGCTATCTGATTGGAGAAAGGAAGGAGGCTGGGCAGAAGAAGAGAAATAATGGGTGTGATGTGTTATTTAACAATGCAGACCCAGGAAATGAGACACATGTTCTTGCCTTAAACAAGCACCACAATTATATTAATTTTAATATAAATCCTTCAAATTGTGATATGATATTACAATTAAGCTCTAGCACACAGCAGACCAGTTGCCCCATGTCAACTAAAGGCAAGTGCCCCCTTGCCAATAGTCAGAAATTAGCCTTGTTTACATGCAATCAAACATTCCTGCAAGCAAGGCCTGTCCTATCATTAGGCAGAGTGAAGTGGCCTTCTCAGGTAGCAGATTCTGGGTGGTATGGAGGGGTAGTAGTGACAGTCCCTCAGCTGTTACTCCAGAACCCCTAGACATTCCACTCTACTGAAGGATGGAGGTGTGTGTGTGTGTGTGTGTGTGTGTGTGTGTGTGTGTGTGGTGCCTGGCCATGGCTTCCTTTGCAGTCAAGCTGTCAAGCCCTGTTTCAAGTCAATTACTTCTATTATGCAAACTACAAACAAACAGACCTTGCTTCAGGCTACAGACAGTATCCTTATGTAGTAATTGACAACAAACTTTTCTAGCAGGCTTTGCATACTAGAGGAAGCTTTAGGTAATTATGTGAGTTAAAACACCATGTGTGAGAGTTGCTACTAAACTGCCACTAATTACTACAGATCCTCCTTCTCAGACTGAGTGGTTTTCAAAGTCCCCACCCTCAAGGTGGGTTTTGCTAAGAGATCGCCTTGCTTACTGCAAGTCTCTTGGAGTGCCTTATGACCCTGTGTTGTTCCTCCCTTTTTGTCTGACATCTGACTGGGGGGGTGTCTCTTATTCCTACTCCCTACTCTTCTTCATTAGGACCCTGAATTCCCTTGGGATCAGAGGATGGCCCGGCGCACAACCTACAGCTGCGCTTCACCCTATCTGGCACTGATATTCTCACCGGGTCCCCCCTCCTGCAAGCTTGATGCCTTGACAACTCCTTCCTCCTCCACCTCTGACTCAGAATCAGTTCCCATATCTTCTTGGGGCATGTATGCAGAGGTGCTGGACCAAATCCCTATAATGTAAATACATGGCTTGGCCTGCACCCCCTAATAGCTTGCTGCCCTCGGGTGCAATGGAGGACACTATCTTGTTTCCAGTATTGAAGTAAGGTTCAGTTACTAATCCAGTCAGCTTCTGTGTATGGAATGAGGGGTGGGGGTTGAATTTTGTCCTTCACCTCAGCAGAAATACGTCTTGGGCCAGCCCTGTCTGCTATCTTTTGGTATTAGGAGGCTCAGCATTGGTGTATTCTCTCTTAAAAGATAAACATTAACTGCTGGCACATTTATTTTATTTACTCAGCAAATAAAATAATAATAAAAAAACTTAATGCCAGTACTTCTTAAAACCAAGGAGTGATGATAAAGGAAAATCCAACTGAGTAGATGAAGGCAAGAAGATTAATCAGTTTGCAAATAGGTCCCATAAATTTTCTCATATCTTGTTGCTAACTTAGTCTATTCCAGGTGCGTTTCCAAGAAAAGCATCCCAGCGGGGGCCTTTTAACTTAAGGGAGTAAGTAGAGGCTGCTCTGCAGGTGATCAGTTGAGCCCCATAGCTTGAATTGTTAGCAAAATGTCAGAGAGATCAAGCGGAGCTCCAGGGAGTAGCTGTCCTTATTTCTAACTGAGCTCTGCAAAGTTCACTGAAAAGAAGACCTGTTGATACTCAACTCTGACCCTGGACAGGTTTATAGAAAGGCTAAGAAAAGAAGAGCAAGGGCACACTATAGAATTCTTCTTTGGATTTGGCATCAGGCTGATCTAGCTCTTTTTTATTTTATTTATTATTTCAACATATAAACATAATACATAACCAAAACCTTAACATCCCCCCGTGCTCCCCTACCCTTGAGACCTACATTACTCTAATATATTATACATTTTTCCAAAATTGCAAAGATTCTTTTGAAGGTGTACAACCTCTCCCCTTTAAAACATAATCTATAAATGGTCCCCAAATACTATCAAAATCATTCTTTTTGGATTTTACTTGTTAATCTGTCATTAATTGCAATATCCCACACCCCTTTATACCATTCTTCTATACTATAATTCCCTTGTATTTTCCAATTCTTCGCTATCATTAATCTAGCCGGTGTCAGGAGATTATTTATCAGTTCTCTTATGCTTTTATTCCCATATTCTTTATCAAACATCGATAATAAAGCTATATTTGGACTTGCTTCCACTTGATTAGCCAATATTTCACTTATTTCTTTAAAAACTCTTTTCCAAAAATTTTGTACGTACTCACATGTCCACCACATATGGAAATAAGTCCCCACTTCCTGACAACCCCTTCAGCATAGCATTGAAATTTTTTTATCTATCTGATGTAGTTTTACGGGAGTGAGATACCATCTCCAAATTATTTTATAATTATTTTCTTTTATCCTTATTGATAACAACTTTAAAGTTCTTAGTTCCCATATTTTCCTCCAATTATTCTCAGTAATTTGTTTTGCTAAATCATCTTCCCAGAATGTTTTCAAAATTTCTTGTTGCTCCCCCTCTTCTAACAATATATTATATATTTTACTTATTATACCTTTTTTACTTTTATTTCCTCCCTCCTTCTCTCTTAACTCAATTAACTTTTCAAATCTTGTTTCCTTTCTACATTCCTTATTTTTCTTTTTCCATTTCTGTGTCCATTGTTCCAATTGTATACACTTAAACCGTAAGTTTTTTTGTCCTCTTAAAACTTCTTCTATTTGCTTTTTATTAACCATTCTCTTCATCCATTCTTTCACTTTAATTATTTTTTCCCCCTCAATAACCCTTCCAGTTCTCTTCTTAAATTACCTGGGAAGTTCTCCAACAAAACAACTGGGGCTAGAGGAGAAGTTCCTGGAATTAATTTCTTTTTATACTTTCCCCAAATATCTACAATATTTTTTAAGATGGGATTTTCCATATCTATCAATTGATTCTTTTGTATTTTACTAAAAAAATATTTTGTAAACCTAACTCTATTTCTCCTGTCTGATTCTCTAATCATTCTAAATCCTCTTTCCCTATTATACTATTTATAACATATCTCAATTGATTAGCTATATAATACATCTTTATATTCGGGAGTCCCAACCCTCCTTCCCTTTGAATCTTATACCATTTCGTTTTATTAATTCTTGCTTTTCTATCTCCGTTACAGTAGTTATTTATCATGCTTTGCCAACTTCTTATTTCTACATCTGTTATTTTAATTGGTAACATTCTAAACATTCTAAACAAAAAGTTAATCTTTGGTAATATTTTCTTTTCTACCAAACCATGAATGCTTTAATTTCCTATAAGCCTCTAACTTCTTCATTATCTGTTTTTTTAAACTACTAAAATTTATTTCCTCTAACTTTTTTAAATCTTTCGTAATTTGAACTCCTAAATAACGCACTATGTTTTTAATCTTAAAATCTAATTTTAAGCTGCACTCCTCCCTTTCTTCTTTATCATAGTTAAATAACATCATTTCTGATTTCCCCCAATTTACTTGTAGTCCTGTATTCTCTCCAAATTCTCTCAAATGTTGTTTTATTTCTTCGATGCTATCCCTCGGGTTTTCTAATGTCAATAGTCATCCGCAAACATATTAATTTTTATTTTATTTTTTTCTTCCCCTCCTATCCCCTTCAGTCTCTCATCATCCCTAATAACATTTGCCAATATTTCTATAACTATTGCAAATAATATTGGGGAGAGAGGACACCCTTGTCTTGTTCCCCGGGCTAAGGTAATTTGTTATGTTATTCCATCATTTACCAGTACCTCCGCCTTATTATTTGCATAAAGCTGATTGATCACTCCTATAAACCTTTCTCCAAAACCAAATCTCTTTATAATAATTTTTAACACTGGCCATTCCACACAATCAAAGGCTTTGAAAATATCTAAAGCTATCAATCCTGCTTTTAAATTCCTTCTTTTAATAACATTTATTATGTTCAATACTCTCCCTATTAAATTAGGCATTTGCCTCCCTGGAATAAAACCACATTGATCCTTTTTTATATACTTATTTATAAAGGTATTCAGTCTCGTTGCCATAATTGCTGTAAATATTTTAGAATCTTGATTAATTAACTAAATAGGTCTATATGATGCTGGGTCTGTTAAATCCTTATCTGGTTTCAAGATTAATATTATCAACAAATGTTCCCACGATGGCAGAGTCTTCTCTCCATTTATTATATTATTATACAGTTTTTTCATTTTCGGTATTAAAAGCTCTTTAAATATCTTATAATATTCCGGCCCCAACCCATCTACTCCTGGAGATTTCCCTCCTTTCAATTTATCAATAATTCCTTCTATTTCTTTTTCAGTCACTAATGCTTCCATATAATCCCTATCCTTATCTTGTAATTTTATCTTCCAATTCTTCTCTACGTATTCCCGTATCCTTGTCTGTGGGCCCGCTTCTGATGTATACAGTTTCTGATAAAAATCTTTGAATATTTTTAATTTATCTTTCATTAAATTGCAACTTTTCCCAGTTTTATCTTTAATTATCCCTATTATATTTTTCTCCTTCTTTGATTGCGTGGACCTTGCCAGCATTTTAGAATTTTTATTACTATATTCAAAAAAATTTCTTTTCAGGTATATTAATTCTTTTTGGACTCTCTCTATATCCTTTTCCTCAAATTCTTTATTTTTTGCTTGGAGTTGGGCATATATATGCTTATCGTTATTTATTCTAAATTGTTCCTCTAATTCCTTAATCTCCTCTTCAATCTTTTTACTATGTGCTTCTTGTTGTCTTTTTAATTTACACGATTCTCTAATACATATCCCTCTTACTACTGCTTTCATCGTGTCCCAAACTATCCCCTGCGAAGTTATCCCTGTTTCATTTATTTCCCATATAGTCCGTATTTCCCTTTTCATTTTTTCCACAATATTTTTATAATTTAAAATATTAGTATCCAGTCTCCACCTTTTTGCTTCCATGTAATATTTCTTTATTTTCATATCCATGCTTATTAATGCATGGTCTGAGACCTTAATTACTCCTATTTCACAATCCAAAATCTTAGAAATCATATTCTTTGAAACAAATATATAATCAATCCTGGAAAAATATTTTGGCAAATAAAAGGTATATTTCTTTTCCTCCCCTTTCACTAATCTCCATACATCCTTCAATTCTTTTTCTTCCATTACCTTGGCTAAACCCATTTTCCCAATACCTTTTGTGTTATCTCTATCTTTCATCTTATCCATCACCATATTAAAGTCTCCAGCCATTACAATATTTGCTTTCTCTACATTCCCCATTTTTCTAAACACTTTATCATAAAATTCTGTTTGCTTTTCATTTGGAGCATAAACATTAACTAATACATATTTTTCATCCCCCAAGAAACAGTGTAAAATAATAAATCTACCCAAAACATCCCTTTCCACTTTAACCACGTTAAATGCACATTTTTTAGAAATTATTATCGCGACTCCTCTTGCTTTAGAAGTTCCATATGCTTTCTCATATACCCCCACATTCCTCATTTTTAGCTCATTTATACCATCTTTCTTTTGATGAGTTTCTTGTAAAAATATTACATCAGTTTTCTTTTTATTCAACAACCCTTCAATCCTCTTCCTTTTAACAACACTACCCAGTCCGTTAACATTTAAAGTTATCAATCTTAATTTATTTTCCATATCTCCAATCTTAATTTTCTTTGTAGGTCTCCTAACGTGACACATATACCCCTTCCCTCCCTCCCCCCTCTCCCCACATATAACCCCCATTTTCTCCCCCTCCACCCCAGGTTCCCCCGGGCGGCGGCTCCTTTCTTCCTCTTCTTAGGACCCTTCAGAGGGGGGCGGCGGTGAACATCCCACATGGAACCAACTCAGGACCCCCTTCCCTTAACTCTTCTTACTTTCCCCTTTGATCTATATTTCAGTCACAAACTGCTTCCTCCTACTGCCCCTTCTTCTTTTTCTTGTTCCTGCCTCCCGTTGGTATCTTTCTCCATCAGGCCCAAGTTCTGCAGAAGATCCGTTCCTTGCTCGCATGATGTTATTCTGTATTGTTTCCCCTGGTATGTAAATCTCAAGAATACTGGGTATCCCCAGCTATAGACAATTGAATTCTTCCTCAGGGCAGTTGTACACAGCTTCACACTTTTCCTCCATTTAATTGTTTGAGTACATAAATCATTGTAGACCTGTATCTGTGAAGACTGGAACATCAGTTGCCCGGCACGTCTAATGGCTTGCATCAGATTTTCTTTTTTTATAAAAGCTGGCAAATCTTACTATTATGTCCCTTGGGAACATTCCACTCCTTTTAGGACCCACTCTGTGGATCCTTTCAATATCTGTGTCATCCCATGCCATTTGAGGGTCCATCTCTTTAATCCATTCCATTAACTTGATTTTCAAGATCTTTGGATTTCCCCCATGCTGTTCCTGGAAGGATCTGATGCGGATATTCATTCTTCTATCTCTATCTTCCATAGAAATTAGGCATAAGTCCATTTCTTGTAAAATTATATCTTGCTTTTTTATATTATCCTTATTCTGATCTATCTGCTGCTCCATGGATCCAAGTGTGTCATTAATCATTTGAAAACCGTCTTGTAGCTCCCGTTGAAATTTCTGGAGCTCCTGCTTCACCTCCTGCATAATCTCTGCTTTCTGCTTATGCAGCATGCTTTGGATGCTAGCCAGTAAGTCTGTAGCAGGCATCTGCTCTGCTTGTGACTTTACTGTTTTTGCTATCGCTCCTGGCTTAGCTCCATCTTTATGATTTCCACTTCCGGATTGCGAGGGACCCGCTTTCCCATTTGTCATTGTTATTTTTTCTAAATCCTTTCTCGCCAAATGGGACCAACTCTTATCAGAAGGATGAACTTTGGATCTTGTCCACTTTGGTGACGAAATTTTCTTGCTCCTTTCTCTACTCATCTGGCATCCAGCCAGCGAAAACGGAGCTCAGATTTCTATCACCTCTTAGGCTGATCTAGCTCTTGAGGTTCAACACTGATGATTCATAACCCACCATCCTCAGGAGCCTATTGTGATAAAATGTGTGGTTGTAGCCTACCTCCAACTGTCTCTCAGCAGCACCATATCCATATTTTACTAACTAATGGCATATTCAAAATTGGTCCTGTCAAACTGCCTCTGGAGCATTTGGCTGGAGGCTTTCTTTTCCCCCACCCTGCTTAATTATAAGGATTAGATTCTACAATACAGTTCATTTATCTGAAGAAACTTAAAACTTCTGCCACAGAGTTGCCTGTGATAAGAACAACCCACCAGTAGTTAGCAAAATTAGTAATGTCAACATGAACCAAACTGCTGGAACAATAGCTCAGTTATTTTGTACAGAATCCTGAAAAAAGACTACAAAAGGCTGACAGGTGAGTAAAAGATACAGAAAACGCTGGCCCATGGGGGCTCCCCACCCTTTCCCAGATCACCAGCTTCTTGTTCAGGCCCTCTGCCCAGGCAGGGAAAAGCAATTATTTCCATTCAGCAGTTGATTGAAGATTATATTTACTGCATTTCTATACCGCCCGATAGCTGAAGCTCTCTGGGCGGTTTACAAAAATTAAAACCATAGAAACCATTAAAAATATAAAACAATGACAGTAAAAAAAACATAATTTAAAATACAGTATAAAAGCACAACCAGGATAAAAACTGAGCAGCCATGCAGAAATTGATAGGGATTTAAAATACAAATTTAAACAGCAAGGTTAAAAATCAAACTGAAGAACTGTTAAAACACTGTGAAAATAAAAAGGTCTTCACCTGGCATCTAAAGGAGTATAATGTAAGTACCAGGCAAACTTCTCTAGCGAGCTCATTCCACAGCTGGGGTTCCACAGCATAGAAGGCCCTCTTTCTGGTAGCCACCTGCCTCACTTCCTTTGACAGGGGTTCACGGAGAAGGACCCCTGAAGATGATCTTAGGGTCTGGGGAGGTACATATGGAAGGAGGCGTTCCTTCAGATAACATGGCCCTAAGCCATTTAGGGCTTTGAATGTTGATACCAGTGCTTTGAATCAGGCCCGGACCTGGACTGGCAGCCAGTGAAGCTGGAAAAGGACTGGCATATTGTGGTCTCATTGGCCAGTCCCCATTAACAGTCTGGCTGCACTGTTTTGTACCAGTTGAAGTTTTTGGACTGTTTTCAAAGGCAGCCCCACTTATAATGCATTGCAGTAATCTAGATGAGAGGTTATCAGAGCATGGATAACTGTAGCTAGGCTATCTCTGTCCAGATAAGGGCGCAGGCCTGAAGCCCGATTGAAATAGATCTAGATAATCCATTTCATTCAAGAGTGCCTGGAGTTGTCCTGCAACCACCCGCTCAAGCATCTTGCCCAAGAAGGAGATGTTAGCTCAAGCAGTGAGAAAGGGAGCCTTTTTCAGAGCTCAGCAAAGGAAAGCTCTTATCTATGATCATCTGCTGATTGAAGGCAACAGCTTTTTCTAAGTAAGCAGGGATTTTCATCCTTATTGTGGCACACAAACAGGAAGGTTTAAACTCTCCTATCCAGCACACAATGATAAGAATGAAAACCTTCTCACTTCCTCAGCTGATCAGAATGGTATGAGTGGATGGTGCATGGATGGTCACTAACTAACCATCCACATCCACTCTTGTTAAGAGGGCAGGACTCCTGCAGCTTTAACTGTTGTGATGAAGAGGGAATTTCACCAGGTGCTGCATGTATACAAACAACACCTGCTAAAATTCCCTTTTCTACACAACTGATAACAGGAGACCTGTCCTCCTTTTCATATGGTCACTCTAGATAAAAGGGCTTATTCCCTTTGACAACTTTCAACATGCAGTAGCTCCAGTGCTTGTTATGTTATAGAAAGCAGGGAAGAAATAATCCAATTTTGATTTACCTGAACAAATGTTTTAGTTAATAAAATAAAATCCCTACCAAATGAAAACCCTATTTGGCACACAAGACAAGACCAATGTTGGCCAAAGACAACTTGCTGCCTGAAGCAGTAGCAGCACTCAACTGGAGAGACATGCCCCAGCATCCACTGTGGCAGCTTTTCACAACCTGGTGTTCTCCAGATGTTATGGACTTCAACTACCATCAGCCCCAGCCAGCATAACCAATGGTCAGGGATTATAATTGTAGCTCCAAAACATCTGGAAAACATCAGGCTGGGGAAGGCTGAACTATGATTTTTCACGAGACCCTGGGGTATGTCCTTCAGATAATGTGCAGCTTCCCTAGCAACCCTAAAAATTTTGATATACAAGCAATTGCCTGGGTTGTTTGTGCAATCGAGCAAACACTGCATAATGGAGGAAGTCTTACATCAGTGATTCCGGGCAGGGAAGTGTTGGGTTGGATTCTTAAATTACATAGCTTGCACTTTTCCATGCATACTCCACTGTTTGTGTCTCCCCTTCCCAGTTTATGGTGATCCACAATGCAAATATATGCATACATACAGCAAATGCAATTGCCATGAATCAGCCCTTATTTACAAAATATTAAACAGTTTGGGGTGAAGCTATCGGAGACCACCTGCTTCTGTATGAGCCTTGCCCATATGTTACAATAATTTTATGCAACCCTGTTCTATATTCTGTTACAAAAAAAAGGCAAGGCTGGTGGAAATACAGGGTGGCTTTTTTTTCTGTGGAACTTCTCCCAAAGGGGTAAAATTGACTCCCTCTCTGCTTGGCTTCTAGCAAGCTGAGGAGATGTTTTCATTTGGCTTAGCTTTCCATGACTATTAGTATGAGAGCGTCATCAGGTGAGCATCTTATCACACGCTCATTACTGGCCACTCAAAGATTTTCTTGGGTCTTTTTCACAACACTGACTCAATTCGGACGACACAATAAACAACTGGTGTGGGGAAAACAATCGTCAGTTGTTCTGACTATTGTGTCATCCGAATGCTGCCATAGTCAACTCAGCGCTGATCCTCATCCACACCACTGTTGATTATTTATTACCATGTTGTGTGGGGAGTGCCCCCTAGGGTTAGGGTTAGTCAACCCACCATTGACTATCGTGTCGTCCGAATTGAGCCACTGTGTACCTCCCACTCCTTCTGTTCATATTTCTGTCACAAAAAGGGCCTGGAAAATTCAATTCTTTTGGCTGTGATGAAACTTGCCACCATTTCCTGCTATGTGCAAGAGAAGCAGTGTGATAAAAACACTTACTGAATGGGCTACATGGTCATTGCTTGCTTCCTCTTTCTTCCCCATGTGAAGAAAAAGGAATCTGTTCATCCCTATTGTGGGACAGAAGCAGGAGACAAGCAATGGTGGGGAAACACGATTCTCCCTCCTCCCCATCTGATGACACTCGGGCCCTCTTTACAAGATTTCACTTTGACACCCGGTTCCCAGATTATGTGCATCTCCTGACAATCGCTGCGCATTACTGGCTGTATGAAACTCGCTTTAAAGTTGTTGACATGCATGCAAATGTTGCTGAAAGTAATGCGCTTTATCCCAGGAAACTGCCCAAACAGGTTTTGCACACTTTATTCTCCCCGCCTATCAGAATCTCCTGCCTTTGGTTACTTAGGTTACCTGCTGGGAATTATGTGTTTAACTTGTTTGGCTACCTCTTGCCCCTCTAATTTTGATGCCAGCTGAAGTTGTCCCCCCCTCCCAGAACCGCTCAGGAGTAAATGGGAATGTGCCCCATACGTTTCCCCCTCCAGCACCCTTTGAAAACTTATTTTTAGTCAGGGCTGCCTCTCTCCTCCCCCCTCTGCTTCGCACGATTTCCATTTCAAGTGCTCAGGAGGAAATGGGAATGTGCCTCACACACACACACATGCCAAAACAGACAGGGGGATACTGCTTCATTCCTTCCCCCTCCTCTTCCCAGCAAGCTCAACCGTTGTAAAACATACACACGCTCACACAGCTCATGTCAGGAACTCAGCAAGAAGCGAGGGGACAATATGTCTAAGCTGATTGCTAATTATGCGCACATCCGCACATCCTTCCTATCCCCTTTACTTCTCGTGAAACCATCTCCATCTGGCCCCGTGTCTCCATGAACAAAATATTCCATCAGAGGAGTTAAAATAAACTTTATTTTCAGTTCACATTGGGTCTCATCTTCCTGGAGCTTCCATCCAGAGAGATGGAGAACAAGGAGGAAGTTGCCAGGAGAAGACAGGAAATAAAAGTAAACAAAAAAAGTGGGAGGTTTTCCCAGCGAAGGGGCAGTTCTATGCATGACATCAAGACCATCTGATTGTTAATGCGCCTCCTCACAAAATTGTTTACACGGACATACTCCCACAGTAAATTAAAAGTCGCTATTTAACGGGCATTTGAAAATGCAAATAATCAGAGATAAAATGCGCCTGGACCCCTGATTTGCGCTCCGCTCTTGTAGAGGTAAATTTGGTAATGCACCTTGAAAGGGCTTTAAATTGCTCTTGTAGAGGCACCCTTGGAGTCTGTTATTCTTCTTGTTGCTATGTATTTGCTGATTTGTTTCCAAGCTTTTAAGTTCCTTGATTTAGAAGGGTCTTTAAACCAAGAGGCTTTGACTGCAGGGCAGCATAGAAAAAATCCAGTACATACATGTATACATACATGGCTGAACTAGATGAGAGACTGGGGGGTCTGCTATATCCTTGGGGAGGGTGGCAAATTGGGTATGGGAGGCAGTGCTGAGGGAAAGAATGTCTAAACATCCCCCTGTGCCATTCTCCTGATTTAAATTCTTCCCCCCCCCCCCAGCTGCTATTTGCTCTTGGGGGGGGAATGAACAGATGCCAATATCGTGCCTGTATATTTTCCTCTGCAGGACAAACAGCAGCTCTTTGGAGAGGGGTTGGCTTAGATCAGGAAAAATGCAAGGGAGAGTGTGAAATATTCCCTCTGCCAGTGCCACTTCTCTGATCTGACTCAGCCCCCGCCCCCGCTCCCGCTCCAGCTGTGTGAAACTTAAAAGAAAACTTGCAGGAGATTTTATCATTCGTTTTCCAGCATCTTGTCTAGCTTCATCCATATGCACGGCTGATATGGAGAGTGGGGGGAATAATCACTTTTAAGACCCATTTATTGTGGGGGGGGGGGAGAGATTACAGAAGTAATGATCTCACAGAAATTGATCGATGGGTACTCAGCTTTCACTGGACCATAGCCACACTTTTAAGAGGCTGCTGGAGATCAGAGTGGTGAGGTAGAGAGAGGAAGCTGAATAGAACACGTTTGCCAATAACAGAGCTTGGCCATATTTAGCCACAATGGTGTTCTACTCTATCATTGCATGAGTTTGTTTCCCACCCCGCAAAACATTTTTGCCTTTTAAAAGTGTCAGTGCTTTCTAAGGCAGACTATTTCACACATTGCCCTTTGTGATAGAATCTGTGATATTTTCAGGATTTTGAAACCTGTTTCAGAGATCAGCCAGCTGCCCCCAAATTATAGCATTGCATGCGCCAATCTCTCTCATACAATAGCAGCATATTTTCTACAATCATTCACATTCATATCTGCAAATCTTTATACACAAATCTGATCAGTTTGCATTTGCTGCCAGACATAGAATACACTTACATCACAGTGTGAGTTTCCTGCTCTGAATATTATAAGAGCTTAACTAGACATAAATGGTGGCTGTTAGACACTCCTTGAATCCTACGCATACATATATTGCTGGTAATGCTGCTTCAGCAATACAATCTCCCCTTCGAGGTCAGAGAACTGCTTTTCAAAGCAGACACACACACACCACCGCAATCAAATATAATTCTCCTGCCTTGAATTGTTGTGCCCTGGACTTATCTGGGGAAATAGTTCCCTTAGCAACAAACCACCAAAACTGCTTTGCCATCCTGAATTGCTGACTATAGGAAAGGCAACTGATGGCTCAGGTTCTAATTTTTATGCTTGTGCACTAACGGAAGGTGACCTAAAAATATCTCCAAGAGCAGGATGACTGAATTCATGCAACAGCATCCGTTAGCCTGGCAGTTCTTCAGAGAGAGAAAGCAGAACTGAGAATGCACCTTCTGTCTGTCTGTCTGTCTGGGTAGAAGAATAGTCCAGCATAGGCTGCACCTACATATTCTTCCCGTCTCTAGCAGGCACGGTCTATAAAGAGATTTTGTAGTTCCAAGTAAATATAGGGCAAGTAAGTCACACTACAAAAGACAGATTTTGCTTAGCCTGTTCACATACAAAGTTGTGATGCACATATAGGTTAGCAACAGCAAAACACATACAGCCTCTGAACTGCCTGCACTGCTGTCTGCAGGATGGTTTATTGTTATTGTCCCCGGGAATAAAAAGTATCTGCTGCTACTGGCGTTTGCATATACGCGAGAGTTGCCAGTATAAAGGAGACTGTTGCTAGGTGCCTCTTACAAGATGAAGCCTTTTCACACACATCCCTCCACATTGCACTATATATCTAGGGCACAATCCTCATACTCCACAAAATTAAGGGGCAGAGGTCAAGCTTGTTTAATTTGCATATCCACCACTACCACATTTCAGTCCTGGCTGCATGGATATTTAGGGGATAGGAGCAGTTACCTAGCAACCAGAGCATCTTTGCATATTGGACAGTGCATCTGCTTGCTCAGAAATGGCAGTGGATGCAGTGTGTAACTGGGGCAAGATGCCACTTCTGAACCACGAAGCACACCCCATACAAAGGTGAGAGGATGGCCCAGAGGATTTGTGATCACCCAGATTTAGTAAATTTAGCACCAGGGGGTGTGCTAGCCAGCCGCGAGGAATGCCTGTGCTGCTTTTGGCCACGGGCACAGGTACCCCTCTCACCCCCAAGCTTTTTGGCACATCTTCCCATTATTAAACAAGCAGATACTCTAAGAACCTCTGGAGGGTTGTATTACTTTATGCTGAGTGCCCACCAAATTAGAGGTGGCATTTATGTGGTGCTTAGCACTTCAGACCTGCCAAACACCCTGCATGAAGTGATGGGGCAGGATTTCTAATGTAAATAACCTTAATGTAGTCTTCCCCAACCTGGCTTGATGCAGGCAGCACAGCATGGCCAGAGGAGGGCCTGGCACCTGAGCAGGTTGCTTGGGGATGCTTCTGTGCCCCTTTCCCAGTGAGATGTTTGCCATTCCTATCTTTAAATTATAGAACTACCCCTTAAAGTGCTAAATAGATGATTTTCTTGGTACAGAGTACACACAGCTAATAATCTGTACCCTGCACAATAGAAGGGTGTTATCATGATGGGAGCTGCAGTGTAGCACATCTGGAGGGCACTAGGTTGGGGAAGACTATATTAAGGTTATTTGGGTTGTTAGCAATCTTGCAGGAATATTGGCAGAGGTCTGCAAAATAGGTTAGGACAGGCTTTGGGAACCTCTGCGCCAGAGGCTTGATACAGCCTGTGATGGGTCACCATCCAGCTGGTCAGCTTGTCCCCAGGTGAAATTCTCCAATTTCAGCAGTGATTGGAAAAAACACATTTCCCCTGCTTTAGCCCCTAATGCAGTGTGTCTGGCTTGGATAAAACCTCCATTGGCACCAGTGGATAACTTTTACAAGTTAATTTTGGCAGCAGGGGAATATTTTTGGAGAGGGTCACTGCTAGAAAGAGGAGGATTAACTTCCTCCTCCCCAAAGCCACAAGCCACCCTTGAAAAATCCCCCCCACTGGATTTAGGCTTGAAAAAGGTTTCCATTGACACCAATGGAGACCTTTTCCAAACCTAATGGAAGCAGGGGGAAGAGTACTCAAAAAAAGTTGCTGCTATCAAGCTTTTAAATGGAGGCTTTAAAAAATCCTAATTCAAGGAGAGACTGTGAGATTGTGTGAAGAGGGTCTGAGCAATCGCATCAGGGATCACATGCCAGCAGTTTGGTGGCTGCACTCCCCGCCTACTTGCCCAAAGCTAATTCGGCTAATTATTCCATCTTCCAGGCTGTTGAGAACTATTGCTGATGAAAGGCCCACGTCAAGATAGCAGGAGTGAGCATTCAATTTGCCAAGCTGAGTGCTCCAATCCCAAGGGACAGCCGAGCAGACTCTAAGCTAATTAAATGGCTTTGTACTCCCCTCCGCCTCCCTGTGGTCTGCCATGCCTCCCTCTGCCCCGCATGCAAGAGTTCTGGCAGGACCACAGTTGCTCTGGGACAACATCATTTGAGTCTTTGTAGCACTAATTGCCGACTTGTTGCTTTCTCTGAGGTGGGAATAATGATCGTCACAATCTACAGGGATCATCTTGCAAGTAAACCTGCTTACCCTCCAGCTCCCTTAGCCGAGACTGGGCTGGGTAGATTAGAAGTGGAGATTAAAAAGTAAATGAAAGCTAATAAGGTCCTTAAACTGCCTGCTGCTGTGGGACCCCTTTGGGCTCTGGGACTCTTTCACTGATACTTTGCAGCACAGGGCAACCCTTGAGCAGACATCCTGGGGGAGTTCTTTGGAAAGCAAGATGTTTGCTTGCCAGAGGAGGTGATGTGGTAACAGATGGCTTCAATTACCCTCACATTGAATGGATAAATGCATGTTCCAATCATGACAGAGTTTAAATTTCTCAATGTCCTAAGTGACAGTGTCCTAGAGCAGTTGGTCATGGAACCCACCAGAGGGGAGTGGACCTTGGATTGAATGCTAAGTGGCATCATCCAGAACCTAGTATGAGATGTGAGTTTTGTCAAGTTAATTGTAAACAGTGACCAATTTAAGTGGAAATTGCCCAGGAAGTCCAATAGGTCACATTTGACTTCAGAATTGGAAACTTCTTTAAAATGAGGGAACTAGTAAAAAGGAAGTTCTTAAAGTTACCCAAATCTGAAATTGCTAATCTTCTAACCAGAATATGCAACATGTCTGTCCCTCAGATCAGCCTCTGTAGCAAAGTAGTGGAGAATGGCCTATGTATCACCAGTGTTTAAGGGTGCCTCTACAAGAGCGATTTAAAACTCTTTCAAGGCGCATTACAGATTTTACCTCTACAAGAGCGGAGCGCAAATCGCAGGTTGAGGTGCTTTTTATCTCCGATTATTCGCATTATTGAATGCGCGTTAAATAGCAACTTAACATTTACAGCGGGAGTTAAAGTGCCTTATGGCCATGTAAACAATTTTTGGGGAGGCGCTTTATCGATGGAACGGGGCGGTGATTGGGTGGGGTTTGGTGATGATGTTATGCGTATGTGCACATATATGTATGTGTGGTGGGTGGAACTTGGGCAGGGCTTCTGATGTTCTGAGTCCTCTGCCCTCAGGTGACTCCATTACCTGGGCAACGTGTGAAACCCAGGAAATTACAGGCCGGTTAGCTTAACATTTGGTCCCAGTAAATAGGTTGAAAGCATTATTAAAGATAAACTTACTAAGCATATAGAAGGACAAGTCATGCTGAAAAAGAATTATTATGGCTTTGGCAAAGGTAAGTCCTGACTCACTAACCTTTTAAAGTTCTTTGAGAGTGTCAATAAACATGTGGACAGGAGTGATCTGGTAGACGTTGTTTACTTGGACTTCCAAAAGGTCTTTGACAAAGTCCCTCACCAACAAAGTCCCTCACCAAAGATTCCTTAGGAAATTTTGCAGTCATGGAATAAGAGGAGAGGTCCTCTTATGGATCAGTAACTGGTTAAAGAGAAGAAAGCAGAGAGTAGTAATTAATGGTAAATTCTCTGAAAGGAGAGGTGTAATCAGTGAAGTCCCACAGAGATTGGAATTGGGACAATACTTTTCAGCTTGTTCCGTAAATGAACTGGAATTAGGAGTGAGCAGTGAGGTGTCCAGGTTTGTTGATGACACCAAATTATTAAGGGTAGTTTAAACAAAAAGGGATTGTGAAGAGCTCCAAAAGGGATTTCTCCAAACTGGGTGAATGGGCATTAATGGGCGATTGAATGGATGCAAGTGAAAAGTGATGTATGTTGGGGCAAAAAACCCCAACCATACATATACGCTGATGGGATCTGAGCTTTCAGTGACTGACCAAGAAAGAGGTTGTGGTGGATAGCTCAATGAAAATGTCAATCAAGTATGTGGATGTTGTGAAAAAGGCAAATTCTATGTCAGGCATAATTAAAGGAATGGAAACATCATTCATTTTTCATTAATTTATTATATTTCTATACTGCCCCATAGTCAAAGCTCTTTGGATAGTTCACAAAAATTAAAGACCATTAAAATACATTATATAAACATTTACATAAAACACATAAACAGATAGCACACACAGACAACTTATATGTAAAAACAATTTGTTAAACAATCAAGCCAAGATAATCCAGGACCTAATTAAAATTCATTAAATGCTGCCAATGCCTGAGAGAAGAGGGCAGTTTTATCCTGGCACTGAAAAGACAGCAATGTTGGCACCAGGTAGGCTTCGTCGGGGAGAACATTCAACAATTATGGGGTCACCACAAAAAGACCCTCTCTCTTCCAAGGCCCTCTGAAAAGGGCCACCGAAAAGGCCTCTCTCTGCCAAATAAAATTACCAAAATCATAATTCCCTTATACAAATCTATGGTGCAACTACAATTGGAAAACTGTGCACAGCTCTGGTCACCACACCTAAAGAGCTGGAAAAAGTGCAGAAAAAGGCAACTAAAATTATCAAAGGGTTGGAGCAACCCCTTATGAGGGGAAAGGTTACAACACCTGGAACTGTTTAGTTTTGAAAAAGACGAGTAATGGGAGATGTAATAGAGGTGTACAAAATTATACAGGGTGTTGAGAAAGTGGATAGGGAGACACCTTTCTCCCAATCTCATAATATTAGAAACTGGAGTAATCCCATGAAGCTAATTGGTGGAAGATTCAGAACACTTAAAAGGAAGTACTTCTTCACACAGTGCATAATTAAACTATGGAATTTACTTCCACAATAAGTAGTAATGGCCACCAATCTGGGTGGTTTTAAAAGGGGATTGGACAAATTCATAGAGAATAAGGCTATTGATGGCTACTAGTCCTGATGGCTACATGCTACCTCCAGTATCAGAGGCAGTAAGCCTATGTACACCAGTTGCTGGGGAACATGGGTAGGAGGGTGCTATTACATGTCTTGTTTATGGGTTTCTCATGGGCAGCTGGTTGATGGAAAGAAGAGGGAAAAGAGCACCACTGAACCGAAGAAAAAGGAGAGCAAAGCTCTGGTGCTATATAAAAATATTTTTCTTTATTCTTTTATCTTATTCTCAGACTGCTCGACGCATTTCGGATACAACCTTCGTCAGGAGCTACATGGAAAACACAGTTTAAACAACTCAAAGATAAGACATAAAATCATTTAAAAATAAGCCACTGTGTGATCAGAATACTGGACTAGATGGACCCTTGGTCTGATCCAGCATGGCTCTTATGTTCTCAAAATGCAGCTTCTGAACCCATCATTATCTATGTCAAATAAGTTCTATGGTTTGAAGGACTGTAAAATGGTTGCAAGCATCATAAGGCTGCTTAATGTAGAACAGCTGGCACACCAGCTGACATAGTGCAGTGTCAAATTAGGACAGGAAGACCCAGGTTCAGTCAATCTTCTGGGATTCCCCAGAAGGCCATGCCCCCTTCCCTACAATCACCAAATAATAATAATAATAATAATAATAATAATAATAATAATAATAATAATACTGATGACAGCATGACTTGGCAAAGCCCATCATGTCAGTCTAGAAAAACCACCATGAACGAGAAAGAGATGATGATGATGATGATGATGATGATGATGATGATGATGATAATAATAATAATAATAATAATAATAATAATAATATATTTATTTATTTCCTGCTTCTCTCTCTGGATTGAGGCGAGGTATGACAACAAATACAAAACACCAGGCAGTATACAATACATTGAGGGTGCAATTATATCCAGATGCTCATCAGCTTCCAAACTCAGAGGTTCACGGGCATCCTATGCAGAGTTGGAGGAGCGGTGGAGATTATCTTTACCTCCGCACTTCCCCGCTCTGCATTTTAGGTGTCGGGGAGTGGGAGAAGGCTAGGGATAGCCTGCATCCCTGCTTCCCCATCCCCCCCCCCCAGCAACCCCTCTTTCCCTTCCCTCTGAAGTTGCCTTTGCGATCTTGAAGAAACAACTGGCGTTCTCTCCATGCCAGCTGCAAGGGGGTGGGAGTGGGGAGGGGAACTTGGACTCCTGGGTCTGAGTGCATTCTCTGACCTTGGATCAAGAAATCTCAATGATCCTGTGGCACCCCAGATACTGTATAGGGGCTGTACAATTGTTCTCGCCAAACATAAAATGCAAACTTTAAAAGAAAAACTGAACAGCCTGGAATAAAACCAAGATAAAAACAGCTGCAGAATAAAATGCTAAAAGCATTAAAAACAGTTCTTAAAATGCATGGGAGAATAAAAAGGTCTTCACTTGGTGCCAGAAAGACCATATCTTAGGCATCAAGCAAGTCTCTCTGGGGAACGTTCCATAAACAAGGTGCCACCATTGAAAAGTCCCTCTCTTTTGTAGCCACCTGCCTCACCTCATTTGGCAGGTGCACTTGGAGGAGGGCCTCAGATGATTATCTTAATGTAAATTATCACTCCCGGATGTTCTAGGTATTGATTGGAAACAAAGGCACTCTCCTTACTGTTCACCACAAAGCTGTGCTCTTCCAGACAGGTTGTGATGGTCTTGATGCTGTCCAGGTAATTCTGTCAGGAGTGTGCATGAATCATAATTTGTTGAGACAAGGGCAAAGGAGCTACAAGTTTTTTTTGTGAAGATTCTAGATACTGAGGTCAGGCTGAAAGGAAGAGCTTGATACTGAAAAAGCTTGCTGCTGTAACAGAAACTGAGAGATCTCCAATGTTTCCTTCTGATAAGGATGTGGTGATACACTTCACAAAGGCCTATTTGTGCTAGGAAATTCCGTTCACTGATGGCTACTATGACCAATTTCAACATTTCTATTTTGAAATGCCTCTCGCTGAGATGCTTGTTCAGCCATTTTAAGTCCAATACGACTCTGATGTCCCCTTCTTTTTGGGAACTGAAAAGACAGAATAGACTTTGCATCTGGTTTGGGATTTTGGCACTGGCTCTCAGATACTGTATCCATCTTCAACCAATTCGAGGTGGTGCAGGACCAAGTGTGGGCAAAGTCCAAATTACATTCTGGCATGATAATATGCAGAGTTCTTGTTTTGGCCCTTGTTGTACTTGGAAGACAATGTGGAGGAGGAGAACGACTGGGTAGCTCCCTTGACTGCAAGTCGAGGCAGTTGGTCCATCTGGACCAATAACCTCCAGAAGGATTAGTTCTGATGGTACTTTAGTTAAAATGAAAGGACTGCCAAGGCTTTTACATTCATTCTTCCTTGTTGGCCATGGGTAGGGTTTTCTTTTTGTCCTTATTGTCAACTAAATCTGCACCTGGGGGGGGGGGTCCTCAAAAGGTCTTGCATCTATAAATGCAGAGTTTGCATATGGTGCCTGAGAATATGGGGCGATGTCCCAGTGTCAAGACTGTATGGATATCCATATTGGCAGCTATAGCTTTGTTCCAATTTGTAGGGTGTCCAGGCAGAAATCAGCAAGAAGGGTTTCCTTAGGCCATCCATCACGTGCTTGGGAATTTATTCCATACCCACTAATTGCTCTGCCCACTTGAAGGCTGGAGAAGAAGGAATTGATGGCAGATTTTCTATAGTTGTGGCTGAAGCTTCGAAGTCCTTTTAGAGAGCTGCCTCCATTGTTTTGTCACAGGGTCCTTGGGCTCACCCTTGCCAGGGAAAACTGTTGATGATGAAAGAGATGCTAGAGGGGAATCGACTGTCAGAACCTTGAGCTGATCCATGATCTTACTGGGGAGAGGGTAAAGTTTATTAGCTAGCCTGTGAATTTGTTTGCTCTTGATAGGCATTGCCCATTTAGTTTTCAAGGACTTACCAAAGGTCACTGGCCTTGCAGTGTTGCTGAACACAGCCCTAGATTGGCAACAGTTACCCAGGTGCTGGGCCTGCCACAGCTTGTTGTCCTTGGGGGGGGTCCTTTGACTTCCTTTGCGGACAGAATAGACACTCCCTTTTCCTGCTCTGTTGGGGCATAACAGAGCAGAGGAGGCCACACAAGAGATAATGGAGGAAGACACTGGAGCTTTGGCCTCAGAGATAAAGCACCTTCATTGACTCTCTTCTTGTTGATGTGAGAGGCATGAAGTACACGTAAATGGGAAATCCGTGGCCCTCCAGATGTTGGACATCCAACTCTCTTCAGCCCCAGCAAACATGGATGATGGGAGCTGTATTCGAACACTACCTGGAGGGCCACAGGTTCTCCACTGCTGGCCTAGACTGACCATCTCAGCAGCTCTCAGGGATACTCAAGGAAATGCTTACTGCATAATCTAGAAGAGAGTTGGGAAAGGTTACACAACTGCCACCCTTAAAATGTCAAAAGCTCTTGGGGTAGTGATGGAGGTGCACTGAAGCCAGAGGTTGTGTCCTGCCAGATAGCACAATGACATAGTAGGGCATAGTACACATTGCATTCGTGTTTGCACTGGGTCCAGAGTGACATTCCAAACCAAACATGTGGGGACAGGGAGTGAAGGCTATGTAACATCAGACCACGCTTGGAGGGATCTAATGAGGCAAAATCCTGCTTTGTCTCTGGTTTCTAGCCATGTAAGGCTAGAGGGAAAGACAATGGGGCTTATGCCAGCTACTGAAGCTAGTGCCAGTGTATGCTGAATGTCAGTGAACGCTCTGGGGATGTCAGTGAACGCTCTGGGGATTATGTAGGAGAAATTACCTACATAATGAAGCTCTTGCAATATATAGCTAACATCTGCAAATAATAGTTAACTTGTTACCACTATCTCTAGGATCAGTCATAAGAGCTAAGGTCAAAAGGTGCCCAGAAAGTAGACCAGGATCCAACAACGAATTTTAGTAGATCACATAGTGCCTGATGATTGCTGGGATCCTTGTAAAAAAATACTGGAGTAGACTAGGCCTGATCCTGCAAAGCACTTGCATTTTAAAGCAAGAGTGCATAGTATCACTTATATTTTTCACAGGTACAACCCAGTTTCAAATGGGCCTGTAGGGAAGCTATTTCTAAGTACACTTTAACTATGAAGAAACCCTGAATATGTGCATTTGCTTCTTAAGTTTAAACAACTGATTGCAGCCATCTTGGGCATTTTAATTTGAAATGAAATGATAGGCTATAAATATCTTATAACTAAAACAAATAAAAAATATCAGTGGGCCACAGGTGGGGGCTGTGGTCCTGAGTGGCTTTTACCAACTACACCTACTCGACCAAGTCCGCCCTTTTCTGTCAGAGGCCAATCTCACCACTGCAGTGCACACCCTGGTCACCTTCAGGCTTGATTATTGCAACCTGCTGTATACAGGGCTTCCCTTGAAGCAAATTCAGAGTCTACAGGCCATGCAAAATGTGGCAGCCAGGTTGGTCAAGGGGCTCCCAAAGTGGTCTTCTATCATTTTGGTGCTTCGAGAGTTCCACTGGTTGCCAAGGTGCACTTCAAAGTTTTATTAACTGTACATCCCTGCACTGGTTATGCCCTGGTTACTTGAGTGCCAGCCACACCCCGGTGTCCCACTACCGACAGACTCATTCATAGGAGCAGGGTGCTCTGATGGTCCCCCGCTATAAGTTAGAATGTGCGGGGGCAAGGGCTTTTTTGGTTGCTGGCCCCCGGCTAACTATTTGCCAGTGGAAGTTAGACAGACTCCCGCTGTACACTATTTTAAACGTCTGTGTAAGGCACTTTTATTTACACAAGAGTTTGAGGGAGTGGTGGCTTGAATTTTAACGTGGATTGAAGGCTTTTAATGGTAACTGTTTTTATGAGTTATTGTAAAGTGCGACGATGCTGAAAATAGTGAGGTGGCGCTATAAAAATGTTTAAAGAAATAAATAAAAGACCATAGGGACACAAACAAGCAGCTCCAGAATTCCAAAAAGAAATCAGCTCTCCCCTAATGTTTGGGAGGATTGTGGGAAGCAGAATACTAGATTACCTACCAGATGCTGTTGTGTAAGATTATCAGGCCTCAAAGTGCCTTTAGCTCCTTGTAGTTTTCAAGCTATACAGCGTTGCTAGCAGCTCAGTGACCCCCCCCCCCCAATGCATAAACTCTCCTCACCCAGCAATTTGGGAAATGATCCTCTGTGCATATTAAAAATTGGTCAATTCTTTATTTGCTTATATGACTTTTGGGGACCACAGTAAGTTAAAGGAAAGGTGTCATGAAAGAGCTGGGGCTTGCCTAAGCCACTCCCCACCTCCCGCTCTATGCCAGGTGCCAACAAACAAAGTCAGCGGAGATTTTTAAAATCTCAGCACGCTACTCTCCTTCAGAGCCCTGAGCTCCCCTTGCACCTCTAAAGCAGCTCCTGTTGGCTTTCCTCCCACTTCCCTAGTACAAGCACAGACAGCTACTGTGCAAGTTTTCCTCCAGTCCTGTCTGGGCCTCACACACAAGCTGAGAGGACAAGCCTGACCTTATGTTCATACCCTGGGCAGGGTAAGTGGCAGGCAGACGCTGTCTTTATGTAGTGACAGCTCCTAGGCTTCCTGCCAGATCTCCGTGTATTCTGCAAGCAGCAGAACAGGCAGCCCCAGAGCAGGCATAGTCCCAAGGATGCTCAAACCTTCCTCCTTCCAGCCCTCCAGATTCTTTACTGTCTAGTCCCTGCCACATACAGTTCCTGCAGAGACCTGGCATGGATAAGGGTAGAGAGCAAAAAAACCCAAAAACAAAACCCAAATGCATTGAAAAAGAGATTTTTAAAAATTACAAGTATGCAGTCTAGAATACCATACCCCAAGTTAAGGTTGACCAACACACATCTACACAGTCATGTATTGGATATGGGTCTTCTATAGCAGAGATTGGTCTGGACTGCATTGCCAGGGAGTATTGCAGCAAACACAGAGCTGTAGGTGCCAGAAACAAGGCTATTTCCTCCTTCTACCATAAACACTTTACAAAGTCTCCTGAACTGAAATTTTTAAACATAGGCCCACAACATTTCATAAAATAAAAGTGTGGGATAGGGAATAAGCCCACCCTAGAGTGGAGGTACACAGGAAAGAGGCTTCAAGAGTCATCAACCCTTCATCACACCTTAATAATTTCTTTCCTGGGCATCTTTGTTGCAACATGTGGAGGCAAGGAAAAGCACAAGGGTGAGTGTGTGATTTTCTGACATGATCTTTAATAGGTGAACAGGGAATTTGTACATCTTCTTCAAAAGATGCGAAGTGTTGTAACACTATCCAGACATAACAAAAATATTGGCCCATCAACGCATTCAAATACTGCCAGAGAAATCTAGCTTTAGAGGTCAGTATATAGAGCATTGAGACAATTGCTTCCGCAATAGCCGCTCAAAATAGGTGGAAGTTCCTTAAGTTCTATTTCTGTGTAAGCAAGAAAGCAAAATCAGCTCATCCTCCAACAGCAAAATGCATTCTCATGTATTTTCTTTCACCTTTAGCTTCCTTTCCTACTGCCCTATTCAACAGAACTGCTACAGACATAGATGTAAAAGTGATGAAGGCAAGCAGATCTGCCTAGCTGCCAGTACATGGGCACCCCACTTCACTAACACAACAAGCAGCGAGAGGAAAATTGCTTAACACCCTTTCTAAGACTGATAATTGGGTCAAGAGTCTTAATTGTCCAATGCGTAGGCAAGCCCTGCAGAGGGGCATTGTTGGCCACTGCTGCATCTGCCAATGGTTGTGGGCCCTTGAGATATTTTAGTACTTGTAGTGATGGGGGTAAATTTGGAATTGGCAGAGATCAAATATAAATTGCCCCAGTTTGGAAAGCCACACTCCAGTTCAAGCCAGGTCCACGGCTTGTTTTAGGATTGCTGAAGAGTTGTCTAAACTGCAAACAACCCCTACCACCTGGGTTTGCACGACACGAGCCACAGCGAGCTGGGTGCCCACAGGTGCCATGAAAAAATGGTGTCCATCATAATGCAACAGCCCCCACAGGTAAAGAAAGCCACAGTAGGCTGCTTTGACATACAAACAGGCCCACTGCTAAAATGCCACAGCTTTTGTGTCATGCACGTTCTTTTAAACACAGGAAATCTGAAATACAGCATGGGATATTGGGTATCTGCAAACTGCTAGCAAATTACAGATCAGTTCCAAAAAGTGTAGACTTTTTTTCCAGTTTGTATTTTCCTCCTACATTTGTTTTGCTGCATGCCATCCTCTAAGAAGGGAAGAGAAGAGGTATTCCATCTTTTTACCTTCCCTTTCCATTCACCTCACACTTCCTAAGAAGATCCAGATAGGGAGTTAGCCTTCCATCTGCTTGTCACTTTCTGGATCAGGAGCTATAGGCTTAAATCAGATAAATGCTCAAGTGCCAATTGCAATGTTTTTATTTTACTAAAATGTTACATAGTTTTGAGGGGAGGAAGAAATAATTCCTGGACCAACTGGTTTAAGAATGAGCAGACACCCAAAAACACACATGTAACTTGGAAACTGACACAAGAGAGGAAGGACCTAATATAGATGCAGAGGTTCAGCAGAGTAATTAAAGACACAAGGCTTTCAAAGTTAAAGTGTTTCAGATTTAATCAGGTGAGTCTAGTTCAAAATTATATTACTAGATCAGGTTGAAAACAATACATAAAGCTGCCTATCTTGTATCCATCTCACATCGGCATTCCAAAACCAGTACAACTTCAGACAGGTCAGAAATTCTTGGGAGTTCATTTTAGAGAAGGGGAGTAATGACAGATTATGTCTATATCACAAAGCTTTGATGTTCATGCGGAGCACACTGCATCCCAACACAGATGTCTGTGTTTAAAGTAAGGGAGAAGCTAAGAAAGTGAAGTAACTCCTCAAAGGCCTATTAGAACATCAATAGGAAGGAGTTTGCCCCAGTTATTGCATCAACAATATATATATATATATATATATATATATATATCAATGATCAGCACTTTGGGAGGGACAAGCACGCCTTGCTAGTACACTGATTTCCTAGCCTGACTTAAGATGAAATAAATATAATCAATTGACCAGAATGAAAACAATAGACACACCTACAAAAAAGAAAGGGGTGTTAGGGTGGGGAAATGCTTTTGGAAAATTCTGGACAAGATCCTTAGACATCACAAAGTGTGAATTCATTTTAACATATTGTTTGCACACTAATTCTTCAGTTTACACTTATCCTTTAGCTATCTATTATCATGTTTCCTCACATTCTGGAACAGGAAAACCATTCCTAGTGACATACTGATGTACTCAAGCCCTGAAATGAATTCGTAAAAAATCTCAGGCTGTAAATCACAGTATAGCTACAGTTTAACAACGTTTCAATCTGGTGATAATATGCTTTCTCAATTTCATTTTCAATTCAAAGACATTTTAGGTCAAAAGCATAAGGGAAAGTCTCCTGTGTTTGGCAATTTGATTTTTATGGTCATGATTCAGTTTCAGTATTGATGCAGGAAAGCCCATTCCTAGATCTGAAGCATTCCAACAGGTTAGCCACACAAAAACAGACCAATAGAAGGATTTCAACATATATCATGTTGCACAGCTCAATGTTGTTGCACAAAAAGTCCAAGCAAACACAACGCTTCCTGACTAACGATGCAGGAAATGCCAGCTGGGAGAGCAGGAGTTTCCAGGGAGGGAGGGAGAGAGATATAGAGGTCTCTACTTATCAATAAGGACATACATGAGGGAAACCAAGGAATACTGACAGAGGGAGTATATTTCCCCAAATGGCTTGTGACTAACACCAAAGCGCCAAAAAATATGCCCACTTTGTCAGATGTGTGCTCAGCTGCACACAGTATTAAAAAATGATCCCACATACACTGGGCTTCTGAAGAGATCCACCTCTTACAGCAGTCTTCCCCAACATGGTGTCCTCCAGATATTTTTAACTACAACTCCCAGGCTTCCTGACTACTAGTTATGCTGGCTGGGACTGATGGGAATTGAAGTCCAAAACATCTGGAGGGCACCAAGTGGGAAAGTCTGTGCTGGAGAGACTCACGTGCTCAAACTCTACAGTAATACACAGAACAGGTCAATACTGGTTTTCAAGAATTGCATCTCCCCTACTGTTTTGGGCTGCCTCCAAAACACCCAGGATTCCAACTTAATAGAGGGTGATAGGAGCTAAGGAAAGATCTTAAGATTTTCTGTATCGGCAGGCTGAAAAGCAATTTGGTCAAATTTAGGACAAACCAAATAGCACAAAAAATTGCAATTTATACTGCTTAGCTAATCTAGAAGCAGTGACCTTACCTCCCCTCCAATAGTGTATTGTGTGACAAGGTATCTCACCCCTACAAATATGCTATATAGAATCCTTGTGCAGCAAGAAAGACAGCTAAACAGAGGGTAGGGACACCAAAACCTTTACCAGAGCAATCAGCCAGCGCAAGGGTACATTATCTTCCAAGATCAAATGATCTGGGCATGTTTATGGCCACAGAGTACATGGCCACATTTAAAGCTAAAGTAACAGCTTTGAACTTTTTCTGGAACACATCTGAATGGATAGTTCTGCCATGTCTGTACAGCAAGGATGCAGTGTCCCTTTCAAAATCATACCCTTTGACCTTTCCCCACATTGGACTCAACACACAACTGCCCTTCTGCTACTCTTACTGGCACATTTTTTGGGGGGGGGAAGCAGCACAAGGCTTCTAAACGGAAATACCAGTAATGCTGACCTTTGATATAATTTTATGAATACTCTAATTGGATTCAGACACCCCACAAATTGGAGCCACTGCCAGTGAGACGAAACTACGATCATTTCCCAAGGCGTCTTTGCTGCATACCTGGGCCCAACTAGTTGTCTTCCCAGGAGGAATAGGTTCCATGGAATCCCTGCAGTCCTTCTTATTGCCTAAATGAGGGGTACTTTCCAGGATTCTTGCTTGAGGAATGCACGCTGCTAAATGGCTCCAAACAGTTTCCTATTACATAGGCACATACTATTACAATTAAACACATGAGTAAATAAGTCTCTGAATACAAAATAGGGACAAAAAACTTAATCAAAGGTTCAAGAAGTTGGGACTAAAGAGAGCTAATCCATTTCACTCTCCCCTCTTCAGGTCACTTGGCTCTGTCCCAGAGGTGATGTTGAAAAAATGCGTGCTCATGACAAAAACAGGGTTATAAATATAAAAAGGAATTCAATGTCAAGCACCAGTAACATCGCCACCTTTGCGCAGGGATGGTGAGCTACGAAACATTCCCACAACCAGACATTTAATCCAGGAGAAAGTGTTGGGGTGGGATGGGGCAGGCGGGCGGGTTTCATCCGTAGCACTGCAGCTGTCTGGGTTGTTCCCTGGGGTGGTATTAAGATTTGCCTCTGGCAGAGAACAGTTTGTACTGCATAAAGCAACTCACTGCCAAAAGTGAAGCCATCAAATTGGTGTGAGCCAACTGGTTCAGGAAGTCAGAGAAATGCTTCCAAATTCTAGACTTGGAGTCTGCCAGTAAAGCCAAATCCATTCCATTATTTGACAACTACCTTCAAGGTGCTGCAGAATCAGGTCAGTTTATCTCATTTTTTAAAAACCTGGATGTGAAGACTGTCTATTTGGCCTCTGATGTGGTGGAATGCTAGGATCCACCTAGAGGTGATCACTGCAATCCTGCTGCCAACTGCTACTCCATAATGGCCCGGTACAGTGCAGGCTCGATGTAATCCTCACGGTAGCGTGAATTTATCACCCTTTGTCTTTTTCTCTCTTGTTTCACCTCCTTCTCCGTGAAGATCTCTGTGAAGCGCATGTCAGAGGCAACAGACTGAAAACAACAACAACATCCAAGTTAATTATCTATGAGAGTGGTACTCACATTCTGCATTAGAAATGACCCAATTCTTCCCTCTTTCTTCTCTACAAAATGCAATGGTGACAGAGTGGCTTTGAATTAATTTCATAGGACAGCTCCTGAAAAGTCAGTTCAGGATACTAACCCATTAAAAGAACATTAGGGCAAACTAGGAAACGGCTCAAAGACTCCTTTCATTGTATATCCAGATCTCAGCTACTGTGCACAGTAAAGGTTCATCTAAAAAAAGTTGTTAAAGAAATCTATACTTAATATCTACTGCATGGGAGGAAAAAGGTGAATTAGTATTAAAATACTTCAGTTTGTAAGAGGACAGAGAATAGATTTCTAAAGGACAAGTGTGCAGTTGATCCAGATTAGATAGTAAATCCTAGGTACAGGATTCACATGTGCACTCGGGGTCTTTCCACGATCAGGGCTACATGTATTCCATTACTGTGCAGAACACAGCTGCCTGAAAATCTCACCTTCCCTTAAAAATGGTTTATAGTCCTTACAATTGTGAGGATTCCCTGCACATTTTCCAAGCTGGGTGCCTTGATATCTCATAAACCGGGAGGGGAGGGCTGAATAGCACTTGAAGTGGACAGGGCATGAGTGCCATCCTTCCCTGGATGGCAACAAGGAAGGTCTTCTCAGTGGTGGCCACCAATTATGGAATGATCTCCCTGATAAGGCCTGCCTGGCATCAACACTGTTAGCTTTGCAGTGCCAGGTTAAGATTTTTCTCTCAGGCATTTGGAAGCATATTATGAGGTTAATCGGGTCTTGGATTGATCTTATCGTTGATTATTTGAAATTGTTTCATATATATGTTGTCTGTGTGTGTGCTGTCTGTTTTTATGTTTGTCTGTAAAAGGTTTTACACTTTGCACAATAGATTTTAATGGATTTTAATCGTTGTAAACCACCCAGGGAGCTTCATTATTGGGCGTACAGAAATGTAATAAATGAAATTATTCGCAGAACCACACTCAATTATATAAGAAAACACAAAAATATTTGCTTACGTTGCATAAGGATGTGGTCACAGAATCCAGATTTTCTTGGCATGCACCTTCCCCCCCCCCCCTTTTTTTCTTTTAAATATAAAAAGAAGCACAGAGTGGCCTGGAAGTTTTCTGCAAACAATATTTTATAATGTCATAAGTATTCTCAGCTGCATCCAGAATGTTTGCTATCTCCTTACAAATTAGTATTGCACCTTGCAAGGTGATAATCCCATTTGCTCAGCAGGCACATGCCTTCTTTAACAACTACAAGGTAACTGTGCCTAAAGCACCTGGAATGGGACAATCCCTGGCACAGAAGGAATGCCCAATTCTCCAGAATCAGATATCTATCATGCTGTTCTATGCAAAGAAATGCAGGTTGCTTACCTGTAACCGTAGTTCTTCGAGTGGTCATCTGTGCATTCACACATATGGGCTCTGCGCCTGTGTGGAGCCTGTCTCGGAAACTTCTATAGCTAAGGCAAACGTTTTTGGCGGGAACCCCTCCTCCACTGTCTACTGACTCCATGTTTCCGCCTTTCTCCTCAGTTCCAAGAGACCGACTTGCTGGCCCCATAACTAGGAGAGAAACCGCTCGGTATCGACAGTACATTTACATCGACACCAAAGCGGGGACGGTGGGTGGGTTGTGTGAATGCACAGATGACCACTCGAAGAACTACGGTTACAGGTAAGCAACCTGCATTTCTTCTTCGTGGTCTCTGTGCATCACACATATGGGCGATTAACAAGCTCAATTCACGGTGGAGGGTAGGTGTAGATCAATGTTCCCTCACAAAACAAAGAAACTGCTTGCCCCAAATTGCAGTTTCTCCTGGTACAAACAATCAAGTGGTAGCATGTAATGAAATTAAAGGACTTATACCAAATAGCTGCCTTACATAAATCCTGGATCGACAATCCCCTGCTAAAGATACGGACTTCGAAGCACTGCGCATCGACTTAGCTGTTACTGGATCAACTAGTTGCAAGCCCTTCAACTCATAGGGCAATTTAATAGCATGTACAATCCACTCCGCGAGTCATTGCAACTCTTGCGTCTTATGAAATTTGTCAGTTCTAGCCTTGTGTGGAAGCCCAGGTAGGGTGCATCAATACTGAGACAGCTAATTCACTCGATCTGCATAGTGTTGATATAGCCATCAGCAAACAACTTTCTAAGAAAATTAATGTGGTATCTGAAGGTGCCATTGGTTTAACTGGTTTCAATGTCAGAGATTGTGGCATGACACAGAAATTCCATGCCAGAATGAAACTCCTAATTAGAGGAGCCAGATTCATAATGCCCAGAGGAACCCCCTAACGGGGTTGGTGCAAAAACAGGTAAAGCAGTCAAATACCCGCATATCGACAACTATTTTAGCCCTATAGTGTATAGGGGGTAAGTGTAAGGACATTATTAAGGAGGCTGAATGGGGCTTGAGGCCCTGAAGATCCATGTATTTAGAAAAGAATCCCATTGTGCAGTATATGACTTCTTCGTTGCCAGGCTACAGGCTGGATGAAAAAATGGAATCGACCTCATGTCGAAAGTAGTTACGGTATTGGGATACCCCATGCCATGGGTTTGAGTATATGCAAGGGCGTAAACTACGGGGGGAGGGGGGGTGGCAATGCCCAACCAAGTAACATCAGTAAGACTAAAAATGAACTAAAAACAAAGTAAAATAACTAAAAACCTTAGCACTCTAAAGCTTTCTCTTCAGGAGAAAGACAGAAGTTCCCAACAAGACATCCTTTCAGCAAGGCGGTCGAAAAAGAACTCAGGAGAAAGGCGGGAACATGGAGTCAGTAGACAGTGGGGGAGGGGTTCCCGCCAAAAGCGTTTGCCTTGGCTATAGAAGTTTCCGAGACAGGCTCCACGCAGGCGCAGAGCCCATATGTGTGATGCACAGAGACCACGAAGAAGAATTACACAGACCATCTTCACCAGCTCCTTGACTTACCAGCCTTGACTTGACCCTCTTGGGAAGTTCTTCATTAAGTGTGTACACATCATCCCTCTTGGCCATCAATTGGGATCCATCTTCAAACTCCACCTAGATTCAGAAAAAAATAGACAGCTGCCAAGTGAACACAGATAGCAATGCCATGATACCTGAGCTCATGGACCGCTGTATGGAATGCTTTCACCAAACATGATCCTAGCAGACAAGCATAGAATCTGCATGCAGTCTATAGTGATCAGGGTGGGGATAATAGAAAACCAGCTAACAATAAAGAGGAAACTAAGAAGGTACAAATTTCAAATTGTCATCTCAACCAGTGCAGCTTTCACAGCAACTCAACTAGAGCTTCCTACCTAGCAAAGGCCAGGCCATAACATAGACTTCACCTGCCACTTGTATAACAGTCAAAGAACTGCTGGACTGAACAGGGGTAGAGGCCTTCCATGTTGATAGGTCATGAACAATATACAAAAAGATAGGATTACTCCCCTCTTACCTGGTACATCTGGATGACATGTGAGGCCACAAATGTAGCTCCATAGACCTGACCATCCGTCCATCTCACTTGAACAACTTCCCCTCCGGCTGGGGGACCCAGCTGGAGGCAATCTTGACTCTGTCCACATGGGAGAAAGTTTAGGAAAGGTAAACATTGTCTACTGGCAAATGAAACATTGCCTAGAGTAATCTACTCTGAAGACTGATACCATCTAAATGAATGCCTGGGATTGGGGAAGGAAAAAAAGGAAGTGTCAACTCTCAGATAAGGGACAGCAGGAATAAAACTTGTCAGACTATGTTACAGAGAATTCCTGCCTTGAAGTCGTTAGTCTTGTGCCTGAACAGCTCTAACGGGCCCCAATTCTGCCTAATTCATCACAGTACAGCCATACAACTGGTACCAATAAAACAGGTGAAAGTCTGGCAATAGCAACAAATAACACTGTAAACGTAATGTTTCAGACTTGTGGTGCCACCACAGCTGCTTCACCTGGAATGTTTGGCTTCCTTAAAGAAAGGTGCTAAAGGCACCAATAGGCCAACTAGAAGAGGTGTAGGAGAGAGATTTATAATACAGGAGTCTAGTTATGCAAGTGCTGTGTTTAAAGTCTATATCCTACAACCCAAAGTGATACATTGAGTCCTTTAGAAATTTGTTGTTGACACTTTAGCAATATGAGCATGTACGAAGGTGTCCCCTAGAACTGTACACCCTCTAGTGGAACAGATCCCTTACTACACAGCATACCACAATGTCTTCTGGGTATAGATTATCACTGAAGGAGCCATCATCGAAGTTGACCTCATAAAAGGTTTCCTTGGTCAAGTTGACCACTTCACATTGGTAGAAACGCCCATTCTTGTGCTTGCTAATCACTGCCTGCCCAACGGCAAGGTCCTGCAGAGCAGCCTTGGCTCGCTGTGGGAAGAGAGGAGTTATAATCAAGTCTTATATAAACACACACAAACATAGAGAGAACCCAAGCTTAGATAGTTTAGCCTCCCAGAATACCCCCCAAGTTTATGGAAGGTCGCTCAAGAAGCAAGGTTCTTCTGGTGCACTTTTTTGGATAGTAAGGGAAGACAACCTCTGAGCTCTCAATTAACATAAAGGCCTGAATCTAGTGAACGGGGAATATTCCCATAATCTTGTTTCAGAACTATATGGTTTAGCCAGAATTATTTGCCAAAATTCCATGTTTTGCTGGTACTGCATGCATTTTGATTACTGACCACTTTCACTACTGTCCAGGCCCCAGATGGCTGACTAAAATGTTCAGGAGTAATGGATTCCATGCAAAAAATGCTAGGTGAGTCTAAATGGAAACCAGCAGCCTCCATTACTTACCTCTGCCTGGGATGGGATCTTATGCCTGAAGCAAGTAATGAAGACCACAAAAGGCCAGTCATCTGGCTGCATCATGACACCAGCTGCCTGAGCACAGCTGACATGGAAGGATGTAGGACAGCGGCCATGAGAGCACTGCACACAACAGCCAGCAATTCTCTTCCGCCGCTTCTTGCAGAAGACACATTTCTGTGAACAAATTCAGCATTGCAATCAATGTGTTTCAACAGGTACCATGAAACCTAGGTAATCATAACTGCAAAAGGCACACTTCAGCCACATCAAAAAGAAACGTGGTTTAGATGTTACATTTTTGCAGCTGAGGTCATGCGATAAATGAACTTATATCACACAAGATTGGCTTGTATACAAACATATATAATGCTGAACCAACTCCCCCACCCCAAATTTACGATACTATGGATCTGCCCCCAAATCCCATTTGTGTTATTTATTTGCATGCTATGTGAGGGAGGAGGGGGGACTTGCAAGGGGGGAGGGGGGACTTGCGAGGGGGGAGGGGGGCCTTGCGGGGCCCTCCCCCTCCCCTCCCCTCCATCGCTGATGCCTGTCCTCGCCGCTCTGCTCCGCGCCGCTAACAGCGCTCGTCTCGGCCTGGCAAGGCGTCGTTCCCAGTAACGAGGTGAGTGTTGCCAGTGGCGCGGAGGAGCAGCAGCAGCAGCGGTGGCAGCAAGGATGGGCGATGGAAGGGAGGGGGAGGGTTAGGGCCCTGCAAGTCCCCCCTCCCCTCTTACCTTGATTGCTGCCGCCTTGGCCTAGCAAGGCATTGTTACTGGGTTCCTAGTAATGAGGCCTTGCCAGGCCGAGGGGAGCATTGCCAGCGGCATGGAGCAGCGGCGGCGGCAGCGAGGACGGGCGACAGCAATAGCAATGCTCCCCTTGGCCTGGCAAGGCTTAGTTACTGGGAACCAGGCCAAGGCGGCAGCGATCAAGGTAAGAGGGGAGGGGGAGAGGGGACTTGTGGGGTCTTAACCCTCCCCCTCCCCTCCATTGCCTATCCTTGCTGCTGCCACCACTGTTGCTCCACGCTGCTGGCAATGCTCCCCTCGTTACTGGGAATGACGCCTTGCCAGGCTGAGGTGAGTGCTGGCAGTGGCGCGGAGCAGCAGTGGCGAGGATGGGCGATGGAGGTGAGTGGGGAGGGGTGCTGAAATTAAGGTGCATCTTAGAATCGACGCAAAGCTTTTTCCCTGTTGGTGGCCCTGAAATTAAGGTGCATCTTAGAATCGATGGCATCTTAGATCCGAGGAAATGCGGCCTGTGGAAATGGCAAAATATTCTTTTACATTCCTCACAGATTAAGTTTTGAATCAGAGAGTTGGCTGAAGGCACATGGCACAGTAACTTTATTGAAGCCAAGCAAGTATAAGCCTGGTATTTGATAACACCCATGTAAACAACTCTAGGTTTCATGGAAGAGCAAGGCAGAAATATAGCAAATAAATACATTTCCAGCAAACAAGGTGATCCATAGGGAGTACTGTAATTCCTCTAAGTGGTGTTTTTTTCAGCATGCTGATACTTTGCAAGAGTGTTGTCAGATTAGTTTTGGAATGCTGCTGAGAACACTTAATTATGGGAGTTATATAAATAATAATAATAATAATAATAATAATAATTAACAGATGGATTGCCAGTCACAAACCCACTCAGTTGCCTTTGGGAGGCTATTATTTCCCAGTTCTAATCTCCTATTTGCAATATGGGGATAATATTGGCCTAACTTATAAGGCTATTGTACAGATCACTGAAACAATGTATGTTAAATGCTTAGTACATCTAAAAGGTACAGAATGCAGTTATACTTTACTACTGTAAGGTGCTTCTGCCTGTCTAATCCCAGTCTAGATTCATTATTTAATTGTATAATGTACTGTCTGATCCTCCAAATCTAGCATCATGTGCCATCTGATCTGAACAGCCTTATTTACTTGCTTTATCAGAGTCCTGATGCTAGAATCCTATAAAGCATATGTTGCGACCACTAATCAATTCAGAGGAACTGGATGATTTGCTTCCTTACCAGCCGAAAGCGTTGCAGCGGAATTTTGCTGACATCCACTGGGCTGCGCTCTGCAATGTTCACAAATTTGGCCTCCAAAACTGCCACAGCACACATAACATGGACCCACCTGAAAACAGAGACACATCCTCCTTCAGTGCAAAGAGCAGGAAACCATATGGGCTATATAACACCACCCCCACTCTGCCAACTAGCCCTACACCAAACAGGAACACATAATTCCATGCAATAGGTTTGGGAGCTAAGTAAACGGGTGATGCATTTTAGGAAAGAGACTTTCCATACTTGGTAAGCCCTGGAGACTCACTTGTTGTCATTTGCTTTTTGAAGTGCGCCTCCTCGAAGTGAGCACAAACAGCAATCCTGACAAAGAAGGGGGAAAGGTCACATTATCAACAGTATCAATCAACATGATTGTTGATTTTTATGTTTTTTATGTTTTTATGATGGTTTTATTGCTTATGTTGTTCTTATTGTTCTGATATATTGTATACTACTTTGGCGGTTTATTACAAAAAGGCTGTATAAATGTACTTAATAAAATAAATAATTCTTTTGATGGAACCTTCTTATATTCCCCAGACACACAAGAGTAGACTGCATATGAGGATGCTGGGAGTTGTGGTCCAAAACATCTGGAGGGGACCAGGTTGGGGAAAACTGAGCTAGTGTTTAAACTGTTTTTGTCCATGAGGAAACTTTTAATCTAGCATACTAAAAAGGAAGAGGAGCTAAGCCAGTCGTACAGGAAGCCTGCAGGGATGGAACACATAAGGGATAGCTCATACTGGGTAAAATGCATTCAAGGAATTCCAATTATGGAATGAAGAGGATGCCTCCCCCAGCCAATGGAAGGTGGTGATGTAAGATTTCTGATTTATTTTGGTAGATGCTAATAAGCTTACAGAAGGCTTTTCAATAGGTGCTTCAGGCAGTAGCTCTTGCAGACCACTTCACTGTATCAACTCCAATGCCTATAAGTCAGACAAGGTAAGGTATACCAGGAAAACACCTTTCTCTAGCAGCACAGCATTCTCTAAACCAGTAGACCAGACAGCAATTCTCAACTAGTACCATTAAATATGATTGCTTTGATAAAGATTCTCAACGTCTGACTTAAGGAATCAACTCAGGGGAATTTCAGAAGAGCTACTCCAAAAGGTACTACTATTGAAATTACTTTCAGTATGAAGTTTTGCATCCAAGAGCTAGCTTTTGGAATACATATGAATACATTTCATGGGTGAAAACAAGTCAATCATGCAATTTGCCTAGAGATAATTCCATGAACCAATTTCATGACAGGAGTTAATTCACAGGATTCAGTGGACTTTTCTTTAAAATTCAATGAAGAAATTACATGTACATCTATCCATTCCAAAAGTTATCTCAAGTCTGTTCTGTTGACTGCAATAAATTCAACATCAAAAGCTATCCCATAGCTGCAAACATTACTCCAAACTGGCTCCAACTGTACTGACTTGAAGCTCATGCATGTACACAACAGACCATTAGCGAATGCTGTGGCACACCAGGAAGTCTTACCTCTTCTAAAGCATTAGCTTTGCATCTAGAGCACTTCCAGTCTTCCGTTGCCTTTTCAGGGGCTACACCATAACAACCTAACACAGAAATGAAAAAACAACTTAAGCAGGCTAAGCAGTTCTCTCTCTCTAATAAGAACTGGCAACCTTTCAGAGTCCATTCGTCTTGCTTCAGATATTAATTAATAATGAATCAGATCTAATTATGGCAGCTCTGTCCCCCACCCCTGGGCTGGCATTCAGACCAGAGGGAGAGTGAAACAGACAGTGCTGCAGAATTTAAGCAAAGACAGCATCACACTTATCCATTCAAACTACACCATTACTTGTCGTCCAACAGCACTGATCTACTCATACTCTCTCACATCCCTCATTTAAAACTGGACTGTCAAGTCTACATTTCTTCATAATTTACTTGACACATAAGAAGCATCATGTTGGGTCAGATCTGACTCCGGTCATTATCAGATTAATGGGCTCCATTATTTAAAGGAGTAAATGTCCAGGTTTAGATGTCATGGCACTAACAGCACTACTACTATTACTACAGCAGCACTACTAGCAGTACTAAAGCAGCACTATGCCATGTTTCCCAGTCTTTAGTGCAAGGGTGGGGGAACCTCTTTCAGTCCAAGGGCTGATTTCCATTTCAGAGAAGCTCGCAGGCTTCATTCCAGTGGTGACTGAAGCCAAAGGCAAGGGTAGTGGAGACAAAAACACAAAATATGCCAGCAATTTGTTGTTTAAAGCTCTTAGTGCCAGTAACTAAGCCTCAGGAGGGACATTTCCACCTTTTAGAATGGAGAAAGAACTGCACAAAAACTGGGAAATCACCAAAAGATTGATAGTTTGGGGAAAGAAGATGGGGGCAGGGGAAGGGAGTGTGGTTATTTGGGGAACTGCAGGCGGCCAGATTGAAACCCCAGGAGAGCTAGATTTGGCTCCCAGCCCTGAGGTTGCCCACCGCTGCTATAGCAGTTTAAGGTATTCGGGATATCGCAAGCGTAATGTAGGAAACTTACGATAGCCATTCTAATAGCATTAATAGTCCTATTGTTCATTAGTTGTCTTATTTTCTTCTGAATTCTTATACTACTGACCATCAAATTTTCCACTGGTAACATTTCACAGTTAAACTGTATGTGGTGTTTACATATTTTTGTATGTATTTTACATCTGCTGCATCTTCATTTATTTGATATGCTCTATTCTGTACATAGGTTAGAGATTTCCTGATAAGCCTCCAGTTAATTCACATTATACTAGTCATTCCATTCCCTTGATTATTTTGATCTCTGTGCAAGTAATGGTAGTTCCCAGAACTCAGCTCCCCAATCTCTCTGTGCTCTCCCTGATTACAAAAACAAGCAGGTATGACTGCAACATATCCACTCTCCCTTTTTAAACTATGGGAAAATGGAGACGCAGTACGTAATATCAGAGTACACATTCAATGACTAGCTAGGCCCAGGATACATTGTACTCACTGGTATGTACGCGGACCTGACAGCGCTTGCAAGTGACCAGAAGACTGGTGCCATCTTCCTCTAAATAAGGGGTGGAGAGGCTGACATCTGTACTGCAACCAGTGGTAGTAAAGCACATCTCAGGAATTAGGGGCTTAGTTCTCATCTTTCCATCAGCAGCATTTTGAACTACCTGTGAGCTCTGCCCTCCACAATCTGCCTGCCAGGGAGGAAATATGTATTTTACTGGAGACGAACGTAGGACGGCAGTGTGGCTATTAAAAAGACATACACTCTTTTTGGTGTTTTGATAATCCAAACAAAACACAGCAATAGAAGTTGTTTTACAATGTTATGTCTTAATCATATGCTATAGCATAGCCAATGACAAGATTAGTGAAAAGACAGAATTGAGTTTGGTAGAACACACTACTAGAAAAGACTAAATATTACTGCCCGAAAAATAATCAGCATCATTTTAATAACTTATGTCAAAATAGGGTACAGGCTAGATTAGGTGTCAATTTCATCTATTACCACTTAACCTATTCAGTTGATAATTTTGCTTCACACTCTTGGGCACATCATCCTGGTCATGAAGTTTTTATTATAAGTGGCAAATTTGGCTCAAAGAAGTTAAAAGGAACATAGTGGTGAGCAGGGCCTGGCTCTAGCAGTTGTAGGATACAGTCTACAATTCGAGAGCCACACCCCACAACTGCGAAGTTTTCACAAGTGATGCATTTTGTGGAAATAAGCACTTGCAAGACAGTGAAAAAGAAGGGATTTATGAGCTTCTCCTTGCTTCAGCAAAAAGGAACCACAGTAGCTACACCACCGATACAAAGTTATGTTCAAGAGAACTAAGATGAACAAATGAAGCAAAGCAGTCCAAATCTTTAAGATATATGCAAAATTAATATCATTTATATTTCGAATAGCTCTTTTTGAAGGCTATTTTACTGGGATCTGTAAAGTATGAATACATTAAAATTGTATTAAAAAGGATCAAAACTATGTGACTTTCAATCAACTGTGGCATAGGATAGATTCCTTCTATTGTTTTAAACTAACAAGGTGACTTAAAATCCCCCAATATACTAAACATACTCCATGTTGCTTGCCTGCCTGCAGTCAGAAAAAAAGATGTCTTGCAAAAGGCATGTGACAGATGTGCCTGAAAAAGAACTATATGCACGTAGATTTCAGTTTGTGAGTTGTGTGTACGCCTTGTGAAAAGGCAACTGAATGTATTCATTGGCAAAATAAAATTTGCAGAATTTGGAGGTCTAAGACATTTTAAAACAAAAATCTGTGAAATGCAGCTGGAAGACAGTTTATAAACACAGCAACACAGAGCCCATGATTTTATAGCACTAGTGTAATTTACAATGCAGATACACTGGCAGTGAGACAATTTAGTTACTGACGGTGGCCAACTGTAAAACTGTAGTAACACTAGCACTGCAATCCTTATGGACCACACTCCCTCAGTGTTCCCGTAATACAAAGGCCTGTAAAGAGGATTTAACCTTCTCACCTGGTAGGTTTGGAAGAGCATGCAGACTGCGCAGTAGGGGGCCTGCTGAGCCATGGTGGTGTTATACTCCTTTTCTGCCTCAAAGTTTGGAGGGCGATTTTGCCACAGCTGGCTGAGGGGCTTTGCCCACGCTTCTGTCTCCTCTGTTTCTTCTTCTGATGCCAGCTGCTCTGACATCTCTGCAGCAAGAAACACAAAGGTCAGTCGAAACATACAAAGCTTTGGCTTTTCTTTCCAGCCAGACAAGAAAATAATAGCTCTAGACTACTGGGAAGATCATTTGCAATTTGACACACTTCTCAACTACCATCAGCTGAGAGTACTCTCTGTCCCAATGAGTGCTCAACCACAACCACCTCCTGGGAATTTGCTTTATTAGCAACAATTACAAATATGGCTCTTATACGTGTTGTGCAAAAATGGAAGGCTTAACATAGTGGCTCTAAGCTTATGCAATAGTTGGGACCAGTAATTTGGAAATGATATAGAACCCACATGTTTAAAAACAGATACAAAATAAGTGCTCTCTCTTCTTTGCCTTCGGGACCAAAGCACTGAACCAGGCCCTAGCCTAGTGGCTGACAATTCAATCCCAAAGTAACTCAAATTCAGCTAGCCAAGAGTTGCATCTTCCCAGGTATTAGGAATCAAAATATTACCGAAAAGAGTGAAGCAAAGTAACATGGGAACAATGTTTATAAGATGCTTTTTAGCAACATAAAAGGGGGGAAAGCGACTACACTAAGGAGACACTGAATAATTTAATTACTCTACAGGACAGTTAGCATTGCTAGCATCACTACCAAGGCACAATAGATCTCTATAGTAGTACAGAACGATCACAAAACTTACCATCATCACTGAGACCATCTTTAACCAGCAGTGGATGATGACGAGGGAGTTTGCTCAAGGGCTGACGACGCCCTTTTGACTTCTTACGATCTTTAACTGATCTTATGTACTCCTTTGCCATCTAGCCAAGACAGACATAGGTCAGTAGCCATAACATTATAAGGAACAAGTCCATACAGCATAACAAAAATGATTTCTTGAAACTGAAACTAGGAGGAAGAGAGCAAAGAGTTGAAATCTACAATTTGTTTCTGGGCAGATGTCTTTGCTGAACCAAGCGACTAGATAGAATCTGAAAGTGAAAACAGCCTGTCCATTTTATTGTTTAAGCTCCACGACATGCAAGACTGGCATTTTGAAAAAATACTCATATTTTAGAAAGCAGAGATGTAAATATGCAGCTGCTGCATCTAGTATTGAGTTACTTGGAACCCAAGGCTGAAAAAAGCAGTCCTAACAGGTATCCCCTATATCTAATTAATGTTCGTACCAGAAAAATCACTCTGAGGATCAGGCTGACAGTACATTACATTATAGAAGATATATCTGACGACCAAGGTAATTGTCTATTATGTAGCCCATCCTACACAGACATTAATGATCATTAAATTCTGCCTGCAGCATCTGTTATAGTAAGACAGTTATTTCATGCAGCCCCCACCCCCACCCCCAATGCTTATCTTTCCATTACTTTTGCAAGCTCGTGTTCATTCACACTGGCTGTAGCACTGGCTTTCTTCCCAGAGGGTCGCTCATTGTCCATGTCACTGACTTCTTCTTTAGCGTAACTGTGTACTGTGAGCACCTCAGCTTGCTCAAGCGCCTGTCTGGGGAGGTCAGGGGATTCAGAATCTGAAGAACCTGAACACAGTGGAGAGCCAGACTGAAGGCTGGAGCCTGAGCTCTGTTTCATGGCAGATGGGGTCAAGGCTGAAGCCACAGAATGCGAAATTGAAAGATCCAGAACAGCTGCTTCTGGCTCCTCCTCCTCCTCATCTAATTTGACATTTTTCAGTTCTTCAAATTTTACTTCTGAGGAATCTGAATATTCTGGATCAAAAACAATGTTGAAAGTACTCATTAGCAGTTGTCACTGAAATAAAATGGCCTGTTTGTTAAAGCCTAACAAGTAGACAGATTCCAACTAGGGCTTCCACAGATGAACCATCTTGTGGTTCAGTCTATTTATTTAAGCACTGCTCCAGTAACCCATATTACTTTTCATGACTTCAATCCCCAATAAAACATTTTATTTCATTTTAGTTCAGCCTCCCCACTAATTTCACAGTATGCATGCAAATGTTTACGTATTTACCCAGTTTTTAGAGTTTTTGTTGCCAGTTTTGATTTCTCTGCTTGCAGGGCGTTTGGCTCCCCACTCCACCATACTTTTTAAGTGTTCTATCTCCTCTAATTGCATGTCCCAAAACATGTTCCCAAACTATTGCAAGTGTTTTCAAACACGATGTTTTTATTGGTATTCAGCTTTTAAATTTTTTTAATATGGTGTTTAATTCCTTTTATCTATTGTTCACAGCTCTGGAATTTGTTTCGATCCAGAATGGTATATAAATGTAATAAGTAAGTAAGTTAGTAAATAAAAAAACGTAGCTACATTCTAATTTATTTATTTATTGCATTTCTATACTGCCCAATAGCTGAAGCTACTTATCATTGCCACAGTTAGTTGCTCTTTTAATCCCATATCAATTCCTTCATAACTTTGGGGAGAATACCTCCTGATCCTGGGGGCTAACTATATTCATTTAAATTACTCTGAATAACTAAGCCGAACGTTTCTGCAAAGAATCCATCTAGCTTCTCTGCATTTTCCCCAGGTTCCTTAAGCATCTTTTGTACTCAGAAGGCACTATGCCAGTTTACTTGTTGGATTTCTGCTCCTAATGCTGAAATACTCTTATCCCTTTTCACTTTAATGTGAGTCATGACACCTAAGAGTAACAGTATGAATAAAGTTCAAGTGTCATGGCCTGTATGAAAGTCATGCAATGGAGCAAGACCCTGAAGTAGTTACCTGGGGGTGCAAGCCCTTGGTCACCTTGTGGTACAGGTTCTCTAGCTGGTCCAACTGGAGACTCTGCCACTTCCATCTCAAACTGCACTGGACCCAGCTCCTCTTTGGGAAAGGCCTCACTTTGGCTCACCTCGTGAGGAACCTCCAAGCAGACCCGGTGCCGTTTGGTTCCAATGCGATGCTTGAGCACACTGTAAGAAAATAAGTCTTATAAGTTATATCAGGTTGGTATCTCTAATGACTAGTTAGTTTATGACCTTCCTGTAGTATTTCAGAAGCCAAAGGTGCAACTCCAGAAGGGACACATAACACCACCACGGAGAGAACTTAACATCCCTGAGAAAAAACAACTGACAGACACTCACTTGCCCCACTCTCTGCCACAGGATGACCCAGGGGATGGGCTTTTATTGCTTGGTATTAGTTTTGCAGCATTTTTTCCTCAGCTGTAAATCTCTATTTTAAGTAGAAGAGTCAAATGAGGCAAAGTTGCCTATTATATATTGACGGAGTAGCCACCATCAATAGGGTATAGCTGTAAATTACAGAAGGCTGTAATTTACAGCTTAATCTAGTAAAATGTATTAAGTCAACTCACATTTTCCTTTGAAGTGCTCTCTCACCATCCTACGATACTAATATTTTGGGAGAACAGACTGGCTAAATAGCACAAATTAGTCTTCTCCCTTCATGGTTATATTTCTTGTGTTCATTGATACATTCAGCAGCCTACTGGGAACTGGAAAAATTCAAATAATATTTGTTGATGTTACTGTCCCAAGTAGGTTGACCTTCACTCTGGATTAAATCATTCTGTCCCTAGGAGTGGGAGGGTCTTCATTTTTTTTAAAAAAATGGTAATACCTTTATGAGGATCAAAATGTCAAAGTCATGAACCTGTGTTGTGAGTTTTCAAAGCTCTTCTTCAGACCGGGTGATAAACCAAAATATTATGCCCCCAAGTCTTGCAGTTTGTAACAGTCCTAAGATGGAATGCAGGCAGAACTGCCTAGGTGCAACTGTTTTAAAAGTTTCTGTCCTAACCAAGTCACCATTTCTGTGAATAAAAACATTCATGCATACCTCCTCTTCTCCATATCTCCATCTGAGTTGCATTCTTCCTCTGGTTCAGTTTCCTCAGGACATTGATTCTCGTTCTTAACTTTCTGGAGGAGCTCTCCCTTGAAGAACTCAGCTGCCTCTGGTGTTGGAAGGGTATGGTCAATGACTGTCGCATCTTTCCCTGCTTTCCAGAGTTTGTAGCGATCCGGCTGGTACTTCCTCACAAAGACATCCATGGAGATTTTGACCATGTCCTTTCGACATGAGCACTGCATGGAACAAAAAAACATCTGAAGCCACTTACATTTAAATTCAACTTTAGTTTGCTGCCATGCCTTCTATTCCAACAAACCTCCAAGGATTTCAGATCATACCATCCCGTCAGAACTAATAGCACATACAAAGATTAGAGACTGAAAAGTAATCCTTTGCAAAAAGGAAGAGGGTAACAAAGCTACATATTTGGGGAGCACTGGATTGTAACGCTCAAGCTTAATCCCTGCCTGATGTTCTACAGATCACAATGCAAGACCTGTTGTGTAAGATGCATGCCATATTTCATTTTTTAAAAAGATTAGTGGTTAAATAAACAGCAACTCAGTGAATGACCTGTGATCATCTGAAGCTGCTGCAATACTGAAATTAAGTGCGGTTCAAATAAAGGCATAGAGTTAATCAGACACTGGAAACTGAAGAAACAGCAGGATATACTGAACATATTTCAGTTTCTGGGAAGTGTACTGGGAGCCTCAACAAGCCCCATAATTATAGGCAGTATCTTACTGTATCAACCTGCAAATGCGAATTATGTTATGCAAGTGTTAAGGGAACTCTAGTGCATTGCCAGTAAACACAACTGACAGTGTGCTAGAGGCCCCTTATACTTGCACAACATAACTTGTGTTCATGGGTTGACACTGTAAGATACCATTCCATATTTTTATTTCACAAGCCTTCCACTTTACATATAGATGTGTGTGTGTATGTGGAAGACTATTCTTTAAAGTTACCTTTTCCCCCTAGCTAGAACTTTGCACCTGCTAAATACTGACATTTCTACACAAGTTGGTGGGCAACAGACCTGCATAGCAACTCATAGGGCTTGATGAAGTCCCCCTCATTCCCGAGGAAAGATTTGAATCCAGGGACTTTATTTGCATTAAACTTCACTGCACATATTTATGGGCTGCCTCCATCTTATGAGATTAAAATGGCTGATTCAACTTTATAGCCCATAATGATCAATAAAAATATTATAAAAATATTGCTTTCTAGATTTCAGGTCACCCCAGATCATCATGTTGCTAGAAACAGAACTCAAACATGTTTTCTAAACAAATAGGAAGTAAGCAATTTGACACATACTAGAACAGATTGCTTTCCATACTCAATCCACCGTAGTGTGGCAAAATTAGTAGATTCAGCACAGTTGAAGCCATGATTAAAACCAGCATGGTATCCATAAGGAAAGGTTATCATGAATTCACCTGCTTCTTGGGTCACCTGAAAGAAAAGAAACCTATTAGGATTTCCATAGTTCATACTATTTCTAAAATTCATAATATTCATTGCTATGGGGCTGGAAATAGCATGACTCTTTTACCCAGCTCGCTAGAAGAATTATTTGATAACCTATCCCAACAAGCCAAAAAATGCAACCTGAGAATGAATGGATCTTGACCTAAACGATCAAACTAGAAACATACAAACAGCTTACTGAAGATTGGCCACATGTGAAAAACTGTCACAGGTTGAATAATTTTACTTGCACTGTTCACAAAGTTCACATTAAAAAAGAGAAGTACACTCAACTATTATGACATGCAAATTATGCTAAGGAGGTGCAAATCAAAACAAGTTTACTACACACATAACTCCCTTGCAGGGCACTAAACTAAGCACCTCAGAATTCACTGCAAATAGAACTATCTTCCCTGGTAAGTTTAAGGCAGGCTGCACTTTTCTGGAAAAAAGAAAGCCAACAATAGATCAAAGTGTCATAGGAGACAAGCTGGGCCCTGTAAGAAGTTGCAGTGTGGAATGCTTCTGCTAGGGTTCCAGCCGCTACATTTATTCCTACCCCCACCAGTTTTCTGTCCAGCAGAAGGCACAGAATGAGCATTGTCAGTCCACATTGGGCTGTTTTGAGAGGGGTAGGGTGAATGCCCAGATGCCCAACCCCATCTAAATACCGGTAGAAATCTTGGCTATCTCCATTTAATTTCTACCAGTAGTTCTTATTTCCAGCCTTAGAGGCATTTAAAAAAAAGCTGTGTGAAGGAAATGACGTGTGCAGACAGTGAGATAGACCTCTACTCTTATGTGTCTCCTCCACCATCCTCCACTCCCAGCCACTCTTATCTCATTACCCCTCTCACCTGTCAGCAATCTGTGGGCACTGAGCACACTTGGTCTTCACTGGGTTAGTTTTGGGATCTTCTCTCTTTAGGTTCCCACCCCCAAAGATGTTTTTGGCATCTGCAGATGTAGAGCTTCCCCACGTTTATAGCTACTTTCCTCTTGTGTGTTGCTGTGGCAGTTTTGCCTACATAAGCAGAAGTACTTAAGAAGTGGACTGCAATTAAAATATAGCTTACTGAATCTTCTGGTCTGTTTGTCTGAAATCCTACTCTTACAATGATTACTGTAGTTTCATAGATTTACTCTAAAGTTGTAGGCATGCTAGTGCTGCTTCCTCACCTTATCAAATGGAATTCCATATTTCTTCAATATTGATGGAGAGATCAGGGTCATCTTGTGACGGAGGAAAGCTTCACAGTTCTGGGCACTTCCAGGAAAGAAGCCTGTTTAAGAAAAGAGATGTTCAAGGTGTTGCTGTTGTTGTCTAAATATACTACACAGCTGAATGAAAATGGCTGGCCATATATATCTTTGGCTAGAGGAATGAATATTTTGTACAGGATGCTTCTTATTCAAGCGGCTGTCAGGAAAAAAGACAGGACTACAAGAGATTGAGAAAGCATAGTCATGACCCAAATGCAAATTTCAAAATAATAAGAGGATAATAGGACTACATCCATTGTTTCCAACAGGACACAGAGAGGTCCACTTCCTTTCCTTATCAAAACTTTTGACACAATGCACATCAGTGGCACAATGTACATCAGCAGCACATAAGACTCTTCATTAGAAAATGTTACAAGATTTTTCACACAACAGCGTAGACACATTTACAAACTAGTACCATTGCTTAGTAAATTTTAGGCATTTTAAAATAATAAGGTTTGAAGTAACAGAAAATGTTAATCATGGAATTGGTGGTAGGGGGATTACCCCCAATGCAACCCCCCCCCCCAAAAAAAACAAAGATTTCAAGAACTGCAATTTACAGTGAGTTTCTACTTCTAGAAACCTAAGAAAAGCAGTATCTTGTTAGTGGGTTACAGAGAAAGTGAAGTTATTCAACTGTATTACCTAATAAAAGTTAAGTGAAGGACATTTTGCTAACACAAATTGGGATTAAAATGAAGCATGATTTCTAAAAAAATATTTCCCCCAAACATCAGTTTTTAAATTTTAAATTGAACTGTTTAATTATTTTATCTCATTTAAAATATAACAATTACAATTGTCTCATTATAAACATGCTAAACCTACACTTACATTATTATAAAAATGAATTAATGGCTCTGTCACACTAACACACATTGGAAGGAATTGAATCAAATATGGACATACATTTTAGTTTTCATCTACGAAAATGACTCTGTCCAGCTTAATTATCAGCGTTAGCCTAGTTTCTGTTTCTTAGACTAAAGTCACATATGCAGAGACAATGGCTCAGTTCACATATCACACTAATTCATGGCGGGTGGCAACCTAACGCTGGGTAGGTAGTTATGCCAACAACCTACTGTGCTTCTGTCAGACGATCAGGCAAACAAGCTACACAGAATAATTTATTGCAATCCCCACCCCTGCCTTTGCCTGTAGTCCTCTTGCTCAGCCAGGCAGATATCCCAGCTTCCGTTGGAGCAGGAATAGAGATCGCTTGAGAAGACCAGAGTAGTAGCAGCATTTTTGGTTGCTCTTGCTGAGCAGCTCTGTAAGTGATCTCCATAACCCACGCTGCTGCAACAGAGAACACGCTAACCCACCATAACTTTACTGTAGACTGTAGTTTCTCAGGATGGCATATTTGGGGGAAATAACCCACCGGGGGTGGGGGGGGAAATCCCACAGATAACACACTAAACCATTATGGATTGTTCCAGAAAATAAATCATCATGGGTTAATGTATTGAATGAACCCAGTCAAAGGCTAGATAGAATTGTTGTTCTGAGCTTATATGGTGGTGGAGCTGGGCCAATCAAGGCAGAGGAGTCCGTTAAGATAGAAAAACTATATATAATGGTGGATTAAAAAAAATAAGATTTTTCGAAGTTTAAATTAGATTTTGTTTGCTTTTCAAAATAAATTAAATATTAGGTTTCTCAACAATAATAATGAAATTAATATTAATTTAGCCATACAGTTAGAGAGCAATCCTTTGATCCCAGGGCGAGCATCTCAGGGATCATACGATGGCTTGGGAAAACCCCTTCCAAGGTCGAAGACCCAACTCCCGCCACCTCGCAGCCAGCGTAGGGAGAGCCATACCAGCTGTTTCTCCAAGGTTGGGAAATTGACCTTGGAAAGGAGGAAAAAGGGGGTGTTCAAATGGGCAGGGGGAAAAGAGACTGGAGAGGACATGATAGAATTCATTCTGAAACTCCTCCAGTCTTCTTCCCTCCCCCTCCAAAGTACCCTGAAAAAAAGCTCATCTAGTAAAAAATACAGGAGGATCCCCCCGCTGCTCCTCTCACCTTGCCAACTTCAGCCCAGCAGGGAACAGGAATGTTGGAAGCTTCCAAATTCAAGGGCTTCTGAGCAGCGAGGGCATAGTCCATAAGATAGCGCCCTTAATCTCTAAACTGAATCACCTCTACCAGATACATAACGTTAAAGGGTTTTTTTCTATTCAAACGAAACACCAATCTGATAATTTCTCAAATAATATTTACACTTTACTCAAATACAAGCATTTCACTTCCACCTGATAATGAACTGTTTTAGTTTGTCTAGTAACTATAAAACTTTGCTTTGAAATAAGTCAAAGTCATTTCATTCTCGTTTCCACTTAATTTTTGTGAGGGCAAGCATGGGCCAAGAGAGAGTAACACCAGAAAGGAGCAACACTGCAAAGAAAAAGACAGCAAAATTGTCCAGTGTGAACCTTCCTCTATCACCATACTTCTGCTGCAATCCTATAACCATTGCCTGGGGGTAAGATCTATTGAACTCAGTGGAACTTAAAGCATATACTGTGAAACAAAGAGATGCAAAGCCTGCTTGTAAAAATGAAACAGTGTAAATAACACTCTATTCAGTTATAAATTAACATGGATTAATAACTAGACTTGCACCATTGTTCAGGAAATAGGGAAAACGTTTCAAGAATATAGGGGAAATGTTTCAATGGGAAACCATTTTCTTGCTGATTTAAAGCAATCCACTTTGAAATGCAGTCAAACAGCATTATTTTTAAAGTGAGTTCTCCCGCAAGTATGAATGCATAAATAAAACTAAGTATCTCATTTCTGGATTTTAACAAAGCTTATACTGTACCACCACAAAGAGCTTTAATGTGAAGGGGAAGACTATCTACAGCATCTCTAAAAGTTTTCAGAACAGATCTTTCTTAGTCTTGTCATTTAAGATCATATAAGTGGAGGTGCTGGGATTTGAGTCTGGAGCTTTATTATGCCAAGCATGTGCTCTACCACTGAGCTACATGGTCCCCCTGGTCTCTGGTCCAAATAATTTTCCATTTTTTTGGAATAATTCAAGCATTACCTTGAATATTGGAGAGCCAAATTTAGCTTCCTGCAGTGCAACCACCCCTGCTGTAATATGTTCGCATACATGTTATTGCAATCACCTGCAAAATAATGCTGATGAATAGTTCTGAGGGGTTTTAACCTTTCTTTTAAGGCATAGTAAAAGGACAAGTGCTTGTCCATATCTGTGCCTATATAGGAGACAGTGCAAGGCTAATAGCTTATCAGCAATACAAAACCATTTTTCAAAGATTGTTGCTCTTAAGCATTAATGAACCTGATTAATGAATTAGTAGGGGGCTTGTGATCTGGTCTCGTAAATTTCACCACTCCACTGACTTTTCAGTTGAGCTGTATAAGAACTGGAACAAGTTGCTACATCAGAAGAGTATTTTTCCCACCTGCAAAACGTTACCTCTTCCTGTCAATATGTTCATAATGCTGGATTAGGCCTAGTACTATGGTAGTGTTAAGATGAAAGTAGATCCTATGGCTCTTCAGAAACAATTAACTGTATGCATCTACTGAGACAGGGAGGGACGGTTACCTTTAGCAAGACGTTCCAGACGCTTCCCATGCTCTGGAGGAATGGAATACCTATAGTCACAAAAACATTAAGGAAACAATCATAGAGGAGCTTGGGGCTTTTAAGTGTTTCAGACTTAGCACAATGGCTGGCTTCACATGATCACAGAGGTAAAAAAAGCCACTGTGATTTCTCCACTGCCCTTGTTTTATTTATTTATTTTATTTATTTATTCCATTTTTATACCATCCCATAGCCGAAGCTCTCTGGGCGGTTTACGCTCGCTCTTATTTTTACATAAATACCCATGTTGCAGTGCGGGCTGGCATTTTGTCTAAACCAGGCATGCGGTGCAGCAGCTTCACACCCACCCTACAACTCACGAAGTGCAGTAGGGATTAGAGGTTGCGTAAGAAGCCACCCCTACCGTGCCACGTGCCGTGTTTGGACGACAAGCCAACCCATGCTGTGCAGCACGTACAGTGACTTCTTCCCCCCGCTTCAACCATGCAAACCCAGTGATTGGATTCACACAATGCAATAACTCACACTCAAGGTTGAGTATGCGTTGAGTGTGAGTTATTGTTAAACCGTGGATAGTTGTTGAAATGTGGATTGTCATGTTGCCTGAACTCAGCTGTGCTAACAAAACATGGTTTGATAACCATAAACAAGCCATGAAGAGAATTCATGGTTTGCTGTTGGGTTGTGAACTGTGGGTTGTTCATAGTTAACAATCATGGTTTGTTGTTGTGGCTGGGTTCAGACAACACGACAAACCATATTTCAACAACAACCCACAGTTCAACACTCAACCCATAGTCAACCTTGAGTGTAGTTTATCACGTTTTGTGAAATCTGAGAAACTTAAATGGGGAAATCATGGGTAAGCAAATTAAGCATTTTTCTTCCAATTACTTGTTAAAACTGAGAAAATCAGAAAGCTTGTCAACAAGGCTATCTTACTAAGTAATTCATGCAATACAAAACTAGACAGGTAAAATACTTCATTTTTCTGCACTGCAAAAGCTTAAATAATGGAGATCTTACCATGACTTGGGCTCCCCAAAATGCAGGTAGTTGATGCTGTAGAGGTCCATGTCCTCAGTGTGCCAGGCAAAGGAAGTTTTCCACATGCCAAAGTAGAGATAAGGTGTATTTACCCCCTCAATGGTAATACCGCTTTCATTCTCCACTATATCCAAAATTGTATTCAGATGGCCAATATTCCACTCCTCTATATGCTGAAGAAATGAAGCCAGTCAAACAATGACATCAACGAACTAATAAGACAGAAGTTATAATCATTCATCCCCTCACCATTCTCTGCTTCAGAACATTTAAAAGAGTGACAACTGAAATATGTAGCAGCTATGCTATTTTCAACTTCATCGTGGTTTTTTTAAAACAGTCCTTTATTTTACGTTTGATTTTACTGCTACTCTCTACCCTGACTGTAATTTCAGCAGTGGGGACAGTTATAACCATATTTAGAAAGGGCTTCAGCAGATTGGACTGAAGTAAATGACACTTAACAGAATGTTACCAAGCATATCATTGTTGTAAATGGCAAGATTACGGTATCTTAACTAACTGTGATCAGCTATACCATCTAATTGCAGGGTCTTCCAGTTACTGCCAAAACATGTGATTCCTCATCTACATATAAAACATTATTTTGTAAACCAGGTATCACCTTGACTTGCAAGCACGAGTGGGAATCAACTTTACAAACACAGCTCTTTAACAGGACGCCGAATAAAAGCTTGGAATTCCCCATCCTTTAGCCTTTTGAGGCAACTTATCCGTTTTCACAGCTCCTGACAAAGGATATAACCTATCCGAAATGTTGAGCCTTTTGAAAATTAGTTTTTACAATCTTAAGAGCTTTTTATAACAATAAAGTCTTCAGAGCTTTACACAGCACCACAGTTTGTCTCTTCTTGATGCTTCTATCACTTATCACCAGTTAGAAGAACAACTTCTGATAACTACTTAAACATTTATGTTTAGCTATTATTTTGGGTGATCTTTGTATAAAGAGCTATACACTGTATTACTAATTGTGTGGGGGAGAGAAAGACAAGCCTCACATACTGACAAGTCTTATACAGTTTTGGTTATAAATGTTAGATTCTAGAGCAGTAATGAACAGGTTCGAGAAAACTTATTTCAGGAGACAAGGTAGGGACTTTAATAACACCATTTGGTGCTTAGCAAAAAGGAAGCAGCACTGAAAGCAAATTAAACCCTACTCAACCCAGTGTGTGGCCACTGTAAAGAAGGCAAACTCCAGGAATCAAGAATAAAACTGCCAGTATCATACTGCCTTTATACAAATCTATGGTGTGACCACACTTAGAATACTGTGTATAGTTTTGGTCACCACACCTAAAAAAAGATATTGTAGAGCTGGAAAAAGTGCAGAAAACAGCAACTAAAATGATCAAGGGACTGGAGCATTTCCCCTATGAGGGAAGGTTACAACAGCTGGAATTGTTCAGCTTGGAAAAAAGGAGGCTAAAGTATGACAGAGGTATAAAAAAAATATGCACGGTGTGGAGAATGTGGATAGGGAGAATTTTTTCTCCCTTTCCCATAATTCTAGAACCCAGGGTCATTGCATGAACTTGATTGGTGAGAGATTTGAAGTACAGCACATAGTTAAACTATGGACTTCACTACTGCAAGTTGTGGTGATAGCCACCAATTTGGATGGCTTTAAAAGGGGGTTGGATAAATTCCTGGAGGAGAAGGCTATCAATGGCTACTAGTCCTGATGGCTAAGTGCAACCTCCAGTATCAGAAGTAAGCCTGTATACACTAGTAGTTGGGGAACATGGGTGGGAGGGTGCTGTTGCACCGTGTCCTACTTGTAGGTCCCTAACCTGTGACAACTGGTTGGCCACTGTGTGAACAGAATGTTGGACTAGATGGACCCTTGGTCTGATCCAGCATGGCTCTTCTTATGTTCTTATGAAACTACTATCCATTTGTCTCCCTCTTTACCTTGTCATATAGCGTGCCATTAACATCTGCACCATAGATTGGAGCATTAAATGTGAGGTTCTTCCAGTACTTGCGTTCAAGGTCTTCAAAATCAGTATACCGAGGTGTGCAGTACCTGAAGCAAAACAAGTTTGTTTTTATAAATAACTTCCTGACTCACTTTTCATTGTTCACTAATCGATCTCAAAGAATTATAACCAAAAAGGACCAGTATTCAAAAACAGATTATATAAGCACCATAGACAGTTAAAAGGTTATGAAGGAAGATGGTTAAGTACAAACATTCTCAACTAAGGAGCTAAGGATTCTACTATTTTCTTTTCTACTTTTAGTAAGAATGACTACACTGTGCAATCATGTTCAAGTTCTATGCCAAAAATCAATTTGCATATCTTGAGAATTAAAGCCTTCATCCAGAAATATGTTGCACGACTGAATAATTTTTCTGAGTTATTCTAGTTGTAATATTTTACAGAAATAATCGAAGTGTATCCAGGGAGATAAGCAAGGGTAAAGACAGCATTAGGAGCCACATAAAATGATTCCAAACCAGTTTTGTATTGGTGCAAGAACTGCAAACCACACCTGGAGCTCCATGGGGATGACCTATTCCTTTGTGCATGTATACTGGCTCTTTCTACTGAAAAGAAACAGCAGCCCATACACACGGAAGCTTCTCTGCATTCATGAAGGGGTAGGAAATAGAAGCTAGAACTCCCATGAAATTAAATTCTAAAATGGAAGTTGGACGGAAAAGTGCCCAGAATAGAGAACCTTGCCTTTACTCCTAAAACTATTGAGTTAGTTCAGATCTAGAATACTGTATTATTCTACTACTGGCTACTTCATACTAAAACATCAAACACAACATAGAAACAGATTCATCATGTCTTTCTAAAACTATACACAATGTGTTGGACTGAGACTTGGAAAATCTGGGTGCTACTCCCCACTCAGCCAGGAAGCCCACTGCATAACTCTGGGGAAGTCACCAACTCTCAATCTAATCTACCTCACAGAGTTGTTGTGCGGATAAAATGAAGAGGAGGAATACATTGCCTTGGGCTTTTTAGAGGAAAGGCGGGTACAAATGTAACAAATAAATGAATAAACTCACTATACTTTGGACTGCAGGCTGCAGGTAATTTTAACTTTCTGAAGCCTAACTATATAGCGGATCCATAATTCAATACATTCATTAGGCTTTAGAAGAGGGATGGGCAACATCTGAAGTGTTCTGGGAGGGGGGTCATATAGGCCCCCCAACTCTGCATCCGAGCCCCACACTGAACCTGCTGCCCAAATTCAGCAGTACAGTGGGGTGAAAGAAATAACATAGTTCTTTTTTTAAAGGATAGAGCAGTGGTCTAGAGCCAAAATTTGGCAATAAAAAAATGTGGTTTTGCTTTAAAACAGCTCCTTTTTGCTGCTGCCATAGCAGCGACGGACCATAAAAAAGGCCAATGGGATGTATACAGCCTATGGACTACATGTTGCCCATCCCTGCTTTAGAAGGATGCCATCTATTTTAATGGTTCCATCTTTTCTGATCACGATGAACAATTGCTTTACATCCCTTTTATGGGAGCCTGAAACAAATCCTTTAAGCAGGGCAATATGGTCACACTTTTCAAAACCAGTTTACTCTAACTCAGCTTTCCTGAACTTGGTGCCCTCTAGATGTTTTGGACTTCAATTCCCAGCAGGCCCAGCTAGCATGGTCAGGAATGCTGGGAATTGTAGTCCAAAACATCAAAAGGGAATCAGGTTGTGGAAGGCTGCTCTAATATATATAGTCTATTTAATAATACAAATAGAAATAAAAAGAAGCTGTGCGAATATCCATCTCGTACAACAGTTGTTTAATACTTTTCTTACTTATCACTGTTTGCTATCCTCCTGAACTCCCGAACAGTCATAGCTTTCTTCTGGATATTATACTGTGTGAAGAGGCCTGATTGGCCAGTGACAACTTGCTGAATGGGAGCAGGAATGCTCAGATCATCAATATCATCATACCATCTGCGTGGTTTCCATTCCTTAGGAGGAACAATCTAGAACATTCAGGAGAAAAACATGGCAAAGACTCAGAAAATCCGGTGAGTACATAAAACCTAAAGGAAGTGGTCCTGGAAATATCATTCCCAGAGAAATTCTCCCTGAAGTAATACAGTTCTCATTAGCACTATACCGCAATATATTAGTTAATTTCTTTGTAAAAGTAAAGCTAAACATATTGCAATTGCAAGATTAAACTACAAGCGTAGGAACAGGATATAACTTTTTAAGGGCATTGTGGTATACCAGAAAACAATTCACTGCAATTCTTCATGTTAGTGATTATTGGCAAGGATGCAGAATGGGACATATTTCACAGGGGCAAAACACGAATCAAGTACCTCACGTTCCCAGAAACTTTAAGTTCTGGGTACATAGTACTTCTGACAATTGGGCTCTACAGATAAACACATATACTGCCAAGAGTATTCTTGAGTATCATATAAGAGTAGTCTGTTCATATGCAATACTACTCACATTCCTGATTACAACAATATTTAAACCAGTTGGTTCCCTACGAAAACAGTTCATGGAGAAAAATCAAAATTAACAAAAGATTTCACTTAACTAAGGGTGTACAGAGAGGTTTAAATGTTATTTTGTTAAATTTAACTGCTAGAGACTTCCTTTCTGGGCATTAACTAAACTTTGACTGGATTACTTTTAACTGTAAGTGTATCTCAATCACTTCATGATTTGTTTGTAGGCCGTATGTTACTGGCATATTGTTGTACTTTGTCCTTTAACTGTGTTTATGAAGGTGTACAGAGACTTTTTTGTGTTCATATTTCATTTTGCTGCAACTTGTAACTATGTTTGATTAATTATGCTTGACATTTTTGATATTAAAAATAAAGTGTTATAGTACATTGTTACAGAAGATAGCCTAATACTTTTTAAAAAAGCTTTAAGGACTTTGAATTATAGTGAAAATCATTGTTAGTCATGGAATCTGCACATCAAGAACTTTCCAATGTAGTGTGTTTCATGAGAATTGGTCAATGGAAAGGCAGTCAAAGAGGGATGACCAATTAACTCCTGACTTTGAGTTATATAAGATAAAACATCTAGCACAAGAGAAGTTAAGTATTCAGCATCAGGTTGCACCTGCTTGGGAGCACTCCCATATATCTGGTTCCGTGCTTTAGCTCAGAGAAACACATGCCAAAATGGATCGTCAGGTGGGGCTGACATAACTGTCCATAATGTCCTCTGATCTATTGGAAAGATAGAAAGAAGAACACTGACCAGTTCCCAATGTGCAGTGTTTAGTAGGGATATGTATCATATCGTTCCGATGTCCGATAACAGTCCGATAATGGTGTTATCGGACATCCGATTAACAGTAATGATACGATAGAAATACCTCCGATAATTATCAGATCTGAAAACTTTCAGTCTGATTATATCGGGTTTTTTTCGGATTATCAGACGCTATATAAATAAACCTATAACTTCTGTATTTAAAAAGTTAGAGACTTGAAACTTGGTCACAGTACTTGTGGAATATGCCTAAGTATGTGTATGAAATTTCAGAACAATCCCTCCACCCCTGTATTTTATATGAATTTTTGAAAGATCGTGCAACTTTTTGACAGCTTTGAATGACAGCTAAAGCCACGTGCATTCAGAGCTGCCAAAAAGTTGCACAATCTTTCAGAAATTACATCCGTCAGTGTAACCAGGAGGGGGGCGATCCCCTACTTGCTGCTCCCTCCATGCCCTAAAGATATGCTCCAAAGGGTTGGGAAGTTCACCTCTCAAACTAGCACACATTAGAGAAATAAAATTCTTAATGGAATCTCTTTCACCTCCCTCATATCTCAATCCAGGAAAAAATATAAGATTCATCTTACAAGAGCCAGTTTACGTGCCATGACAAGCCATCATGGGGGCACCTCAGCATGTCCCAGCCACCATTTTGAACCCTGCTGCCTGGGTTCACAAGCCATGGTAAGCTGGGAACCAGCTGTGGGTGCCATGCAAAAATGGCACGACATGATCGCAGTGGACTAACATGTCATACAAACCAGGTTAGTGGCAGCTGTCCAGCAAACAGAAGAAAGTGCAACCTACTTCCAACAGTGGAAATCCAGAATTCCAGGATTTCCATCAGTGATGAGCATTAGGACTTATTTGTAATAAAAAAACAATATTTCCTTCTAAAATATTCTTCAAGGTCATTAACACTATGCTGCGATTCCCAACCAGGTATGCTATACTTTTCTGAACCATATTTAATAACTGTGAGCATATAAATACTTCTTACAGCCTTTCTTACCTTTGCCAGACCAGCTCTATGAGCTCCTTGGGACTCTATGTATGCAATATAACGGCTGAAGTTTTGGAACTCTTCCACAGTTGGGTGGAATGTCATTATCCTGGCACTTGGATTTAGGTTTTCTAGTTCAGATGCCATGGTTCTTGTTCACAGCTGTACTTGTCACATCTAAACTAGAAGAAATAATGAGAAAATATGAACAATTATACAAATAATACAAAAGTAATAAAACAGGAGACCTCTCCAGAACAATGAAAGCATAGTAAAGCACACTGAACATCGATCAAGTTATTATATTTTGTTTTCTTAAACACCATTAAAAGCTAAGGCCCAACTGTCTTGGGAATAAGAAAACAGCCTTTGCTATGTTTTATTCAACACATTTTTGTTCCTAAACAGCCATCTCAGACTTGGATTTACAGAACATTAACTATCACATTGTAAAGCTGCCCTGCCAAAGTGCAAGTACCAGAATGTACTGCCAGCACCACTGTTTGCTAAAGACTCTACTCTTCAACACTGGAAGCTGTTTGGTGATGGCTACAGAAAGGAAAATGAGAACAGAGCATCAATGCCAGCCATTGCATGCTGAAAGATTTTGAGGGGGGATTTTTTCCCTCCCTTTGGTCAGGTTATACTGTTGGCGTTCGAATTACATCTCCTTCATCAGTACTGTTTATCCTCAGGCAGAGACACAGGTCAATCCTGGCAGGCCAATGAGCTGAGGAAGGGCAAAGAGAAAGATACCTCAGTGCCAGGGCACATGCGCTTTTGTACAGGTCTGTTTTGTTTGTTTACATATGGGAGAGGCCTGCCTTGGGGGGGGAGGTGTATCCATCACGGGAAAGCGTGGGAACTTATCAGCATCCCCCGCGTAGTGAGAGAGCCTGGCTGCGACTACGTGTCGGGGTCCCTGTAACTATCCCTGCCAGGTGTGTCTGTGTGCGCGCGCGTAGTACACATCGCTCGCTCGCGTGTGAGAAAAGGGAGGGGGGGAGACACCGTCCATCCCTCCCCTTGTGTGGAGGAAAGAAGGCCCCGCGTTCTTTGCCTTTCGGCTTCATCCACCCAAGATTAAGAGGATCGGTCCAAAGAAGAAAACCGTCCGCTCCCATGTCGAGCCCCATCTGCCCCCCCCCCCCACGCGGGGAAAGCGTAGCGCTCTCGACGCTTCTCGTTCCTCAAACGCCGATTCGGGCCAGGCGTGGGTGGGCCGCCCGGATCAGCTATTCCTTCTACCCATCCATTACCACAGCACACTCCGTGGCCCACCCTCTGCCATGGGGCCCCAAACCTCCCTTACTCGTACTCACTTAAAGTCTTACGGGCACCACCTCCGCCTTTGACAGGGCCCAAGCTCAAGAATTAGTCTGGGGCCAACACCGTCCTACATCCCGCCTTCTACGTCACGTTCATGGCGTGCCACGAACCAATCTGCGCTAGCTCCTGCCTCGTTTTTACCTTCTCATGGGCTACGTGTGCTGCCAATCACTTACGTCTCTTTCGTTTCGTCAGCGTCGCGACGGCGGATCGAATTAGCGCTCCAGCTGCGAAAGTAGTCCCGTGGCGGTTTACGGACTATGCGCGACGCGGTTACGACACTATTTGTTCGAAGAACAATATGCAAATCCCTCCGCCCGGAATAGTTAAAGAGATCGCGTCGTCTCCGCTGGCTCTTCCTCCATTTTCTCCAGCATTTCCTCCTTTCTCTGCAACGATTTTCACGTCGTTATAGTTCAGATCCAGTCAGTTCCAACCAATCACTGAGGCAAGGAATCCTGTTGCTAAGCAGATTTTGTGCTGAGGTGAGACGCTGAGGGAAAGAGGAAGTGCCCAGTGCAGATGAGGCTGTTATCTAATATCTGTGTTCGTATTGCATTTAATGACCAGTGCTAGAGGAAGAATTGCTTACGAGGGAGAGCGTAATGCCATTTATTATTACTACCACTACTATATTATCTGCTTTTAATTTTACCTTAGCGCCGAAATGAAACATTTCTGATTTTTTCTCTCTTGCTAATGTTTCATTTAGAGATAGATAGATATAACCTAAGCATTGAGGATGAACCCCAAATCCCAGACTCAGTTTAAACTGGGGAGGTTGCAAATCTGTATTATTATTTTACCAAAAAAGTGGTTGTTTTAATGGTGTAGTAATGCTGCTTACCAGTTCCTGGGGAACATGAGTGGGGTAATGTTTATTACCCTCGTGTCCTAGTTGTGGGATTCCTACAGGCAGCTGGTTGGCCACTGTGAAGGGAATGCTGGATTATATAGGTGTTTGGTCTGGTACTTGTAAACAAATAATAAAATGATGACACATTGACAGGAGTAAACCGTGAGAAAGGTCCTATACCTTTTACAGTCAGAGTAACATAAAGTGCAATAGTGGGTGCTTCCAGATAGAGGGCTCCCACTGCTGCTGCTTAGCTACACAATAGCACTCAAAAGGCATTGTACAGTTACTTTGTTGTTTCCGCTTTCATTGATTTTTTGTGGTAAAGGGAAAAAATGAAAGAAATGGAGGGAACACAGAAGGATGAGAAGTGGAAGACAATGTCATCTGGACCCCCTACAAAATTCTGTGAATGAGGGAGGACAATGGCATAATAAAAGCCTCATCTGGAATTGGCCGTTGTTAGCAAAAGCTGTGATCACTAGGACATTGTTTTCTGTATAACTCTTGAAGGTGCAATTTATAGGTGCTGGATTTGGCATTTCTAAACCATATGAACCTACCGATTTCTCCAAAGTCTGGCTCATCCCCATAGTAGAGTGTCCTTGTCTGTCTTCTATAGCAGGCAGCCACCTGTGTTGGAGCATGCTACATTGCAGGATAAATTGTTTGCGATTAACAAGACCTCTTCCATCTGTCACAGGTTGAGGCAGCCTCTGACCTAGGGTGAGGAACGGGCACAGTTAAAGGGCAACAAAATATGGAGCCAGGACTATCCATGTTTTTGCAGAAGTCTCTGGCTTCAACTGAACTTGTTCCAATAATTATGCATAGGATTGCAGCCTTGCAGGAGAATCCTATGCATTTTTTACTCCGAAGAAATCCCAGTAGGTTCAAATGGACTTGCTCCCTAGTAAATGTACTCAGGATAAAACTGTATATTTTTGACATCACAAGATTTTCTGCCTTAAACACAAAAATGTATCTAGGGTAGGGTCACATCATGCAACTTGTTGAGTTGGCCTGGTAAAGCACTGTGCTGAAAATAATTTTTAGGCCACCTATAAGGATGGAACCCTGTCAGGGTGACAAACAAGATAAAAATCATATGAAGTGGCTATAATAAAAATCAGTAAGATAAAAATCAGTAAGAACATATTCAGCAAAAATAAATAAAATAGAGAATCCTAATAAAAATCAATAGAAACAGACATTACCAATAAAGCCAGCATGCCAAGAAATTACGGGTAGGCCAGTAAAAGCAGGTGGGTCTTCAGAGCTTTTGTTAAGAGCTGCAAGGAAGGGTTCTGATGAAACCCTGATGGTAGCTGATTCCAAAAGTGCAGGAAGAGCACTGAAGGCCCTCTACCCTGTACTCACCAGTCTAATTGTGCTTGGCAATGGGCAAGTGAGAGGGTCTGTGTTGATGATCTCAGACTGCAGGCAGATTGGTTCAGGAGAAGGTGGTCCTTCAGGTAACTTGGATCCAAACCATTTATTTAAAACTTTAATTATTAAAGGTAGCATTCTAAGTTGGGCTCAGAAATGCACAGGCAACCAGTGCAGCTGGTGCAGAATGGTATGAGCTACCATTTAACCCCCATTAATATCCGGGCAGTCGTATTCTGCACCAGCTGAAATTTCCAAACCATCTTCAAAGGCAGTCCCATTACAGTAGTCTAGCCTGCACGCCAACAGAACATGAATATCTAAGGCAAGAGCCTTCCTCTCCAGAAAGGGTGGCAACTGATGTACCAGCCTAAACTATCGTATTTCCTCGAATCTAAGACATCATCGATTCTAAGACACACCTTAATTTCAGGGCCACGAACAGGGAAAAAGCTTTGCATCGATTCTAAGACGCACCTTAATTTCAGCACCCCTCCCCACTCACCTCCATCACCGTTGCCCGTCCTCGCCGCTGCTGCTCCGTGCCGCCGCAAGCGCTTGCCTTGGCCTAGCAAGGAGTCGTTCCTAGTAACAAGGTGAGTGTTGCCACCAGCACGGAGCAGCAGCGGCGGCAGCAGCAAGGATGGGTGACGGAGGGGAGGGGGGAGAGTTAAGGCCCCACAGGGCCCCTCTCCCCCTTCCCTTTTACCTTGATCACTGCCGCCTTGGCCCGGTTCCCAGTAAATAAGCCTTGCCAGGCCGAGGGGAGCATTGCTATCGCCGTCGCCCATCCTCGCTGCCACCGCCGCTGCTCCGCACCACTGGCAACGCTCCCCTCGGCCTGGCAAGGCATCGTTACTGGGAACCCAGTAACAATGCCTTGCCAGGCCAAGGCGGCAGCGATCAAGGTAAGAGGGGAGGTGGGACCTGCAGGGCCCTAACCATCCCCCCTCCCTTCCATCGCCTATCCTCGCTGCCGCCATCGCTGCTGCTCCGCACTGCTGGCAACGCTCGCTACCTTACTGGGAATGACGGCTTGCCAGGCCAAGGCGAGCGCTGGCGGCAGTGTGGAGCAGCGGCGAGGACAGGCAACAGCGATGGGGGGGAGTGGGGAGTGGGAGGGTTAGGGCCCCGCAAGTCCCCCCTCCCCCCTCGCAAGTCCCCCCTCCCCCCTCGCAAGTCCCCCCTCCCCCCTCGCAAGTCCCCCTCCCCCCACGCAAGTCCCCCCTCCCCCCTCACAAGTCCCCTCTCCCCCCTCACCTTGATTGCTGCTGCCTGGGCCTGGGAAGGCTTCAGTACTGGGAAAGAGGCCGAGATCTCAGGAAATCTCGCGAGATCTCGGCCTCCTTCCAGTACTGAAGCCTTCCCAGGCCAGGCAGCAGCGATCAAGGTGAGTGGGGAGGGGGACTTGGGAGGGGGACATGCGGGTCCCTAACCCTCCCACTCCCCTCCATCGCCATCGCCCGTCCCCGCCGCTGCTCCGCACCATCACCAGCGCTCGCCTCAGCCTGGCAAGGCGTCCTTACTGGGTTCCCAGTAAAGACGCCTTGCAGGCTGAGGGGAGCATTGCCAGTGGCACGGAGCAGCAGCAGCAGCAGCAAGGATGAGCAATGGCGATGGCAACGCTCCCCTCGGCCTGGCAAGGTGCACGTTACTGGGAACCCAGTAACGATGCCTTGCCAGGCCGAGGCAGCAGCGATCAAGGTAAGAGGGGAGGGGAGACTTCTGACTGGCCTTGTGGTGTCCTTTGGGAGCCGTTAGGGTAAGTTGCCGGGGGAGGGCATGCAGAGCCCTCCCGCCTCCTGCAAAACGCAGGACAAATCCCACGATTGCAAGGCGCCATCGATTCTAAGACACACTCCATTTTTACAGATGTAAACATGGGAGAAAAAGTGCGTCTTAGAATCGATGAAATACGGTAGTAAATTGTACTTCTGGTCATTGCCCCTAGAAGTTAGCGCCAAGTCCAGAAGCACACCCAAACTCCATACTTGAACCTTCAGGGAGAATGCAATCCATCTAGGACCAGATATAATCCACTATTCAGGGTACTCAGAATCCCTTCCCACAGTACTTCTGTCTTGTCTGGATTAAGTCTCAACTTGTTTGCCTCATCCATCTCAAAACCACCTCCAGGAGTTCAACAGCCTCTATTGGATCATTAGATGGAAACAAGAGGTAGAGCTGACTGTCATCCACATACTGATAGCACTTAACCCCAAATCTCCAAATGATTTTCCTTAGCAGTTTCATTTAGATGTTGAAAAACATAGGTAATGATGGAACTTTGCAGCATTCTGCAAGTCAGTGACCATGGGGTGGAGCAGAAGACTTCAAGCACCACCTTTCTGAGATTGTGCATCCAGGAAGGACCAGAGCCATCATAACACTGTGCCTCCTCTGTCCAACCCAGATAAACTATCCAGAAGGATACCACAGTTGATGGTAGCGAAAGCTTATATGGATTTAACCAAGACACTGAAGTTTCCAGATGAAAATTATGGGGTACTTTATGCCTGTGGTTGGCTACTTTATATAGTGTTGCGGAGTTGGCGTGTTGCAAAGTAAGAGTGTCATAATAGCTGAAGATTGAAATAAAAGGATCTAATCATTCTTGCAGAAAAATTATTCTGATTTAATTAAAAAGATCAAGTAGACCTTTTAGGGGTGACTTAAGCTTTAGTTGCTGGCTGTTCACCTTACCTGATGCCAGTGGTATGGTGTGGACAATTTTTCATAATGAGAATTTTTTCATTACTTTCCAATCTATATTTCTGCTGAAAAAGTTCCATTTCAAATAACTTGTTTCATAAATTAATTAGAGAGCAATCCTATGGCCCCTAGATAGTGTCTCGGGCACCATAGGAAACTGTGGCTCACCTTCTCTGTGCCTGTAGACAGAACTGCAAACACTGAGGGGGAGATCAGAAAGCTTTTCTTATGAGGTTGCAACTGCAACCTTGTAAGAGAAGTGGAGAGGGAGAAAAGGGTGCATGGGGGGGGGGGAGAGGAGAAACTGAGATGCGCAATATTCCATGAGCTCTGCAGTCTTCTCCCCACTAACTGAAAGGTAAGTCAGCTAGATGGACTCAGAGGCCCGTTGAGCTGCTTCTTGCATTTTAAATGGAGGCAAAATTGTCTCCTTCCTCCTCTTCATGGAAAGCAATGGCTTTGGGGGGTGACCGGAGGAGCTAAGCCAGAGCTCCCCACCAACTCAAGAAGACATGGCAGAGCGGCTCCTCCCCCCTCCCATTGATACAAACTTGGGTGCTCACTCCTTGTGGGGACAACCCTGCAGGAGCTCAAACATGGGGGTTTGAGGGCTCGCAGAACCAATGCACCATCGTCAAGACAGCCCCCTTAGTAACAATGAATGGATAGTATACCAATTAAACTGGGCAACGTCAAAATTGTAAAAAAAAAAAAATCAAGTAAATATGCATAGTAAGTATCAATGTATCACTTTTGGGCATCCTAAATTTAATATGTTAAATTTTCAGTTATGTACTTTCATTTTTTCCTAAATGTAATCAGTATAAGGAAATGTATATTACTGCATTCTTCTGAATATTTACAAGAATACTAATAAAATCACTTCCCGACTATACCTTTGGATTTGTAATCCAATATTTAAATTCAAATATTTTTGGTTATTAGACAAAATACTTGAGATATTTATATAGTTTGTAAAAATTAGCATGGTGTACAAGCAAAATTAGAACCTAGACAACTTAGGGTATTGCCAATTTTTACCATTCATTTTTTTTCTGTAAAAACCTATGTCACTAATAAATATTTTCCAGACTAGGTTAATTTAATGTATATAAAGTGTATGCTTTGTGACAAGTAGGCCCTTTGCTCACAACAGTACAGCTGTCTTTTTAAGATTTATCTAGAGAGAACAGAAGATTTATGCTGGGCAGAGATTTTACTCTAGTAAGACACTACATCACCTTCTGAGTGAAGACTGATACATGCCTCAGGCTAAACTTGAACTTCTCTAATACTGAGGAAAATCAACCATGCTTCCTATGTTGTAATATTTATAGGAGACCTTTACTGCTATTATCATGCCATGGCCGAAATAAGCATTCACCACCCAGAGCTGGGTTGTCACCAGCAATATTCACATAAATTGCAAGCCCTTGAGGGACAGAAATCCATGTGTTTACACAAAATTATTATCTATCCTGAGTCATTGGCATAATTTGGACTATAAATAAAATACATACAAATAACTGTATGTCCTAGTAAGCCAGACGTTTGGTTAGATAGCCCAGGCCAGATGTCCATGACTATGTGAGTCAAATTCTCCTATTGTAGGATTAGGATGATCCTACTGAGCCTCTCCAGTACACCCCAAGGAAAATTTCAGGAAAATCTTTCAACTTCTGTTTTTGAGAAATATTGATTATTCTTAAGAATTCCTAAGACTCAAGACAGTGGCACCTGCAAGTCTTGGAACAGAAGGAATAATTGCAATGCAAGAAAATATTACTGGCTGGTTTCCAAAGACTTCCAGAGATATGGTCTGAAAAACTTTGGTTATGTTGAAAGAGCAAGTAGATGACTGACGATTAGCTGTGGGGGAAACACTGTGTGTGCTCAGCTTCTCCACAGGTCTGACAGGCACATTGTTTCATTACTAAAGTCCTGAAGCAACTTTTAATATCATGCAGGATGACATGAGGCATTTTTATGATGATAAATGGTCTAGAATCACTTCCAAAGGAAGCATGTAAGGCTGGTGACACATTTATTGTTACCATGGCTGCTCCTGGCTGGAGATTACTTATTAAAAAACAGCAAGAGGGCAGCAGTAGACAGCTGTTGGAAGGGACCAGAATTATTCCTGCTCTCAGACACAATTATGACCAGAATGAGTGAAAGAAACCCTCTGCCTTTAGGAAAACTCAGAAATGAAAATACTACTTTAAGTGGTAATGTGTAAGAGAAACCCCCCCCTCAATTTGAAGCTTATATAAACCTTTCCATGTGAAACAAATTTACTAGATTGCAATTTAAATGTACAATAACTTTTTCTTTCTTGAAATAATACAGACATTTGAGCAATATATATTTTAAAACTAATAAATTTAAAATGTTGATACTTTGAGTATGTTCGCATCTCAGGGCTGAGTTACATGGGTTGTATCTCTTTTATGTCATGGAAACTGCTGGAGTATGCATTTTTCATTTGAGCTAAACTGTGTTAGTTTACCAGTTTTCCTTAATCCCTATTTTGACTGTGAACAATACTGTAATGCACTACAGGATTTTGTGACAATTGTAATATCAGTGGCAATGAAGCCCTGGTTGGCTGAGCTGATGTGGTGTCTTGCAATGTTTGTGAACATTCCATCTGCTGAGGAAAATGATCAGACACGGTTTCACGTTGCTCTAGCTATGCCAGTGGAAGTAAAAGTCTATCACAACAAGAGCAAGGAGGACTGAAAATTGGGAAGACGTCTCAGGAGGTAGGAAAGTTCAGAGGCAAGAGGCAAACAGCCAAAACACATGGAGGCTGATGGAAGAAGGTGGCACACAAAGTGGAAGCTAGGGGAATGAAATGAGACAGTTGTGAGGAAAAGGAGAACAGGGAATATAGTTAGGGCACAATCCTAGGCATGTTTAGATGGAAAAAGTCCTACAATTACCAGCATTTCCCAGTTGGTTGTAGAACCTTTTCCCAATGCCTAAGATTGCACCCTAACTATGGCTCCCTCTACAAGATTTCGCTTTGACGCCCAGTTCCCTGATTATGCGCATCTCCTGACAATTGCTTTTATGCCTAATACCTATATATGAGAGGTGTTGAAGCACATTACTGGCTGTATGAAACTCACTTTAAAGTTGTTGACATGCATGCAAATGTTGCTGAAAGTAATGCGCTTTGTCCCGGGAAACTGCCCAAACAGGTTTTGCACCCCTTATTCTCCCCGGCTACCAGAATCTCCCGCCTTTGGTTACCTAGGTTACCTGCCGGGAATGGGGAATGATGTGGTTAACCTGTTCAGCTACCTCTTCCCCCCCCCCTTTGCCTGATTGCCATTTGAACTGAACTGCTCAGGAGTAAATGGGAATGTGCCTCGCACACACACACACACACGCCAAAACAGACAGGGGGATGCTGCTTCATTCCTTCTCCCTCCTCTTCCCAGCGAGCACACACACACACATACACAGCTCATGTCAGGAACCCAGCAAGAAGGGAGGGGACGATATGTCTAAGCTGATTGCTAATTATGTGCGCATCCGCACATACTTCCTACCCCCTTTACTTCTCGTGAAACCACCTCCATCTGGCCACCATGTTTCCATGAACAAAATATTCCATCAGGGAAGTTAAAATAACTTCAGTTCACATTGGGTCTCATCTTCCTGGAGCTTCCATCCAGAGAGACGGAGAACAAGGAGGAAGTTGCCAGGAGGAGACAGGAAATAAAACTAAACGAAAAGGTGGGAGGTTTTCCCAGTGAAAGGGCAGTTCTATGCATGACATCAAGACCATCTGATCGTTAATGCGCCTCTTCACAAAATTGTTTACATGGACATAAGGCGCTCTTACTCCCGTGGTAAATTAAAAGTCGCTATTTAACGCACATTCGAAAATGCGAATAAACGGAGATAAAACATGCTTGGACCCCTGTTTTGCGCTCCGCTCTTGTAGAGGTAAATTTGGTAATGCGCCTTGAAAGAGCTTTAAATCGCTCTTGTAGACGCACCCTATATTTCTTATTCTTCTTAATGTAGAACATTGGGGGTTCTGCACAGGTGGAGAAATGAGTCAAGATTAGAGATGTGAAGGGCTGGGGGGGGGGGACAGAAAAATTTCAGGAAAAATGTTTTCCCTCCAAAGGACTGGTTCTCCCACCATATTTTTTAAAAAAAAAAATGGAATAGCTTCAGATTATGAAATATTTTCTTTTAGAATTTAAGACAAGTATTTATATATTGTTATCTGGCCTTTACTCGCTACAAAATAATTTCTAAAATTACTGCAATAAGAACACTTTTAGAGAAAGACTAAGAGAAGTAAAATGACTGGAAATAATGAAGCCATGGAGGGGGGGAGAACATCTTTAAACAGCTCTGTAAGATTCCCAGCATAGTTATTTATTTTATTCCTTATTAAAATTATTGATCTAAAGTATTTTTTACTGATAGACATTTATGCTCAATTTTCCAACATGTGTGCAAAGTCACCATTGTGCATTCTTGACAGTAAATGTTCATTCTTGACAGTTTGGTTTTTTTTTCTACGAGTCCTGTGTTTCTGATGCAGTAGCAATCATTTAATGTAGTTCTAATCTATTCAGACAATAATTACAAATTTACTAACTGAATTTACTGTTAAAAACTTTTAAATATCATTTTAGCTTTATGAGCAAACTATGTTATACATACAATAACTATAGGAACAGAAAGACTCCTTTATGTTCCTAAAGCAGCCTTCTCCAACTTAGTGCCCTCCATATGTTTTGAACTACAATGCCCAGCATTCCAGACCATTGGCCACGCTGCCTGAGGCTAAAGGGGACTTAAAGTCCAAAATATCTGGTGGGTACCAAGTTGGGGAAGGCTGCCTTAAAGCAACAAAGTGACTTTAGATCTATTCATGAAACAAAAAACCTATGGTTTACAAAAACTACGTTAACGCTCTACAGTTTCCAACCAAGCACCAAAAAGCAGGGAAATTGGGAGTTAAGGCTCCCAAGCCTTAACGCCACAACCTCCCTAAGGAGACAGAAAATGCAAGTGAAATTCTCATTCTCCCAAAGCAGATAAACCATGAGGACAGGATGGAGAATATGATATGCAGAGGTGACTGTGGGGTTGTGGAAAACTGATGATGAACAACTTAGGGCCACCTACCTCTCTTTTTTTGTTTAGAGCAGCCCTTCCCCAACCTGCTGCCCTCTAAAGGTGTTGGACTACAACTCCCATCATTGCAAGTCAGTATGTCCCATGGTCAGGAATGCTGGGACTTGTCATCTCAAACACCTGGAGGGCAGCAGGACAAGGAACAGGGTCTGCCCAATACTTTTCTCTCACACACATCTCGCATATAGCAGCACGCTTGATAAAAAAGGGCCACTATTCATTACAGATCTAGAACCAGAGCATGTGCCAGGCACTTTCAACTTTTGGTCAATATCCTGCCCTTCAAAGAACCAATGTAGTTTCTTAAAATGTGTTTCTACAAAATATGCTTTTCACTCCCCACAATCCCTCCACAATACATCATTTCATCAAAGCGACAGAGGAGCGGAAAAGGTTTAGTTTGGCTGTCTTGAACTCCTTTCAGATGAGATTAGTTTGCAATCCTATTCCATTTGGGAGTAAGCCCTTGTGAATTCAGTGGCATTGACTTCTGAGAAGACATGTATAGGATTCAAGTGTAAACCAACCTTCTCCAGCCTTGTGCTCTCCAGATGTTTTGCACTGTAACTCCCATGTTATTGAGAAGACAAAAAGCATTTCATCCTTAATTTTTTTTAAAAAAATTATGCATTAAAGTATTAGGTGGTAGCTCTGCCTTTGATCTCAAACTGCTGAACACGTAAGAGAAATCCTCTATGTTAGTTCCCCAACACCACATATCTGATATTCTAGACACATTCATTCTACGCCATGTGTTGAAAACTAATGTTGATGTCTGAAGGACTATCGGGATTAGGTATTCAAGATTCATTCATTGTTGCTTCATTTGGTTTAAGATAGTCTATTTAAACTGCACATCTTTTGGAGTTCCTTGATGGATCACATATCTTTATGCTGGAAAACATCATACTTTAGAACTCATGTGGGCAAAAAATAGATCTATCCTGATGTTTTGGACATCAACTTGCAGCATTCCTGATCACTGCCCATTCTGGTAGGGGCTTTTACGAGTTGAATTCCAAAACATCTGGAGATCTACATTCTACCTGTCCTTGTTCTAGAACAGCATTCCCCAACTTGGTGCCCGTCAGATGTGTTGGGTTGCAACTCTCAACATGAGGAGATGCTCTTAAAAAAGAGAAGTAGGTGGTCCTAAGTTGTTCATCATCATTTTCCACAATCCCACAGTCACCTCTGCATATCATATTGCATATCAAGATGTTTGAGATGACAACTCCCAGCATTCCTGACCATGGGACATACTGACTTGCAATGATGGGAGTTGTAGTCCAACAACTTTGGAGGGCACCAGGTTGGGGAAGGGCTGCTCTAAACAAAAAAAGAGAAGTAGGTGGCCCTAAGTTGTTCGTCATCTGTTTTCCTCAACCCCACAGTCACCTCTGCATATCATATTCTCCATCCTGTCCTCATGGTTTATCTGCTTTGGGAGAATGAGAATTTCACTTGCACTTTCTGCCTCCTTAGGGAGGATGTGGCATTAAGGCTTGGGAGCCTTAACTCCCAATTTCCCTGCTTTTTGGTGCTTGGTTGGAAACTGTAGAGCCTTAACGTAGTTTTTGTAAACCGTAGGTTTTTTGTTTAATGAATTTCATGGCTTTTTGTAACGGATGACTGGATATTATACAGTTGACAAGCAAGCCAGCATCAGCTAGGATGTTACACCATTTTGACATCCAATATAAAATCAAAGCTAGTGATATGTGTTGCACCCACTTTTCAAAATAATAAATGAACCCCAGAAGTTATGCTATCTCTCTTGAAATCTGAGGGGTCTCATTTGAATTTTTCAATAGCCAATGTCCAGAAATAAAAGCTTTCTATGACTGACTCATGAAAAGAAGCATTTCATGTTTTATGTCTGTATTTGGAGAGAACCTGAAAAAAAATTCTACTGGACTAAAAACTCCCCAATTTATTCTGGAAGCACACAAGATGATACAGGAAAATATCCTAAATTAGAATAAGTTACAGTTTACTATATAAATTATTATAGCTCATTTTATGCTACATGCTTTTTCTTCCTGTTTGCATCTTAAAGTAGCAGATTGTGATCATGTTTGTGGTCAAGTTTCAAGCCTGCATGGGCTGCATTTTCATCCATAGATATTTACTTAAAAGACCCACTGAATTTCCTTGGTTCTTTAAAAGCAACGTATTTGCTTTTAGATTTGCCACTCTCAGCACTCTGTGTGTGCTATGTATGCCTGCTCCGTCTACCCTATTGTTCCCTGCAAGGCCCAGCCAGGGGACGCCAGTAAATTAAACCAAGGGATGAAGGATGGGATTCCATCAAGTTCAGCTGAGAGCATTTGCTGTAGGACATGGACCTAACAGGATCGGTGAGGCCAGGTTTCTGGCAGACCCATTTAGGCAATTTTATGGCCTGATAGTTCTCTGTTTGGTAGCCTGTAGAAGCCTCATAAAGCAATGGGCATATGAACACTGTTATTATGGTCTGCCACTTTGTCTTTAGTAGTCTGAGGTCCAGACCTCTTCAGAAGGGGGAATAGTGTCATGTCATAGGGTGACCACATGGAAAGGAGGACAGGCCATCCAAAATGGTGGCCAGCACAACATCTTGTGATATTAAATTCTATAGTTAACCAGAACTGTACACCATAGATTTGTATAAAGGCAGCATGATACTGGCAGTTTTATTCTCGATTACTTTTCTTATAATGCCTAACATTAGGCTGACCATATGAAAAGGAGGACAGGGCTCATGTAACTTTAACAGTTGTAGAGAAAAGGAAATTTCAGCCAGTGTCATTTGTATGCAATTAGTTCCTGGTGAAATTCCCTCTTCATCGCAACAGTTAAAGTTGCAGGGGCCCTGCCTTCTTTTGTATATGGTCACTCTAGTATAGTGCCTGCAACTTTAACTGTTGTGATGAAGAGGAAATTTCACCAGGAACTAATTGCATACAAATTACTTGGCTGAAATGCCCTTTTCTCTACAACTGTTAAAGTTCCATGAGCCCTGTCCTCCTTTTCATATGGTCAGCCTACCTAATATGGAGTTTGCTGTCTTTATAGCTGCCACATACTGGGTTGACATTTTCATTGAGCTGTCAACCACATTCCCAAGTTTTTTTCCCCTTGTTTAGTCACTGCAGGCTCAGATCCCATCAGTGTATATGTGATGTTGGGATGCTTTGCTCCAGTGTGCATCACTTTACAAATGCTTATGTAGTTGTTGCCATTTTGATGCCCATTTTCACACTATGGAGAGATTCTTTTGGAGCTCTTGGTAATCTCACCATTTTAAAAACCCTAAATATTTTGGGGTCAGCAGTAAATTTGGCCATCTCACTGCTCACTCTTATATGCATGTTGTGAAGAAAGTGGAGAGGGAGGCAGTTTTTCCCTTTCTCATAATATTAGAATGAGGGTGGAAGTGAGCAGTGACGTAACCATGTTTGGTGATAATACCAAATTATTTAGTCTTGCTAAAACAATGGGGGCTTGTGAGGAGCTCCATAAGGATCTCTGCATACCAAGAGAATGGCCATGAAAAGGGCAAATGCTGTTCAATGTAAGCAAGTGTAAAGTGATGCACATTGGGGGAATCACAATTTCACATATACACTGACAGGATCTGAGCTAATTAGCGGTGACTGACCAAGAAAGAGTTTGGAGCAGGGGAGGTGGACAGCTTGATGAAAATGTTGATCCGGCCGCTGTGAAAAAGGCAACCTCCGTGTAAGGCGTAATTAGGAAAAGAATCCTAATTCTTGAACACTAATATGAAAAATAGTAGGTTCTCTGATTTACACTTGATGTATGTGGATTCTTTAATCTTACTATAGTAAAAATAACATATTTTAATATTAGATTCGTGACTGTATTAGTGGTAAGTTAGTTGGGAAACAAATGTATTAAGAAATGCAAAAGTGAGTGTCTTGCATCATTTGTGACAGACTTCTCTATTCATACATAGTTTATGGTATGTAGTAAGTAAAGAACAAACCTAAGGATGCCTTTCTGTGTGTATATATGAGAGAGACAGGCACACGGACATAGACAGACAGTGGGCCAGACTTCACATATACACTGACAGGATTTGAGTTAACTATCTGTGACTGACCAAGAAAGAGGTTGGGGTGGGGGAGGTGGTCAGCTTGATGAAAATGTTGACCCGGCTGCTGTGAAAAAGGCAACTTCCATGTAAGGCATAATTAGGAAAAGAATCCTAATTCTTGAACACTAATATGAAAAATGGTAGGTTCTCTGATTTGCACTTGATGTATGCGGATTCTTTAATCTTACTGTAGTAAAAATAACATATTTTAGTGTTAGATTCATGACTGTATTAGCGGTAAGTTAGTTGGGAAGCAAATGTATTAGAGTGTGTGAAAAGTGAGTTTATTGCATCATTTGTGACAGCTCTATTCATACATAGTTTATGATATATAATAAGTAAAGAACAAACCCAAGGATGCCTTTCTGTGTGTATATATGAAAGAGGCAGGCACACAGACATAGACAGACAGTGGGCCAGGCCTAGATTTCCAGCCTAACCTATCTTACAGGGTTGTTGTGAGGGTAAAAGTAGCACATGCCATACACCCAAACATTAACAAACATTTGTTTTACATTTCTGTGAAAGTGAGCAGGAGAATAAACTCACTAGATGGTTTTTGGGCCAGTCATAGACTGTTAGCCTAACCTACCTCATGGTTTTTTTGTGGGGGGAGATATGGCACTTGAAAGAATGATCAGTCTAGGGCTTTCCCCTTCCTCCTTACTAGAGAAGCTTCTTTGCAACTGATCAACTAAATGGAGTCTGAACATCCTCTTATATCACTACATCTGACCCAGTACCAAGAATAGCCATGTGGGTGTTTAGAAATATTGCTCAATTTAATTTTAATCTATCCAAGTTTGGATTTTTATTTTTATTTTTTGCTCTAAAAATAGCCTGTGGTCAATGAATCCTATATTAAGCCTATCAAAGATATTGGTACAGGAGAAAAGAATACACAATAGTTTTATTCAACCTGATAAAAAAATATTAGAAAAGCTAAGGGAATTCAGAATGTCACTGACTCTTCTACCCTACAGGGTTGTTGTGCTGATAAAATGGAGGAGGATCATGTAGCACCTTAGGTTCCTTGCAAGAGGAAAAAAAGGCAGGATATAAATGTAACACCAATAAACGTATTACTACTTCTACTTATTATTATTATTATTATTATTAATTATAATAATGATGGAATAAAAATTCTTTAAAAATCAAATACATGGATTTTTAAAAAAAAGAAAAGAAAAAGAGGGGGGAGCTTAACCCCTTCTCTCACGAAAAGCCTTGGTCCCTAAATACACAGAGCTCCCAGAGAGAAGTATAACCAAATCCACACACCCCTTCAAGATAGTGCACGGAGAATGAGACTCATTGCACTCAGTGGAACCTACTTCTGAGTAGACATGCCTTGGATTGATTCGATATGAAAATTAATGATCAGCAGCCATAATCAAATGAACACACACACATGCAAAGCATGCAAGCAAGTTGTTAATTGTAGAGTTATTGTGCTTTAAAGGAAAGGGATTTCTCACTCACATCTCTCCCTCTTTGCCTTCCAAGGTTCCAGACTGTTTTTTTTTAAATAAAGGCTACAATCTTCTACACACTTACCAGGGAGTAAGACCATTACATTCAGTCAATGGAACTTACTTCTGAGAAGAGACTACAGCAATGTATTTGCTAGAGGAAGCAGCCATTGTAGCTGAAGCAGGAGGGAGGGGGAGTGAGACTCTACTGAGCATGTGCCGTAATCAAAATGGCCACTGGATTTTTAAAGAGGCACAATTTTAATTTAATAAAATCGACTTAAGGGAATTAAAAAAAAAAGAAAAGCAGTTCCACCTACACTAGAACGGTAGGAAGTAGACCCTGCCATTGGATTAATTAATAAGGCTTCCAGAAGGTAAGGAGAGCTGCGCAAAAATACTCGCAAACCCTTAGTTAAATTTTCAGTTTCAGATTCAGGGGATTCTTTAATCTTTTTACTTTAAACTGCCCTCCTTCCCTCAATCTTTCACCAATCTTTTTGAAATTTTCAGGTAATGTAAAACAAACATTTCTTTCTGGCAATTTCAGAAAGATTGGTGAAACATTGTCAATTTTATGACTGTAAGAATGACACCCCCCCAATTATCACTTTAACATGGTGGAACGTGTTTTATACTAACGGCCCTTAACAAGGGAGGCACTGCCGTGCCTCCCTTAATAAAAAGTACTAAAAAATGAAATATTAATTATTTTTCAATTTCCCCCTAAAATTGTTTCTTCCCCCCTCCCCCAAAAAAACCCTGGGAAAAATGTGTTTTTCCCCCCATGGCCTCAAAATGTCTGGAAATCGTACATCTCTAGTCAAGATAGCTAAAGAAAATAAGTCACAGTAAGCAGAGGTAACAAATTCTGAAGTGCAGGGACCTGAGGAAATGGCTCATGGTAGAGGTTTGAACAAAAGAGAGGCTAAGGGCCAAACCCGATATTTATATGTTTGTAAAACACACATTCTCCAGTTTGGCTATAAAGTGGGAGGGGTTTTAAATTTTTTATACTACAAGAAATGTATGGTGGAGGGGAGGAAACCCTTTGTTTTAAGACAATACCAGAAGTGAGGTAGTAGAGGGAAAACATGTTAAAGCAGTGGAGTCTAGGGGTACCTCTAGACAGCTTATTTGCACCTTCTTGACTTCGTTCTGATGGCATTTAGGACAGATGAGTGGGGCACAATTCAGCCGTCTATGCGATTTATAGCCTTTGTTAATGTGCATTTTCAAAGTCGCGTTTTACCACCACTTTAAATTTTTCTCCGAGGTTTGAGCGCATTATCGTCATGTAACCAATCTACAGATCATTGGGATTAATGCTAATAGTGGGCATAGTTTGATGATGATGTCATGACTGAATGACTGCCCCTTCTCTGGGTATCCCTCCCAGTTGTGGACAAGGTGGGAGGGGATTGTCGCAATGCTTGATTTGTCATTTCCTGTCTCCTCCCTCCTACTTCCTTCTTCTTCCCTTGACTCATGGACTGTTCAGTAATGGCTAATCTTAAATTACAGGTACTTAAAGTAAAGTTTCTTTTAAATCCCCACTGGGATCTTTCTTTCGTGGAGACGTGTGGCTACTCACATGGAGCTGGTTCTACAGGAAGCAAGGGGGTTGGAATAAGGATGTGGCATTGTCATTGATCTGAAGATACATGTTTTCTCAAAATCTGTAGTAATTGTAAGTAAGTACAAAGTGGCATAGTTAGGTAGTTAGATATGCTGTAGTCTGTTCAGACTTGGTTTTCCTTAGGACATGTAGTCCAACTTTGCATGTAGTCCAACTTTGTCGGGGGGTGTTTGTGTAAAGAGCAGCTCTGACTCAAGCTCTCTCAGTGCCTGAGATGGGAGAGAACGTGCCACATCATGCCCATTGCCAGTGCTGCTGCATGGTGCCTCACCACTCCTTGCCACTGTGGCGTTGGCTCAATGGAGAGCCATGTGGCCAGAAGCATCAGCTGCAGGACTCTTATCAGAGCCCTGAAGTTGCTTCTTACATCTGCATGGCTCTCCTTTAAAGCCTATGTGGCAGTGGCAAAAGTAAGGGGGGATGTAAGGAGGGAAACGGGGAGGGGACTGCTCAAGAGAGCCCTGCCAGCCAGTGTGTTGCTGTGGCAAATGTCACAGCAGGAGAGCAGTTGGTGGGACACTCCACAGCATCTGCTGGAGGTGGCGGGGCAGTGGTAGCAGGCCCTTTTGGTGGTGGTGGGGGAGGAGCAGTGCAATTTACTCTACCTCCTGATGTGGGCACCTCATCCTGCCTAATGGGAGGGCTGGACTTAGTAAAGAGCCTCAACATCCATGGTAGGACAGTATTCTGTAAGAGCAGAGATCTTCAGTTTTTGGCTGGCAATGCAAAAAATTGTTGTTGCCAGGCACACCATTATTATTTTGAAGGGAAAACCAGCCAGCATACAAACAGAACATTTGGGGGCAAATTGTTTGTGTATGGGAGAGAGAGTGAGAGAGACAGACAGACAGACAGATTTAGTTGGAAACCAGCATGGGGCTGGATCTGGAGTGCAGCACCAGATTGGGGTCACATTGGCTGTTCTTTGTTCAAACTAAAATGGTGGCATTAATGCATAATTAATGAAAAGTGTGGGGCTCAGAGAAGACAGCCCCCATTACCTGCTCATTGGACCATGTGGGAAGGACATGTTGTCTGACTGCCAACCAGAGAGAGAGAAGAGGCAGCTTGGAGCTTGTTGTGGCTCACTCCAATTCCTTTCCTCTCTATTTGAGTTTGAATTGTATATTATGTCTTATTTTTTTGAAAAGACAGACATTACCAGTTTGTACCAAATTTAATTTTTTCTAGGTTACTTTACATTTTTAGGAAAGTGGTATGAGATTTTGAGCGTGAGATAAGGGTGTTAGAACTCCACCCCACACCTTTTCAGAAAATTAGCCTGGTTGTGGTTTTTCAATGGTGGAAGGCAAGGCATTGACTACACGTTGATTTATTATTGAAGAACAACTTCTCAATGCATTTCCAAAATTTAAAATATGGGGCCTCAGGTCTGCCTTGATGTCACATTGGCTAATACCCTATACCCCTCCCTCTCAAACTGAAATATGTTCTCATTAATCCAAGACATATAGAGGCTGGTTGTGATTATTGTGCAGTGAGATGTACTCTGTGCATGGCCAGTGGCCAGTATGGAAACATAGAACTGAAAATAGGTTTTAAATTCAAAGTTCTGGTGAGCCCTGGCTTACAATAAATCCTTTCATCAGTGTGGCTGAAATAATTAGGAGTTTGGGGTCAATTTTATGGAAAGAAGTTGTTTGGTATTTGTGAGGTTGAATGAGCTCTAGGGGATTAAAAAAAACCACCCCCAAACTTGCATGCATCCAGAAACATGATTTTCCTAACACTTTGGTATACTGGTTTGGGGTTTTGGTAATGGGCATGAACAGTCATGTATCCCAGAACTTATGCAAACTGATATGACTTAAGACAGCCTTCTCCAACCTGGCGCCCTCTGGATGTGTAGGACTGCCCCCTTATTATTATTATTATTATTATTATTATTAGGGGTGTAGTCCAATATATCTAGAGGGTGCTAGGTTGGAGGAAGTCTGGCTTAATTTCTAAGTAAGAGGTGCAAGACTCTGCTCTATCAGCCCATAAGAACATAAGAAGAGCCATGCTGGATCAGACCAAGGGTCCATCTAGTCCAGCATTCTGTTCACACAGTGGCCAATAATGTGCTTTCATTAGAAGTCCTTCTCTCTATCCATAGATAAAGAATAGTTAGTGTTTCTCAGAGTGAAAAGTTGGCATGTGGTACATGCCCAAAACTTTGTATAAATTGTGTAAAAGTCTGGGTGTGAGGAAGGAAGTGGTAATCTGCCACTGAATCGGCATATTGTGGGGCTAGGGAGCTAAGGGACTGTGGGATCATAGGCTTGACACATCTACAGGCTTGAAGTACTATGATGGGAAAACCTAGGGATGTTATTGCTTTCTATGGGACTATTTAGAGGGACAACTCCCCCTCTCCCCCCCCCCCCCCGCTTCTGGTTATTGACTAGAAATGTTAAGTGGGGGAGAGACAAGTGGTGGGAAATGGGTGGGGCTGAATTTCACAGATTGAGTTGTGGTCAGTAGTCACAGCTAAGGGTGGAAGGAGACGCAAACCATGGACTGGATTGCTCTAGGTAGGGCCCCTCAGTGAAGAATGTGGTATTGGAGTGGAGGACAGCAGCAGTTCTACTAGCTGTGAGCTCTGCAGCTTCTTCCTTCTACTATAGCAGTGGCTTTTTTTGCCTAGGGCAGGTTGCCAGCCCTGCACCAGACCTCTCTTCACAAATGGGCTGCAATTGCAGTTGTAGTTCATTAGAATACAAGTGCTGTGTAAAGTCTAACTGTGGCAGGCTATAGAAGAGTGGTGACAATTGATGCTGCAGGTGCAGTGAGGACATATCACAGGACACCTGGCTCATGTGAATGATCCTGGTTGCAAAGAGGGGCTTTGGTGGAAAAAGTGCATCTGATCTTGAAAATGTAGGCATTTGAAAATCATGAGAGTTGAAGAACAAACTACTTTCTAGCCTTTCAATTCAATGTTTCCAATCCTTTGGTATTTATATCCATCCTATGTTCCACCTTCTTTCTGCAGCCATGAGGACTAGAATGCAACTTTTTCAAAAAAGGAAGTCTGGAATTCTTAGGTTAATAGATGGAGCCTGTGGGCACACTGTGGGCACACTAAAGTGTCTTTTGTGTTGCTTGTGGGCAATAGAATATTTGTTGCTCACTCTGAGCGTCATCAGATGGGGGGAATTGCATTTCCCTACCATCCCCCCCCCCCACTTCTGTTCCACAATACTTCTTCTTCCCAAACACAGGGAAGAAAGAGGAAGTGGCCCATTCAGGAATTTAAACGATCTATAAAGACTGAGCTCTTCCGGCAGGCCTACTCAGATGAATTTTAAGTGTTTTATTGGTGTTTTATTGGTATTTTAATGATATATTGGTTTTATGTATTTTTAATTAGTTTTGTGTGTTTTATGATGATGTTGTTCCCCGCCTTGATCCAGAGGGAGAGGCGGGTAATAAATATATTATTATTATTATTATTATTATTATTATTATTATTATTCAGTGGGCGTTTTTTATCACGCTGCTTTTCCTGCACACAGCAGGAAATGGCAGCACATTTTGCTTCCCACCCCAAAATTGGATTTATCAGGGTCTTATTTTGTCACGGACCACGGTAAGAAGACCAGAAGGACCGGGAGACACGCGGGAGGTGGACATCGTCTTCAAAAGAACCCACAGAAAACATGAGTGGGGGGAATTAAAATTTGTGGGAACATCTATTTCTAATTCTCTTTCCTCATCCCCCAAAAGTAAAATGTTGAATTATTTTGGAAAGAAAGCTGCTGCTTTTACTTGCTCATGACTATTTCTGTTCAGTCTAATGGAAGAGCCCTTCAATGTCCCTTGGGTCCTTGCTTTATAGATGTAATTTACCTTCAAAGTGTCTTAGAGATGCTTGCTACGAAATATTCTAAGAGTGCAATTGCATTAGATATGAATGCACAAGACAAACTACAAATAAATGCAGAAGACATTAAGAGAATCAAGAGGGAGTGAGAAAAGCTCAAATATGAAAGAAGTAAAACCTGAAAATATTATAGATAATAATTGTCTGAGGAAAACAAAGGGTAGGGGGAATGAAGAGGAGGCTGCAACAGGCTCAGCTAACAGCATGTTGGATGGGGTGATATGGTGTGCGGGGAGAGAAAATAATGTTTCAGTGAGATGTGAATCATAGAAATGCACCAGAACAAAGTCATTTATTCAAGAATAAGTTAAATTTGAACTGCATTATTTTATGGTATTTTTCTTTGTCTAATTTAGGATGAGATTGTTAAAATGATTGAATGAAGGGGAGTAATATGAGACTCAGGTATGCACAGATTCGAAAAAAAGTTAGAATGAGCTCGGTTGTGCCATTTTACACAAAGGCTAGTGAAACGTTACTGTGTGGGATACCATAGCAAAGAAAATTGGGATCTTGTTGTAAACAGTCTTTGCCCCTTTTCAGTATTTTATTTATTGGAAGATAATTGTCTGAATTTGGGGCATTCCAGTGATGGGTAAGACTGAAGGCAAAAGGACACAGCCAAAAATACCAATGCATTTTAGCTTAAAGCTCTTACTGCCAGTAACTAAGCCATAGGAGAGGCATTTCAACCTCTTAGAATGGAGGGGGGGGATGGAGCTGTGCAAAAGTCAGGAAGTCAACAAACAGTTGGTGCTCAGGGGAAGGGTGTGTGGCCCTCTGGGAACCCTGGAGGGCTTGGAGGGAACCCCGGGCAGGCTGGACTTGGCCCATGGGCCTGAGGTTCAATACAGCTTCGTACAGCCACAATGGGGAATGTAACTGTGACTTTTCCATCCCACTCTTCCCCTGCTCATTCCTGCTGGCTGAGGCTGATGGGACGTAACCCCAATTGGCCACAGGTTCCTTAATCCTAGTATACGACTAGTATAGGATAGGATTAATATAGGACTAGTATAGGATCCTAGTATAATCCTAGTATAGAGGAAACATGTGGGATAGGTTCGACCACTTAGGAACACACAGGCATGCCCTTCTATTTGGCTTCTGGTTTTTCACATATTATCCTGCCTCTGTTATTGGAGTGGTGTGGGAAACAGCAACAATGTCACTCCTATAATATAAGAACTGAGCCTTGGTTGGGTCCGACTTGGCATGGGACACATGCATTTGGAATGAATGGGAGTATATTTAAGCTGCTGAATTTTGCTTACTTGCTTTTTGGAGATACTAGTCTCCCCTGTCTTGGCAACTCAGGGAATACTTCTCTCTCCCATCCTTCTCCCAAAACACCGCACTTTCTCCTTCTCACTTTTTGACAAAAGCTCATTGAGCCTTTGCTCTAGCCATGACCCCAATTGATTAAGTGGAGACCATCCTTGCAGGAAAGGAAAGGATGGTGCTTTGTTATTTAGCGTTGTGAGGTCCATTCATTGCTACTGTTGGAGTAGAACTGCAGACAAGCGTATTCATCACTGAAATGGGATTCAGTGGCAGTGGATGCTAAATACTTTAGACCAAGCGGAGTTCTGTGTTGAATTCTGAAAATGTAGTGTTCCAGACTCTAGGTCACTCTGCATCCTAAATGGAAGTAACAAGCTTACAGCTTGCAGTTCCATTAGACTTCCTTGTAGTTCACACTACCAATTTTAAGTTGAAACAATTTATTTCTCAGTACAGTATCTCATGTCCCACACTTCCTCCTTTCAGAATTCTTTTTAGTCAGTGCTGTGAGTGGTGTCACTGTGAACTGTGTAAAGATACAGGAACAATAAGAGAGGCTTGAAACAAACCTCTCAAGTCAGCCGTTTCCTAATGAACTGGGCTTAATGGCAGTAGGTTCCCTCTTTCTAATGAGTTCTCCAAGATCCAGCAGTACATTCTCCAGCTGGCTGCTCTATAGTTAGGGGCAGGAGTTGCTCTCTGGCTAAAAAACAGTTCTCCCCATTCATAGACCAGCTTAGTTGAAGTTTGGGTTTCATGGCTGGGTAATGGCTTTTCCCTGGCCTCAAGCTCTTTTCTACCTGCCAAGAGTAACTAGTTTATGTAACACTCTGCTGCTGGGCAAAGCCAATCATAAAAGCCTATCCATTTTTGAAAGTGTTAATGGTTTGGACTAGGTAGATACAGAGAACCATAGTGCTTTCAGGGCCAAAAATAAATATTGTGCAGACAAGATCCAAGGCTACTTAGTCCATCATTTCCTCTATGTCTATTAGGTCATTTATTTACCTTCCTATAGGTATATGCTAAATGCGAAAGGAACTTGATTTAGTCCTAGAGAATAATGAGCTTATTCTAATAACTCTTCTTGCACGTGGGCAGAACAAAATCCAGCACCTGCTGAGCCTCACTGGGACTAATTTGCAGGTGAGGCAAAATTCTTCCTGTCCATTATGCCTCACCTGAGGAAACACCAAGGGGGGTGATTTCTATATGAGCAAAAGAAGGAAACAGCTGATCTCCTAAGCAGTGGACATCTGAAATAGGGGATGTGAAGGACCCATTTTGTATTTTAATATTAACTATAAAATGGTTGCTTTTTTCATAGAATCATAGGATAGTAGAGTTGGAAGGGGCCTGTAAAGCCATCGAATCCAACCCCCCTGCTCAATGCAGGAATCCCACCTCTTCTCAAAAGCTGTTCTTGCTAAGAAGTTCAGAAGTTCACAGGAAGTTCAAAGGGTCAGCCCAGGAAACAGATCAGAGCCCTCTGGCTATCCTATTGAGGTGATTTTGCCTCCTGTTTCTCCTCCTTCTAAAAAAAGTTTCAAAGAAGTCAGACAGACAGGCCGCTGAGCCCATCTAACTCACTGGCAGGGGCAGGGACAGCAGTGGAGAAGCATCAGGCTCTTGGCTTATCCATACCCTATCCACCCACCAGAATACCCACTTTCCTCCCCCCCGAGATCTTTCCACAGTGGCTACAAGGGTAGAGAGAAAGGGGGAACAGTCTGTTGTCTGTGTCTATGGCCTCGGGAGGGGGAATCTGACATATTCTATGGGATGTTCTCCTAGGGAACATAGGATTGCTCTGTAAATGGTTTACATACAAAATTACTAAAAAAAAAGTTAAAATACATATATAATACAATATAACAACACACAGTTACAACTTACAACAACAAAATAAATAAATAAATAAAAAGGAATAATAAAATTGAGCAATGAAAGCTTGTGTAAACAAGTAAGTTTTCAGACGACATTTAAAATTCCCAAATCTTCTTCCTTTTGAACTGCATGAGGGAGGGCATGCCAGAGGGCTCCCTGAGTATGCCTGCTTCTGTGATATCTGGCAAAATTTTGTTGGTTGTGGAATGGCCAACAAGCTCTCCTCTGAAGATCTTAAAGGTTAACTGGGTATTTATAGGGGAAGGGAGTCTGCTATGTATCCTGGTCCCAAGTTATTTCGGGCTTTATATATCAACAAGAAAACCTTAAACGTGGCTTGGTAGCTAATAGGCAAACAGTACAGTTCTTTTAACACAGGTGTAATGTGTACATAGCTGGGTGCCCCATTGAGCACCCTTGCTGCTACATTCTGCACTTGCACTCTAGAACCAGGCCCAAGGGCAGCCCCATATAAAGTGTATTACAGTAAACAAATCATGAAAATGTTTATGATGGCTTGGATCAAGCCATTTATTTAAAGGTTATGGACTGAATTTAAATAACTAGAAAATCTCTTTTATATCTCTGCTGTGGATGTTGGGACAAATAGTGCCTTGCCAAGGCTACCAAAGCAATGGTATATAACAGGAGTAGGCAACATGGTGGCCTTGGGCATTAGTGCACTCCCCTCCAGACACCATTCTAGGCTCTCACCAAGGTACCTTACCTCTCCCACTTACTATTTTTTTATTAACATATTTTCTTAATGGCAGCTGGGATTGCTTTGAAATAGCTCATTGTCGGTGCTGAAAACTGTTGGTTCAAAAGAGTTATTTAGTGGCCACGTTTGGACGACACTTTAGGCCATGGAGGAGGGTATAGGCAACACACAGTATCTTATTTCAGAGGTACTCCCCACACGACATGTTGCCCCTCCCCCCATCGCACAGCTGAAAGTCCTGGTGTCCTTCTGGGCAGCTGGTACTCCTCTCTCCCTCCCTCCTCCCTCAGTCCTCTCAGTCCTATCCCATCATGCATTGCAAGCTCTGTCGGCTGTACAGGAGCAGCTGGGGTGCTTTTGGTCGCTTCTGCCGGAGAACTCTATGACCTTCCGGAACAGTACACTCAACGGGAGATTACACAATGGAGTCGGCCACACGACATGTTAATCAACAGGTCTCCGGATAAGCGACGGAGCAGCTTGTTGTTTTTCCCTGTTGTTTAATTCCAGAAAATAACATACTATGAGTTGTGTGCCCATTGTGTGTTGCCCCCCAGATGAAACAATATTCAACACAATGGACGAATGCCTCTCCCCCCCAGTGTTGATTATCATGTTGTCTGAACCCAGCCAGTGTGTTGACCCTCAAACCCCAACTCTGCCTTATACTCTGTGTTTTTGGCAAGCTACTTGTCCTTTGCCATGAGCTCCATCAGATGAGCGTTTTCTTGCACGCTTGTTACTGCGCACTCACGGATTTTCACGGGTTCCTCTCATGATGTTGTCAGCCTCCAGCCCCTTCTAGCCTTTTTTGCATGACAAAAAACACCCCAGAAAGACCAACTTATGTTTGAGACAAACTTGCCACTATCTCCTGCTGTGTGCAGAAGAAGCAGCACAATCAAACAGCCCACTGAATGGGCAAAGTGTATGTTGTTTACTTTCTCTTTCCTCTCCATTGAGAATGGGGAAGTAATGAGAGACAAACACGCGGGTAGAGAAGCACTGGTAAGGATATACGATTTCTCCCCATGTGATGCCGCTCTATGTCTGCTATGGCAACCAATTTTGTGGTGATGCACAGAACATTTTCTCAAATTGCCAAATGTGCCCAAAGCCTCAAAAGGTTGTCTACTCCTCATATAACCTATGATATGAAACAAGTATATTGATCAGGAAATTGACATTACTTTTCTTTTTCTGGAAAATATAGCACTGGAGATACAACTTAATTCTGAATTAGGAATTTGGTTAGAACAGCTGTCCCCAAACCTGGCCCATTCAGTTGTTTTGGACTTTAACTGCCATCAGTTCCAGCCAACAGGGCTGATGGAGTTATAGTCCAAAACATCTGGAGAGTTCCAGGTTGGGGAAGGTTGCCATGGAATATCCTGAGGTATACTTTGATTTCACACTTCCTACCATCATAACTCATGGCAATTGCTGTTTATCATTATCTATGAATTCTAAGCTAGACCTGTCTAGTTTTTGGTGTTAATGGAATACAGAATCCAGACATAGGGCCGCAATTGAGTCCCTTGGAGTCACAGTAGAGCAGCTGTTATACCAGCTAGTTGCTCTGTGAAGAGGCTGTCAGCGTTGGTGCTTATAACTAGGTTATGTAATACTTAATATGTTAAATTAATTGAATAAAAAAACCTTTAGTTCAACTAAAAAAGTTCCCCAATTAATCAGGCAGCAGATTAAAAAACGTGTTTAATACATCTGCAGATGACAAGCATCATTTCAAGAGATGCTTAGCAGAGTTCTGCTTGCACTGAAGGACAGAAGTGAGAAGGTGATGTTTGCAATCCCTGCTACTCCCTGTGCCACCTGAAAAGCTGTGCTCAAGGGCTGGGGGACTTGCTGCAGCAGCTTGGGAGTCAATGTGAGGGGAAGGGGAGATTGGTGAAGGTTACCTTCTTGATCTTATCAACATGGCAGCATGGTAAAAAGCACTGCCTGCTGCCTCTACTTTCTGTTAGTTTGTTTTATCTGCTTTTTGCTATCTACTATTGCCTTCATCCTACTTGCACTGTTTTATTACTTTGTTATTTTTATTTTTTAAGTCAAAGTAGCTTTTTTATTAGTAGTAGATAAAGTAGCTTATCACCTTCAGTGTAGAGGAGTATCCTATGCAGTGAGTTAGGCTAAAGGCTAAAGTTCCTGCTGTAATTATTTAGCGTCCCCTGTAGGAAAGCAACAACTGACTACCCAGTATTAGGGTGGGGAAGAGCAATCTCTTACTGAGCAAATTAATTTCCCGTCTCCTGCATTCAATTGTAAAACCAACTATGCTTACCAGAAAAGCATATAAAGATTGTGGGATTCTGCCTAAATTCGAGAGTAGCCCACTAGACAGTCAGAGAGGTAGAAGACAGCAGCCAAAAATTACACAATTCTCTGTCATTAGAGAGGATAAGAAAACTGAAGAGAATGTAGTTGTTAAAGAAAGTTCCTTTACCTCGGAGCCCATTTTAGATTGGTCCATGGAGATTAAAGGAAAACTACATGAAAACTGGATTGAAGACTCTTCCTCCACAAATTTGGCTTTAGAATTGGCCTTGGCTGAAACTATGGCATTAAAGGAACAGCACCCTGAGAAAGATAAACAATTGTATGAACTGAATGAACTGATGAAGGAACAAATAGCTGAGCTAGAGCCAGGGGGAAGTAATTTAAATAAAGAACAACTCGCTGATCAAAATGAACCAACGAAAGAGAGTTTTATGTCAGTTGAAGGATGGCTCTTTCTGTTATCACAGGACCTTGCACATATTAAGTCATTTCTTTCTGAATGCAATGACCTTTTAACAACAGTTGTCCAAAGCGTTTGGAACGATGGGCCCAGAACTTGGAAACGAGGATGTGTTGTGCAAATGTAATAATGCTAAGTTGCATAGGAAAAATTTAAAGAATAATAAGGTTCCCAAGAGGGTGATAAATAAAAAGTATACAAACAACTTAAAAAAGAGTAAAAATATTTAAAATGTAAAATGTCCAAGCTACAAAAAGATGGATTTTACCAAACTTTTTAATCTTATTGAGAAGGATAAAGCATCTATTATGAAACCCACCTCAAATCCCCAAAAGGCTATTAAGAATAAAGATAATGACCAGACCTGCTGTAAGCATCAAAGGATGGAGGAGTCGCTCCCGGCTCAAGTATCATCTTCGTTAACTGGGTACTGACCGAGAAGATGATTTAAAATTCACAGTGGTTGATGGCTCGGACTATACACATTCTTCTTTGATTCAGGGGAAAAATGGTGATAGACAGGACCCTCGGTCAGTGATACGAACCAGAAAAAACTCTTCCCGGAATGAATTTGGTAGTGTAAACAATTGGAATCTTGTCCTGAATTGTTACAAGTTGATTTATTTAACTATGAAGAGGAAGATCTCCTGAATTCTTTTTCCACATTACCATTACTGGCACAAACTGATATTTTGAGGCGGTTAGAAGTTTAAGAGAGCGTCTGAGAGCTAGACAGGATGGTAGCGCAGCTTTAAAGGAGAAAGTAAAAGTGTCTCGCCGGACTATAGAGAGTGACCAATCTCCCCAGAAGTCTACATCATCAAGTGGGAGGGGTGTAAGAACAGTAAATGCTGAAGGAATGAAAGACCCACTGGGAAAACTGGTTACAGCTGAATACTTGTTGACAGACAACAAAGAGTTACAGGACACCCCAGTCTCTCATAAGCCAACTGAAAATATAACTGGATCAAATCCACTTACCTGGAATGATATGAGATACCTGGAGGAAAATAAACTTGGATCGTCTGAGAGGCCTGAGGAACTTTTCCGGCCACCAACAAAGATGGCTCGCTTAGTGAAGTCTAATGTTGGCAAGATCTGCCCACAAATGGAGCAGATTGAGGACTTGGGTTTCAATTCGAGCCCACTAATTAGTCTCCAGGAAAATATAATGAATCAACACTCCCCTATAAAGAGAGATGTTGTTGTTATACCTCTTGGCATGAATACAAAGACTCAGTCTATGACCTATGGTGCGCTTGTTCAGGTTTGACAAGAAAGGATTCTTAATAATGCCCTACAGATCAATGCCCTACAGATAGAGTCTGTTGGGGGTGGGTGCAAGCAGCGAGTGTTAGGTGGGAGGCGGCAACGGTGGGTGTGAAGACCGAGGACTCTTGCTTCCCCCTTCATCCGCTCCCCTTGCTCATTTGGTATCAGGGAGTGGGCTCATTGATGCTAGTCCCCTCTCTCTTATGATGGTAAATGCTAGGTCTGTGTGTAATAAGACCATTGCCATTCATAATTTGATCATGGATGAGTCCCCAGACCTGGCTGTCATCACTGAGACCTGGCTGGATGAGGTGGCTGGCCCTGTGCTGGCCCAGTTTGTACCAGCTGGGTACTTGGTGCATCATCGGGAAAGACAGGGCCTTCGGGGAGGAGGGGTTGCCCTGGTATATTCATCTAGTTTAAATTGTAGGGTGGTTCCAAGCCCAGATATGAGATCTTTTGAACACCTGCTTGCAAACTCCTGATAGTGTATCGACCACCTGCACACTGGAAGGAGTTTGCCCCTGAGCTGACCGAGTTGTTGTCTGACCTGATCTTGGAGTCACCCAGGCTGTTGGTCCTGGGTGACTTCAGTGTACATGTGGATGATGTCTGTGATGTGTTGGCCAGAGTTTTCCTTGAGACCATGACCTCGGGGTTCTCACAGAATGTTGTTGGAAGCTCTCACATGCTTGATCTCATCTTCAGCCTGGGATTGGCCATTGGGGATTGTCCCTTTGTCATGGACGGATCATTACCTCCTTCAGTATGTGTTTAAGACACCTCTTCCCCCCGAAGAGGTGATGGTCCACAAATTTGGGTCCGTCCGAGAAGTAAGTTGGATCCAGAGGGTTTCCAGCATGCTTTGAGGGCTTGTAAACCTCAGTGTGGCACTGATTACTCAGTGGATGAGCTGGTGGACTTCTATAATATTTGGCTGACCACTGCCATTGATTTTTAGCCCCAAGTTGGCTGCTGGCTCAGGGTCTTCCACGCAGATCGCCTTGGTTTTCAGATGAGTTCCGTAGGATGAAACAGAGGCTGCATAGATTAGAGCGGCACTGGAGGCAGAGTCGCTCCTTTGTTGATTGTGAATCCCTTGTGCGGTATTGGCAACAATATCATAGGGCATTGATGAGGACAAAAAAATCTTCTCCTCACGCTTAGATGCAACAAAGAACTGGCCGGCCAACCTCTTTTCCATGCTGCGCAGCCTGATAAATCCCGACTGTGCGGCAACGGTAACAGAACCTACAGTTGATGGATGTGATGAGTTTGTCCAATTTTTTTTTATGTTTGTTTCCAGCATTTAACTTTTTATTATTTTCCACGCATAAAAAACAATCAAAACACATACATGAATGAACTAAACATCAAGAACAACATACTAATAGAGGATAATCTACAAAGTTAACAGAACCTACAGTTGATGGATGTGATGAGTTTGTCCAATTTTTTATTGGAAAGTTTAGCAGAATTAGGGCTGGTTTTCCTCCAGGTCTACCTGCAGAGTTGCCGCTTGAAGCTCCCAGGACACAACCTATAGTATCTTTGACTGAGCTAGAGAGGACTTTCGGTCAGCTCCGGTTTACACTACCTGTGGATTGGACCCTTGTCCAACTTGGTTGATCCGCCCTGCTTGGTCAGTGGTGGGTCCACTTCTAACGGCAGTGGTGAATGCATCCCTGATGGAGGCTACGGAGCCCACCTGCCTAAAATTGGCTAGTGTGCGGCCACTCCTTAAAAAAACAATTCTTGATCCATCACTGCCAGCAAACTACCAACCAGTCTCCAACCTTCCTTTTCTTGGTAAGGTGATGGAGAAAGTGGTACTGGAGTGGGTCCAATGGTTCCTCCATAACTCAGATTTTCTAGATCTTTTTCAATCTGGCTTCAGGCCAGGTCACAGCACAGAGACTGCCCTTGCTGCGGTTTGTGGTGATCTTCTTTTAGCGATGGACAAAGGCCATCTGTCCATCTTACTGCTATTGGATCTCTCAGCAGCCTTCGACACAGTGGACCATGAATTGTTATTTTTTTTAATACTTCTTTATTACATTTTCTTATCCAACAACATATAAATCATTTTAATAATAACCACCAATATCGAATATAATTTCCCCCCCTTCCCCCTCATCCCCCCCCCCCCCGCAGTTTTTCTTCTGGCTTGTCTCTTCTTTTCTTTTTTTCCTTCTTTCTCTCTTCTTTTTTCTTTCTTTTATTTTCATAAGTCCCATAACTTTTTATATGCTTCCACCATATTTTCCCTATTTGGTTCTTTTTTCATATACTCTATATATGCTTTCCAGTCCATTGTGAAGGTATCTCTTTTCTTCCCCCCCCCTAAACTCTAAGTTTCTGTGTCAGTTTTTCATTTATTGCAATGTTCCATAATTTTTTCCCCACATTTTAATTGTCAACATCCTAGCTGTCTTCCATTTGGATGCTATCAGATGTCTTGCTGCTGTCAACATGAGCCCAATTAACATTTTATCTTCTAACCCTCTATTTTCTTTAATATACATATTCAGTAGAGCTAGTTCTGGCTTTATTTTTATCTCCTGATCCGTAACTTCCTCTATTTTTTTAAATACCTTTTTCCAAAATTTCTTAAACCTTTTACATTCCCACCACATATGTATTTGGGTCCCCTTTTCTTTGCATCCTCTCCAGCACATTGATGTCAGATTTCTGTTTATTTTTGCCATCTTCACTGGTGTCATGTACCATTTTTGTGCTATTTTTAAAGCACCTTCCCTTATCCTTGTTGAGGTTGTTTGGAAGGGGAATTTCTCCAATATATCTCCCCATTCCTTATCTTCTATTCCCTCTTCCAAATCCCTTTCCCATACCTGCCTTACTATCTGCTTTCCTCCAGTCTCTTGTCTTATCAGGATTCTATATATTTGTGTTATCATTCCTTTATCCCTTACTCTGTATTTATCTACATATTTTTCCCACTCTGTTAATTCCCTTGTACTTTCCCTTCCTATCTTTCTGTTTCTTATAAATTTGCCAATCTGCATCCATGCCATCCATGAAATTTCCAAATTTTGTATTCTTCTATTCCATATTTCTTGTGTTATTGGATTTTGTTGCTCATAAATATTTTTCATTTGTATCATTCCTATTTCTTTCAATTTAATTTTGGTTATTGCTTTCTTACTTATATCAAATTCTGGATGCATCTAGATTGGCGTTAGAGGTGATATCCCCAGCATTAATTTTCCTTTTTTGTGATACCATACTTTCATCATTCCTTTTATTGAGCTTTGTTTATTATTCATTTGTTTTGTAATATCTTTCTTACTGTAAAATATATTGTACATTTCTTCTTCTTTTTTAAGTCCCATTAGCTCCCTTTCTATCTCTACCCATTGTAGATTACCCTCTTCCTTTGTTATTACTAATAAATATTTTAACTGGTATGCCTCATAGTACGTTTTTAATTGTGGAATACTCCATCCTCCATCTTGCATAACCCTATATCTAAATATTTTTGCTGTTCGTGTTTTTTTACTTTTGAATATAAATTTTTCCAAGCTATTTTGCCATTTTTTGAACCTACTGTTTTGAATTTCCTGTGGTAGTACATTGAACAAATATGTAAATTTCGGCACCAACATAATCTTTACTGCCATAATTCGATCTGATAGTGATAATTGCTTTTTCTCCCATCTGGCCAAATCCTTCTTAATTTATATCCATACTCTTCCATAATTTAATTTCAATATGTTCTTCTGTTTTTTGGGATCTGTACTCTTCTGTATTTAGATATCTAAATGCTTTGGATATTATAGGGATACTAGTCATTTTGGATATTTCTATTTGTTCCTGAGGCCCTATATTTAGACACATCAATCCCGATTTCTTGAGCCCCGCTACCTGATAAAATTCTTCCAATTCTCTTGTCATTTCTTTTATTCCTTTTTTTGTATTTTGTATTGTCAATATAACGTCATCTGCATATAAGCTTAATTTAAATTCTTTTTTCCCACCTGCATTCCTTCAATCTCTGTATTTGTTCTAATTCTGTCTGCCAGAAATTCAATGGCCATTGTAAATAATATTGGTGATAATGGGCATCCCTGCCTTGTTCCCGAATTTAACTTTATTTCCCGTTTCCAGTCCATTGTACCTAATTTTCGCTGTTGTCTGTACATATATTGCATCTATTATGTGTTTGAATTTATTCCCCAAATTGTATATTGTTGGTACATTGATTATAAATTTTGGGTTTACTGTATCAAATGCCTTATACAGATCCAGAGTCAATAATGTCAATGGAATTTTCCTTATATTGCTCAACTTCATCAGACCCAATAATTTCCTCACCGGTTCTGCTATGAACCTGTTTTTCAGAAACCCATATTGATCTGCCCCAATAGATTCATTAATTACTTATTTTAGTTGATTAGCCCAAATTTTGGTGAATATCTTGTAATCTACATTCAGTAACGATATCGGACTGTATGATTCTGGATTACATTTGTCTTTATTTAATTTTGGTATTAATGTTATTATGGTTTGGGTCCAAGTTTTTGGGAGGGGTCCCCCCTCTTGTATTTCACGAAATATTCTTTTTAACTGAGGTATCAGTTTGTCACTATATGTTTTATAAAATTCTCCAGTGAAGCCATCCTCCCCCGGGCTTTTGTTCTTTTTTAAATCTTTTATAGCCTGTTCTATTTCTTTTTCTCCTATTTCCTCTTGCAAATATTGTTTTTGTTCTTCTTTAAATGGTGGTATTCTGGCTTTTTTTATATAATCCTTTATCTGATCAACTTCTATCTCCTTCCCCTTATATAATTCTGTAAAATATTCTTGCAGTATTTCTCCCATTTCTTTTGAATCATATGTTTTTACTCCTCCTTTTGTGTTTAATGCCCAGATTTTGTTTCTTATTCTCTTCTTTTGAACTCTATTTGCTAGCAATTTTGAACTTTTTCCTGTAAATTCATAATACCTTTGATTTACATATAGCATATTGACCATAACCCTGTTTACCTCCATAACTTCCATTTCTTTCCTTAATTTTTCCATTTCCTTCCTAACTTTTATTTTTCCTGTATTTTTATATAGTTCCTCCAATCTGCTGATTTCTTTGTCTAGCCTTTCCATCTTTTCCTTATCTCTTTTCCTAATTATACTTAGCTGCTTTATTGTTGATTAGATGGTTGAGGACCCAGGTGGGACTGGAGGGCCTTGCTCTTGCCTGGTTCCAGTCCTACCTGGATGGAAGGGCTCAGTTGGTTACCATGGGCACTTGTTCATCCACAGCCCTCCCCCTATCCTCTCACTTTTCATGTTCAATGTGTATGTGAGGTTGCTGGCAGAGTTAATTAAAGCCAACAGGCTGAGGTACCATATGTATGCGGATGATACCCAGCTTTACATCTCGGTGGGCTCAGACCTCTGTGGGGCAGTTGTTGTCCTGTCTTGGTGCCTGGCTGAGATTTGTAATTGGATGTCCAGAAGCAAGTTGAAGTTTAATCTGGAGAAGACTGAGTTGATGGTTGTTGGTTGAGGTCAGTGGCTGGCAGGTTCAATGAAGGAACTTGCAGATGTTTCATTTTCAGGAATCCAACCAAGGTGCGAGACCTGGGTGTCATTCTTGACCAGTCCCTAACTATGTCATCACAGGTGGGGGCTGTGAAAAAGCTGGCGATAATTTCAGGTGGTTTACTAGGTTAAAACAAACAAATCCAAATTGGGCAGTGTTACCTAGTGGTTGGAGGAAACTATCCATAGAGAATAAAACCCCAGTTTCAAGTGGTATAAGACCATATTAATGTGAAAATGCAGTATTAGAACAGCAGAACAAAAAGAGTATCACACCCTTATTTTTTACATATGCGTGGGGTCACAGGCTTTGAAAGGCAACTCCTCCCTAGGTATAAGCTCATCTGTCAATGCAGAAGTCAAACTAGGGTAGAGAATAGATAGTCCTTAGCCTAGCAATAACCTAGGAGCTTATCGAATATTGGGTTGTAACTTTTGAGAACTTGGGCAATAATATAAGGAAAGCCCCATCTTCTAGAATCCGACTGAGGCAGCTGCTCTTCCAGCTGCACTAATGTTGCTTCTTGTTCCACTGCTGGCCCCAGTAGATGCATCCAATTGGTGTGAATTGACTATGGCCCCACAGCGACCCTTGGCTTGATACAGCAGGAGTTCTGAAGCTGAGGTTTGCAGGTAAGCACTGTTGCTTCATTGTTTTGCTTCCTGTGGCTTTTGAATTTAGTCACCCATAGGAAACCATCTGAAGCAACACATGCCATGCAGGGTTCTCATAATATCCAGCACTGAGCAGGGAGGTGGGGGAGAGCAGTTTGGAAATTTTGCCCAAACCATGCAAGACTCTTATGATTTCATGGGTGGGTGTGACAATGCAGCCTATTTGAACTTCAGTGTTTGGCTGCACATGCACTAGGTGATTAGTGTGAAAATAGACATGTTTATCTGATGAATACATTTCCCCCCCAAATCTGATGGGGAAACATTGTCTTGTTGCAATTCCAGGCTTCACAGCAATGGAGTGCTGCACAATCCTCTCACCAATCTGCTACTTTAGGGTGCACTGTCTGAATGGCCTGCACTGGTCTTTTGCTTGGCTTTAGCATTTCTATAGCTGAACAGCAAGTAGCAATGGACCCCCCCCCATCTCTGTCTTCTGCTAGGTAATGCATACATTACCCTAGACGCATTGAGACACCATGCCATTATTACCAACCCAGCACAAGGGGTGTGTTAAGTGCTGTGCAGAACACTGCACAGGCACAGTTCCTGCACAGAGGCTTAGAATCCACATTCAACAAGAGAGCGAAGGGAGAAGCCAGAGGTTTACAATGGCAGTGGGAGTGTAGCTATTATGAGGCTGTAGTGATTCTGAATTGAAGAATTGGTCTTGCAGAGAGAGAAGTCGTTTTCAGCTGTGACTTTGGCCAGGTTTCTGAAATAATTAGGTGTGAATGTCAGCTTTCCTCCTAGTGCAAACAGCAGATGTGGAAGCCTGGATCCAGATCAGGACCACAGTTGGGAGGGGGGATGACAAAGGGTTAAAAACTACTTTCCCCACCAAGGTCTTTGGGCCCCTGTGCGTACTATTTACACTTAAAAACCACTCAAATAATTACTAATTCTGTGAATTGTGTCACATTTTGTTTTGGCCTTTAGATAATTTCAAAATGGGATTAGCATTCATAGATTAGACTAGATTCATAGAGTTTTTAATTGAGCCTCCATGTTCAGAGGCAGGGTACCTCTTTATATCAGTTGTTGCTGAGGTCTAAGCAGTAGTAGGATAGGCCTTTATGCTTGGCCTTATGAGGGCTGGTTGGCCACTGTTGGCAACAGGGTACTTGACTAGACAGATTCTTGGTCTGATCCAGCAGGCTCTGAGATTCTTATGAAACAATGCAAGGAGCATTCTTCACTGCTAGCTCTCTTTTCTACCTTTTGTTTCGTTTTTTGGATAACCCCATTTTTTGACAGAGAAATGGCACAAATAACAGCTAAAGATGTAGAAAACACAATTCAAAATTATTTTGCCATTTTTCTTGAAAATTGGGCCTTGACCTGACAACCTGATCAAGATGCTCTCTGGTCTCATTGGAGATTTGCCCCGGCTTCAGTGGGTGATATTGCCCTGAGCAATTATTTGCTGAGGAGGTGCCATGACTGCACAGATTATTCCACAATGAGTGTATTGAGTAGGGACACTAAATTGCCTTTAATTGGAGCAGCTTGACTTCTTCTGTTTCTTTTGGTTGCTCTGGCAACTAAAGGCAATGGAGTCCATGCCTCTTAGTTAATGAGGGACACTGCAGTTCAGTTCCTGGAGAATCACTTAAGCTGAGTTCACCATATTAAGCTTTAGGAGTTTCTCAAGGAGGGATTTTCAACAGTTGCCAGGACTTTTCTGTGCCAAAACATTTCCCCATGAGTCACAAACCTTTATCTAGTTGCATCTAGGAACCGTTCATTGTTACACCTCCATCAGAACGTTTCCAGCTCGGGGACGTCTTTCTATGTTTCCTCCAGACTCTCTTGAGGACCAGGATCCAAATCTCAACCCACTCTTTATGTAGACCCTTCATGCTGAATGCCCACCTTATTCTTCAGTCCATTCCGACTCTCGCTTGCCTCTGTCAAGACCTATTAAGTTCTGCTTTTCTCGAAATGTCCTCTGATATCATTGAACCCAGTACTCAGCGAACTGTGCCAAATAAAGCCTTTGTTATGCAGCTCTACCCTGGCATTTGCTATTTTTCTAAGAGGCAGGTTGCCAGATGGATGGACCTTTATTTTTTTTACTTGCAAGTGCATGCATATTACCTCCATTACACTTTTATGGTGATAGAAGTGACTTCAGTGGACACAAAACTACAATTCTGAGGATTCCTTTTGGGGAAACTGTTACAATACAACTGGTATAAAACCAATGTAAGGCTGTAGTGTACATATACCATTTGTAACTCTGTGGTGGCTGCAGTTCATCATAAGAGAAGCAACAAAACAAGGAAATCATTTCCACTTACTCCATAGTCATTTTGTGGAACACCTACGCTTGGTGGTATTCTGGAGTGCATAAGTTGTTCTTTGAGAGTTTGTTAGATGGTTGAAAGATCCTGCAGAGGGAAGGGTGTGTGAATAAATTGCCCTTTGTGACATATTACTAGAAGACACACATACAGCTCAAATTAATATCCAGCAAGATAGTTTACAAGAGGGAAAACTGAGTTGGAATGGCAGGTATGCCAAACCTTTGAAAAGAGTATAGTGGGAAGAAAGTCCTGCCTTTCTATAGTGGGCTAGAGACATATTGGCTGTGTTCAGACAACACATTAATCAATGATGGGTTGAGTGGCCAACTCATGGTTATTTTGTGGGTACTCCTTACACAACGGCTGAATTCGAACAACACGATAGTCAATGGTGGGATAATAATCAACTTTACAGTTGTTCATCTAGGGGGTACTCCCCACACAACATGGTAATAAATAATCAACTGTGGTGTGGATTAGGATCAGCGCTGAGTTGACTATGGCAGCATTTGGATGACACGATAGTCAATACAACTGACAATTGTTTCTCCCCCCCACCCCAGTTGCTTATTGTGTCGTCCGAATTCATCCGGACGACACAATTCAACCACCTACACAACTGTGGGTGGTTGGGGCTGGCATTGAGTGGACTAATAGTCAACCCGGCATTTGACTGAAACAGCCCCTGCCCCTCTCCCCGTCCTCCCTCAGTCCTCCTGGTACTATCCCAGCAGCCATTGCGAGTTCTGCTGGTTGGACTAGAGTGACAGCTGCTGCTTTGGTCGCTCTTGCCAGGGGATTCTGTAGCCAACTGAGATAGTCCACTGAACTCTGCAAAATAGTCCACTGAGCCGAACAGACAACATGCTAACCAACGGTTGTGCAGATAGTTAACTCAAAAAACGGGGGGAGAAAAGTACCCAAATCAGGTGAAATGAAGGGAGAAGGGAAAAGAATGGTATTCTTTTCAATCGTTATTAGTTATCAGAGAAAGACATTCTGTTGAGAAGATTTTTGCAAATACCTTCCTACAAATAAGATATTACAGATACTCTTTTGATAAGAAATGTTTTGCATGTATGTAATAATACCAGTATATAAAGCAATTTGTCCTCATGTAATAAATTTAAAATGTTGTAAAATGGTTTATATGTGTACATAGGCCCGTGTGGCAATATGTCAACTTGATTTTATAATGTAAATATATTTTAGTACATGGCGTCCCCACCATGTTTTTTTACAATATGTATTTTAAACATTTACAGCCCCCTGAAGGCCTTATAAAGATATAGGCCGAAATACGTCGGGCTCTTCAACTTTGGAAAAATAATTAAAAAGTCAGCATCTTGAGAACTTGCTTCTCCCTTCATTTCACAAGATTAACTCTGCAGCGGGTTGTGTTTCTCAGTTAGTTATTTTGCAGAATAGTCAACCGTGGGGTGGTTTTTGCTGACAGACAACGCAACAGTTGACTTAACTCACGGTTGACAACTTAAACCTCCATTGACTAGTTGTCTGAACACAGCCATTGATTATTCAGAGAGATGAGAAGATCTATGAAGAGCTTGTAAAGGCAACTAGCAATAGTATAGTGTTACTAAGTACATTTTATCAGGCAGCATGCCTTACTGGAACATCTGGAATCAGAAATGAGCAGTTCTAAGAGGTAAATGCTAGTTACTCAGATTGCAATCCTGACAGTGAAGCTGAATATGCCATATTCTATGAGACATTGAACTGCAGTCTGGTAGAAGAGGCAGCAGACTAGATTTCTCTCCCTGATTTTTACCTGTCCAAATAGAGAGACAGGAAGAAGCCTTGATATCCAGGTATAAATAGTCAGGTGTTTAATTAACGACCCCCCCCAAGCTACAAAAGGCATGTCATGTCCTCGCTGCCTCTGTTGCTGACTTCCTTTCCATAAATAAAAGCAGCATGCACCACAAACATAAGTCTGCTAGCTACAAGTGCTATGGCAAGTTATGCAACATTTTACAGGAAAGTAAGCTTGATCAGGAAGGTCAAAGGATTTTGTGTTTTAGACCTCAAATCCAAACACCTAGTAGTAGGTAGGCAGCATGTTCATGTGTTAAACTCTTGGGACATTATGCTAGACAAATGTGCAAAAGTTTGATGTGGAAACAATTCCATTCAGGATGGTTCAAAATGCTGGGTGGATGGTGGGAGCAGTGAAGGTTAGAGTGTGGGTGAGAGGAGGTAGAAGAAGACCGGCGGGAAGAAAGGAAGGAGACTAGAGGTGGAGGCTGGAGGGAAGGAAGGGGCAGGTTTGTGGGTGGAGATTAGTGGGAGGGGAAGGATGGAGCAAGGACTGGGCAGTAATGGAGGAGCCAGAGGGAACCAGAGGAGGCAATGGCAGGGGTGGGGAGTGGAAGGACTGGCTGTCTCTGCTTTGTACTTTCTGGAGTTCTCTCCCTATTCAATGGGGATTTGTGCCTCCCCCCGCCCCATACCGTCCAACACCACATATAAAGACACAGAGGAATACAAAAGCAGAGGATACTTGGAAGCCCTACACTTAGTGCCACCTCTCCATGTGCCAGTATGCAGGACAGGGAGACACCTGAGGTCAAGAGACGCCGCCATACCACGTGCACAAGACCAGAGTCTAACACACACACACACACACACACGGGGGTTACCTGGAAAGCATCTCCTGCCCAAGTTATTTAACCTTTTGGGAGGGCAATAAACACATTTCCCTCTCCTTTTCACATCTCTGTCTCTTCCTTTACTTCTCTATCTCTTGTTCCCCTCCTGAGAAAAGATAGCCCCATCCCTTGCAATTGTGCTTAGAAAAAAGCACCCATTGGCAGCAATGGAAGATTTTTAGCTAATATTATTCGCCACATATGTGTGAGGGGGATTTGTTTGGGTTGCAACATGCAAGGAGGGGAAGGCTAATCCTTCCTGCTCCAACTGCAACCCTCCTTCATCTTAGAAAAAATCTTCCATCAATTGCCATGCAGGTGGCAACTTTTAGGAAGGATCACAGTGCACAGGGAGGGGAGGATTAACCCTTCCCACCCCAGCTGTGCCCCCTTGAAAATTCCCCTGCCTCTCCCTTTGAGCATGGCACCTAAAAAGACACCCTTCTTTTAGGGCCAGTGGAAGTTTATTTCCTAAACTTAATTGCCATGTTGGGATGGGAGTGGGGAGAAGGGGGATGCAACACAAGGGATAGTGGGTAGCCCTTCCCTCCCTAGCCACAACTTCCCTGAAAACCATCCCATGCATGGTAATTAAGCTTAGAATAACTTTCAGTTAGTACCAATGGACATTGACAGCTATGGGACATAGAATTGGGGCTCAGATCCCATAAAACCAAGTCTAGCAATGGCCCTGCAACAGAAGGTTGCAACAATTGGGTGGTTTCTTATTAAGGATGCATGGGGCACTGCTCATCCCACCTGCCGGAGTCCCCACAATGTCTCTCTCCACCCAAGTCCCCCAATTCACTGTGGTGGGCTCATAGGTAAACAGGTTTTTTTACGCACCTTTAGTTCTATGTGCTTTTGCTTTTGTTTGTTTTGCTGCTGGATGCTCCACATGCATGAGTACCTCTCCTGCAGCTGTAGCTTACCCCATGATCTATCCCTTGCATCTGAGGCAGAGTGTTCTTCCCAGATTCCCCAATTTGTCCTGATTGCTTCCCCCAAGTGAATCAGATACAGCTATTTTCTTTTAAAATAAAAATGCAAAAACAGTGTTCTAGAGAATGCCTGTAGCCAGTCCTGCCCTGGTTGTTTTTTTTAAACTTTTTTGGGGAAGGGCACCTGTGCAGTGCACTCTCAGTGCTGAGGCTCCAGGTCACTTTACTTGAAGTCTGAGCACACACAGCCTCATTTTTTAATTGACAAATAGAGCACATTACATCAAGCCCAGACTCTGGAGGGAAACAGCAGCTAAATTGCTTGGCTTTTAAAACTTTTATTTATTGATCCCGCCCCTCTCTATATGCGTGTGCAGCCTTGGAAGAAGAGATGGAGGTAGGAATTGGTCTGTGTGTTTGGAGGAGGCAGTGCAGGATTTAACCTTTTTAATTTTTTCCACCTCTACCCCTTCTCCTCAGGTTACGGGAGTGATTGTGGAGTGTTAGGAGGGGTGAAGATTTCACTACCTCTCCCTAAATGGCTTTCTGCTGTAGCAGAAAGGAAAATGTAGGTTCAAAGTAATGGACTTGTTTGTTGTGGGGAGGATGCCATCTCCTTTACCTCTATCAAGTGAATTGTTTGCCTTTGTGTGAAATGGGGTTGTTCTGAGGCAGAAATAAAAATTACAGTTCATAGGGGTGGTTTTCTGTGCTGTTATGTGGATCAGACCCCCCCCCCCCCGCTACGTTGTACACAGGATCTTGCCCAGCCAGAAAAAAGAAAACAGTAAGCTGGGATGGTGAGTAGGTAGCAGGGGTCTAAAGGGGGTGGTGTGGAGTGTGCTTAAGCTGTGTGTGTGTATGTTTGTGGCCTGCTCTTTTTTCTGTTTTTAATGTGGTGTGTGTATTAGTTTGTTTTGCTGAGGTATGTTTTAGTGAGATGTGGATTTTGCTTAGTGTGTGTGTGTATGTGTGTGTGTGTATAGGCATTTGCCTTGTTTTATTTATGGGGATGTGGGTCTCTTGTATGGCTGTTTCTCTACGCATCACCAGTTTGCCTACTGCGAAATAGTATTTTGGTCTGGAGACAAATATGAAATTTAGTGCCTTGTATTTAACTTCTTAGCCAGCCCTCTGTGACATCAGTGTTGGATCAAAAAACTGAGTTCCAAAAAGTGGTTTTGTGTTTTGGAACTCATACCTAAGGACGTTGTAGATATCTGCAATGGATTCAAATGACTTCGGATTTCTCTGAATCCATCCTATGCATTTTGCAGCGGACCAGTATTACCGAGGCAAGTGGATTCCATAGACTTGTGGGTGAGCTTTTAACTTTGGGGGATTAGTGCTAATATACATTAGCACTAATACAAATGAGTGTAAGTACAATGAAAGCCTGGTAAAAATTCCATCAATGAGCAGATGCCGGAACAGACACCTGTCAATATGCAAAACGGAGAGAACAGATTTAACAAAATTTGCACATCCCTACTCATACCCCACCTCTGCCCTATACTTAAGATTCTTGGGTAAGTTATGTTTCTTTTAGCCTCGTCAATTTGTCTTCTGGGAAGTGTTTTGTGACTGGCCATACCTAATATGGCAGCCTTTTGTGAATGAGCAACTCCCATCCCCCATTTTGTGGTAACTTATCCAACACACTCTCAAAATCCCCAAATCCCACTGGCCCAAAATAGATGAGACCCCTGATAATGTATGACATACGACAAGGGATCCCTTATGTCATATGATCTGAACTGTCAACGCAGATAGGATCAATGGCACACTCCTATTCTACTGAAAGGCAGTCAGCTCTACCCATTCCTCCTCCTCCTCGTTTCTGTGAGCAGATCAACAAGAAGGTTTTCCCTGTTCTGCAACTTATTTCTAATTTCAGTCCTGCTTTCCACTGCAAGATCAGGTAGAATTCACACCCACACAACTGTGAATTTTTAGATCTCCTTCCAGGGGGACTACAAGTTTATTTGCTAATTGCCAAATAAAACAAGACAGGAAAACAAATATGTAGGAAACCTGATTATTCAAATTTATTAACATCAAGAATTATGCAATGATGCTGTAGATTTTATTAACAAATAGAAAACAGACTGTATACAACAGTGACCCCTACAGCACTATGCTTTCACAAGGTAAAAATGAATGTTCTCTCCAACATCACCACCCAGGATTGTTGATTTCAATGCAGTTTGGATACATTGGATAATACAGTTAGAGACCTTTCCACCACCTTTATTTATAGAGCTATGCACCTGGGAGAAGGCTGTAATCTCCCTGCCTTTAGTGCAAGTGTGAGATAATAAGGAGTATTAATATATAGTACTGTTAAATTAAGTCCAGTAGTCTTGCCACATTGGTTAATTAGACCATCCTGTCATAGTGGAAAATACAGCATTCTAATGACTTTTAAATGTATACAGGATAGCAGAAATTATAGCCACACCCAGCCTCTGAAAACAGATTTCCTTACCTGAAGAACCCTGATCCCCCCTCCCTCCCCCAATAACCAAGGCACCCCCTTTCTGGGGTCATTTGTGCAGGAAGGCTGGGCTTCCCAGAGTTGTGCTCTTTCACCTTGGAAGATGCTCTTAACGCACTTGGTTGGCCACAGTTGCCTAGGCAACAGCACCTCAGGATGCTACTGGCATAGAAAGAACTAAATAAATGTGAGTCTGTGGTCAGGTCCCTTTTGGGAACTTGCTTTTGTGTGTGGCAAGGATGCCACATTTCCCCCCATCTTAACAAGAGAGTATCACAGGGCAGTAGGTCTCCCTCAAACAGAAAGTTCGCATGGGATCTGCTGACAAATATGAGGTCACTGGACACATGTCAACAGGACCAAGCATCTGATAGCTGCTCGAGTCCCACCTGACAGACAGGCCTATGAAAAAAAAGGCTTTAGGAATAATCATTAGGCTGGCTCCAGTTCTGTGAAATTGAATATTCTACAAAGGAGTGAAGAGGGAGTGGAAGGGTTCCAGAGCTGTGAGCCAGCCACTAATATTAACCTGGGGCTGCCCGAAAATGGGCAGCACCACTATGGTTGAGGCAACAAAAGAGTAAGGGGGGAAGCAAAAAGAAATCCAAACCCCACCACCTCCATTCTCCTGTTTTGCCTGAGCAAAACATTAAGACTTGCAAAAGAATTTAAAAAAAGAAAAGATATAAAAGGCTAGTTAACTATTTTACATATATAAAATATCCCATTCCATCCACCCAGTGACTCTCACCATGAAATGCTATCAAGAGGAGGAGGAGGAGTGAGGGCATTAACAGAAATTAATCTGGAGCTTGGAAATGCTAGAAGATGGTCCCACTTTTGGCGCTGTGGCAATGTACCTAAATACTGTGGTCAAAACTGGTCGGTCGTAGGGAGGCTGTTGCCGCAGTGGCAACATCTGCACAGAAGGACTAACAAATGGGCGGCTGGCTGGGAAGAACCCGTCTCTGCTCTTGGACATTCCTGCTGCAACTGGCTGAAAGCACTCGTTACGTTGCATAGTGATCAAAGCTGCCAAGGTACTCCAGTGCAGCCCGGTAGCACAGCTGGTACTGATCCTGGAGGAAGAAGAAGAGAAGTGGTCAGCACAAAGCTCTAAAGGAGGCCAACACTTCCATCACATCATGGTACAAAGTTTAAAGAAAAAACAGAAGGGCCATGCCATGCACCACATACCTACTGCAAAGGGACTGTATTGCATCTCTTTCTAACTTGGTAACGAGGTGACTGACCTCTACCAGGCTAGACACTGGACCTTGCACCAGATGTGAAGAGGGGGTACTATGCCTATCTTTTCAAAGTGCCAAGAAATAAGACCAGGCTAGGGGCAAATTTCCTTGACTGTATGGAAAATCCAAGTACTGAATTTTTGGCAGTGATCACACTTACCCATCTGGCGCCAATATTTGTTTATTCCAGCATTACAGTGCTTTACTGGGGTACTGTGCAGTATGGAAAGGGAGATGAAAGATGAGTTTCTACTCTTCCTCTCATCCAGCCACTGGGAAAAGGCAAACTCTAATCCCCTTGTACTGTTCAAAAGCAGTTCAAGATAACAGACTGTCTTGACTGGCAACAGGACAAGCAACAGTGGGAAATCAGGTAGGAGAAGGCAGTCAGCACTGATTCTTGTCTTGGCTACAAGAAGCAGGCAGCATATTGTCTTCCCCCAGCAAGCAAGACAGCTCCTCCTCCTATTTGTTTTTCGCAAAGAGAGAAATCTGTCTATTGGTATCTGGGGCTGCAGTTGTGTTTTTAGCCAGAAGGCAGCATGGACATCAGCAATGCAACAGTATCCAGGCTGCCTTCAAGTAAGACCCAATAGCTGCCTGGGTTCCAGCCAGGGGACTGCCAACTGACCTCAGGTCTGATCCTTTGCAAATGCTTGCTGATGCTGCTCTTTGCATAGTACAGCTGAATGTTTCTGTCTTCTCCTGGTGCTTCCACTTCTGCCATAAGGATTTTCTCCAGGAAGTATACAAAATTCTCTGCAGTGCTTTAAGCTAGTGCCAGAAGTTCTTGCAATAGTAAATATTCCAGGAAATATTTGCCCTCCAGGAAAGAGTGAATGCACTCAAAGTAGTAACTGGTGCTAATGCAATACTTTCCTACATACCCAAATTGACTATTCTTTGGAACTGACCCAAGAATATTTACTGGAAAGAAGCAGGAAGGTTCTCCTACAGGTGCTCTGATATGGCTTCATTAATCTTGACCAATTCAGCTATTTTCTATCATCAATCCTGATACAGATAACTTGTTAGTAGGTTGTTCCCATTATAGTTTATTCCATATACCCTATATTAAAATGGGAGTGAGGGCAAGGCTGATGGCTGCCTAGTATGCGTTATATAGCACATTGCCTACTTACACAAAAGCTTCCCCATACTGAAAGCAAGTAAAGGCAGAGCTTCAGTCCAGTCATGTCTAACTAGTGTTCAAGTGCAAAGCTCTATTCCTATCCTTTGTGAAGTAGCAAATAGTGTGGTAGGTGGATGTACCTCTGTTTGCACCATGGCTGGTCGCTGTGTCCTCAGGGTCTTCACAGTCTGGAACATGTCAACCACACCTTCATAGCGCATGCGCTCCAGTACAATGCTTAATGTGATGAACACTCCAGTGCGTCCGACTCCCGCACTGCACACAAGGAAGAGAGGAAGGCGAGTAGTTGTCTCAGCTTGGATTCAGTGAAAGGGAACTGAAGGCCCAATAGATCACAACCAGAAGGTCTCCCATATATTAAAGTTCCTTGGTACAAGTACTACCCTGCTCTTATGGTGCTCAAAACCACAAGGCAGTTGTGGTTCCTCCTAGGAAATGGCTTCCATGCATAGGAAGTTGCAGCCATCTGCGCAGTAGCTCTCTAGCTTTCTTTGGCAACCCCAAGCACTTCAACATAGGTACATAGTGCTAAGCCAGCTTCCATGGATTGCCCAATGCCAACACTCACCTGCAATGTACGGTGATAGGCCCATCCTGGCCAAATTGCTCCTTAGTTTTATGGACTTGCCCAATGAAGTCAATAAAGCCCTCGCCTGTTTTTGGTACTCCTTGCTCAGGCCAGTCAGTGAATTGGAACTGCCGGATGGTTCTTGACTGCCCGTCCTAGTTGTGGGGAGAAAGAGAGGTAAGGTCATTGCATCTTGACTCCCAAGCGCATGACAGCCCTGCTATTCAGACCCTGGAAAGTCTTAAGAAGGGGAAGCCCAGCCCACCTAAGCAGATTACTTTTGCTGCACACTATTTTTTTAAAGCAGGAATTGGTATAGGTAAGCACGTATGAAATTCACACTGCTGTTTCGTAAGTAGCTCAGCCCCTTGACACAGAATCACCAATGTAGGGGTGACAAAGCAATGGGCGATCAGATGCCTGATAAATGCCTTTCTGCACCATGGTACTTGCACTATATGTGCATAGCATAATGACATTAGACACTGTGTGGTACTCACTCTGGCATCAGTGACCTTGAACTCACGCAGGATGTACTGAGGCATGTTGTATTCAGCCATGGGATCCACCACAAAGTATTGGTACCGAGCAGAACGCTCTGCTGGCCAGTACTGATGGCATTTCTCCTGAAAAGCAATGAAAGTGGCAGTCCTGGCATGAAGATTACAAAGTGACTGAAGCAATTCTAGAGTGACAATGTGAAGCTCTTCTTGACACCCGCAGCTCCAGCCTCTAACTCAAGCAGCAAATCACTGATTTGTTTCCTCCCAGCATGATGTGATTGATTAGGCTCACCTACTACTTGCACACCTCCATTTTCCATGACTTCCCGATGAGCAATCAGCCTGCTCTTCCATACCAAGTTACTAGGAAACTCCAGTTCTAGCCCAAATGGTCTAATTTTATTGGGTCTGGGCAAACCCATAAAGCCAAGAACCTGAAGCTGATGGCTCCTCTTAAAGATTTGGAAAAACAACTCTAAGCACTTTGAAGGTTCCAGAGAAAGCTCATTTGGCTCACCAACTGGGTCCTTACAGAGTGTGTCAGGCATGCATCTGACAGGTTTAGTGCAATGAGCTTTACCATTTGCAATGACACCAGAGCCTTCCAGCTCTATGAGTCAGATACCTTGAACTTTCTGGCTCAAAGACTGGGCTATGCCTCTGGAATGCTACTGTGGAAACAGCACCAAATAAGATTCCACTTTGCACTCATCTTCTCCAGAAGTTTAAGGTGCTTGCTTACCCGTCCCATCTCTCGCAACTTGGTCAGCATCACCACGATGGTGGAGTTGTGCTCCCATAGCATGCGCCAGAAATCCTCTGTGGTCTCAGCCAGGGGGCCCTGGGTGGCAATGTAGGCCTTTTGCTGCCTGCAAAATATCAAACAGATCTAAATCGTATCTGACTCTGGCTCTTCTGGGATGGGAAGATGATTAGCAAGACCAGGGGCTGGCAGGCGGGGGAGGAATTGTGTCACACATCTAGATCTTTGGTAGCATTCATAGCCACACATGCAGCCCTCTCTTTCTGCAGCACTTGTTTCACAATCACCTGATCCAACATGAGACAAGTAGGACTGTCCAGGTTCCTGGATGGAAACCAGGGTCTCCAACATGGTGCCCATAGGCACCAATATGCTCACAGATGTGTTTTTGTCACCCACCAGGTTCCCTGCCCCTTTTTTAATTAAACAAATCAACTGGGAAGCTGGGGTGCTGCAAAGCAAAGTGGAATACCCTCCATCACCGTCTTTATTTGAGTTCAAAAGAATGGTTTTGTGTTTTGGAGCTCAGCTCCCACCTCTGCCTTACTTTTCCTATAGGCGCACCAGTTTTTCTTTTGGGAAATTGGTCTTTTATGACTGACGATGCCTGCACCAAGGCAGCCATGGTCAATCCTCCTCTGATGGCAGCTGTTACATAAGAGTGCCCATGACATTCTCTCAAAATCCCAAATTTACCCACCAACCCAAAAAGGTTGGGGATGCTTGCTATAAGAAATACCAATTGGGTTTTCTAAAATACACATGCAGGCTGGGCTATCATGCCAGCTTAGTGTTACAGCAATCTCAAAACTTGTTATTAAAAACTACTGGGTGCTTTGAGTGGTGCCTTCTGCAAAGAATCCAGACTGATATAAGATCAACCTTGTGCATCAACCCAAAGGATGGAATTTCTGCTATTACAAAACCAAACTGTGCTGCTGAATCAAGAAACACCAAACAAATACATAGGAATCGTATATCCACTATCAGTGAAGCTGGGGTTGAGTAGCTGTTTCCACAGTGAAGTTACGGAAGAATATAAAATCAGTCTGATAATTGTAAAGAGAAGCTGTGACATCTTTACATTACCACTGTGGGGCACTATAGACCCTTGAATATACTCCTGGGCTCTTAGCCTTATCCACTCTCATTTAATCTCCCCACTGGTGCTAAAAATTAATGAATCTGTTGTAGGACAGCTGTAATGTGCGGGACAGAGATGGAAGCTGCTCCAAGGTGGATTTATAAGACATCATAAAAGGCGGGAGTGGAAGGGGGGGAGGGAGGGAGAAACAAAGGCACTAATAAAAATGCAGCTTCAGAGCCATCTCTAGCACCTTGGGCCAATTGATCTCTTTAGATAAAGTAGAAAACGATTGCTCACTTCAAAGGGAAGGACGGGAGAGATAAACAGGGGCCTGCAGGGACGGTTTAGGTAGGACATGAAATGCTACCACCTGCTGCTTGGCAGGCTTGTTCACCAGCATCCCTCTCCCAACAGTAGCAGCTCTGTCACAGTACTGGACACACGGCGGTGGTAGCTCTTAAGCACCCTGGGTAGTTGAGATCTGAAGCTGGAAAAGTGGCCAGGAGCTAATCTGCTCTTCTGTCCCCAGTATGGCAGCATAGAGGCCTGGCAACAGACTAGGCTTTCTTCCGTTTTGCAGCAAAAGACCTCCCCATGTTGCTGGGGCTTTGCCATTCACATGGCTCGCCTTCGTCATCTTGCACATTGCCAATTCACTGCTGTTTCTGCAACATCATGAGGGGACTTGGGAGGGAGTAAAATGTACAGCAATGTTTCCACCCATTTGCTGCCCTCCTCAAGGAACCCTGAGCCTACTACAGCAGGTGATCCACTCTGGAGACAAAATTGGTTCCTCCTTTGTGCAAGGTGGTTCGTATCTCAGCGTTCAAGCGATGGGATGCATCCCACCTGCTGGTCTTGCAAGCCAGTTCCCAATGCTGCAAGACAGCCCCATTGAGGGAGCAAGAGTTTGGGAGGTGAATTATATAGTAAGTTGCCAGCATCGAATTGGTTGGAGAAAAACCAGTACCTGAAGCTAACTGCTAATAAAGCCCACGTGGAAAAAGGCAACAAGACGCAAGGCCCTAGGGACAGGCAGTTTTAACAAAGTCTCATAGCCCCAAATGAAAGGCAATTGATTGTGATTAAACCAACACTATTTGGTAGAAGTGTCCAGCTCAGAGAGGAACGAATATAGCAACAAGAAAAGGCAGTTTAGGCCCTGGTCAGAATGAATACTTTACCTGTAGCCATCTACAGAGCTGGCATTGATGTAATCTGAGCCCTCCACGCCCCGAATTGGCTGCAGGCAAACCCGTGTAAGCTCATACGGCATGATATTTACCAGACGGTTTTTAAATTTGTTGCATGGGAGGTTGGCACTGATGAATCGTGAGGTATGTGCTTTAGAGTTGGCGAGAAGCTGTGAGGGGAGTAGAAAAGACAGATCAGAGGAGGGCAGGGACACATTGCAGCAGCAGCTCCCACAATATTCACTCAGTTATAGAGAAGAGTAACAGAGGTGACATGGATCTGGTACGCTGGGGTACCTGAATCCAGCCAGGGCTTTTCCCCACCTGCAGATAAGGGGTATTTCCATCCATTCCTGCCCAATCCTGGCAAAGGTCCTGAGAAGGCAAGTATTGGGCAGAGGAAAGATAGCCCTGGGTGGTATTGTATGCCACTGTTGTTTAAGTTCTAAGGACCATTCCACACATTAAGTAGAGGCAAAGTGGGTTTGTCACCAAGCAGATATCTGCTCACCCTATCATGGCTCCCTGATGATTGTATCCTAAGGTGCATGTTTGAGAATGTATTTGCCATATTCACACTTTACATTTGTAGATGCATACTGTAAAATACTTTAATTGTACATCTAAAGCTGTAACATGTGAAAAGGCTCCAAGATTGACCTTTGATTTGTGTGAGTAGGTAGGGAGGCAGTCAGGATCATTCCATAACCTTGTGCCTCTTTGGGATCTGTATTTGTTTTTTTATCACTGGCACTGCACCAACTCCTATTCTAGCGTTTTTCCTGACCCCAGAGACATTTACATTGCTCCTCTGAGCTCCCCTTGTCTTAGCTCAGTGCATTGCATGCAGAAGATTCCAGGTTTAATCCCTGGCAATTGCCAGGTTGGGCTGGAAAAGCTCCAGCCTGAAATCCTGTGAGCTGCTCCCATTCAGTATCGACATACTAGGCTAGATGGATCAAGAGTCTGACTCAGTATAAGGCAACTTCCTATGTTCTCCTCATTACTGGTGCCTCTTAAGCAATGGCTGGAACATTGTAGTGGCTCAGTATAGAAGATTGCATGGAATACGATAACTGAATGTATGTGAGGAGGGAGTTTTAGACATGCCTGACAGAACTCAGAGTTCAGTTCGAGTGAGACCTCTTGTAAGAGGAGGGAGAGTAGTGGACCCTAGCACAATTGGGGACCTTGTGAACTCCATAGCAGCCCAAGCCTTCCCATTCACCAGGCCTACTCAGAAGGAGATACCCTCCCCATATGCTTCAGATCCTGGCCCTGAGCAGCTCTAGGAAGAGGTGTGGCGATCTAGTCCCTTATGAAAACAACCAGCCCCTGATGGTTCAGTGTGGATGCCCCTGCTTAGCCTCATGGTTCTTGACTCCAGCTGCTGGCAGGGCAGCTTCCCTAAATTTCTCACATGCTCCATCATAAAGGAGGAGGACATACAAGAGGAATCCTTAAAAGCATTTGTGCTAAATAGGGAAGTTTATCCTAATTGTAGGAGAACTTTGCAATCTATATGCAGGCACTTTCTCCACCCCTTCCTCATTCATCCTCAGTCCACCTCTCTCTCACTCTGAGGTTGCTGCTCTGATGTATGGCATGGAGTAGAGCCATTGTCCAGTAGCTGCTGAGGCCCAATGCTGGCTGCCTCAGACCTCTGGCCCTGTTGGCCCTCATTATCGCTGCCTGCTTGCCTGCCCTCCCCATAGTCAAGAGCAGCAAGAGGAAGCAGCAGCTGCCACCGTCTGCCTACTTTTCTGTCTTCTCCCTCTGACTGGCAGTGGGACCAGGCTGGGCACAATCCCCCCTTCCACCCAGGGGGAGAGAACTAAAAAAATGAGTGCCGGATGCTCCCCCTTCTCATCAGTGTCAACGCTTGCTCTCTCCTCCATCTTCTCTCTTGGGAATGATGGTGGTGGCAAGGAGAAGAAGCTTGCTGAGCTTCTCACCACTCCCTCCATTGTGCACTTACTCATGCAAGAGAGCAGACAAGTACGCAGTGGTGAAGAGCAGCTCCCAGTCTCCTGTGAGACATCCAGCAAGTGATGGCAGTCTGTCCACTTCCTCTTCCTTGCTGCCATTACCACTCTCTCATCCATAAGTGCCGATGATGGAAAAACAGAGCAGCAGCAGCTCACTCATACGCTCCTGCCTCTGGTAGTAGTGCAGATTGGGCCTTGAGGGAGTGGGCGAATGAATGGTGGCGAGGAGGCTAAAGGCCCTGCGAACCCAACACCTAGAGCTGGCAGTGTTCAAAGCTCAGAGGTAGCACTGTTTTGCCTTGTGTTTGCACAGCAAGTCAATATTTTGACTCTCTGGCTGCTCTTTTGCAAGAGGCTATTCCCAGGGTAGAGTGAGGCTTCCATAGTCTGTTTCACAGTCTACATGCTTCACTGCTTCCCCCAGGAACTATCTTCCCCCACACACCTTTGCTGTACAAATGCACATCATCACAGTACGTGGGCATTAGCAAAACTTGCAACCTGCATCAAGGCTGTAAAAAAATATTGGTGTGAAGCTGCCACAAATGTGGGTGATAGTGCTAGCAAGCACAGAAAGTTGTGACAACCAGGGGATTTTTCTTACTTAAATTGCATCAAGCAATGTGCCAGCTAAACCTTATACTAGCCTTCTCTCACTCCTTCTCCATGCTAGGGAGAAGGAAGAATGGCACAAGGCAGGGGGCACTGGAGCTGTTGACACCTCAAATATTTAAACTAGTAGCGTTTCCAGAGGAAGTTGTTCGCAGTGACATCAGTTATCACTAATGCCCAATCTGCATCTGATTTTGGATGCAGCTCCAGCCGCTCTGCAAAGCAGTGCTGCTGAGAACTTCACATCAATCTGCCTTTTTATATCCTTCCCAGAAGCTGCCAATCTGGGAGGGAAATGTCGAGGACACCCACTCTGCAATTCAAATGTATTTTAATCACTTCCTACCTGGTTTAGAAATTTACAAAAGAATCATTATCCCTAGAAAATCTGTCTCTCCCTTCAACCCCGGAATCGACTCCTCATAGTAGTGCACAGATCAGTGGGGGATGACAGACAGGGGCACCAGTTCCAGCCATGCAGCCCCATGATTGCCCTGTGCATTTACACATGTGAGAAACGCCGCAAATGCTCTTGTGCTCACCTTAAACTCCAGCTCCATTGCTGTGACACTCTCGCCCGGAGGTACCTGGTTCAGCTTCTGGATATGAGCAAAGAGGTTGCGTGCAGGCACCTCGGTATTTCCACAGGTGGCTGCCTCAAGCAAGGCCTCGTGGATGAAAATATATTGATCCTCAGTCTGCACCATATAGTTCCTCTGCGAACGCATGCATGTCACATGCCCATAGATGTCCACTGTCTTCTCATGCTTCATCCTCTCAAGCATGGCATCAATTACAATGAAGCACCCTGTCCTGCCCACACCAGCGCTGTAAAAGCAAGGCACAAAACATGGAATGGGGCTTCCTTCAGAGCCAAACCTAAGCCTTTCTTATAATCTGTCCCCTACACCCCACCATGATGCAGGAATAGATAATCCTCAAGGTCATGCCCCCAAAGAAGGAAGGCTCGCCCTTGCGAATATAGCACATAGAATAAGGATGCTTGAATCCTCCACACAGCCCCTATGCAATGTCCTCTCTTACAAAGCCAGTGAGTCCTAATCGTACCCAGCAGAGGCAAAGCAGGCTGTGCCTTTTGGGGTGAATAACTTGGTTCAGTGCACAAACCAGCACAACCAACAAGAAACAGATGTGATTTTTTGACAGCTAAGAGTTCTGCAGCAGGACATCTCCTTGTTGCTACTCACGTCAAATTCTTAACAGGGTTTTAATGGGGAGAGAGCGTGTGTTAATTATACACCACTCCCATCTGAACCAGAGCATGAAGGGAGAGCATTAAATACCGTTTCTAAGGAGTTTGTGAAAGCTGCAGTGATGAAGTGGTTTGTTCAGTAATAGTTCCCACTCAGCTGCAAGAGATAAATCACTGGCCAGATAAGATGCTGATTCCTAGTGAACTAATGTTTGTGGCTGAAGCAATCATTTCTTTCCATCCCGGAGTGTAGCAAGGAAGTCTATGACTATGAATGCAGATAGTGTGTCTGTGTGTAACTTGTTTTGTGCTTCATGTACACGTAGAATGATCCTCATAGGTTTTTGTGTTGTCAGTGCATGTACTTCTTAGCAGAATGTGAATGTTTATTAAGTTTATATGAAGCATGTCAGTTGCTGGCTCCAGTTGTTTGAGGGCCCATGGGCAAGGCACGCTCAATGGGGCCCCATCCCCAGTGAGTCTACCTTTTCACTGCCACTAGCTGCTATCGCTCCTCATCCTCTTGCTCATTGCTACCATTTGCTTTCTTAAAAGGTAGGAAGCCAGTGAGCAAGGAAGACAAGTGGCATTTACTGTTCCTCTTCATCACCACCACCGACTGGGCCAGAGTGAGAGCAGGTGAACAAGTAGATTGTAATGATGAAGAGGAGAAGCAAGTCCAGGAGGCTTGTCAGTGGGTCCTTGCTGGGATGTGGTCCCTTGGCAGAAGCCCAACCACACTTACTGTTGGTGCCGGCCCTGCTCCTGATTTGTGTAAGCATGGTTCTGGGAAAATTCATCTTACTGTGGTTCAAAGAGATTTTCTATCTTGAAAATGGATACACTTAGAGCTTTTTATGTGTCATTTTAATATGTAGCAAAACAAAGCCTTCAATTCATATGGGAAATAGAATCAAGTCAATAACAGAATAATTGTGTGTTTTGTGTGTGTCAAGAGTGTGCATGTGTTCCGTGTGCAAAGGATTGTGTTTAAGGCAACAATATTCTTTCAACTGGAGGCATATGTGGAATTCCCCTTTGAAATTCTGCTTCTCATATCATTTTAATTTTGATAATATTGTTGCTGTTTCTCAGGGAAAATAGTGAATTAAGAGATGCTCTGATTGGCATTGGCTGCAAAGTGCTGTTTATGGTAGCAGAGGGATTATAATGTTGATTCCATTGCTTTTGCAGCAGCAGGCTTGCTGTAAATCCTAATAGGCCTGCCACTGCCAAAATACAGAGACTGGCAGGCTCTTCCTACCTCTTTACAGTGGTGGGTCACAAATACACATGTCGTCCATCAGCCTTACCTGCAATGTACAACCACTGGGCCAGCATCAGAGGGATTGCAGGCTTTCACCCGTCTCAGGAAGGCTAGGATAGGGGTAGGGTACTCTGGCACACCATGGTCAGGCCAAGCCATAAACTGAAACTGCCGCAGCTCCCGCTTTTCACTGGACCCATTCTGTGGATGGAGCCAAAAGACCACAGTTGGTGGTGGTGGGTAGTGGCTTAATTCCCTAGTTAAGCATTTATGTGTCATAGATTAATGAAGACCCTTCAGCACACAGGATTACTGTACACTCCCTCTGGCAACATGCACATTTTCCTTAATGATTAGCTCTATATTTGTTTAATCCTGTATTTTTAGCTGCTTGCTGTGATTCGTTGCTTGTTGCATTTTTAAATTTTGTTTTGTAGGCTGCTCTGAGAGCCACGGCTGAAAAGCAGCTAAGAATGTTCAAACAAACAAACAAACAAACAAAGGTTCACCAGGCTTCACCCGAGTACACCAGCACGATGATCTCAGGCCTGGCTTTCACTGCAGGGATGAGAAGCACAAAGAGCCCTCAAGGCTTCTCTTCCAATTCTAAGTAGGTGTGTGAAGAAGAAAACAAACTCAACACATGGCACTGGCCCATCCAGCTGTCATTCAGTTCTTAACACTGGGCTGCTTACTGCACCCAAACTGAGACTGAAGCCATGATGCTGGATATGACCCTGGGCAGAGACAGGACTGTGTGGTCAGTGGGTGAGTGCACCTGGAGCTTCTGCTTTAGCTAACACCAGCCTATTTTGGATGATGGGTTCTCTTCCTCCAAGCATCTGCAAAAGAGCCAATACACCTCCCTGCGCTCCTCTCTCCCAAAGGTGCCTTGAGCTCATAAATCTCTTTGCCCAACAGACTTCCTGGGTGTTCTCACAAGACCTTGACTGCTCACATTCCCCCTTCTTGTACCTTGTACAGGGCGAACGTCCGGACTGTGTACGTTGCAAGTTCAACTGTGTCCAACAACGTTACTTGGATCAATCCATAGGTCTCTGTACCACGGCCTGGCCAGTACTGGTCACACTTTACCTGTGATGAGACACAAGAAAGAACAGGTCAATGCCTTGGATGGGCCTCTGCATATGCTCCTAAGATGCTTCAGAACCTGATTTGCTCCCTCGGCTCCTAGTTCTCACATTTCCCCTGTACCTACTAGGAGCCAATGGCTGATAGGGATGGACAGGCCTGGGTGTATAGTGTAGAAATGCAGAACACGCGTTATGCATTTGGCCAAGACTTACAGAGCTAGTGGATATTTTTTGTCTTGTCCTGGACCTCATTTTGTTAGAGGCAAGTAAGACTGGATGGCCAGGCAGGGATCAAGGAAAGACAAGATACTTGGCGCTCAAAAGCAGGAAGCAGAAGCAAGGAGGATGCTAATGGGCAAGAGGGAGAGAAACTGAGAAAAATAGTCAATTCAAAAGCAATTTCTTTCCCTGTAATTTTCTGTCCTTTTCCTGCTCTTTGGGAAGATTGGTGTCTGAAGACAAGAATACTTATCTCTCCTCCCCCTCAGTGGTGAATGTGGGAAGCCTGGCCACAGTCTATAATCCTCTGTTTGGGAATCTGCTATGGTTCCTGCCATGAGGTCATTGGCATTGCCCTCCCCAAGGATCAGCTGATCGGGTGGGAGGAAAGAATCCTGTATGCAGGCATGAAACTGCAGATGCCTGAGAGATTAACAGCCAGCCAGTTTGTGCCAAGGGAAGCCTAGGAAGAGAAGAGATACCCAGGGGGAACCACAGCAGCAAATTCGGGGTGTCTCCCATTCAGAAAGCTCCCCGAGAAACAAATAGAGGTTTTATAATGAGCTGCTCTATGGCTGGCGTGGCAAGCCAGGCCCTGAAGAAATGCAGATTTAAGATCCGTCTGTCTTGAGCTGTGTATGTGTGCATGAAGCCCCTTCCCTAGGATACCTGAGAATGCTGCTCTCTGCTGAACTGGGGTTGGCCTGCTTGGTGGAAGGGTGCCAAGTAACTGGAAGATGTGTCAGTTTATGATGCCCATTTTCTTCTGTTTAACAGCTGCATCCCTGCAATATCTCTACTGTCAGGGTTAGAGGCCAACAGCAGGAATAAGGAGTGTAGCTCCTGTCCATGATTGCACTATGGACAGTCCAGTCAGCTGGGACCAAACCCCCTTCTATTCCCATACAATGTAGAGGTACTAGCACTAAAATGTTTTCCTAGGTGTACATTGCTGTCAGTATGGGCTCTGCTCCTTTATTCCAAGGCAGGGGAAGGTGGCATAAAATCTGTTGCACTTTCCCTTCCAACTCATCTACCATGATCCATGTTTTCAGAACTGAATTCGATTTGGCCCCCTCTACAAGGATTCGCTTTTGCGCCCGTTTAGGTGATTATGTGCATAATCGCTGAAGCGCATTTACACCTAATACCTCTGCACGAGAGGCGGCGAGAGGCGGCGAAGCGCATTAACGGATGACCAAAATGCGCTTTACAAGTAGTTAATGCGCATAAGCGCTTGTTCACACAGTCAAAATGCGCTTTAACGGCCGGAGCAAAATAAAACTCGCGATTTAACGCGCATTCGATAATGCGCATAATCGGAGAGATAACGCGCCTCTACGCCCGATTTGCGCTCCGTTCTTGTAGAGGTAAATTTTTTAAAGCGCCTTGAAAGAGCTTTAAACCTCTCTTGTAGAGGCAGCCTTTGTCTCTGCTGCTACTCGTTTCTTCCTCTCCCCATGACCTTTTCACCAAACCGTCCCTTGCCCTCTGCTTCCTATCCTGCCTGCGCCTCTCTCTTTTGCCCAGCTAAGCCTACAGCTGCTTGGCTAGAACAGAAGTTTCTTTCCTGCCCTCTACAAGGAAGAATGAATTGGGATCATCTGGACCTGTCAAGAAACAGTAAACTGAATTATCAGCTGTGTGTGTTCATAGGGAGTGCAGGAACAACAGCCTAATTGGAAATCAATGGCATTCTGCTTTTTAACTGAGGACGCTTTTAGTGGGTGGGCTTTGTATCCATTCCAGGATAAAGTCCCCTCTACAAGAATTCAGTTTGACACCCGGTTGGCCGATTATGTGCATCTTCTCGCAATCGCTTTTACGCCTAATCCCTATACACTGGAGGCTGTGAAGCACATTACCGGGTGTATGAAACACGCTTTAAAGGTGTTTGAATGTGGAGAATCGCTTGTTTACATGGTCATAAGGCGCTTTAACTTCCGCGGTAAATTAAAACTCGCTATTTAATGCGCATTCGATAATGCACATAATCGGACAGAAAAAGCGCCTCAACCCCCGATTTGCGCTGCATTCATGTGGAGGTAAAATCGGTAATGCGCTTTGAAAGAGCTTTAAATCGCTCCTGTAGAGGCACCCGAAGAGATGAAAGTGCACCCTAGAGCTTAGAGTAGTTCCACTGCGGTGCAACATCCTTTGCTTATTCCAAGGTGTTGCCTTTTTCTGTGCTTGAGTTTGATTAGATGCAGCTAACTGTAATCCTGGCTCCCCTGAGGCCATGGAAGTGGTCTGCTGCCTGGCTCCCTCACACAAGTGACAAACAATGTAAGTAACATCAGGAAGGCAAGAGTGGAAGCCTGCCTGGGTCCAGCAGCCTCTTCAGCAAGAGTCTCCCTTTTCTGCCTAACTCTGGGGAAAACTGCAGTGCTGTGTATGTACAAACACAAAACAAACTTTGAAGTAATCTATCCCAGGGTTTAATAGCAGAGCCCTAGCTGGTAATTGAAAATTATTTATTCATGACCAGATAAGAGTCACTCACATTTTCTGCCAAATTTACCCATAATGTTTATGCCCCATTTTCAAGCTCTGTAAATTTTATGCTGAAGCTGATGCACGATGGCACTAAACCAGATAAGAGAGTCTTTCTTCTGGCATTGCTCGCTTCTCATTAATGTCAGGAGCACGCTCACAACCTGGAAATTCATTTACTGCTGGAAGTGCCCAGTTGCTCCCTCAACAGCTGGGAGAATAAGGAGGCTTCTCCCTCATACAGGTGCTACAAATTGAGAAGAGCTGGTTTAGAGCATAGCTATGACAGACCCCATCTGACCCCTGCCTGCAAAACTGAGAATGGAAGGTCTCTGATATACCTGGGCTCAAGGGCACTTCCTATGGAGTGCAGAAACTGGAGAGCGCAAGAGGAGTTTCCTCTGGAAAAGGATGGGATCCAGTCAGCTTGGGGTATTTCCACTGCACACATAGGGCCCTGGAGGCTCAGGACAGATTGTGTGTATTGCTGATTCTGCTGCCAATTGCAGATATTTTGGAGGCAGTAAATGGATCTGCTGTTTGCAGCTCTTATGTAGTGTGCAAACATGAAAGGTGAGGATGATGCAGGCTACCAAGCTGGCAGGATCAAACCAAAGCACTTAACAGATTTTTCCTGCAGATTGCTTCCCCTTGACAACTTCTGGAAACCTTTTCAAGCACTGGAAACTTTTTCAAGCACCAAATCCCAGATGTCAAGTTCAAGGCACCAATGTTCACACATAGCATTGCTGGGGCTGAAATGGTGGCTGCCACCTTCTAGCCCCAATTTGAAACATTTCTCAAAAGCTCCTTATGCTTGGAGGTAAGAAAAAGAGCAAGCCTGAGTGAGCACTGAAGAGGTGGAGCAGTGTCAAGGAGAAAACCCAAGCATGGGATCTACCTTTAAAGCAGGCTTTTACTCCTACCTCTCAAGTATCTCTTTGCCTGAGTGAAGTAATTCTGATCCCTTAGGAGACTGAGCTCCCCTGGGTGTGGGTGTCTGCTTCTCTAGGAAGTGTATGATATCTGTAACTCTTAGCAAAGGCAGGCTGGCCTCTAAAGGGCTATGGTATAAACTCAGCTCAATACAGAGGAATAAGTAGGTAAGTGTACCTCCTCCCCCCGACTACACTTTGCTGGACAGCAGGCTTAGCTCACTGAAGTATGTCACCTCGAGGGTACTGCTGCATCCTCCGTCTCCTAGGAAGTAATTAGGAGAGGGAAGGATGGGAAGTGTGCTACCAGGAGATAATGTGCATCTCAGCAGCAGCAAGGCAGGAGACAGAGACAGGTGCCCAAAGGGCCTTACAGAATGTGTTATCTTGGAGAAACACACTCGGTGGAGCATCTTCTGATAGCTGGACAGCCCCAGAGCAAACTGGACTTTGGATATTCATTTATTCTGACACTAAAAAGGGGGTCATTTCTCTTTTACCTCAACTTCAAACACTATTTTAAAACAGAAAGGCCTGTTCTGGATTTTTAAGGCCAATGAATAGGTGCAAACAAATATTGTGGTGACTGCTTAAATGCAACCACATGGAGGCAGGGCCACTTCATAAACTGTTTGTGCAAAGTAGTTCCTCACCTATCTATTCTTGTAATTTCAACCATTCACAATGTGGACTATGAAAGACAGGAGTTGTACTGGAATGCTTAAATTACTGGAGTTGTGTGGGAATAATTTCACACACAAAACTGCTTGCCACACAAAGCTGGCACCAGTTTGATATGTATGAAGCATCAGTCAGTTGTTATTTACACAATTAAATTGATTCTTAGCTTTAAATTCAGATACACCTTAAGAACTAACTTATTCCCTCCCTCTGGTTTGTTGGAATAGACATAGTGCCACAGCCTACCTGTCCTGCTGTGCAATGTGCACCCACACATACACAGCAGCTAGGGCGCACACACATTCTAATTGTCCCACGTCAAAAAAGCACATGGTAGAACAGCAGAGGGTTCAGAAATGGATGAGACAAAAGCAACCATGGTGGATCATCCTTGTGGGAAAACTCTTAAACAATAGGGATTATTTAGCATAGAACAAAAGATTACTGGGGAGGGACTTGATAGAGATTTATGAGATCATGAATAGTGTTGGAAGAATGACTAGGAACAATTGTCAGAAACCTTGAGGCTATCCACTAAAATTAAAAGGCATGTATTTAACTCAAACAAAAGCCTATGTTTTTTCCCCCACAATGCACAATTAACTTAATGGAAACTTTGCTACAGAATGTTGTGATGCCACTAGCACGAATTGATTTAAAATCAGGTTAGAAAAAATATGTGAAGGATAAAACAAATAAATGGCTACTAGCCATAACATCCAGAAGGCCAATTTCAAACATCAGATCCTGGGAAAGAATAAGTTATCATTCTTATTCCTGGTTTGTAAACTCTTCTGTGACCTCTGGCTGGTCAGTGTCAGGAAGTCATACTGAATGGCTGAATTCGGACAACACAATAGTCAATGGTGGGGTAATAATCAACTTTACAGTTGTTCATCTAGGGGGTACTTCCCACACAACATGGTAATAAATAATCAACTGTGGTGTGGATTAGGATCAGCGCTGAGTTGACTATGGGAGCATTCGGACGACATGATAGTCAATACAACTAACGATTGTTCCCCCCCCCCCCCAGTTGCTTATTGTGTCGTCTGAATTCAGCCAATGTCTAGCATGACAGTTCTTACTGGGCACTGGACAGGCTCAGCAAAAGCTGTGCACATTCACAGGATAGACAAGGCTCCTTCTGTACAACTACTTGAATGCATAAATGGCAGGGCAGATCAATTTCCTATGTTGTTGTTTTTTGTCATCTACCAATACTGGCAAGCTATTTCTTTAAGAATCTGGGGGTGATTCTTTTCTACCTGGGGTGGGAGTGCAGACTAGTCCCTATTGTTCCATTTGCAACTCTGCTCAGTAGTCTGCTGATCACACAAAGGGCAGTGTTCTGCTTTCAATATTAACTCAGCAAAGCAGAGAAAGATACATCACTGAGTGGTTTTGTTTTCTTCCACATACATCCCCCGCCCCGCTTCTTTCAGCTACTTCCCTCTCCCTGCAAACTCCCCATTTCCCATCTCCTGATTCAAGACTATTTGACTAGAGATGAGTGCACCACAGTCCAAGTGCACATCTCCCTGCCCTGTGGTTGGCATGGAAACATAAAATATTCTGTAAGCGCAAATGCTCACTCCAAAAGATGCTACTTTCTGGAGAGCCCTTTGCCCAAGATTCTTCGAACTGAGCTCCATGTCTCCGAGGGTATTCCTAGACACAGGCATCTTCAGCTCAGTGGACCCCAGGCAGGTGGAAAAGGTTTGGCTATATGGGGTGTGTGTGTCTGTGGAACCCTCTGCAAAGCCCTGTACGCACATTAAAAGTGTATGCATGGGGACAGGGGTTGTAACTGTGGCAGCAGCTCTCACCCTTCAGTGTGCCTGGACTCCATGTGTTGCATGCGCCACCCCTATTCCTCCAATTACAGATAATGCTATTGGCATGTATGATAATGCTAGTGGCATAAATGCCACTAGCATTATCTGTAATTGGAGGAATAGGGGTGGGGCATCTCCATGCACAGGCCACTATGCAGATGTGCAACACATGGAGATCAGGCACACTACAGGGTAAGACCTGATGCCATAGGAGGGAGGGATCATAACCATGAGGGCAAGCCCTCCAATGTGTGGAGGCTAAGCATGCGAATGGGCTGGGCTTGCCCTCATGGTTACGATCCCTCCCTCCCTCTTTGAATGCCTTTGAACATCTTCACAAGCATTGAGAAGGGCTCAAAGCACTTCCCACAGGGAGTCATGATGAGATTTTATCCTCTGTAGCTTTAAGGGGCAAGATTCCCACCATAACTCACTGATGAAGCAAAAACCCCAGCAGCCTGCAAAACAGCCATAAAACAGATTACCATTTCCCCCTAGTCAGTTCACTTGTGTAGGCAAACGGTGTTCAGGAAAGGATTTCTAGAATTGCTTGAGTTGGGAAGAGGTGAATGATGGGCAAGCTGGCATTGACACGTTACTCCCATCTTTGCCTGTAATGATGTACAGCTCTAATTTCCTCAGAGACATCCATGTCCCAGTATCATATGAAGCTGCACACCCAGATTCAACATGGACTGCACCTCCCGGAGTTATCCCTTGCAAGCAGCAGAGGTTGAGTTTATCCATACCCGAGACTTCTCCTCCAGCCGGGTCATCATAACAATTGTGGCTGTGCGTTGTTCCCATACCATCCTCCAGAAGTCACTGAGTGTTTCTGGCAGAGGCCCCTGTGTAGCAATGTAGGCATTCTGCTTGCGGTAGCCGTCGATGTAATTGGCATTGATGTAGTCACTTCCAGGGACTCCTGAATGACAGAGAAAGAGCATGAGTCTTCAGGCAATTAAGAAAGCAAGAAGACAGGCAGAATCCTGGGCTGTGTTTGGGAGAAGGAGGAGATCATACAGACACCTCATCTAGAATGACACGACTGCCAAGCAGACCTCTGGCAGAGTGGAAATAGACGAAGGGCCCCTTTTATCTGGCATTTAAGCGGTATACAAATTGTACTATTCTACAGAACACAAACAGCCCCAATCAGACACTCCGGGAATCAGCCCCAATCAGACTTGTCTCTTGCAACTGCAGCAGCATAAAGTCTGTCCAAAGCCTGGGTACTGGATGTCCCAGGAATGGACAGCCCTGAGGTTACATCTCTTTGGCAATAGCTTATTCACCTCTTTCAATGGGATGAATGAGTAAGCAACTGCTTCAATCAAGGCAGAGCTGCTTTGTAGAGAGCATACACCATGAAGATAGAGCCTGCCAGGCAAACCCTCAAACCTGATGTGTATTTTGGAGCCAATGTCACACATTGGATTAAAAATATAAGGCAATTAGTCACACAGCAGGATACACAAGGTAATTACTGCCCCTAATGAGCCCTACCTTTCCCCTCCCTCTAGAGGTTGTTTGCTCCAACTTGAATACACTGGGTCAAAATGACAAGTGAGCTCAACATGGGACCAGCAGCCCAGCTTTCAGGCCAAAGGTCATTTTGTGATTGAGTACAACCTCCTAGAGGGCATAAAATCCCTGCTATTCCTGAACTGGTCAGTGAAAAATAAATAAAGCTAAGGACTGGTTTGGACATCCAAGGTGCACAAGAGGCAGCCACGTAGTGGCCCCGACAGTGGCAAATATCACAGATGGTAAAAGGCTCTAGCCATGACCACGAGAGGGGCTGCACACTTGCTGTTCTCTCATAGCCGTGGCTATCGGAGGTGATGCACAGTCCAATACTTTCAAAGATGCACCTTTTCAACAGAAACGTTGGCGTACAAAGCACACCATGCTAAGACTCACAGAGTGAGCAGCCTAGGGATCAGAGATCCATGAATTAACTTTGTCTGGAGACAGGATAGTTTTTAATTGGGTTGAAAATGGTTTGAGAAGGGCATTGCTTCCTGATGTATATGTCACACTGTCACTGATAAACAGGTTTTGCAGGTTTGAAAATCATTCAACCACCCAGCAAAACCTATTTACTAGAGGTGAAAATTGGATAGGTGCACCATGGAAAGAAGAGGACATTGATCCCTCTTTCAAACTGCCTTTCAAAAAGCTATTGTCTGTCTCTAGCGTTTATTAGATAGCAGAGCTGGAGAAGGAGCAAGAGCCAAGTTGTGCCTCCTTCCAGCCATCACCTGCCTGCAAAAGTAATGGCAAAAGTAGCCAAGATAAGATATTTATTTTATTTATTTATTTATTTATTACATTTGTATACCGCCCCATAGCTGAAGCTCTCTGGGCGGTTTACATAGGATTAAAAACAATTAAAAACAATATAAAAAAATTTAAACAGCAAAAACATACAACATACACACAATCTGTACATTTAAAAACCACTACAACACTTCAAAAAGCTACAAAACAAAACAAACCCAGGCTCCTCAGATATTGCCAAATGCCTGAGAGAAGAGGAAAGTCTTGACCTGGCGCCAAAAAGATAACAATGTTGGCGCCAGGCGGGCCTCGTCGGAGAGATCGTTCCAAAATTGGGGGGCCAACTCAGAGAAGGCCCTCTCTCTTGTTGCCGACCTCTGAGCTTCACTCGGAGGAGGCACTCGGAGGAGGACCTTAGTTGTTGAACGTAGCGTTTGGGTAGGTTCATGTCAGGGAAAGGCGTTCCATCAGGTATTGTGGTCCCAAGCCGTGTAAGGCTTTATAGGTTAAAACCAGCACCTTGAATCGGGCTCGGAAACATACAGGCAGCCAATGCAAGCAGGCCAGAGTAGGTCTTATATGTTCGAACCTACTGGTTCCGGTTATCAATCCGGCCGCTGCATTTTGCACAAGCTGCAGCTTCTGAACCACTTTCAAAGGCAGCCCCACGTAGAGTGCATTGCAGTAATCTAACTTGGAGGTTACCAGAGCATAGACAACTGAAGCCAAGTTATCCCTGTCCAGATAGGGACGTAGCTGGGCCACCAACCGAAGTTGGTAGAAGGCACTCCGTGCCACTGAGGCCACCTGCACCTCAAGTGGCAGAGATGGTTCTAGGATAACCCCTAAGCTACGAACCCGCTCCTTCAAGGAGAGTGCAACCCCATCCAGAACAGGTTGAACACCCTCCATCCGGTCAGCAGAACCACCCACTAACAGCGTCTCAGTCTTGTCTGGATTGAGTTTCAGTTTATCAGCCCTCATCCAGTCCATTGTCGCAGCCAGGCACTGGTTCAGCACATCCACAGCCTCACCTGATGAAGATGAAAAGGAGAAATAGAGCTGTGTGTCATCAGCGTACTGATGACAACGCACTCCAAAACTCCGGATGACTGCACTCAACGGTTTCATGTAGATGTTGAACAGCATGGGGGACAAAACTGACCCCTGCGGAACCCCATACTGGAGAATCCACGGGGCCGAGCAATGTTCCCCAAGCACCACCTTCTGGAGCCGACCCCCCAAGTAGGAGCGGAACCACTGCAATGCAATGCCTCCCACTCCTAACTCAGCCAGTCGTGCCAGAAGGATACCATGGTCGATGGTATCAAAAGCCGCTGAGAGATCAAGGAGAATCAACAGAGTCACAGATATGACCATTGATAGGGAGGGACTGCAAAAGCTGACTGTTGATGAGAGTCACTTATTAGTCCTGGAGTGTTTGGCTGATTGCAAGTCATCCCAGAATGTGTGAGAGTGGTTCAGTAATAAAATGATGGGTTACTGAGTCCTAGAGCTTACATACACACCACACCAGCTGACTGACAAGTTCTATGGCAACTTGTCAAAGTCTGCTGCCCTCTAACTGGATACATTGCATAGTATGGAGCTTCAACTCCTCATGTGTAATGCAGGGCATTTTACTAGCTCTAGGAGCTGCTAATAGACTCACCATCAATGGAGGTCAGGATGACCCGGGAGTGGTCATAGGCAATTACGTTTGCATAGCGGTTCTTTGGTTTGTTCACTTCCAGGTTGGAGTTCTCCCAGGTGAACTGCTGCCCGGGATCAATGGACTGCAAGGGAGAAGAGAGGAAAAGAAACACTAAGATACAGTGCTTTCTTTCAACATGTGGCATGTTTGCAAGCTTTCAAGCTATCACACATCTTCGCAATCCTGAAATAAACACCAGCCGCTCCCAGAATGTAAAACAGTATAGAACAAAAATTGCAAAAGTTTCATATTAGAGATCTGAAGGCCGATTCATAAAATTTAATTGCCACAGGCACATTCAATCTGGGCAGACAAAAAAAACCTGCCTATGCTGAGGGATAAACCCTGAAAGTGAACTTAGGAATTGGCCACTTGTGATCAGTGCATTAATTAGTTTTTTCATTGTGTGAATTCTCCCATGTTTAAAAGCCCAAAACAATGATTCATTACAAGCTGGTAATAATTGCCTTGTATGAGTAAATTCTCTAATGTGCAACATATTGGGAAATCTGTGCCCAGTTGAAGGCCTTGAAAGGGCAAAATACCCAAAATATATTTCAAAGCAACCTTGAGAACGGAAGCATGCAGATAGAGTTGATGTCTTATCACTTACGGATGAGCTATGGATTTGGTGGTGAACACAAGTCTGGGAACACAGATAGTTGTTTCTGCACTGCAAAGCAGCAGGGCACAGTTTGCAGGCAGAAGAGGCGTGTCTGTGTGTGTACAATTGTGTATATACAACTAACCTTTCCCCAGCAATCCTTCCAGCTACTCTCCCCCATTTGTTGCAGCAAATACTTGTTTGCAGACAAAGCACGTTGGAATGTGTATCATGGGTGGGTTAAGACTGTATATCCTCTCTCAACTGCTGCATCTTCCCTACAAATCCCTGCAGACACTACTTGGCAGCAGAGAAACAGCAACCCAGGTACCCAGGCCAATATTTGCTGTTCAACATTTACACCAGACCCAAATCTCTCATTGCTCAATTTCTTCCCCATCTTTGCTTACCAAGCTTACTAGAGCTACTTTAAAGAGGCATCCGTCATTTTTTCATTGAGTCAAATATGCAACTTCCAGGGAATTAAAAAGTGAAGAAGCAAATGATGGCAAGAGATGGTGGAAAAATGCCATTCAAACACATAGCATTCAATAGAAGAGCAGGATTGCAGCGTGAGTGCAGTTCCTCTCTTTCCTTCCCTGCAGAGCACCACGTTAAGGTGAAGCATTCAGATGGAAGGAGGCAGATGCTTCATCCTCACAGAATGGAGTAACATGAAGTGGAAGAAATATTACCCGGTGTGTGACCTTCTGCAATATATTCCTCCACTCCATACTCTGCCAGAGAGAAATCTCTCTCAGCTAGATAATACTTCATAGTTTTATGTAAACATCCCTTCACTTTGGGGTTGCTGAGAAACATGATGAACTCTCACCTGCACCGCCAGCATAGGTTCAGAGAGCAAGTGGTAAGGAAGCTGTGCCCATCTAAGCCACTTGCCTGCTTTCATCACTTGCCACAGTCCTCTGCTGGCTGGATTACTTCTCCACATAGGCAAATATTGCTTGCCCTCCTGTAACCCCTCCACACACCTGACTGTGGTCTCCAGCAAACAACACCTGGCATGTGGTTTGTCCCAAGCCTGACACAGCAATTGGGGAACCATTCTCTATGATGAGAAGATGTTGCAATGGACAGAGCACTCCTTTTTCCATTGGCCCATAGGCACAGCTATGGCAGATAACCATGACTAAGCAGGCCCAGAGCAAGGCCCTTTGTGACAGATAGGAAGTCAAGATATACCAGAACACGAATGAGCAACAAAGCGAAAATAGCTCAGTATCAACTGTGTTGGCATTTTTCCTGGCCTGCCTCCTCCCTAGCACCACTGGGAAGCTCCCTAGCTTTAAGCTATGAATAACTAACGGCTGTGCAGACACTCTCCTTCCTTGGAATTTCGAGGAGCAGCAGCCTGAGGCTGCCATCCACAAAACCAGCAGATGAGGCTAGGTCACGGGGAGGAATGATGACTGAGTTCAAAATACTGCACCAGCCCTTCTGGCAAAACAGAGCATCCCCGTGTTAGGTTCAATGGCAGAGGATCTCCGTTTCAAGGGAAAGCAATGTAGCACACAAAAGGGGTTTTCACAGCCTCAGCAGGGAGGATGTGACATCACAGCGCTGCTAATAGGTGGTTTGGGAAATGCAGGATGTAAATAGACGTTTCCAATAGAAACCCCTATAATCTTCTATTATCAGAGTAATAAGCAGGCAGCACAGTGCAAAGCGGCAGGAGCAGACGCAGCCCAGCTCTCTGCAGCTCATGACTAGAGGGGCTCTTGTCACACTAAGCACCATCTCCTATAGGCCGACACCAGGGGCGCTTCCAGACAAGGCTTTTATTGTGCCCCTGCCTCATTGCTGCAATTTTATGGAGGGCTCAGACAACATGATGATCCATCTGTAACCAGCCTGTGTTTCCCCATTGTTTCAGCCATCTTTTTTCTAACTGCAAAATGTTATGCAGTTGGAAATGCTTTTTTTTTTTGCAGTGTAATTTTTCAGCAGATGGGGACAAGAAAATGTGCAGCTGAGGCAAGATAGGAGCAGATATCTCTAAGAAAGGTGGATGACCTTTTGGGGGGTGCCCCTCTTTTTTCTATTGTTCTGCCATATGTTTGAAATCACAGAGACATTTTGTGTCCTGCAAATCAAGACTTTTCCCCTCTCTCAAGACTTGCTTTAGGAAGAAAAGGAGGGAGAGATCTCAATGAATGCAGCAGTGTTTACCTTTGAGTATACATGTGTAGAATCTGACTTCAAGACTACAATCTTCTTACTGCTGCTCATTTTTTTAAAATTGAAATTTCACTGTGCAGGAACAGAGGCACTCTGAAATTGCCTAAGAGGTTTTTTGTTTTGTTTTTTAAAAGGAGACACGTATTTTGTCAATTTGAACCAAATCCCCTTCATATGTCCAGGGAAGGGAGAGAGGTTGAAGGGTGTTACAAAATTCTGCAATTTCCTAACCAAGTTGTGAAACTCAGCAGATATTTATATGCCTCTCTCTCTCTCTGAATTTGTAGCAACCATATCTACTCAGAACTAAGTCTGCAGTCCCATTTACCCTGTGGTGCAAGCACTTTAGAATACAGACACACTAAACAGTGTGCTAAACATCCTGAAAAACACCTGCTTCAAAATAGAAGGGGCATTAACCACGAGGGATCAGCGAAGGGGAAGCGACAATACTGTTCCCTCACTGCGTGGTTGAACATGGTGAGGGTACACACACCAAAGATGCCTAAAGACATGTGGACAGTCCATGGGAATTTTGCTTTTACCTTACAGCAGATGAGCAATGGCAGGCAGTGCTAGCAGCCTCCACCTGGAAGTATCCCAGCTCTTTTGGGTCCACACCTGCTTAGATCTGTCCATCTTACAAATTGACATATCTTGTTTTCCCAAGTATATTTCTCTTTTTGCAATAAGTCTGTGATATGATGCATTTACTTCTGGGGAGGTATTTCACAGCTCAAAACAAACAGAAAATGAAGCTCATCCCATGACAAACATTAGGAAGGACAGTTTAGAAATATTTTTATAAGTTAAATATTATATTATTATATTATTATATTCCACATTTTCTAGAAATTCCTCAGTTCAGAATCTTATCCATTCATGGATGAAAGACTGATAATACACCACAGCCAAATGTCAAGCTGTTTTGGATGGAGAAAGCCACTTTTACAAACAATTACAAAAATGGGTACTTTCTCATACATTCTACCACTAGAATGGCTGCATACAGTGAAAAACTACACTCCCAGAGGTCTTGTTCAAAGCCAGACGGGCAGGGTCAGAAGTGCAAAACATACCTCTGCTCAGACTCACACTGAGACAGCTGCAACATCTTGGGAGGGGGAGGGGAGGGGAGGCAACACAGCTCCACCACCTCTTCGCTACATCAGCATTGCCATCAAGGCAATTGTCTCTCTTTAGAGTGAGAAGGTGCAAAATCCTCCACTGTTCTATCACTAATGACCCCATAAGAGGGTAAACAGGTGAGAAAGGCAGAAGAAAGAATCCACCTGGCTGTGAAGAGGTGCTAATTAAATACGTCTGCAAATGAGTGACTCATTTAGAAGTGAAATGATTTAATTTAAACCTCAATGATGAATTAATGTGCACCTGTTTTCCCCTTAATAGTGAGCAAATGAGTAAATAAGGCAGGGAAGGGGGATGCCCAGAATGCAGCTGAAACTCATTATACACGGTGCCCTGGATGGGCCACACCAAGAAAAACATTTGCCCCCTACCCCAGCCCTCCCCCCACCTACTTCCTCCCCCCTGTTCAGAGGCAAAGAATCTTTGCTTTACCAGGATATGCAGAATTAATTCCAACTCTTTTAGCCCAACAACAACCAGACCCCATCCAACTGAAGGCAATACCAGCAGAATGTGTGAGTGTGTGTGAGCAGTAGGGAAAGGGGAAAACAGTTCCATTTATAAAAATATGCTTATCGGTTTTTTTCTACAATGGCTCCTGTGCCTTCTGTGCCTTCAATGACTGAATATCCAGCAGAAAAACAGCAGGTGAGGCTTTTCCTGGCATGCAGGCCCAATAATTAGAGAGCTTTACTTGATTTTTGTTAAAAAGCACAGGAACCAGGGGAAAAAAGTTGGCAACCCTCTCTTACAATACAGATTTCTGTGCAGACAGGGATGATACAAACCTTGTTAACTCCGTGGTTTGGCTCAGGGATGCTCTCCTGTGGTGCTATGAAGAGGGTTTTTTACCTTTTCTAAACTCTGGACCTGAGGCCGTACTATAACACAAGCACAACAACTCAGTCCAGTGTATTAATGGTGGCAGTTCAAAAACCCATGTTAGCATAACCACTGACCAATGTAGAACCACAAAGTTACTTGGTACCTGCAGGCAGAGAGGCAACTGAGGATGGTTAAGCTATGAGGAACTCGCTCAAAACTCACTGCCCGTCACAAGAGCTTGATGCCAGGGGGAAATATGCCGCTGTGTTCCTGTCCATCCTCCTACTCCAACGATCTCTTCCTCTGCCTGTTGTGGGTTGCAACTTGACTCCTGTTTGCTACAGCAGAGAGAAGCGGGAGCAAAGGGATTGTTGCAGTAGCAGATGTGTGTGAATGTGTGTGTGTTGTTACTGCCCACTTACTGACACACTTGATTTGAGCTCTTAAAAGTGGCAGGCAGTATTCTCCGGGGGGGGGGGGGCACTAGGAAAACCCCAATGGGCTTCTTGTTCTCTTGTTAAGTGGTCAAGGGGGACTAAGGAAACTCTGGAAGTGGAATGCTTGGCAGGCTCTTTTAGGAGGACAGGAGGAGAGAGATGTAGTGCCGTGCAGACCACATGACTATTTTCTGGCTGTGCCTGTCAGCAGACAACTACTTATCTGCACCTCGCTACAGCTCCTCATGGGCCCTAACATTGTGGCAGATGGTTGGAAGAGGAGGGTTGGAAAAGAGACAGCTTAGATGCATGGAAGCATGAGATAGTATTTCATGATCATTCAAGGGGCAACTGCAAACATATTGTCTCAGCAGGTGGTTGCTAAGCAGGATCCAGAGGGTTTCCTCAATGACTGGCTTCATGGTGGTTTGTCAGAGAGAGGGCTGAGTGCAAGGCATTCTGGGAGTCATGATGGATGGATTCCACACCAGCAGGAAAGAATAAGGGCAGGAAGGTGCTGAGGGTCAGAAATCCTGGGTAACTGCTCTATGATGGAAACTGGTAAAGATGAGAATAAGGGGAAGCCAGAGACAGAAATTGCCATCATTAGAAGTCTCAGAGTGAGGCTGTATAAGGAAAAGATCCGGATGCAGACACTGGGCACTTTCCCTTCTTCTACAACACATCTCATATGGAGGAAGCTGTTCTAGTACCTATAGTACCTTGGATTTTAATCTTTCTGGAGCACTGAAACCATCATCTACTAGACACAGAGATTTTATTATATCAAGCGGTATGTCAGTAGTACTAATAAATAATTAATAAATATCCTGACCCCATTAAAGTGAGGCAGGAATAGGCTAAAAGCCCCTTAATAACATCGTATCATTTGCACATCCCAATAATTCAGGGGAGAGACACGTTTTGCAAAAGCAAAAGTACACAGAGCTCCCATTTACTGAGCTAGGTGGGCAAAGAATCACCTGCCCAGAGAATCTTGGGGGGGGGGGGATGCCAGCAGTCCATGGTCATTCAAACCTTATAAACACCAGTGATTCTGCTTGCTTCTCTGAGATATTCACTTTAGTATGGGCATCTTCCAGGTCCAGTATTCAAAAAACATGTTCCCCTCGCCACCCTGTAGCACTCTCAAGTGTGTAGTTCATCCACACAGTTTCTCAAGATATTAAAACAGTATTTCCCACTTGACATAATTGGCAATTCTGTGAGCATAATGCTGCACTCACTTCAAAGATCCAGCATTAACACAAAGGCTCCAGATAATGTATATAAATGCCCATGATCAGGGCCAGCCATACCATTAGGCTCACAAAGGCAGCCTTTTCAGGCAGCTGATTTTGGCTGCCATTAAAGGGCAGTAAAATGTTATTTAATTATTGGCTTTCGGTGGTGGTAGTGGTAGCATTTGCTGCACTGCCTCAGGCAGCAAAATCTCTGGTGCCGGCTGTATGATCAGTGATAGATACAAAGAACAGAACTGTAGCCAATTCACCCACTGTACACATAGCAGACAGCATCTGTTCCCTATCAGCATGGAAGAAAAGCACTCTAGCTCTTTAGTCAATGACAAAAGCCAATTTCATTCACTCACTGACTGAGCAGAGAAGGAGGACTTAACCCACCTCAAAATTGCCTAATATTTATCCACAGTCTGGCAGACCACCTGCTTTGGGTATCCTGTGGGCACAGCCTGTCTGCAGTGCAAACAACAGTCCAACAGGAGGAGCTCAAGTACAGCCGTTGTTCTAGCACAGCAAGTGTAGCTAAATAATTAAGATGCTGGCAGGATTTTGCTTATTTAATTCTATTAATCCCTGGCTGTAAATTCTCTCCGAGTTTCACTGTACACTAAGAGCTAAAGATACTCTTCCTGTGGCTTGGTTCACCCACCACATCCAGACAAATTAAGAGTGATGATGAGCTAGCCACTCCTATCATGCACATAAGTCACATAGAGGATGACAAGTTGACTTCAGGCCCATAATGGCTCACATCTGGCACTGGGGGGACCAGGCAGCCATTCCTTTGGGCAAATCCTTTTCCTGCACCAACTACCTTCTCCATCACAGCTGCAGACACAACTGCAGCCTCTGCAAGCTGTTGACTCAGTGCTTGGCCTCACTTTCTCTGCTATTGCCCCTGAGGTGGCAGAAGTGCCTCTCCTCTCACTGAGGAGCAAGGTTTTGTTTGGCTGATCACTGCTCCTAATGCGAGCTCAACGCTGTGGTTAAAGTACTGTAAAGTATTCAGCCCTCTGAACTTCCCTACAGATTTGAGCATGCCCTTTGCAGAATGTGCAAACTTGTCTTAAGGATGTTTTGCTGCTAGGTTTGTGTGAGAATATCTAAAATGTCATTCTTCCCAACGTTGATGAGAGAGCAAATAGCTTTGAGGAATGGTCCATATTGCTCTCTCTTCCCTTTTTGCTGCTAAAGCCAAGTTTAGTGGCACTCCTAAACTTGGCCTTAGCAGCAAGTTTAGGAGTGGACTTTATGCTGGACTCCTCAGCTCATAGGGGCTATGAGTGAAATTGGAGTTCTTTGGGGGTAGAAGCTGTAATCAGAATATCCTCCCTATGTAGCAATATGTCCCGGTGCTATGCTGCTTTTTCATTACTCAGCTTTGATACACAAGATTGCTCCTGAATAATTTACCTATTTTTCTAGATTTCTCCTCCCACATCATACTGCTATGTCTCTACTGTGCAGCACCTGCTGTGCCAGTAAGTTAGGCCAATGTGCTTGTTTTCTCCCTTAGCACCAAGGACAGACCAAGAAAGGTTGGTTTTATTTCCCCCCCAACTTCCTGAGTGGGTAAATGTTGATCCATGACTCTTCCTCTTTGTGCCAATGAGAAAATCCTCTCCTGTTACTCAGCCCACCCTGGCCTGGAAAAAAAGAAACAAGTAGCCCAGGCTGGGGTATAAAGCAGCAGAATCCCCCCCTCCCAAAAGCCTTTGGTCACCATCAGTTCCCTGCTTAATAGCTACTTCAGCGTGGCCAATATAGCAGATGATTGCTTGAAACCGGAATTGGAAAGAGAGGGATTGGAAAGACACATGTCACAAATGTATCTAATGGCCACTCTGAGAGACATTGGGCTCTCTAGTGTAACTCTGGGCCCTTGTAAGAGCAGGACCACTCAGCCCCAGGTGCTGCTGCAAATGTTGGTCACATAGTCCTTTCATGCCACACTCCAGAAAAAAGATTCATGTTATAATGACCTGTGAAATAAAGGGTCCGGCTACAAATGAGCTTGCATGTGGCATAAAATACAGATAGGTTGCAAGCAAACAGGCACATGGGATGACCGTGCCTGCTTATTTTGTGCACTCATTTAGTTAGGAGCCCTGCTTGGAAATCATATGCCTCTCTGATATATCCTATGGATTAGTAGTGTGAGGTTAACTGTTTCCCCAAACCTCCTAGGCTTTAGTCGTGCTTTCACATGCTAGCCTTTAGCTAGCCAGTGATTCTTCCTGGTTTGCAGCCCCTATAATTTTGCCTTGTGGGTAAGGCTTGTATCACATCTCTTGAATCAAGGGAGATATGCTGCAGCAAGGGGAGGTCAGGGGCAAAGGAAGATAACAATTCAAGCAGGACCAATAATGTGTATAAAGGACACTTCCTCAATTTATCCTCCCCCCTCTCCCCATATGAGAGAGTTTTATTTATGATATAAAGCCCTCACTGCTGAAGTGGGCCCTGCAGGGCTTGCTGCAAGCACAGGAAAACATTCATCCTGCTACTGTGACTCTAATAGCTACAAGGGAACTTTTTCCAACGTAGCAATTTTTCAAATTAATCATCTGCCTAGTAAATGGTTCATCGTGGAGAGAAGGAGCTTGCGAGCAAGAGCCATGGCAATTCTTGGGCTCTCAATAACACTATTTTGGCCTCCATCACAGCATAAGCAGCACACCAGTGGCTATTGCACATCTTACATTTTCTAATAGTTATTAATAACTAGCAGAAAATGTGTAAAATGTAACGTGAGAATGGCCACAGCAGTATCTATATTGCTCCCAGTATACACATTGGGAAGCCACTATATATATTGGACGCTAAACAGGTATGCACATGGCCATCCCCACATTTTATACTCTTTCAGGATATGGACAGTGATGCCAGTGTCTGGAAAGGTAATAGTGAAGTGTTCCTAAATGGAGACATGAAAGAACTGAGAGAGGCAGAATATAGAAGTGGGAGAAGTAGGTCAGGATTAAGGGATGTTCACAGATATGGAATTGGAGGAGCCACAGTATTGGAAAACTAGGTTTTCTTGGACAGATGCACAATGAGTCAGGATGGAATTCTTGTTAATTCAGCAAGCCTGGGCTGAGAAGCTGCAGAAGAAGCTACTGTTCAGGAGAACATGGATCCAAAAGAACACGTAACTCTGCTCACCTCATATTCCTGGGAGAACTTCAGCCCATCATTGGCCTTCAGTCGGTCAATGTTGTCAGCGAGGTCTGTCACTGGAATGGGAGGGTGGTCACGCATGCCTGCCAGATCAAACACAAGGGAGGGAGAGGTAGCGGGGGAGGGGAAATTATTGCTAAGGTAAAGGGGGAATTGTTCTTCCACAAGTCCACAGTATATCAGATGGTAATGTGTAACACTGGCAAGATGGATGGAACATGAGCAAGGTAACATGACATGCAGTGCCCACGCAATGGCACAATGTACGTGTACATGCTCAGATGAGACAGCAACCAGGCAGCTGGCTTCCACATATAATACCAGGCAGAAAGGGTGAAGGGGCTTGGAAAGATGCTCCTGCACAGAATGAGACTGGGTTAGGCTGGGGAGCAGCAATAAAGCACAGAGCTCTTGCAGAATGGCTCCCTGCCTTTCTCTCACACCAATAGTGTCCACTATAGAGCAGAAATAAAGTTCCTGAAGAGATGCCTCTTTTACTTACTGGGCTTTGGGGCCACTTCTGTATCTCTCAACAGCCCACTCCTAGCCACAAAGATTCAGGTCTTAAGCATTAACAGCCACATTCCCACTGGAGAAGCACCAATAACTCCTTCCTCTAATAACTGGGCAATTAACGAACATTTGTTATCAAATAACATTTTGCCTACATTTGGTGAGGGAGTCCAGAGGGTCTGGGCAATAAGATGACATACTAGTTTAGAGTATGTTGTCTGCGTAAGAATGCACCGCCACACTACAAATGGACTCTAACCAGACTCTAACTACCCACCTGGGCTTCTTCCTCTGATAGCTGAGCCCCACCTCTGTAATGCTCAACATGAAATTAAATCTACAACAGATCACCACCACCCCTTCATGGGAGGCTAGAGCCAAAGTGAACCCCACAAGCCTGTGGGAACAATCAATTCCCAATTACTTTCTTTGCCCACCTAACATCAGAAGATCAGAAAATTAGAATAATATCTCCAAGTAACACACTTCATTTGAAGTGCATTAAGACAGGAAGTTAAAGACAAAGAAAAGGAGAGCAACTGCTCCTGGGCTTAAGGCATCCCAATAAGGTATTGCCAACAGAACAATGACTGGATATGACATCCAGGAGATGAGCAATTCCCAGCTTACTGGACCAGTATTTCCATTTCATTTTGGAACAAATGTTATATGCACTGTACACAGCACTATAAATGCATCCTTTGCAACGGGAGCCAGGCCATGTCTTTCTAAAGTTGAAGCTGTACTTACAACCTGCCAAGAGAAGAGCTGCTGCAGTCTCAGGTGCTCAAACCAGATCACAACTTCACTGGCTGATATCCGAATGGCATAATTTGGAAAACTGTCAAGACCTAACCTCTCCTCCTTTCCTCCCATGCAGGCTGGAGGATCTTATGGGATCAACAGAAACTAGCTTTTGGGGGACTGCTGGGCCCATGAGTCAGTGAAATTGTTATCTCTCTGTCTGTGGTGAGTGAGGTTGACCTTCATGATAGTGAACAAAAAAGGATGAAAAAGAAAGGAGAGGGTGGAAAAAAAAGAGAGTGAGGAGGAAGAAGCAAAAGGAGGAGAAAAAACTAACTTGAGATATTCGGGCAACTGGGGCCACTGGCACCTGCAAGAACAGAAATCCCATTAGCTGTTGCTGAGGGCAGAGTCAAGGGTATGACAGAGGAGGGTCAAAGGGCAGCACAGAAGTCCCCATCACCACCTTCAGAGCCCTGTTTGGGGGAAGAAATTGCAGCACAACACTTGCTACACACGTAGCAGCACGGTGAGTGATGCATTAAGACAAGCAGCAGCTACAACTAAGATTATTACACAGACAAGTTTACTACCACAAAGAGGATAGAGGTTAGAATTTACTACAACAGACATGACAAATGGTTTTGCCTGTTGGCCTGGAAAGAGAGTTCCCATTTATAGCACATGTTGCCTTCCCAAGACCACGCGTCCCTTGCTACATGAGCCAGCAGCAGAGCCTCGAGACCAGGGTTGAGTCATATCTCACCCAATCACTTAATAGCAACATCACCTTGCCTGACCTGTCAGAACCCTGCAAAATGGAACATGAGTACAAGGGAACTGACAATTCACGCAAGAACCTGTGTCTGAAGTAGAAGCTATTAAAGTGATACACTTAATATTTAATAACAGCAGCCTGATTAATTATGTACTGAGCAAAGCCCTTCCTGCCTCTACATTTGCCAGCAGGGATATCAACTACTAGATTGCTCAGGGTTTAGTTGCTGGCTGGCTGGCCCACAGAAGGCACCCATCCATCTCAGTACGAAAGGGAGACTAGGAGGAGGCAACTGGAGTAACTTTCTTTGGCACATTGCCTGCTCCCTGCTGGCCACCTGAGTACAGAAAAGGGTGCAAAGGCTGGAAGCAGCAGCTCAGCAATTCTAGTCAAGCTTGAGAATATGTACACTAGGGTGACCAGATTCTGAGACCCAAAATCCCAGTCCCCCCCGCCCCCCCACCTAAAACAACCCCCCCGCCCGCCCGCCCGCCTGCCCCCCTGCCCGCGCTGCGCCGCCCCCGCGCCCGCCCGCCCACGCGCCCGCCCGCCCCGCTCGCCCCACGCTGCTCGCGCCGCCCGCCCGCCTCGCGCTCCTTACCTGCTGGGGTGTCCCGTCCGCTTCCCTCCGGTGCTCGGAATCTACTGAGAAACAGGCTTCACCCGGCGCGCTACTGAGGGACAGGCCGCGAAGCCTGTTTCTCAGTAGATTCGAGCACTGGAGGGAAGCGGACGCGGCCTGCACAGGTAAGGAGCGTGAGGCGCAGGGCGCGAGGCGCGGGGCACTTACCTGCTGGGGCGGGCGCTTCCCGGGCTCCTCCGCCGCCACCGCCGCCGGGTCTACCGCCGCTCCTCGCTTGCTGCACCGCCGCGTGAGCCCCCGCCACCTCGGTTTGCCCCCCCCGCTCCCAGGTTGGGCCGGTTTGCCCCTGGATTCCCGGTTAGGACCGGGAAATCCCGAGCCATCTGGTCAGCCTAATGTACACATAAAGCTGGCTCACCTTCCTCAAGCTGGGCCCTTGTCAATGTTATTTTTTGTGTACTTTGTGTACCTGTGCACAGCTCCGTGCCATGTTCATGCTTCATTCCTCTCTGTAGGACTAGTTTGGACTAGACTTCCAACTCTCCTATCATGTTGGACTGTGTAAATCATTTGGTGAAATACTAACTTTCCAGTAGTGGGGTGGGACATGTTCCCATCTTGCAGCTCTACAAGCTGTGGGCAAGCTCGGCAAGCTACACAGCCCTGCCATATGAGTTGGCAGAGACAGATCGTGGACAGAGAGAAAAGAGAATAGTGCTGCACATAGCCACTGGCAATTAGCAGTCCCCACCCTGGAAATACCCCCTCCCCCTGCCAAAATCTATCACTAAGAGGACAAATAGTTTGAAGGCAAAGGAATACAGGCCACATCTTGCAAGGTAGAATCTTGAAGTCCAGGAAGTCCTAATTTATGACTTAGATGGCTCAAGTGCCTTCATGAATCTCACCATCTAAGAAGGGCATGATGGCAAACAGCCAATCTAGGACATGCTCCCTGCTGAAGAGATACTGTTGACAGCAGCACCTATCATAATTGCAACCTGCGATAAAAGTTGGGTGGTGGGAGGTGCTTCAGGAGCCAAGTCACAATAACAAACCAGCCTGGGATAGCATCTGGCTAGCTTGCTGTTGGACAGTAAATCTTTCTTTTTGCTGACTAATTTTTAGGTATATCCCAAAGATGGCAAAACTAAATATCATCATTGGAATATACTTATAAATCCTGCCAAGCCTCAACAGAGCCACGTTCCTGGTCATAGTATGCCTGCCAGTCTCTCGTGACACATGCTTAGTCTGGTCTTTCAGTAACAGCAAGCCTTGTGTCCCCATTCTGCTTGTAGCTGCTATCAGTCATATCTCTTGGCATTGAATTGAGCCACTGGCCATTGGAACCAACTTCATGGGATGCACACATACTGAAGTGGGTGGTGGAGCAAAAGTGTCTGGCCATAAATACCTGCCTATAAGAGGCAGAAAGCTCAATGGGGATGGGAAGCAGTACAGCCATAGCTTACCTGGTGTTTGGTAGTTGAGCCGTCTCATTTCAACAGGGTCAGAGGAATGGGCCAGCAAGGAGTCCTTCAAGCCAATGGAATGTTCATCCTTAGAGGAGGGTGAATTGGCCCTTTTCCTAAAGGAAGAGAAGGCACAGCTTACACGTTGAATCTGGGCTTGGCCCAAACGGCAGAGAGCTTCAAGATGGCCTGGCAGCAGACTTAATAATATACTTACCAGCAAGCAAGAGAGACTGGTAAAACCCTCCCCTCACAGCCAGGCACAGTATTACAATAACTCCAATTCCACCCCATTCATTTATTAGGGACTACTTCCTGTGGTGGAAGAACACACTTAAGATTTTTCCCAAGTATTAAAAAATTATTTAAAATGTGAAGAGTTGTAATATAATGGGGTAAGGGCTCTTCAGAGTGAGTTTTATTGGTCCATTAATACTTGTCTTCAATAGCTGAAGGCCCCCCAGGCGTGTGTTAATGGAACAATAAAATACACTGTTGTCTCTTCATGCTATATTTATGCCTACAGCTCTGCCACCCTAGGCTCTTATCCTGGTAGATTTCACAAGCTAAGCAGAGATGAACCTGTCCAGTAATTAAATGGGAGACCTTTACAGGAAACTTTGGGATGGCAAGAAGAATTATTGGCAATGTTCACTGGCTATCATTAAACCAAATAGCCCCACATGAAGCTGCTTTTTCATGCTGTAGTGTGGAGCGGCAATGTGTTTTCTGGGGCCACTAAGTAGGGGTGGGGTAACGTGGGGTGGTAATGGGGTGAGGAAAGGATGTTTTAGCTCGAGAAACAGAGACTGCGATCTCTCAGATGGGTACTAGGGAGCATTATGCTGCACCCTGCAGGCAAGTCAGCAGGTGTGTGTGTGTGTGTGTGTGTGTGTGTGTGTAAATCTCTCCTTTAAAGGTGAAGGTACTCTGGTGTTCTTTCAGGCAAGCCAAAAGCAGTGATGATTAACTTGGAGAACAGTTGATAGCACCATGAAAAGATTTTAATTTGCCTGATGGCACAAACCCAAGTTATTAGAAGGCAGAAAATGCCACAAGGCAGCATGAACGGGGAAACTACTAGCAACTGACAACCCCTGGTAGCGCTAGCAGGCACAAGGTTGTTCTAGACAGATGCACTGCAGTTAGTGTGGTACCTAAAGAGCTCTCTGTGCTGTGTAAAGACAAGGTCTTTTCAACAAATTTGTTTAGCTGTATTGGGGTGGGGGAGGGTAATGTATAAACATCATTACAGCATCTGTATCAACCTGAATTCATCACCTGAGACCAGTGTATAAAGAAGTCAGAAGCTTTGCTTTGGCCCCCATCTCCTGTTGAAAGTGAATGCTACTCTCTTGTGATGGCATTACTTTCAGATTTATCACAAGCCAGACAGGCACCAAAGTCTGCAACCAGTGGGAGACATGGTGACACCGAAAAAGGAATAGCTCAGAGCAAGGCCTTATCAAAATGGTTTACAGAGCATGTCAATTTTGCCAAGGAACTCAAGTCAGCTTGTGGCAGTGTCCTATCCTTGGTCAGTCTGTGGGGTAAATAAATGCAGGTTGCTTACCTGTAACCGTAGTTCTTCGAGTGGTCATCTGTGCATTCACACATATGGGCTCGCACCGGCGCCGAGCCTATTCGGGATTTCTATAGCTAGCTTAGACATTTTTGGTGGGAATTCCTCCCCCCACCGTCCTACCGCACATGCTCCGGGTTCCCGCTCACCTCAGTTCCTTGAGACCGCATGGCCTCGCGACGGAGGTGACAATAATATTAACTAAGACTAAAAGAGAGCAAGGCGGATAACCAATTGACAGCGATGCCAAGAGGTGACGGTGGGCGGGTTGTGTGAATGCACAGATGACCACTTGAAGAACTACGGTTACAGGTAAGCAACCTGCATTTCTTCTTCGTGGTCTCTGTGCATCACACATATGGGCGAGTAACAAGCCACTTACCGGAGGCGGGTCGCACGCTGTCCCAGTTATTGCAATACTGAGGAAAGTACTGCTCTCCCAAAGGTGCAGTCTTGTCTAGCTCTGACATCAAGCTTGTAGCGTTTTACAAATGTGGAGATTGTAGACCATGTCGCAGCCTTACAAAGGTCCGGAATGGAGACTCCACGGTCGAGAGCGGTGGAGGTTGCTTGAATGGGAATGGGCCTTCAGGTGGTCCGGTACGTTCTTGCCGGCTAGCTGGTAGGCCAGTGAGATAGTTTGAACGAGCCACTTAGATAAGCGTTGGGGGGAAACAGGGAGACCCTTAGTCTTACCCCCATAACAGATTAAGAGCTGGCGAGATTTACGGTATGTTTCGGAGCGTGACTTGTAGAATGCGAGGGCCCGGCGTACATCTAGGGAATGCAGTTTTGCAGACAACGGGTCTGCAGATGCCTGAAAGAAGGAAGGCAACACAATATCTTGGTTGATATGGAAAGAGGATACAACTTTGGGAACGAACGAGGGTCCAGGCCGCAGAACAACTCGGTCCTTGAAAAACTGGGTGTACGGCGGGTCAATGAGGAGCGCGCAGAGTTCTGACGCCCGTCGAGCTGATGTGATGGCTACGAGGAACGCTGTCTTGAACGTGAGCAGCCGTAAGTCACTAGTGGCTAGAGGTTCAAAGGGTTTTGACGTTAAAGCAGCTAGTACTACTGATAAACTCCATTGAGGAACCGGGGGACGATAGGGTGGGAGGGTGTTGTGCAGCCCTTTCAGAAAGCTCTTGGACAGAGGATGTGCCATGATAGAGAAGCCGTCGAGGAGGTCATGGTGAACCGATATGGCTGATAGATAGACTTTAATCGAGGATGGTTTTAGCCCTTTGACATGAAGGGAGTAAAGGAATTTCAAAATCGCCGGTAGCGTAGAGGAGTGGGGGTCAAATCCCTCCACGTGCGTGAATTGTAGGAACATGTTCCACTTCCTAGCATAGGAAGCTCTCGTGGAAGGTTTCCGGGCTGCTTCCAGGATTGAGCATACCTGCGGTGGGAGAACTAGTTTGTGCCACTGGGCTGGATTCTCCATGCGGTGAGTCGAAGAGATTCCAGGTTTGGGTGACATAATCCGTTGTCGGTTCCCGTCAGAAGGTCCGGCCGTGCAGGGAGGCGCCAGGTTTGGCCTCTCGAGAGGCGGAGTAGCGGGGTAAACCACGTCTGTCTTGGCCACCAAGGAGCAATTAGAATCGCATCCGTATTCCTTCGCGCCAGCTTGGCAATCACCTGGTTCAGTAGTGGAAACGGAGGAAGCATATAAATGAGTCCCATGTTCCATGGTACTACAAATGCGTCCCCCAGCGAGGAGCGACCTACACCTGCCCTGGAACAGCAAGTCGGACAGACCGCATTCTTGTGTGTTGCGAAGAGGACCACGTGCGGGGAGCCCCAGTTGGCAAAGAGGCGTCTGAGGACAATTGGTGACATGCGCCATTCGTGGTTGTCGAGGAAGTGCCGGCTGAGGCTGTCTGCCTGAGCGTTCTCCTTTCCAGCAATGTGTATGGCTGACAGTCTGATCTTTTGCTGTATAGCCCAGAGGAGGATCGTCCTGGTGAGATAGAGAAGAGGAGGGGAACGAGTTCCGCCCTCCTTGTTGATATACCACACCACTGCGGTGTTGTCGGAGAGAACCTGCACGTGATGGCCACGTAGATGGTTCCGGAAGGCCTGCAGGGCTCTTTGCACCGCCAGTAGTTCCAGGAAGTTGATGTGGTGAGAACGCTCCTTGCAAGTCCAACGACCCTGAACAGTGAGATCTTCGCTGTGGGCTCCCCAACCTAGGAGGGATGCGTCCGTTGTTATGCGGCATGAAGGACCTGGGTCCACGAACGGCATTCCAGCTAACAAGTGTCGAGTGTCCATCCACCAAAGGAGAGAGTTCCTTACGTCTGTGGGAACGGAGAACCGAACCTTTCAGGGGTTCATTGTAGGGTTGAAACTCTCGAGAAGGAGCTGCTGAAGAGGCCTCATGTGGAGGCGTGCCCAACGCACCACAAAAACAGATGCTGCCATAAGTCCTAGGAGCTGAAGGACCTGGAGTGCCGAGGTGTGGTGTCGATGGTAAAGGCATTGAGCCGAGGCTGCTAAAGAGGATGCTCTGTCCATTGGTAGAAATGCTCGTCCTATCGTTGAGTCGAGCCGAACGGCGATAAATTGGAGAGATTGTGTTGGCTGAAAGACTGACTTTTCGGTGTTGATCTGAAGGCCCAGCGACGAGAGAAGACTGGTGGCTGTGTTGACGTCGTTCTGTGCGCGGTGGTAAGAGAGCGAGACGATTAGCCAGTCATCCAAATAAGGGTATACTTCTATACCCTGTGATCATAAGTGGGCGCAGACTACTGCCATACATTTTGTGAACACCCGGGGGGCTGATTTTAGGCCGAACGGAAGGACCGAGAACTGGTAGACCTGGCTCCCCACTACGAATCGAAGGTACTTGCGGTGAGATGGATGGATTGCTATATGGAAATAGGTGTCCTTCAGGTCTATCAAGGTGAACCAGCGATCTCTTCGTAGGAGAGGGAGGACGGCTGCCAGGGTTATCATTCGGAACTTTCTTGCTACAATGAATTTGTTTAAGTGTCTGAGATCCATAATAGGACAAAGTCCCCTGTCCTTTTTTGGGACCGTAAAATAACACGAATAAAAACCCTTTGTTGGGCATGTTGCGGGTAAGTTTCGTAATCGCACCTTTGCCTAGTAAGGCGGTCGTCTCTGTTAAGAGTGTTAAGGATGGTGGCGTTATTCTGATGGTTCCAGTAGGAGGGAGGACTTTGAACTCTATTTTGTAACCCCGACTGATAGTTTGGAGGACCCATTTGTCTGTTGTTATCCGTTGCCACGAGTTTAGATATTTGCGAAGGGTTTTCCAAACTGAGGGTGTTTTCTTGGAAGATAAACAAAGTCAAAGGCGCCGTTTGTGCCCTGGTTCCGGCCTGCCGTGTTGCTTCGTGAAGCGTGACGCCGGTTTTCTCTGGTGATAGGTGGTTGAAGTGCCAGATGGTTGGTAGTGTGTAGTGCGCTCTTGTTGTGGCCGAGGCTGATAAGGGAGAGGCCGGTACCACTTCCGTGGACGAAAGGAGGGCTGCTGCTGCTGTGGTTAGAACCCCATCTTTTGTGCTGTCACTTTAGCCTTGTGGATGGTATCCATGGCTGTGTCAGTCGTGGCGTTGAAGAGACCCTGAGTGTCGAACGGGAGGTCCTCGATCCGGGTCCTAGTCTCTTGGGGGAGATTGGCAGAGCGAAGCCAAGCGTGACGGCATAAGGCTACGGCTCCAATCATGGCCTTAGCTGCACAATCAGTCTGATGCTTAGATGTCTCAAGCTCCTGTTTCGACAGGCGGATTGCTTCAGTCTGAAAGACTCTAGCCAGTTCTCGTTGATCGTCCGGTAAGTAATTCAGGAGTGATGATATTTTCTCCCAAAGGAAGATCTGATACCGGGCCATCATGGCTTGGTAGTTAGCCACCTTAATCCCCAGTGCTGAGGACGAGTAGATACACCTGCCAAACACATCTAGCTTGCGTCCCTCTTTATCCGTCGGGGCGGAGTGATTTTTTGATTACCTGCCCTGTGATGCCTCAACTACAATAGAATTGGGCTTCGGATGGACGAAGAGAAATGGGGCCTCTGATTCTTTGACTTAGTACAGAGTATCCAGGCGCTTAGATGTAGGTCCTATAGTTGAAGGGTTAGCCCAGGACTGCTGGACCGTCTTTAACAAAGTTGGGACCACTGGGAGTGTGAGTTGAGCTGAAGGCTCCACATACATTATGTCAAAGATGCGGTCAGTCACAGCGTCCTCAGGCTGGTGGTGCTCAAGGCCAAGTGACTGTGCCATACGAAGCATCTGTTTGGTGAAATTCCCGAGTTCCATAGATGGTGATGCATTGTCTTTCGTGCCAACGTCATCCTCGGCTGACGGAAGCGTAGGTGGAGTAGAGATCACCGAGGAAGAGTCGGAAGCATAATCCTCAGGTGACTGTGGAGAGGCTGGAGTCAGGATGCGATGAGCCCTGTCAGGCACTGGTGGCGGAGCCGAGATGGATTCCTCCGGAGGGCGGGTGGGTAAGCGCGCTGAGACATGAGCAATGTGCTCCCCCGTATATGGATCAAAGCGGTACCGGCTGTGAGAGACAGAGTGGCGGGATCTGTCCGAGTAGCGGTCCCAGTTACTAGCTTGAGAGCGAGAGTGGGATCTTGAGTGGCGAGTGGCATCGAACCCGGACGTTTGAGATACTGGAGACTCTGAGCGCAAAGAACGCCCAGGAGAAGCGGTGGACCCTCTGATCGAAGATACACCCGTCAGAGGTCCGGTCGACCTCGGTGGGGAAAAGGAGCGTCCTGCAAAGAGCTCTTCGCCGGCTAGCAGGTCCCCTAGAGGAGAGACGGAACAAGCAGGCTGCGGTGCTGACAGCGATGGCGATGGCAGTGAGAAAGACAAATTCTTGGCTGGGGACAGCCTCGTCAGTACCAAAGCAGATTTCCAGTAGGAAGTTGTCGGTATCGAGGTCCTCGTTACCGGGGTTGTCGGTATCGACAGTGTAGGCGAACGTCGTGGCGAAAAAGGTGCCCGAGGACCCGATGTAGAGGGCAGACGGGTCGGTACCGGTGACGACGCCTGGTGGCTTGATGTCGAAGACAGTCAGTTCGGTACCGATGTCAACGACGGTGCCGGTGCTGAGGATTTCGTCGATACCGATGCCTTCCTTGCCGACGCAGTCGGTACCGAGGGTTTTTTCGATACCGAGGGTTTTCTTGGTGTCAGTTGATCGGACGGTATCGCGGATTTCAACGCCGATCCCGGCGATGCCTCCTTATGCTTCTTAGGGTGTTTTGATGCCTTCTCATGTTTGCCCTTGTTCTTTCTCTTGAGTCCGACGGTCTCGGAGGTCTCTGATCTTTTTGAATGCTTAACGGGTGTAGTCGCCCCTGCCAGGGAACCCGAGGTTGCTGGGTCTGAGCGACTTACGGCGACCGGCCTGCGCTCCCCAGAAATGGCGGCCGAAGACGCGAGGGGCGGTTGCAGGGTATCCACTGCCGCCAGCGTGTTTTTCCACAGAAGCCCCCGGAGCCGATCCGCCCTGTTTCTTCTGGCCTGTCTCGAAAAACTCATGCAGTGAGCGCAGGCCTCGACTACATGAGCTTCCCCCAAACAAAGGAGGCAGAGGGAGTGCCCGTCCGTGAGGGCGAGTTTCGCCCCACACCGGGAGCATTTCTTGAAGAGGGCGGTCTGCGCCATTGAATAAGGCAGGCCTAGTGAAAAAACTATCACTAGATATACGCAAACAAAGTTAACTTTATATATATATATATATATATATATATATATATTTAAACAACACTAACAACTATACGAAGAGTAACCTATCTAATCTAAGCTAACCTAACTAATTCCTTTTCAGAGAGAAGAGAAAAACAAATACCGACATTTGTGGAAGAAGTCGTCCGCGAGGCTGCTAGCACGGCGGTTGAAAAGGAACTGAGGTGAGCGGGAACCCGGAGCATGTGCGGTAGGACGGTGGGGGGAGGGGTTCCCGCCAAAAATGTCTAAGCTAGCTATAGAAGTCCCGAATAGGCTCGGCGCCGGCGCGAGCCCATATGTGTGATGCACAGAGACCACGAAGAAGAATCCCACAAACACCAGGCCACCAAATGCTTTGAAAGTGACTAATTCTCTAAAATTTGGTCACACCTAAATTGTGAAGTTCTTCATTTAAATCTAACAGTAAAACTAAGGGTACTTCTAGATGGAGTGCTCGTAGTGTTACCAATTAAAAGGCATTGTGCAACTATTCTATCTTTTTCTCCTTAATGGATTTTCTGTGGCAAGAAAAAAGAGGGAAGAAATGGTAGGAAAACAGGCGGCGGGGGGGGGGTTCCCCAGTGAAAGATGACTATTAGCTCCATCACACCAGCAATTTAGCACACTCTCGCCATGTCTGGTATGTGGATTTGCAGCACGGTACTCACATGATGCCGTGCCTGTCCTGCTGACACCCCGCCTCTTCCCCAGCCTTTCCTAGAACGTTAAAAGTCTGGATCATTTTCTCTAAGCGCATTTAATGTGCCTAAGTCTCTGTGTAGTTTTAAAGGAACTGGGGGCTTGAATGGATTGCATCAGGTCCTGGCAGGGAAAAACAATCTCTCCCAGCAGCTGGTCCAAGCCTCAATATAAAACCCAAACCTTGCATCCCAGGCTCTAAAGCATTTTTTAAAATCACACAATATCTGAATCTCTGCAGAGACAGGATTGTACTCTCTCGATGCCCCCAAAAAGCCAGACTAAAGGGTCATTCCAGTTTTGCCTGGCAGGGTGGTTTGGTTGAAGTACTCATCTGACAGGACCTGATTGGAGGGAGAAAGAGAAGGGGAGGGGTGGAGTGGAGTGGAAGAGCAAAGGACCAAAGGAGCGCAAGAGCAGCTATTCAGGTGAAAGGGATCATAAGTTTGAACAGCTGGTAAAATAACAACAACACGGCAACAAACCAGGGGGAAAAATTAGGTATGATGGAGGTTTATGTCTGGATGCCCACCTTAAAATTATGAATGAGGCGGGGTGATGGAGCACCCCAAGTAGAGAAGTGTGAAAGAACTCATCATATCACAGTGTCTAGAGAAGCAGAGCAGAGCAGACTGGTCTGGGCAGCTCTTAACAAGATGAAACTATGGATTTGAAAGATACAAAACAAAGAGAGAAATAGGACATCTACCTTTCTTGTTTGCTAGATCCAGGGACAGCAGAAATGAAAGGAGAAACCAGGGTTACATAAAATTATTAATTGTGCATGCAGTAACCCAAAGTTACCCCCTGCCACCCTCCTGGCACTATGCACATTTACTTGGAGAAAAAGTATGGTAGCTTGCCCAGGACTGAGGTGGGAGAATCAGTATTCGCTGTAACCTAATGAGCAGCTACTGGTTAAAAAAACAGCGGCAGATCATAATGGAAATTTGTGGTCCAAAACATAGATCAGAACACCTATGACCACCCTGGGGACAGCTCCCTGGAACAAAGCACCAGGTCTTTGAATAAACTGAGGGGTGTAGGCATTTCCTGGCCAAAGCCTCTTCTATATTCTAAACTATAGAAGCTAGGTAATCAATCTAGCTATGATAAGACGAAATACTCCTAACTTCTATGGCATAAAAATGATTATCTGGTGCTGGCACAGCCCCACACATTCACAGTATACACCTTCCCAGTACAACATGAAAAGCAAAGCCGACTGAATGTGATCTCACACTCCCATCTACTTCTGCCTGAAGCCCTTGCTTTACTGAGCACTGTTCTGCAGATACAGGTGAGCAAGGCCTTGGGGTACAGTCAGACTATGCGCCTCAGAGGGGACTGAGTGTTCCCTTGGGTTTGCCATAAAGTGACTCACTATACAGGAAGACACTTGGAGCTGGTGCGCTACTGCACCACAGACACCATCCCATTGCATGGGCCTAGGCTGTTGCTCACCTTTTGAAGAGCAGGATCGCAATGACAATGATGATGATTAAGATGACAGCCAGGACTGGACCCATCACCCACAGCATCTCTGGTTCATCCTGCTGTTTTGCTGACACCTCCATCACAATCTCATCTGAGTAGGGACTGGCTGCATACCTCTTCTGTGCATGGGAGAAGAGCAGCCAAAATCATTCATCAGGTTTCCCTCTGCCCAATAGTCCCAAGCTGTCCACCTGCAATCTTTCTGAAGAATAACCATGGAATTAATAACAGACACCGTGAAAAGCCACCTCCTCTCCTCAGTGCCAGAATGGAATGGTCCAGCTGAGAGCAAGTTGCCAGTCTCAGACACACAAAGAGCCAAATTATAGGCTTCGGAGCTTCAGCCAACTGAGCATTGGGGCTGGCGGGTAGTAGCTAAGTGGTTTATAATACCTATTATGCCGATATAAGCACATCAGCCCAGGGGGTGATATGTCAGGGAACACCCGCTGGGCATAATATTGCACATTAACAGCAGACCAACTCATGGCTGTCCCTGAAGCTACAGCTAAGCCCTGAACAGAGCAGGCTGCTCATATACAAAGCTTCTGATTCAAGTTACAACCCACAGAGCAAAAACAGTTCTGGCTGGCACCTTATATATGCAAAACCAGCTGGCTCAAACCTTGGCTATGCTATGCGCATGTCAAAGAACGAAGCACTTGTGCCATTCCCATTTCAGATTTGAATCGTAGGTCAGGAGAGACACAGGCAGGTAGGAATATGTTCTACATTCTTATGGAAAGCACCTATTCCTCTGTCCAAGGGAGCAGCATACACTAACCTCACTTTTGGTCATTCCACTTTTAGCGACTCCAGAGACTCCTGCTGTTCTAAAGTATACCAGCCTTGAGGCTGTGATTTGAAACAGATGGGAGCCTATGTTATCACCACTGAAAAATCAGATAGCCACAGGAGAGAGGGCCTTTTCAGTGGTGGTGCCCCATCCATGGAATTCCCTTCCCCGAGAGGCTTGCCCGACACCTACATTGCAATCTTTACAGTGATAAGTGGAGATCTTTGGACCTTCCCAGGCACTCTAGGATAGAGATTAATGAGACTTTCATTTTTGCTCACAAAACCTGTGAGCACGCCCTGTTCAAAGCTCCGAATGTGAGCACATGTCTACCAAAAATATCTGCAAATTGTTGAACATGTGCTCACTTTTGTCTTGTTTCTGATTCCCAGTTGTGCAAATTTCCTCAGTAGACTGAATCAGCACCAATTTAGCCTATGGAGGAGATTTGCACAAATTTGGGGAGATTTGCGCAAATATCCCATTCGATCGCTACTCAATTTGCACAAGTTTCCCATTCGCACGGTGCAAGCAGTGATCGCAAATGGGAATGAGAATCGGGCATGAGCAAACAGCATGATGATGTTTGGAGAATCCCAGCATTCTTGAACATAGCCCACTCACCCAACCCTATGTAATTTTTAAAAAATACTTCTAGATCTTTCCACTGTTTACCCCTGTTGCCGGTTCTGGTTTTATTATGTGCTGCTGTTCGTTTTATTTTGTTTTTTCTACAACTTGTTTTCTCTGACTTGTTTTATTATCTTAATGCTATTTCGTATTTTGTTAAAATTTGTACACCACCCAGAGAATTTAGGTTATTGGGATGTTTTAAAATGTATCAAATAAACACAATAAAAATGAGAGCACATTCCCAAAGTTCCAGGATTTTTCTAAAGATGCGCAAGTCCTGGCCCCTCTCATTTTAGAAATAAACATGCTAAATGGTTTTTAGATTGTGCCTTGTTTTATATATTTTAAAATGATTTCATGGTTTTAATTTTTGTGAACCGCCCAGAGAGCTTCGGCTATGGGGCGGTATAAAAATGCAATAAATAAATAAATAAATAATTGGTGTTGTGCAATAGCTCTTTCAGCAACACTCATTTATGTAACATCATTGTCACCCAGGGTTGCCACTGCACACCAGAAAGGCCATGAAGAGGGGAAGCTTTAGTGCAGGGATGGGCAACCTGTCTCCATCCAGATGTTTTGGCCACCATTAGCTATGCTGGATAGGGGTGATGGGAACTGTAAGCCAAAATATTTGGAGGACCACAAGTTGCCTATATCTGCTTTAGTGTAAGGAGAATGACTGGGTTGAACTCCAAGTGTCAGGTTGTAACTCCAAGTTACAACCTGACACTGCAGCTAAAAAGGGCCCACAGGAAGTGTTATGAGAGCAATGGAGCTTAGCTACAGAACAGTTACAGCTGCACCACAAAATAAATCTATGTGGCTGGAGAACTTGCTCTACTAGTTGTTGTGTTCTTGTGAACAGTCAGTCTTGTACATGTAGTCCCAAACCCCGTGGCTCAAGGGCAGCTTCCCTGGCTAATCTGAGGTCTCCAACTCTCTCGGCCGGTGGCTGCATGTTTGCTGTGTTCGCCACACAAGTACTCGGACCGGATGAGTAATGAAGCATTTGACCAGCTCTAATGAGCCATTACAAAGTAAATGAGGCTGAAAGAGAGAGCCCCAGCAAGGGGCAGAACAGAAGGGTCAGAGTGTCTTCATTAGAATTGGACGTTATTTACACATTTGCAGCAGCAGCATTACTCACCCTTTCCTCTTCCTCATTCATACTAGTTTGCAGCAATGGATAATCCAAAAGATTATGGAGGATTATGGGGGAAGTGAAGAGGTGCAAAGGATGGGACAGAGAGTCTGTTTTCTCTCCTTGACTTGCTTGGCCCTTTACACAGAGGCAAGGGAAGCATGGGGAAGGGGATAGGCTCTGCAGATAAAACTTCCACAGCCTTTACTACACCAATATTTCCCTAATGCCACCTCTGAAATGGCTCCCTCAGGCAATACCCAGTCCTCTCTCTTCTCCTATTCCTTACCGTATCACCATCCTCTAGTGAAGCCAGCACAAAACAACGGTAGCTCAGGTCTTCAGAAAGTGGCTTATTGTAGAAGCCTTTATAGTTCTTCTCATCCCCCAAGATGAAGGTCTCTGGCAGATCATCCATTTGGGCAGCAATGTAAGGCTTGAGGCGTTCTGCTTGCCGACGCTGGCGCCTGTCTGGACCTCCTTGGTTTATGGCCTCAAGTAGCTGGGTGGCAAAATAAAGCCAATGAAAGAAAAAGCTATGTCAAGGGGACACTACATTTCCATAAGGAAAACTTGCAGTTCAGGTAAATCACTCAGGATCACCCAGATATTCCTTACACTAGTGATATCCCTTAGGCTTTCTCCAGAACTCCACAAATTGAAATCTGCTTCCTTGTCAGCATAGTTATTAGGTTGCATGGGGTGGGGGTGGGGTAGAACATTTAAGCAAAGTATTGTTCTGGGATTCTAATGCATGCTTTCATTGTTTTTAACACAATTTGCTTTAGGTGCTGTTTCATGAAAAATAGTACATTTTATAAAAAGTTTCTAGTCCTCAACATTGTAGGAAAAATAATTTTGAAATGTGCATTGGTCTTAGATCATGGGCCAGCAGCAGCCATGTCTTTGCAGCCCTCCTAGTCAGCACGAAGAAGACAATGAAGCACTAGCCATATATGATCTACATATATATTTTTGGATGCCCAGGAATTTGAACTGTCAGAGACAGGTAAAGGTTTAGGAGGATGTGAGATTGATTCTCCCATCTCAAAAACATGCTTTGCGGGCTCCAGTAAAATGTACAAAATCTCTAGACAATGTCAGGTGCTCCTACCCTATATCCTGCTGGGTTGCAGCCAGGCTTTGTGTAAATCACACATGGTGCTAACAGATTTCATGGGACATTCAGAGAAAAAATGACAAATTTCATAGTCATCCACAAATTCAAGAGAAAGAATATAAACACACCAAAATTCAATTACACTGTACAGAAAGGCTCTCAGATGTTTAAAGATGTTTTTCTAATGAATAAAAATGAATGCTAGGCTCTGAACAGAAATTCTAATTTAAAATGAAGGAAGAGGCATGAAATACATTTCACACAAAAATGTGTAAGGGCAGACACAGAGTATCAGCATAACTGTGGTGCCATGCAGATGGAGGCTGTGCAGAACCATGCAGCTGTGTCAGCAGAAGGAGGCTGCTGGCTTGTGACCTCAACCAGGGTGATGGCCTTGCCCTCTGCCCATTTAACCATTTCTCTAAATCCTAACTGTTGAGGTAAGATGCATGCATGCACTGCCATGTCTACATTTCAGTCTTTACATCTTGCTTTGCAGAGAGATTGTGCAGCAGAGCCTAAGGATGAAAGCAAACAAAGTGTGATCCATAAATGTAACAAGTCCTCTGGGAATGCCACTTTAGTGACCTCTTTCGGGCTAAGTAGCTGAAAGCTCTGCAGGCAATTTTGAGAGTTAGCTAGAGATGAGCATGGAGATCATGATTAGTTGAGGAACTCAGCATTTTGAGGATGACAGATGGCACCAAATACAGCTCCCCTTGGGGAATAATCCCACACAGGCAAAGGCAAAGAAAAGCCAAGTCTTCTACCAGCTTCCCCAGGACTGGCTAACAATTCCCATATAATCTTCCCAACTAAGTTCACATGTGTAGGTCAACTTCTTGAACACCAGTTTCCCCTACTCGCCACAAAACAAGTGGAAGAAAATTTTGATGCTAGCAGGTTTCTCCCTTTTACCTGGTCCAGTTCCATCTCATCTGGAGTCCTCAATCTGGATTCAAGTATGTTGCTTGTGTGATCTGCCGGCACAACCACAATGTAGTACCACCTGGGAAACAAAAGGAGGGAAGCGGTGAGCCATGCTTCAGATAACCTTGGGGTTGTTTCCAACGTTAGTCTAACTTAAGTCCCATTCATTAAAATGGATCTACTCTATGGAGGACTAAAATGGGACACAACGCTTGGCATCCATGCAACTCTCACTTGCCAACTTCATTTTCTTTGCACTTTCCAGGAACTCAGGCGATAGACTGTTTGTATTCATTAGGCTAATGAGGTCACAAGACCAGTCTTTGGTGGAATCAAGCCAGAGGCTGGAAAAGATAGCTCCATTGTTAGGGTTCTTATTTCAGAGGTAGGAGACCACAAACACAAAAGAGATTTCAACAAGCTTCCTAAAGAGATTTAAATACATTATTTAAAGCAGCTGTGCAATGCTACAGAAAGTGCATTCTGGGGCCTTTCAGGGGGAAGGTGGGGATTATGGCTTTATGGTCCTAAATATTATGGTTTTGTGGCTCTAATTTTCGTAGATAGGTGACAGAGGAGCATGATACAACGCACAAAAAATGGTAGCCCAAGAGCAGAATCCTGAGTAAGTCACCATTTCAAGTCCAGTACCCTCTGTTTTAGTCATTCACACTATTATCACAGTCTGTGAAATGTGACACAGTTCCCAATGATATCACCCCTTATTGCCCATGGAAAAATCTCATGATTCTGCAGGGTCTCAGGAGCTTCTCACCCCCTCACCCACATAGGAACAGAAAAGCCTGATTCTAACGCCCTGCTCTCCTTCAGTAGAACACAGCAACAGGCCGGTAAATAGAGCAGAAGCACAGAAGTGGAGAGAATATACCTGACTGGCACCAAGGTCTTCACTTTGGGGAGAGTGAGGGTGAACTGTCCATTATGGATATATTTGTATGTGGAAATGGGCTTGCTTTGGAGGACATCAGGTGCCGTCCGGATGAAGACCCGGTGCTGCAATGCCCCAGCACTGCTTCCCCGGTTTGTGAGTGCAAAAGAGTAGTTGGTGTCTGGCTGAAGGTCATTAATCAGCTTCTTCATGGAGTGGCCATCAACCTCCACCATCTGGCCATTGTACAGAATCTGCAAGCAAAGTCAACACATTACTGCAGCTCAAACTATAGGTGTCCTCACAGAAAAAAGTTGAATGAAGTCTTTTTCCAAAACTTCATTACTTGGTTGTGTGTGTGTGTGTTTTGCCATCTTCTCATTGCATAAGATGGTAAGAACCTGAGCTCTTCTTAAGTATGACTATCATGAATCTGAGTAATCACAATCACATGGTCATGGTTGCTGGCCACCTCCAGCCACTCTCGGATATAACTGAGTTTCAGTTGTGATTTAGGCCTGTCTTACTTGCCCAGTGAGATAACCATTGCGGAGAGAGAGATGGGAGTGAGACCGTGTTGGTTCTCTTGGGTTTCTTAGTAGCTTTCAATACTATAAATCATGGTATCCATATGAATAGGTTGTCTGGTTTGGGGCTTGAAGGTACTGTATTGCAGTGTTCCTCTCATACTTGGATAATTGATTCCAGAAGGTGGTGCTGGGGGATTATTGCTCTGTCCCTGTGGAAATTATGCTGTGGGATTCCACAGGACTCTATTTTATCCTCAGGCTGTTCAACATCTACATGAAGCTGCTGGGATAGGATATCTAGGGATGCTGACTGAGGTGTCATCAATATGCAGATGCTGCAATGCTCTACCTCTTCTTTTCCTGTAGTCCAGGTGAGACAGTGGATGTTCTAAACCAGTGTCTGGGCATGCTAATGGACTGGATGAAGGCCAATAAACTGAGGCCAGATCTACACCTTGTGTCAAATCATTACAAATGTGGAATAAAAAGCAAGACATAACACTATGAAAGCAGTATATGGAACGTGTATTGTGCACCAACAGTTATCAGTGTACTTCAATACACTATAAAGTAGTAGTGTAGATCTAGCTTCAGACTAGGCCCATATAAGATGGATGTGGTTGTTAGTGCATGGTTTGCCTGACCACATCAGAGATGATCAACTTGGTTTTGGGAGGATTGCAGTCCCACTAGTGCATAGTTTGGGACTGCTCTTGGATTCAGCACTGTCGCTAGAGGCACAGGTGGTGTCAGTGGCTAACAGTGCCTTTTATCAGCTTTGCTGCAACACTTTCTGGACAGAGATAGCCTTGCAGCAGTTCTCTATGCTCTGGTAACCTCCTATTTGGATTACTGCAGTACTTAATAAGTGAGGTTACTTTTGAAAATGGTCCAGAAATTTTAGTCCAAAGTAGGGCAGCAAGACTGCTAATAGCAACTGGCTGATACAATTGTATTATGCAAGTGCTTTGTCATCTGCATTGATTGCCAGTCCGTTTCCAAGCCCAATTCAACGTGCTGGTATTAACCTTTAAAGCCCTAAATTGTTTGAGACCAGGTTACCTAAAGGACCCTTCTTCAGGTGCCCAAGCTATGTGCTCCCTCCAGTATCAAAGGCAGTAAGCCCATATACACCAGTTGCTGGGAAGCATGGGTTGGAGAGTGCTGTTGCATCATGTCCTGCTTGTGGGTCCCTGTGTCGTGTACATGCTTGTTCCCCCTGGCATTCACATGTGCTGGCAAACTGACATGAGACACTCACATCAGTGAGACTTCTTTTTATTGAGGAAATCTCACGGTAAAAGGCTTAACAGTTACACACTCCAAAAAACACACTTAAAGCTGAATGATGGTCGGAAAGCTTTAGGCTCCGTTCCTGATACAGTCCTTCAGGCAATCACACGGGGGGAGAGGGATTCTTGAAAGGCTGAGCAAACCATCCCAAGGGAGCTTCTCCAGATGCTGTATACACTGGCAACTCAGGGAACATGGCCCACACCCACAAGATCACGGGTAGGGTACAAATTTCGCAGGAGTCCCGTGCATCTGCTAAGCACTGGCAAACTCCCTGCCCCCTGAGTCAGGCAGAGATAGAGATCATGCATCAGCAAACCCAGCCTGCCAAACACTGAGCTGACCAGGTGAGCATGATCAAAGGGAAGGTAAAATCTCAGGCACAGGAGTCCTGTGCTTCTGTAAACACTGGCAAACTCCCCACCACATGAGTCTGACCACAAATACACAATCCACAGCAACTGCAAGTTCAAATCTATGAAAAGCCTTACAGTACTTTTCATGGCACAATCCTTAGACACCCAAAGTTCCAATAGCGAAGAGTCCAGTGCAGAGTGCTTTCAAAGTCCCATACAGAGATGGAATCCAAACAGGAGGGATTTCAAGCTTTGTGTCAAAAGATGAAATCTAGCAAAGCTCTTCAGCTTTGCTGCCCCGCTTATAAGCATATTCAAAGCCGCTTGACAGACAGGTCCTCCTCTTACATGTAAACCATGCCCATATGCCAACAGGATGGGACTGCACAATCCACTAAGGTGACGCTACCATCTGAGTTACTCCTTCAATGAGTGGACCCCCACCTTTCAAAAACACTCCCAAGTTCCCAGAGAACTAGAAGTTTCAAGGCTGAGACAGGGAGTGAGCAAGCTACTCCCGTGGGAACTTCTGACAGAGACCCGCTTGCACAGAAATTCCCAAACTATTCCTAATAAATCTACCTACATTCAACAAGGCCTCCGGCCTTGTTGAAGACTTATACCTGACATCCTGGTCGACAGCTGTGTGAACAGAGTAATGTACTAGATGGAACCTTGGTCTGATCCAGCATGGCTCTTCTTATGTTCTTATGAGATGAAGCAGGTGGCTACTAAGGAAAGGGCCTTTTCTGTGGTGGAACCTGGGCATTTTGGTTGTGGAACACCCTCCCCAGAAAGGCTCACCTGGCACCTGTATCATGGTCTTTTCGGTGTCAGGGGAAGACTCTTTTATTCCCGCAGGCTTTTTAGTCCCTCAGTTTTAAAATTGTGTTAGTGATTTTGAAATCCTTGATCTTGTTCTCTAAGGCAGGATTTATTTTTGGCTTTTTTCTGTGGCTGTTCTAATTTGTTTTAGACATCACATTATGTTTTATTGTCCTTGTAATTTATGGTTCTGGCTACTGGGTGGCATAGGAATGTAGTAAAAGAAGAAATTATGCTTCAAGGGTCTGAAATATGGTCCCAGCCTGAAATCTAATAATTTATATTTGTCTCTTCATATTTAGCTCTCCAAGCAGAGTCTCAGTGGTGCAACCCCTAGATACAAGTGCTGGCACCTGCATTTCCAATGGGGATGTTGGGTGGTAGAGGAGGTACTAAACTGAGGAATGTATCCTTGCCAATTAGAACTCTGTTTCATCTCCTGCTTTCAACTTGAAAACCCTAAATCTGTTTCAGATGCTGTGATGCAGCCCCCTCTCTTTAATTCTACTTTATTCCTAGTATTTGACCTATTTTAGTCCTGTACTTTTCTTTCTTTCTTTCTTTCTTTCTTTCTTTCTTTCTTTCTTTCTTTCCAAAGGGGGCATATGCTTCAGGTAAGGAAAGCTAGCAGTATTGAGGACATGCTCACCCAGTTATCACTGAAGCTTTCGGGGTAACTGAAAAAATAACTTATGCTGGATTTACATGATTTCAGTCTTCCAACAGAAGCAGATTTTGCTCCTGTACCCTCAATCTTTGTTTCTAAAGACAACAAACTGGCTCTTTGGAATGCTCTTCCGATTTGTTCATTCCTGTATTCACCGAATCTTTAGAAAAATACGGCTGCCAAACAGATGTCTTCCATGTTCATTCACAAAGTGCAGCTGACACTGTACAGCATCAATTCTATATCAGAATCCTATATGGAGGAAAGCTTTGCAAATTTCATTTTTGGCAATTAAGAATCAAGTCTGACTTCACCATCCCCATCCCCAATGTATAGTGGTTTGTTGTTTGGTTAACTCTGGGTTCTTCAACCCATAAACAAGCCAAAGTTGTTAATTAAAAACGGAAATGAAGAGTGCATGTGAAGCAGTGTGCTTGTTGCTTTGCTCGCCCCTGGCAATTCCTAGGTTAAACAACCCAGGAATTGGAGTATTACATGCGAATTGGGTCACTGGGTCAGAGCAGCAAAAAATGATCTCTAAGACGAATCTGTTACTAAAATCCTGCCAAGGTTTAAATTATGGTGTGGAAGCTAAGGGTCCTAGTCCAAAAATATGTTGGTTATGCACTCATGAAAAGCTAAAATTCAGCTCTCATTCCCCAAGAAGATGTCAGCTCAACATGTAATTTTATCATCAAACACAGGCAGGCAAACAGTTCTTTTAGATCCGGGACAGGGTCAGGTTCTAGATGCAACAGGAATCTCATCATAACATTGCCTCTCTCACACTCACTCTGTAAGACCAGTTGTTTCTTTGCAGGGATTTCATCTCTTGGACCAGCTGAAGCAATGATTCTTCCCTGGGGAGAACTGAAAGCCTTATTATTGATTTTTAGTAAAGGAATTTCAGAGGTCTCAGTTCATCCCCAATAAAAATACCATGAGATTTAGCCTGTGCTTCAGTATTCACAAATCAGAACAATATCTGCTTTAATTAAATCTGTTAAAAAGAAAGATGACACCCTTTGGGATGTAGATTTAGTGTGAGACTGTTTATCAAGTGTAGATAATGCTAATTGTTCCCATGGAGATTCATCAGAAGTGCTTGTTTGATTATTAGGCTTCAGCCCAGCATCCAGCACGCTTGAATTAAGCAGCTAGGCACAGAGAGAGGGAGTTCCTATTTTCAGAGTTCACAGCTGCTCCTGGGTAGCTACTCTGTTGGTCCTTGTGTATGGCCTGGGCATTGTCCTCAATAGGAAGAACAAAGCTCATTTACACCCCTTGTATTTGCATGGCTGCTCCTCAGCTAATAAGTCACTAACACCATCTGCTCCTGTGCCTCATCATGACTAACCTGTACGTCAGCAGCCTCAGCTATGGCAATCACACCACACCAAGCCACACAACAGTTATGATGAGTCATTAGCTGTACCAGGACCATTCTCACCATACAGTACTATGAATGAGTCCAAAGAACTAACCTTTTACAATCAAATCCCCCTCATGGAATTCCATAGCTAGCAAGAGCGATTACAAGTGTCGATAATGTTGCAAGAGGGAAAAGCAGACACATCTGCATACTATGGTGCCCCATGTAGAAGCCCCTCTTCTTTGCCCTAATAGCCAGCGCCAAAATGATCAGTAGGATCACCAAAATGTTTCTAACTGTAGTCTCCTCTAAGGGTTCATTTAAACCAGGGGTGAGCAATATGAATCATATATATATGCAAAATGGTGCACAGTAGTGCCTATGGAGTGTTCCAGAGCACTAAAAGTGTCAAATTTAGCTTGACAGAAACCTACATTTAACTGAGCACTATGCAACAGTTTGTTGATAAATTTCAGTGGCAAAACGGTGATTATTTTTTTAAAAAAAACACAGAGTGGCCCCCAGGGACTTTGCAGTTGCCCACCCCTGCTTTAAACGTTACTGAGTGGAAACTGCTTTTTCATGAGCTCCCATGCGACTGGGGTAATGTTATTATGACTCATTTATTTTTATTTTATTATTACATTTATATCCCGCCTTTTTTCCTCCAAGGAACCCAAGATAGCTTACATCCTCCTCCTGCCTCTCCATATTCTCCTCACAACAACCCTGTGAGGTAGTTTAGGCTGAGAGTCATAAACTGGCTCTAAGTCACCCAGTGAGCTTCATGGCCAAGTGGGAACTAGAACCCGGATCTCCCAAGTCCCAGTCCAACACTCTAACCACTTCACCACACTGGCTCATCCCAATCTTGACCATAAAATCCTCACCCACCATTCAGTGACAATAAACAGAAAAACACTCCTTTTCAGGTAGGGTTATGTCTGAAGGATCTCTGTGATTCTTCAGGATCAGCAACAGGATCAAGGGATTTTGCCTGGGAATACAAGGTGTTTTTTTTTTAAACCTATTGTTAAGAAGACTTGCCTAACTGCTGATTTACCACACTTCAGTGAACCAGACTAAAGGACATTGCATGGAGAAAGTGTAGGGACTCTGCAATAGCTAAATCCAAGCGTGCCCACATTTCTTGCATCCTGATACCAAATCCCTGGTGCACCTCCAGTTGTTACTTAGGTTATATGAGCAAGTATTAGGCTGATGGCAGCAAAATCCTCAGCTTGAGGACCCCTGAGACATATTTCTTCCTGTCACTTTAGCCAGGCAGGAAGCTGCCTTATACAGAATCTGACTATGGGTCCATCTAGCTCGGTATTGTCAACACTAACTAGTAGTGGCTCTCCAGGGTTTCAGGCAGGACTCCTTCCTAGCCCTACCTAGAGATGCTGAGGATTGAACCTGGGACCTTCTGCATGCCAAGCATGTGCTCTACCATTGAGCTATGGCTTAGATTGAAGCTTTCTGGAAGAGTATAATCACTACACTTGGATCAGGCTCAATCCATGACAGTGATATTCCCTTACCTTGAAAGGTACTGCAGATTTATAAGAGTCTGGCACCTCCCAACTAAGTAGCACCGATGTTTTCATCACAGCACTGACACGGAAGTTCTTTGCGAATACTGTAATCAGAAAAAAACCTTTTGAGTGTCCCTTGTGGGGCAGCAGTAGGCAATTAACCAGTACCAGTCTTTCCACTCTTCTAAGCAGCAGCACAAGTTGGTGATTTCATTAGATACAATAACAGTGTTCACATTTTAGGAGGATACCTGAGCTTTTCAAGTGTCTCCCAAGAGCAGAGGCACTCTTTGGGCACACAGATGGGAGGTTCAGTCTGAGCTGTCACCTTCCATTTTCCCCACTGCTTCTTTGCCACAATCAAAACCAACCAGTTACTAGATGCTGGTTCTTCAAAAAGCTCCCTTTTGAAGGTCCCACCAAAACAATTGTGCCATAATCCTCATTTGCAAAGAGAAAATGGGTTGTGTGTTCAAAACAACAAAACCAATCACACAGTCTTTAAGTCTACTCCTCTTCAACTGACCCCTATACCCCACTTATAACCCCAGTGAGTGAAGACTGTCCAGGCCACTACTGACCCATTTACTGGTGTAGGGCTTCAGTATGTGATCACAGCAGGAGGTTCCTACCTTGTTCCATTGGCATCGTCCTAGACTGAATACTGGGACTGAGGGGCCCAGCTCCCTTGTTAGTGTATGCTCTAACTCTGATGTCGTAGGTTGTATCAGGTTTGAGGTTGGTTAGAGTGATGCTCGTTTCCTTAGTAACATTGGTCATGTTCTGCTGGCTGTTAATGTCTCTGTACACAATCGTGTAGTTTGTCATTTTCCCATTCCTCTCAGCCAGCAGTGGTGGGTTCCAGGTCACTTTCGTGGTAGAAGTGGTCAGCCCCACCACATGTAGGTTCTGGGGGAAGCCACTTGGCACCTCCTCAGGAGTAGTGATTTCCTTCTCAAACTCCTCCCCAGGACCAACCCTATTCTTGGCAGACAACTTGAACATGTAGGTGGCACCCTTGTAAAGGCTGGACACTGTGTGGTGATCGACATTCTTCCCAAACTCAAGGATGGTCATCTTCTCCTCATCAGCACGTTTGTACTGTAGCATGTATCCCAAGAGCTCTCCAACCATCTCTCTGGGCGGGTGCCAATTAATTAAGGCTGTATTCATGGATGTGGTGCTGATCATCATGGTAGGTTTGCCTGGGACTGTGGGACAAAAACAGGGTGACATGTGATGGGTGGGAGAGAGAGTGCCATTGGAGTCACCTAAGCAGGTTTAGAGCTTAACTACATGTTGAGACAAACTAGGTGGCATTTCAGATTGAGCATGAAAGATCCCCTACTTGAATGTTCCCCCACATAAAAAGCTCTCTGTACTCACAAATATAGTTCAGCTGGTAGAAGGCTAAGTTAAAAGGTTTCTCCTGACATGCTAGGTTTCCACAGGAAGGGTATTTTTTGGCATGGGCAACATCCAAAAATGCAAGTCACAACCTTCAGTTTGAAGTGGTTAAATCCAGGAAGAACTGTATTATATTTTATTTCTGAACATGTCGTTTAGCCTTTACTTTTCCAGATTCTTACATTATATAATGAAACCTCCAAAATTCATACTGGAAAAGACAAATTCTGAACAGCCTGGTTACACAAATATGCTTAATAGAATTTTGTTTGGAGAACTTGCCTTATTTGTTCATGTAATTTAATTTTTTTGTTAAAAATCCTGTGGTGGAAGCTTTAGGATTGTAAAGTATTAGGAATAACATAAAATGAAGACAAAGGCCATAGTTCTACTCAGTGAAAAATGACAGTATGTGTCTCTTGGCAAGGTTCTGCAGGAATTCTGTCAAATGCCATATTTTGTGGAAACTTCTGTGACTACAGAAATACAGAATTTGCAAGACTGCTAATGCAGGATGTCAACAGGCGAGGAAAAGAAATTCAATAATTGAGGAAATGAAATTCAGAAGGAGGCAAATCATTTAAACAATAAGTAGCTATGAATCCCTTATTTCTACCATATGAATTAATCAAAATGTAGCAATTTCCAACACTGCAATGGTTGGACACTGCCTTCAAAACCTACTTACATCTGTCTCTCAAATTGCAATGCATCTACTCAAACACTTCCTGAACTCTGGCATTTGCAGAAGGGGGTGCAAACAAAGCAGACTTGGACAGTGTGATGAAGGAGAAAAGTATTGCCTTAAAAAAAATATTTCTGGGTGCTAACCTAAGATGCTGCAGAGATGCCCAGGCTCAGATTCGGAATCTCTGCTAGTTTGATGTAGGCAATTTTCATAGCAATTGTTATAATTTCACCACCTGTGTGAGCAGTTGAGAGAGCGTGGCATGCTGTTTGCAATCAAAATGTGCTGTGTTTGAGCTGATGAACTGGTTCCTGCTAGGAATGTTGATGTGATGGCAGAGCATCAACAGGATTCCACATCTTATATCTGTAGCACAAATTAAGGGCTGCTCCCTTCAAAGCTTAACACCTGCTGTATAAAATGGATGGTTTCATATATCAGTTCCACCCACAACAGACACACATCCTTCCTCCCAATCAGGTGAGATTGACGTGTAAATCCATCAACAACAAAACTATCCAAATATAAGCACAGTGTAAAGATAACCATTAGTCTGTGCTGAATTGTAGCACCCAGAGCCAATTCTCAATAGCAACCTCACATTCTGAATATGGGCTAATTTGTGATGAAACTGTTGTGCAAGTGCCATATAAATATCACAATTAGACTATTGCAGACATCACATTTAACATCACTATTGCAATGTGAGCTATGTGGGGCTACCCCTGAAGAGTGTCCGGAAGCTTCAACTGGTGTAAAACGCAGAAGCTATGCTGCTAATCGGTGCACGGTATCAGGACCATATTACACCTGAAAGACCTGCACTGGTTGCTATTGCTTTCCTGGCTCAAGTCAAGGTGTTGGTCTTAACCTTTAAGCCCTAAAGAGATCACCTTTTGAGGGCACCATTACCTTCAAAGGCCCGTTTTTGTTGGGGATGCATGAAAGGGCTTCCTCTTGTGTTGCCCCCGAACTATGGAATGTGCTCCCACAAGACCTATGATTGGTTCCCACTCTCTTGGCCTTTAGAAAGGGTGTAATGACGTATCTTTTCAATTTATCCTTTTAAAATGCGTAGTTTTTAATGTCTTAACTTTTTGTAATGGTCTTGTTTTATTGTTTCATGGTTTTATTGTTTTCAGTTGTTGTACACTACCTTCATGGCTTTCTAACAGATAGGGCAGTGTGTAAATGTTAAATAAAATAAATACATAAACGGAACGTTTAGTAGATTTTACTTGTTTGGTTGAGAAGCGGTGGCAGGGTAATATGAGCAGGGATCATAACACAGAATAAGAAGGGGAGATACTGACAAGAGCAGGAATAGGGACTGATATTCTAATATAAGCAATGCAGGCAGCAGAGAAATGTAATCACTAGAAACAAGTGAAAAGATGGAAAGATTATATAATCCTGTGCTAGGGACTAATTTGAAATTCACTGAGACTGGTAGCAGGCCCAGTTAGTAGATAAGAGACAAGGACTAAGTTGAGCCAGTAATTTTCATGTGATAAGAAGTCTCCAAAGAGCCCAAATCAACACCATCCCCCAACGCGTGGCCTAGGTCTCTGCTAGGTCATTAACATTTCTGGAGTCACCATATTGATCTTCTGGAAGCCTGGGCTTTGTAAACCCAATCGAAATGGAATTTGGTAAATCCCACCTGAGAGGTGGGCATATATGTGTCTGCATATATAAACTCTGGAGGCAAAAGAATTTGGATGAAACTACTGCCCACACAAAGTCCAAACCTGTGCACTGTCTGGAGCCAGCAGGATGCTGCTTCATTAACATACTGATCAGGAATGGAAAATAAGCCATCATAGCTTATTTTCCCACCTCATGTGTGCTGGTCATGCACAGCATCATTATCATAAATACCCTCACAGGGTGTGGTTTGTCCGACAAAAGCTCTTCATTGACCCATTAGGCAGACTGGAATAAGGTACGATTGCAACTCCAAATCCTGAGTAGGCCAGGCAGTTCTAGGTAATCCCTCTGCTTCTCACACTGACCATTGTGAACCTGTGTGTGTCCCTGGGGACCATTCTCTCCATCTATTTGCTGCCTGTTTTTTAGGGAAGTGTTTGGAGCAAGTGTTTGGAGCAAATCCTTCTGTTCAGATTTCAACACAGATGTTTTATAATACATTCATGCACAACTTCACACCTTTGACACCCTCCAGACAGGGCCTTTGTAGCACCAGGAGGATGTTGAGGAACAAGAATGAGAAGAGAAGGTTGTGTCCTAGGTGTTACATTCACCCATTACATTTTTTTTTTTGCATGAACATAGTCTCTAGCTACAAAAATACATATTTATCATAATGTGATTGCAAATGGATAAGCAACTCTCTCTCTCTCTCTCCCTCCCTCCCATAATCCAGATGCTTGGGATAATGAACAGGCAATGACCATTGCTTTCCTGCACTGCTTGTGACTCTCCAGAGGTATCTAGCTTGTTGCTGTCAGATACAGAAATCATCTCTATGTAGGAAAATTGTAATGTGTGAAGTGGCCCTTAGAGAGAGGAAGAGTTTCCATTGTTTTATGGTGCCATCCACCTGCAGACAGTCTGCAAACCAGGGAATGTCAAAGGTGTAGATCCTTTCCCTCTTCCTGACTCCTCTAAAGATTAAAATTTCTGCCAGTCTATAACCCCCCAGCTGCATCAATAATTTGGGAGATCAAACAATTAAAATAGACTTGTCCATGAAGGATGCAATGTAGTACAATTGGCTCACCTGCTTCAGTTGTTGTAATCACCTTGGCTTTGCTGCGGGCCCCGTCTCCTTTAGTGGTGTAAGCTGCAATGCTGACAGAATAGGTAGTTTCAGGTAAAAGGCCTCCTATGATGGTTTCCTATGGGAAACAAGAAATCTTTAGCTCTTTAGGGATATCACACAAGATACTGAAGGAATGAGTACAGGAACACTCCCATCTCTCCGGTATTTGTGATAGAATCATTCAGTTTCAAATCACACAAAGAGGTACCAGTTTAGTTTGGATCCAAAGCTTTCCATCCTTTACCGTTGTGTGCCCATCAACTGAGCAGAAATGAAAGTATCTGTGGATTTGGAAAACGTGCCTACTCTATTGAGACAACCCAGTTGATGTCAGAAACTGGGAAAACAAAACTTTCTGACCTCTGTGAAGTAGACCAAAGTGTCTTTGGCCATATGCACTACTTTAGTTGTGCTGCCTTTGCACTGCCTTTGCCAGAATGTTTCAGAAAGTACTATTTCCCCTTAAATCACACGAACAAATACACACAACCTTCATCTAATGCAGATAGAAGTTAAAACAGTAATGGTATTTCTAGAGCAGCTTGTGGAATTCCACAATTTCACTGCCACTGCAGTGTGATGGTAGTTAGTTGTACTCTGAATCCTAAACGAATTGTCCAGCATATTATTACAGGCAACACCCCACTGTCCCCAACTGCAACAAACATGGAATCAACACAACACAGCAATTCAAACCAGGACAGGATGAACAACTTGACCTAATGTTACCACAATGGAACTTGTCACCAGTCTGAGGACCAAGAATTGAGGAGTAGATGCATTCCAAAAAGCACACTAGCAAGGGGAGAGCAGCCCAGCCCCAACTGGCTGATTAACAACAAACATCTTTGTTTGGAAACTGTCAAAGCGTTCTCCACCTTTGCCTTTTCTCTCTATTCCCCTTCCCCTGCGCATCTTGTCTTTTAGTTTGTAAGCCTAAGCCCAGGAAGAGTCTGTGTCATATTTTCTCTTACATACATTGCCTCCTGGCAGCACTATGTACTGAATTTTAATTAATGTGAGCCACTTATGGGAGAAAATTTTAATCTGAAAAGCACGATCAAAATGTAACAGGTTCTTCAAATCAAAACACCATAAACAAGCATATATTATTTTGCAATGCTTGGCAGGGAGGACTGCTGCTGCCCGATCGCACAACCAGGGCATGAAACAAACAGTCTGCTCAGTTCACAGTGCTGCCACATAGCCATAGATACATAAGCAAAAGACAACAAGCACTGGTCAGGAATCTAATGTGACCCCAATAACAAAGAAAGTAGCAGCACTTTCATCAGAGTTAACAAGAAGGGTGAACTGCGGTATAACAGAACAGAGGACTGCAACATATTTCAGACTTGCCAACAGAAGGGACTGGGATGGGCAGCAAAACCACATAACATGCTCATCAACCAAGGTAATTCAAGAGAGCCTTTCTCCTTAAAAAAATAAACTACTCACACCACAGACAGCAGGGAACATACTGTAAGAATAACAGAGGGCAGTAAGAGTACTCTTTGGAAAACAAAGACTGAAGGACAGGAGGGGCCAATTTTGCTTCCTCAATGGTATGTCCACAGCCATGAAAGCTAGAGATACCTGCAGGGGCAAGTTATAGCATTTGATGGGTGAGGCTGACCTTACAGCCTACGGCCACAGGAAAACCAGCTGTGAGTTACTTCCCCTAAACCTTCTCCATTCTCACAAACCTTCTCCATTCTGTTGGAAAATTTAGATCCTAGCACAGTAATCTGCGGAGAAGGGCTTTCCAGTGGAATGTCAACTATGAATCCTGTGCAACAAGAAACTTGCTGGTGGAAATGACCATTCAAGCATAGAAATCCAAATGTGTTGTAAATCAGAACCGAGAAGAAGTCTGTGCAGTGATGAATGAATAGAGCAGGATCTCCTCCTGGAGTTGTCAGGGTTATTCTTTAGTTGCCATAGAATTGTTAACATTTCCCCAATAATTTCTAGAATTGTGAACTGGCTTCCTGTTTGGTAACCCAAGTAAGACACAGGATTCACCCGCAAATGAACCCAAATTGTTCTTTCATTATCTTCATTGGAAAACCCAAATTAACAAACCCAATTAATGAACACCAATCAGAATGACACCAAAATCAGAGTACAAGTAAGACTCCCCTTCCCTCCCTGTGGTTTGTGTGAGTGAGCCAAATCAGTCAATGACAATAAATTGATATGGAGGGAGATACTCAAACACACAACACCACAGGATATGAACACCCCCAAAAGATGTACTCATCACCAGCCCACACAGGAGAAAAATCTCACCTAAGGAAGAGCATGCCACTGGGACAAAACAGGGGAGGGGGAAGGAGGAAGAAAGAAAGAAAGAAAGAAAAAAAAAAGAAAGGTGGACTGGGGAAAGGAGAGAGGTATCAGACCAAATAGACATAGGGCTGTCGCTGCAAACCCCTTCTAGCAAAGTCCTTCTGAGAGGGAGAAGCCACAGTAGGGTATGTAATTGAATCTCTCTCTCTTTGTATCACTCTCCAAAGGTAATTTTCAAGCTTGTTCCTCCAAATTTATATTTCAAAATTACTTGGAAAAATTGAATTTAACTGTTTGAATGTGATTGTTTCCTTATTACAGCCTCTGTTTCAACCAAAGGTCACAGCTGAGAGAGCAGGGTATTTTTCATGACTGGGATCAATGAGGTTTAAAGATTATAGATCTGACTCTGCCATGAAACGAGCTGGGCCAGGGACTGTAGAGAGTGGGCTGCTCCCCCCGCATCTGCCTGAAATTGCATCGCAACAAGCTGGAAATAAAGATTATGGAAAATGTCAATTGCTTTTCTGCATTTAGCAGCAATCTAAATGCCAATTTGCTCAGGATTTGCGGCTGGTGGAAGCTCCACAGAGCAACTCCCCAGAACCATTTGAGGATTGACGGGGATGTTTTGACAGCACTATGCACACAGATTTCACAAGATGATCATCAGACCCGTCTGATCCAAACAAACACACTCACAAATGGTACTTACGTGGTCAACAGAGTCCTTAACCCTCAACTGACGGGGGACAGAAGGAGGAAAGAAAATGGAGACAGAGTAAGGGAATTATGATGACATCGCTGTGGATTATTAACACATGCACACAAAAGATTTAGTACCAGCTGGATCAAAGTGGATGTACTGCTTTCTTCCAGAAGCATCTCTCAGAATGGTCACACAAAGCATTGTTTTGCACCCAGTTTTCTTTCTTCTTCTCACCCCCCGCCCTAACCTCCCACAGAATTCAATAAAAGAACTATCCTCTGCAAGATAGCAAAGGCTGAAACATTATGCACACTTACCTGGAGACAAGCCCCATTGAACACAATTGGACTTACTTCCAAGTAAATATGCATCAGATCAGGTAGACATGTACCAGGTTGCACAAGGGATGCGTTACATCTATTGCTTTGCCTAGGCCAGCTCTGGATGCCGGCTTTCAAAAAAGCTGCTTGCTGCTGTTAGCAATAAAGCAATGAATAGGAAGAAACCCATGTGAAGAAAATAATATGCTGTGTCCCTGTGGTAGGAAACCAATTTGATCTTAGTGGAAAGAGGACATAGAAATGCCATCTTGATGTGCTGTGGCTGGGCCTAAACTGAAGCAGGAAAAATGACCGTCAGGGGAATAACTCCCACTCCCACCCCCTCTGAGTCTTCCCCACGAGAATTCTCGGGCTCCTGGATCCCTCCGTAGACAAAACAAGCAATAGCTGCATGTGTGTCATGATAAGCTTCCTTAGGAACCAGCCGGAGAAACAGCTTGCTCATCACCTAATCAATTTCTGTGTCTGTTGCATTAGCAGAGCTAGTGAAATTCCTGCAAAGAATGCATTTACCTAAAATGCATGTTACAAAGCAAGCAGATTTGTGGTACACAGCATTTACTCACCTCTTTGCCTTCCAAAGAAACACGTTCATGTTCTGAGAAAAGGCTTATGAGGATTCACACCCACCCCACCCCTGGTAGGCCAATGGCTTCTTACTCCTGAACTATCTGGCTCTATGGTCACTTTGCTGCAATTTGCTTTGTAGCAAATGAAGGTCTAACAAAGACATGGATGTTTTTACTATCAGCAAAACTCAGAAGCTCGCTCTCCAAAGCAAGTGAGCTTTCATCAGCAAGGACTGTTGCAGATTGTGTTTGATGGAGGGAATACCTGCAGCTGCTACAGGAGCACAGTTTCCCACAGAAGTAATCAAGCTGGCTCCAGAAGATCTGTACTTTCCAAAGCCCTGCTTTGGAACCTTTTCCTCCCATCTTGATTCCTCCAGGTCAGCAAAACATGCTTATCATTATCCATTTCCATTCACAATAGTAGAATTTTTAAAATGTGTGTTTGATTCTTTTTTATGAATGTTTGTTTTTAAAGTCATACAAACAATGCTTTCCAAATGCTTAACCAACAACTATGGGAACTGTTGAAGGGAGGAAGATGATTTAATAAAGGAAGGGGAATGGGAAGGAAGGACAGGTACTGGGTATGGCATTGGGGCACCAGTAATGTTTAAATTCTAAGTAATTATACAGTAGACAAAGTCTAAGGCTGTATGCATTTGAACTGAAGCACAGAAATAGTGCAGAATGTAGCTCTAGGAATAGGTTTCTGCCTTTTGAGCAACTCAAGCTTTCATTTATTAAAAATTCATTTTTAGTTTTTATGGCTGTAAAGATAGAATTTAAAGGTGGTCGGTAAAAATCTCAGAAATCAGAAAGATGGGTGAATTAAATCTGAGGGGTCAGAGTGGCCATGCCCTACACAGTCCCTTGCCCTCCATTCTGACTAGCAGCAGCAGAATTATGCAACAGAAGAAAACCTTTATTTCCTCGCTTTGTGCAAGTAACACATTGAAGAATTCAGGTGGTGTTTTTTTTGGCTCAGAATTTGAATTGAAGTGCAGAGCATAAACAGCCTTGATGAATGCCTATTTCACAGGTTACCCTGGCAGTGTGGTAGCTGATGGAAAATGTAACAGTACAGGCCTTGTCCCATGTGCAGAGATGCTTGTATGAATTTGTTCTGCACATGATTTTGCTTATCTTACCCATGCCACTAAGCGTTTGTCCTGGAAGAATTACACTGGCCCACTCAAAATTGCCACAGTTGCATAAGGCACCTGCTTCACTCATCTAGCTTCCTCCATGGAACTGTGCCAATGCCAACATAACCATTTTTCCTCTGTGGAGTCTGTTATGTTATAGCAGCATGTCCATTACACTCCACACAGTTGCATCTTCAATCCCCAGGGTAACGCAATGGCTGAGAAGCAACAGGTCATGCCTATTATTGCTGATGTGACTCTTTATAGTGACCTGCCTCTATTTGTGATTCAATGAGGTCAAATGAAGCCATATTCAGCTCAGCAGCCCGACTCTCCCTGCCCTAGGCATCTCAGAGGGAATTTGGGAAATAAAATCCCAACATTCTGACTACCCATTTTAATACTAAACAGCTATTTTATACAGATGCCATCATGGTAGCAGAACTCATGGGACCCAATGGCTTAGATTCTACACCCAATGTCTATGTCCATTCTCCCTGTGCCTCATCCTCTCTTATCTACGACACATAGTATCTGCTCTCCCTGCTACCTGATGTTCACCATGGGCTCTGTGATGCTATGTATGAATATGGCACAAGGTATCTCCTTTCCTGCTCTGGGATGGAATTGTCCTTATGAACCACATTAAAAGCCATTTTAAAAAGCAGGCCAGGGCAGCAGCACCAGTATTCTGATCTATAGTAGCAATGAAATGAGTCCTTTTGCACAAGAGTTGTATGTCCTTCCTGTTGTTGTTCTTCCCATGATCTTACTCTCAGTGGTATTAATTACCTATTGCTTAACTTCTTGAATTGCCTCAAGTGCTATAACAGGCAGAACTATACCACTTATTAGTGTTTCTGAAATTCTAATGAACAGGAATACAAACAATACAATACAGGAATACAATACAATAGTTTGTATTCCTGTTCATAGTTTTGTTTGGCAGAGTCTTATGAACACAACCAATACCAAATATCTGTATAGTGCACCCTTTCCCAACTGGGTGTCCTGTACTGCAATTCTGAACACTCACTGCCAGCATAGTCATTGGTGGGCACAACTGGAAGTCACAAGGTTGGAAAAAGCTGATACCATGTGTCTTACAAGTGCTCACAGTACATTAGTACTTCACACACATTGACCTGGTTTGTATATCACAACAGCAATTCCTGGTTTGTTCATTTAACCCAGGAATCACCTGGGACAAGCGAAACAATGAGTGTGCTCGTTGTTTCCACTTTCAGCTAACAACTCAGGAATGCCCAGTTCCTGATTTGTTTTGTGACATACAAACCTGGAACTCTGAAACAACCTAGAATTAACCCAAGAATTTCCCATGGTTTGTAGTAGGGTTAACTCTGGGTTGTTTACGGTTTCAGGGTTTCCTATCACAAAACAACCCAGGAATGGAGCATTCCTGGGCTGTGAATTGAAAATAGAATCAATGAGCGCAGCTTGTGCGCTCTGCTCATCCCCGCAATTTCTGGGTTAAACAATCCAGTAATTGCTGCTGTGATGTGCAAACTGTGTCATCATATTCACATTCCTTATCAAGTAGGACAGTGTTTCTAGCTCAGATTCATACCTGGAATATAAGCAGTGATTTGACTGATATGCTGCACCAAAGTGGTGGTGCTTTCACAGGACAGTTTTTTTATAAACCTAACTCTCATTCATTTTCCTACAATTGAAAATGTAGCTATTTAAAGCATGCCATTTCCTCACCAGTAATATTCATCTCCTTGCTGTGACTCTGTGCTGGGTCCATGGCCATCTTGGGACTGAAAGTGTCCTCTAGACTATTGATGTGCTACGTAAATCAGAGCCAAGTTGGAATCGGATTAAGAGAAGCTTAGTGGCAGCAAATGGCATCTTAACAGGACAGACACAAAAAGACAGAGGGCTAACTCCCCCCCCCCCACCAAAATGACACAAAAGGAAAGGGGAAAGAATCTAGATGAATACAATCAAGTCAATATCCGAGGCCCTGCTCTCTGTCCTGCCATGAGATCAGATGAGTGGGTATCAGGGACAAGACTTTTTGATGGTGACATCAAAAATGTGGAATGCTCTCCCTATGGAGATTTGCTAGACTCCCAGTTTTTCTGATTTTAGTGTCTTTTGAAGAGCTTTTTATTTCAACAAGTTTTAACATCTAATAATAAAACCAGTCCACTGAGTCTGTGACAGGCTTGGTCACCCGAGTGGATGACCAAGCATAGGAACTAGGCAGGATGAGTGTGTCTCATGTTTTTGCTAGACCTCTCCAGAGTTTTCTGTGAGGATCAGGCCTGTTCTCCCTAGTGTGGGGGAAGGGTTTTTTTTGGGGGGGGGGTGTCAATCGGACTCAGAATCAGAATCAGAAGAAGAACTAGGAATTTACCAGCCAACACAGGAAGCAGGGGAGGAGATTCTCCAAGACTTTTCAGGATGAATCTTCCCACAAGCTTATTGTGGCGAATGCAGATGGCTTAGAGACCATTCTCCCCCCCCCCCACTCCTGAGAACTCAGCCTCTGTCTGAGGGGGAGGCTACATTGGAGTTAACAGATCCCAGAGTCAAGCAGGCAGAGTTGAGAGGAGGTGAAAGGTGGTCTCTTAGGGTAGCAGCTTGCGAGAAGCTCCTCCCGAAAGACCCTCCCTGAGCTAAACTGCCTGTTGGATTTTAGGTAAGAGTCCTGATTTAGTTGAAGGCAACTGCCTAGCTCTGTTAGCCAAATTAGGCTTAGAGGATAGCTCCTAGCATTCACACTCCCTACAGGTATGAAAAGATGTTTATTTGTTGAATAAAGGTTTTGTCGTGAACCTCTAACTCCTTGCATCCATTGAAGTCAATGAAGAGGTCTCTTAGGAAAGCAATCAATCTTTTATTTAGCAAATGACCCCTTCCTACAGCTGAAGGGAGTTTTAAAAGTAGAAAGCGTTTTGCCCCAAGGCGTAATTTAGCTATGCAAACAACTCAGTCGATCCATTCAAGAGAAAGAGAGAGTCACTTCTCAGAGGGATCCAAATCAAGCCTTTTCTGAGCCAACAATCTTTCCGAACACCGCCTTCTGATCTCCCTGGTCTGCGCGCGCTTTTCCCTCCTATGGAATTTGGCATCTCTGAGGTTGCTTACTCTCTCCCCTTCGGAAGAGGACAGCTGTTTCTCAGCCGGAGGATTATTTACATCAGGAGAGATAAGCGCTGGGGACGAGGCCATGGGAACCACATCCTCCCCTTCTGGTATGAACTGGGATGTCTGTTCGAGTTCAGAATCTGATTCTGAATTAACGTCTGACAGCCCTTCTCCCTGTGCAAGGGGAGGGGAATTAGACACAACAGGTTTGTGGATTACGGCTTTATTGATGACACCCAAGTCTCTCCTCTCCTTCTGAGTCCGGTGAGGCTGTGGTAGTCCTGAACCAATGCCTGAGTACAACAATGGACTGGAAGTGGGCTAATAATATGAGACTTAATCCAAACAGGAGACAGCTGTTGCTGGTCACTAGATAAAGTTTACTAGCTATTCTGAACAGGGTTATACTTCCTTTCAAAGAACAGGGTCACAGTCTGGATGTGCTCCCAGATTGTCCAATGGCAGAAGTGCCTTTGCACAAATTTGTCTTTCCTGGAAAAAGCAGGTTGGGCTAGTCAGACATGCCTTGGTTAATACAATGCACTCTATGTGGGCTGTCTCCAAAGAGTGTTCAGAAACTTCAACTGGTGCAAAATTCAGTAGTGACTACTATTGTTTATTATTGATTGATTGATTGCATTTTTATACGGCTCAATAGCCAAAGCTCTCAGGGATCCACTTTTCGGAGTGTATTACTCCTGTTTTGTTCAATCTGCCCTAGCTTCCAGTTTGTTTCTAGGCCCAATTCAAAGCACTGTTTTTACCTATAAGGTCTTAAATTGATTAGGACCAGAATATATCAAATACAGTAAGCAAGTAAATGAATAAATAAAAAATAATGAAGGATCACCTTCATCCATGTGATACTGCTTGCCCACCGCAATGAAGAACTGGGGCCTTGCTCCTCATCCTACTGTCATGGGAAGTCCAACTGACTGGGACATAGCAAAGGGCCTTATCGATTGCAAATTGTGAAGAATTTTCTTGCTTCATCAAGCTTTTACTTTGATTTGAATTTTTTTCACCTGCTGTTGTATACTCTGCTTTATTATTTAGTTCATTATATAATTATGATTGTGAGCCAGCTTACAGGCCCTGGGTAGAGCTGAAAGATGAGATATAAATGCTTTTTAAATAAATAATTGATTTTTTTTAAAGATGATATGGACTGCTTCTTTTCAACTGCTGTTTTTACTACTGTTTTTAGTATTTTATGTATATTTTAAAAAATGTATTTTTATGTTATTTTACTGTGGCTTTTTTGTAAGTTGCTTTGATATTTTCCAAAAGGCAGGGTTATGATAATGATAACAATAGCAAAACACTGATATACTAGGTGTATTAAATATATTAAAAACATGACATACAAATCAATATCAGTAAACAAATTAAGCAAATAAGCAGATTATGCAAATGAGAAAAAAATGTCCAGAATTGCAGGACAGCTCCACAATTTCTAAAGGGACAGGGCAGCAATATATGAAGCAGGCCAGCACAATGGTGGCACATATTCAATCTTCACTATTTTTAAAGAAATAACTACACTGACATCTTCAGCCTACTCTAATAATCTCTTCCCAGATCAGAGGAACCTCTACTGCAGGAGCATCTCTCTGAAATCTGGTCTGACTAAATGTTTGAATTTATGAAACAGTCACCTGCAGATAAAAACATTTCTCTGCTAAACCAGCCCAATTGCTTGAGTATTTAGCGTTGCTGAGTAAGATGAATGGATTTTAGGAAGCCAGTGGCCTTAATAAAAAAGATTCAGCTGCTGCCACTGCCTGGGAGCGGTAGAAGCGATGCAGGCAGAGCGAATGCTGGCAGCTGGTATTTACGTTGGCTGTAGTGACTTTGCAACATTTCATTTTAGGTTTTATCCAACTCTCTGTAGCCACTGTCTTACTGACCATGTCTGCAGGTCTGGTGAGAGCACTGTGATATGGATTAGATGGGCCAGCCCTACTCTGACATTTATTTTTCCTCCTATATGCAAACTGTGGCTGTAGTGAAGTGCTGCCCTGCCTGTTGAATCCACACAACCATTCTTCATTTTAGCTATCAAACTGTTTTTAGACCAATAAGTCTCATATGGATCTTGCTAATGAAACCAAGTCGAACAGTTACAGAACCCTCTTGCCAAAGGTTGCTTATGCAGGACTCTTTCCTGTTCTTTGGTGTGATGACGGCTGGTTCCAAAGTCATATTTCTGTGCTTGTCTTATCACAATACTAAGCTACAAGATCAATGGTATGATGGTATAAGGCTACTTTCTATGTTCTGATCCTATCCTATAGGCCAGTCCAGGTGCCCCCCAGCTTGTAGTTTGGACTACAATTTCCACCATTCCTGTTCATTGGTCATGCTTGCTGAAGTGATGGGAATTGAAGTCCACAACATTTGGAGGCCAGCAGATTGGGGAAGGCTGTTATAGGCCAGTATCTTTTTAACCTCCTTGTGAATACCAAATATGGAGACCAGGTGTGTTCCTCACTACAAAATACCTTAATTCTGGATCTAAGAACTTGAATTCAAGATCAAGTTAATCAAAATCACTAGTACAAGTGTGAAAAATGTATTATGATTGCAGAATCGAATATAATGGATTGTGGTTTGAGTGGCTAGTGAGGCACAAGTACAATAAGATCCTGATCAGTTGTTTCCTCTCCTATGGATCCTGACCCTGTAAACTTTGCCCATAAGCTTCCAGGAGGAACCTATTAATATCACCCCGGCACTTGACTCGCTATGCAACTATAGAAACTTCATGAAGAGCGAGCTACTGACTTCTAAGCACCACCAACTGAATTTAGCCCTTTTGCAAATACAGCTCATACCCGTACGTTTTTCTTAATACATGGACCCTTTTTGTGCTTCCTCAGCTCATGCATTGATGTGTAGAAAGCACGGAACAGTTGATAGAATCGGTATTAAAAACTGATCACCTTTTAGATCGTGCCTTGGTTAGGAACAAGGTATTTTAATTAAAGATTAACTGGTCAGGTATTCTTTTATCATATATTCACAATATATTTGATATAAAATGCCAGTAATAACCTGACCGTGGTTCTGAATCTGAAAGACAAAAGTTCTTTCTTGCTAAAAAGCTTACAGGATGCTGGTTGTTTCTGTCTATTGTCTGCTATAATTAAAGTTTATTTTAGCTGGAAGTTGCACTAGGTAGACAAGATCCTTGGGTAAAACTATCTTGAAATTTACTGATTTTAGAATTAAGACTGTTAGGAAAGATGCTTCTCTGAACTGTTGAATTCCAGTTTAATTTAAAGATAGTTTGGTTAACCTAGGATGTGTGCTATTCTTGCTCAATATGTATGACAATCAATCAAGAACATTTGCTAAACATTGTTTTCTGAATTGGTTGCAGTTTCCTGTAAGCTCAGATATGTAATTTTAATATGTAATCTGAAAGATGATTGCTGTGATTGTGGGATATTGTGGGATACATCCGTTTGTAAGTAATGATAGATCTTTGCATCATTTTCCTACTATCCAGATAAAGTCCTAATGGAGAATGGCCATGGCTCAGTGGTAGAGCACATGCTTTGTATGCAGGTGGTTCCAGGTTCAATTTCTGCCATCTCCATGTAGGGCTGGAAAACCTCCTGCATGAAACCCTGGAGAGCCGCTGCCAGTCAGTGTCGACAATACTGAGTTAGATGAACCAGTAGCCTGGCTCAGTATGAGGCAGGCTCCTACGTTTCTGTGAATAAACTGAACAAATTTATTCGTAGCATGTGAAGTCTCCATGCCTTTCTGTGTGCAAACATTTCCATAAGGAGAAAAGCCTGTGGCTGCAAATCAGACAGTTTAAGGGACCTTAGACAGTAAGACAGGCAAAAACATTTAGAGGGTCACATCTCCAGTCATACCTCACCACTGGCCATGCTGGCTAGGACTGATGGAATCTGTAGGCCAAAACCTCTGGAATGTCACAAATTGCCCACTCCTGCAGGAAGAGATTTTCCCCTTAAAGGCCTTTTCAATTGTGGTGGAGTACAACAGAGTACAAAGTGTGAATAAATATCATATCCAATCCAAGACTGAACCAGGGCAGGACTGTCCCAAGGCATTAATTCTGCAAAGTATCTCAGAACAGAAGCACCCTGGAAGCACCCTGGAGCATGGAAACATATCAGAATGAAGTAATGTCAATGCTGGTAGCCTGGGGGCAAGCAGGAATGGTCAAATCCAACTTGGTCTGCACCTGAGTAATTTGTTACTTAGACTGAGGAGCCAGGCCAGAGTCAGTAGCTTTATTGGGCCAGGTAGAACCCGATTGCCCCCCTTGTGTTATGTAATTCCTGTTGAATGAGTAGCTGCAATACCACTGTCTAGTCATCTGCAGTGGTGGCACTGCAGCATAGCAGAGAGCAAGTCAGTAGCTCGCTCTTCATGAAGTTTTTATAGCTGCATAGCGAGTCAAGTGCCGGGGTGATATTAATAGGTTCGAGACCCCCTGGAGGCTTATTGGCAAAGTTTACAGGGTTAGGATCCATAGGAGAGGAAACAATTGATCAGGATCTTATTGTACTGGCAAAGGAATTAGGAAGTGAAGAAATACATCAGACAGATAAGGGACTCATCAGGATGGAAGGTTCAGCATCCTGGAGTGAAAGCTAGACCCACTGTGATGTACCAACACATCATAGTTTTGTAGATAGCTTTATGGGCAAATCAGTATGTTCTTAACATGCACATGCAGAATAAAAGTATGCTTAATGTTTAAAGGTTGGGGAATTAGGCATGTGTTCTATTACATGGCCCTACCCACTGAGTGCCTACTGCAGCCCATGCAAAGTTATCCAGCTGAGAATGCTGCTAGTTGTGCATAGAGGGGCCTGAAGGGAAACCAAGCGTAGCAGAAAGGGCCTAAGTGCCACGAAACATGAACTTCATATCAATGGGTTGTGCGGTCTTTGTACAACACAGTAGTTTGATTTCTCTGGTAACAGGGACTCTCAAGACACTCAAAGGCCAGAAAGAGACTGAGAATTTCCCTGCTCCAGATCAACACTTGAAAAAGTAGGATAGGATGTTTGTGGATGCAAGGAGAGGGGTTAATTTCCCAGCACAGGGAATTTCTGGCTGCTGATCTGCTGCTAAGGTAAACAGCCAGACAAACTCTGAGATAAAGCTGGGCCTGCCTGTCCATGTAGGACACACTGACTGACTTCATCCTGTTGTCCATTTGTCAGCTGGAGGCAACAATATAGGGCAGAAACTCACTTAAGTGTAAAGTGCTCTGACAGGGCAATCAGTCACTAGGTAGGGGTAGAAGACACAGTTTTAAGCCCCTCTTATACTAATTTAAATCCAGGAAGCAGGAAGGTGTGTATGACAAGATAGCCTTCCTTGTCCGTCCAATATTTGTGACCAATGGACAGCCGGAGAGGAAGAGAAAGACAGAGAGCATGATACAGCAGTATATACCAACAAGACGGAAAAACTGAGATGAAGTATCCCAAATGATCAAACAAGGCTTTTTAGCTATGGGCAGAGAAAGCAAAATCAACAGCTTAAAGTCCAGTTGTGGCACAGAGAGCAATTGACAAATATCTTAGCACTAAACAGCAGAGGAGAGTAATGAATGGAGCTATCATTCAGCTCTAAGGGGCTCTCTTCCTCAAACTGGTCTAACTCAAAGGGAAGATGTGGTATATTTTAAATGGTCTACACATGCCATTATAGAATCAACTATTGATTCTATTTTGATCCCCCCTTCCCATGACTCAGGAATTCCAGGGTCAACAGAATATGCATGATAAAAGCACTTAGCACTGGAGCCACTGGTAGGGAATAGGCGAGGGCAAGTGGAGACAAGGAAATGTTTGCCCACTATAAAGTATCAGTTCCAACCTTCAGCAAGGCAGAGACTTAAAGGGGCCAAATATAGCAATAATTCCTTTCTCTTTCACCCTCATTCAACCAGTGCAAACTTTTCTCCATGAAGCATCAGAGTTGTCTTTAATCTGGATATCTTCCTTCCTATATACAGGGATAAAGGTTGCTTAGTCTGCCTAGCAAGGTTTCACAGATAATCTGCCCAGCACCCCACAAGACAGCACAATCAGAATCCCCTTCTAGCTCCATGGCTTCCCTGATGCATATTCTGGGGAACCTGGATCAAATATGTTATACACTGCTCCACCTTGGCCTTCAAGATGTTCCCTTGACAGTGCTTGCAGCTTTTCCATCTGCCTGGTTATCAGCCAAGAACACTGCCCATATCCAAGATTATCTAAAATGCCAAGTGCCTCCATGAAGAAGGGATTACTTGCTGTCCCCACGCACCTCAGCTGACTTCCTGGCCAAGATACAGAATAAATTCACAAAGATTTAACAGACTTATTCATTTGTCGGAGTCCCTTTCTGGTCAGATGCCTCCCCAGTTTAGCCCTGATTATTCTGTTGCAGTATGTCTGCAGGAAACAATGGCCAACAATAAACTTCTTATTGACTCCACTACATGCAGCCCATGTTCTAAAGGACTGGACATGTCCCAGAATGTGTCTGCGAAGAACATGGATAGAACCTCTTTCTAGAAAATGATAGGGTTAAAACTTTACCCTCTGTACAGGCAGGAGGATAGGCAGAGATAAGGAACTCTGCAAGGCATGGCCACAGACTACTAGAGTGCGTTTCCACCTCTTGGAGAACAGGTATGGAGAGGCTTTAGCTAACCTGTGATCTCTGCCACATGGAGAAGGGACAGACCTACAGAGGATAATGAGGAGAGCACTGAACATCCAATGAACGTGTAGTGTTCTAAAAGAAAGGTGGGAAAATCTCATCTTTTAGACCAGTGATGTGTACTATGCAGATTCCTTTTCTCTCTTATACAAAACTGCTGTTCAGGAAGCAAATTCAATCGTTATTTCATTCAGGGGAGATTAACAGTATAGCTTACTTGGGACCAAATCTTAAACCCAAAGATCAAGTTAGCAAATTCATGATGAATTACACCAATTTAAAAGGACAACTTTCTCAAGGGAATTGGGCAGTTTCTCAAATATAAAAAATTTAAAAAGTTTGTAGGAGCCATGATGATATAAGCCGGACAGTGCAGTCCTGAACTAGTAGGCCTGTGTCACACTTTATGTCTTCCCCTTGTTCCTTGGGCTGGGTTTTAAATTCCAAAATATGAAGGGCGGTATTTTATTTTTTTGCTGCGCTTTGCTTCCTGTTGAGAAAGATATAAATAATTCAAGTGCTGCATTCAAGAGGCAGATCAATTAGTCGATGCAGCTCTCCAGTAATCCTACTGGGTGCCATTCAAACAGTCTAGCTCACAACTGATCACCCCTAGCTTGTAACTGTAAAAGCCCAAGGAACTGCACGTCTTTTCTGCATGAGGCTGCCCTTACCCCGAGAGGTTTTCTGTTTTAGCAGAGGGAAATATTTCAGAAGACACCTTGAAAGTAACTCCTGGCCTGTTGTTTTCTTCTTCACTTCAGTGACAGCCCTGGCACTCAGCAAATCCTAACAAGCTTGGAGTACCACTCAACTCCAGAGAGATATTATGGTATGCCTGTTTCGTTCTGCTCCCTGACACACTGGATAATGCAAGGAGGGCCCCAGAACGTACCAGACTGTTTACCCCCCAGCCCAACCCTTTCTACATTGTTTTCTCCCACATGAGAAGGCACTTCTCAAAACCCTCTGATTTGGCAAGTCATCCCAATCATGTATGGCAAAAAGCCGGAACCTTGTCAGTACCTGATAGAAAAGCAAGAACTTGTAAACAGAGTGTTAAATTAGTTTTCGCCATGATACTAAGGAATGTCATACATTTCTTAAAAGATGACTTAACTTTAAGTGTTGGAAGGGAATCTTAAAGGCTCATTTGGTCCACCCATGCTGTGTGTGTTTTTTTTTTAGCAGAAACAGCAACATTTAACACATGCTTAGGGTGTAATCCTATGCATGTTTAGACAGAAAAAAGCCCTACAACTCCCAGTATTCCCAGCCCCCTATGCTGGGAGTTGTAGGACTTTTTTCTGACTAAACAAGCATGGGATTGTACCCTTAACCTTCATGAAAACTTTCGGGATATTGTGTAACTGGCTAGCTGTATTTTCCCTAAAATGTCCTCCATCGATTTCCTATCCTTTTATTCATTACTTTAGACTTGAGTATGTGCTGATGGTCTCTATTTCCAAAGTACTTAACCACATCCTGTGAATTTGCCTATAAACCTCAAACAATTTGTTTATTTAGATTGGGCCAGGGTGGTGAACCAATGGCCTTTTAGATGTTGTTGAATACAACTCCTTTCACCACTGGCCACGCTGATGGAGGCTGATGGGAGTTGGGAGTCCAACAACATCTGAAAAGTCGCATGTTCCCCACCCGATTTAGACTTTTAACCAGCCTTATAAAGTGAAAATGTCCCTTCTGCATCTATTTATATCCACCCACATCAGCCTATACCTGAGATTCTGCTACCATGACATCTTTGATGACATGTGGTCCAACTGGCTCATTGTTTTCCATCTTCACATAGGTAACTTGGTAGCCTCGGATTTGGCCATGCTGCTTGTTGGAGATGGGCGATTTCCAGGAGACTCGAATGGCTGTTGAATTCACAGACTCTACCTCTACTTTCCGTGGTGGAGCACTGGGCACTAGAATGCACATGGGGAAACTTAGTCAGAGTCAACCATCATCTTGCAGCTGTCTAACAGTAGTATCCTGTGCCTTAAAGTGATTCCCTTCAATCTTATCTTCAAACCCACTTATTCAGAAAGGATAAAAGTCTTTCTATACAGGGGGAAACACACACATATTAAATATAGAAGCACAGATACCAAACCTGAACAGAATAATAAATGGTACGTATTCCAGAGGACTAAGTAGCCCCACCTTTATTATACATACACATCAAGGTGTGAGTAGATTACAGTAACACATGGATTAAAAGGGAAGAAGAATTTATAACTTGATTGCTCTAAGGTCAGCTGCTCCATTGCTTAATGCGAGAAGTCTGTAAAGACGGAGGCAGCTCTGGAGATTGAGGTTCTTGCCATTGCATTCTGTTTATGAATTGACATGGCAGTTGCCTGAAAAAAATCAATTTCCTTGCAAAAGCATGCTCATAAGTCAGTTTATACCTTGTTTACCATTTGGAAAAAATTACATCGTTATTACTTTGGCCTCTTACACTGACTGTGACAAAAGTATCAATGCAAAATAAATAAATAAATAAATAAATTAATAAATAATACTCTCCCAAAGCACCTTTTGCATTTGCATATGAAGGGCAGGGCAATGTGTTCCCTCCAGAGAGTACTGACGCCATACTGCTGCTTAGCATTAGCTTGAAAGCATAAAACAGCATTCTGCTACTGCAGGGCAACTCCACAGTGACCAAAAGCACACCATGCCCCAATTGCCAGCGCAGTGCAAGGTTAATTGGGGACAGAAAACTGGATGGAACCTGCAAGAATTGTTCTACACAGACATGCAGCAGGCGGGCAGGCAGGCAGGCAGGCGCTCAGCCTCAGGCAACTGGTTATTTTCCACAGATCTCACTCTTAATTGTAGATAATTACTTGAAGAGGAGCAAAGAGGGAAAAGATACATACATTAGCAGGGGGACGGAAACAGGGCAAAATGAGGGATGAGAAGGTAATCATGGGGCCTCAATCCATAAACTCAGAGATGAGGTGACTTATTCATCTTTTCCCAAAAGTGAGTGGAAAGCAGATCTGACAGCAGTGTGGTAATTGGTTAACATCCCCTTTCCTCCCAGAGTTACATGTGGCTGGGACAGTGCCCGTGAAAATGCTGTCAAGGCACAGCCATCATGAGGCTTACCTATTGCTGACATTAAAGGGCAGAGCCTTCTGCTAACAGCAGCTGTGTAGGGATTGAGTTTTGTTGGGCCAGTGGAGGTCACCTCAATTATAAGAAGGGTGAATTAGAAAGCGATATTTCAAGATGCAAAAAGCATTTCACTCCCTTCTTGTGCTGCTATTTAGGAAAAAACAGTGCATCAGAAGGTTCCAAACCCCCTCCTGATAGAGAGCTTAGCTGCAATGGTCAACTGTGCGGTCCTCAAACTAATGCAGAGAGCTTGCTGCGACATTTCTAGGGTAGCAGCTTCCCTCCGGCTAAGGCTTTGCTAAATGAGAACTGAAGCAAACAATTCAGGGAGCAGGACATAGAGATGCGCCAGCGACCCTAACAAGTAGTCAATGAACATTGCTATGCGCCATTTCCCAGGACTGTAGTGGTGCAAAGGCGGTAAAACAGAAAAATGCCTCTCAGTTTGAGAATGGTTCCCTTTCCCCATTTGCCTGCCTTTGCCCTCTCTGGCCTCTGAGGCCAGGATGCAGCCTGGGAGTGCCTTCTGTCACCACGAGCACTAGCACTTTCTAAGGAAGAGACTTAACCTGGCATGACATAACTGACAGACTAGCTAATGCAATGCCATTTTTGCTTCAGAATGTCCCTGACAGAGAATTATTCTGTCCATGTAATAAAGAAGAGGAACAGATTCATGTAGGCGGCAGGCATTCTGCCCACCAAGGTTGGGATTTATAATTTCATATCTATGAACCCCACATGGAAGAGACCCCTCCTTTCTTATTGCACTTAGACCACACATTCTGAAAAAGCAGCTGCCCTCATTGCTTTTTAAAAGTGCTTGCATCTTAGAAGAAAGTCCCAGGTGAGTTGAGCAGGGAGAAACAATCCTAACAACATACAAATGCTACACCATTAGCAGAACCAAAAGAATCCTTGTTACCTTCAACCATGAGACAGGAACCTACCGTCTTCATCAGTACGAACCCAGACAGGGTTGCTCTCTGGCCCAGGACCCACATCCGTGTGAGCCCTCACACACACTTTGTACTTTGTCCATTTCTCCAGATTGTTGATCTCCCAACTGGAACGCTCGTGTCCAATTCCCTCAACCACATGTTTGGTGCTGTCCTCTCCTTCCACTGCCTGGTATGTGATGGAATACTGTGTGATGACTCCATTGCGGCTTTGAGCCGGTGGTGGTACCCAACTTACCCGGATGGTGGTGGAGCTGGTGCTTACACCCACGACCTCTTGGGGTGGGGCAGAAGGGGCTAGGGATAAATAAATGAAGGAAGTGGGGAGATGAGGGGAAATGGTTGGGCAAAAGACACACTCTACAGGGAGATCTTACTCAGCCAGCAGAGCTTCTGCTAATTTAGAGCAAAACCCCTAATTCTTATTTTGGGGGGGGGGGGATATATGCAGAGGATAGGCATGTGAGAGGCAGTTAGTGACATGCACAGGATCTAGAATTATAGCAGTATTTATCGTAGCACAGAATGCCCTAAAGAGAAAAAGGAATTGGAAAGCACAAGACTCAGAGAGATGAGATATAATTAAGGTAAGTATCAGGAGAGAATAGGAATGGACAAGGAAGAAACTGAGGTCTAAAAATGATGGAAATAAAAAAGGAAGCAGGAACATCCCTTGCATCACCCCTTGGGTAATTCAGTGAAGAAGGCTATTGGGCAAACACCTTCTGAGGAAGTCTGACTGTACTGTGCAAAAGCTGGTTAGCACTGGACAACATGTCTATTGTATTCAACATATACACCTGTGAAACTACTGAGTAGGGCATAGAACCAAGGGCTACCAAGGCTATGAGGAGAACTTCTACAGAGATAGTGCAAGCATAGAAAAACAACTTTCCCTCTTGCTAAAAGAAAGCAGGCATGTTTGATAATTTATACAGGGAGAAGAGCAGATAGATTAAAAGGAACTCGCAGTTAGGAAACATAGCAAGGACGACGCTGAGAGTGACCCTTAAAGATGTACTTTAGATCACAGGGACCAGCACTAAATTTGGAACTGTCAGACAAGGATAAAGATCTAAGTATGCGACCAAGCAACCCAGGATGATGAAAGGGAGGGGGTGCCAGCTACCAATAAGATATTGAAAGAAACGGTGGAACAATTTAAGATGTTTCGCAAAGAACTGACAGTGAACGGGTTCGAAACAATAAAGCTACTTCAGAGTAAAACCTCTGATCTATCCACAGTGTTCAAAGGCATTGCTGGAACAAAAAAAAATGAAGCCTTGAACATAAGCAGAAAGAAGCAGAACATACAAGTACAAAAATGAGGCCTTGAACATTAGGGATGTGCACTGACCCCCCGGATCGGATCGGATAGCGGATCGGAATCGGACCTGGGGGGTCGGATCGGATCGGATCGGATCGGAGGCTGGTCGGATCGGATCGGACCAGATGTCCGATCCGGATCGGACGCCATTTTGAATGCTTTTTCCCATAGCCAAGTATTGTTTTACAAAAACGCCTATAACTTTTTCATTTTTAAAGATAGAAGGATGAAACTTGGGCACATTGTAGACTGGTTAGGGGTAGTTATCTGTGAGAAATTTCAGAAAGATTGGTGCATGCATTTTGTGGCAATTAATTTTTTAATAAATACCCAGGAATGCCTATAACTTTGTCATTTTTAAAGTTACACACATGAAACTTTGCCACATTGTAGGGGGTACCTTGGGACCTGTGTGTGTGAAATTTCAGAAACGTAGGTGCTTGTCTTGTGTGGCAATTAATTTTTAGAAAAATGGGTAGTAGTGGGGTAAATACAGTTACGCCTCCCATTTTTTTATTTTTGAAGATACAAACAGGAAACATGGGCACATTACAGGTACCACTTGGCTTGATATGTGTGTAAAATTTCAGACAGCTGGGTCCAGGCATGTGGTGGCAAGGTATTTTTGAAACAATGAGGAAAGAAACGCCTATAACTTTTTTATTTTAAAAGTTAGAAGTCTGAACATTGCTCACTTTGTAGATGGGTTAGGGGTAGATATGTGTCAGAAATTTCAGAATTATAGGTCCAGGCATTTGATGGCTATGGAATTTTTAAATTACATGTTTCAAAAAAATTTCTACAGAGGCCAGGTCTTCCCCTCCCGCTTCCCGCGAAGAAAAGGAAACACTCTCTCGTCTCGATCCCTTTGATCCTTGCTAGTAGTATCCATTACAGGGCTCGTGTTTCCTTTCCTACTTTCACTTTTCAAGCAGAACGGCTGAGCCTAGCTGAGTTTTGCAGCCATGCGTGCAAGGAAGGATCACTCTGGTCTCGATCCCTTTGATCCTTGGTAGTATCCATTACAGGGCTCGTGTCTGCTTTCACTTTGTACTCAAGCAGACACGAGCCCTGTAATGGATACTACCAAGGATCAAAGGGATCGAGACCAGAGTGATCCTTCCTTGCACGCATGGCTGCAAAACTCAGCTAGGCTCAGCCGTTCTGCTTGAAAAGTGAAAGTAGGAAAGGAAACACGAGCCCTGTAATGGATACTACTAGCAAGGATCAAAGGGATCGAGACGAGAGAGTGTTTCCTTTTCTTCGCGGGAAGCGGGAGGGGAAGACCTGGCCTCTGTAGAAATTTTTTTGAAACATGTAATTTAAAAATTCCATAGCCATCAAATGCCTGGACCTATAATTCTGAAATTTCTGACACATATCTACCCCTAACCCATCTACAAAGTGAGCAATGTTCAGACTTCTAACTTTTAAAATAAAAAAGTTATAGGCGTTTCTTTCCTCATTGTTTCAAAAATACCTTGCCACCACATGCCTGGACCCAGCTGTCTGAAATTTTACACACATATCAAGCCAAGTGGTACCTGTAATGTGCCCATGTTTCCTGTTTGTATCTTCAAAAATAAAAAAGTGGGAGGCGTAACTGTATTTACCCCACCACTACCCATTTTTCTAAAATTAATTGCCACACAAGGCAAGCACCTACGTTTCCGAAATTTCACACACATAGGTCCCAAGGTACCGCCTACAATGTGGCAAAGTTTCATGTGTGTAACTTTAAAAATGACAAAGTTATAGGCATTCCTGGGTATTTATTAAAAAATTAATTGCCACACAAGGCAAGCACCTACGTTTCCGAAATTTCACACACATGGGTCCCAAGGTACCACCTACAATGTGGCAAAGTTTCATGTGTGTAACTTTAAAAATGACAAAGTTATAGGTGTTTCTTTCCTCATTGTTTCAAAAATTAATTGCCACACAAGGAAAGCTCCAATGTTTCTGAAATTTCACACACATATCAAGGCAAGTGGTACCTGTAATGTGCCCAAGTTTCCTGTTTGTATCTTCAAAAATAAAAAAATGGGAGGCGTAACTGTATTTACCCCACTACTACCCATTTTTCTAAAAATTAATTGCCACACAAGACAAGCACCTACGTTTCTGAAATTTCACACACATAGGTCCCAAGGTACCCCCTACAATGTGGCAAAGTTTCATGTGTGTAACTTTAAAAATGACAAAGTTATAGGCATTCCTGGGTATTTATTAAAAAATTAATTGCCACAAAATGCATGCACCAATCTTTCTGAAATTTCTCACAGATAACTACCCCTAACCAGTCTACAATGTGCCCAAGTTTCATCCTTCTATTTTTAAAAATGAAAAAGTTATAGGCGTTTTTGTAAAACAATACTTGGCTATGGGAAAAAGCATTCAAAATGGCGTCCGATCCGGATCGGACCTCATCGGATCGGATCGGATCGGATCGGAGGTTGTACGGATCGGATCGGATCGGATTTTCCCGATTTTGGGTCGGATCGGATTCGGATCGTGGATCGGATCCGATCCGATGCACACCCCTATTGAACATAAGCAGAAAGAAGCAGATAATACAAGTGACATTGAAGAAGGACTTAAAAGCTAAAGGATTTGGAAAATTGAGGCTGGTGGTTGAACCTTTGAGGCCATGGTATCATCCATGGAATGCCAGAACATGGTTGAATTCTTTGTTAAGTGGCTGGCAATCACAGAAGTGTATATCAAGAGGGGACACAGGGTGACAGGGCCCCACGTGCCAAATGAGACCAAGTCCTGAGACGCTGTACTGCACTTCACCCAGTTCTCAATGATGGAAGACATCTTGAAGAGGGTCTGGGAGTGGAAGTCAATCCAACATGAAGGGCAGAAACTTTAAATATAAATTTTAATTCAGCAGGGATTTGTGATTTTACCAATATTTAGAACTGCTAACACATTCCTCTTCTGCACCAGCTCTGTGTATATCCTATTGCTACCTGTCCCCTTATGTTGTTCCTCTAGTGTAGTGATATCAGAAAGTCCTCCCCTCTCTGCAATTTCAATTTCATAGCTGCAACTAACTCCCGTAATACAAACTCCTCTGATAACTGGTTTCTTTGAGTCCCAAATCAAAATTCACTGGAGGAGTTATGTTCAAAAGACTGAGCAATCTCTTTCTCTATTTTAGTTACAGAGTATTTCCACTGCAGCAGCATAGGGGTTAGTCTCCATATTTGAATAGTGGGGTGTTTACTGTTGATGTGTAGGTTCACCATGATCTGAAACTTTCACTGGTTCTATTATTTGTGCTTGTTGTCCTTTGGGCCCACTACTTTGAAACTAAATCAAGCCATATATATGAATATAAATCATGACTAGACTAGAGTAGTAGACCCAGAGGTTTGCAAAAGTCCATGCATTAGTGAAGGCATGGATTTGGAGAAAGTTTGCCAGGGTGGATATTTGGTCATGGTTTCTATCTCTTGCTTTCCTTTTCCTGCAATATCTGTGCGACCCAAACCAGACTTAAAGTCTGATAATCCATCATCAGCTCATGTGATAGAGGCTTATTTAGAGAAAGTGTGAATTCATCCAATTGATGATGACCAAAGCAATCAAGCAATTTCAGAAGAAGAAATAAAAAAGGCAGTCTCTGAACTGAAAAGCTACAAAGCACCTGTTATGAACAGGATTCTGGGGATTTTTATTTTTAAAAAAATTAGCAGCCAGTTAACACCACATTTAGACACGTTTTTAAATAATATATTGGAGGGGAGCACTGTCCCAGAAAAATGGCACACTTCCAGGACAATAGCAATATCAAAGCCTAGACAGATCTTGAGCATGTGGAGTCCTGTAAATCCTTTGTGTTAGACCCCCTCTACAAGAATTCGGTTTGACGCCTGGTTCTCCAATTATGCGCATCTTCTTGGAAGCGCTTTATGGTAAATGACTGTACGTGGGAGGTAATTGAGCGCACAACTGGTGGCCTTTAGAAGTAGTTAATGCGGAGAATCGCTTGTTTACATAGTCAAAATGCGCTTTAATGGGCCGCAGCAAAATAAAACTCGCTATTTAACACGCATTCGATAATGCGCATAATCGAATAGATAACGTACCTCAACTCCCGATTTGCGCTCTGCTCATGTAGAGGTAAATTTTTTAATGAGACTTGAAAGAGCTTTAAACCTCTCGTGTAGAGGCAAGCCTTAATCAATTAGGTTACCATACTTTTCACTGCAATTTTGATGGCCAGGTTAAATGTATTCATCACATCAAATACAAAGATGGACCAAGTAGTTGAGTGAAGCCAAGTCAAACACTGTGGAGAAAGCCAAGGGGCAACTGTAGTCTCAGGAATAAGTAAAGCTGGTAGCTAGGAATCAGAGACATGGGAGATAAACCAGGCAGTTGGGTTACAAAGAGTGTAGGTAGGGGCTGTGTTGTTTCACCAGTAGACAGACTAGAACTCAAGGCTTATATATCCTGGTCTTCAGAGCATGCTCAGATCCAGCTACAAACAATTAACCAAGTCATCCATGCTTCTTACTTCTGAGGTGTTCTTGTTAGTTTCAAAGAGCCCTCTTATTTCTGAGGAGCCTGATTTCTTTGGGCCCTCAAACATGAGCTTCATTAATGAGAGGCGGCAACCCTTTTTGGTGCCAATGTTCTCTTAGGGATGGGTGGTTGCTTGGCCTCCTCCTCTGACTTCATGGACAAGGTAGGTTCTTCAAGAGTTCTATCCATGAGTGCCTCTGTTGGACTACTGTTGCTGAAAGGCTTGGGGTAGCCTCTTCAGGTGTGTGAGGAGTTCCTACATGAGTGCTGGAGGTGGGGAGTCTGATGGGATCTTTGGCTTTGAAATCTTCATCAGAGAAGGAGACTTCCTGGTTTGGACCCAGGCCAGGCATGATATAAGCTGGCTTTATGCCATGTAGGCAATCTTGGATTTTGCAAGACAGCTCTTCAGTGCAATATATTACAGTAATGTGAAGAAAAAGCTGCTTGCGGTGGTATCATTGAGATTAGAGGCATTGAGCATCCAAACACATCTATTGGTCTGGTAACAAATGTTTAATAGACTTGTACACAAGGGGTAGGCTCAGAAATGGTGTTTTATACAAAGGTGCCCAGCAGGGAGAATTAGATATGCCCAACGTTCACGCTTATTATGACACATTCTAATTTAGGCAATTGCGCTCCCTGACAAATAAGGATAATGGAAAGCCATGAATCCCCATGCGGTTCAAAAAACCTTGGCCACCAATCTCCCTATGAATTCCAACCCTGGATCACCTCTTATTTTACTGAGTAGATTAATGATGTTTTAAGAACAGAGTGGTGAGGTGACTGGTTCCCTTCCCTAACTAACCCCAAAGAAGAAATTTGGGAGAGCAGGCCTCACTGTGACAGATGTTGCCCTATTAACCCCTACTTGACAAAGCTCTCAGCAAATGGAAGGAGAATTAGAAATGCAAAAAGATTTATTAGCAAAGATAATAATTGGAGAAACAAATGAGACACGGGCATTTCCCAGGTCTGCTGTTGGCTGAGTAAGAGTCACACCCACAAAGTGCCAATACATAAGCTGCAGCTTAACGTCAGAAGAGGTCAAAATAAATCTCAACACAAGCACAATAAATGGAAAAGTACATGAGATAGGAATGCACACCAACATGCAAAACCTTTTAGAGCCAGTATGCTCGTGTTCCCTTTGAGAATATGCACATGTACTATCCACACATTTTGAATGATGAACACCATGACACACAAATATTCTCAGGTAACATGAGCATACTGTTATTTGAGGGTAAAACTACAAACCAAGGGTTATGTGAGGGTTATTTAACCCCCAAATGACGTTTGGTGGCCAGGTTCTCACAACATGGCCACCCTCCAATTGCCCCAATCAGGGATCGCATATTTCAAATGTTGCCTGGCACATACCATGGCTCACCATGGGTTAAACAACTCTCTTTGAATCCAAACGTATTCCCCTCCCCCCCCCCCCCAACTTGGCAGATGGGAATAGAGGTTCCTCCTTTTAGTTCTGGATAGGGATTCATGAATAGTTAAAACAACACAAAATCAGGATTAACCTCCTTTTAATTGCTGGACCTTCTGCCTCTAACGACTTCTAAGGTGGTCCAGTTACACAGAGTCATCGAGCTTTAGTCACAGTTGGGAGATAGCTGTATTGCTATTTGCTCCTGAGATTTGTCTAGTCTGACTGGTTGGTATGATGGCTGGGGAAGTGTCCAATCACTGCCTATCAGTACATATACTTCATCAGTAGCCGCTAACTGTACAATTACTGCTCTTCTCATTCAGAGTCTGTCCCCCAACATCAAATATTTATAATGCCTCCATTTGAATACTGTTTCATATATTTTGTCTTATCCATAGTGCTGGCGCTAAAATCCCATTATCTGAATTGCAAGTTAAACAGGGCTGTTGGAATCCTAATGATTGATATGCTAATGAAAGAAGGAAAAGTCATTCCAATCATGAGTGGAACAGTCCTTCTCCACCCAGGTTCATCCCAGGCACCCTCTAGCCCCACACAGAGAGGCCTGCTGTTGCCTCTGCCACTTCTTGCCCCACACAGTCACTCAATCCTTGACAGATGGCACAAACAGAAATGTCTCTCTTCCCTGTTTTAATGCTCTTTGCATGAAAGCAAGTCCCAAAATCATTAGTGAAAACAAGCTTATCTAGGAGCTCTTTGATAGCTTTAATCTGCTTATGTGCAGAACTTTGAGCTGCCAATAAGGGTGCATTGGCCTCCCATTCCACCAGCTCGTTGGCTGAGAAAAGAATGAAAGTAATCCATGGGTCACCTCTTTATCTGGCCTTCTAACTAACTCCACGGTTGCCTAGTGCTATTTCCCTTGAGACATCAGATCCTGGGGGCAGAAGCTACACAGGAATTGTCTTTGTCCTTCCACTCCATAGAAGTCAAGCTTTCACATGACCCACTATGCCACCTCACTCAGCATATTTTCTCCTAAAACGTTATTAATTATTCCATCCTTCCCCCCGAGTTAATTCCTACAGGCTTGCAAATGCCTTCAGTTTAGCAGTAATGCAATGTGTGCAGCACTCCTGTTGTACAGAGATGGCTGGATATGCCTGGAAAGGGTAGGACAAGGCAAGCAGTGGTATCTCTGACTGGGATATGAGCACATGCAGAGCAGGAATGCGCATGCACAGACACTCAGTCTAAACCCGCTCACAACTGAAATGGGTGGGGGATGGCCAGTAAACTCACAGAGACACTGGAAATAAATCCCATCAGCTTCTCCCATCTATTCCCTTTCCCCAGCATATCTGTGAGTCCACCTGTTGAAATGGAAAAGCACGGTTGGCAGAACACAAGGACAAAACTTACCCTGGCCAAATGGCCCAGCTTAAAAGCCATAACTGGCTTGTCACGCCACACCTCTCTAGCTCTTGGTTACAATCTCCCCATTACCTCTCATACAAAAGGGCAAGAGCTTTTGCTCCTTGCTCACTCTCTCAGAGCCAAGCAGAGATACTCACTGGACTGTGCTGTCCGAGCCTCCAAAACTGGAGTATAGACTCCCAGGCCCAGCTCAGAGCGGGCTCCCAGCTTGAACATGTAGAGTGTGTCTGGTTTGAGCCCTTCAACCGCGTATGATGAGGTCTGGTCAAATTCCACTTTATGCTGCAAAAAGCAAGATGCAAGTTTTCCTTTTACTTTGATAGAAATTAAGCAAAAGAATGGCTTTTGGCACCACTTCATCCTACTCCCACTTGGTTATAGATACCCATATACAAGTCAAGTGATAATACAATGCTAAACAAAAGTCGCCAAGCTCCCAGGGCACTGCATCTCTGTAGCAAAATCACCACTTTACTCACTGCCCTGTTCCTCTCCAAGAATAAAATTTCAGTCCACTGGAAGAGTGTTCATGACATCCTTCAACATGCCAATGAAGAAGTGTTAGGAAGGCTCTCCAAGACTTTACATAAGTCCTCCTCTCCCAAATTAGAAGAATGTCTCCTTCTTCTTCTTCTTCTTCTTCTTCTTCTTCTTCTTCTTCTTCTTCTTCTTCTTCTTCTTCTTCTCTGCACCATCTTGTCACTGTTGCATGATGCTATTCATTTATTATAATTATGTATTATTTACATGCACAGAATTCAGCAACCAGAGAATCTTTCCCTCTCTCTCTTTTTAAAGTAAGGTTCTGGCACATAAGGCTGCAACAATAGGCTATAAAGGGTGAGAGCAATGCCTGCTAAAATCTCTGAGCCAGAGTGGAACTTGGTAGGACTTCCAGTGATCCTCCCCATGACTAGCAGAAAAATCATTAAACTAATTGAGATATGAACATTTGCTTTTATTTGTTTAATTTATACCACAGAATTCATAGTTCCTTGGCACAGAATTTAGGTAAATTTTGAGTAGAATGATGATGTTTTTAAAAGCACAGACGACACAGAGCCCTGGTCTTTGATAATCTCATATACAGTCATGCTGAAAAAATCACTGTCACTTCCCAGACACTGGTGACCTTTGACTAATGAGGCAAGTGTTCAAGTGAGATCTAGTGAGATAACACACATGGAAGATAAGCTGCGGCTGGCCTTCACTTCAGAGACACAATCCGATGGTGTAAGGGCCTGCAACTAGATAGCCTCTGAGGCCAAATTCAATGAACAGGTGCAGCCGCTACCAGAAATTTTTCATCATGGGCAGGGATCCATGTGACTGCAGGAGCTCTTGAACATGGAAGTATGTTCTAGGGTTCACAGCTGCATGCAGCCCTGCCCAGACAGAAATAATTTTCAACAACAATCAAACAGTTACATTAATATTTTAATTGGGCCCAAGCCTAAGAGCTAGGTAGCATGAAATGATGTGTCCCATATTTAAAGAAAACTTTGGTGGTGCAACGGGTCATTGTGAGCCTCACCTCGATCTTGTCTGTAGATTCCCAGAACACCAGCTCATATTTGGTGATGCGTTCCTGAGAGGCTGGTAGCCAAGTCAGCATGATCCGTGTGTCAGACTCTGCCTCAGCCTGGAAGTCAGCTGGCTGGGCTGGAACTGGGGACCAATAGAACCTAAGTCAGAGTGGGAGGGGGAGCTCCAGGAAAGATTTAAGAGATTTCCAAGACATAATTCCTGTCACCAATGTATTTTGATGAACTCTGCTTAACACATTCTCTTTCTTCTAAACTCCAGGTTCAAACAAAGGCAGTAACATACTTTCTCAGGCTAGTGATAAGGCAACTATGCAAACACTCCTCCCCTACAAACATCCAAGTTATGTACCCACCTCCAAAGTATAGATGGAATAACTATCTATAATCTGAAAAAGGGCAAGTTGACTATCATTGAAAAAGAAGCATAAAGATTTCCCCCAAAATGCATGCAGCTTGTGGATAACACTACAACTACAGCTTTGGACAATTGGCTCCTAGGCATATTACGACAGAACAGGCCATGGAGGGGATAGTTCTCACACCAAACATACATACCACCCTGCTGGGCCTTGACTTGGATGACATCAGAAGGGGGGCCATCTCCTACTGAGGTGAAAGCCAAGACACGGATACTGTAGGTGGTTCCAGTTATCAAGCTGCCCACAGTGGTGAGATGACTGTCATCAGTGTTGTGTTTCTGCCACATGCTGAGTGGTAGGTGGGGGTCAATGGTATAGTACACTCGGTAACCCCGGATCAGTCCATTGGGCTCTTCCGGTTGTTCCCATTGGACCAACATGGTGCTGGCACTCAGCATCCGTGCCTTCACTTTGAGAGGCGGGCTTGATGGGGCTTGCTCTCCAGTCCGTGCCTCAACCAGTTCACTAGGGAGACTCCTACCAATGTTGTTTACAGCAATAATACGGAACTCATATTCTGAAAAGGGGCTCAGGCCACCAATGCTATAGCGTGTGGTTGCTACACCATCCACTTCTTGGAAAGTCCCCTCTAATGACTTGGACTTATATTGGATGACATAGTAGGAGATAGGGTCAGCATTTCCTGAGTCCCAGGTAAGAGTCACACTGGTGGCTGTTGTCTCAGTCACTAATGGGTCTGTTGGTGGCTTTGGCAAGGCTGGAAAAAAAAGCACGTTGTTGGTAATTTGATTAGTATGAATGCTGCAATGAGCAGAACTATACAGGAGTTTCAAACTCTTACTAACATTCTCTTTTAAAGGCTGAAATCATTTCAGTCAGGAATGTACATTTTTATATTACACATTGCCATATATTGCTTGAAGTGTTTCTTAATGGAAGGGTAAACACAGCAATCATGTTATTAGATGTGCTCAAAGCACTTGCTGGCAGCTGGCTAAATAAAGATAATTTAAACAAGGATCCAAAGTCAAATTTTCTGAGAGAGAAAGGGTTCTTCAATTGCGATATATTTCGGGAAACCTTATTCAGGGAGAATACCAAAGGCAACAGTAGTTCCATCTGTACTGCCACTACAAGAGCAATAACTAAGATTGTGAGCGGCAGGAACTTGTGGCACATGCCTTTAGATAGTGGAATATTAAGGAATCCTGGGCTATGCTAACTCCAAGCATTAACTGGAAAGCTAAACTACTCTTGCAAAACTGCCATATGTCCAGACAAGAAAATCTGTGGCCAGCACTGTGTTTTGTTACACTAGGATTCTCCTATTTGTTAGCTATTTAACTGGGTTGTACTTGGGTGCCAACAAAGAATTTATGACCATGAGATTAAGTCCTCCCACTGCCTTAGATTGGAAAGCATTGTACCTGACCTCCAGACTGACCACCCTCTACACCTGGATTAATGTAAATATTGAATCAGATTAGCTATGAGGATGCTTGGCAAGGCAACAGAATTGAAAGCAGGCACTCCTACTATGCTTTGTCAAATAAGTTGACAGAGATGTGCTTCCCTCAAGAATCTTGCCTCAATTATTCAGCATGTGGTGACATCCAAGCTGGACTAAGAGTAACACACTCTATGTAGATCTGCCTTTGAAGACTGTTTCAGCTGGTGCAGAATACAGTTGCTCAGATATTGGTGAAGGTGAGGTACTGTGCCAGCTGCACTGCCTTGAAGGACCCCCTTCTCCTGAAACTGCCTGAGGCCAACAGGTGAAAAGGCACTTCTCATCTGCTCACCACTGAGGGTGAATTGGCTGGGGGGTACAAGGGAGAGGCTCTTTTCAGTGATGGCCCCACACCTCTGGAATGGAGTGTAGGGCCATCACTTTGGGTTCATCAGGCCCCTTCTTTGCAGGTCTTCAGGAAGGCTCTAAAGACCCACTTGTTTTTACTGTCCATTCCATAGACTGTGGGCTGCAGGTTTTATTGGTATTATCTGTTTTTATTGAATATTTATTTACTGATTTTCTACTGTATTTATTTTGCATAGTTTTGTATTGTTTTATCTTATATGCCACCTTGAGAGGGTTCTAGCCTCAAAGGCCACCTAAAAACATGTAAAATAAAGTAATAAACAAATAAGTGCTATCTTGGGTGCCATTTTATCCATTCATGGGAAAACCAAATAATAAAAGTGAAGAATTACAGTAGAGAAGTTAATGCAGAGAGCACTTCCCAATACTTCTCCTTGAAACTTGCTCTGCAGTTCTGAGAGAGGGACATTCTATTAATACATAGTAAGAAAACCTGTTTTTACAAGAAACCAAGTAAGAAGAGCCTGGAGGACAAACACTTAGTAACCTGAACAAGGGGAAAGGCATGGAGATGAGTCTTAAAAGTCTTTTGTGACTAGTGTCTGGAACAAAATTTGCTCTTAATCCCTTAGGTCAAAGAGGAGCATGTATCGATTCTACAGTATTGTTTGGCCAGTCTCTCCGAGCAAAAATATTAATACTATCTAGGAATTGGGCTTGTGAGAGTAGGCAGATGTAGTTCTATGTACCTATGTCACAAGCAATGTTTTAGTTACAACTGCATCCCATGTGACCACCTGGTACTGTAGAGGGGTACAAGTATAGGATACCATGTGGAACATCTTACCTTTGACAGTGATCTGTGCTGTTGCATGGATTACGCCCAGTGAGGACATGGCTTCGCAGGTGTAGTTGGCTGACTGTGTGATATTGATCAGCTCAAGAACATTTCTGCCCATTGGCATGTCATCTTCTTTTGTCAACTCCACATCTCCAACAATCCACTTCACATAGGGCATTGGGGACCCCACTGCTACACATGTGAGGTTCACGCTCCCTCCAGGCATCACCTCATGGTTGCTTGGAGGGATTGAAAATCGAGGTGACACTCGCCGCACTGAAACAAGGAACAGACAACTAGTAGGTTCACAGCCTGGGCCGGTGGTATTCATTTGCTTCAAAACTGAGGTGGAGTGGGGGGAGAAGGATCAACATTTGTCCTTAGAGGTAGCAAATCAATCCAGAAAAAGAGAATTCCGCGCAAGAGCTGTTCACTGCTCTGCCAAGTTTCATGCCTATGGCTCTCCTTTTTGAGCCACTTTTATCAGGAATCCAGCTGCAGGGCTGGTACCATACTTCTTCTCTTAACTAAGCCACATCACTGACACTAATGTATCTCACCATTTCAACTGCATCCCACTAATTAGAAAACACGTTTACTTCCCATCCAAAGGGTGCACTGAACCTCAGGAAGATGGAAGTACCTGCTCAACTGATTGGTTTCACTTCAGAGGAACCTGCAGGCCAAACCTATCTTGCAGGGACAGCTATAGGCATTTCTTTTTAAATTACTGCGTGCATCACCACTAGCTAAAACAGCATTCCTGCGGCAGATGCAGCAGTGAGCCTGGACCACCTCAGAACTTGATCAGATCACTGTACTAGGTAGGAGTTCATCCCAATGGACAGGAGATCAGATCCAAGCTGACAGCAGAGCGGATGGGTGATGGGGCCCTCCCCTCCTTTGGGAATGCACTCCAGGGGACAGTTCACTCCTTATTTCACCATGCAGCATCTCTTCGTATCAGACTCCTCATTCGGCTTATTTGTAGGCAAACCCTCAGAACCACTAAAGCTCTCTGGCTCTTGGCTGCACACGCTTCAGTCAGGGAGATGGCACTGAGAAATGAGCCCCCTTCTCTAAGGCCAGTGTGATGGGCCAATTTAAGCAGGAATAGCAAAACACAACTGAGCACAGTAAATCTTTGTCTCCTCTGGGCAAACTCATTTCAGGTTGTATTTAAAAAGAGGGAAATACTGCAATATGTCTCTCCTGGGAAGCCCACTTCTCTGGAATGGAGATGTCAGTGCAAGTTTGTGGGGAGCCTTCTCCTCCTGAATATCACAGCTTCTTCTATTCACACAATCTGGACTGGCTGGCTACTGAGGAGCTGCAGTGCAGAGAGTGAGGGTCAACTGAGAAGTAGTGGGGTGGACTATTTGCTAGAAAGGTGGGAGAGACTTGCTTAGGGGCTGGAGCCCACTGGGAGCACCTCATGCTGGGCTTCCTCCTGTGTCATCTCCAGCACCTCAAAATCTCCTAGAAAAGGGGCAGCTGCTGACAGACAGGCTGACAAGGCTCGGCTCAGTCTGACAGGTTGACACTTCTCCTAATCAAATTTTGCTTGAGCGCTCTTTGATGATTCATTCCCAAACTAGCAGACTCACAGAAATAGACTGAACACAGAAGCCCCCATGAGAACATGGACAACAGAGTGTTGGTTTGGGGATAAATTAGACAATACTGTCAACAGTATGTATATAGTACACCCCGTCTTGGTGATAAACAGGGCTCATTAGCTTCTTATCAGCTGGGGGGAGGGATGATAATGTGCATGTCTTTAAATGTCTAAATCTATAGTCTTGCAGGTTGTTTCTTTTAATCAATTATTCAATCTCAAATCAATAGCTACATGCATGGTTGCCAGTGAAAGACTTGCTACCTGACTGACAGGAGAGTGCTCCCCAAACAAGACAGAAATTAAAGCAAACCAGCGTTCTAACACAGTTATGAAGTTACCCAGGTACTTGATGGACATGGCAATGGGTCAACATGATGGGGTGGTTGTCCAACGTAGCCTGGTTCTGATCGGCAAGAGGCATGACTCTTCTCCCCCCAGCAATGAACATGACATTGAGCCAGTACAGGAAGAGACTGTTCATATGTTGTTTCTCAATCCAGGGGACCAACCAACTTCCCACCCGCTCACCAACCAAACTGGTCTCAAAGAAAAGCAAGCTTTAGGAGTAATGCTACAGGCCCGTGCATGGCAATTATTCTTTGACTTGACATGCGCCAGACAGGTAAGAGGCCAGGTATGGGAGAGAAGCCACTAAATTAAAATCTAGACAAAAAATCTGGGTGTATGGGAGTGAGGGTAGAAATGCACAGAAATGCAGCCACTAGACACAGGAAAGAGACTGGGAGAAGTTCATGCAGAAGGGCCAAAAAAAAAATCAGTAGCATGCAGGAATCGCCTCCACCATCCACTCCAGTGAGATCCAGGTAGGATAGCTCCTTCAAGCACCTCCGATTTCCTAAGCCACCTTTGGATACATGCATGAGCAATGGTTAGAATTAGAGCGTGTCTCCACCAGAACAGCACGCCCTGACATAGCCCTCAGACATAAGTCCCCAGCTGTCTCCTTTGTGGCAGCAAAACAATCTGTCAGGACCATGCGTGGAAAGAAAGAACACAGCTTGTGGATCTGCTGATAAGCGCTTTAGTTCATTCAGCAAAGCGCTATCAAGAAAACCTCTTGCCCTTTTTGAAAGCTGCTGTTTACTATTCCAGCGGCAGGGGAAGAGAAAAGGTTACCTGACAATGTATCAGAGATGGGCCCCTTCTAGCTTAGCCTCAGGATGAATGGCAATGAAAATCTCCCTCCCTACATCCAACTCTGGCACAAAACCAAGCAAATTCCAAGAAAGGCTGCAGGCAAGCACCTTCCCCAAGGGTTGGTTACCCAAAGATAAGATCTGGGGACAGGAAAAAGGCATTCTACAAGACAACTCAGCCAAATGCCAATCTTGTGACTGAGCAAAGATACACATCTCCCCAAAGCCTGCAATGACACGAAGTTGATGGCCCCTTTTCTTCTCTTATGGCACCTTGATGTTGTAGCAGCAGTTGTAGATTGGTAATAGGGCATAAAGGTGGAGGAATGAGGCTGCCCTAGTTCTTCTCTTTGAGGCTTTCGTTCTCAAGGAATAGTTGCCCTCGTTTTGCTACGGTGTTGGCCTATTATGACCTAAGTAAGTAACCTAGTCTCAACAGATTGCCCTCCAGCCAGCCAGCATAGCACAAGCAACAGAAATTGATTCTGTTTTCCAGAAGGGGGAAAAGAACTTCACCCACTGAGGGAGTGGGGAGATGGCTAAGATACAGGATTCAACGCTTGTTGATCTAAGGCTTTGCCTCCTTCCGTGGCATCACCTTGGTGGTTTTTCCTCTTCTGGTTGCAAATATTCATCAAAAGTGCAGCAAATCAAAATGTAGCTCTCAGTGTAGCTTCCTTTCCATTCTTTCCTCTGCCATTAAACCACACACTGAGATCTTGTCAATAAAAATAGGGAAGGATCAGTTCAGAGATGCTACTGTCAATGTGGGCTGGATTATAATGTAGCAAGAGTGCCTGGAAAGGTTATAAACAAGGTAGATTTCGGTCCGGCACCAGCATATCATTCCATAGCAATTGGCAGCTTCTTGTGTGCTGAGTCCAGTGGGATGTGGTGCAGAGCTGTCAATCAGCATTAGAATGTTCTGGCATAGCAGATATGGTAACACAGCATTCACACAACTGCATGTGGCTCTACCTTCCACCAGGCTGTAATCTTCCCCCTCTCTGGCCTAAGAGCTCCATCATACCAGCAATTTATTGCACTCTCGCCATGCCTGGTATGTGTTTTTGCAGCACGGTACTCATATTATGTCGTCCCTGTCCTGCGCTCATCTCACCTCTTCTTCTCCATTTTCCATCTTATTTTTGGAGAGGGGAAAGTCTGTTTTTTCCCTTCCGTGCACAACAGAGTCATTCCTTCCTCCTGTATTACTGTCCTTGCGCTATATCGGACCATCCCGTTTTTTGTTGGGGGTGTGTGTGTCGAAGAGAGGTCTTGCTGACAAAAGAGGATGGTGGTGCGGTTCTCCGTTCAACTGCTCAACCGTGAAGGGGGAGGGAGAGAGGGTGCCCGAACACCCTGCGGAGAAGGCGAGTGAATTCTTACTCCTGAGTAGGCATGTCTAGATTTTCTGACCAGAACAATGCCGGCTTCCCCTTGCCATGCCAACACTGACCACAAACATCTCCCAAACTGAACTGTAATATTTTCTCTTCACTTATATTGTTTAATATGATCTTAGGGGATAGCATAGTATGTTGTTTTACTGTAATTGCGCAATTTCAAGCTGCCATACTATTGTATTTGTGCAGAAAAAATATACTAAAAATATAAAAAATTAACTGCACGGGGAAAGAGAACGTAGAGGGCGGGGCGGGAGATTTCACCAGCATAGTAGCGATACAGGTGAAAAGACACGAGCGCAACAACACAGAGATGTGAAAGTGCCCAGCACTTGACTTGTTAAGGAAATAAGGGAGGAAACCACAGACGCAAACTGGGAGAAAAAAGTAGGTGTGATGTAACCCTAAGAGTCAATTAAAAATCTAAGGCACCTCCACTCTCACCAATTGTAAGAATCTGAAGAAACCTTCCAATTAATGAAGCAAATCACGGGGGGGGGGGGGGGGAGAATTACCCTGGATTCCTCCCAAACATTCCCAATATTATTCACACTAATAAGCCTTCCCTTACACCATACTCCCCACCACCAGCAATAGAATTTGCCAATTTTGGAGGGGGGGAGGGCAAGTGAAGGTGTAAACACTTTCTGGATAAAAGAACAATTTGGAGGTTTTGCAAGAAACACATGGGGGAAATTATTATAAAGGTCTATGGGCAGGGATGTCCAAAGTTTATTTCAGCAGATTATCAAACAAGAAACTCACTGTCATTCATTCCAGGGCATGGCACCGCACATGGCTTGCAAAAGATGAACAATCCAACAAGCTTCCCCACTGAAGTGAGCATGCAGGCTGGGCAATAATTTAGCACTTCAGGCGGAAAGTAAGTAGCATAGCATATCCTGAGCTATCTCACAGTAGTGGAGGTGGGGAGAACACACCAGCAGAGACTAGGTCTACATTTTGGGAGTTGGGAAGGGGAGAAGCAGGCAATACTGCAAAGGGAGGTGGAAAACTGTTAATAATTTAGCATGCATTAGCGTGCACCTTCTCTATATCCAGAGCAAATGAGCATGGATCAATCACCCTGCTTCTCTCATATTAGAGCAGCTGCTTCTTAAATTTCATCAAACACTGAGATCATCTCACTAAAAGTCCTCCTCCCCCCACCACTTTTCTGCTTCCATCTTGGGAAACTACAGGCACTAGACAATTGCTCAAAGCTGGGAGCGGGGAAAGAACTAATTAAATGCTTGCTGCAAAGTTAAAAAAAAGCAGACACACTGGAAGAGAAGAAAAGAGAGAGTGGCAGAATCAAATTAAAAGTGAAGGCCATCAGCCAAGACACTGTTTGTTTAAAAAAATTGCATTACTGGACAGTAGGATTCATTTTGCATTATTCTGAAGGTTATTAGAAAGCAATTAGTGCTATTGCCACCACACTTCTTAGCTACACCTCCTGCTCCCAGAGGTTCAGCTCTCTTCTCATAGCCTGACTTTTAAATCCCAATCACAAACCCTGCTTCATTTCCTGCAGATATTACATCTGCCTGTTCCATGCCTAGGGCTCCCAACCTTTATCATACATTGTTTCAGGGGCCTGGGTGGTTGAGTCTTGACTTAGCTGTTAGGTTTCCTGGTTGTGACAAAAAAACAAGGCAGCCCTTAACAGCTCAAAAACAAAGGCAAAGTAGTTATTATCAAGACAGAAAACTCATGGAGCTTTACATCGATCCTGAGTTTTACAAAAGCATCTTATTGCATTATAGCTGCAACAAATCTTGATTCTGAAGGGCACATGATGCAAATTTACCCCCTCCTACATTCAGGGCTAGCTGTCTTATAAGCCTAACTCATGTACCAACCCTTCCATAAAGGAAATGAAGCTGGCTTTCAGCTTCCTGACACCTATACCACTTGGGTCAGCTTACAAACATGGCCTTGGCTTTGTGGAAAGGCTGGGCTAAAGCAATGGTGTTGGGGGACTGATTAATCCTTTCCCTTGTATTGTCCAGAGTTCGCTGCTCTAGCTTACTCTGCTCACCTCACCTGCTTCTGGGAGGTGGAGAGAGCACAGATTGGAAATCGTATCAGTCAGAACAGAATAACTCCTCCACCCTTTCCTCCTCCTCCTCCTCCTCCTCCTCCTCCTCCTCCTCCTCCTCCTCCTCCCTATAGTCTTAAACACAATCTCCTGATGGAAAGGTGGCTCCTGGCCTCACAACCTATTGACAGAATCACCAGCAGGAGGAAAAAGACTGGAAGGAGGAAAAATGCATTTAGAGTCTAATCTCCTGCTCAAACAATACTGCACTATTTATGTTCCCAATGCATCCCTGAGTGCTGATATTTTATAGACAATTTCCAAAACAAGGCCTAGCCATTTTTGGATTATATTTCAGCTATAACTTTTAGGGCTAATTATATGCGCTGACAACCCCATATAAAAGAGGATCTATCATTACAGCAGTGTAATGCCAAAGACCCATCACAATTCGGCCTGGTGACATGCTAATAGCAAAGCAAGAGAGAGGCAGACTGTGCTGCTCTGAAATTTGCATTCATTCACTTCTGAAAATAACACAGCATTAAGGAGGGGGGGGGGGAGAAAAAAAAGAGCTGCTGTATCAAGATAAAATAACTCTTTAAGAAATAACCTGGTAGTAATTGCAGAGCAACAATTAAATGCATGGGTGAACAGTACATAGTCGTAAGTAAAGCTGGAAAAAAAATCTAAGATGTAATCATCAGTGCCAAAGAAATTATAAGTTCTGGAAACATCCCCCTGGAATACTTAGTACCTTAAGTAACTCTTCCCTTTAAACATTTGTGCTCTGGGACATTTATGGTGAGCTGGGACTAAATGACACCTGGTCTTGCCTGCTTCAGATATGGCATTTGTCCTACAAGGCTGTTGGAAAACATGTACATTTGGGAACACCTTTACATATGAAAATAGTGTACCTGTTTTGCCATATGTACATAAATTTGGAAGCTGTTCTGGCTGCAATACCTGTGCACTGGGTAAATAAGAGACTCATGATTTTCCTGTGTGAAGGTGTAAACATTTTCTCCTACATCCAAGCTGGGGGAAAACCATGCATGAAGCATCCCTAAGTGTCCATCTGTCAGTCACGGTTGCTGTTACTGCTGCTGTTGCTATATGATTGAGGGTACCACTGGAAGAAGCATTTAATTTCTTTAGGTTATTTGACCTTGCACAGCAGAGCAGCAGGCATGGAAAAGGATATTTTCTCTACTTCTTCAGCTTTTATCCCTGCCAGGATTACATGGAATGTTATTGCTCTCTACAAGCTTTAGATTAAGATATAAAACAAAACAAAAAAACTTTCTCACTCCCTTGATGTCTAAGGGGAGCATATTCAGAGAAGACTAATGAGAACAAAAGCTACTGCTCTGGGACAACTGCAATAACAGCTCATTAAACATGCTCTAATTACAATCCTAATGAAGAATGGCTGTCTAGCAGCTTGGGGGGGGGTCTCAGTTTAAGGGCATGTCCAATAGGGATGTGCACTGACCCCCCGGATCGGATCGGATAGCGGATCGGAATCGGACCTGGGGGGTCGGATCGGATCGGATCGGAGGCTGGTCGGATCGGATCGGACCAGATGTCCGATCCGGATCGGACGCCATTTTGAATGCTTTTTCCCATAGCCAAGTATTGTTTTACAAAAACGCCTATAACTTTTTCATTTTTAAAGATAGAAGGATGAAACTTGGGCACATTGTAGACTGGTTAGGGGTAGTTATCTGTGAGAAATTTCAGAAAGATTGGTGCATGCATTTTGTGGCAATTAATTTTTTAATAAATACCCAGGAATGCCTATAACTTTGTCATTTTTAAAGTTACACACATGAAACTTTGCCACATTGTAGGGGGTACCTTGGGACCTGTGTGTGTGAAATTTCAGAAACGTAGGTGCTTGTCTTGTGTGGCAATTAATTTTTAGAAAAATGGGTAGTAGTGGGGTAAATACAGTTACGCCTCCCATTTTTTTATTTTTGAAGATACAAACAGGAAACATGGGCACATTACAGGTACCACTTGGCTTGATATGTGTGTAAAATTTCAGACAGCTGGGTCCAGGCATGTGGTGGCAAGGTATTTTTGAAACAATGAGGAAAGAAACGCCTATAACTTTTTTATTTTAAAAGTTAGAAGTCTGAACATTGCTCACTTTGTAGATGGGTTAGGGGTAGATATGTGTCAGAAATTTCAGAATTATAGGTCCAGGCATTTGATGGCTATGGAATTTTTAAATTACATGTTTCAAAAAAATTTCTACAGAGGCCAGGTCTTCCCCTCCCGCTTCCCGCGAAGAAAAGGAAACACTCTCTCGTCTCGATCCCTTTGATCCTTGCTAGTAGTATCCATTACAGGGCTCGTGTTTCCTTTCCTACTTTCACTTTTCAAGCAGAACGGCTGAGCCTAGCTGAGTTTTGCAGCCATGCGTGCAAGGAAGGATCACTCTGGTCTCGATCCCTTTGATCCTTGGTAGTATCCATTACAGGGCTCGTGTCTGCTTTCACTTTGTACTCAAGCAGACACGAGCCCTGTAATGGATACTACCAAGGATCAAAGGGATCGAGACCAGAGTGATCCTTCCTTGCACGCATGGCTGCAAAACTCAGCTAGGCTCAGCCGTTCTGCTTGAAAAGTGAAAGTAGGAAAGGAAACACGAGCCCTGTAATGGATACTACTAGCAAGGATCAAAGGGATCGAGACGAGAGAGTGTTTCCTTTTCTTCGCGGGAAGCGGGAGGGGAAGACCTGGCCTCTGTAGAAATTTTTTTGAAACATGTAATTTAAAAATTCCATAGCCATCAAATGCCTGGACCTATAATTCTGAAATTTCTGACACATATCTACCCCTAACCCATCTACAAAGTGAGCAATGTTCAGACTTCTAACTTTTAAAATAAAAAAGTTATAGGCGTTTCTTTCCTCATTGTTTCAAAAATACCTTGCCACCACATGCCTGGACCCAGCTGTCTGAAATTTTACACACATATCAAGCCAAGTGGTACCTGTAATGTGCCCATGTTTCCTGTTTGTATCTTCAAAAATAAAAAAGTGGGAGGCGTAACTGTATTTACCCCACCACTACCCATTTTTCTAAAATTAATTGCCACACAAGGCAAGCACCTACGTTTCCGAAATTTCACACACATAGGTCCCAAGGTACCGCCTACAATGTGGCAAAGTTTCATGTGTGTAACTTTAAAAATGACAAAGTTATAGGCATTCCTGGGTATTTATTAAAAAATTAATTGCCACACAAGGCAAGCACCTACGTTTCCGAAATTTCACACACATGGGTCCCAAGGTACCACCTACAATGTGGCAAAGTTTCATGTGTGTAACTTTAAAAATGACAAAGTTATAGGTGTTTCTTTCCTCATTGTTTCAAAAATTAATTGCCACACAAGGAAAGCTCCAATGTTTCTGAAATTTCACACACATATCAAGGCAAGTGGTACCTGTAATGTGCCCAAGTTTCCTGTTTGTATCTTCAAAAATAAAAAAATGGGAGGCGTAACTGTATTTACCCCACTACTACCCATTTTTCTAAAAATTAATTGCCACACAAGACAAGCACCTACGTTTCTGAAATTTCACACACATAGGTCCCAAGGTACCCCCTACAATGTGGCAAAGTTTCATGTGTGTAACTTTAAAAATGACAAAGTTATAGGCATTCCTGGGTATTTATTAAAAAATTAATTGCCACAAAATGCATGCACCAATCTTTCTGAAATTTCTCACAGATAACTACCCCTAACCAGTCTACAATGTGCCCAAGTTTCATCCTTCTATTTTTAAAAATGAAAAAGTTATAGGCGTTTTTGTAAAACAATACTTGGCTATGGGAAAAAGCATTCAAAATGGCGTCCGATCCGGATCGGACCTCATCGGATCGGATCGGATCGGATCGGAGGTTGTACGGATCGGATCGGATCGGATCGGATTTTCCCGATTTTGGGTCGGATCGGATTCGGATCGTGGATCGGATCCGATCCGATGCACACCCCTAATGTCCAAACAAAAGCTTCTCAGGCTTTGCACAATTTAGTGTTGATGTAATAAACCAGTAACCGCAAGAAACAGAAGAGTGGAGTTACCTTGAAAAAGCAGGTACTTCATCATGCAGATTCCAACCACAAGCCCCGGGACGCGGAAGGCACTACCCATTGGTGCCATGATTACTAAAGCTACAGAGATTGGCATGGGGCCAACATGGGATGTAATAGTAGGGTGTGTGAACTGCAGAATGTACATTAGTCCCCCTTCAAAACAACTTCTGCATAGACATGCCCAGAGTCCCAAAGTTATCTGCTCTATAGTAACTGGCACTTTTGTGGGCATGTAAAGTGAAGGATTCCACTTTCCTCATAGAAGAGATGTTAATATTGGGTAAGAGAATGTTGTTGCCACTGGTGAGAATTAGTCAAGGCTGTGGCACCACCAAGCCCAACAAGCATTTTTCTCTTATCCCAATCCTCAGCACCATTTTGGAAATTTCTAGCCTAAGACTGAAATTGCACTTCAGAGAAAATATTGGTGTTGCTTCTATCTGCCACCAAAGTCCATAGATCACATTTTACTTAGTATCTTGGTGCACCATAGCACCGTCAATAAGAAAAAGGAAGGTACGGCAGCCTTCTTTCCTCCTGTACAGTTGTTGCTCTGCTGAATCACTGTCCCTGAGTCTCAGATTTATAGGTTACACTCCTGTAAATAAAATGACCCATCCTGAGGAAGCTCTGCTTCTCCAATTACATCAGTGGTATTCTGCATGTACTATAAAGCACAGTATCTAAAGGGAAGGTGTCAAGTGTCTTATACCCACCCTCCCACACACCAAGCAGCTCACACTGTGAGAGAGAGGGGATTTGTTTTGATCTAACCCACAACAGAAAGAGAAAACCACACTGGAATCTAATGAAGTAATATGTTTAGGCAACTCTTGCTCTCTACTGCCTACCCTAAGTGCATGCACCATTCCCCCCTCCTCCCCCCTCAAACAAGGAAATCTTTCTGGTGGGCTGCATGCAGATACGGATCTGTGCATTTTAAACATCAAGCGACAAAGGCATGCAAGCAGTGTGGTCAATGCTGCCAGCAAGGTCATAGCAAATAGGAGGCAGATTCCATCAGGCCTGCTGGGCAGTGCCTGGCAAGGAGCCAGGGGCCATCAGACACTCCCTTTGAAGGGCTGGCTCTCTATCCCCTACTGGAAAAGTCCCATCAGAGTTGGCATACTGTAGATGGATAAGAAGTGAAAAGGACCAACCTTCTCGCTGATCTGAGAGATGAAAGTTTGTTTTGTTTGATGACATTGTGCGATGAAGATGAGAAGGGAATAAAAAAAGACAAGGAAAAACACAGAGAGTAAAAACAGGCCAAGCTGCATGTGTCTGCACAGCACTGAAACAACAAGACATGATGGCTGAGACCGGCCAGGACTACCCACTGTGCAAGCACACACACACACACACACACACACACACGCATGCATGCACACTTGCCATTCTTTCACAGAACAGTGATCCAGCTTTTCTTCCTTATCCAGATGCACATGACTCAACCCTCAACATATAGGAGCACATGTCTCAGACACACCAAAGACTGAGGAGATTTTAGGAGGAAGCCCCACTCCTCGCTAAGCACACACAAGAACAGATGCACATACATTCAGCACACATGTACATACCCACCGAATTTCAGACATCACAGGATATCAAGTCAAGTGCCAAGCTCTCTTCTAACTGCACAGATGGCAGCAAAGGCACTTTAACCCACATATCACACTCACAGCTCAGTATGAGCACACATGCCCCATCACTGCTCAACACAGAGGAAGCAGTCCTGGTGAACAATGGAAATTCTTCTAGCATGAAGAGCCTCTTGCTCCCTCTTTTCAAACTGAGCTAAAGGCAGCAGAGAAACATTAGCGCAGCATGAACCAGTTGCTGTTTCAGGGCCCCTGAACTGGAAAAGAAAGATGGGCAAGAAGTCAAAGCAACAGTCACCCCAAATCGGCAGGGCAATCCGGTACATTCACTGATTTTGTTCCTGCAGGAGAGACAGTAAGATGTTAGTTGTGTTTCCCAAAGGGCATGGAAGATCCTGTTTCTTCTACAAGAATGACCTTATAGTAGCTAGATAGCCTGGTCCTTTGCCTGAAATTGAACCCTGGCTGAGAGAGAGGGCTGCTCTGGTGGTTAGAAACTGGTTATGAGTCAAATTTTAAGGGTGGGGGAAGAGAGGGGAGAAAAACATTGCTTGTCAGCAGAACACACCATCAATTAAAAACCCTTAATGGGACGATATACACAGTGGATGATACCATCAGTAAGTCATTTGTAAGGATAAGAGAAGATGGGGTTTCAACTAGTTTTGCTGATGTGTGGTCACCAAATTGTTCCTTGAATAGACTATACCAAGCAGTACTATGGCATAATCCATAGTACATACTCTTAGCATTGATAGACTCTGGTACATTTCTCCAGAGCCCTCCAGGTTGTTGTTGCTGTGTGTGTGTGTTTTAAAAGGAAAAGCATTCAATCACGTGAGCCGCTCTGCCCCACTTCCCAGCAGTCTTCCTTGGTACAGCCCAAATGCAGGTTTATCACTTCAGTCAGAACTAGGCCTTAGAGTCTACTCTTGCAGAATTACCAGCCTTCCATGTCAGGGACCTAATAGCGAGATCAACATCAGGAAAACAGAACTGTGCTGTTCTAAGCGACAACAATGTTATAATACAACACACCAGTATAAAGGTTGGTTTTACATAGCAGGCCAAACAAACTGTAATGGTTTGCTCACGTGTATTTGTACTTTAGATTACAGTAAGTAAAGGTGCATTTACGAAACACACTAATACAAACTGATAACTTCTTAGCCTGTCAGTCAAGAATGATCTTGGGGCCTGTAATTTGTTACTAATTGCAGGATTATCTCTTAATCTCTTTTTATACTAATGGATTATAGAAAATAGACATTTGTAGCGGACTCTGCTCTGGAAAGGAAAGGTCCTGGATGGGGGTAGCTGCACCTTCTCATATCTAATGTTGAAATTGCTCCTGCTTTATCGGAAAATATGCCAACACCTACTGAATTGGAATGCTCACTTTCTCCCCAGAGCCCTTCATTTCATCCCTTATCTCTGGCACAGCAGGAAGCAACCCTTGCTGCTCTTTTCAAAACACTGGAACTTAAAGCATGACAGTAAGAAGTGTCTTACAACTGCCATGAGAAGAGAAATTTTAAGATGCAAAATATATCCCGACCCCAGAAACTCAAGTTCTGCTACTGCCTGCAGGAGCCAGAACAGGCCTTGGGTGTTCCATGTTTCATGCACACCATCTGTCTGACAGCAACCACTAGGTCTGCCTCATGTGTTCAATAGCATCAAAACAGCAAAAGTGTCAGTGCAGAAGCCACCACAAAGCATGGTGTTATTCTTAGCATTCAGTGGAGAAACAGAAAGTAAACTAAGGACTCGAGCACATTCAGAAAAATGAAGGACTGCCATAGGAACCAATCACAAAAATCATGCTAAACTAATAATTTGGAACTATGCAAAATATAGTTATCCTTTCCATTTGTTTTGCCCTCTTCCTAAATAATAGTACCATACAGAGTTCCAAAATCATGGTACCATGAATGAAAATTCCCTATTCACAGTGATACCCCACCCCCACATGTGCACGTGCATGCGCACAAACACATTTACACTTCAGTGAAACACAGCAGGCTTTACTCAAAGTTTTCAATAAGCAATATAGGGCTTATATGGAGGAAAAAAACTCCCTAAAACTCTCTAAAAGGCAGGGGGTGTTGAACCCTTTCAACCCAATGGATAAATTTCATTTCAGAGAAGCTCTTGGGGGCTGCATTCAAGTGGAGGGTGCAACTGAATGCAAAAGAGGTAGATACACAAATATTTTAGTTTAAACTCTTACTGCCAGGAACTAAGCCTTAGGAGAGGCATTTCAACCTTTTAGAATGGGGAAAAAACTGCGCAAAAGCTGGAAAATCATCAAACGATTGATGGTCAAGAGAAAGAGAATGTCCATCTGGGGGACCCCAGAAGACTAGATTAGGAACATAGGAGGGATGGATTTAGCCCCTGAGCCTGAGATTCTCTTTCTTTCTTTCTTTCTTTCTTTCTTTCTTTCTTTCTTTCTATCTTCCTTCCTTCCTTCCTTCCCTCCCCCCTCCCCTCCCCTCCCCTCCCCTCTCCCACACACACACAGCAGTATGGGGCATGAGGAATATGCGTGGTTACCTTATCCATGGGATAAATTGAATGGATCTTCATGGGGGCCATATGCATGTGTGTGTTTTTAAATTCACATTGCACCAAAGGGTAGTGGCTCCCATGTTGTTGTGACTGCGGCTGCTGCTGCTTGTGTGTGTGTGAGGAGGCCACATAGAAGCTTTCCAGAGAAGATTACTCTATTCTAGGCAATCTCAAGCATTAAGGCTGGTAGATACTTAGCAAAATTTGAAAAATTAGTATGGTGTTGGGATAGATGCAAAGGAATGGTCATAACCCAGCAAGTCAGCCAAACATAGGGGGTGAAACAAATATGCTTTTAATTACCATAAAACAGGATTTTTAGTTACCATAAAACAGAATTGCACTACACAATGCAACGATTGTGTAGTGCAATTCTATATATGTTTACTCAGAATTAAGTCTTACTTTGTTCAGATGGACTTATACCCTGCTTAAATTATTTTGGATTGGAACTAGATCCTTGGCTCTGCAGGCAGAAAGACACTACTTGTGGAATGGGACTTCTGCTTCCTCTCCTCCTCCTGCAGCCTCCTGTGTACTCCCCAAATCTGCTCTGAAAGCTTGGGAAATCCTGAAGGAACCAAGGAGCTGGATTCAACCCTTGATTTATTTTTTTAAAAAAAATCTTAATTGTGCACAAGGCTGCTACTGTGCATACAATTGCTGCTTTACAGTACAAACCGCTTTACACTTATAGCTGTGCAATGGTGCTTTACAGTATTGTAAGACACTAGAGCTTCTTTGAAGCTTTATGTTGATGTCATGGGAACAAGCCAAATGCGTCCAGCTTCTGAAAGGTATTAAATAGTCTATGCTTTTGAAGGGCAAACATTTTCTTTAGCAGCAGCTCCAGATAGCAATTTGAGTGTTGGTAAAAAGGAATTCACCCAACATGGCACCACTAACTGGGCTGACATTGTCTGCATGAATGAGTGATGGCTGACTCCTGATGGATGCTAACTTTTGTTTGGTTTTACAGCACTATAAGAACCTCTAACTGATGGAAGGATGTGTAGTTTAGGCCTTCTTCAAGCATCCAAAATTCCTAAACATGGATGGGATAGGTTACTCCAGCCTTCCTCGTGTTGATGGGGAAGGTCTGAAGAGGAACCATAACCACATTCGGCTGAACACAGTTACAGTACTCTGCATGTTCGGGAACTCAGACTGTGCATGGTTCAGCTGAGTGTGGTTAGGGTTCTGCACAATCAGGAACTGTGTGGAGTCAGGGTTCCTGATAGCGTGGAGCACTGTAACTTCATTCAGTCGACCACAGTTACAATTCATTTTAAGACAGGGGGTTGGGGAAGAGAGGGTGGAGCACATGTCCCCATCTTCCCTTCATGGTTAGGGTTTTTGAATGTCTGAAGAGGGCTAAAGCAAACTTCCTTTTACACATTGGAAGAATGTAATTATACCATGTTGTCCATCCGGGGCTTGGGTGGGGACAATTGGCAGAAAACATAAAAAGGATCAAATGACAAACATCTGAACAATAAGGGTGCTGGGATAGAAAAACCTTCTGGTGGTATGATGCATGTGCTTATTCAGCACATTTGAGATCCACAAACCACATGAAGCCTATGTGCAGATGCCCAGATTCTCTGCTTGTTCACGGGGTAGACATGAGCTCTAGGCTATATGTGAAGGCTACATATTATGCATAGAAATATGTGGTGGTGTTATGAAAATTAACAACTTCGTATCTCTTTTTCCCTCTATTTTCCTGTTGTGCATTAAAAGTATGAGCCAGGACCATGCAAAGATTTATGTGTGGTCACAAAAGTTGGTGTACTATAGTAGTCAAAGGTGCAGCTTAAGAGGTAAGAAGTCTCCAGTTCAAATAGCTCAATCACCGATGGCCTTCAACAAGCCAATATCTCTCAGCTTCACCTCTTGGACTGTAATATAAGGATAATAATACTGGACACCCTGAGGGTGACAGGATTACTGTGATGGCATGGAAATGCTATGAAAAATGCTACATTAAGTATTATTATACACACACATAACTCACTGACTCTTAAAGCATCAGCTACGTAGTCTATAGTGATCAGCCATTTTTCTATTCTCAGAGTTGCACAGAGGCAACATACTTTAGGATGCTGCTAATTTCTTGGACACTGATCTGAAAAGGGTTAAGAGGCAAATTACGTGTTATACTGCAGCCATGTATTACAAAGCCTCCTCCCCGGATAAGTGCCCTTGGCATGGAGTGGCTTGCATCTGAGAAGGGACAAGAGGGAAGGGAGTGCTTAATCATTCACTTGCCAGTCACCTTCCCCACAACTCCCCCCCTCGAACTCTGTCACTCCATCCAACCATTTCTATACCACCTTTCAGTCCTAAAAAGGGTGCCAAGGCAGTTTATAAAACAAAATACCTCAAAAACCAAACAATAGCAGAACTAAAACAAGACATTAAAACCAAGCAGCATTAAAATCTTCAATCTCAAATAAAAACTATTAAAAGCTAGTCGGAATAAACATGTTTTTATCAGCAGGGATGGGGCTAGTCTAACCTCCCTTAGGAAGGGATTCCATAAACTGGGTGCTGCCACAGAAAAGTCCTGTCCTACTTTCCCACCAACCAAGCCTCTTTTGGGGGTGGGGTGGGGAGTTGCAGTGGGAAAATGCCTGCCAGGAGAAGATTAAGCTTTTCTGTCCCTCCCTTGATGCAAAGCAATCTGCCCTGAGTGCATTTTACAGGTGAAAAGGGACCTTCATGGCTGCAGTGTAGTCTGCCCCCATGTGCTGTGAAACGAACATGTATCTTGCTTGGCTGCATTAACAATAATCACGCATACACCCTATTCTATTTTCTCAAATCTGAGAAACAAGAAGGTAGCCTCCTGCTTTGACAAATACATATCGGATGGTTTGGGAGCCGGAGGAATTGTGGAAGTCTTTCAATGGTCTGGTTAGGGTACCTATTTTGTTTTGTAAAACAAAGCCACCAGCATAAATATTGTCTGGGAAACAGTACATATGGCACAGCTCCACAAGGTACAATTTATGTAGTAACCTGTCTTTTATATACTATGGGGCTTTATCTCAATCCTGCAGCTTGGAGTCCAACCTTGTAAAGATTATGTGCAATAAAAAAGAGGGTTGTTCCAAAATTTATGCCTTAGAAATACGATGGTTAATAGAAAATGAACCACACACACACAGGGCAAGAAACATCTCCTGACCAGAAGCCTGGCTCATGTCACCTTATCTCCAGAGCCAGCCAACCAGCCAGCTACCTGAACAACCTGCTCTTCGCATCAAGACTGGGGTCACAGTTTACTGCACTCCTTAGAGTCCAAGGGGAGTTCTCTAGCTAAATAAAGATTCGGCAAACAGGGAATCAGGCAGGTTTAAAGGTGAGGTTTCTTTGCATTGGCAAGCTGTGCATTCAGGTGAAACATTATCCTTCCCAAGCCTGTTTTCAAAGGCTAGACATAGGGAGAGATACTTAAAATAGAATGGGACACTGGCTGAGAATGTATAAACATTTACACAACATTGTAAGCATGAGATACATTCAAATAAACATCCTCCCCTTACTCTGGAGCAAACGGCATTTACTAGAGTTAGCTTGAAAAATTATTTATAAGAATACAGGAAATGTAAAGTCAATCATAATCACAGTACAAGTATGAAATGGGTGTTTCTGCTGCACAGAAAAAGAGTCCTGGGCATATTTGAAACTTCAGCTTCTTATGGATTTATATGTTGAAACTGTTCAGCAAAATGAAAAGGCACCTGCAGAAAATGAGCACTGATCACAAATGAGTACTGCTGGGAGACCTAGAAACAATCACAAGGCAAATCATCTTGGCTTCTCCTGAGAATTACTGTTCCTAAGCTTGGTTAAGGCAGCATTATTTCATAAATGGTGTGTGTATGTGTGTTTGGAAGTGTGGGTGAGGGTGTGGAGACAGAGAGAGAAGGAAGAGGAGAAAGAAATGAAGATGGAAATATTTGTTCTAAACAGGCAGTTGTTAGGATCCAGGCCCTAGGAAGAAATAAAAGATGGGTTTAACTGCCAACCTGTCAAAGGCACCACATTGACACTCTTCTTCTCTTTCCTTCATTTATGCAAGTCCCAAACCATGCCTCTTAGGATATCTAACATCCTTGTCCTGGCTTATGTAAGGTCTCACCAAGGGGGCACACATTGTCCCTTTGTAAAACCCAACAGAAAATGAACCAGCTCTTAAGGAAGTATTGGACCTTTTGCCCTCCAAACATAAAATTCAATACCAGATTTAATGTAGAAATAAAGTCTCCTCGTATTCTGAGCTCTGGGAATAATAGAGTGATAAGAAAATAGCCTGGAAAAGTGGCTTTGTGCAACAATTGCAACTGATTCCCAGCAGGAACTGAAGCTATTGTAATAGCTGCAGCAATTATCCCCATTGCTGAGGAGGAACTGACCAAGACACCTTATGAAAGCTAGCATGTTATTCCAGATCTAATATGAGGTACCTGCTCACCTGCAAGAGAACAGATCAAGCCTAGGAGGAGAGACCCACTAATTTCACACAGCCCCAAACACATGCTCTTTTTTTGTTTAACAACACAAACAAATAAATAATTAAACACGACCTTCCTATCCCATCACCCTTAAGACAGATTCTGACATCGACTCCTTCAGGTTGACTACAAAGAAGTGCTGCCCTCCATTCCCCAAAAGTCAAGGATAGATCTTCCAGGGCTTGAGCTCATGGACAGAATGGACATTTAAGCCCCATCATACACAGGGCATCATTAAGGTACCCTCTTGCTGCAATGTCTCAAGGGTCATTTGAGAGGCAAGAGCTATGGAAGAGAAGGGAGAAAGGGATGGAGGCTTGCCTTCTCAAACTTTACCTCGCACATAAAGGTTGGCTGGAGCAGAGTAACGCGTCCCTGCACTGTTCGTGGCGACACATTCATATTTGCCTTGGTCCGACTCTTCACTGTTCTCAATTTGAAGGGCCCCTATGTAGAAAAAAGACACAGACAATACTGGTTATGACAAAACCTTTACAAAACAGATATTTGTGCTCTATGTCCCTGCTCCACCAAGAGCATAAGGACACAAGTGTTTGCAATAAATATGTTGCATAGCACTTTTCATAGGATCCACCAAACACCACTTACAACAGCCACAGTGCATCCATGCTTGTTGCTAAAAGGCTTCTCATGTGTCCAGTCTTTATAGCTGCATAGGCAAACAGGTTACTGACACCTTTCCAATTCACTTCTTATATAAAACATCAGTGTCTACCAAGCACAGAAACTGAAAAGAATTTGGGTCTTTTCAGTTGAAACAGCAGGGCAAATCTTAGACTTAAGCAACAAATATTGTCTTCCCCCAACCAACTCTCATGTCTGTTCATTACCCCTTTCCCTTAACTATCAATTCCACTCTAAAATTAATCTAACACTCCCCAATGAAGTATGAATGCTCAATAATCTTGTAAACCCACAAGTAGAAAGGATCACAAAATTTGTACCCTGAGAGGTTTCTCTGTTTCTGAAGATCACTCTTCTCATTCATATAAAAAAAATCCCATACATCTAAACGGTGGCCCACACACCAATAACATTAATAAGTAAACATCAGTAAATAGTACTGCTTGTGTTAAATCTAAGCAACCATGTTAAGGCTTGACCTCAGCCCTGCCCATGTTAGGGACAAATATGATTGGAATGGCAGTTATCCAATTTTGTTTCTTATCTTGCCATTGTAGATGGGACCTGAGACATGTTCAGTTGTTGCCACCTGAATTTTGTTAATATTGGCTACATCCAGGTTGTGGAGGAAATAAGCACAATAATAAGAATGGCAAAAGAAGAAGAAAAGTATAGGATGAATGTAAAAACAGCTTTGGTGCTACTTTGCCAAAAGTAGGACCTCCGTACTTCCAAGGCAGCAAAGACTTTCTTGGTGCTTCCAGAAGTTGAGATTCCAGAGGTGATAGAAGAGGGCTTTTGCTCACAATCCATACACACACACACCTGACCAAGAGAAAACGCATTAACCCAACTGCTTGTCAGAGTCTGAACCCATTTCCGCTTGCCAGAAAAAACAGCACAGTGAACAGAAGCTGAAATTGCTGTCTTTGCTCTTCCCACTTCAAGGCATGGAGGTCAAATTCAGTTTTCATATCATTGGAACAGAAGGAAAACTAATGTGAATCAACTGCTGCCACCTACATTACTTAGAAGGATAAAGTTAGACTGTAGCCTAAGTCTATGTGTCAGGGAGAAAAAATGAACTTCATCGAGTTCTGCTATGTAATAAAAATGATGTTGAGAGCCCTCCCTGTTGTTACATTAGGGCTTGGAAGAAAAAGACAGACTCTGGCCAGAAAAACCTACTTTCTGCCACCTCCTAGGGTACTTTCACATGTTACACTGGCAAGCGGTCTATGCTTTTAGATCTTGTTAGTTAGCTGTTCAGACAAGGTGTAGCAGAGCAGCAGCAGCGGCAGCGCTACCAGGTTTGTTTTGTGATTTTTATGATCCAAACCAAGCAATCCTCAAACATGTTGATGTGAAAATGCACACATTTAATAATAGCAGGCAATGACAGCCTGAGCTATGGCTGATAGGAGATGGAGAGATCCCCTGGGAAAAAGGACCCCTGACCTCCTGTTCCTCGACCCAAGATATTTCCAAACAGAGTGTGCATGTCTATGTGTACTTACTCTAGTTACCAGTTACATGTATATGCTCCAAACAGACAAAGAACGTGCAAATGAAAACAGTTCAGATGAGAGTGGAGGTATGGGAGGCTCAGAGGTGTAGACTTCCCCTCTGCAGGCAGGTCTGGTCTACACCATAGAACAGTACCCTGACTTTGGCAGGATCTCCCCTGCTATGTTAGCAAAGTTATAGAAAATGGAGAAACCTAAATGGCATGAGCGGTGAAGCAGTGGTGTATAAATCATGATCCAGACAATTTTGTGCACAGCCTTACGGCACTGTGCAAATAGGCTTTTACCTTTCATTCCTGGGTAAATCTTCAAAACATATCCTATATGTTAAGGCTACAGTCCTATGCATAATTATATGAGAGTAAATTTAACTGAACTTGTGAGAGAATTACTTTTGAGTAAGTATACATAGGATTGTTTCTGTAAGTCTACCAACCAACTTTTCTAATATTCTTAGATGCTGCATAGAAAGGCAGCCAAATACCTCCAAGCCCAATTTAACCACCTTTACTGCCAATTATGCAAGAAAGGGAACCACCACAGCAATTTTGCTATTGATGCTCATTAAGTTCCTGTTCAGTTGTCTCCTACCTGAGCTTGATGATTGGCATGACTTGCACCTGCAATGAAGCTGAGTGTCTGTGATATATACAAGTGAGGCGGTCACTGACAGGCCTATGAAATTGAGCAGCACACAAGGGCAAATGCAGGAATACAGTTCAACCACTGATTTACCTTCCTTTGGTGTGTCATGTATCTGGACTTCATACACTCTCCTCTTTCACTCCAGATACAACAAAAAAATGGAGATATTAAGTTTTGTAGATCCCGAGAAAAGAAGCACAGCAAGACTGCCAAAGGGTGACAATCTCCATAGAGGGTGCCAAGGACAAAATCAGTTTGAAATCTGGGCAAAATTAGAAATATTAGGGAAAAAAGGTTTCTCAGGTCTTCTCTGCCCATTTCCAGGATTTCTATCTTAAAATAATGTTCTTTCTGTTTTGCAGGTGTGAAACTCACATTGGGGGGAGGGGATCTGTCCAACTGGTACTAATGCTTTCTGTTGCTTTCCATTCCTTTTGTTAATTTCTTAAGCATGGAGAAGCAAGTTTCCAAGAAAAGGGTTATTTAAAATGCTGTCTCTCTTTTAATATTTCACTGCCTCCCTTCCACCTGGTTTGGCAAATCTGTAGTATCAGAATTGCATGACATGCTAGCATTCTCTACTTCCAGGCGAACAGCAGCTCAGAACAGGTTAATTCCCCGTTATATTTATTCAATTCCATTCTATAGCAACACAGAAAACCTAATCTGAACTTTAAGAAAGGGGACATGTGTCACTCACTTCCTCTTAAGACATGTTCACTGCTGCCTGTTGGCCACACTTCAAAACACACATCCATTCATTATCCTCTTCTCTAACCTACCAGTCACCAACTAGACCCATGCATCTCTGAACAGTCTATCAAAACTCACCCTGACCTTTCAGCCTGGGTCTCACCTGAAAGGCAAAGGGGGAATGTTAAAAGTGACAACATGCCTTGTGAACACAGAGCTCTCAGTCAAAAAAATGACAGCACCTCTGGACAGCAAGAGTAGGGCTTGTGGCTGCAAGGCCCGAAGGAAAGGTTAGTGTCAGAAACAAAACATTGTCCTACTTCTCCAGTTGCTTAACTTGACTTCCCATTACACATTCATTCAACAAGCAGAGAGGGTATTTGGGCTTCAAGGCATTCACATTGAATGTAACTATAAACCATGAGTCATTAGATGCATCCAACTAATCATGCAAACAAAATAATCCGTTAGTTTAGTCTAATTTCCAAGTCAAAAGCATATCTCCAAGAAATGCCACAAACTTACCTTAGTGAGGATGACAGTACAAACCACTACGTGAGTATAACCTCCCTTTCACAAAAGTGCCTTTACCTACCCCAGTTGGTATCTTTAGAAACTCAATAACCTGTGTATTGAACAGAAGGTGTCAGTCTGACAGAAATCCTGTATGAGATGCCAAGAGGTGGCTGTTGGCACTTACAGAAATGCCATCATCGACATTCAGACAGGACACACACATTTTAAATACTGTCAGGCACATCCTTAAAATACCTCATTAGGACTCAGATAGGGAGATTTATGTTTTATGAGATGGATGATTCTCATTACAGAAATACATCCACTTTCCCCAAAAGGATGCATGGAACATCCAGGCAGTTCTGGTGCTGAGTCATTAATGCCCTCACTTGTCGATAAGAGGAAACACATGGCACTTATATGCAGGGAAAGGCCCAGCTTACTAGGGGGAAAAGTTGGACTGGGAACATGGCCTGCTTGGCTACTGAGCATTCAGTCTGTCACTTTGCTTTAAGATTTGTGATAGAAGTGGAGAAATAGTCTAAAGAACTAGTAACATCACAGCTGTCAATCTTGCAGTATTCCAAAGTGAAGATGACAGTTAGAGAAACCCGTCTGTATCAAAATGAGGTTTACAGATTTTTCCCCTGACCCAGATTTTCCACAGAAGCAACTTGATGCAAATGCACATGAAACAGCAACTCACATTTGCTCCAAAATCACTTAACAAGAACTGAAAACATTAACCCCCAGCAACAGAACCAGTTCCAAAGAGTTGGATTATTAACTTCCAGCAGTGATTCAGTGGAGGAGGGAGAGGGAAAGAAAAAAGCGGAGCCATTGGACAAATGAGAAAGTGTAATTTAGTGGTGGTAATAGGTTTATCAGGAAATTCAGGGGTCAGTCAACAGCAGTAACTGAAATCACAAGAGAGCAGAGACAGACTGTATACTACTGATTACAACCTTAAAATTAATTCCAGGGACCAGTTTGAGTATTTAGACTAGAGAAATTACTAGCACATACATTGGCAGTGAAACTAGCAGGCCTGGGAATGCAGAGCTGTCAGACTGGAGGTGGGTTGAACAACTGAAGACTTAAGGCAGCCAGATGTGCGTCTGATTCATTTACTCACAACAAATCTTTACGCTATGGTGCACCATGAGTCCTTGTCAGACTTCAGATGGGGTGGAGCTGGCGTCTTACATCTCCTCCCTCTACTTTCTTATTGGAAGGGCCTGCAAACCAGAAAGGTGCACCTACAGCTCTCAAAGGAAGTCACTGTTTATTGGCTGACATTACAAGAATTTATTTCCTTTTATTCATTCAATAGTACAGAAGAAAAGGTTTCACTGTTCTCTTGTGAAAATGTTACATCCTTCAAAACACATGACACAGTGGCTATTTCAAACCTGCCTGGAGTTGGTACCCCGGAGGGTGGCTGAATCTGAAAGATCCAAGATCTCAGAGCCCTCTGTGGCATGATTGGGGACAGCATTTTTCACTTTGAAAACATCCCGTTGAATAACCCCCTTTGACCTGTGCACACCTGGAATGATTCTACAAGGAGCCACACTAAAAATAAACAAAAACAAACACACATGGGAAGGAACGACAGATGAGCGAGTGTGCTGACAGAGTTTGGAGTGAAAGAATAGCTCGGGATGGCATACTGCTGAAGAGGGAGCATGGCAGAAAGGAAATGGAGTGAGATGACAATTGGAGGCACAGTTCAGCATTCTTACCTCTGATTGGTGTACCACCTGGTGAGGTAATTTGAATGCAAATAAGATTAGAGAGAAGCGTTAGTACAAAGAGGAAAGGAAGAAAATTATAACTAAAAAGCAGAAGTTTTTCAAAGCTAGAATCTGTATTAGCGCAACAGGAATAATAAAAAAGGATGTGCAGTAACAAGTCAGAGTGATGCCCTCAGGTGGTTAGTAAAGCTCTCTGCTACCAAGAACACAGAGTCTGCCCCCTTTTTCCAATTAAGGTCTTGCTGATCCTGCACAAAGAAGGATGCTAACTAGGCAAAACCACTGGCGTTCACTGTCACAACGGAAATGGAGGAGGCACTGGGAGATGGGTGCCGTGCCCTTTTATCCTGCCAGAAGATGGGGCTGTGGAAGTACCAGAGTGAGTGGAGTGTGTGTGTGTGTGTGTGTGTGTATGTGTAGGGAGAAAAATTAAGCATATGGTGGCTGGTGAGAAACACATTCTTGGTTTAAGATTACATCGACCGTTGGGGACAAAATCTGCTGATTATGTAACTGAAACTCAGAAGTTGAATGATGAACACAGGGGTAACTTGTATAAATCCTACATCAGGTTCTCCCTGGCCAGAAATTGTTGCCCTGCACCACTAAATTTTCAAATAGAAACAAAAAGAACTTTCTTTTAGCTTTAATTCAGACCAATGGAGCACCAGGCATGCTGTGCATCATGTTTGTAGTAGACAGAGGAAGGGATTCCCTACCCTCTTTATAAGGGAGCTGAAAATATTTTCACATGCTATGAATGCATCTTATAAGGAGGGCTTGGTAATGAAGCTAACTGCTCCAAAGCATCAAGCAGAAGCACAGTTACATACAAGGGTTTGCAAAGTCATGGGCCTTATTGTTAGCATGGACCAGACATGCAGAGAGAGACTTGTGTATGTAATCTGACAGCAAACCCCTTTGATCCCCAGTTTTGTCCCCTTGGTCTTGTTTTGTGCAAATGAAGGCTGTTAGTAAGGACAGGGAGAATCATGCAGATCTAATTTGTAGGCAGTTCATGGTATGTGTTGGTTTGATGCAGATTTTGCACATCTGAACACCAAGCACTTACCAAAGAAAACTGGGGAGTTTAAACAGACAGAAAGAGAGGGTTAAACAGGACACAGAGCGTCAAATCATGTTCCGTGTATTGATCAATAAATACCAGTAAGCATACGAGTGCTGTGTATCTGAGATTAACCGCTCCCCACATTCCATTATCCACAGCACTGATCACCCAATGGGAAACAAAGAAAGACACTCAAAGAGTTTCTGTAAATACAAAGAAGGCAGATTTTAAGCATGTTTAACTTGTCTCTTAAAGAGTAATTAAAATATTTACACTTGTTATCTCTTTCCCTCGCTCTCTCCTAGTGCCTATTCCTTCAGGCGGTAGCCTTAGCTTTTAATCAGAAGAAGCAGTTCCAGCTGCTTCGTTTAGCATTCTCCATAGCCGAGATGACATTATTCAATTTTCACTTTATGGCTGGTTTATATTTACTGATGCTTTTGTCCACAGATGAGTGAAGCATCAGAAAGGCTCACACCATTGCTGAAGTTGCAGATAATATCTGCCATAATAAATCTGCTGCCTATATATCTGTTTTTCTAACTACTATTCCATTCCTCTTGACAGAACAGTTTTCATCATGGATGACTGCATGGTGCACAAGTTGTATTGACAAGAAGAAGAGGGTTATTGCTTCATGCCCAATAGAAAAATTTGCTGAGTGCTCACTTTTCTCCCTAGTCTCCCAATTATTACCATAATTAAAGATTCTCAGTTCATACTAACATCCACACCCCCACCCTTACAGTTAACAGCCATTCTACAACAGAACCCAGAAATCCCTGCTGGTCTCCTGGCTGTCTGAAACAGCACCTGTTCTATGTTGTTGCCAAGCAGTTCTGAAGTTAATATTTAAGCATACCCACAGAGTAACTGAAAAATCTGTATAAATGGCCTATGCAAAGCTAAAGGATCCAGCACACATTCAAAATGGATTCCCTAAAGTACTGCTGACTCATCTTTCTTTTGCATTAAAAGCACAATCTTCAGATCTGACAGTGAAAGATAACTCTTGCCAGGGGTGGGTAGTGGCTCAGAAGCAATGAAATAAAATTTATTTGGAGGGCTGGTATGCACAAACATGTGTGGAGAATGTTGCACAATAATAGCTATAATGGAATTCTCCAGACATCTTCCATGATGGTGGTCAGGAACATCAAATGAACATATGCCACAAAAGTCAAGATTAGGGAATCTTCCCAGGTCATAATTCCAATGGAGTATGATTTCAACATGGACCAGAGTTCAGAAAGTGACATTATATCCAAACAGATTAGTACGTCTTGCTCCAGAAGCTGCACCATTAAGTTCATTTGGAATTCTACCTAGTGACAGACTGTAGCTGTAGCTCAATGTCAGAGTATATGCTTTGCATCCAGATTCCATCTTCAGCACCTCCAGATAAGGCTGAGAGAAATTTCTGCCTGAAACCATGGGAAACTGCTGCCAGTCAGTGTAGACCAGGAGTAGGCAATTGGTTCCCTCTATATGTTTTGGACTAAATTTCCCATCAGACCCAGCCAGAATGGCCAATGTTCAGGGATTATGGAAATTGTAGTCAAAATACTTGGAGGGTACCAGGTTGCCTGCTCACCTGACTCAGTGTAAGGCAGTTTTCTCTGTCTCTATGAGACCTCCACCCCAATTTCTAGCTAGTTCTTCATGTGCTCAAAGCCTTACATATTATATAACCACCTATATTAGAATTGTTCAGGAGACTGAATGGACTTCTAAGTCAGAGGAATATGGCACTTTGCACTGTTATGCCTACAGCTGTAGCAATACCAGTAGAACTGAGGCTCTGACATTTCCCATGGGGCAGCTATAAACATAATAATATTGAAAAGAATGTTGCTATGCAAGCTCTAGAACTGGCCGTCACAACTTGCAACTTACCAAAATGAATGAAGCCCACTAGCTATGTATGATGTTCTTATTGCTCTATCAGGATTGCTAACTCAGAATAAGGATCTGTAACTCTGTATTTCCTTTCAACCCTTGTGCTATTTGCACAAGAGTACTAGAGGCTCTGGGGTTAACCAATGCAAGTCCCACCAACACATAGGGAATGTCAGCTCTGAGGTCTCTCAAACACAAGGCCTCCTACTTTAAGCTTTGCACATTCCCCTCCATAGAGAAACATTTAGTCCATATGAGCTAGTTTCTAATACAGCATTACTCAAAGGAAAGATTTTGACAGTATAAATAAGATGTGAACTAACATCAATTTCAGTTTATACTTTCAATCATTTGCCATTATACAATTCAACCATTTGGTATTGCTTTAGATATTGAGTATAATCAACCTCTCTCAGAGGGCATTTTATCCCCTATTCTCAGATAAAGCCCACTTTCTTTGTCTTAGACTTGTGGCAATTCCTTTCCATAACAAGGGATGTCAATCTCCTGCAGGGCTTGAATATGGATCTTGCTGTTGCCTTGTCTGTAAAGTTATCTGGGAGCAGAATATAATTCCTGGTCAGAAGCTTTTGACCTGCCAACCAAATCAGACTTTAGCAACTATTTGGCTACATAGCATCTGATTAGCTACTATATCTACATTTGCTACTAGTATATTTACCAATAATGCCTGCCACAAGCATCAAGGGCAATCTTGTTGGTTGCTTGTCAGATCTGTACTGTCTGATCTGAACTGTCTGATTTTGTGTTCAGATGATGTACATATTGGCTTAATAAGCTGATATATGAATGGCCCTTTTTGACTGAACCAGAAAACTTCAGAATAAGCCAGGAAATTAACCAACTTTAAACTATGGTTTAATATCATGACTTGTTTCAAAACTGTTAATGACAGTTTCCTAGTCCAGCTGTTAATGATAGTTCCCTGATTTGTTTGTTCACTTGTGTGAAGGGGGCTGCATGAGCAGGCAAAAGCTCATTAATTTCTCTTTTTATAATAATTTGAACTCTACCCATCTTTTAACCATAAGCTCACCGAGTACAGAATCTTGATCTCCTGCACTGACCCCATTTCTTGTTTCAGTTTCAGCATGTGCTCTCACTTTGACTAATTTTTCAGCTGAGTGTAAATGCCTCCTCCATATCTTGGATATTTTCTAACACCATCACTCTGATGTAGACAATGCCATATTTTCCTTCACTGTAATCTTGTCAATTAAACATTTAATATGCTTTTGTTCTACTTTACAGCATTATTTTATGAATAGTATCTTGAGCACCAAATGGAGGAGGAGTAAAAATAACAAGAATTATTAACACTAAAGCTTTACAACACTAATCAACTGGGAAAAGAGGGGCAATGCTATTGAACCTCTTCCAGATTTCTCTTCCTAGCAATTTTCCCTTGGCTTGGAAAGCAAGTAATAAAGTGGAAAACCATACATCTAACACAATCCTTCCAAAGTTGTTAGCTTTTGAAACCAATGTCCGTAATTATTGAGAATATGATCAAACCGTAATACATTTCATCACATACGTGCGCCTTTCAAATGTCCAACTATTTCATCTCATTCTTTAACTAAACTTAAATTGAATGTGCATAACCTGAATCTTACCCAGTTAAGCCAGCCTGCCTCTTTTATACTGTGTTGCCTGAAGATACAGTTTAGTATTTTATGATCAAACATTTATAATTATTTTATTTTGGGAAGCAGCTTTAGGAAGCAGCTGTTGCAGCTGGAGGAACTGTTCACAAATTGTCTTGTCCAGCCCTGTACAATCAAATCAATAGCAGACTGCAGAGGATCTGGCAATAGTATTTTTTTAACAGGAAATAATACTAAAGCCTTATCAAGATGATATTCAACATCTGAACTTTCTCCTAAGTCAAGGGTAGAGAATCTGTGGCCCTCTAAATGTTGCAAGGGTACAACTCCAATCAGCCCAGGCCAACATCACTAATGATCAGGGAAAATGGAAGCTACAATCTAATAACTTTTAGAGGGAACAACTCCCCTGCTTCTATACTATGCTGGTCCTAGTCCAGTGGCAGTTGCGCAATATCATATCGACAAGTAAGGTAAGGGGAGGGAGAGACAGCTTTGTTACAGGAGGAACAGACTTGATATTAGGAAATAACCTATCCTTTACTTTTGTACAGAAAATAAAAACCCTGAGGTGCACTGTTATGCTGGAGATGAAGAGCACATCACCTTCCAATTGCGCTCACAAAATTGTAGGAGATTTGTGTAGGCAAGGGGACAACCTTGCAATTGTTGCAGTTTCCTTTTTCTTTTTAAAGGCCTACATGAGAGCTCCTGGTACAGTGCAGGGGTGCTCAGTCTTTAAAGAAAGTTTTAAGAAAGGGATAAAGGGCTGTTCTTTAGAAGCATCACATAAAGGGCACGTGGGGGAGAGTGTGTATAATTTATCAGGGGTATCACAGGCACTGTGCAACAGGTGCCCATGACATTCACACAACCCCATTTCGCACAGCACTGTAAATTTTATTGATTCTGCAAGCTGAGGAAAGAACTGTATCTTCCCAAAGACATATTGCAATCTTAGTATTGGGGAAATGCTAGGTAGAAATAAACTAACAGGGTCTGAGAAGACTTGTATCTGCACCAGCTGAGCAGCAGCAATATTGCCTGTTTCATGGTTTTTGTTACGAAAACAAAATATGTGACTCTATGTCTGTATTCATAATCATAGTAAGTAAGCTTGAAAGTAAGCTTCACTGAAATTAATGAGACTTACTTCAAATAAAGGTGGATAGGATCAGGATGCATATACTATTTTTGCTTTATGAGTTCTTCCTACAAATAATGACCTTAAACCCATCTTCTAAGGAAGTCTGCAAACCTCATTTACCATCAATTTTCTCTCAGGTTTGCAGCAGATGTAGTACCCATTGATTTCTACCTCTCACTCCCCGCTGCCACTGCCAAATCTTAAGTGTCTCCTACAACCAGGGAACTCAATGATAGAGTTTGCATCGCAAGTGAAATTCAGTTGAGACTCTGCTTGCGATGAGAAAAAACAAACAAAACAAACTTGGAACGTGATGGTGGTGCTGAACACATTTTGTGTTTAAAATCAGGTTTTTTCCCCCCAAGCTTGTTCAGCAGCCGTTGAGTGTACATGATGTGAATGTTGTTGAGAGGCCAGCACGTGCCTAGGGTTGCCCTGCTCATCGGGAGTCCTCCTAGATGCGGATGCTGATTTAGTAAGTATGGAGGGTGAGTATCCATGGATGCATTTCCCGAGCATGGCATGCATAGTGCCTTTCAAGTTAAATTAACGAGGGTGGTATTTTCCTTCGGCACAAACATCTTGAGATTAAGCTAAAGGTCACTGAAATTACATAAACTGTAAAAGTATCAGTGTAATTAGCGCTCACTGCTCTATATGGGTAGAGCCTAGCGCAAGACTGGGGTTTAACAGGTGTCAGCAAGGGTCTAATTATAAACTCATTTATGCTAAGTCTGCTACCTAGCAACTTAAGGGCTAGGTACAGAATAGGAGTACAGAATAGGGATGGTTGAATCTGTCAAATTCAATTTTGCTTGGTTACTAATTTTTCCTATATTAAATTCAATCTATCTTATTTCCAAATCTGTTTGGGAATTTGCATTTCTGTGCATGCTTATCTAAATGTGTGCATTTTAGCACGCACTTTTCCAAACATATGCACTTTTGGATGCATTTTTCTAAATATATGTATGTTTTGCAAGTGATTTCCCCAAATAAAATGCATTTTGTGTGCACTTTCCCCAAATATATTTTATTTATTATTATTTATTAATACATTTATATCCCGCCCTATATCACAAGGATCTCAGGGTGGCGTACAGATAAAATCATACAGATAAAATAGAATAAATATACAATTCTAAAAACAAATTAAACCATTAATATATTAAAACCAATGCAAAATATCTGCATTTTTGTGTACCATTTCCCCTGTTGCATGTATTCTTGTGTGCATTTTGCCTATTATGCTTTTTTCGTGTGTGCATTTTTTAATTTGCAAACTGCATCACAAAATATGGAACAGTGTGAATCTCACTGAATCATTGCATTTTGGTTCATGCATAGTATCAGAATGTGCAAATTTGATATGTTCGCATTAAAATGGAACCTAATAAACTCTTTATTCCTACTATGGCGCAATAGTTCTGGGTGATGGTAGGCTGACTTATTGGTGTACTCTCTCAACCTTCCTTGCTTCCTATCCCTACCACGGTCTGGCACCACTGTTACATCTAGAGGTTTTTATTACCAGGGGTGTTGCACTTCAGCAGAACATAATGGAATTCTTGAAATATTAAATTCCCTTTGGTGCATTCAGAAACCAGTCTGAAATATGTGATTTATTAATAATTTATATAGCATATTTTAATATGCTAAGTGCTTTACAGACTTGATCTTACTCATCCTTGCAACAACCCACAACTTCACTCAGTGAGTCCGTGGCTTTGCTGGGACTTTAACTTAGATCTTCAGGTATCAAGTCTCATGCATTATCTAATGTACCATCATGCTACAGTGGCAAGATGGGAAAGCATATGAAACTGTACATTTCAACTTCATAACCGGCAAGTTTGTGCCAGTGTACCCAGCAGCTCAGCAATGGGGTTTGGTATCAGATTCCAAAATCTGGTTACAAAATAAATTGGACATGTTTTGGAAATCGATTACAAGTTACTAATTACCTCCATCCTTGGACCAATTGAGTGACCATTTCTTTATGAATCAAAACCTTATTGTTCTTCAGCCTGTTGTTCTGAGTGGCGCAACATGTTGGGTGAGAGTGACATTACATAGTAGAGAAATTTTAAGAGGTCAGGGAAATGAGAAGCCTTTTACCTGAACGGAGCTGTTTAATTCTTCCATTGCTAGTGGCTGTGTCCACAGGAAGGAAGTCTTTGAACCAAGAGATTTCAGGGTCAGGGTTGCCGCTGGCAGCACAGAGCATTGTAGCAGTGCGAGCCTTCTCTACTACCTTGAGCTGTGGGCCCATGTCTATGGTTGGAAAGCCAGACGGAAGCTGGTTCTCTGTAGGAGAAAGTGAGAAAATTCATATTACCAAGCAATAATGTGTCAAAATTCTAATAACAAGACGATTTTTACAATGTTGCAAGTGGCAGTCAATCAGCCGCCTTCTCAGCCAATTTGGCAGAACTAGTTTCCCCAACCATGATCTTGGACAGGGAACTGTACATCTGTATAGAACACAATGAGTTCATCTGTATAGAACACGTTGGCTCAATTCGGATGACACAATAAACAACTGGTGTGGGGGAAACAATCGTCAGTTGTTTTGACTACTGTGTCATCCGAATGCTGCCACAGTCGATTCAGCGCTGATCCTAATCCACACCACAGTTGATTATTTATTACCATGTTGTGTGAGGAGTACCCCCTAGTTGAACAACTGTAAAGTTGATTATTACCCCACCATTGACTATCGTGTTGTCCGAATTGAGCCAATGGCTCAGTTCAGACAACACGTTAGTCAATGCAGTGTGAAAACTCTACTCAACGGTTGAGTTTTTAGGGGATGCTCCACACACATGTTTTAATTCCACCATTGTGTAACTGCGGGCTACTATGGAGCTGAGTAAAATCCAATGCAACATTTGATTGACAGTTCCTCTGTTGCCTCTCCTCCCTGGTCCTCCGGATGGTATCCCATCAGCCATTGCTACAAAAAAAATCCTGGCAGCTCTCCTAGAGTGGCACTTGTTCCTTCGCTGCTCTTGCCAGGGAACTCTGTAGCCAGTGGGAAAAGTCAACTCAACACAACGGAGAACTCCACAGAGCCTGCCACACAACACGCCACACTATTTGATGTAACAGCTCCACCATGGAGTACTAAAACCACCGTTGACTAATGTGTTGTCCGAACTGAGCCAATGAGTACATGCTAAAACAGCAGCTGAACTGCTCAAACAATATACGTCTGTATGCACCCTTAAGCAATAAGCACGCCATATTATTATCATTCTTACTATTATTTATTGCATTTGTATACCGCCCCATAGCCGAAGCTCTCTTGGCAGTTTACATAAGATTAAAACATTTAAAAACAATATACAAAAATTAAAACTGCAAAACATACAATATACAAATACATTTAAAACCATTATAACAACTTAAAAAGCTATAAGCCTAAAAAACAAAAACAGGCCAGGCTCATCAGACATTGCTAAAAATGCCTGAGAGAAGAGGAAAGTTTTGACCTGGCGCCAAAAAGATAACGAAGTTATGAAAAGGCAGCTCAAACCTTTGGCATGTATTTTTCATGGCACATTTTCCCATGTTGATCTGCTCTTCCCACAACAGATATGATTATTAAAAGACTATGAGGAACAAATGAATATAAAATTAACAAGCCAAAGTAATTGCACCAATCCATGCCAGGGTGCACTTTAGGAAGCTGCCAGAAACTCTCCCAGGCAGTTGGAGGTACCTGAGGCGTGCAGAAAATGAGCAATGTACACCCTGCCGTGGCTTACTGCTCTTATTATAAGTTGAAAGTATAACTATGATAAACCATTAAAAAAACAAGCTACAGTAGAGAAAGCGGTATTCTGTCTTCAGTAGCTTCACTAGTCTCACAGATAAGTATGGCTGAGCCCATTATGAGGCCTGCATAGAAAAACCAAGAATGCTCCAGAACAGCCTTTCAGCAAATAACTGCAAGCTGAACTCATTTCCTTACATCTGAGGCAAGGCTATTGGTCCTTGTTAAGTATGCACTGCAAATGAAATGGGCAAATATATGGAATAAGAGTCAGCGCACCATTTAAAGGCTTCTTAAAAAATGAGAACCTCATTCATACTCCCATGATCTTTGTTTGCAGATGTTTAGGCAAAAGACTGTTAGATCTCTCCTTGTCAGCCAGCACAGCTTTAGCAGACATTCTAACCTGGATATTTATGCTATGCAAGGCATTATTCTCACTGGATTAAGACACCTTCTATGTTTTACAGGCTATAGTTAGGCATTGTACTCTCTGCTCACATGTTGCATAAAACACTCAAACTGCAGAATGTAGAGAGCCCTTCCCAATCTTTTAGGATGGGAGTACTTAGATAGGATTTCCATCATTTTTTAAAATAAATAAATAATAAATAAATACAAGACAGTTTTTCAATCTCTTAGTCTAGCATCTTCTAGAACAGACTTCCCCAATCTAGTGCCTTACAGATGTGTTTGGACTACAATTCCCCATCACCTAAATGGCCATGTTGGTTGGTATTGATTGGAGTTGTAGGGCATATCATTGGAGAAGGGTGTGCTAGGGGATATGGCTCAGTTGTCTATTTAGGGCAGGAGTAAGGAAATTGTAGCCCTCCAGATATTTTGGTCTACAATTCCCATCATTCCTAGCCAGCTACGCTGGCTAGGGATGATGAGAGTTGTAGGCCAAAACATCTACAGGGCCACAGGTTGCCCATTAGGGACAGAAGAGGACCCAAGGGTAGGGAGAGCTTGTCTATTACCCAGATAATCCTGATTCTAATTTTAAATTTTTGAAAAGTTTCAATTGTTCATAATTGTGGAGAAAACCAGGACTGCTGCTAGGCATGGTCGAACGAGCAGTGTTCAAGCTCACCAAGATGTTCTGAACATCCACTCGCTGCTTGTCTCTTCAATTTGCACAAAATGAACAGCTATCAAACAAGAACATTAATCCAAACAATTCCCAAAATTGCGCAAATGATTTAAAATGTGTGCATTTTGAGAACATTGTGCATTTTGAGAAAGTTGTGCATTTGGCAAGTACACATTTTGCAAACATGAAGGCAAATTTGGGTATTTGCGAACGTTGTTCAGAGAAAATGTGCTCCTATTTGCGTTTGGAATTGTGAACAGGCCATTTTTGATATGCAAATTAAAACGAAATTCTCAAATATCCCTAAATGCTTCCACACTAGCCCCTTTTTCTGGAATTGCAAACTTTGTTCATTCACCTTTTATGGAGCATCCAGGTAACATCGTTGTCAGCCAGTTATTTTCCATATTGCTCTCCAGCATCTTTTCAAACCTGATTTGTGATATTTTAATAAAATGCAGTTACAGCATCACCTGTCTAGTGTGGACTGGCAAAGTGCTATTGAAGGTTTTGAGTACACCTCTGATTTTTAATTAAACTCTTCTTGTTTTCTAGTTCCACCTATATTAATGCTTCCTGATGAACACAGGTAGGGGATTTGTGATGAATAGCCTATTAATTGTCCATTGCCTAGGGTATCTTAACTGACCCAATATCAGTTTTAATTTCGGGGGGGGGGGAGTCTTTCACTACTGATATTCTCTCTCTTCTTTTCTCTTTTCACATTTAAAATACTTTGACTTTTGCAGGAACACAAACAGGCACTGGGGTAATTATGAGATGTTATGCAAGGGGCAATTAATAGGCAATTCAATACTAATCTTCCTCTCATGCTCACCAGGAAGCAATACAAGATGGAAACTTTTAATTACTGTTGCTGGGAACCTTTGCAGAACAGGATTTCTTTGTGAGTAAACATTATAGGAGGCTCTTCACCATGGGGAAGGGCCAAGTGCTAGACACCAGTTGAGTTGTATTCAACCTACATTGAAAGAGATTAGGACTTTCCCTAAAGCATGGGTGGGCAGCATAGCACCCTTGGAACACTCCAGGGGCCACATCCTGCTGTCAGCGGAAGTAGCTATACAATCAGCAGAAGTGGCTGCACTGCTGGAATTGTAGCAATTCTGCTTGGAAACAAGGAATGCAGGTAGAATGCACCTTGATTACTTGCAGTATCAGACTTCCCACAGTGCACCAAACAGCTGTGGTGGGCTGTGGGAAGCAGCATTCTACAAAGTAACAGGGTGCACAGTCCCTGCGTGCCGTTTCTGTGCAGAAACAGCAATTCTGCTGAGAAACAAGGTGCACGGGAGCATGCATCTTGTTTCCCAGCAGAATTATGCTCCTGACAGTTGGGTGCCAAATTCTGCTTGGAAACATGGTGTGCAGTCCCCTTGCACTTTACATGCCCAGCAGAATTGCTGTGGCATAGTGGTGACAATTCTCAGCAGCAATGGCAACCATGGGGCGGGCACAGAAATGGCCTTGGTGGCCTATATTTTGCCCATTCCTACCCAAAAGGATCAGATTCACAGTTTGGGGATGCTCTGGTATGCAGCACTGTCACAGGAGGCCTTGATGGCGCAGAGCACCTTTTATCAGCTTAGGTTGACATACCATCCGCAACCTTATCTGGAGAGAGGTAGCCCAGCTAAAGTTATTAATGCTCTCGTAACTTCTTGTTTGGATTACTGTTTGGATTATAATGTGTTATACATGGAATTACTTTTGAAAATAGTCTGGAAACTTCAGCTGGTCCAAAATAGGGCACTGACATTGTTAACTATATTGTATTAGTTTACAAAGAGGATGGCGTATGGATTTCCTATTTCCCCTTATTGGTCAATTGCACAAAGCATTGCTTCTGCTTTCATTAGTCAGAATATCATCATTCCCTCTATTTTCAGTTCAAGGCTTGCCATGTTCCTGGAGCTGCAGCCAAAACAATACCAGCCCAAGAACACGAGGGAGGTATTAGCTGAATAAGGAGAACTCCAAGGTTTGCAGATGGCTATTTAGTTTTTTTGTTTTGTTTTTTAAAAGAAATAAATCCTAATGGAAGTGGGCAAAACAGATTCATAAGTATTTAATGGCTATGAAATGTTGACTCAGTAAGGAAGAGAAAAAAGCCTAAGAACTGAGTAGGAAGGGGAATGAAATGGAGTGGCTGCAGAAGGACAGAGTGACACATAAATGCAAAAAGTACAGAGAATCTTCTAATTGCCTGGATAAGTCATTTCTTGGTTCACAGCGAGAAGCTATTTTTAATTTCCCCCAAAGACAGAAGTAGGAGCTCTCCTTAGAAATCAATGGAGAAATCCAAGATTATTATGTACTGGGATTAGGCACAAGTATGTCCACACACACATCCCACAAAAATAATAGAAATGAAAAAGTCCTAAAATAGCCCAACAAGGACTGAACATGTTCAGTGGGCACAGAATGCTAACTGACTGAAGAAGGAAGAACAACAACCAAAAAGTGCTATGTGGATTTGAATTAAGTGGCTGGAACCCTGAATAGAAGCACTCCACATGACAACATTTTGTTGCAGAGACCCACTTATAAAAGCCGATGATACATTAATTTTAGAATGCAGAGAAGGGTTGAAATTGTCTCCACATGATTGCACTGGCAATGTAGAACAATCATGTGATACAAAGTCATCACATGATTCTTCCACCTGGAAACTTTCTCAGACCAGGCAGGAGAAACATGAGCACTGGCAGCACACTTTATGGTGGAAATGGAAACAAAGAAAAGCCATCATGTGGAAGTCATTTCCAGGTTCCTCCACATGATTTGTGTAGACTAGCCCTTACGAACCTGAAGGGAGTATGGGACTCAGGATTATTGGTAACAGCACATGCTTTACCAGATAAAGCAGAAAGTGTGCTGAGGATCTAGATGCTTAGTTAAACCATAAAACTGAAACTTTTAAAGTTTTTACTATGAACTTTTTATATTATTGTAAATGTTTTTACCTTATATATTATTGTAAGTTGCTTCATGAGGAAGTTTTTCTAAAAGGCAGGATACCAAATAAATAAATAAATAAATAAATAAAGTGTACCAAGCATATGCAGAGCACCCAGCTTCTACCACTGGGTAACCATGGTTTCCCTCAAATATCTGGGATTGAGAGCAGTGCTTCCAGGAAAGCTTGAACCTCACAACTGTCTCATCATTGCACACAGAATCACCATAAAGAAAGGGCTCACGGGAGAATCATGAGTTGTAAGATAAAACAAACCTTCTGCAGCAGATATAGAAGTAGACCTTTCGCTATGACAACTATACTTGAATTTACCATCCGGACCCTCCCTTCCCCTATCTAACACACCATTTCTATTTCTATCTGAGCAATGATGTTACCAATCTAAGTTATGACACAAGGCCACAGCCTCCAAATTACAGAGAGAAAGAATCTGTTGAATATAACATGTTTCATTCATATTAATTTTCCAGGTCCAATTTGCATATTCATAATTTACATAACCTTTCAGCTCCAAGGCTTCCAGCATTGGTCTTGTCCTCATATCCCTGAACGATCAACCTATTTACAGGGCAAAGCTGGACAATTCAGCCCTTAATCATCCTTCCCTGCTATCCTGTGAAAAACCCAAACAGAGCCTCCGCGTTTCCATGTTTGGCTTCTACAGCACAACACCACAATGGGTTGGAATCTGGCTTCACTGTTCAGAAGGTAAGGGACAATAGTGGGGATGTACTATTTTCTAGGAATTTCTAAAGGGATACAAAAAAGCAACTGGAGCTTAATAAGAACCCAAGTCATTTTGTGTCTCCCAGTCTGGCAACCCCAGAAACCTCCTCTTCACCAGCGAATATAAAAGGCTTTTTGTGTAAAAGGTACCACAGAAAACTAGGATTTTTTTTAATTTGCTCTCCATTGATTTTCAAAGACAAAAGGTACACAGAGCTTAACTGGAAAGACACCAGAGCTAGAATTCAATGACAAGAAAGAGCAGCGCTGATACAACCACAACACACACTCTGCTACAGCTCAAAATTAAACAAAAGCAGGGATATACAAGAGTATCATGAGACACAGCTTAGCTTGCAAAGGCAGACACAAAGAGTAGCAAACAAAAACACTCTCCTCGAATTAGCCAAGTGTACCTGAATTACAGCTGCACCTTGCTGTCTGCAATATAAAATAGGTGCTTAATCCAAGGAGGCTGAACCCTCCAAAAGATAAAAATTTAATCCCTAAACCTTCTGCAGTTTTCCCCTATTTGTGGTGTGGAAGAGAATATTTTAAGCAAAGAACCAGTCAATTCATGTGGTCCAGTTTATCTGCTGGTGAGCTCCCAGCATATGCAAATACCAGGTATCCGTTATCAGGACTCACCCTTTGAACCCACAGCTACATGAGAGAAGATGATGCAAAATAAGCTTTTTAAATCTCCCAGGGCCAAGCTTTGTGTTTTGCTTAAGGTTGTAAAATTTTCGGAAATTTTGAGGTCATTTTGGAGGGGGGGGACTTTTTCCAGGAAAAAAAATGGAATTTTTGGGGAAATTGAAAAATAAGGAATATTTATTTTTAGAGCTCTTTACAGATCTAAAATCACTTTGTTGCTTTTAGACAGCCTCCCCCAACCTGGAGGCTTCCAGATATTTTGGACTTCAGCTCCCATCACCCTCAGGCACCATGGCCAATGGTAGGAATGCTGGATACCGTGGTTCAAAACAACTGGAGGACATCAGGTTGGGGAGGACTACTTTAGGAACATAAAGCAGCCTTTCTGTTCCTAAAGTTATTTTATGTGTAGCTTAATTCACTCATAAAATTAACAGTATATTTTAAAACTTTGTTAGTAAATTTGTAATTAGAACTACATCAAATGACTGCTACAACATCAGAAACACAGGACTCTACAGAACAAAACTCGAACTGTCAAGAATGCACATTTACTGTCAAGAATGTAGAATGGTGACTCTACTCACAAGTTGGGAAACTGAGCATAAATGTCTATCAGTAAAATATAATTTACATCAATACTTTTAATAAGGAATGAAACAAATAACTATGCTGGGAAACTTATAGAGAATATTTTAAAAAATTCCCCATGACTTCTTCGTTATTTCCAGACATGTTACATCCCTAGTCTTTCTAGAAAAGTGTTCTTATTACGTAGTGTTTAAGAAATCATTTTGAGGGGGAAGTAAAGGCTAGGTACCAATATATAAATGCATCATCTTAAATTCAAAAAGAAAATATTTCATAATCCAAAGCTGTTCAATTTTTCTAATTTTTATAAAAAATAAAAATGTCCTTGGAAAGCCCTCCCCCAAACACCCCCCCATTTTTTCATTTTTTTTCCCTGGGCCTTCGCATCTCTAGTTTTGCCTAAGGATAGACAAGAGTTCCAAGTAACAGCTGGATTTTCTACTTTTAAAAATGGGGATCAACCACTGTTTGATCAGCAGCCTTTGGAAGAATACTAGATGCAACCTGAAACCATCTCAGCACCTGACAAGAGTCTAATTTGAATGGCTGCAGCAGCCTCCCATATTCCTTCTTTAGACTAACAAAATGCAGTGGCTTGTTTTATTTACCTCTGGACTGGAGAACTTGTTACTGGACTCTAATTTCCATTAGCCCTAGCTAGCCTGGCCAGTTGTGTGGGAGGATGGGAAGAGTAGCTTATCAACAACTGGAGACCCATGGATTCCCAGCTATGATCTACCTTCTTGTCTGATGAATAATTCTGGAGAACTCAAGAGCTTGTACACTACTTTGGAACCTTGGAGCCATGTTTTGCCCACCCCTGGTTTAACCCCTGGTACTCATGAATGTACCTGGCTCTTGCCTGCTCCTGCTGAGCTAAACAATCAAGGGATGCTCTGTCCCTGGTTGCTTATCATAATGTCCAAAATTGAAATTGTGGGTTGTTAGGGAAGAGATAGCCCATGGTTGATTCTTGGGTTCTGTAATTGGGTTGTCTCTCCACTAACAACCCACAATTCTGGGTTTGGATGTCACAATAAACAACCCAGGGATACAGTGTTCCTGGGTTGTTTAGCTCTGCCCAGCTGCAGCAGATGTGACTGGGTGGCAAGAACTAGCATGTTTGCTTATTTCCACTGAGACAGACCACCCCCTTCAGGATTTGGAACTGTTTGAGGATCTGCCCTGTTTGCAGCTTAAACAGCTGTGTATGTGTGATTTGGAGGGGGTATTGGGGGATTACCTAGAACTGGAGGATCAGAGTAGGGTGGGGAGGAAGAATTAGGGTCAGACACACACCTCTGACCTCAATCTCAACAAGAACTCTTACGTTCAGCAAGGGGAAGGGAAGGAAAAAATAGACCTGCCACGCGCTACTGCTCAGCTTTGTGGCTAAGTGAGGAGTTTGTTGAGCAAGAGCAATTTAGCACTATTCAACTATAAAAGGGGAGGGAATAGTTCACCATCTTTTTCCAGATTCCTCATGGACACTGCACTTGGTAGCAGTTTACTGAGAAACTATTTAAAGTTCAAAAACTAGTTTCAGATCCTTGAAATAAATAGTGCAATCCCACACTCGCTTATTAGAAGTTTATGAAATGAGGAAGAAGAGCTAGTGGGGCTTGATTCATTTTTGAACATTCACAGCTATTGGACGCAAGGTCCAGCTTCATTCCTGACTCTGAAAGTTAGTTATATATTTTGTCCTATAGGATCCTCTGATTTAGAAACAATTCCACTACGCTTGTAGTCCCCAAATATCTATCACACTAAACTGTAGAGGCTGGACCTGGATATATGGTTAGAAAAACTGTGGGACGTGACAATTTGATGATTGTTGGATACTGATACTCTAATGTTATGGAACATCAGCAGAAGCTCTAGGAGAAACCTTTATATAATAGAAGACAAAACAAAGGAAAGTTCTTGAAATAAATAACTGACACTAAACAAACTATCAGGCTTGTTTGGTTAATCAGATTACCACAAAGAAAAGCTAAATTATAACATCATGATCAACTCATCTTTATATTGGCAGGAGTGGATGCAGATCAGAATACAGAAAAATATTTAGAATGCTTAAGCTGACAGAATGCAAGGGAAGTAAATTAACAAAATACTCAAGGAGAGAAACATTCGAGCAAGTGCCTGCCTAAAAAAAGGACTTTTGCAAAAACTAAAACAAATAACTTTCCTGACTGAAATTTCCTGAGGGAAATATTTTTCTGCTGCTGTAGTCTACAGTAGTCAGGGGGTAAAAAAAAATACTAGGTGAGAATGGTGGATTCATTCATCAGTTTCTGTAAAGAGCACTTACCTATTCTGCCAGAGCTTTCTCTAAGAAGCCATGCTGTTACCCCCACATGCTCAGTCCCAATTGTGGGATTTAAAGGAATAATTTCACGCCCTGGGCATTAGTTTTCAATATCTACTAAAGATTTCAGAAAGGGAAAAGTGAAGTGTTGATAACTGGCAAAGGACTGTGGTACTCTGCAGTGGCAAAGGACAGTGAGGAAGGAACACAGAGAGCTTCGGGAACAGGTTGACACTAAGGGCAGAGAGACTTGCTACCTATTTTCCAGATTCAGGCATGGCCTTTAGTACAATAGGCATTAGATAAGTACAATTTCCCCCAATCATTTCATGCCGTGTCAGGTGTCAAAATGTTCCTCTCAGACACTGCCAGCACATTTCTATGTTGCCAGATTCTGTGCTGTATACGGTACCATTTTGATGTCATACTTATACAGTTAATTTTTTTTTAAAAAATGCATAGAATACACCCAACTGTGGGTAGAATTCTCACAAAAATATGTGCCATGCAAACTGCACTTCACTGTGTCATTTCTCTAAATCTTGAAAGAAAATCATAGCCATAGACAAGTTAAGTAAGACGTGCAACCATTCCAAGCCAATGCCCTGATGGGTCAAAAGCAGAAGATACAAATAAAGTATTGGAAGCCACAGAGACTTTATAGAGTGTTCAGTATATAGCAGTAAACTTTCCAAGGGAAATAATTTGGCTTGCAAGGAAACCTGATGAAAGTTAAGTGAAGTGTCTCTTGACTCCACCCAAAGCCAGAGAGACTGACATTCCCCAAAATTATTCTTCCTAATACCAGGGAGACAAACAGTAAAGTAAATTTGACCTAAGCAGCCTGCTGGCATTTTCAGTGATTCTAGGCTAACATTCAGATCAGATTACTTAACAAACTTGAAACTTCTCTTCTAGGAAATTAGAATAACTAGATTTGACACAATACCAGTGACAGGAAGAATCAGTTGATGCAGTCTGAGGATATGACCCATGTATTTGGAGAGAGACATTTCAATACCTGTGCACTTTACTCTTACAATACCTGGCTTAAGCATAACAGGTAAGATTTGTGCTTCTAGTGAGCATTGGTCTGTGTTTCCTCTAAGAGAGCAGAGGAATTTGTTTAGTCTTTAAGTTGCCACAAGACTCTTTGTTGTTTTTGCTGCAGTAGACTAATAAAACTACCCTCTGGAAATTAAATTAAAAGGATCTCAAATTTGTGTTTTTTGTCTGCTTAACTCTAAGCTGATTTTTCAGATCCATCTTCATCTAGATTTAGGTCTGAGTTCAGAACAGAAATTACTTCAGTTGCCCTGGTAAATGATCTGTGTCTAGACATGGACAGGGTAAGTGTTCTCTATTGTTTTCCCCCCTTTTCTACAGCCTTTGATATAATAGCCAGTCATCAAATCCTTCTCAGATTTTGGAAAAGTTAAACTGGGGCAGCCTTCTACAGCATTTCCATTCCTGCTTAATAGGGATGCCACGAGCATCTGGTTGGGTTCAGCCCTCATGTGAGGGCGGACCAATGTCGGAGCACTCATGAGCCCCGCAAGCGCTCAGGTGCAGGTCTGCCCTGGGAAAGAGCTTTTTCCTACTGCTTATTATAATGGACCGGGACTTTTAACACTATTCTCCTTGCCTTCCAATGAGATTCCAGAGTTAAGAGCTCAGGAAGAGAATTTGGTCACAGAAAGGCATCACTAGGCTTCCACCACCCCAGGATCTAGTGTTCCAGGAAGATCTCAGGGGTCAGCTCCTCTGGATCCAGAGGAAGTTGCCTTGCCATCTTTGGATGCTGGCCATGATGACACTTGCATGCCACAGCCACTCCCATCACATCACAGCTTGAGTCTGTCAAAACAAGCCAGGACCCATTAAGAGACAAAGCCTCAGTCAGTGTCGAGGTGGGACAACCAGCCTAAATGCAGGTGAAGTCCTACTAGGGATGTTACGAGAGTCCACAGGGTTGTGTATGGAGTCCAATGGACATTCCCCTGCTCGACCATCTGGACTCCACTCACTGAGCTGCCGCCACCTACCGGACCCATTCAACGGACACTTGTGCAATCAGCGAGCACCCAGTGGGCACCCATCCCCTTTGTGAGCTACCATTTTGCATAAAAATTGTGGCTTTGTTTTTTGAAAATCTAATGTTATGTAAATAGAGGAAGTAATGGGGCCATTTATGCAACAGTATAGGCGTAAATGGTCTATTTACACCTAAAACGTAGAGTAAATGGCTCCTTTACAGCTGCCATTTACGTAATATTAGATTTCCGGCAAACATGAGCTGCTGTTTTTCCACAAAATGGTGGCTTGCTAAGGGGAATGGGCAGCCCCACAGCACTCCCTGGGCTGTCCAGCAGCTTGCACAGCAATCAAACATTGGCAGAAGTGGTGGTTCGGCAAGCATTCAGAGAAACTGGATGGAGGTGAGTCTGTCCATCCCTACTTTCTACTTAAGGCCAGTCTTGACCTGGTCCTTATTGGAGCAACATACAGACAACCATGTCTGGCTTCCAGCTGTAGCACTGCTCAGAGCTTCCTCTGGTGCTGATTTCTTCCTGTCTTGCTTCCCTGAGAAATCTGACCTAACCTGATCCTTGCTAAAGATTGGACCACAGCAGAACCCTGCAATCCAGGGTACACACAGAGCACCATCTGAACCCATGGCCTGAAATGGTACATTTAATGAGACTAACTACAGAAGTTTGACTTACTATAATATTCTTTAAGAGGGCCTATTCTTGAAGACCATTCAGGAGCTATAGCTAATGCACCATTCTGCTAGCCATCTCGACAAGGACAGGCTACAGTGAGCATATTTACTTCACTCTCGGTTGCACTAGCTGCCAGTTAGCTTCTGGACAAGGTGGTGGTGGATCCAACATACCTTAGGAAGCACTTTCCTCCTATATGCATGTACCTATTCCTGAGATCAGCTAGGAAGCTCTTATCTGGATACCACTATCTAGCCCTACAGGTGCCCAGAACCTTTATGCCTAAAGCTTCCTGTTTTCACACGAGATTCTGAAGCATTTTTACTATAATTAGGATGGTATGTTGTTATTGTTTTTTTACTTATGTGTTTGTTTTGTGTTATGTTTATCATTTGCATACCTTGGAGTATTTTAATGGACAATATATATTTTAAATAAATAAATTTGAACAGTCATAACTTTTGATAATGGGTAGCTCAAGCTTCCAAGACTCCAATACACAGCATACTCTAAAGCTTGTACTTACTGAATACATAGCCTTTAGCTGGTGACATAATACTGTTGGGACAATCGGGAGCAGTAGAGCAGTTCAAGGAGTAGAAAAATGGTTGCACTTTATGTAGTAAGGGTGTTGTTTGACCATAGACACAACTGAACTAAGATGTTTATATGAAGGGTGGAGGGGGAACTAACGCACACATGCACACATAGCCAAGAAAGTGTAATAAAGTGAATATCAATATCAATGCATGTGTGAATGATGTCCCACTGCCCCAGGTTGGAACAAATGATGGCCTGTTGCTGCCAAAGCCAAGCACACCCAACAGCACCTAAGCATCAAAGGACAGTTCCATAAAGCAAGGACTTCAAAAGCAGTTTGGCATCAAGTATGAGGAAGGCAAATAATCCAGGTTACTCATAGCAACAGAAAGAAACACAAATACATAGTAGCTTCTAATGACAGCCTCGCCAACAGACTGTGATGTGGCACTCCGAAGGGACACACTAAAGGTACACTTTTCAAAACGCTCCTTTCTGAGTGAAATAAGAAGCTTTTAAGAGGATCCTCTTTAGGGAATTTAACCACATGAAACAACAGACAAGAGCAGAACATAAATAAATATCTGGTACCTGAAAAATACCTGGAGCATAACTGCTCACAAAAAAAAGCATCTGAGTCAGCCTAAACTTCTGAGGGCCACTTGCATTTTAAAAAGAAAAGAATTCAACAACAATAATGAAAAAGTTGCCAAATCCAGGAGGACAAGTCTCTTAATAGGCCCCTAAATGCATTTACTAGATGCTAGGAATGAATGATATGAGATGACTCACACTATAATAGACTTGCGCTTTTCTACTGCAGCATCTAGTTCTGCTACAATTGGCCTTCCAGTCAGCCTTCCCATATCCTCTTACAACAGCATCCAAGTATCTGAATTCTCCATGCTGACTCTGTCTTTACTCCTTCACAAGGTTCTTCAGACCCACCTTCCTGTCTTTTCTGAATCTCCTAATATCAACTACCTTCTCAAACACCCACTGAAGAGTTGGAATTTCACAGATCTTACCCTTTCAATGGTTCTAGATCAGGTGTAGTTGCTTTGGGCTACAACTTCCATAAGCCCCAGCTGGCATGGCCAATGGTCAGGAATTATGGAAGTTGTAGTCTAAAACATCTAGAGAGTACCAAGTTGCCAACCCCTATTCTAGGTTATTTGCATATCTTTGCTTTTCATGTAAGCTCTAGTATTATTTAATTAGATAATATAGCCCTTAAAAACCTGTGCTAGTGCTCTGCATGTCTGCATCTTCAATCTTGTTTGCTCAAATAGACTCTCTGCTATTTGGATTTCATTTTCATTCAAGATAATCCATCTTAACCTTGTAATTACTAACTATCATGCCGTATCAAGTTCTATATGAGAGATGTGATGTGAAAATGAACAACATCTGCTAATCCTCTCTCTCAACAAATTTCTTGTAACTCTTTGCCCTAACTTTATATCAAATATTCATTGCGGTGTTTTCTTTGACTCCCAAGTGTGATCACCAGAGGGTAATCACATTTTGGCAAACTGACGAGAGAAATACTAGATGGGTCATCTGTGGCTTTTCACCCTCCAGAGTTTTTGAACACAATTTTTATTTTATCAGATTTGTATTCCATCATCCCCTTCCTCTAAGGAGCTCAGTACAGCCATGAGCTAGCCAAGGTAATCATTGTTATAATCTAGACAAAAGGGAGAAGACTCATCTGAACTGCCAGGAAGCTGCTATCAACCTTATTAGTAGTTACTGAGTATCAATTCTCTACATTTACAAACCTTTGCTAACTACTCAGCAGTGAAGCTGGACTGGCTAGTGAGTCTTTGTTTTTCCATCATGTAGCAGCTCAGCTAAGAGGAGGCAGAAGCTCTATGGACAGCAGGTACCTTCTCAGTCTTAACTTCAGCTCTGCCTCATTGCAGTATTCTTTGCTTTCAAGCATCATAGAGCCCAGTGGTACAGACAAGCCAGACAATGATGAAGGACAATGCAGATTACTTATCAGCATTTCAGAACCTCAGCATTCTTCCCCCTTCAAAGACAAATACAGCTGTTGCCAAGCAGCCCGTATTTTGAGTAAATGTTTGTGTCTGAACTAGTAACAAGTGACAGGAAAGGGTTAATGCCTAGAGTACTCTACCTGTGAGAATAATGGGTGGAAATTCCTGTGGATGAATCATAAGAACATAAGAAGAGCTGTGCTGAATCAGATCAAACCCTATCTAACCCAGGATTCTGTTCACATAGTTGCCAGCCAGCTGCCTGTGGGAAGCCCACAAGAAGGGCATGAGTCCAATAGTACCCTCCCGGTCATGTTCCCCAGTCAACTGGCTTACAGTCAGCAGGACTCAGCATATTAAAACACCACCTGGGCAGTACATGGCCACTCCCTACAAATCTAAAAGGCTTTTTCTAGGAGCTAAATTAAATCAAGCACCTAGGGATTGTTCCTGTTGATTAGAGTGAGAAGGAGAATGCTTAACCCAATGGAAATACTCCAACCCAGGTGTCCTCTTCCACCAGCACCTCCATCTGAAGCATCACTTTGGAATACATAAATTAGCCTGTCCAAATTCATTCATGAAGCCAAGAGTCTTAGTCCAGTAAACCTACTGCGTAGACAAGGCCTAAACAAATGTCACCCAAAATTATACCACTTGCACTTTGTTCAGAGGACAGTATTCTATATTCAATATCCAAAATCTAGAACCAATGAAAAAAGTTATATTTTTTTGTATTTTACGTAATATTTCAATGAAATTCAATTATAAATTGCCTTTACCATACGATAATTGGAAAAAACTGTTCATCATGAAACATCAACATACCTATTGCATATCTAAGATCTGATCACACCAAAATACAGGGAGATATAGGGGATATGTCAATTTGGTCACTATGCTACATGATCATTATAATGAAGTAGTCATTATAACCTATTATAAGCAAATCCTGACAGTAAACCAATGCACATTGGTTTTTTACTACCAACATTACTGGAAATGCATCTGAGCTGTTGCTACCACTGCAATTCTTACAAACCTCAGTACAAACATGACCATAAAATTGGCATGTACATCTTCGATTGCAAGTTTCGTTGACTGTGATTTGGCAGTCTTTACTAATTTCTCTGGTACTTGTTCTTTTGTTTGTGTGTATGTGTTACTATTGGATGAAGACATCCATGTAAACATTGCCATCTCTATTGTTCTGGGAGTATTTTCCATACCAAACACTGGAAATGAACTCTGTACAGTTGGAACATAACAGGGAGCCATGCAACGTGAAGCTCTGTGTAGTTTTTTTAATGTTCTTTGCTGCATACTAAGTGGTTCACTATCCATACAGCTCAATGGATTTCCATCTTCCCCCACCCCATGTATCAACACTTCTTAGCTTTTTGATGACTGCATAAGCATTTCTCTAAGAACATATCTATACATACTCCAACCCATATTCTGATGCCTTAATGTGAAATTACTTTCCTGGAATGCTTTGTCTACTTCTAGTTACTTGTTTTTATGTTCTATCATTTGCTGAATGTATAGCCTGGCACATTTGGTGTAATTGTTATGTCCAGTACTTGAAAAAATGGAAGCATTAGTTCACCTTTCTGCAAACATAATTTCCAGTTTCCAGGCATTTCTGCCCATATAAATGTGTTTGCTATTTCAACCATGTGAAGATACATAATCCAAAGGTATACTGCTCTTATACTCTTTCTGAGTTACTTTAGTTTCTTCAAGCCATTTGGATAAGATTTGTAGAACTACTGAAGTATTTATCTGCTCCACTGGCATTTCTTAAAAAGCAAGAAATATTCCTTGATGACTGTGTGTTGCCAAACTCCATTGCTTCACTGGATTCAGGGGGCAGTTCTTTGTTCTCTTTAGTGGTCTTTGCAGTGGTGTGTTTATTGATAACTGAGGGTGAAAACAATGTGCGGTGTTTAGTGGTTCCCATCTATGGAGTATTATAGTGTATTGTAGTGTACTTCTGCTATTAGTAGAACACTTACTACTGTTGATGCCAGTAAGTGGTCATGGACTTCATGAGAATATGCTAAGCCTGTTATTATATGACCCACAGCATTACCCATAGACACCAGCTCCAGGATTTCCTCAATACTAGATCCACTCATCAGATTCCCAGTGGCTCCCAAATATGACATCAAAAGATGGAAACCACCATCTTTATAATAATCTCATTAAACTTTGCAAGATGGGAACTTACTTCTTCAATTGTTTTTATCCACAGACTCTTAACTGGAAATAATAATAAGCACATCCATACCCAATCTCTGCGATTCTGCATGTATTAATGTTAGCGTGGTGTACATGCAACTAAGACTTAAGATTTAAGTCAATCAGCTGGAGGAACAATGTAAACACACATCTGGCTGAGGGCCTGCATACATGTACCCTGTATGTCCGCATGTACCCTGACCATCTGGGCTCTAGCTGTCTTTCCAATCCATTTGTAACCCATAGCAGCAGGGCTGGCCCTCCCATGAGATTAGATGAATCCCCCCTTCAGATGGCGAAGCAGTGAATTGCACACTCAATCTCCCTGTCACCACCTCATTCCAGCAAGGCAGGTGTGTGCTCCAGAGAGCCCTGCTGGTTGCTCTCCCACTGTGGCATTTGCAACAGCTGGAGAGTGAGGCTGAAAGAGTTCTTTAGAGCTGGCACCTGCCCACCAGCAATACAATGGTTGCTCCTGAGAGCCCTGCCAATCCCACTCCCATTTTGTGGCTAATTTATTTCCCAAGCAGACATGTGGATGAGGGCACTCCATGTGTCTCCTGTTGTTTGAGTGTCTATTTGATTTGCATGGTTCTGACTTCAGTAGCAAATGCCTCCCACCTTTCTGTTCTTTATCCATGATAACTTTGACATATAATAAACAGTTTTCTTTGAAACGTATCCATGGAACTTCTGGGTGAAGTACGCAGACACATTACACTTTTTTTTTAGAAATAGCTTTATATGTAATTTTTGTTGATATAGGTACAGTGACTTACTCTATGAACTTTCACTCCACCTTGAGGAACTTCCACAAATATCTCAAGTAAATTGTCATGTCTTTCCTTGCTCACTTCAATTATACCTCTCATGCCTTTTTCTCAAAGATCTACAGAACTTTCATCTTATCCAAGAACACTGTCCCAAATAATAGTGTTCAGCATCTTTTGTTGTGAAAGAATTGTATCAAATAACCCAATCTAGTCAGTTTTATCATCCTATTTAATCAGTTTTACAATGCCATCTTGTTGGCTTGATTTCCCTTGCTTTTTAGTAGGCTCTGAAACTTATGTTTTAGCAGAGAGCCTCAGCACCTCTCCCTCAGATTCAGAGCACAAAGTAGTCCATTTTAAAAAAAACACATCCCAATACTTGTATTTTGTTAGATCAATACTGCACAAGTACTCAATCATTTAAAAAGACAGAAAGAAAATAACACAATAGAATCCCCCAATTAAGTAGCCAGTTGCAAGGGGTGAGGTGGGATTTAAAACAACTTTTTCAATCCAGGTGAGAAAGAAGATTCAGGAAACAATCAATTAAGGGATTGTTGAAAGCCATGCAGAGAGAGGCAGAAGGGGTGCTGCTTAAGGTGGCACAAAATACTTTCATTTTATTTATTTTTAAAAGAAAATATTTAGAAGACAAAAAAGAAAGAGGAGATGAAAACTTTGTAGAGGGGTTGCTGTGCAGGACGTGAAATGACTAAACCAGAAGTGCAAGTCAATTGTTACCGAAAGGAGGGCATCCTGAACATGTAGATCAATCACATATTTTCCAGTTCTCACCTACAAAAAGATTGTGTTGCTATCCTGATTTTTCCTTCTTTTATGGATTCTTTGTATTAAGAAAAAAGAGGGAAAAGTAATGGGAAAACAGAGGAGGGGTACATGTGGATAATGATGTTGACTGGAAGCTCTGTAAAAGCCTTGTTTGGAATCACCATATGTGAACAAAATATACCAGAACAGCTTTGTCATCTCTCTGAAACTTGACAGTGTGATTCTCGTCATACAAGGGTGGGATGTTGTAACAAACCAGCTTTTTGTAGTAAATTCATTCAGCTGTACCAATTCTGATCTAATGCAATTTTTGTATTCATATGACATTTGGAAATGTCTGAATGAGTGAACATAAATAGAAAAGCTACGCTGGAATGGTTTACCCATTTAACTCTTCCACAAATGATGGCCTCAGTAGAAGAATACATCAGCGATCTAGGGGGCTTCAAATAAATCCACAACATTTACCATTGAATGTAAGCTGTGGCACAACAACAGCTGAAAGCTTTTTTGTTTGGTGCCTGGAGGTGATTCGTACTCATTACAAATGACTAGGTGAGTGGCTATTTAGGAACTCAACCTAGGGTCCAATTCATAGGTTAATCTTTTCAGTAGCTACAGAGATAATCCACGATGCAACTTTCCCATTCACTCACAGAATGACTGCCACAAAGTGAGCATTAAATCAATTTAGAACTGGCTCCCAGTCATGCCCACAATATGGTACAAAGCAATGTTTTAAAAATGTCACTTGCATTAGATCCAACTCCTGAAGCCATTTTAATTTGACTTGTGCATGACTATCATTGTGACAAAACCAGTGGAACACTAAAAAAAACTATCTGCAAAAGTAAAACAGCCCAGGTTTGTGGAAAAGGAATTACTTTGGCTACCTCTAAATTCTATTTTCTATCTCTTCTGTCAATTTATCTTGGATTTCCAAACTTGTTCACCTGCAGTGTTCTGATATATATTAGTATAGAGATATTCATTTGTAGCAACATAATCAATAAAGCATTTCCATGTATCATTAACGTAACCTGCTACTAAAATGAATGGATAATTGATTTTGATCAATTTGAATCTAGTTTATGCTCAATACATGAACATGGTGTAGGGTATACATTAATCTGACAGCATCAATCATCTAAATATCTAAAAGTTTGGCTCCTTATTAACATTACACATCCCTGCTGTCACTCAAGTGGATTTTAAATCTGTTTCTACTTTGTGCTGCAGGGTTGGAAGGAGGGAGGCAGATTTAGGGTCCCTTAAGTGTCACGACATGCTCAGTTCTGGTTTACTTTCAGAAATGAATAGCCAGTTCATGATTGCTTTTCCTTCAGCAGAACCATATGTACCAAGTAGATTATCCAATTAACTAGATAATCTATGGACATATCCATTATTAAAATGGCATTATATACATGTTTCTGACAATGCCATTCAGTAACATGTAGCCATTGCAAGTATCTATAACAGGCAATAACCTAAGTGTCCTGTAAATGCAGCTGTCTTGTAAATCCAGAAAACATTGGGTGGATCTACACTGCTGTTTTACTGAAGTGCACTGATAACTGTTGGGGCCCATGATACATCTACACCAAGCAGGATATAACACTATGAAAGTGGTATGAATACGGTATATCAAACGTGTCATGGGCCCTAACAGTTGTCAGTGCACTTCAATACCGCTATAAAGCAGTAGTGTAGATCCTGCCTTTATATACTGCTTTCATACCACTTTCATAGTGTTATATCCTGCATGGTGTAGTGCTATATCCTGCCCCCTGGGCAGCATAATGTGGTATGTGTATAGTGGTTTAGCGAATTAGTTGGAGGTCCCCAATTCAAATTTCCAACAGAGATGTAAATTCATTGGCCATGTTTGCACATAACAGTAAGGAATTCTGGAGAATCTTGGCTTACCATGAATGAACTGTGTGGCAATGACCAGAAACCAGAAATTGTGCAGTGTGCTGGCATGTTCTTTTTAGAAATCAGGGTCACTGATAAAGGTTTGCTGTTGGTTTAAGAACCTTGTGTTGCTTGCCAGCAATAAGCCAGGATCCTAGGTTCAGACACACTAAACAAACCAAGCACACCAGTGGGAGGAGCCAAGTGGGAGCAAATGGGCTGTGTGTACTGGAACAATAAGCCAGGCGTTCCATTGAGTGGTTTTAGATTCTTTGCTTCTTACATCATAGGGTAGATTTATTTATTCATTTCTTTAATTAATGTACCCCACCTTTCCTTGTACATTCCATGGTGGCTAACACATAGAATGCAATAAAAACCAATCAACAAAAAGGAAAACAATAAGAATAATGAGCCCAAAGAAAAACTATTAAAAGTAGCAGCAAACACACACACACACACACACACACACACACAATCTACACAGTCATATAACAAAGAGATCCACTGGGGCAATTCACTTTACCATGACAATTATATACAGATGTAATAAAGGTCAAGCACTACAATCAAGACTTTAAAAGCCAAAAGCCTTCCTGAGTAGGAAGGTCTTGATACTGATACAGTTGGTCAACATGGAGGCAGAAAGACAAACCTCCCCTCAGAAAAGGGTTCCAAAGTCTGGGTGCAGCAACAGAGAAAATCCTTTCCCTTGTGCTAACTAGACATGGGTTTGAAACAGAGGATAATGTGGATAATTCCTATACAAATTATCGTAATGAGCAGGCAGGCTCATAGGGAGGAGGCTTTGCTGGCTATTCCAAAACGAACGGAATGTCACCATGAAAAACCTCAATGGAAGGCCTTCTCTGTAATGGCACCGACCCTCTCGAAAACGCTCCCCCGTATAGTTCAGGAAGTGAAAAATGTAACATCCTTTAAATGTCTCCTGAAAACATATCTTTTCACACAGGATTTCCTAGACTGTAACTTATCTGATTTTATATTAGCAGTCTTCTGGAATTTAAGAGAGCCGTGAAGACTGCTGTCTTCCGGCAGGCCTACCCAGTTGAATTTTAAGAAGTTTTTAATAATGTATTTGTTTTTATCTGTTTTAATGGTTTATCTATTTTATGATTTTTATATTTATATTAATTGTTGTTCCTTTCCTCGATCTGGATGGAGAGGCGGGTTAGAAATAAAATAAATAAATAAACAAAAATAAATATATAGCATTTTAAAACTTTTAACATGTTAAACTTATTTGGATACTTGCTGTATTTTATGGATTTAATTGTACACTGCCCAGACAGCCTCAGCTATTGGGCAGTATAAAAATGTAATAAATAAATAAATAAATAAGAAGGTGGTCCCTTTGGCTATCCTTATCCTAAACTGCAATGGGCTTTAAAGGTCATAACCAGCACTTTGAATTGGGTCCAGAAACAGATATGGAGCCAATGCAGTTGTTTCAATAAGTGAGGTGACATGGTCCCTATACCTGGCTTCAGTCAGCTGCCTGGCTGTGGCATTTTCTACAGGCTGACGTTTCCAGATACTTTTCAAAGTCAGCCCTACGAAAGCACTGCAGCAGTACAGCTGTGATGTAACTCATGAGTGTGACACTATAACCTGGTCTGCTTTCTTATGAAAAGAGCATAGCTGGTACACCAGCTTAAGTTCGACAAAAGGCACCCCTGGTCATGGCTGTCACCTGGGCATCAAGAATTAAATCTGGATCCAGGAGGACCCTGACTCTAGGACTCTAGGAGTACTATCCCATCTAGCACAGGCTGCATCTCTGACTTTAGCAAGATCTAATACAAAGGACCATAGCAGAACAGATTTACTGGGCTGGAGTACATTTACTTAGCTGCCTCAGAAAAAGATAAAATATGAAAATTCAGAAACTTTTGTTTTATTTTGTTATTGCAATCTGTCTGATACTGGGGATAAAGGGCATGAGTAAAAGAAAACGAGAATTATTTTGCTGTTTGAGAAAAAAATGCTATGAAATGTAACAGTTTTAAAAGTAGCAAGTCTATATATCTGCTTGGTCCCTTAATTGCAGGACATACAACTATGATAAGTAAAAATGAACTTGCAACTCCAGGTGAAATTCAGAACCTTGGTCATGTTAATCATTTTGCAAAGGCTATATAATCAAGGCAGTGAGACAAGCCAATGGAAAGCCAATGATCTGGATACAAGCACATATAAAATAAGAGTCTTGACAAGTGGTGCTTTATAATGTTGGGTGATGTAATTGATCAGAGTTTAATGGGAAGACTTTAAAAACCCACAGATAGTAAGCACTACTGCTCAATCCTCTATTCATTGCATTGGAAACATCACCCACCTATTTCAAAAGCATGTACTGTAAAAATTGTGGCTGGTAATTCCAGCCAGGGTTTTAAAACAAATCCTTCATGAATTAAAAATAAAATTTCAAACAAGCAGCAAGTTGACAGTTGGAGTCATGCCAGGACTCTGGGATCAGGGTATTCTTCCCCTCTTCTGTGTTTTCATCAATACAAACCCAATACAGTAGATCAGCCAAAATTCCTACTAAACACTTGAAAAATGTATTTCCTGCAATTCTGCTGATGCTGCACAGACCTGGTGAAGGAAAAATGCCACCCCTTTCGAATACCAATGTTTTCATCAACAAAAAATCAAACACCTCTGCAAGACAAGAGGCATTTATCATTTTAGGGCACAGACAGAGGAGCGCTCCTCTTTAGCCACATGCTGTCAGAGAGCTTCAGCAGTACTATTCAATGATGAAATGGCCCCTGAATTCATTCTGTGTGTATCCCTAAACACTGCAGGAGCCTCAAAGGCATTAGGTACAGATGTCAGTCAAGGATGAGACTAAAAGGGATCTATTTTTCTTACAGAATATAATTGCTTCAACCTCCATTTTTGAAGTCAGTGTGTGTCTTTGGCTCTGAAATAATTACTGGGAAAGAGAAGTCCCAGAACAATTCTAGGTTCTTGAGTGTTCGTATGCCTGCTTTTAATTGTGCCAAAATACACCAAACAGAAAGAAATTGAAACAGAGTATACTTTCCACAGCCCAGAAATACAATACTTAACATGAACCATCATGGAGTTGGAATAGTAATAGATCTTAGTCCCATTGCTAAAATACCTTTTCAAGACTATTACATGTATCAAAGCTTAAGCACACACCTTTCTGACTGACTTCTCCTGATATAGTATGTTCCTTGTACAATGTGTTGTCTTGCTCTGCCATATCTAGCATACACAAGAGTCTAGAATTTGCAACCCTCTGCAGGCCTGATTAGGCCCGTGTGTGTGAAGTTTCTCTCCCATGTCCTAGACTGCTGTCAACAAATTTGACTAATTGCCATGCTTGTATTCAAAACACCTACGGGAAGTTTAATGGCAATAGAACTTACTATTTCTACAACGAGGTAGTATCACAATTGAGTCTATACAAAAGTTATGATTGCAATCCCCACCTCCAAGCAGGTTGATAGCTTTTATTCATTGAATAAAAAACCCTACAAAACAATGTTAAGGCTCTACAGCTTTCAACCAAGCGCCAACAAGCAGGGAAATCGTGAGTTAAGATTCACAAGCCTTAACATCACATCCTCCCTAAGGAGGCAGGAAGTGCAAGTGGAATTCTCATTCTACCAAAGCAGATAAACCATGAGGACAGGAAAGATAATATGATATGCAGAGGTGACTGTGGAGTTGTGGAAAACTGATGACGAACAACTTAGGGCCACCTAAGCATTAACACTGTTTTGTAAGCCGTAGGTTTTTTGTTTAATGAATTTCATGGCTTTGTGTAACGGATGACTGGATATTATTCAGTTGACAACCAAGCCAGTGTCAGCCAAGATGTTACACCATATTGACATGCAATATAAAATCAAAGCCAGTGTTATGTGTTGAACCCACTTTTCAAAATCATAAATGAGCCCTAGAAGTTATGCTCTCTGACTTGCAACCTCACTTGAACTTTTCAATAGCTAGTGTCCAGAAATAAAAGTTTTTTATGACTGTCTCATGAAAAGGAAGCATTTCTTGTTTTGTGTCTATATTTGGAGACAACTTTAAAGATTGAGCTACTGGAATTACAAATCCCTGATTAATTCTAAGAGTACTGGAAGCATACAAGATGATACAGGAAAATGTTCTCTATTAGAATATGTTAGAGTTTACAATGCTAATTATTATAGCTTATTCTATGATACACACTTTTTCTTTCTGTTTGGATCTTAAATTAATAGATTGTTTAGAACCTGCACAGGCTGTATTTTCATCCATAGATACTTACTCAAAAGTAAGACCCATGGAACTCAGTGAATGCTACCCAATGCAGAGTTAGCTGTGACTAAAAAGATTTAGGGCACAACATTATGCAGGTTTAGATAGCAAAAAAACATTTTTTAGACAGCATGGCTGGCTGGGGAATGTTTGGAGTTGTAGGACTTTTTTCTGTCTAAACATGCATAGGATTGCACTTTTAGTTGTAACAAAGCCATTGAAGTCTATTGGCAGACAGAATTAACTTTGCCAGATTGCGCCCCGTGCAATGGCAGATGGCAGTTTTTAACCAATCTTCCTGAAATTGATTGGTGAAACCTTTTCAGTTTATTAAGGTTAGAATGATCAACCAACCCCAATTCCTCTTCGTAACGGTGGAACCTGTTTTTTTCCTTTTGAGCCTTAACTAATGGCACACTGTTGTATGCCCTAAAATATGTACTGGTGTGCAAAAACTCTCAAACCAGGGACCTATGCAAGCATTCCCTGCCCAAACCTTAGGCAGGGAAGGCTTGTATCTGTATTTGACAACATCATTCAAATCAGAGGCACAAGGTCCCAACCACTGGAAACAAGCATATTCCAAGGTCTAGTTAATTGCAAATAGATACAGAAATCCTAATAACCAAAAGAGCAGTCTTTGCAATTTATGCCAAATTAAAGACACTTAATTTCATCTTTCAGTTATTGCACACCATAATTGTTCTGTCCTTGATCTAACTTCATCTTTTATGCACACAGCCATTTAAAATGAATACTAAATTTTGATGCGCAATTATTAATTGTTCTGTCCTTGGCTGAACTTAGTCTTTCATGTACACAATCATTTAAGGTGCATTCTAAACTTTGATACGCATGAAAAACAGTTAATAAGAAAGTTCTGAATCAAAACCAAATTGCCTATACCGAAATCTTTCTGAGTAAATAATCAGATCCTGAGCTGGATCCAGAAAGACAGGTTGCTTACCTGTAACTGTAGTTCTTCGAGTGGTCATCTGTGCATTCACACATATGGGCTCTGCGCCTACGCAGGCCCTCGAACCGGGAAAATATTTTCCAAGCTGAGGCGTTTGGGGCGGGAACCCCTCCCACACATTGTACTGAACATGCGCGTGGGTCCCCACCCAACCCTCAATTCCTTGAGTCCGACATTGTGGCTCGGAACCGAAGGTAAAAAATGTCTATCGATATAGATAGATACACTGATAACACAACAATAATAAACAAATAAAATCATTTCACACCATTCTGGTCTTCCTCCTTGACACCATAGCGGGGTCGGTGGGAGGGTTGTGTGAATGCACAGATGACCACTAGAAGAACTATAGTTACAGGTAAGCAACCTGTCTTTCTTCTTTGTGGTTGCTGTGCATCACACATATGGGCAATTAGCAAGCTAACTTACCGGTGGCGGGAAGGTGTCTTAGGCAAGAAGGGATGACAAGACCGATCTCCCAAAGTTGCAATCCGCTCTCGAATGACCGTCGATGCGGTAATGTCTTATAAATGTTGACGGTGTCGACCAGGTTGCAGCTTTACAGAGGTCTGGTATTGAAACCCGTTTCTGGAAAGCAGTTGAAGTGGCCTTAGCTCTAGTTAAGTGAGCTATTAGGGGTGTTGTCAATGTAAGTCCATTGAGCTCGTAGGCCAATGAAATTGCTTTGGTTATCCAAGTTGCAAAGCGTTGGGTTGATACCAGCAAACTCTTCTGTTGTCCGGCATAACAGACAAAGGCTCAATTCGGACGACATGATAGTCAATGGTGGGTTGACTAAACCTAACTCTAACCCTAGGGGGCCCTCCCCACACAACATGGTAATAAATAATCAACTGTGGTGTGGATGAGGATCAGCGCTGAGTTGAGTATGGCAGCATTCAGATGACACAATAGTCAAAACAACTGACGATTGTTTCCCCCACACCAGTTGTTTATTGTGTGGTCCGAATTGAGCCAATGAGTCTTTCCGACCGTCTAAAAGCTCAAGTTCTATCCACATAGAAAGCTAGAGCCCTCTGCGCATCCAATATGTGTAAAGTTCTTTCCAGCTCAGTAGTTGGTGAGGGAAGAAGGTAGGTAGCACAATAACTTGTCTCAGATGAAATTCAGAGACGACCTTGGGAAGGAAGTTAGTATCAGGTCGAAGGATTATTTTATCCCTATGAAATACGAGATACGGAGCGTCTACTCGAAGAGTGCAAAGTTCGCTTGCTAGGCATGCCGAAGTGATCGTCACTATGAAAGCTACTTTAAGAGAGAGTAGACTGAGGTCCACCGTTGCCATGGGTTTTAATGGTTTAGTGCATAAAGCTTTAAGAACTACCGAAAGACTCCATGAAGGGGATCGGGATCGGATTGGTGGAGCAAGGCTGTGGATCCCTTTTAAAAACTTTTTATTAACAGGGTGTGAAAACATTGTGAACCCCACAACAAGCGGGCGAAAAGCTGAAATGGCTGATAGATAAACACAAAGTGAGGAGGCTTTCAGGCCTTTGTCGAACAAGGAGAGTAAAAATAGTAAAACCTGGGTGATCGGTGCTGAAGATATGTGTTGATGGTTTTCTGGCTGCATGTAGTATGTTCACGATGGAAGGAGGAAGGTTGTAAACTGCCCGTTCTAAATGTTCCATGCAGTTAAGTGCAGCGTGGGAAGGTCCAGGTGACGGACTCGACCTTCTTGCTAGGTCAGTAAGTTCGGTCGGAGTGGTAGGTGGAGGAATTGATGTTGAGAGATTCACAGGAGGGCCACCAGGGTATGATTAGTATGCAAGATGTCCACTCCCTGCTGATCTTTGCTAATATTCGATCCATAAGTGGAAAGGGGGGAAATATGTAGTACAATTTCCCTGCCCACCTGAGGAGAAAGGTGTCACCTAACGAGTCCTGGCCTATCCCTGCTCGGCTGCAATATCGTTGTGCCACAGCATTGTTCTGAGTGGCGAATGAATATGGTGTTGGGGTCCCCCAATGACAGAAAAGTGCAGTTAGTACTGTCTTGTGGAGTTTCCACTTGTGACAAGTCTGCATTGTCTTGCTGAGGGAGTCTGCGATGACATTGTCTATGCCTGCCAGGTGTACTGCTACTATCCTTATCTCCCATTGGCAGCACCACTCTAATATTTTTAGGGTAAGTTCCAGAAGAGGTTGTGAATGAGTCCCTCCCTGCTTGTTTAGATAAGCAACCACTGTTGTGTTGTCCAAGGTCATCTGGATCGAGTGGTTGGTCAGTTACGTTTTGAATGCTATCAAGGCCTTCTGAACTGCTCTGAGTTCGAGCATGTAGATGTGGTCTCTGATGTCGATAGCCAACCACGTACCTTGGACCTTTAGGTCTGCACAATGAGCCCCCCAGCCCAGAAGAGATGCATACGTGGTGACCGTGTCTGACTGTGTCAATTGCTGGAATGCAACCCTGTGCATAAGATGTGAGGGGACTGTCCACCACTGAAGGAAATCTCGTGCCCTTTCTGGGAAATGTAGAAAAGTACGTCTCGCATTGTGTTTCAGGTTGAATGATTGGAGAAACCAATTTTGGAGGATCCTCATGTGGAGCTTTGCAAACTCCACTATGGCAGTTGTTGATGCCATGAGGCCAAGGAGCTGAAGGATGGAGAACGCGGAAGTCGACCGTCGATGCCGAATGGTTGTGGCAAGCGATGTAATTCTGTGACATCGATCGCTTGGCAAGAAGGCACGGCCGATACGCGAGTCTAGATGAGCTCCTATGAATTGGATGGAGGTGCTAGGGGATAATACTGACTTTTCGTGGTTTATGCATAGTCCCAACTATAGGAGCAGGTTCGTGGTGCACGTGATGGCTCTTGAGAGTTCTTGTTTCGTGAGAGCCACCAGAAGCCAGTCGTCTAGATAGGGGAAGACCTCGACACCTAGAAGATGGAGATGAGCACACACCACTGCCATACACTTTGAAAATACTCGTGAACTGTTGCGAGGCCGAAGGGAAGGTGCGGTACTGGTAGGTAACATCTGCGATGAGGAAGCATAAGTATTTTCGATGACTCTCGTGTAAAGCTACGTGGAAATATGCATCTTGGAGATCTATTGATGCAAACCAATCTCCTTCTTTCAGCATCGGGCAGATCAAGGCCAGGGAGACCATACGGAACTTGCGTGAAGTAAGGTAGGTGTTCAAAGTCTCAGGTCTATAATGGGACGGAATCCTCCATCTCTCTTTGCTACCATGAAGTATTGGGAATAAAAACCTCTCCGCAGCTGGTTGATGGGGATGGTTTAGATTGCCCCTTTGAGAAGAAGGTTGTCGACGTCCCGTTGTAGCACTGGAGAGGGATTCTCACAGTACTGAGGGGAGGGAGGACATCGAATTTGATCTGGTAGCCGCCTGATATGATGGCAAGAACTCATCTGCCTATGGTAGTAAGTGTCCAATTCAGGAAATGGTTTTACAGGAGAGTTCCGAAGACCGGTGAAGTGATCTGAATCTGTGGTGATATGGCAGAGTGGTCTTGGGTGATAAAGGATGCCTGCTCCACCATGATACCCAGGGCTTGAGCCATTCGACGGATCTGGTCTGAAAATTGACCTAAGTCCTCCAATGGTGAGAGAGAGCCATGAGGGTTCAGCTTGGCATCTGGAGATGCAACAGAAGGTTGAATGGATGGGGAGGAGGATGTATCTGATTGATAATCCTCTCCTTCTGAAACCTGGGAGTCATGAAGTCTTTCAAGAATCTCCTGAGATAGTGCGAGAGTGTTCATCACAGGAGGTTGCAACTGATCTTGATAAGTTTGCCTCCTTGTGAGGGGCCCCAAAGACTCCAATCCCAATACTTGTGGAGGTTCAGGTTGTCATATTGCCTGAGGTGTTGGTGTTGGTGAGAACCTCTCAAAGTAGGTTGTAAGGGTATGACTGTAGACCTAGAAATTGAAGTGGATGGCTGTTGATGCGAGGGGGGAGAGCCTCGTCTCCTTTCATTGTAATATTGCCAGCCCGACAAGGTGTATGAGCAAGGATTTAGAGCTCAATATCGAGATCAAGAACAGGAGTGTTCTTGTTCAGATCTCTTTTCCCAATCTCTCGGTGATTGGAATCGATGTCAATCCATCGATGATCGAGGTGGATATCGAGGAGGGTATCGTTGAGTGTAGTATTGCCTTCGCGAGGTGTAAGAGATATTGGAAGAGGGTGAGTTAGCTCTTCATGAAGAGATTTGAGTCGCTGTAGTTACGCTGTAGTTTTCGGAGGAGCAAGCAAAGTGAGTGGAGAAGAATCTCTTATCTCCCCTTCAGAGATCGATATCGTTCGCCGTTCATCCTGTAGCGCTACGGAGGAAAACGTCGGTATGGGAGATTGGAGAAGTGGTGGCAATGGAGGCACGTAAAGGTGATGATGAAGCCAAAAGGGATAAAGCAGTTTGTCCAGGTGTCGGTAGCTCCCTAGTTGGAGAAATAATGATCAGGAGCTCATTGGGAGACATTGACGAGAATCAACTGCTGGTGTCGGCTTCAGTCTAGGGCGCTTTGTGGCCACGGACTCCATATGGGGAGTCTTCTTAGACTTTTTATTCTTCCTTTTCTCCAAAGACTGTGTCTTGAAGGGGTTAGATTTTGCCTTTTTAGCTATTTTCTTTGTGAAAGAGATAGTAGCTGCTATTGCCAAGGTAGAGGGTTTGTTAGAGAGCCCTATTACCTCACTGCAGGGAGACCGAATCTGTGTCGGCCATGGTTGTGGTGTGCGGCATGGTAGTCGTTTGATCAACCACCTGCAAAGCCTTGTTCCAAAGTAAGGCTTTAAGCCTGTCTGGTCTGTGTTTTCGTGTGTGTTTAGAAATTTTTTTACAAGACGGACATGACTCTACCTTCTCCAAGGCATATGAGAAACAAGGAATGGCCGTCCGTTGGTGGAAGTTTACTCCCACACTCCAAACATTTACAAAAAGGTGTCCGTAGGGCCATACAAACAATTAATAAACCCAAACAAAATAAAATAAAATAATAGTGAAGAAATAACGAAGAAACGCCTCAATTCTAAAATTCTCTAGAGAGGATATTCCCGACAAGGTAGCCACAATGGCGGACGAAACAGAACTGAGGGTATAAGGGAGGGGTTCCCGCCCAAAACGCCTCAGCTTGGAAAATATTTTCCTGATTCGAAAAGGCACAGAGCCCATATGTGTGATGCACAGAGACCACGAAGAAGGACCCAGATTAGAGAGGAGACTGCCACACATCCTTTTCTCTTTAGTCTTTAAAGGCATGAAACAGTTCTACTCTTTCCTTTCAGATACTCATTTGATATACAGCATGGCGGAACACAGATAAATGCAGGTTGCTTACCTGTAACCATAGTTCTTCAAGTTGTCATCTGTGCATTCACACATATGGGCTCTGCGCCTGTGTGGAGCCTGTCTCGGAAACTTTTATAGCTAAGGCAAACATTTTTGGCGGGAACCCCTCCTCCACTGTCTACTGACTCCATATTCCCGCTTTTCTCCTCAGTTCCAAGAGACCGACTTGCTAGCTCCATAACTAGGAGAGAAACTGCTCGGTATCGACAGTACATTTACATCGACACCAAAGCGGGGTCAGTGGGTGGGTTGTGTGAATGCACAGATGACCACTCGAAGAACTACGGTTACAGGTAAGCAACCTGCATTTCTTCTTCGTGGTCTCTGTGCATCACACATATGGGCGATTAACAAGCTCAATTCACGGTGGAGGGTAGGTGTAGATCAATGTTCCGTCGCAAGACAAAGAAATTGCTTGCCCCAAATTGCAGTTTGTCCTGGTACAAACAACCAAGCGGTAGCGTGTAAAGTTAAAGAACTTATACCGAATAGCTGCATTGCATAAATTCGGGATCGACAATCCCCTGCCTAAAGATGCAGACGTCGATGCACTGTGCATCGACTTAGCTGTTACCAGACCAACGAGTTGCAAGCCCTTCAACTCGTAGGGCAGTTTAATAGCATGTACAATCCACTCCGTGAGTCATTGCAATTCTTGCATCTTATGAAGTTTGTCAGTTCTAGCCCTGTGTGGAAGCCCAGATAGGGTGCATCAATACTGAGGCAGCTAATTCATTCAATATGTGTAGTGTTGATATAGCCATCAGAAAACAACTTTCTAAGAAAATTAATGTGATATCTGAAGGTGCCATTGGTTTAACTGGTTTCAATGTCATTGGTTTAACTGGTTTCAATGTCAGAGATTGTGGCATGACAGAGTAACTCCATGCCAGAATGAAACTCTTGATTAGAGGAGCCAGATTCGTAATGCCCAGAGGAACCCAACAACAGGGTTGGTGCAAAAACAGGTAAAGCAGTCAAGTACCCGCATATTGACAACTATTTTAGCCCTATAATGTATAGGGGGTGTAAAGTTTAAGGACATCGTTAAGGAGGCTGAATGGGGCTTGAAGCCCTGAAGATCCATGTGTTTAGAAAAAAATCTCAATGTGCAGTATATGACTTCTTCATCGCCAGGCTACAGGCTGGATGAAAAAATGGAATCGACCTCATGTCGAAAGTAGTTACGGTATTGGGATACCCCATACCATGGGCCTGAGCATATGCAGGGGCGTAAACTACGGGGGGAAGCGGGGGGCAATGCCCCAACCAGGATTCCCAAAGGGGGCAATGCCCAACCATGTAACATCAGTAAGTTCACAGCCTGACTGACAGATTCCTCAGTCAGTCTCCAGTTGTGTGTATTTTTATGTGTTTGGGGGCAGTCTAAATTATATCCAAGCACATCCTGCTTCCTCATCAGCTGTCCAGCAGATATCCTTCCAAGACAAAAGCCACTCTCCTTTTGTGTCAGGATCAGGCTTCTCCAGATTCATTTTCTTCTACCCACTCAGGTTTTGTAAGACAAAAGATTGCCCATGCTGGGGTGGATCCAGAGTGGTAGCAGGTCATCTATATGATGCAGCTGACATCCCGAAGCCATTCAGGGGCAAATCCCTGAAGCTCCGGTTTTAAAAAGTCGGGTACTTAACACAACTTTTTTATCTTCGGAACTGTGGCGGAGCTGATGGTAACCCAATTGGTCGCCATTGACTGATATCTTCAGAAGTAGAGTGAGCTACACCTGACTCGGCCACCAAGGGGTGACTATGATGTAGACTGTGTGGACTACACAATATTAATATTATCATACCACAGTACTCATGGAATGAGAGGAAAAACGAGGGCTGCAAAGACATTCCTAGTTGAACAGGAAAGTGTTTGTTTGAGGATTTGAGATGGGGAAGGAAGTGGGAAAGCGCATGCCCCGTAGCAAATAGTCTATGCAAGTACACCGATGTAGGGTTGTTATATCCAGGGTGAGTCTGGATTCTGTGTTCACTATGAGGCCCAAAGAGCTCAATAAACTGAGTAGTCACCCTGCCTTCAATAGCATTTCCTTTGAGGCTGCCACCAGAAGCCAGTTGTCTAAATATGGGTAGATTTCTACCCCTTGAAAGTGAATGAACGGAAGGACCAGTGCCATACATTTTGTAAATATTCTGGGGCAGGGCTTTATGTGCCATCAGGAATTTGTGGTTATGACGTACATATGGAGCCGTCTCAAATCCAGAAGAGGTTGAAGGGATCTGTAGAGGAGTGGACCAAATATTAAATCAGAGAGTGATATAGGTCTTCCAAAGGAGGCTCCACTCTGTACAGCTACCTCATCAACAGGCGATGCAGAAGACAGCAATGTTGGGTCTGACTGAGAGTTCTCTAAGGATTGAGGGGAATCAGGTTTAGTTCTATGATTAAACCCATCTTCTCCAAGCTGAACTTTTTGACACCCCACAGAGTGGGGCTGGAAAGGAGAAGAGCTAGGTGGACGTACTGACGCATTCACGACAGTATCATGAGTCAACGGTTGAGCCCTGCGGACAGGTCACAATGACAGTGATCTCGGTAGAGCTGGAGGAAGTTGTGAGAAAACTTCCTCCAGTGGCAATCGCGATACCGATGGAGCTGCTCAGTATCGAGAAAGGCATGTGTACCAATGTAAGGGTTGGTATCAATGCCTGGTACGGGAGTTACGGGTCCATTGCAAGAGGTGTCCCCCTCATAACTGATGCCAATCTCTGTACTGGTATGGCATTCTCGGGGGAGGCAACCCAGTTGAAGATCTGCCCCCCCCTTTTTTTTACAGGGACCCGAGAATGATGCCCCTAGACATCACAGGCATAAAAACTCTCTCTGTTGAAATCATAGCTCTCCAATTGTAGCAGCTCTAGGGAGCAGCCCTGTAATTGGCAGCTAGCCTGTAATGGCTGTGCTAATTAACTTGGTGGAGAGATGTCTACTATAAGCTGCATGTTAGACGTCTCTTCTTGGTACCAACAGATTGGTACTGAAGGAGACAGTTGAGTCTCACCCTTTGATGTCAATTCTGCCTGCTAGACATCTCATCATGATGTCAAAGCTGCATGTTAGACATCTCATCTTGGTACTGAGAGCTCGGCACCATGGAGCTTGGTACCATGGAGCTTGGTACTGAAGGAGGCAGTTGAGTCGCACCGTTTGATGTCGATTCTGCCTGCTAGATGTCTCATCTTGACTTCGAAGCTGCATGTTAGAAGCTCCAGCATCGAGAGCTTAGACCTCGGTACCGAAGGAGCCAGTTAAGTCATTGCCACTAAAGGGGCCACCCTCGGTATCGAGGGGGGGGGGGAACAGCTGCAGAGGGGTTGGAACCCGGTCTCTCTCTAGCTGTAGAAAAACAGGTAGAGAGCATCCAGATGCTGGAAGATCGGAACGACCTATGCTTAGGGTTGGGGTCCGAGGACACTGAGGGGCTCTCATCCATAGAATCGCTCCAAGCGATCGGTCCCCAGAAGGCCTATGTAACCTGGCCTTCTTAGATATCCCTTTCACTGTAGAGACAGCTAGGGAGCGTCCAAATGTTGGAAGATCGGAATGACCCACGGTCAGAGTCAGGGTCCAAGGACGCAGAGGGGCTCTCCTCCGTAGAATTGCTCCATGCGATCAGCCCCAGAAGGCTCCAACCTTCTTAGATATCCCTCTTGCTGTAGATACAGCCTGGGGAGCGTCCAAACGTTGGACGATCGGAATGACCCATGGTCAGAGTCAGGTTCCGAGGACGCAGAGGGGCTCTCCTCCGTAGAATCGCTCCATGCGATCAGCCCCAGAAGGCTCCTGCCTTCTTAGATATCCCTCTTGCTGTAGATACAGATAGGGAGCGTCCAAATGATGGAAGATCGGATGAGGCATGATGCGGCCATGTCTCCAGTAGATCGAGGAGCCTGTGCCGTAAGCGTAACAATTGTCTGGAAGAAATCATGGCTTCTAGAGCTTTTATCCACAGACCTGGTGCCAACACGGTTATCTTTTCAGCGCCAGGTCAAAACTTTTCTTTTCTCCCAGGCATTTCAACAGCTTAAGTTGAGGTTTTAACTGACTTTGTAGTCAGGCTTAACAGTTTAAAATGTTTGAAATGTCAGCTGTTTTATGTTTATGGTTTTAAATTTTGTAAACCACCCAGAGAGCTTCGGCTATGGGGTGGTATATAAATGTAATTAATAACAACAACAACAACAACAACAACAATAATAATAATAATAATAATACAGTAGCAACAGGTTTCGATGACCCAAGCCTCTCCCAAAACTAATCAAACAGAGAAAACATTGTCTGCTGGGGAAGCTTGCTGACACACTTAACACATTTTCAAAAGGGGCCTTAATGGCTGTGCGATCCCCCTCAACGCGATCCAAGATCGCTGGAGAATAAAATATCTAAGAATATAATAACAATAAATTATATTGTTTTAAATGTATGTGTGTATTGTGTGTATGTTGTATGTTTTTGCTGTTTTAATTTTGTTATATTGTTTTTAATTGTTTTAATCCCATGTAAACCGCTCAGAGAGCTTTGGCTATGGGGCGGTATACAAATGTAATAAATAAATAAATAAATATAAATAAATAAATTAAGACTAAAAATGAACTAAAAACAAAGGAAAATAACTAAAAACCTTAGCACTCTAAAGCTTTCTCCTCAGGAGAAAGACAGAAGTACCCAAAAAGACATCCTTTCAGCAAGGCGGTCGAAAAAGAACTCAGGAGAAAGGCGGGAACATGGAGTCAGTAGACAGTGGGGGAGAGGTTCCTGCCAAAAATGCTTGCCTTAGCTATAGAAGTTTCCGAGACAGGCTCCAAGCAGGCACAGAGCCCATATGTGTGATGCACGGAGGCCACGAAGAAGAACCAGGCGGGCTTTCATTAGCACTTTGAATGAAGTTCATGGACCGTTTGATATACAAAAGACTATTTGAGCTGCTCCTGAAATAGTTCACTGACATGCATAGGAGCCAGACATTGGAAAGGTTTCCTCCAGTGGTAACACAGCAAGAGGAAACAATGTGCTCAGTCAGTCAATTAACATCTTCATATTTTATGAAAAAATTGCTTTATAGAGAGAAAAGCCCAAAAATATAATTTCTATATTTCTAGTTAAAATTAATAGCTTTGCCCAGACTATCTTCCAACTGCTATTTCTGGGAAAATACTGACTAAATGAAATACTAATATAACGACATTTATAAATGGCAACAACAGATCTAGAATATCTGGGAAAACATTACAAGCTAACATAATTGAGTATGGTATATACATACTCAAGATTAATCTATATTATAAAGACACTCAAGTGCTGGCTTTACTGTATTGGTTTTCAGATGAATCCAGTTTCCTGGTAATATCTGGAGCAATCAGATTTAGAAATATATTTAAAAGCCCTTATGTGGGTAAAGAAAAAGAACCAAACCAAAGTAATTGAGAATACTGCTTTTAAATCTTAATCTATTTCGTGGGACACATTGAGACAAAAAAAGTTTTCATTTATCTTTTACAATGATGCCCTTAATAGAAAGGGGAATTTGGTTATAACTCAGACTAGAAAGATCATCGTTTTACCAGGTTTATTGAGTGTGGGGTCTATGCCAGGACTGTAGGCAGCTTTACCCTGGATCTTTATAATCCTATTCTGGTACTCTAAACCCTTTACATCATTAGCTCTCACATCATAGGAGGTGGGTCAGAACAGACCAAAAAAACAGTTGATAAAAGAGTTGTTGGTAAAGCCAGATTATAGAGGCCCTCTGGTGAATCATACTTTGACTATCCATAGCCTCTGATCAGTAAACTGCCAAGATTCACAACAGTGAGTGTAGACAAAAGCAATCTCTCTCACACAATGTTCCATAATCCCACCCATCAGACTCTGCCCTGCCTTTGAAATCCCCTGCAATATAGACTGCATTATGAGTACAGATGGGACAAACTTTGATGCATGACTGCTCAACTAATGTCACCGTTACTGCTCAAATTGTTGTACACAGACTCGAGGGAGACGGAGTAGCAGCTTGTGGAAGGCTGGTATTTGCACCCTTTGAGTATTAAATTATTGGGCTGAACTTTTGAGGGTTTCTGAGTGTTCATTCAACTTTAATGCTCAAGGAAAGGTGCGCAAATGCTTTTCAGGATGAGCATAAGGCTGCTTGCCCATCACCAGTTCTAGCTTTCATGTTAGCCATTTTCCTAAATACTTAGCCACTTTTCCCTTCTCCTATGAAAAGAATAATGACCACCATGTTCTGATCTATAGAAGGTATAGAACAAATAGAATCCAGAGAGCAAGATGGGTGCACAGGGAAACTCTCAAATGATTACCAAGTTTGGCAGAGTTAATGCAGCTCAGGTGAATGAAATGGAATGAAAGAACTACTAAGGGCACAATCCTACACGTTTAGACAGAAAAAAAATCCTACAACTTCCAGCATGCCCCAGCCAGCATGGACATGGAGGATGTGAAACAGTGTCTCAAGGATTTAGCAGACTATTCTGCTGTTGGGAAGCAGGATGGACAATACACCAAAAGAATCCCTACACTGTCCCAGCGACTCAGAGTTAGCAAATTACTGGATGGAACATCTGGATAGCAAGATATAATTCCTATGGACTGCCACCATCCCATTTCCTTGTCCCCCAGCCTTAGCCTGCCATACTACAAAATAATATCATGGGCATAACTGAATGAGACCCCCCCCCCACATTTTTCATTAGCCAGGTCTCTGTGATACATGCCAGGGTAAATCCTGGATAAGTGAAGCTTTTCCAACAACTGAATTGGTGTTTAAAAGCAGAAACTTCAGGTTGGACTACCTTTTCTGTAACAATGGCATCTTTCAGTAGATATAAACCTGAAAGGAAGAAAGGCCAAACAGCAGTCCACCCATGTTATGTGCAAATGCATGTAACTGAACCCCAATGATCCCACCCTTTTTATCTTCAAGAAAGCTTGCTTTCCTGAGTTCTGGTCTGCAGACCCATGGTCAGCTTGCTGCCATTGCTCTTCCCCTTTCTTGCAGAAACCTAATGTGTAGAATTGTAACCATGGGTCGTTTCCTTCCAAGCTCCAGGGAGCTGTCCACTTCTAGACTATTCAGCGTTTAAAAATGATAGCTGCCATTAAGGTTTATTGGGCAGCCAGCTTCTGGAAGCGATAGTCTCCTCAACTTTGGACTTAAAAACAGCAGGAACTTATTGGAAGGAACTGCAGGCAGTGAGAAGTCTTCATATATTGTGCAAAGGGCCAGATTGGCTAAATAATAATAATAATAATATTCATTTATTACCCACCTCTCCCTCTGGATCGAGGCGGGGAACAACATCATCACAAAACACACAAAACGCATTAAAATACATAAAACCAGTACATCATTAAAATACCAATAAAACACCAATAAAACACTTAAAATTCATCTGAGTAGGCCTGCCGGAAGAGCTCAGTCTTTATAGATGAAGTTACGTACTATGCCAATTCTATTCAAGTGAGTTGTAGGAGAAGATTGTAAAGTGATCTGGCATGAGCCTTCTTGGTATCACAGTTGACATCAAGTGGAAAAGAGAAAGCAGCTTTGTAGATATGGTCAGGAGACAACAGACACAGAAGCTGCAGCATGGCCCTAGGGCAAGAAGCAGCAAAACCTCAAGTCCTTCTATTGCAGTGTAAGAAGAGGTGTCTGTGAAATCAGTGGATTTCCTTACATGAGAGACTGCGTATTCTATATGGAAGTAGCTGAACTCCCTTGGAGGAGGAGTTGACTCTCTCCTTAGCTGTTATTGGCTAGCCACACACTTCTTTATGTGGGATGGGAATAGGAGAATTGCTTATGCCCTGCAGCATATGATTTCATTACCCTTATTGTTCTTAGCTTTTATTGCTACAAATGTTATTAAAAGTCATAAAATTGTCCAGTCCTTTTAAGTCCAGCCACAGTATTTGTCTCAATTTGCCAGCACATAAAGACAGAAGCAAAGCCTGTCTCAGAAGAAATAAGAAAATAACCATCGACCTAAATTTTCAAACTCACCCTGAAAATAGTGAATAAATGCAACTGTAATACTTTGAACGTGTAGGAGAAAACAGCACAGGCCAAACATTTGTTTCACTTAGTCACCATGAAATCTTCCTGATCCAAATGTACAGGTTGGTTTAATTTTTTCCCTAACCATTGGTGAATCAGCCTTTTTCTATTCTTTTCCTTTGGGGATGTGGTTTTGTTCTGTGAGTCTACTCAACTTGCAAGTATTATTTGAGACTGACATCTCCTTTATCATGCTTCAAAAAATCATTCCCTATGTCCCTTCTCTAGCCATTCTGCATGAGATAAGGAAATTGCATGGAATACTATTTAGCCCGCTCTGCTATCATCAGGACAAGAGCATGGCAGAGAATGTATGTCCCAAGATGCAGGTTACAAGGTTAATAGAACAGGGGAAAGGAGGAAAAGGGCTGGAGCAAATTTCCTAGCCTTCATGTTGGTGACTTTGTTTTTAATTTCTTCATTGATAATTTCTCTATTACTCTGAGTTTACAGCTTATTTATTCTCTCTGCTCTGCGGATGGTTATGCTGGTTGGTGATGCGGGAATCACCTTTCCTAAGATAACTTACTAAGCTAGTACAGTATAGCTTAGTAGGTTATCTTAGGAAAGGTGTTTTGTTTTTTTATTCTTCACCCCAAGTTGGATTTATGTCTATCACTTCCAAGCAAGCAGCTGGAGGGGTGAAGTTGACAGAAATTTGTTCATTACAAGCATCTCAGGAGATCACTGATCCATGTGCTGTTGGGCTATGCTTCTATTTTCTGGGTGGGCAGATTTCTGATGAACATCTCATGCTTTTCTACTGCACTTCTGAGTTAAGAAACTGTGGTCAATCTTGATATAAGAGATTCATTATTCAAACTCATTCTCTCTGGAGTTTTTATCCATCAGAGTCTGCTTCAATGAGCTAAAGGGTGTGAATTTCAAAGCCAGATCAGGAATATAACTCCCCATGGATACCAGTCAGTGCTGGGGAGCTACCCCAGGCATTGGTGGTGTGCAACATTGGCTCCTGATACAGATGGATGGCTCTATCTGGAATAAATAGTGGAAGCTTCACTTTCTATCACTGCATATCAACAAAGCAGTTTTGGAGAAAAGTTGCCCCATTACCTCTCCTCTTCATCATCCCTCCTGTTTTCCCTCTGTTCCCCCTCCTGGTCACTCCATTTTCCTTCCCTCCCGTGTCAGTTACTCAATTTCTTTTCTTCCATACTTTACGCTTTGAGGAGTCTAGAATAGCTGCTGCCTCTCCACCAAACAATACACCCACATATTAGGTTAACACAGATCAACCAAACACAAACCTAACTATAACTGTGGCAGAATCACAAAGTAAGAACTAAAAGAGTGTATACTGCAGATTACTCAGGCAAGTAAGCCCAGCTGCAGACTTCACATTGACATAACACATATCATGCAGCACATTATTAAGGAATGAAGTATTTAGAAGATAGGCCAGAAAATTTAGGCTATGGGGAACACAGCATCTCTAGCTGCAAGGATATTCAATGAACTCAAAATACATATAGAACAGATCCTTCAAGAAAGTGAGCCAAGCCACAGACTGCCGATCAAGACCTAAATAGGCATTGTATCAGCCTTCCCCAACTTGGTACCCACCAAATGTGTTGGACTTCAACTCCCACCAGCCCCACCCAGTATGGCCAACAACCAGAGATGCTGAAGGTTGTAGCCTAAAACATCTAGAGGGCACCTGGTTGGGAAAGGCTGCATTATATAATCAAGAAATTAAGAATCTAGAAAACCTTTACCCATTTTACAGATGCACACTCCCAAGACGGCCACCCACAGTATATTCTCTCACATCCTTTCAGATCACATGAAAGAGACAAACAAAAAGTCAAGTCACGTATGCATCCATTCCTAACCTCTCATGCACACAGACAGACAAGAAACATTCAGAGAAGTGGAGGTAAAGGCCCTGACATGGAGTTTCTGGCTTCTCCTCTGGTGCAGAATCAGTACTTCTTCCTCCACAGTGTCTTGGCTCTTCCCCATTATGGCAAATGAAATCAGGCACCCAGTGAGCAAAAGACAGCCTCAGGCTACACTTCAAACTCTTGGTGGACACTAGAAAGTGGGCCTTCTCAGTGGTAGCCCTGTATCAATGGAATTCCCTCCAAAGGGATACGTGTTTGTCTCCATCTCTACTGGCTTTTAAACAGGTTTTGTTTTTTAAAAAACAAACATTTATTTCAAGCTGTTTTAGTTGTGATGCTGGGCTGAATTTGACTATGAAATTATTTATATTGTTACTGGTTTTAAGCTGTTGTTTCTTAATTGTTTCAATTAGTTTTACATGCACTTTGTGGGAAAGTGGAACAAGACAACAACAACAACAACAACAGAATCCAGGGGCATCCAATAAAGTTGAATGGTAAAAGATTCAGAATAAAAAGGAAAAAGGAGTACTTCTTCATAAGGCATATAGATAAAAATAAGGAATGTATAATGATGGCTATATATTACCTTCAAGGCCAGAGGCAGCATGTTTCTGAATACCAGTTGCTGGGGAACAGCAGCAAGGAAAGAGCTACTGTCTTTGTGTCCTGTTTGTAGGCTTCCCATAGGCCACTGTGAGAAAGGATGATTTGGTCTGATCCAGCAGGGCTCTTCTTATGCTCTCTTAGCATGGCAGCCTAATTCTGGCAAGGTGGTGACATTTTGTGGATACAGGTAATATAGAAATTCTTTGATCTTCCCTTGGCATCAATTTCTGTTACTAATTTTTATACAGGTGGAGGGAGGCAGAGAAAATTAACTGCCAGATCAGAGGAGTGGTTTTCCTGAGATATATTTTATTCTGTAGTGTTCATGTATAAAATGAAAGTAAAGGTTAAGGTCCTCTGGGCTGCCCCCTTAGGGTGATTTAAGGAAGAATAGAAAGAACAATCTGATTTGGTGAGAATGGCCATTAGACAGTCCTGCAAAATATACCCTTCCCTGTGCTCCTAGTGTTGAGTGTAGCCATTGGGGTCTCCCCATATTTCTAGCATCTTTCTATCATGTCTGCCTGCTGTCAGTTTACAAAGAGCCTGTTTGCCAGCTCTGTGCAGAATGAGGCTTTGCTGCAAGCTAATAATTAAATTCATTACTCCTTACAGTTTAAACCATTCTTCAAATAATTACTGTAATTTGATAAGCAGGAATCACATAAACCTGCTGAAGTTTTATCTCTCCCATTTACTGTCTGAAGGAAAATGTGTGAGTAATTAGTCACACGATAACAGTCCGGATTACGCAAGCAAAACAAAATTAATATGATTGCAACTCCAACAGTAAAACGAATTAAAAAAAACCATGAAGCCAAGGGGAAGAAGAGCTCAAAGCAGCACCTAGGGGAAGAAGAAATGCAGGTGAAACTGCTCCCTGAGCTGTTCGCCAGGCAAATTCACTTATAACAAGGCAAGCATGCCAGGAACAGCTAACCTGCAGCTACCTCTCTCTGAGGAAAGTCACATCAGGTAACCTTGGCAACTAGGAGGCCCAGCGAAGATGGGAGGAGAATGTTTCCTGAAATATTCACAGGACCATGACAGAACATTCATTAGTGCTGTAATGTCAGAAAGAATCAGTGGCCTGGACTGCTGCTCTGCATTCCCCGAGCTCTCGCCTCACCTTGTTTATGAGGTTCCTGACCTTTCTTGCTATGAAGCGGTGAAAGTCAGCAAAGCACAATTCATAACATGCAAAGGAAAAGGGAGGAAAGAACAAGGAAAGGCAAGATCGCCCTTGCCAATTCTTCCAATGGATCAAATGCATGATGGTTGACACCTGTGTGTGTGTGTGTGGGGGGGGGAATGAACAGAATTAACATGTGTTCTCTCTCTCTCTCTCTCTCTCTCTCTCTCTCTCTCATGCGTGCGAGCACACGCACATGCACCCACCCACCCACCCTCACTGTTATAAAAGAAAGGCTGAATTTCAAAAGCCCCATTGAAGAAACTGTCACTTCCCTGCAAAAGCTGCATCAAGTTTGTTATCATCAGTATATTCTCCAAGCATGTTTACATTAGCACTTGATTACTACCACCAGATACAGACCCTCTATCAGCAGAACATTCACACTTCCTCAGTGGTAGGTTTGGTATAAAATTCAATTTCGCTAGCGCTGTAGTTAAATCAGCATTAGTTCTGAGCATCCACAGGGATCTAGTATTAAAAGGCCAATTCAGATGGTTCTGAGATAAGCAGTAATTGCCTAGAGTGTTTTACTGCTTCCATACCTTCCCGTGTTTTGCAAGGCATTTTGGAATAGCTACTCTCAGCACAAAGCATGGGGAGAGAGAAACTAGTGCCAATGGATATTATTTCCATACAGAATCATTACAGGGTAAAGGTGAACATACTCACCTCTGAAGTCACATCAGTGAAATCAGATATGGGGAAGACAACCCTTCAATAATTATGCACTTTTCGCTCATACCCATTCTGCCGCTAGGGAAGTAACAGGCTTAGGGAGGCAGCCCCCACCCCCCGCAGTGCCATGGTCCTACTCTAGCTTGGCCCTCCTTGTGCCAGCAGGTTATTATTATTATTATCATCATTATCATCATTATTATTATTTAAATCAAGCATCTCCGGGCAAACTACGAATATCTTGCCTAGCTTTGGTCTCTTATCTGCTTGGAAAGACGCAGTGTCTTTTTTTGCCCAATGTGATCATCATATATTCTATTTTTGAACTTCAGGGAAGAGTGCCCATCATTATAAAGCCAAAATCGCAGCCCAGATGCACATGAGGGAGGTATCGGTAGATTTGGGAGAACCCCAAAGTTTGTAGAAGTCACATTCTTGGGGATAATCTATTGGGCTGTAGGCTGGTTGTTGGACAGCATTCAAAGTTGTCTATAAAAATCAGTGGAGAAATCTAAGATTTTTTTATGTAGCTGGAATTGGCTACGAATCTATCCACCACCACCACCAAACCCCATACCCACCAAAAGTAGTAACAAAGGGGAGTTCCTACTCTTTGTAACTCAATTCTTATATAGTGAATTAAAAAAACTGCAGTTCATTCTCCATATTGCAGGTTGGAAGCAGATATGGAGTGTGGCTAATGACAGCCTGTAGTGTAGTTCCAGGTCAGCCTCTGAGTAGTTTGCAACAATCTTGCAGTGTTGTCCAGTTGTATTAGAGCCTATCTACACAGTCCCTTGGAACGTTTTAAATAGTATTTTAAAACGTTCCAAATAGGTGCATTCTAAAACGTCTTAGGCCACATTACTGAGTACTCACGTTACAGGAGAAAAATTCTTCAGCCTTTAAAGTGGTGTGTGCAGTCACACACTCTTCTGCCCTGTCTCTTTCTCTTTCGTTTTTACAATGAGTTTAGGGCAAGGCATTGTGGGCATTGTAGTTCAGTCACCCACTTCCTCCTTAGATCCTCTGTCATTCCCTAGCGAGTATAGGGCTAAGAATTGTGGGTGTTGTAGTTCACTCGCCCACTTCCTCCTTAGCCCCGCTTTCTTCCCCACCAATCAACTGCTAAGCATTTGGGCACTGGTAAACGAAGCACTGCCCCCATGAATCACAAACGGTAAGGAAGGACACATTATTTTACTTAAAACGATTTATTAAAAGTGAAACCGTTGTATATAACTGAAGTGAGTTTTAAAAAACCTCAGATATACAATGTTATAGGGAGTGTATCATGTGGCCCAAAGAGTTTTCATAACCCTTATAAAACATTAAAAACCTAGCATGTAGATCGGCTCTTAGACTCCTATTGCAGGCTGGACTGAAGCTGAGAGAGTATATCAACTTTGCCATTTTATTCATTCCTTTTATCTCCACATTGTGGGTTGGTCTAAGAGAGTAGTATACAATGATCCTGCAGTGCAGTTCACTGTTATCCCCCTATTGCAGGTTGGAGAACTATACTGAGACAGTAGTTTGGAGAAGCCCTGCAATGCAGTGCATTGCAGAAAATGGAAAACTGTGAGTGGGGTTGGGAGAGGTAGAATGGAATGGAGTATCCTGAATTGGGACATGGCCTACATGTCATACCACAATATTTATTACAGGTTCCTCTTGTGGCTATTTAAAGACAACTCCTTCCACTTGCCCATGAGTAATATATGTGACATCCCATTCTAAGCTGTATCTAAACATATTAAGAACAGCCTAGCTTTCTAGCACGATCATCCGAGCTGCACTACCAATATAAGTAACAGGAGCAAGCCAATACTAGTGACAAAAAGTTACAGAAGAAGTAAGTGGAAGAAAAAAACTGACTCCAAGCAATATTTTTCTAGCAGGCATTTTATAAATCACCTGTGAACAGAAGTCTAAGAACAGGGAGGAATAATGTTAAAATTCTCTTTTTTTGGTCCTACTTTGCTCCCTCCAAAGTAATTTGTTTTAACTAATTATTTACACAAGGATAGCTTTGAATATATGGATACATCTCTTGTGGTTAAACTGCTGTATGCTTCCCTGAGCACATGAGATAAGGAAAGCTAAAAATACGTATTAGAGGGTTTGTATAATGCCCTCTACATTGCAACAGGAAGCCATAGATATATTTTAAAAAATCATATACAGTAATAGCAAACTCAGGTGCTCCGTTATTATGGCTATGTAATCAAAACCAGATCTTTAAGAAACAAGAGGGAGGAATTTGCATGCTTGGGGCAGCTCCAAGTTTTCTAGAAGTAGGGAAAAAATAGGACAAATACCTAGGGAGAAGCTGCCCGCCCCCTGCAAATCCCAATAAGTGGCCATAGAATGCTGAGTGTCTGTTGGGGTGTGGGGTGATGGTGGTGGTGAGAATGGAGTGATGGTGTGGGGTGTGGGGTGATGGTGGTGGTGGGAATGGAGCATCCTGAAAGAAGAGATGGCTGGTTGAAACACTGAACATAAAAACTCCACACTGCAACATTTCGTTATAGGTCCCACTTGTAAAAATGATTGGCAGGGCTTTTGGTGTAAAAAAACAAAGGCACAATCAACAGAGAGAAGTGCATTTAAAAATGTAGACTGTGGACAAAATTGTTCTGGTGCCCATGCCACCAGCTGAGCAGACCCCAAACAGAAGGAAATAGTCTGTATGTGGCTTGAATAATAAAACTAACCCTGCCTGAACCTGGTGCAGCAATGACTTTTATACAATTCCACAAGGAGCACTGGCAGTTTACAAAAGCACTTTTTGAATGCAGGGGTTGCATCTTTAACCAGACTGAAGAGGAACAGTTGTGTCGGAGAGAATTCACACTGCTCTAGGCATGCATTGCCAAGTGAATGTTTGAGCAAACCTTGGCTGCACCCTTCATAATACCCTTCTCCCCCTAGAGCTTGCATCAACCCAGCCATTAAAAGCAAATTCTAGTCTTAAGTACTACATATAACTAGCAGTTTATAAACTTACTTGTGATTAATTTTAAATGTAACATTTTCCAGAGGAATCAATCTTTATGCTGCAGTTCTCTTACTAGTTTTTCAAGGATCCTAAAATAAAATATATCCACGTCTTAATCCAAAAATAAAACAGAAGCTGCTGAATAAGCAAAGCCAACTCTAAATAAAAAGGAAGAGGAATGTTAGTCAGGCCAAAAATGATAGGATTATATGGCATGAACTCAGCAAACAATGAAAATATGGAATCAATTATTACATTATCACAAAAGTGATATATTCATTGTGTATCTGCACACTCAAACACACACAGAGCTGCTTAGCCAGCCATTCACATGCAGAATAAACAATGCAATCTTGTGTTATGCAGTCCTTGGATTTTCTTCCTACTGCACCCTACTGTCACTACAGTTTCAAGCCATTCTCTGCCTTTCATATTTAGCTATCCTTTCAAGAAGTTCTGAGGTCTTGACCTGCAAATGCATCAATGGCTGTTGATTGATTGAATTTATATCCCGCCTTTTTTCCTCCAAGGAACTCGAGGCAGTATACATAATCCCCCTCCTCTCCATTTCTATCCTCACAACAACAATCATGTGAGATAGGTTGGGCTGAGAGTCTGTGACTGGCCCAAAGACACTCCGTGAGCTTCCATCGCCGAGTGGGGACTAGAACTCGGATCTCCTTACTCCCAGTCCAACACTTTAATCACTACACTACACTGGCTCCCTTAAGTTGCGAATAGTGAACCCAACAGCTTATTTTACACCAGGAGTAGGCAGCCTGTGGCCCACAATCTAATTTCATGCCGGGGGTGGGAGCCCAAAGGAAAGAGACTGGGAGGGAAAAATGGGAGGGGGAAGCCAAAACAAAAGCTGAGAGAACCCCTCTTGCAAGCAATCAGTCTAGACCTATGATGGGGGTGTGGTGGAGAGCTGAAATGGATGGAATTATGGAAGGGGGAGGGGGTCCTCTGTAAGTGATCAGTTCAGCCCTCTGTCAAGAGCTATCTGCTGGATAAGGAAGAAGAGAGAAGGGGTTGGCACAGAGAAAGAGAGAGAGAGAGAGAGAGAGAGAGGAACAAGCAGTGTTTGTCAGAAAGAGAGGGGTAGTGGCCCTGCTCAAATTCGGCTCTGCCCTTCCCCACCGCTGGCATGTGGCCCCGAACAATTTTTCCCAAGGGAATGTATCCCTTGAAAGACAAAAGGGATTTGTCTGGTTTTGCAAGGATGCTGGTCTAGATTTGATATCTACATAGGTCAAAGCTGCATCTTCTCCTCTTTTTTTTTCAACTCAAGGTAATATCATCAACCTTCTCCAATGGGTCATGTATGTAAGGCAGTGGAATCTACTAAATACTTATTGGTGCTCACTCAGTTCACAGATGCTGAAGAATTAAACCATATTCATGCTGTCGTGTCTCTCCGATTTCACTCTGGGTGAAGCATTCTCTATGGGAAACACTGGGCCTGTTCAGAAGACACCTTAAACCACGGTTTTAACCATGGTGAATAAGGCTTTTTGCCTTATTCACCGTGGTTAAAGCTGTGATTTAAGGTGTCTTCTGAACAGGGCCACCCAAAGCTTATCCTGCATAAAGGCAAAGCATTCCAATGTTAGGATCTTTCAACTTCTTCAAATTCTCCTGGCGCCCAAGGACCTTAAAAAATTAATTATAGACAATACTGGCTCAGCAGCATCCCATTACACCCAACCCTACCCTATTCTTATGGCTTTAGATCAAAGCCCTATCCCCTTCTTTAATCTTCATCCTGTCTGCCTGATCTAGGGCATAAGCTTTTTGCGCAGGGACCATGTCCATTTGTGTTCTGTAAAGTGTTCAGCCTGCTGCTGTAACTAAACAAATGTTAAACAGTAGCAACCACCCACCACAGTGAGATGCCTATGTGGCTGCTTAGCATACCACCTGCTGGCACCCTGAGGACACCGCAGAAGTGTACCAGTGGGATGGAATATAAGTGCTAACAGCAATCTAGGACATCCATGTGAGGTGCCTCCCTAGGCTACAGTTGGCATTTGCTGTTCATAACAGGCACTCACACAATTACATAGCCAGATGTGTAAACTGGACTCTAGTGAAAAGGAGGGAGAGAAAAATAAATGACAGCCCAGTATGACAGATGCTGTAGTGTGATTGTCCCAGAGGAATTCATGCTAAAGTACACTTTGAATCCTGGACATTTACTACAGAAAGCTCTAAGTACTTTGCTCTGGCATCTAATTATGAAGACTTTCCTTCTTTGGAATGATATCTGATTGCAAGCAATGATCTCTGCTAGTGCAATTACCCAGCTTTTCTATACCTAAAACCCAGCAAGAGAGATGGCACACAGGAGGGGAAAATGCATAATGCAGAGGAAGGCATACCATGTCTTTATATGAAACCATAATCTTAAGGCTTTACAATTCCATTTATTGCACCATGGAGGCACTTCTCTTGCTTGCTAGTGCACGATTTGCTTGGTAATCATCAGAAGAGTCTTTAAAATCCATTGTTAACAGTTGCTCCATTGTACACATTACACTGCATTGTGCAATTCTATCTTTAGAGTTATGTTCCAAACATCAAAAAGGGGTTATTCTGGTAGCTCTTTGGGTAATAAATCTTTTCTAATTTGAGAGATTACTTTCCTATTAGCATACATATAATTTCTTATACCTATATTCATATATAATAAAGCCCTTGACAGTTTTAATTGTCAAGAGACTATAAACCCAATACAAATAGTTCCAGTGGAAAGGAGTAGAGCAAGGAAGGTCAAAACTGTTAAGTGAGGAAATGTGAGGTTTTTAGTCTGAAGGCATTTGAGAAAGCTTGGACAGTTCTAAAACCCTCATTTCTGTCTCTGGAAGATAAGAACTCAAAAGTGAAGTGGCCAGATGTACCCCTTTCCAAAACATTTGTGCATCAGGAATTTCAGACCCATATCTTACCAGAAGAATGTTGGAAGCTGCAAAACCTCTGCATCTATCCTAAAAACACAGTCCTATCTACACTACAGCTTTAAAATGGTTTTAAACTGTTTAAAATGGTTTATAACAGTTTTGAGAACTGTTGGGGCCCAGGACACACTCCATATACAGTTTTCAAAACGTTTTCAAAGTGTTTTATCCTGCGTGTGTAGATAGGCTCTGTATAATTTATAATACAGGAGCCAAGGAAGCTGCCAAGCCCTAGGTGTCCACACAGTTTATTAAACACTGCAGGTCAGAGCAATAATACAAAATCTAAAAAAAATTCAGACTGGAGATTTGCCAACAGTGGTGATGCCTGGGCTCCTTCCCTACAATCTGTTGATGAGATCCCGATACAAGACATTCCCAGTCTACAGATGGCAACTACATCTATCCTTCCATTCAGTATGCCAACCTTATAAATAGGTCAGTGTGCAGAACAACAGTGTGAATAGATTTGCATTAAGTGTAAAATGCTACTTCATTCTTTCTCCTAAATATGCACAATAAATAACTTGTTCCAATGCCACTCAAAATTATACAGAATGGGAAAGGTGGTAAGAATGGCATCCAAATACAACTGGCAATGGGCAGTTGCTCTATATTTTTCTGATGTGCTTGCTCTGGGCTTATTGAGTCACTGCTGAATGTGTGTTAAGGACAGTGAACTGATTTTATATGAGATGAATCTGTCACATATCAGCTTTGTGTTACCCACAGGGAGATCTAATTTTGGAAATTCTAATGTGAATATTGAGCCAGCCACACCAACACCTCAGGATGTACTTGAAGACACAGAGTTAGGCTCAAACAGGTTGGTCTTTTTTTTTACAACTGAAGATACAGCTCCTGAATTACGGTTATCTGACTGACAGTGACACCAATGTACCTAAGTTATGAGCTCATTCACACCATCTGGTACCTGTCAGTTCTTCTCTGAAGTTTGTTCTTTACTAAGGTATATCCAGAAGGACAGATGCTTACCTTTAGTTTATGCCAGATGTGCTGGCAGTTTGGTGCTATATTTTCTCCTCCACTTGACAACCATACAAAAGTGATAACACTTTCTATCAGCAGGTGCACCAATCATAGTCATTTCTCCTGTTAGGCCTGCCAATTTTTCTCTGACTACCTTAAAACATACAAATTTTAGCAAAAGGATGTTGTACAAGTCTGTCATCCATGCACATATTGTTGTTAATCAGTAGTGCATGGTTCCAGAGTTTTAACACAGCAGAGCCATGACTTCTGTAGTTTTATTATCAGGAACACAGACTTACACAGGGGCTTCCCTGAACTTGGCTGCCCATCAAGAAAATCCCTGAAGCCCCCCATCTTCATCCAAGGAAACATTTATTCACCATGCACGTTTCAGTGCTATACACATGACAGATAGAGCCCCATTCTCCATAGCGTGAAAAACTGAAGCAGCCTGATGGGATAATATACAAATCAATGATTAACTTATGGAAATATGTGCTTCAAGGATGATACTGGCTCCACAGAGTCAGCACATGTGACCACTTCTTGAGTTAGCTAGGCACCTTCTGCGCAGTTAGCTAAGGGGAGCACCTTATATCCGAAATAACAAATTCTAATATAAGCATATAATTTCTAAGAGTTTTCTCTTTTAAAGAAAATAGTAACTTCAAGAGTATTTTCATTCATTCATTCATTCATTCATTCATTCATTCAATCTAATCTTTCTTTACAACAGCCATGTTCACCTGGGTATTTTTCTACCTGAAATGGCCTCAGCAGTAACTAGCCAGAGAGTCCCCATCTCCAGCTCTTTGCCCTTGAGATAAAGAATGGTTTGTTCTCTTTTCATTATTAAACCTAATGTGACATTTGTACATGCAGCGTAAGCGGCAATCAGCAGTTATTATTAGTGGCCATTAGATCTCCACAGCTCTTGCATGTAGGCAAAAGTGCTCCTGGGGCACAGATCAGAGGAATTTGGGAGAGACTAGTTGGCTTGAATCCATGTATAATAATGTTCTGCAGAAAGCAAGCACACGAGGCCAAAATCCTGAGTGGAACCCTGAGAAAAGGAGCATACTTCTTCAAAGGTCACTCTCCTCGGGAGAGGATAAAGACATATAAGCGTTGGTGTTCTGCAATGCACCAGGTCATTTGCACTGAAAGAAGGATGGAGCATAGAGCAGCATATATATGTTTCCGTTGCAGAGGGAAAGCGTCTTGCAAAATACTGTATTTACTGTTGAAAGCCTCTCTCCTCTCAAAATATTCGATAGGATTAGAAACTGCTTGTACTCTCTATAGAGGGTGAGATTATTAAATGCCGAAACTGTTCACATTGCCATACACGGCACAAATAAAAGAGACGGCACTGCTCTTAGCAGCTTACCAATTAAACAGGCAGGCAACACAATGCTTTGGGAGCCCAAGAGGATGTTGCTAACTTAGCCTGGCTTTTATTGACACATGCTAGCACTTGTGGGCCTCATAAAAAGAGGTTTGTGCAAAGAGCAACTAGATGTCTAGGGAACAAAAATAGGGCAAGATGCCAGAAAATAAACACACAAAAGGAGGGGGGAATGGAATGAACGGTGGGGCAAGCCCCAAAGGCAATGCTACAAAACAGCAACCATGAAAGAACCAAGGAAAAGATGGGTGGAGCCTGGAGGCTTTAGTTAAAAGTGCAGCTACAAGATACAGTTGCCATGGAGACCCTCATCTTTGTGGTGAATTTTCACCTTCCAGTTCTCACTGCATGCATTAGGGCCAACACACAGGGTTAGTTCGCATGTCATGCTAAACCACCCTGAAGATAAGCCACCATGGGTTATTTGTTTGATAACCCATGTTACTCCTGAAAGATGATCAGGCATACTGTGGCATGCCATGAATTGTTTCCCCCTTAGTCCTCCTGACCACTCCCTACATGAATACCAGTCACTTTTTCAGCAGAAAGCCTCATTTCTTCATTCCTATGTCAGCACCCTTTTTGTATTGGTCCACTGGGGTTGCTGGCTCACAGGGGAAACTCCCCAACATCCACATCCGATCACCAAATGCATATAATTTTTGGAGCCCTTATGAACGCAGTAATTAGTTCCTAAACGTTTAATTTTTAAAAAATTCAGGGTCTTGCACAAGTGCACAGGAGCACAAGACCACCTGCCCACTATTTAGCTCACCATACTGATATTGACCTCTTACAAATTTCATCCTTCATGTTTGTTGCTACCCTCCACTGGTCTCCCTTGTTAGCTGTCAGATATACACATGGGTTACAGAGCAGAGAGGAGGATTGGTAAACATATATGCAAATTTCAAGGCAGAGCAATGAGGTAGGTTGGCAAAGACACACAACTTTTAAGACAGAGTAGTGAGGTGGATCGATAAAGATATGCAATTTTCAAGGCAGACAGGCGAGGTGGATGGATAAATATATGCACATTTCAAAGCAGAGCAGTGAGTGGGATTGGTAAATATACACAAATGTCATGGCAGAGCAGTAAAGGGGAGAAAAATATTCAAATTTCACAGCAGCTCACTGTGCATAGTTGCGCAAGACCAAAAAAATATGTTTGTTTGTTTTTTGGAAAAGGAGAGTACTTTTGGGACCCTCTCCTGTGTCCTTCCTTCTAGATTTTTGGGAGCACAGTGTGGGGGCACTGACAAGGGATGGGGGAGAATGGGGGAGGCACTAGCGAGATTGTGAGAAGCGGTAGGGGTTTTCATCCCTCTTGCTAAGCATCTCTCTAGCCCTTGCCAACAACCCATGACGAAGCTGCCCTGCTGGGTTTGGATGACATGACAAGCCACCCTGAAAACAGGCCACCCTGAACAATCCAACAAACAGTCATGGGTTCTCAGTGTGGCTTGTTCATGGAAAACAACCCACAATGAAAACAAGCTGCTCATGGTTTGGATATCACAACAAGCTACCCTGCAACAACCCATCATGGCTTATTGTGTTATGCGAACTAAGTCATAGTGAGTTTTCCCTTTTCTTGTTGTATAATGCTGGCAGCCACTGGCAGATTGGAGAAATCTGACACAGACTAAACTGTGCATACATAACAGCTGGGGCTACAAGTACAAAATCCTCTTAGAATCATGGAATAGTAGAGTTGGAAGGGGCCTATAAGGCCATCAAGTCCAACCCCCTGCTCAATGCAGGAATCCACCTTAAAGCATACCTGACAGATGGTTGTCCATCTGCCTCTTGAATGCCTCTAATGTGGGAGAGCCCATGACCTCCCTAGGTAACTGGTTCCATTGTCGTACTGCTCTAACAGCCAGGATGTTTCCTGATGTCCAGCCAGAATCTGGCTTCCTGCACTCTGGGATGATTGAGAAGAGATCCTGGCCCTCCTCTGTGTGACAACCTTTCAAGGATTTGAAGAGTGCTATCACATTAATCTGCTCCTGTGGTGACGGGGAGCCGGGGGGACTAAATTCAGCCTCTCAACAGCTGATTGTCATTATTATTCTTTTTTGAAAAGAGCTCTAAATACATGTAACCACAAGGGCTGGATTGGACAGAGAATGTGTGTACAAATGTGGCTCCTCATGCAGCTAGGGACACATGTGCAGGAGCCTTCTCTGTATGGCCCCTAGCTGGACCATCATGCTTATACAAGTTGTTCACTGCTTTGAGCAATATTTTGCAGGGGTGGGACACCTGTGGCCTCTGGACATTGCTGGACATCAACACCCATCAGCCTCAGCCAGGATGGTCAATGGTTGTCAGAAGTAAGACTGTTCTCCCTAGTGTGGGGAAGGGGTTCCGGGGGCTGAATCATGCTCAGAATCTGAAGGAGGAGGAGGAGGAGGAGGAGGAGGAGGAAAAGTATATCAACCAAGACAGGAAGTGGGGGAGGAGATTCTCCAAAACTTCAAGAGGCAAAGATGAATCTTCACAGGAGCTTAATCAGACAAGATGCCAAAAGCTCAGACCATTCTCCCCACACTGCAAGCATGTTTGGCAAAGATATGATCATCAGCTGTCAGAATCATGTATGGGATAAAAAGTAAGTAGATAGCCATAATGGGGTTAATGGTGGGGATTTCTAGCCAACAATACATGTTGGGTAAATTTCTACCTGCTCATCAGCTGCAAAATCTTGTCCTTCCATTGTTGCTTGGTAGGCAAACAAGATCACTTCCAATTTCCTGCTATACCAAGCCTTGGTCCCAGATGGAATTGTTTAAGCAAATGCTTACATAAAACCTTATGATGCCCTTGCTCAAAATACTGCAGCAACATAGCTTTAGGACTGACACTGGGATAGCTTTTAGCTGTTGAGAACCAGGGAAAATCAGTGTAGAAATAGGCATGTACCCAAAAGCAACTGGAAAAAGCATCACACTTCAACAATAAATTGCACCACCTTTGCCTTTAATCAAGATGCCCCTCTGATTATTTAATATTTCATGGGAAGAAATTACAGGGAGGATGAGAAAGCACATGCATATCATTGCACTCGCCCTGGGGCACAATAGGATGTCATAGCACTATCCCTGCAATATGCACCCATCTCCCTCAACAATGCATTTAGACAGCAAGGTAAGTGCTTCAAGCCTCCTCTCGGAGAATCTCCTTTAGCACAGCAGTGCCTGGGGCAAACCATTGATGACACCAGGCCTACTGAACATGAACAATGATGACTCCAACAGGTTCTAGTTCTTAATACAGTGTGCTTAGAGAACACACTAAAATGTCAGGAGTAGTGTATGTGCCATGCCAACTATCGTAAGCTTCAAGAGAATTCTGTTGCTAACTTTAGTGGAGTTGGGATTTGGTCATGGCTTACCCCCAACACTCACCTTCCTACTGCGATGCTGTTCAGAGAAGTCATATTTGGCACGGTCCTGCTGTGTTGTTAAGAAGGCTATACAGAATAAATAGTTTGTGCATTCCTAGATAAATCAAAGCCACCTTTGACCTTTTAGATAATTTGAGAATGAGAAATCCCTACCCGGTGGGGATTAAGCCCCCCAAAGCAGCACAAGCTGGTGTCTGATAATGAGCGTGTCTCACCCTAAGTAATATGTAAGCTTTCAACAATATAAAATTTGAATCAGCATTTCTTGACACCAACCTTGCTGCTCATTCTCACTCCAGACCTATTCATTAAGTAATAAACCAATGTATTTTCCCCAAATTATGTTGGAATATCAACATTGTTTTCTGAACACACTATTTGGGATAGCAACACCATATGCAGCACTGTTTTCTTCTTTTTGGTTTATGAAGGTCACAAACCAGTACTTTACTTCTATTGTCCTTCCACCAGGAGACATAGATGATTTTATTCAAGCAGATATTCAGCATGCAAGCTGTTCTGGGGGTTTGAGTACTATTTTTATTCTGTTATTGTTCTGTTTTTAAGTGTGTTTCTAATATATTATTGTTTTAATCAAGTTTTTTATATATAGTTTGATTGTAAGCCACCTTGACTGCCATTTCTCAGTAGAAAGGTGGGGTATATCAAGTAAATAAGTAAATCAATAAAATAATACTTCAAAGAGGTCTGGTTCCTTTTGCAATCTTGCTGTTTTCAGACGTTTTGTTAATTTCACCACTAGTACAGAGATCTAGATTTCATTGTACTAGGAATCAATGGATAGATCCAGGCTTGTTTTCCAGTATTTGGCTATAGTTTTTCTAGTGACCATAAATACGAACAGAAGTACTTTATGTGGTACATCTTTATTCTTTCCTCCAAAAATAGATAGTAATGGCAGTTTCAGAACATCACAGAACTCTTGTTTTATTCTCTAAAACTTTTGCATCATTTCCCCATCCCCCATCTAGGTATATTCCCAACAGATATGAAGCAGAAATCTCAGTTTATTACAGCTACTCTGACTCAACATCCCAGGGGTGTATGGTTTTAAGTGAATTTTCCCTAATTCTTGCAGATACAGACTTGAAGTGAATTTTGTTCCAAATGGTTTTCTATTTGTTGGGGGGGGGGGGTCCTATTTTTCTTTTAAATCTTTCTCCCAAATTTATTTTAATCCAAACAGTGGTCCACATGATTCTGATACCAGGATTTCATATAATGCTATTTTGGCTATTTTCAGATATGAGAATTATGTTTTCAAAACCTATTACAGGTCTGATAGCTTGAGATTTAAGTAGAACATTCAAGCTAAAGTGTATTTGATGTATCTGGAAACATTTGATAATGATATCTCCTAGCTATCGCTTCTCATCCTTTTGGCTAAGATCAAGTGTAGGTATCTCCTAGCTGTTCCTTAACGGGAGTATTTGATTTATGATGTACACCTTGATAGAGGTTTTATAATCTAAGAAGTTCTTTTGTTTTCCATTGTCTACATTATACATTTTTGTCTGTGTCATAGAATAGCTGATGGAATAAAAAGGGGATGAGGAGGATATGGGAAGAATTAGTTTTGTATGCCTTTTTTTTGCCAAACTGAGAAGGTTAGTAGAAATTGATTTGCAATTTTGGACAATTTCATAAAAAACATAAGCCTTCTATGTTTTGCACTTAGTCTTCTGTGAATCTCATGGTTAAACATGGTTTCCTTTTGTTGTTGTGGATCACTGTCAACGTTTGCTTCAATTGGTAAGTTTCGTAGTACCCTTGCATACTGGAGACTCCTAGTCCTCCCTGCTTTGTATTTTTATATGATATATTTTTGGGTAATCTTAATGTGTTTTATCTTCTTGTATAGCAGGTTTTGTTGATATGTTTCTCTTGAGATGTAGAGTCAATTTCACTAGTGATGGAGTGGTTCTCTGTTCCTTTTTTGGTTTCTGTTCCTTGTGCTTCAAGTCCATTTTTTAAAATTGAGATTCATTCCCAGCATCTTTATCATCCTTGTCTTTTGTATTGGTTTCTCTGACTCAAATTGAGGTTGAAGAAGGCTAGAAGCTCGTTTGTTTCCTGATGGGTACTGATAATGTGTGCCATGTCATCCTGCATTATCACTTTGTTCAATAGGAAGCCCCATCTATATGAAATGCCTGCTCTGTGAAATAATGAAAGACTTTCCATCTTTGCAATGTTTCCAGACATATATCTTGGAAAAACTAGTGTTTATTGCCCTCCATTTCTATAGTTTTGAGCTGCCAAGCTGCATGTAAAATTTGGTTTTTCAGGAAGCTGTAAGTGAAGCAAATTAAGATCTCTATAGGTCTGCATCCATTTTGTGGCTTTGCCACCATGGCTTTGCGCCAAATCCATGACTACTGAAGACACTGACAAGGACAGGAAGAGCTCTGACAGCCTTGTACTATGAAATTGACTAGGTCTCATCCTTCAACAAATTCCTTGATCCGTGGATCCTCAAATTTAGGTGGTGGCTCCTATTTTCCAAATCCTTCACCTGACTTGATAGTTCTATGTTAGTTTTGTTAAGTTCAGTTATGGAGGTCCTATTCTGGATACTAAATGTAATAGCATCATCCACCATTTTAGTACATATGTCATTTTTCTGTAAGGTCTTGTACTTTAGTTTCCAGAAGCTTAATCACATACCACCACTCCTTTGTTAGGTTCAAATCAAATCAATTTATTCTGGTCACAAGACCAGAAGAGTTAGGTTCTGTTTAACTTATTTTAATTGTCCAGTTACCTTAGCCATTAGCTCACAGTTCTTTTTTTCTTTTTCTTTTTTTACTGACTTCGAATGCCATTCTGAGTCTGTCCTCATCTTCTGACTGGGTTGCATTTAGATAGGTAGTTTCTGCTCTGAAATAATATTAAAAGCTTCATTCTCATGTGGGCCTCTGTGACATGACCCACTTTCTAATCAGTGTTGTGTCATTTTCTGTTTATTTTAAGATTTTGTATTTAATAAAGTGGCAATGGTGGGGACAGAAGAATCTCTGCTACGCCATCATTTTCTAATGGTGTTGTCACCGCCAACTTTTAACAATGCGTGTTAATTTATAATTTAAGAAACAGAAACCCTTTTTAGCCTTGCTCAGTATTTCAGAACTGAATCTACATTGAGGTTTTCACAATATAGTCCCAGAGTCAGGCAGATTTACCCCAGCGAGTGCAAAAGCTTAGTGAATATTTTTTTGTTTTTATATGACAGAAGTGTCTCAGAAAAGTGAGTCTTACAAAATTCCAGTGGTGGGGGGGCTGCGTGATGACATCATCAATATGGCTGCCTCGCTATTATGTAGTTGTCACATTTAAATATGCATAACTTCTCACCCGTTTATGCTACAGAGATGATTTTTTTCTGAAATGTTTCAAATGTAATGACAAATACTTTTTGTAATTACACATTTTTTGTTAACTCCATTAGTTTTTGAGATAATTTCATTTGAACGTATAAAATCAGTGTTCACATTGGTTATGTGTGACGTTTAATTATGGTTTACTCAAAAACTATATGACTTTTGAAAGAATACTCAGGAACAAAAAAGTTGCATTTTTAAAATGAGGATTAAGAAAATGTATAATAACATGGGGTTTACCCCAACGCTTAGGGAATTATGAGTGATATCTCGTAATATGTCCACTTTCTCAGGATTGTATGGTTTTACAGTTTGTCATACAGGGCTTTCATTTCAAAAGTATCCACCCTAAATATCTCTCGATCTGATGCACATATCATTTTGAACATGTTCAACTGTGATTTTTACAGCTGAACATGTTCAAATGTTTTTTACAAAATTTCAAACAGGACGAGTATGATGATATATAAAAAAGATTATTTATTAGGTTGAATTGTTTTTAACAATTGTTTTTAAAATCTTCAGCAAAAATTTACAATTTACAAAATAAAAACTATGTTCTATGAGAAGCATTAACAAATAAATTTCATTGGATGTCCTCTTCACTTTCACTGGAACTGCTATCATCACTGTCAAAATCATTTTCCTCGTCTTCTTTTTCACAGTCCTCTTCTGTGGCCGTTTCAAGATTTTCTGGGAGTGTTGGACCATCGTACCATTTTATGTGGTACCTGCCATTTTCCAAGTACCAGCCGTGTTCAGTAGGATCAAGCCCGTCGTCAGGTTTTCTACAATCTGCTCATTTCCACAGCCATGACACTGAACTGTTTCTTTTAAACTTTTGGATCAATGCAGGTTTAGATGGAGGCAGCATTGCTGGGTCAATCCCTTTAACTTTGGAGAATGCCTTAGACTGGATCTTAGATGTTGTTTTCTTCATAAATAGACTGTATCTTACTTCACTCACAGAGGAGTATCTAGGGTGGCTGTACATGGCACAGACAAATTTCTCCAACCCAGCTATCTTGTCTTCGGTTAAAATTAATGACTCACCTAGCTGGCTGAGAATTTCTTGGAATTCATTATTCTTTTTCATGATTTCAAATGGTTTAACTTTTCCCTGTCTTGCAAATGCAGTTGTGAAATCAGATCCTGAAAAGTGCGGTAGCCTGACAAGGCCTCTACCAGATCATGTCCGAGCTCCTCTGTGATACAAGTTACACTGATCGTCCTTCTGCTGTTGTTAGAAGACACACTACAATCAAACCAAACCCGAGAGTTTAGGAAGTGCTTTTGATGGTAAATTAACAGAACCAACACATCAGTGTCATTTGCTCTCTAACCAGGATATTCTTTGCCTGATCACTACCATGTGATGTATGTTGGATGTGCCAAATAATCCTTGTGTCCGCCTCTTGATGATGGCAAGCAAGATCAGGCACCTCTGTTGCCTCAACACTGACATCCTTGCTGGTGTATTTGTAACACACAATCTCTGCTCCGACAAAGAGAATTTTGCCTGCCAGAATTGAAGCATACTTCTGATTTTTCCACTCATTGCATAGGAAAGATGTAAGTTTGTTTTAAACTGCTCATTCCAAAGTGCATTTACTTTGATGTCACTAGTTGGTACAGTTGTTCGCCATTCATGTTCACAATCTTTTATACTTTGATATCCGTAAGTGTCAAACACCAGGTGCACTTCCTTAGCTGGTGTACTACTAGTAATGTGCTCCAGTAATTTACGTGCAAGAGCTTCATATATATCAAAGTATAAGATTGTGAACATGAACGGTGAACACCTGTACCAAATAGTGACATTGAAGTAACAGGTGCAGATCAAAAGACCCCAAAAAACAATTATTTAACCAGTTAAATGACAGCTGATTAATCAACTAACGTTTTTAAATGGTAGACCAATCTATATTTAAACTAGCTGTATGCCACATCTGCCATAATAGTTGTGTGATATGTAAGTATTTTAGTCTGCAATTGTATACATGTTCTTCTGAGAGTAAGTTCCACGGAACATTATGGGCTTTACTTCTCAGTAGGCATGCACAGGATTGTGCTGCATGAGATCTCTAGCCTTCTCACAGAACTATAATCCCTAAGATTCCATGAGCAGAAGCCATGGAAGTTAAACGAGTTTATATTTACACAGTGGACATACTCAACAATAATATCCATTACTTAATTTTCCTTTCTGGCTGTATGAATGTGCAAGACACCACTTTTGGCTGCAACTTGAAAAGAAAAAGAAGGTGCAATTAGAAGACTAATTCGGTAATCAGGATTGTCATGATAGCTCTATCCAGCAATTAGAAAATGAAACGTTAATTATTACCCCTCGCCATTTTAGCCCAGCTGTTCATATATTGATAACAGCAGATACAAACGCAAGGAGGAAGGCTGGGTTAGTTGGTATTCACGCCATATCAAAGAAGCACATTTGCATTCTTTGCAACAAGAATCTATTTACCTTGATTGATGACTGAACTTCAATAAATCTTTTAATATTTTGGTCATTAGCAATGGGGCTGGCACAATGTCACTAGAGTACTATTCCATTTCATATCAAGCCCTTTATTAGCTGTGCACTGTAATATGTTTGAACTTTTAATTGAGCCCTTTTAAATAATGATGAGCAACATATTTCAATGATGATTTATGGAAATAAGGGCCACCCGCTATAGTGTTTTACACTTCACACTTAGCTGTCCTCTATGAAGAAGAAACCTCAACATCCAAAATTGAAATACTCACTACTATGAACCTGCACTGGAGTGCCACCTTTTTGCACAGTGATGTCTACAGAATTTTTATGGCTATGCCTTACTGATCAGCACTTCTAAACACTGTGGGACAATTTCACTACTATTCCTAGCAGTGTGACCAGCAGAATTTCCATTTTAGCCAGATATATACCCACACAAAAAAATAAACATGTAAACCTTAAAGCAACAATATACTCAAACCCAGAAGACAAATATATGCAGTGTTATGAGCACATTGGTATTTGAAAAGTGGACTTTAAAGCTCAGAATGTTAAATGACAAACATGATCAGCTATTGAGATTTTATCCCATCTTTTGATCACCATGGTGCTCCCATCTAACCTGCAAGAGTACTTAATGCTTGACTGAACTTCTTACAAGTAAGCAGAATGTCACAGCATTTTAGAAATTAATCTCTACTAATACCCTTCTGAAGAGAAGACACAGCTTTTTAATGCATCTCTGTAATAAACAATTGGGGACAACAGGCCACTTTCACATCCCTAAACCTTTCACTGACCATCATACATACTATTAATATTAGTTTGATTATTGTTCATAGTACAGCCCCTGCTTATATTAATTTTAAGATTAGTGAGACAGATGTTGTTTCAGTAAAGTGAACACCTGAAGCACAGAAATGTCTCTGATGTTATGACAATACACCACTGAATACCAGATGCTGGGGGCAAATAATAGATGAGGGCTACTGTATATATATATACTACTTGTACATTTCCCAGAAGCAACTTGCTAGCAACTATTCAAAAAAGAATGCTGGGCTAGACAGAACTTTGGTCTGAATCCATCACAGCCCTTTTGAATGATTCAGTTTTGAATGTTAATAAGACAATGACCGGGGCTCATTGCAGGTTGTTTAACCTATGATGAATTGCCATGTATGTGGGTGACATCGCCATCATTTATTACATTTCTATACCACCCCATAACCAAAGCTCTCTGGGCAGTTTACAAAAGATTATGAATATGCAGCTCCTACTCAGGGGTTGTTGTGTTGTGTGAGCCTAGCTGCTGAGGGTTATTTGACAATTAAACTACCCTCACACAATCTTTGGTTTGTTGTAGGGTTACATGAAGGATGTTTAACCCTCAAATAACCTTTGGTGCTGGGTTTGCATGGCACAACAATCCCCACTAGTGGTTGCATATGCAAAATGTCATCCAGCACATACTACGGCTCATTGTGTGTTAAATAACCCACAGGGAGCCAGCCATATCATGCAAACCGGTCTGACAATGTAGATTCTAGCCAGCTAAATATACTTTTTATTGACCAAAAAAGGAAATGCAAAGTATCCCCCAAACAAATAGGTCCCAATTCTACATTTTGAGAGCAATGAACACAAGAAAGCAATGTCATGAATGTTTATGGCTAGAAGTGGCATTGAATATTTAAAATTGCAACACTTAACTAAAAAAATGACCCCATCCATGTTTCCTCTGGACAATATTACCAGCTTTGCAATGTGCTTTTTATCAAGTTTCTAAGCAGAATATCAGACGCGACCATCAGTATGACCAAGTGGCATGGAAATGGGCCACTCCTGATCCTATGCAAACACTATGGATTCTTTTAGTGTTTATCATCATTGCCATTTCTTAGATGCCTTTCTGAGAAAAAAGACTCAAAGCATCTTACAAAATAAAGTGACACATACAAAAATTTAAAATAAAACACTATGACCCAATAAAATAACTATGTCAAGAAACCCATCAAATGCCATCACTTGCTTGGGAATAGAAGAAAGTCTTAAACAAAGATGACAATGTTGGCACTAGGCAGACCTCACTGGGGAGAGCATTCCATGTTGGGTGTGTGTATGCACCACCGAAAAGGCCCTTTCCCTTGCCATCTTCTGAACCGCGTTGGAGGAGGAACTCGGAGGAAGACCTCAGTGCTGATCATACTGTATGGGTAGATTTATACTGGAAGAAGTGCTCTATCTAGTACTGCAGTCCCCAACAATAAATATCTGCATGGTTCACTTGGTTACTGTTGATTTTCTCTCATGTACCATTGGTCCAGTTTAATGATGTAGATCTACATTCTTGGCATCTGCCCTAACTTAGCTCAGCACCAGAAAACAATTGTGATATACCCACTGAAAAGATATCTCTAGGATTTCCCAGCAAATTCTTTATTGCCAAATCTGAAATTATGGCAATGGTATGGATTCCCTATGAATATATTTATCCCCTTACTTTCTAAAAAGACACATCACATAATTTTCACCAACTATATTTCAACATAACAATCCACATAACAGAAAACTCCCTCAAATTGTTGAGGTGGCGGGATATAAATAAATGAATAAATAAATTAAGGAAATCCAATAAAATCAATTGATTGAAGAAATCCAATTGCTCACTAGGTACTCCCCCTCAGTTATGTTTTACCACCTTGTACAGCATTAAGCTTGGAATGTCTTAAGACAGAATCAGGGACCTGATGGCCCAGACAATGTCTATAAACACTGAGTGGATGATATAACCTCAAGCCCACCTCTTCTAATTGTGGTAACAGTGAGAATCAGCCAAGAAGAAATTGATAACAATTTAATACTGTGTTTAGAAATGAAGTAATTAATGGAATGGCGATAGCAATGAATTTATTAAACCAAGGAGACAGTGGGAACCTGTACTTTATTCCTGCTGTACCGATTGCCTGTCGAGTGGCTGGCAAGAATTAAAATTGTGCTGTCAGAGACTACATTTCGCATGATTACACACCTTTAAAGTTGATCAGGAAGAAAATAAATTTAGATGTGTGTATCAGGAGTGGAAAAGAGTCTGCAACAAATATCAGACACAAATCCAGTGAAAAACTTTTGGCCACTCTGAGGGCTTGCTTTCCAATGTGTTGGTTCTTTCTGAACTTGCTCTGGATGCATTAAGAAAGCATTGATAAAAATGCTTACACAACACAGAACTTGCTTCCATATTGTTGGGGAGAACAGTTCTCCCCTTCCTACTGTGTCCTCTTCCCCCTTGTCCTGCTGTTTCATAACCCACAGTGTTTAAAAAAGATTTGCCAACTTTATTCTTAAACTGGCATTTTCTCAATTACCATTCATGCCCTTTATGCTGTTTTTGTCTTCACTGCCTGAAGAGAATAGTTGATCCATGTCCCTTTCTGTATGAACAGACTGTTCTCCTGTCTCCACTAAGCCATCTTTGCTCCCCATTGAACAAGGGCCTGGTTCCCTTCTTATCCAAACCTGCAAGCAGTCTTTCAAGTATGTTATTTATCTTTGATACTCTGATGAGAAAGAGAAGTTACAAAAGAACTCTTACAGTGGCATCTTTTGTTTTCCCATCTCTACATATTAACAGAATATTCAATGAACTCATTTAACATTTCTCCGTGATCTATAAATAATCCTTTGTCTTTTAAAAGAACAGCTAAGGGAAGAAAAGTGACTACATAAAAACTGTATATTTTTATTCACCAGCTCTATTCCCTGTGTGCATCCAGCCATATCTATGCACTTTATTAAAACAATTACAGCTCACAACTTCACTTACTCATTAGCTCTGCAGAGTGGATATTGCACAGGGGATGGCGGGGGGGGGGGGAAGAGGAAATCTTCTCTAGTTTGACTTGTGCATATTTAGCAGAACGATTTGTAAAATTTTCAATTAAAAAATATGAGCAAGGATATTTACTTCATTCCTCCATCAAGGATACCCCTCAAAACTGCAAAATAGCATGATGAATGGGGTTGATCATTCCTATGATCAGCACCTTCAGGGGATGGATTCAAATGACTTTCAGACCTGGTTCTCATGATCAAAACAGCCCTCTGTGGCTTATTTAAGCCCCTGTGGGATGTAGCACGTACCAGCATGTGCCAGGTGGGATTTGCATATTCAACGCTCAGCTATGGCTTGTTGTATTGTGGGAACCCAGATGGTGGGGGTTATGCCTTCACATAACCTATGATTTGTTGTTGAGTTATGTGTGGGTTGTTTAACCCTCACAAAATCCCTGCCACTCAGGTTCACATGACATGACAGGCAATGAATATTCAGGAAAGGCACCGGCACATGCTACAGCCCACCATGGCTTAAATAAGCCACAATGGGCTGTTCGATTGTGAGAACTGGAAGTTTCAAGTTTTCAACTCCCATTACCCCTGACTACTGGCCATTCTACATGAGGCTAATGGGAGTTGTAGTCCAAAACAGCTGGAGGGTACCAGATTGCCTACCCATTGTCAACCAAACCTTTTCTTTTCAGGGTTTAGCAAATTGAGAGAACTCCCAAACTAAGCTGAAGTGTCTGCATTCCTTGAAGGCCTGACTACAAACCAGCAAGTGTGAAGGAAACTTGGTCCAGAACAAGCTGATGAAAGAATGCCACATCAAAACCCCAGACTATGAAACATACAATTACTACTATAGGGCAGCCCAGTAATTCTCTGATTTGTGTGAGGATAAGGCAATAGCATAGAATCCTGACTTCAGTCAGGAAACATGTGTACAAGTAGTCCCAATGCAGGGCATATTGCATACTGCCAGCAATGTATCATCTACATACAAGTTAAAAAAACGGAGAGAATATTATTGAGAGCACATGAAGAATACAGTGCTCTACTATATGAGTAAAACCAGCATGGCATTTCTATAATGTAGGTCTGCAATGTTTCTATAATGTAGGCCTGCAATGAGAGAAGGCGTTCTCTGCAGCTGTGCTTATATTATGGAACTCCCTACTTCAGGAATTTCGTTTGGCTCCCCGACTTCTTGCCTTCTATCACAGAATGAAGACATTTTTATTCCAGTAGGCATTTGATCTGCTGAGTTGTGGAGCTTTCATAGACCACTGGTCCCTTGCTTTTACCTGTTGTACCTGTCTCTGTTTTTATTGTCTTTTACTGTTTTATCATATTGTTAATTTTTATGATTTTCTAATTTTCTTGTAGCTGCCCTGTTAGTTCACTGTGATTCCAGACAGTCCAGCCAACTGCTGTGTATGCCACTACTTTCTTTTAGAGATAAATATGATTTTTTCATCCCAAAAGTGAACACAGCTCCATATATGCAATGGAGAACAGACATTCCTCAGTCTCAAGCTTTACAGAAATTGCCCAGAACTGTTAGAAGATAATATTGACTCTTTGCTGGGGGGATGGGGGGGGTGGGGGTGGTTTTGACCAAAATGTTGCTGCTAAAGAAAATTATCCATTTGTTACCTGGACAAAGCAGCAGGTTTCAAGAAGTGATGCAATGACCAGAGGGGAATTTTTGAGAGACAGAATTGCAGCTTAATATCCTCCAAATAAATTTGCATTATTGGTGTTTTGTTTGTTTTGTTTTTTGAAGAAAGAGGTTAAAGGATGCAAGGGAAAGTGTCTGTCCCAGAATGGGATACTAATACTGAACACCTCCATGTGTGTCTCTGGATTTGAGAAATAAAGGATTATTTTTTACAATGAAGCTATTATCCTTGATTTCTTCTGCTGAAAACTACCACCACTTATTCTCTACCTTGGCTACATCAAACTTGGCATTTTAAAAGCATGTTTTGTTTTTCAATCTCGGTGCTGTTTTGAATTTGTTTTAAGATGAATGCTTCTTTCACTCCCATCATGGTTTTTGAAGCCTGCATTTTGGTGCCTTTGCTGCATTTTCACTACGAACAGCACTTATTAGGCCATTAAAAACTGATTCAGGCAGAATGACTGTATTTTTTCTGTTCTGCATTTTAGAGAGCTGCTTTTTAAACTCCTAATTGCACAGATCAGAATGTCACTAGCACTCCACCTAGCTTCTGGCATCTGCTCTGCCACTTCACATACCACTGTCGGAAAGCATTTTTGATCACCATTGTTAACGTGATAACAGAGCTTCTTTTGTTCCTGTTTTTGGGTGTTCATGTCTTGTCGTTTTCAAATCTCAATAGCCTGGCATCAGTTACGTAAACCGTTTCCCAATGCAACAGGTGATGCTAACTGCAATCCTTCATTTTCAGAATGACCAGATGAGATTTCTGGCAAGGAAAAAAAAAGGGCAAAAATATTCTGCGGCACCTTAAAGACTAAAGCATTGAGGCTTGTGATCCATAGGAAACAGTCTTCTTTACAAGTACATCTTGTGCTACTAAAGTTCATAATCTTTACAGTGTCACACATCCAATTAAATAAACTCTTGTTTGCATAAAAGTTCATGTTCCAATCAAACTGGCCAGTCCTGAGGGTTCCAGAGGATCCTGTGTCTTTGTGGAAACTGGTTGCTTTTGAGGGGGGGGGGGGACAGAAGAGGAATGAGGCATGTGGTCCAGCACCTATTGATGCTGCATTATGATGTTTGTGTGGTGTTCTGTAAGAAAAATGCTTGTGTGGTTTTCTGTAGGAATGCGCTAAAAGGTTTTAACAAATTATTTTCTGAATTTAAATTCAGACTCTAATAATCTCTAGGCTACTTCAGCACTACTCTGGGAGGACCCCATTACATTAGTGTCACTGAATAAGAAATGGAAGGACATAAAAAGGCCTTTCGAAGCCTGTATTTGCTACTGTAATGTGAAATGATGAGGGGAAATGATTTTAAAAGAGATCTATTATTACCCATTATGATGCCTAAATAAAAGAGCAAACGCTACTGGCATTACTGTGCAGAAAAAGGAAATTAGAAAGGGTCATATTATTGTGTAGATCCAGCACTAGCACTCACCTGATGGCTGTCAGGGCTTTACAGAATCCCTCTCTGAATCTTTCTTGTTTTATTACCACTTACCTTCCTTCCCTTTCAGACTAGATATTCCATGACTGTGCCTGGCAGCTGTGGGGGCAGGGGGCAGGGAAGGGAACATAGAAGAATGTAGGGCCATGTCTTCTGCTGACTCAGACCGTTGGTCATCTAGCTCAGTATTGCCCATACTGATTGGCAGCAGCTCTCCAGGTTTTTAGGCAGGAGTGTCTCTTAGCCCTACCTGGAGGTGAGAAGGATTGAACCTGCAACCTTTTGCATGTAAGGCCTGTGTCTACCACTGAGTTATGGCCATTTCCTTTCTCGCCACTAAGTCCAAAAGGGAATACTCTTCCCCCACCCCGGAGTTCTACTGTTCTACCTTTCCCTTCAAGCTGTGATTCCTTTCCTAAACAGTAAACCTCTTTTTCCACTAATTCCAGGAGACTTCAGTTTGCAACCTATGGATAATCATATACATGTAGAGATTTTCAGGATCGTTTTCATATAAGGTTGCGACCAGAGAAAACAACTACACAGAGTGGGAGGGATGCAATGAGCTGTGGGATGGTGGTATGTGCACAAAGATCTCTGAAGAGCCCTTTGGTTTTCTTCAGAACTATCTTAGAATACTAAGCCACAATCAATTGAAAAATGTTGCGAGTGACAGGCTTTTAGCTGCACAATAGCCTTTTCATTTATATCATGGCAGCTATCAATGCATATTGTGATCTGTTAAAGACATGCCCCTATCACTAAATACAGTCTTCTTTGTCCAGAGGTCTTAAATACAATAAGCACTTCTACGACAAACATTGTCTTATGCTCAGAACACATGTTGAACCATTCAAAAGAGCAGACTTACAAGATATCCACCACAAACAGATTGATCACACTTATGGCGGAAAAAATGTATATTCGGAGGCACAATTTGAGAGCCCTATTCTACAGAATGGAGAGACAGGATTGTTAGCAAGAGTGGAAATATGTTGACCACGCTATACAAATCTTATAAGGTCAGTATGGAAGTACAGTGAGCCTACTGTGCTAACACAGAGCATGAGGACATACCAGGCTGGTTCCTTAAAATGCTAAGGGAAGGAGGAGGAGGAGGAGGAGGAGGAGGAGGAATAGCTGGTCTGGAAATGGAGAATGCAAATAACACAAAGAGAACTGAGAACATAAGACACAGCTGCAAGAAAGAGATAAAGGTAACTACAAAGCAGATTTGAATTAACACTGCAAAATGGTGCTGGGGGGATTCTACAGCTCTATTAGGGAACAAAAGGTCAGTTATTAAGAGAGGGTGTAGAAGAGTTATTGATTTCAAAGAGTCTGAGTTCCTGAAATTTGGGAGAGAAGACTGTGTGCTTGTGCATGTGTTTCGCACAGATTTAATCCACAGATGGTGAAAGGGAGCTAGAGTAGTCACAGGTATTACTATCCAACCACCACACCAAGCTTGTTTGAATGGAGAAACAAAATCCTCTTTCTTTGGTTTGATCTCCCACTTTGATAACTAACTACCTTTAGAACATACCACAGCTCCCTAAATCTGGACTGAACAGAGGACTGTGGTTAACAGTTGAAAACCTTTTTATTTCTTCCTCCTGTGTGCATGGAGGAGAGCAGATGGGGGAACCCCCATGTCCAATCCTCATAGAGGTTCTTTCTTGTAACAACAAATCATGGTCTGTAGTTATGCCTGAACCAGGTCACTGAATCGCATTTGCTATGTTGCTACCAATTAATCCAGTTTGGGACAATCCTGTTGGAGCTCTTTGCAATTCCCATGGGTTTTCACCATCTTAAATAATTTAGTGGCATTTGCATACTTGGCTACTTCATGGATCATGCCTGCCAGATAATTTAGATAGAAATTATATAGCACTGGTCTCAACACAGATTCTTGGCGGACCCCACTACTTATTTCCCTCCACTGTGAACACTTGATTGATTTCTGACCTTTAACCAGTCACTGATCTTGTTATCCTCTTATCCCACAACTACTCATGTTATTGAGAGTCTTTGGTAATTGACTTTTTAAAGTTTAAATATATAATGCGGTGGTGCAGAATCTCACGCCCAGGGACCAAATCCAGGAGTCTCAATTTGGCCCTCAGGAGTTCCTCAGATGGTTCCCTCCAACAATCAGTTGTTTTGGGGTGTTTACATGTTCTGTGCAGATTTTTCTCCCTTCTAAAAGGATGAAATGCCTCTCTGAAGGCTTAGTTACCAGCAATAAGTGTTTTAAGGTAAAATAAGAACTTGGTTGCATGTTGCCCAATGATGTTGATTTTAATTGGTCACTTAGCTTTAAAACTCCACCTCTATTTTACTTGGTGCTTCAAATGCCCTTCCTCAAAAGAGTTGTCCAGGCAGTGTGTCTGGCCAACATCTTCCACAGTGGAGACTGATGCAAATAATTAAACTTGTCTGCAATTTCTCTATCCTTCTTCAGTAATCCTTTCACACCTTTGTTGTCTAACGGTCTTGTTTAAACAAGACAAAAATTTCCAACAAAAGATTCAACATGCATCTGTAATTACCACATGCAAGTCTCGGAGAAACAGTTACCAACCAAACAGGAAAACAGATGCTTGACACCCGAGGCACAGTAAAATGGCCTGAGCTTCTCAATTAAATCCACAATAAGCCTCGAGCCACTTATTACAAATTATACGATAAATAGCTACAATTCTAAATCAAATTGTGCAATGGATTTTTGAATCAGCAGTACAATTCATGATAGACATTACATTGCAATTAAAATTAACCCGCTCTCATTTCCTGCCTACTCCTACCCTCAAACCTTGAAGGAGCAATTCCAGGCACTGAAATGTGTATCTTTGTCCTTTTCTCAAAGGGATTAGGAGACATTTGGGCACAAATCTTGCCAGAGCTACCATGAAAGCTCTCTTAACTGAACAGATTTCCCCTATAAGTTAATGCTCAAGAGGGTCCCCCCTCTCCATTCAAAATCACTGTATCCATTAGATGATCATGGCCTGACCCTGGTCTATTGGTCAGGCCCCTCACTAATCACTGTTTCAAAATGTAATGGAAGCTAAGCCAGCAGGAATGGCCACAGCCACAAAATGAGAAAAGGAGAACCCAATCAGCACACTCTGAGATGGGGGTCACAAATACCAAAGAAAATCACAGGTAACCTATTACTAGTGCTAGAATCTCATTTCAGCAAATTCCAGAACATTTTTAAAGTAATCTGACCATAATCAGCAATCAAATCAAACAGTTAGTTGAAAATGACACTGAAGTAGCAAACAGATCACCTCTGCAAATAGAACACAGAGACAGGAGGACAGACAATCCTCTATAGAATCCCAGGTCACACTGACTGAGAAATAACTCAGCCAGGGGAGTCTTGGACATCTCAACAATCTTATGTTATTAGCCTTTCAGATGGGCTGGAAGAAAGTGCTCATCCTCTGCTTTGAAAAATGGATACCAAAGGTCCAGGAACCAAAAGCTGTAAATGTGTCAAGCAAGCAAAATGGTCACACAGAATAGATAGGCTCACCATATCAGAATTAGACAGAGATGCTGACCCATCAGAGGGTTCTAACTGGAAAACAAGAGAATTCAATTTCCAGAGAGGTAGCCATGGTATTCCATTGCAGCAAAACCAACAAACATACTTGTGGTACCTCAAAGGCTAATCAGTTTAGTATGGCATAAGCTTTCATGGAACAGGGTCCACTTCATTAGATGCACGAAGTGTTACAGGTGCATATAATATACACACTTGCTTATAGAGGAAGAAGAGCTGGGGGGATGTAAACAGGCAACTCTATACAGCTTATTATCAGAGAGCAATTAAATGGAAAAAGTACAGATTTATTTATTTTCATTTATTACATTTATATCCTGCCTTTTTTCCTCCTTAAGGAACCCAAGGCGACATACATAATCCTCCTCCCCTCCATTTTATCCTCACAACAACAACCCTGTGAGGTATGTTGGGCTGAGGGTCTATGACTGGCACAAAGTCCCCAGTGAGCTTCATGGCTGAGTGGGGACTAGAACCTGGATGTCCCAACTCCCAGCCTAACACTTTCACCACTACACCACACTGGCTCACCAAATATATGTAAAAATATATTGTGAGAAATATATGTAAAATCATTAATGTCATTGGTAAACTCATTACAGAGTTCAAGACAGGTTGCAGATGCAGCATGGGAAAAAATAAAATACGGCAACATGTGTTCCATGATTGTCCAGTGGAAGTGTACAGATTTGACAGAGATGCACTTAAAAGCTTCCAAGTAACTATTAAATTCTCTCCCAGCAAATATAATTGCAATCCCACGTGATCTGTACTAAATGCTCAGATTTAGAAGTTATGTAGGCAAACAAGAGCTATAACACTAATGGAATATCACAGATATTATAAATTCTATATGGTTATTGATATTTGGAATTGTAAACACTGTCTAGAGTAGAGCTCCTGCCATTTCTTTTGTCAAACAGGGACGGCAGAGAACCATTTCCCACATTTGTGGCATGATTAAGCACAAAATTGATCTTCCTTTTATCAACTGTTCAATGTGCCAGAGGGTCCCTCTATACGCCATCTTTTTGGCGCCTGTTTCTCTGAATATGTACTTTTCCCTATATTTGATTTTACGTCTAATAGCAGTAGATGAGAGCCGTGAAGGCGAATTACGGGCTCCATACAATGCACTTTACAACTGTTTATATGTGGAGTTTGGCAGCAGAGTTGGATCAGGGGTCTATGGTTGAACAAGGAAAATTTGACAAAAGCACCACCCTGTCTCCTGATGGTACCTCCCCTGGACTTTCCCGCCGTTCGTTAACCCCGCCCACCTGAGTGTCTCGCCGTGGAATACATGTTAGCCCCTGCCCAATCACGATTGCACGTTACTTCGCATGTGGGTACGATTTCTAAACATTGGATGTGCCTACAATTAGAGTTTTTAAGCAGGGCAGCACTGGCTTTGGGACCAAATGTAAAACCTTAAAAGCATCATTTTTCCGGGTACTGGATGGCCGTGGCGAACACCCGCCAGTGGAGCGTCTGCCCCCCTATTCCTCCTGCCAAGAATCCGCCGCTGGACACTCCCATCCCACAAAGCTTGCGGCAGCTGCCCCTTACCTTTTGCGCCCTAGCAACCTCGGCCGTCTTGGAAATGTGCTGCTTCAAGGGCAAATTTTTGTGTAGCCTTTCCATTACAATGTTGCATTTCACACTGATGTCCCAGTTCCATACAAACTGTCAATTATTCTGTTTGTCTCCAACCCCGAGATGCCAGCTCGCAATGGTTCTGGGCTGCCCCACATTGAGCGGGCTAGAGAGCAACCTTGCCATTCCAGCAGGTCTCTGCATCGCAAAGGTGGGTGACTGGGCAGGCGGGAGTGGGGGATGGCTGGCCACTGCCCCCCCAAAAAACCCTGGGTGGCACTGATGTCTCTTTGTCCTCTCTTCCCCACACAGTGTGGGTGATGTTATTCTGCCTAGCTGTACTCAAGAGGCAGAAGGGGCGTTTGCAGCTGCGCCTCCGCGGTTTCCTCATTGCGTTTCCTTCAGCATCGAATAAGGAGACTCGAGCGGATAGTCTGGCGTGCCTGCCCTCTGGTACCCCTCCAACCGTCAGTGCCATTAGAATGACCGGGCAGGCCCTCGAACGTGCGAGCGGTGGCTGTGACGTGGCATCTGTGGACTGACATTCCTTCCGATGCGACTGTTGCCGTTTGCCTTTAGGTCACCACGTTCCACCCAAGCCCCTGTCTTGCCCCCCCTCCCATGGCGTGCCTTTCGGATTACTCCGACCACACTTTGCAATGGGCTTGTGCCCACATGTAACCATTTCTAGAATAAAGATATTGCAGTAGTTTCTCAGTACTAAATGGTCATTTTGGTGCAATACACACACACACAACTTCCTGGTAAAGCGATGACAGAAGGGGGGGAAGGTAACAGGAGTAGATACGAAGCCCGATCCCTGATCCGCTCTACGCTTCCCGGGGAGCAAGTCCCCCCACCTGCTTAATGCGCCTTACTCCCGAGTAACAGCGCGCAAGACGACAGCTCAATGGCAGGAACTCGCTTGCCTGCATGGAGACAAGTTTCCCTGCCTTTTTCCAGCCAGGATCTCAGCAAGGGAGTGAGGAGGGGGGAGGGAAGCCTTAGCGGACCTCAAATTATACTCAAAATGAACAACGCACATCCTTATTCCAACCCCCTTGCTTCCTGTAGAACCAGCTCCATGTGAGTAGCCATGCGTCTTGATGAAAGAAAGATTCCAATGGGGATTTAAAAGAAAGAAACTTTACTTTAAGTACTGGTAACTTAAGGCCAGCCATTACTGAACAGTCCATGAGTCAAGGGAAGAAGAAGGAGGAAGTAGAAGGGAGGAGACACTCCACAACTGGGAGTGGTAGCCAGAGAAGGGGCAGTCATTCAGTCATGACATCACCACCAAACTATGCCCACTATTAGCATTAATCCGAATGGTCTGTAGATTGGTTACGTGATGATAATGTGCTCAAACTTCGGAGAAAAATTTAAAGCCGTGGTAAATCGACACCTTGCAATTGCGCATTAACAGAGGCTATAAATCACATAGACGGCTGATTTGTGCCCTGCTCGTCTGTCCTAAATGCAGTCAGAGCGAAGACAAGGAGGCGCAAATCACTCATCTAGAGGTACCCCAGAGTCTCCATGCATCACACAAACATGCAAATCTGACCATGTGGGTAAATCCCATTCCTTATTATCCCCTTATTGGCTTGGTGCACTGAATCTCCTGGTATTTTAAGGCTGGCTGGTTGGGAAGATGGGAGGCAATATCTATTTTAGCTCTCCCGGATATAGTATGGAGGTGACTCTCTCCAAGATGATTCTCTCCCAGTCCATAGAACACTTAGCAAGTAGGGTGTGTGGTGTGTGGTATCAACTCAATGCAGCAGCAATACCATATTCTCCAGTTTCTATGCTTGCTTTAGCAAACAGACAGACGTGCACAAAAATGGCGTTAACTACAGTAGTGGTGCACTATTGCTGTAGTTAATTATTGGTTCCCCTGTGTAGCTATTGCCATTAATATACAGCTAAGGTAATAGCTATGTTGAGAGGTCTTGCATTACCAAACACCACAAGCAGTACTCAATATTGCCATTTGTATTTGTTCATCATAAATGGGTCTTCAATTTCAGTATGTGAAAAAGCAGAAACCTCAAAGAAAAACATGAACAAACTGCCCTAGAATGGCTGTTTAAAATGCAACACCCAAACTCAATCAATTCTTCTCAGCACTGTTACTGGAAAGAGAAAATAGTGCTCTAATAATTTGAGGTTTTCATTCATGTTTTATCGATTTCAACAGTGATGTTTTTGAGAAACGAGAGTAATTTGAGCCTGTTTGCAGCAATAAGGGGAGGGCTAAGAGAGAAAAAGATAGGTTCACCAAGGTCACACAATACCAACAACCATCTGCTGTAAGGGCTAATTAGAGGTAAAACATCAGCTTGATTTTTTTAAGATGCGAGATTCAGAAATATATTAATCCTTAACAGAGGACAGTCCTCTATTTGAAGGACTGTCCTATCAAAGTCCAGTTTAAGGATAAGAAACCATAAGAAGGGAGGAAGAGGAAGGCCTTGACGTTGCCCATTAATACTTAGATAGCAGATTGAGTCAGTACATAGGTCACCTGATCAGTTTTTCCTACTCTGGTGAGATGTATTTTACTTCAATTATACTAATTATTTCTAAATTTGTATCTATAACTATAAATCATCATAGGCAAGTTTTATGCAAATCTGTGCCATCTTTTGTCTTCTTTTTTTGGTGATACATTTCCTTTTTTTTGGTGATCCGTAGGTGACCACTCTATAAGCACGCCATCAGAGGCTTAGACACTATGTGAAAATATCATAAGGTATGGACAGAAGCAACACAACCACCAAACTGAGAGTGGGGAGGGGAGATAATTAGTAACCAAGCAGGGCACAGAGCAACAAGAACAGACAAGGTAAAATATGTGAGCCACAAAGTTAAGTATACTTTGTGAATTTGGCTTGTCACTTTCTGTTGAACCTAGTGATGTTGCAGTGATGTTCAAAATTACCCAGTTTGGAATACAAGACGAGTGTCATTTCTCTGAAAAGTTCTTCTCCAGACTGGAATGAAAACTAACATCTTGCACAGCAAAGCTGACCAAGATGGTTTGCAAACACATGTGCAAAAGTATGTTCATTCAACAGCTAAGCAAGCTGCATTTTTTAAAGTGTTTCTTTACTTTTATTCTAAATACTGGACACTAATGACAGAGCTGAGCAAAGAGTCCAGGGAACCATGCTGCCCCTTCATTATCATATTCATCCATTTATTTATTACTTTTCTATACTGTCCGATAGCTGAAGCTCTCTGGGCGGTTCACAACAACTGAAACCGTAAAATACAGTATGATAAATAATATAAAAGTTTAAAATGACAGTATAAAACCAAAGTAAAAACCAGCAGCTGTGTAAAGATTTGAAAATACAATACCAGATTTAAAAACAACAAAAAGGTCTTCACCTAGCGTCAAAAATACTACAAGTTAGGCCAGTGATGGGCAACCTTTTGAGCTTGGTGTGTCAAACTTCGCCAAAAAACTGAGCATAACTCGGGTGGTGTGTCACTTTGAGGAAAAAACATTATTTCGCGATATTTATAGTTTAAATAACATAAATGTATAATTGTTATTTAATTTGCGACTAGAGTCTTAGTTGTTAGACTCTAACTCCAAGATTCTAGTCGCAAATGTTTCATCCTCAGGAGCAGCAAATATTTTATCCTCGGCTACTGCACTTGGCCGTGCAGGAGCCGAGGATGAAACATCTTCTCTAGGGTGACCAGATTTTAAAAATAAAAATCCCGGTCCGCCCCCCCCACCCAAAACAACCCCCCCACCAAGCCACCCCCCCCCAAAAAAACCAGCCTGGACATACCGCCAGGTTCTTCCTCGGTCGCCGCCCGCGCGTAAGAGATAGGGGAGGGCCGGATCCAATTGGCTTTACGAGCCCAGCGGCGCCGGTAGACCCGGCGGCGGTGGCGGTGAAGGAGCCCGGGAAGCGGCCGCCCCCCCCCGCACCGCCCGCACCGCAGCGCGCTCCTTACCTGGGCGTCCGCTTCCCTCCGATGCTAGATTCTACTGAGAAACAGGCTGCGCGGCCTGTCTCTCAGTCTCAGTATCGCGCCGGGTGATGACGTCATCACCCGGCGCGATACTGAGACTGAGAGACAGGCCACGCAGCCTGTTTCTCAGTAGAATCTAGCACCGGAGGGAAGCGGACGCCCAGGTAAGGAGCGCGGGGCGGGCGGCGCGGGTGGGGGGGGCGGCCGCTTCCTGGGCTCCTCCGCTGCCACTGCCACCGCTCCTAGCTTGCTGCCACCCGGGCCATCTGGTCACCCTATCATGCGGCCGCCTCAGCGGCCGCGTGTCATCAGAAATGGCTACGCGTGTCAGTGCTGACACGCGTGTCATAGGTTCGCCATCACTGAGTTAGGCATTCCACAACTGGGGTGTCACCATTGAAAAGGTCCTCTCCTTAGCTGTCAACCACCTCAGTTCATTTGGTGAGGGCACCTCTGAAGATGATCTTAGGGCCCAGGCAGGCATATATGGGATGAGATGATTCTGACTCCAAGTCATTTAGGGCTTTGAAAGTTGATACTAGCATTTTGAAGTGGGCTTGAAAACAGACTAGAAGCCAGTGCAAATCACAAAGCACTGGTATTATATGTTCAACCAGTCCCAGTTAACAACCCCGCTGCCCTAATTTGGACAAGCTGAAGTTTCTGGACCGTTTTCAAAGATAGCCCCCGTATAACACATTGCAGTAATCCAGATGAGAGGTTACCAGAGCAAGGATAACTGTAGCTAAATTATCTCTGTCCAGATAAGGATGTAACTGGTATATCAGCCTAAGCTGATAAAAGGTGCTCCTTGCCACCGAGGCCACCTATGCCTCTAGTGACAATGCTGAATCCAAGACCACACCCAAACTATGAACCTCATTGCAACCCCCTCCAGAAAAGGCTGGGCATCTACCCACGTGACACAGATCAGGGAAAACCTCAAGCTATGCAATCCCATCAGTTACTCCCAGAGTTTCTGACCAGTATTAACAAAATAATCCTATCTACTTTGAAAAAATCTATTATATAGAACAGTGACTGTACAACCGCAGACTAAACACCAACATAAAACTTGGTGGGCCTATGCTATAGTGAAAGGCTCAGCAGATTCTCCTGAGATGTGGAAGCAGTGCAGTACCCTAGGATACATCTTTGACAAATGCATTATTCCTCTACATAGTTTAATTGACTTGCTCTCCCTGGCATTAATCTCTACTGTGCACGTATGTCCCCTATAAAAGCTGTTTCAGTTTGGTCAAAGACTGGTTTCATTGTCAAATCCAAACTCGCTGTAAAAGCCTTAAGTCTAAGAATTCTGGTCTGTGGAGACCTTTTCTGTTAAAGTGCTGTGAATAATTTCTTTTTGCCTTTTCCCATTGCCTGTTACAGTACCATCTCCCTGAAGCACAAAACATTTTTCCTTTCTGAATTCTCTCAGCATTTCTCTTCAGTTCATAGCAAAACAGATGCATGATGGGCTGGGTAAAGTTGCAAGTTGATTATTATTTTTCTGAGAAAAAGTCTATGGCTTTACCAGAAGGGCAGAACCTCAGGTAATCTATTCACTTCCCACCATGCAATGGGGAGCAGGGGGAAAACAAAATAAAGATTCACAGCACTTTTAAGAGTAAAGCTCTCACAGAAGTACAGAACTCAGACTCAGGGCTTTAACCATCACCTGCAATTTTAAGAGGCCCCAAATCCTTGACCCTATTTTAAGAGTTTCTCTACAAGAGCCAGCAGCAAAACCTAGTCTGGAAATGAAAGCTTCCCTCATCTCACAGACAGCAGGAGCTGGTGCAAGCTGGGCTCCTAGAGCTTCTCCATCCAGGCATACTGAGGAGCTTGAACTGACAAAATCAGTAAAAATGATTGTGTAGCTGTAGTGGAATGCCAGTATGAACGTGGCTGCATGCAGGTGTGGCCTGAGTTACATCATCCCATTTCCATAATAGCAGCAATTCCCTCTTGCACAGTATGATCTTCACAAACCAGGCCAAATGTCTCTTCTTACCTCTAATTCATGTCCTCAAGCTTCATGCCAAACCAGTGGAGGTTCATATTTGTCTTCATTTAGCCGTCAGGACTTTTTGACCCCGACACCCTGCTAGAAGCAAGCACTTCCCAAGCTTTTTGTCTCTACTTTCCAGGAAACTGCAAAAATGCTGGTCCCTAAATCCAAAGCCCTTTTTGCTAAATAAAAAGAGTTAGAGAAATGGATTTCTGCTTCCTTATAGGCTGCGTTTGGAAGATAAACTGGGGGAAACAACACAGTATGGGTTGTTTCCACCGGTGATGTGATCGGCATTTCCCTAATTACTTGAGCCACATCGTGGATTGCTGCATTGTTGAAACCCAGCATGCAGCACGGTGGGGATGACTTACCTACCACAGCCCATGGCTTGTAGTATGGGTTGTGGGGTGGGTGAGTTTGGATGACAAGGCAACCCACGATGGGGAAATGATGGTAACATGACCCTTACTGTGCTGTTTCCCCCACTGATTGTCTGAACCCAGTCAGAGTCAACGTCCTGAAGACGAACAGTTTACCTCAGCAAGCCACTTGATAACTTTATAACACCACACCCAAAGTATTAGCTTATTAAAGATAGGGAAGAATAGCCAAACAGGGTAAAGGGAACAAAGTTGCACAGCATAACAAAACATAAACACAATTTTAAGCTTACACTTGTATTCTTAGTGGAAGGCTGTAGCAATTATATTTTAGTGTCATGAAGAAAGTGGATGCAGCTTGTTCTACATATTAGTTCTTTATTTCTCTTGAATATTTGTTACTGTCAGGTTGTCAGTGTATACAGGTCAGTTTATAAACGCAACTGCTCATTTTCAGTATACAGGATCTCATCTTCCCTTAATAAACAGTCTACAGACAAAATTCAGCCAGAAAGATGCAGTATCACTTATCTACTAACATTAAGTTTGCATCCCATCTGTTTTATGTCTGTAGCATGTTAGTATTGTCTTTAATTTTAGCAAGAAATGCTTGTTCTAAATCAGTTTATTATGTGTTTAAATTTATAACCAACTTTTCTGCCCTGCGGCACTTTAATATATTTGATAAATAGTTTAATAAAATGTTAATTTAAAAAAGAGAATTCTCTCCAATCCACCTGGGTTTGTAAGTCATCCTTCTCAAGATCCTTATACAGTTTTCTATAGTAGGAATGTCTTAGGAATATCTGTTGTCCTCAAGCTTGGATTTGAATGACAATATTTATTGATTTTCATGCTGCATGCCTGAAAGAGAAGTTGATTTTGCTCTCTTAAACAAGACTAAATATGGCTCATGGATAATGGACTCCAAATCCCTAGAACTTGCTAATTAAGTTGAGGATTTTTATCCTGCTTCTGAATTCTACCATCTATATATCCAGATCAGTGCTTAATTAATATAGCTTTTACCTTTCTTTTATCTTTTGAATGCCTGGTTTTGTACTATCTAATGCTGTTTCCCTTCAAAAATATTCTTCTTGGTTAAGCATTCCAGATTGTGCCCTGGATTTATTCGTGAGTACTCCAGCCTATCACTGTGCCTTCTGCTGCTTGAAATTATGCTGCATATTATAACAAGACATTTTTATTGGACAAGGAAGTTGTAATGCTGAGTTTAAATAAGTGAGGAAAGAACTTGGGGTGCTTCCAGATAGAGGGCTCCTAGCACTACTGACTAGAAGACATTGTGTGGCTATTCTATCTTTTTCTCCTTAATGGATTTTCCATTAAGATGGAAGGAGCAGTGGAAACTCCTGGATTTCTAAATTGTTTTTTAAGAGGTTGCAATGACTTCCTAACAGGGAAGACCTCTAAAAAGCTTAACACACCCAGTAGGGTTAACACACCCAGATAATGGGTGTGTTAGCCATTGCTGTGACTCCATTCATTTGGCTAAAAACACTAAAAGGTGGGGAGCATGTTACTTTCTCACAAAATGAATAGACAGAATAGTGACTGCACATTTTGCCTCATATCTCGGGTTCTACATGGGTTAGAGACTTGCTTTTTTCTTTAAATGAAAGCTGGGAATACGGAGATTATGGCTCATCCCTGGAGGGAGAGGCCAGTTGCCCCTCCTTGCCCCTTCCTGCAGATGCCCATGAGTATGTTTGAAATTTGGAATGGTTATCCTCATAATGTGACAGTTAGCCATCTCTCCATTTCCCTTATGTCCTCTTTCAGCACTTTCCTAGCCTCTTAGGGTGAAATCATAGGGTTTTAAGGTGCTTTTACATACCAACATTAACAGCCCAATCCTATGCATGTTTATTGGGGTTGGGGAGATTAAGCCACAAAAAGCCAGGGTACATAAGGAGTGCATCTTCCCTTGTAATTCTGGGACTGGCCGAGATTGTCCTTACAAACAACATCTCCACAATTCGCAGGAGGGTAAAGTTCCTGTGTACTTCCTCCACCTCACCTCACCTGTGGGCTGGAAAACAACTCATTGGTTCATACTTTAAATTACACTGAACTCTGTCAGGAACCTATGCTAGGTGGAATAGGATGGAAGTTAATGTTTTGCAAAGTCACTGCCATCAAGAGATGCTTTAGAAGATAGGTGCTGTTGCAGACTACCAAACTGAATAGGCCATGGTGCTGTCTGACTGGGCATGCCAGAAAGCCCACCTCACTGCCCCTTGCAAGTCCACATTCTTCCATTTGTATTGCAGCAGCTCTCAACTGAGCTCAATGGAATCCTCACCCCCAGCCATAGGTTTAATTTCCTGACCTCAGCTGTCTAGGCCTCACCTGCCCAAGTTGTGGGGAATTGGAGAGTAGAGATAGTTGGGGCAGGTGTGTGCAGCATGAGACACTGTTGCCACTCTCAAAATGGAGCTACTTTGGTGTGGAGAAGCCTGGTTGTGCTGTTGCCTTTTTGCCTTATGAAGAGACGTTCCTGTAGTGCCGGTTAAACCCGAGGGCATCCCCCCTGCCGCTTCTGTTTAATTTACTGACCTTTTGTCCTGTCCTGGGCGTTGTCCATGTGGCTGGGAATTGAAAATACAGATAGACAGGGCAGGCGCAGCACAGCAGCTGCTGTTGTTGCTCTCAGAATGACATAATGACTGGAATTCGGGGGGTGGGGAGCTGCACCCCCTTGCCCTTGTGAGTGGATGCCCATGAGCACACAAAAAGTTAGATTAATCTATGTTGCTCTGGGATGAATCTCTGAATAATTAGTGTTTTGGGATGACAATGAATCTCGTGGGCTGCTGAGAATGTAATAAAGGGTGTTACAAAGCTCCACCGCCATTCTGCCTAAATCGAGCAAACAGCCCTGGATCCTTGCTCTCAGCCACCCAGCTCATCAGGGGTCTCCTCACAAGCTATATGACAAGTATACTTATTATAGTAATGGATCTTTTGACCGTAATGGTCTGTTTGAAAACATAGCTTTCAAATATTTACATTTCGTGCTTTCTAATTTTAATTGTTTTGAATATTTAAAAAACCTAACTTCACATATTATAGTCAATCACATAATTGCATTTAGGATGGGTAATAATTATACAGCATACATACAAAACAGACAGCTTTCAGCAATTTATCTTACAGCTGTGTCAAAATATTTTATTTACAGAAACCAGACTATAATGGGGGCAGCAATTCCACAGGCCATGCACAAATCTCTTCTAAAATTGAACACTGTTTTTGAGATATAGCTGTGTAAAAATAGCATCACTGGATTATACCCTCTTCTCCTTGTTAGCACAGCCTATATGTTTGCCAGGAAGTCACACACTCTTAGAACCTTGGCCTTTTGTAGCAAATGTTCAACTCCAAAATGTAACAAGAAACCACCAACAAAATTTTCTGAAGTATCATGTATAGAATAGATTGAAAATGCTCCAAGTTCTTAATTGTTATTTTATCTGCTAACACCTTTTCAAGAGCAAAAAGAGGAGAGCTATTACCGAGTGAATCACTGCACTAGCACAAAGCCACAGCTTATTCATCATGACGTAAAACAACACGGAACAAAATGCTAATGTTGTTTTCAGCTTGAACCGTCATGACTGCTTCATGTTTCTATTTGTACTCTTGATCCTATCCTTAAATTCAATAAATACGCAACCACGGGCCTAGTAAAGATCAACAGTTCTCTCTCACATGGAGATAGGAAATACACGCATGTAATATACTTTAAAAGTCTGTATGTAAACATATGTAAGTGAGACTTGTGAAAAGTGTATTACAAGTTCCATCTAGACAATTTTGAACTTTTTCATATGTGATCTAGCTTGAATTTAGAAACATCAGAGCAATCTGTTGAAATATTACTTATTATTATTCAAGAGGGTAGAGGTGCCCAAGAAGTTATGCTTACATTGCCATATACACAATGCCTGTGAAAATAATGCCATCCATGATAGAAACTGTCAAGCTAGTGCAGTAACAATTCTCTGGGAAGGCATATTTTAATGTCCCAAGTCTGATTAGTCCTTTACCCTAAAGATATGACCATGCAAATTTATGCATGAATACACCCCAATGTGATTTATATGCTTAGTCTTGGGTTATTTGACAGTGAGCTGGTTTACATGTTATGATGAGCCACCATAGGTGAATTAACCCACAGGGCTCCGAGATGTGTGCTGGCTGCCAGTTGTATATGGAAGGTGTGGCAAGGGCACGCCACAGTCTATTGCATCATGAGAACTTATGTTATTTGAGGGTTAAATAACCCTTGATAACCCTAGAATAACTCATGGCTTGTTTTAGGGTTATCCAAAGGTCGCTTGATCCATGACTCCGGGGTTCCCACAACACCCATGGGTTGTTTTAGGGTTATCTAAGGTTTTTTTACCCTTAAATAGCTGCATGATGCTGGGATTCGCATGACACAACAAGCTACAGTGTGCTTCCACCGCAGCTTACATATTCAAAATAGAGGCCAGCATGCATCTTGGAGGGCCGTGAGTTAATCAGTGATCCAGTGGATTATTGTGACATGCAAAGTGAGTCAGTGGCCCAGTTTACACAATCACCATGCTTAAACAAACCACTGTGGCTTGTTTAAACTGTGACATGTGCTGGTGCATACCATGTACCATTTGCCTATTTATTTATTACATTTGTATACCGCCCCACAGCTGAAGCTCTCTGGGCGGGTTACATAGGATTAAAAACAATTAAAAACAATATACAAAAATTAAAACAGCAAAAACATACAACATACACACAATCCACACACAATTATCCATCCAGGCATGACTTGTTATGTTGTCTGAACCCAGATGGCATGGCTTGTTTGAGGTGGAAACAACCCTCAAACAACTTATGACCTCTTGTTGGATTATTTGAGTGTTGATTCCCCCTCAAACAAGCCATGCTGCCCAGGTTTGGACAACATGACAAATCATGCCCGAGAGGATAATTGGGCAAATGCCACCCGGCATATGCCACAGCTTAAATAAGCCACTATGGCTTGTTTAAGCCATAGTGATAGTGCAAACTGAGCCATTATGTGGGTGAATTGTAAACTTCCATATGCACACAAAGCTCACCTGCTATATATACAGCTGGAAGTGAAATGTTTTTTCTTTATGCTCCTGCACTGTGAACACCGAAGTGTTGTCATGTTTATTTGTATGTGGAGGCTGGTTTTAAACAATGTTCAGACTCTAGTCATATATTCCAGTTGCAGTAAGGGAACTGAAGATGATCTTATAATACTTGTCTTTCACTGTTAAAGGAGTCAATGTCATGGAGGATAAGGCTATCAGTGGCTACTAGCCATGATGGCTCTATATAACATTGAGAAATATTTACTACTTTGTAATGCAATGCCTACTTCCATGTGGTTCAACTGTGCAGGATCTCCAAACATTCCTCTGTGACTAACAAGAAATGAGAGATTTAAGGATGCACTCACAAAAAGGCACAAAGTATCAAGTATACTGGTGGAGCCATGCCTTACTTCTGTATTGTTCACAAATCTTTATGCATAGAGTATTCCTATACTTTATAACACAAAAACAATATTGTTCACTGAAGTTATGTGAAGGTATCACAGAGCTCTCTTATGTTTAGTTTACTACACAGGAAGTAGTTCCATGGCACGTATACTCAGCAGGAATGAAGCAGGCCCTATTCTGGTAATGTTCATAAGAACATACAGTTTATGAATAGATAACTATATTTTACATATAATAAATATGCAATGTAGTTTTACACTTGACTGTATTTGTATGGTTATCCCATTTTGGATTTAGGAGGATTCCTTGACTGATTTTTCTGGGAGAGAACAACTGCTACAATTTATTTTGCATGTAAGCAAACCCAGCTCTTACCCTCCTGAGCTCTCAGACACATCTATCACCACTCCACCCAACCCTAACCACAGTAGTGCTCAACTGTCCACCTCTTATAAGCTTCCAGACAATGGAGTCTGCTCCAGTGAGTGCACTTTAGATTATCATTTACAAGTGGCGAGTACCACAATTTATGACAACAAAGAAGAAAAGCACTTTTGAGCACAGTTCAAGACCAACATGAAGTGCCGTTGTTAAGGCCAGAAATCTCCTCCTCTTCTCATTTATTTTCTGAGCTAATGCCAAGCCTCTCAATGAAGCTAATTGAATCACGAGAAGTGGCACATCTAAAACCATCCAGAGAACATGAAAACAGTGGTTGGAATGGGACTATTTAAGACATGCTCTCTTAACTAAGACAAATCCATGGCCACTACAGTTCACAGGCCTAGGTCATGACTCCGAGCTCTGAATATCATACTCTGGGGAAGAGATTGTGGATACAGAGGACATCTCAGACCAGGGGCAGAATTTGCCTGCAGAATCAAGCTTTAGATGTTCTTGCCTTCTTGGGAGTTCAAACACCTAAAGAGGTTGAATTGCCCTCTTCAGACTCAAGCTTGGAGGTCACAGCAGAACACTGACCTTCCCTGCGGGCTCAGAATCAACAGCTCCTAAAACAGGCTGGGGCCCTTAAAGAGTAGAGGCTCAACTCACCAGGAATGGAGCTAGTGCTCAGAGGCCACTACAATCCTATTTAAGATTTAGGCCTAATCCACACCAAGCAGGATACTGCACTATGAAAGTGGTATGAAAGTGATATATAAAAGCCAGGACCCACACTACTGCTTTATAGTGGTATTGGAGTACACTGACAACTGTTGGGCCCCATTGACACATACCATATACTGCTTTTGTAACACTTTCATAGTGCTATATCCTGCTTGGTGTGGATTAGGCTGGGGTGTGGGTTTGCTGTTGGAGCAATAGTCAAGCCTGTCTTGTCTGACTTCCAGGCTAGAGTCCACTCAGAGTTATCCAGGGTGCTACCCTTTTTGCCTTATCAGAATTCAACTTCTGCTACACTTGGCTTTGGTTAGCCTCACCAGAACCTCTTCACTTACTGTAACCTGATTCTCCTTGTTTGACTTTGCCCTACAGCAACCTGACCTCTTCTTGGCCTGACTTTGCTTGCCAGATCCTGGGCTTGGAGTTGAAATATGTTATATTGCTTCCCTGGAACCCATATATAGCACATGCCCTAACGTAGGCTAGGGACCATTGCCTGGGACAGAACACCTGGATGATCTGTTCTGTGGAAAACAGCTGCTGTCAGAGCAAGCCAAATGCTTTTGCCAAAAAAGCTATGTGCTGCTTCCAACCCAACTAGATAATGGGTCTGTGTGGCAAGTGAGGTAGTGTCAAACTACATGTTACGTTAATTACATAGCATAGCATTCATTCTCTGTGGTGTTTTTGTTTATTTGAAAATAAGCATGTGGGACCCCAATATGGATCATGACCACTGCATGTAAGGAGGGTTTTAGATCTGCCCACTCCAGCCATTTTCTCCTGAAATACACCCCCTTCCCTGGGTGCAGCTCTAAAACAATGAAAGGAATTAAGGGAGGGAGGGGGAAAGGAAAGGAAAGAAAAAACTAGGGATGTGCACTGGATCGGACCCGATCCACGATCCGAGTCCGGTCCAGTGGGAAATCGGATAAATTATCCGATTTCCGATCCCGCAGCTGGATCGGCCGATCCAATCCGAACCGGTCCGAAAAGGCTCCGAACCGGTTCGGCGGATCGGCGGGTGCCCACTGGCGCCCACTGCCGCTTCCATTGGCGGGCGCCAGTGGGCGCCCGCCGATGAAAGTGGACAGCGGGGGGGGGAGGAGGGGGGCGCTTACCTTCTCGGCCCGTCCGCTCCCGTCCGGCACTAGCAGCTACTACCAGCGGGCTCCGCGGCCTGCTCTAGGGTGGCGCGCCGGGTGATGTCATCACCCGGCGCACTACTCTAGAGCAGGCCGCGGAGCCTGCTGGAAGTAGTAGGCGCCGGCGCCGGACGGGAGCCGCCGGGCCGGGAAGGTAAGGAGGGGGTGCGTGGAGGGGAGGAGGGGGCGCGCGGAGGGGGGAGGGGGGCCCTTACCTTCCCGGCCCGGCGGCTCCCGTCCGGCGCCGGCGCCTACTACTCCCAGCAGGCTCCGCGGCCTGTTCTAGGGTGGCGCGCTGGGTGATGTCATCACCCGGCGCGCTACTCTAGAGCAGGCCGCGGAGCCTGCTGGTAGTAGTAGGCGCCGGCGCCGGACGGGAGCCGCCGGGCCGGGAAGGTAAGGAGGGGGTGCGTGGAGGGGAGGAGGGGGCGCGCGGAGGGGGGAGGGGGGCCCTTACCTTCCCGGCCCGGCGGCTCCCGTCCGGCGCCGGCGCCTACTACTACCAGCAGGCTCCGCGGCCTGCTCCAGGGTGGGGCGCCGGGTGATGTTATCACCCGGCGCGCTACTCGAGAGTAGGCCGCGGAGCCCGCTGGTAGTAGCCGCCGGCGCCGGACGGGAGCGGACGGGCCGAGAAGGTAAGCAGTGGCGGGGAAGGGGGCTTACCCCCCCCCCCGGAGCCGTCCGCTTCTATCCGCTGGCGCCCGCGGGCGCCAGCGGATGGAAGCGGGCGGCCCCAGGGGGGGTAGGGAGCGCGGGGGAGGGGGCTTACCTGCCGGGGCCGTCCACAGCGGACGGCCCCGGGGGGGGGAGGGAGTTAGGCCCCCCCTCACCCACCCGCCGCCATTTTTTCCTCATAGACTTGCATTGCAATGCAAGTCTATGGGGAAAAAAATGGCGGCCGATCCAAAAATTTACGATTTTTGGGTCGGGATCGGACTCGATCCGGTCCGGGGGGCCTCCGATTTTGTCCGAACCGGTCCGGGACAAAATTGGAGGTCCCGATCCGGGTCCCGATCCGATCCGGGGGGTCCGTGCACACCCCTAGAAAAAACTCCATCGGTGCTAATGGAGGCCTTTTTTCTCTCTCTAATAGCTGTGGGATTTGGGGAGGGTATAATTAAACTTCCCCTCTCCAACCGTAGTGGCCCCAATCTGGATGAGGGCCCTGTGCAGTTACCTTCAAGTAAACAAAAATAACACAGGGAACTGCATGCCATATAATGAACAAGCAGTTTGACTCTCAGACAAACCCATCTATCTGGTTCAGGTGCGCAGGACATGACAAGGGGGAGAGAGGAGTGCTGGAATCACTGTCTAGGCCTGGCTGGCTGTACTGACCACTGGAGAAAAAAGAGACTGCTCCCTGCTTTCAGAGGCTAATAAAGGCTGAGGGAGGCTTCAATACGCACATTTCATTATTAAGTGGCAGGGGCGGCCCTACAATTATGTGGTACGATGAGGTCGCATCAGGTGGCACTGAATGGGAAGTGCAGCAAAATGTGCCACTCTCCCTACCCAAAGGGCCTGTTACTGCCTAGCCAGTCGGACAGCCAAACAGCTGCTCTCTTCTTATCTCGGCATCCACTCACCTCCCTGCTTGACCAGCTGCTTCTATCTTCTTCCCCAGACATGGGGGCCTCCTGGCAATCAGCTGGAATCAGGAGCTCTCGTAATATTTTGGCTGAATCTCCCAGGAGTCCCCCACAGATGGTGAGTAGGGAGGGAGGGGAAGAAGAAGCTGCTACCATTCTCCAGAAGAAGCAGGGCAGCAGCACCAGTGCCAGGGGTAGCACTGCCTCGTCACTTGAGGTGGCAGGATGCCTTGGGCTGGGCCTGTTAAGTGGTAATGTGTACATTGGTCCTTGTATCATAATCTATGGCATCAAATGTCCTTGAAGTCTAGCATCCCCATGTGGTTTCTTTGTAGAAGGCTCAGTTGTTACTATCTATGCTTAAGCAGCACTTGGTTCCAGTGGGATAAAGGCGAGAAAGAATTGAAAAGTATAATAAATGCTGCAATCAGATGAGACAACATTCATCGGTTTCTCCACTTTTAATAGAGGCCACAAAAAGGGCATTGCTGCAAACACTTGAAAATCAATCACCATTGGAAAATCTCCTACTGGTGAGGGTGAGTCAACATTCCATTAATCAACAGTTGATCTTTGCCTTATAATTGTGACAGTAGAAAAGACTGCAGAATATAGCCTAGGCAAGGGGGCGTTTTTCAACAGAGGGCTGCATTTTTCCAGAGAAAGACACTGGTGTGTGTGTGCATGTCAGCTGTGGGCAGGGCAATACCATTCACACAAATACATATATACAGCTCCTTCAGTAGCTGCCTCCTCAAGGTCCCAGGAGCACTGCCCTCTCCTTTTTGGGGGGAAGGGCCAGAGCAGAAGCCTTGGCTAACTAAATGGGGGGCCTGGCAGGCCAAATTCAGCCAGTGGCCAGAGATTCCCCATCCCTGTTATAGCCAAACATCCTCCTATTTCAACAATAGCTTAAAGATTATGATCTAGACTGAGCTAAATTTCTGAAGGTCAGGTGCATGATGTCAGGCACAATGAAACAGAAACAACAGATGTCTGGCATATGAACTGGAGTCCTCCCCCCTCAACCAATATTTACCTAACCCTGTATTTAAATTATGCTACATATTTCTTTACAATAAATATGTGCAAATTTAATTTTTAGTTGTTAGCACATAGATATAAGACTTGCCTGGAGACCTCTAGGGAATTAGGTCTTGCATTTTCTCTCAAATCTTATATTGGAAAACATGTACAAAGGCAACTTACCAAGACCCAAAGCATAACTTTGATATAAAGCAGCAGTCCAGGATAATAGCACACAAGGGATGTGGCACAGACGGCAAAGCCCTGTAATAAATACTTTCTGAAAGCTAATGCCAGGTTTGATCCATACTATCCCTGGGGCTGCTTATCATTATTATCATCAGATTATTATGTGCCTTGTTTTAGAGGAAACTGGCTAAAGATGGCTGTTAAAACTATTTCCAATAATAGATTACATGGCCCATATTTACGGTGCTATTTCGCCCTCAATTCTGATCAGCTTTTGTTGATTTATAACACTGTCACCCACTTTAAGAGCCTGTAGTCAATTGCATTATACAGGGTGTAATGAACAGACTCACCAGCTTCCGATCAAAGGCAAGTTGCGCTATAGAACAGTACACAGTACAGCTAACACAGAGAGGGATCCAGATGGGCTTCTCCTATATGAAGCATATACAGATTAATGTTTGTTGCAATCAGCCTAAACTGAATTTTTGAATTCTGGTAATTCCTTCTAATAGAGAAGGCTCTAATTATGCTAAGGAGCATTTCTGATTTTGCAGATGGAAGAATAAAAGAAGGGAGGCTGACTAGCTGAGGTGCCCTGGGAAACTATTACATACAAACTTGAAAGAATCAAGAAAAGTCCTGAATCCAGCAGATCTCCATAGTAGACAATAAATGCTACTGACATATACCAGGCTAGTGTGGCCATAGTGACATCCTAGTCAATTGTTCACACTTAGGGCCACAGCATACTAGGGTATTTCTTTATGAGTCTTTTGGCATATATTCCCAGTTTGAGTCTATTGTTATCGCTGAATAAGGAATTCTATCTGTAGAGAGTGGTAATATATTGACAGAGTACTGGAGGAAAAGTAAGAACAAATGACTTTATAGTCATTGAACAGAGAATTTTTTTCTATTAAAAGGGAGAGCACAGGACAAAGTTTTCCCCTAGTTTTTTTTAAAGTTGTAGTGATTTGTAGGGTGAGTGGGGGAGAGGTGTGTCACTGTAGCCAAGCAAGTTCTTTACTTAAGCTATGTCACTTCAACTATAGCCTAAGGTGACCATATGAAAAGGAGGACAGGGCTCCTGTAGCTTTAACAGTTGCACTGGAAAGGGAATTCAAGCAGGTGTCATTTGTATGCATGGCGCACCTGCTGAAATTCCCTTTTCCACACGATTGTTAAAGATACAGGAGCCCTATCCTCCTTTTCATATGGTCACCCTACTATAGCCTTGCTTCCACATAACAGTAAATGGGCTTGCTCTTGCATTTGGATGAGGTCTCCAACCAACCTTTTTGGGTCAATGGGCAAATCTTGAATTTTGAGAGAGTGTTGTGGGTACTGTCACAATGGGAGTGGGGCTTGCCCAGTCGTAAAATGGCTACAGAAGGCAAACTGGTAAAATTAAAAGAAAAATAATATTCCCCAAGAATACAAAGTACAAGGCAGAGCTCTAAAACCCAAGAAGGCAGCACTTTGCTTGGCATTATGCCAGCCTCCCAGTAATAAACATTATTTTTAATTTTAAAAAATCTTGAGAAATAAAATAAAAAACAGACAGGGGAAGAAGGGAGCCTGTTAGTCACCAAGAGAGGTGTCCACGGGCACACTGGTGCTCACAGGCATTGTGCTGGAGACTGTGGAGTTACATCAGAAGATGTAAATGTATTATGTAGCAGCAAGCTCAGTAAGAAGTGTTATAATTACAAGGGCAATACAGGAGAGGCATCAGCTGGGCCAGCAGCATGATGTACCATCAACTGAGAAACTCCCCATTCGTCTGCCTTCACATTCTTTCAGTTTCTTCTCATTACTCCCAAATAGCCAGCATCCCCACCCCCCTTGGGCTGTTATACTGCTGCCTTTAATGGGTAGGAAAATGCTTCTTCAGGCTCTTATACATCCTTTATGAGTGCATTCATTACTGCCTCATTTACCCATTATTGATCATAGAATACATTTCTAAGAATGGTGAAAATTCATTTAAGGACTGCTAAACATTGTTGCGTTTTACCAATGATGATTTACCATGAAATAACTATTGGCAGGTGTGACTCTTTGCCCAGCCCCTGTCCCCTATCTATCTATCTATCTATCTATCTATCTATCTATCTATCTACCCAAGAGCTTCAGAACCTCTTGGACTGACCAGCATCATCCAATATATAATTATTCTCTCTTCTCTTTTATAAAAATTCAACCACAGGATATGATAGTAACTTTTCTGGATGTAGAATCAGAAGTGGGGAGGTGGCATAGGGCCACCTACAAGTCTTCTCTAGGTGTGACATTTTTTATTCAATGAACATAATCATATTTATCTCTCTCTCTCTTTAGCATTATCCATTTTCAAGTTACCAGGTACGATGAAAGAGTGAAAAGATCTCTATAAAAAGACAGTAAGTCAAACAAATGGATGCAAGCGGATGATAGCCATAGGAGGCTGATCAAGTCAAGATAAGTCAAGGCCTTTGCACAGTCAGGAAGAAGTTAATCTTGCAGTAGAAAGTGTTGAAGGGAGCCTCGCTTGCATGCAGGGAATGATCATGGCTATTCATATATATTCTGTGCATGATTTTACAAGCATTCTTCCTCAGTCTATTTGTTCTGTTGTTCCTCCCTGTTGTGCCTTGAGTTTCCCTCCCCTTCATTTATTTCTGCTCTCCTTTGGAGGATAAGATGTTGCCAAGCCAATGAACTATGCACAAGTAATGTCTGAATTATCTACGGCTTGAATGAAAAATCCTTTTGGCATTCAGGTTGCCCTGGGCTTCCAATCCACCTTGTCTCAGCTTTGACCATCTGAGAGTTTTGTTTTATACTGGAGTGTGTTACTTTGTTCAGTGTTTTTGGTGACGCAATTTGAAAGCTCTGTGCAGCTCTAAAGGGTTGTTTTAATCATCAGGATCCAGATGGTGCCTCTGTAGTATAATAAAACATTCAGATTGAGTCTAGGTTATACTTACTGTTATACATCTCCCTAGCAAAGCCACAAGATGCACAAGGACAACGAAATCTCCCCCTAAGGAGAAGTCTAATACAAAGAAATTAACACAACTAAAAAGATAGGTACCATCAGCTACAAAGGAACAAATGCATTTCAAAAACTCTGGGAGAGGCAAAGAACAACCATCTCTAAAACGTGAAACACAGAACACAATTCTGAAACGTGGAATTCAATGAGAGTAACCACAATTTGAACTAGCCCTAAAATGCATTTCTGCAAAAATTCAAATATTCTAGGAAAGTTTTGTTTCTATGAATTCCCCTTCTTGCTAGTCATCTTTATTTTCCAGTTTTGTATTTACTCCCTTGCCCATAACTATAATTCATCCAATTACTATCTCCCTTTAAACCATCTATTTTTCTCATGCTGCCAGAGAATATCCCCAGCAGAAGTGGGGCACATGTATTCATAAGCACGCATTCCTGCCAAGACAGGGAATTTTCTGCTTCCCCTTGGTTTAGTATAAGCTTCCTTGTGAACTCTTTGGGGACTTAGGGCAGTTAAGCATGCTCAGGTGCTTTAAGGCCCTAAATGGTTTGTTGGGTTCAGCTGAACTTCTGAAGAAAATTCCTTCCTCATAACATAGGCTTGGGGTACAAGAGAGGGGCCTGATCAGGCTCAGCCTCTTCATGTCTAAAGTTAGGCTGACCATATGAAAAGGAGGACAGGGCTCATGTAACTTTAACAGTTGTAGAGAAAAGGGAATTTCAGCCGGTTTCATTTGTATGCACTTAACTCCTGGTGAAATTCCCTCTTCATCACAACAGTTAAAGTTGCAGGCACTATACTAAAGTGACCATATACAAAAGAAGGCAGGGCCCCTGCAACTTTAACTGTTGTGATGAAGAGAGAATTTCACCAGGAACTAATTGCATACAAATAGCACCAGCTGAAATTCCCTTTTCTCTACAACTGTTAAAGTTACATGAGCCCTGTCCTCCTTTTCATATGGTCAGCCTAGTCTAAAGTGATCTTGCAATGAGCAGGGAACTGAACTCAGAGGAAGCATATGGAATGATGGAGGATATGTTCCCTTGAGGCCCAACTGAACCCCTAATTGGTTCAGGTGGGCTCAACTAGTCACTGGAGAGCTCATGCTCATGAGGTAATCGCTGGGAGACCTGGCTGATAGCATCATTACAGACTAATTGACTAATGTGCAGAATCTGCCCCTAAATGTAATGAAAGCCAGTACTGCACAATTTCTAATAGCTAATAATGAGTGCCTTCTTACTATCTTCTCTCTGATGGCAGGGATACTCGGAGAAGGACCTCCGTAATTGCCCATTTCATTTGGGCACGCTGATGTCAGAGGCGACTTTTTGAGGCACCTGGGTTCCAAGCCACATCGGCTTTGAAGTTCTGGACCTTGGAGTTCTATAATCAGGATGAACAGGGACAGATTGCCAATAACTCAGGGAAGGTTTAAGATTTTCAATGAGTAAAAACATTAACAATTCAGAACAAGTGCAAATAATTCTAACCTTAAACCACAGTTAATCACAAATGCAGCATTACTGTTATTAGGACAGTGACAGTTGATTCTAGAGTTCTTCAGACTGCTGTAGCTGGCCTCTGCTACTGTGTGTAGCCTTCCTCTCTGGCTGATGGATGCTCTTTCTGTCCCTTTCACTTTGCTTTCACCACTCTGCCTTATCTTTCTCCTCAGAGGCTCTGCTTCACTCTGCTGTCTTCTCTTGTTTTTCTCCTCAATCTATTCTCCCTCCTTGGGCTTGTTCTCCAACCATTTCTCTCCTCCTTGCTCATGTACCTGTCCAGTTCCAATAGACATTCTTAAACTCCAACCCTATTCTCTTTTCTCTCATTCCACTTTTCACAGCTCACATTCCAAGGCCCTTAGAAGCAGGTATTACACCAACATCTTGAATTGGGATCAGAACAAATTAGCAGCCACTGAAGCTCTGAACTGGTGAGAGATGTTCCCAGTGAACTATCCTGGTAAAAAATCCTTGCAGCTGCATTTTTAATCAGCTGTAGTTTCTGAACTCAAGGGCAGCCAGACATTAATGTATTACAGTAGTCTAAATGGAAGGTTACCACAGCATGGAGCATTGTAGTTAGATTACCCTGTCCAGGAGAATTCACAGCTAGCATACCAGCCTAAGGTGGTAAACAACAACAACAACAACAACACTAGGGTGACCAACTGTCAGGATTTCCCCGGATTTGTCCTGGTTTTTGTTCTATCCTGGGTGTCAGGGGGGATTTTCAGTAATTTTCTACAATGTCCTGGAAAGACATGCTTTCCCCTTTAAGGCTGCCATTAGCATGGTGGGAGGGAATGATGTGCTTTCTGGAGGCGGGTCATTTCCCTCCCATTGCTTTAATCACAGCCTTAAAGGGGAAAGTGTATCATTCCCAGACATTATAGAAAAGGCCCCGATTGGAGCAGTGGAGGCAGGATTGCCACACTTTCCCGTCCTCTGCTCCAATTGGGGCCTTTAAGGAGGCAGGGGGAATGACGCACTTTCCAGAGGCCCAAGAAAGCTGCTTTCCCGCCCACCCGCTCAGCTTGTCCTCTTTTTTGGTCTCCCAGATATGGTCACCCTAAACAACACTCTGTGCTATGAAAGACACCTGAAGATCAAAGTGACAAAGCTGGATGAAGGAATACTAAACTGGCCCTTCAGAGGTAGCATCATCCCATCCATGCCCAATACCTGCTTTTGTTTTCTCTTTCCTAGGTACAATATTGTATGATTTGCTTAGTTGACTATTCCTACTGTAGTGCTACACTGTGTCACAGCTGCCTTATGAGCTGAGCACACTATATCCAATTGGTAGGATTCCTCCACCCCCCTCCTTTCTCATCTTATCTTAGGAAGGAGAACCATAGAGCTATGAGCTAGTTATCTGCCTGGGATGAGGTAGCAACCAGCTGAGCAGGAACCAGCTGAGGCCTCCCAACAACGGACAGACAGTTTGTGTTGCTTGTTATTCCCCAGAGGTGCAAATAAGTAGCGCAGATAAGTGAACCAAGTGAAGCCAGGTGGAGGCAGGTATAGAGACAGGTCCAAATTGAAAGATGTTGTTTATTAAAGGGATATAATAAGTGCCCAAAAAGGGAAAGCATAGCAGGTTCTTGAAAAGAAAGTAAAATGCTTGCTAATCATTAAATACATTGAGATAAAATACTCACAATACAGGGGTCACCTGGAGAGTTGCAACATGCACAACATTCACAAGTGGTCTTAGGAGGTGGTCAGAGTGATAGAGTGACGGACAAAAATGACAAAGAATAAAGAACAATATTCCAAAATTATTATGATTAGCCAGGGGAGGGAGGGCTGCTCAACATTTTTTAGATTCTCTTCCCACATTTTGGGCTAGGAGATGGACTAGAGGTGTTAATTTAAAAGATGATGGCTTTAGCTATCTCTGGCAAACTTGTAACATTAAAAGGCTTCCAGTTTTGTGGATCTGGAAGCCCTGGCAATGATGTGTGTTATTTAAAATGGGCTATGGGCGCCAGCATCCTGGTCAAATAAACTTGTAGCTTTAGGGTTTTTCTACATGAGGATTTTATTGTGTAGTTGTCATTCCTCAATCACAGTTTGTTTATGAGTACTTTAGATGACATTGTGACCCTTCAGTTTCACTTTCACATTTGGTTGGGTGGGGGGAGAGGGGAAAATTCAGGGAAGTTATCATAAAACAAAGTACAAGTCCCCAATAGTGTAATTGTGTTATTCAACTATACCACAGCCCCACTTAGAGGTTATGTAGTGGAAAGTACTGAAAGTCGGCATCACAACTACTATTTAGGGGATAAGTAGTTAAGTTTTGAAAAGAGCTCAGATATTTTGTTGAATCCTAAATAAAATAATGCATTGACTCTCTTGATTTCCTAGAAATTTTTGCATTGCCACCCTCAAATAATTGCCAGAGATGATTTTTAAAAAAATCTTGCTTCTAATTTGCCCTTATCAGGGACCCCAAACATGTGAAGTCATTAAACATGTGAAACATAATAAAGAAGGGAATTTCATTTTCAATCGAAATTGAATTCAGAAGAGAGTGCTACATTCGTCTTGAATTAGGAATTATGGCTTCCACAGCAAGGGGGTATTGCCTGAAGCACCTCTAATTTTAGACAAAAATGAGTTGGTCAATTTTCTAACAGATGTAATTATGCATTTAAATCATTATTTTTTAAAAGGGGGAAAAAGAAATGAAACACCATCTATCAGTATGCAGTTTCCTACACTGTCATTGCGCCTCTACTAGTTCTGTTGCATCATCACTGGAGCAACATGAACTAGCACTTCCTAAAACAAACCTAGAAATGAGCGGAAACATTCTTCTTTGAAAAACCCTTCTGTGAGCACTATTGACCTGTGCCAGAAACTAGTATTTCTGTTAATTTCAAGTTGTTCCAGATTTCCATTGTACTAGTGGTAGGTCCCTCTAGTGTATGGGCAGTGTAAGATACTGCCCCTTTTCTCCATGACTCCTTATTTCCTTGATACTATTGAAGAGGATTGTGGGGACTGCCCACTTTCTGAAAAGATTGGACATTTGGAGGAGGCAGCTTCCCCCCTTCAACAAGAATGCCAGTCTACCAAAGTGAGCATTATAGAGATAGAGGAGAGACTGCAACTATATTCCCTTTGGATGCTGAGTTTCTATTCCATCCTCTTTCAGCTAAAGCTTCAGACTCCTGTAGGGAAAAAAGCAAGGAAGTGCTTCTGTTGCTACATCTCTTCTACCAATGGCTCATCTATAAAAATTCTGTATACTGAATTTTGGAATACAATTTGTAATCATGCTATGCCTTGAATTTTGTCAATCCTCAGTTTCTCAACAAATCTTTTCCAAAAACGTTTAACACATGCATTTATAGTAATTTTCTGTTTTTTATTTCAAAGAGGCTTGCAGTGAGACATTTCACAGCCTCTCTTACTGTGAGAGCTCTAGGGAGAAACATGTACACTTATTTCACAGAAACCCAGTGGGGTCTTCCCTAATGTGAAAGTTTCACAAATGCTCACAATCCAGTATTGGAACATCCTACACAGCTATTTACCATTTCTATCATAGTTTGAATGTGCAAAGTGTTTTAATTAAAGCTTCTGAGTTCCACCATTCCAAACTGTTATGAGCTGTATATACGCACAACATTGCTTTTCACTGGGTATATAAAATGAATATCCATCAGAAAATGTATTTCCCTATCCATCTGAACATCACCTCCAAGAGCAGTTGTTTTAGTCATTCAGCTCAGACTCTTGCTACTTGAATACTGCCTAACTCTACGTTTTTAGTAATACGCTGCTCAGTCAACATTTAAGAATGTAAACTAAACTCTGCACCATCCTCACAATCCTCAAGTTGTAATATATGTATCTATAGCTGCATTCCTGCTGTAGAATCCAAGGAGGAAAAATGTTCAGCATTCAGCTTCTCTCTCCTGAGGGCTCCCCTCTCAGCATTCTCCACCTGGTTATGAAAGTTAATGTGGCTTGTCCCATAACCATGGTAATGGGCTGTGGAACCTTGTGTGTCAACTCCCCAGCCCCTTCTCTCTTGAACTGATTTCAAATTCTGAAATGTTGGGGGAGTGGGAGAAGAGTTTACAAAGAATAGCAGTTAAAATACATGTAACAACGCCATACATATTGTCCTGGGCTGAGCTGAAATGGGATTGAGGGGGGAGGCTTATCTCCACAAAATCTCTCCCTCTGCAAAAAGCCCCTCCCCTGGATTTCAGATTTTTTTTCAAGGGGCATGTGAACAGGAATGAAAATGCTTGTCTCCTTTAAATTGACAACACATACTTTCAATGGAGGGGACTGCAATCCTTATTATGAAAGGGTTATTTTCCTAGGGGAGTGCTGATCTTTTGGAGAAAAAACTTCATCCTGTGGTAGCATATTCCATAATTTAACTCTATGTTCTATGAAGAAGTACTTCCTTTTATCTGTCCTGAATCTCCCACCAATCAGTTTCATGGGGGTGACTAGTACTATGAGAGAGGGAGAAAAACATCTCCCTACAACTGTTTCAGATGTTGAAACCTTTCCTCATAGGGGAGTTGCTCCAGCCCCTTGATCATTTTAGACTAGTTGCTGTTTTCTGTACTTTTTCCAACTCTTTCCAATTCCAATATTCTTTTTTTAGATGCGGTGACCAAAACAATACACATTATACCAAGTGCAGTCACAACATAGATTTCTATAAGGGCCATAAAATATTGGCAGTTGTATTTTCAATTCCTTTCCTAATTATGCCTAATATGGAATTTGCCTTTTTCACAGCAGCCACACACTGGCTTGACATTTTCATTGACCTGTCCACCATAACCCCAAGATCTTTTTCTTGGTCAGTCACCACTTGCTCAGACCCCATCAATACATATTTGAAGTTGGGATTTTTTATCTCAACATGCACTACTTAGACTTGCTTACATTGAATTGCATTTGTCATTTTGATGCTCATTCTCCTAGTTTGGAGAGATCCTGTTGAAGCGCATTGGAATCCTTTTGTTTTAACCACCCTAAATAATTTGGTGTTATCAGCAAACATGGCCATCGCACTGCTCTCTACAAATTCCAGATCATTTATTGCCCACAGAGCTTCGGCTTTGAGGCAGTATAGAAATGAAATAAATAATAATAATGACTTGAAAAGCATTGGTCCAATATAGATTCTTGTGGGACCCCGCTGTTTATATCATTCCATTGGGAAAATTTACAATTTAATCCTACTCTTTGGTTCTGTTGTTTAATCAGTTATTGATCCATAGGAGGGAATTTCTTCTTATTCCATGATTGCTATGTTTGCTCAGGAGTCTTTGGTGAGAGACTTTGTCAAAATCTCTTTGGAAGTCCAAGTAAACCATATCTACCAGATTATCCCTGTCTGTCATCACTATTTGCCTCAGTTCCTTAGACTCCCTTCCTGAAAACATCAGTTTAGGAACAGGTATTTATCCTACATCTTCTGCAGTGAAGACAGATGAAAAGAATTCATTCAGCTTCTCCACAATCTCCTTATCCTCCTTTAATACTCCTTTAATTCTGTTGTAATCCAATGGTCCAATTGCCTCCCTAGCTGGTTTCCTGCTTCTGATATATTTACAGAATTCTTCATTGTTAGCCTTGACGTTGTTTGCAATATGCTCCTCAAAATGCTTTTTGCATATCTTATTCTCTGCTTGCATTTCCTTTGTGCAAGCTTTGTTCCTTTTTGAATGCATTATGAATGCCATAGCAGCATTCAAAGTGCCAGGAAGAGACCTCCCTCCTTGCTATTGTCACTGCTAAAGTAACCACCAGTTAAGCAGGTTTGAGGGTTGAAAATTGTGGTTTAGGGGGAAAGATTCAAACCCAACTCTCATCTGAATTACTGCAATGTGTTATACATGGGGCTACCTTTGAAAACAGTCCGGAAACTTCAGTTGGTACAAAACAAGGCAGCATGTTTGTTAACAGGGACTGGCCAACAAGACCACATCACACCAGTCCTTTTCCAGCTTCACTGGCTGTCAGTCCGGGTCCGGTCCTGATTCAAAGTGCTGGTATTAACATTCAAAGCCCTAAATGGCTTGGGGCCAGGTTATCTGAAGGAACACCTCCTCCCATATGTACTTGCCCAGACCCTAAGATCATCCTCAGGGGTCCTTCTCTGTGAGCCCCTGCCAAAGGAAGTGAGGCAGGTGGCTACCAAGAGGAGGGCCTTCTCTGCTGTGGCACCCCGGCTGTGGAATGAGGTCCCTAGAGAGGTTTGCCTGGCACCTATGTTATACGACGCCAGGTGAAGACCTTTTTATTTCCCCAGTATTTTAACAGATTATCATCTTATTTTTTAATTTAGCTATTTTAAATCTGTATTTTAAATTTGTATTAATCTCTGCATTGCTGCTTGACTTTATCCTGGTTGTGCTTTTATATTGTACTTTTATACTGTGTTTTTATATTGTCGTTTATTTTATTCTTTGAATTGTCTTCATGGTTTTAATTTTTGTGAACTGCCCAGAGAGCTTCGGCTATTGGGCAGTATAGAAATGCAATCAATCAATAAATAATGCTCAAAATTATGCCACTGGGAGCATAATAGAGGTTGAATTGGGTACAAAATTAACCTAGCTATTTTCTGATTTTTACAGGAAAAATAGTTCAGTTTGCCAACCTCAATTCTGAAGTGAATTGGAATTCCAAATCACCCCGTAGCACTGGTCCAAAGAAGAGAAAATGGAAGAGAGCAAGAGTTCCTTCCCTGTCAACATTGTTGCTGCAGCCATGGGAAGGGGTAAAATGTTCTCTATTTCAGATTACAATTCAAACTGCAGAAACACAGAATAGTATTGTTGCTTTATATGATGAGTGTGCCAAATTTGTATTCTGAATTGAGTCACTACTAATTTTTTATTATATGACTACAGAGTATAATTCTGAACAGTTCAAAAATATTAGTCCTCATGTAAAAATCTGTTTCTCCTTCTTGGAGATTCAACTGAGAGTTTCAAGGTCTTTGACCATTTAAGTACATATTTCTAAGACTTATCATAAGGATAACTACATAACCAATTTTCTTTAGTATACTCTTATTTTATTTGTTTATTATTTGTTTTATATCTCGCCTTTCCACTAAGAAAACGGTGCTACAGGTAGCTAATAATAACAATAATAATACCAAAATAAAAACTGAATTAAAACAATAATAAAAACCAGAAAAGTACAATAAAAATACATCAATAAAAGAAATAATAAAGCACCAACCCTACAGAATTCCTTTCAGCAACAGACTAGCTTACATGCCAAAAGACTGCCTGAATAAAAAAAAAATGCCTTTGCCTATAGAGGGAAGGACAACAAAGAGGGAGCATCCTTTGGAAAGGAGTTTCAGAGCCTGGGGGCAACTACTGAGAAGGTCCTCTTTTACGTCCCCTCCAGACATGTCTCTGACCGCAGCAGGGCTGAGGGGATGGATTCCTCAGAAGATCTTAAAACCGGGGAAGTCGGGTAAGACAGAATACGATCTTTTGGATAGTCTGAACCCAAGTTGTACCAGCCTCTATAGGTCATAATCAGCACTTTGAATTGTGCCTGGAAACAGACTGGTAGCTAGTAAAACTGATGTTACAATGGCGTCACCTGCTCCCTCTAACAAGCCCTGATCAACAGTCTGGCCGCAGCATTCTGAACCATTACAAGCTTTTCAAAGGTAGCCCCACGTAGATCCCATTACACTAGTCCAAACAGGATATAACTAAAGCACGTATCACCATGACCAGATCAGACATCTCAAGGAATTGGTGCATTATATTATCAAGTCATTATAGTGTGACATTATAATATAGTTTTCAAGTTATATTCGTTGTCTGAACACATTGTCTCATAACCTATAATTACAATCTTGGCTTATAACTAATCATTTCATTTACAAACTCCTTGTATAAGAAACTCTGCTGTTCCTGACCAACCCCTTCTCTTGGGATCTTAATCTTTGCAATTATGTGAGACTGTGAACTTGTCTTATGTGTAACAGAGGTCATAGCTTACCCTTGCATGCAGCAGAGCCATCAGGACTGGCCCAGAAATTGGCACAATTGGGAAGCTGCCTGACCTGTAACTACTAGTAGTGTTAACCTCATCTTTCACTTGGCATGAGATCCAGAGGTATTGGATCCACAGATATTGCAATACTTCAGAGGTATTGCACACTGCCTCTGACCTGGACAGGCCTTGCACTAAGCAGGATTACTCCTCAGTACCATGTAACAATGCAGATGATTCTGGGATTCAATTCACATACCCCATTCCAAAAGATAAAGGGCCCTCCTACAAAAGGTGTCTGAGCCTCCCTTCTCAAAACTGAAGCTGTCCTTGGAAAGCGACCAACACCTCTATTTTTCTTCTCCAGCCCCAAACCTGAACATAGACTTATGCTCATGAGCCATAAGGACTGCAAAGCCTGCACTAGTGCATGTCAGCCATATAGACTATGGCTGAAGCTCTCAGTATACTATACAGCAGATACTAGATCGGCACAGTGCATCTGGGTCCCTGAACTAAACATATTTTTAAGACCAAATCCAGCTTTATAAAGGACAACTCCAAGCATAAAAATATAGACTGCCTTCTCAGAAGGAAAAGGAAAGGCAAGATTGGTGGGAATACACTTCTTGTTATTAATGTTATCCAAACATTTAATGTTGTGAGAAAAATGCAAGCCTTCCCTTATTTATTATAAGCTGTGATCAAAACACCATTTTTTTCCATTTAGAAGCTAGAATCAACTGGAAAACTATAAGTGGAAAGATGTCTTTAAAAGAGAGAATTCTGAGTGCTCATGACTTCGTATTCTAAGCTCTAGCTTTTCCCAGTGATTTTTCCAATGATCTTATTAACCTTGTATGAAATTTGGACCTCTACTCAGAAGAACATCCTTATATTTGCAAATTCTATATAAAATTAAGGGGGGAGCTGATAGGCTAGAAATGCAATGGATATTCATTGGATTGTTCTGTTTACAATAGCACTGGAAAGAATTTACTTCTCACAGCCCATTAAACCTGTTTCCACTTTTCCACCCCCCTCACCAGGTCCCTCAATTTCCATGAATACAGATCGGAAAACAAAAAACCACTTTGCTAGTGAACTGCTGAGAAAAGGTTTCAACATGACTGGTATTAACTGTGCAGATCTCCGACCTTCTATTTATATCTAGGATAATTGGTGAGTAGAAATATTTGCATTGCTAATTTTATTCTATTAAGAACAAACGCAGGGTCTCCATAATACGACTTAATGGCTGCACTTAAGTTGCTGCCCCCTCCCATCTCTTTCTTATTGAGTGTTTCCTCTCCTCAGATTAATAAGTTCCCAAACAAAGGGCTCGCTGTGTCATTGCTCCATTATTACAGAGTTTTGGTGCAACAACAAAACAAAAAGTTGACATTACCTACCCTAACCAAAAGAGAAAACCGAACATTCCAAAGAGGCCACAGAGAACGGTAATAAAAAAAGAACACAAAAAGAAAATTACTTTTTTGCTGCTACTTTCTTATTAGGAATTAATGAAAAAAATATCACCAAATGTTTCCAATGCAGACAATATACAAATTGTAATGCATAAAGAGCCAAAACGCACCTTACTTTAAAATAAAAATGTAGCTAGAAGCTATGGGATGTTGGTTTGGGTGGGGCTTTTTTACTCTAGAGGAAGCAAAAATCAAGGGGCTAGAGCATCTCCCCTATGAAGGAAGGTTACAACAGCTGGGATTGTTTAGCTTGGAAAACAAGTGGCTAAGGAGAGGCATGATAGAGGAGTACAAAATTATGCATGGTGTGGAGACTGTGGATAGGAAGACATTTTTCTCCCTCTGTTAAAATACTAGAACCCAGGATGATCCCATGAAGTTCATTAGTGCACACATGTCCTGCTTGTGGATTCCTGACCAACAGCTGGCTGGCCACTTTCTGAACAGAATGCTGTACTAGATGGGCTCTTGGTTTTGATCCAGCAGGACTCTTTTTATGTCCCAGTCCAAACTGGGATGCTGGGGTGGAGGAGTTGGTGGCTTTTAATCCTCCCCCTGCTGCAGTCCCAATCTGGATTAAGATGTGTGTGTGTTTGGAATATATATTCCCAAATAGAGAACCATTTGCTTTAACAGTCACTTCTATTAAAGCAGAGCAGTTAGAGGAGGGGCTGTGGATCTGATGGATCCAAAGGTCTCACAACCACCACTTCTGCGTCTGGCACTGAGTGTCAGGTAGATGAACTCAGGGGCCCATCTAGCAAAAAAGATAGCAAATGATGGTGGAGAGACAAAGAAGCCTTTATTGCTCCTCCCACCCTGCCAGCAAGGTCCCAGCAGGGCACAGGATACACGGAAGCTTCTGATCTCAGAGGCTTCCATCATTCGGGCATCTATTCCATAGAACTGTGCTCTAATCTATGTTTTAGTTTCTATTTATAAATGACATCATAATCTTTTAATGCCTGCTCTCTAGAAAGGCAGTGGGTTTATCTAGATTCACTGTATGATCCCACACGGTTTTGCAACTATGCTAATGAGTTGACTGACACAGTTTACGGTTCCCCTGTTAACAGACTGAGCTGTGCATCAGGACCCCCCACCCAGGCCCAACGAACACACACTTGAATTTTGTCTCTGTCATGAACTCACTTGGTGCTTCAGGTAAGGTACTATTTTCTCAGCCTTTCACCTGCAATATAGAGATAATACAGATCTACCGTACATGATTGTTATAGGGATTATAAGGCAACATGTGTGAAGAGTTTTGACCATTCAAACGTATTTTTATAATGAGCATCCCCCCGGGGGGGGGGGGACACCCTAGATGCATTCAGAGAAGCAACTATTGCACCTCACCTTCCCAGGGAAGGAACACTGCCAACTCTCCTTTGGATCATATTCAAATACTGAAAGGAACAGTGGCATCTAGAGAGAAGATTTATTGCTAGGCTTACCTACTTATCTATGCAACACTAAAAGCATGGATTGCAAGCATAAATCCCAAACCAACTGAACTGGACATACTAACTATACCTGTGTTTCAGATATTCCCCTACCCCATTCGGCCATGATAAATGCTGCAAGATTTTTTCATCAGCATTCATAACAGAGACCTTATTATTACACATCCAGTCATTAACATGTGTCGTGAGACTCTCTCTACAGGAACTATGTCAATATAGTATACATTGCTAATATACCATTTCAGCTAATTCAATAAACTGTTGGCTTGACAATGAAGTTTCTTTCACTCCTCATACCAGTTCCACTAGGGTGAACTATGGATACCTTTGCACATACAGACAAGTAGCCCTCCACACTGCGATTGCTGCTTAACTGCCAGTATGCATGTTCTGGGCCTCTGATTAACCACCAAGACTCACAAAGAGCAGTTCTCATGTGTGCTGTCTTCTGCCCTGATGGTCTTCTCCTGGCAACATCTCTATCACCTGCAGCTTTTCTATTGCAATATGTTCACCTTTAGCCTTTGACAATTACATTCATCTTGGCAAGCATGGTGCTGCCCTCTGGCTAGCGACAGGCCTTCTTCTGAACTTTGAAGCTGCAGTGGTGACCAGGAATAGTTCTCGCAACTGCAAGGTGATCCCCACGCCCTTCACAGCAAGGAAGGGTGGTGCAGGCTTCCTGTTTAATGCTTGGCAGCAGCGTTCTCAATCCTGCCACTGAGTAGTGGGAGAAGTCAGCATGTTCCCTGTCTCTCTTTCCTGCAGGAAAGAGATGTGGATTTCATCAGCCATTTCTTGGCAGATGAAATGTGAGACCCTGTGCTGAGAATTGGCTGAAGTTAGAATGTTCCCCTCGCTTTCTCACAGGAGGGTAACAGGCTTCCTTTGCTGTTAGATGGAGGCTCTTGCTTTTATCAAGCTGGCAGGGGGAAGAACGTGCTGACCAGAATACAAATATTTTAACAGTGTGATTTAACTTTCAATTAATTTTCACAATACATATTTATTTCAACTACTATGTGTATCACATAGTAAGTATCCTCCTCATCACATTTCCTGACACTAGCCTACTGCTTGCCCCATGTTATATTGCAATTCAAAATGCAGAAAACTTTGCATCTCTTGACCTCACAATGTTTTACCTGACCACATGATGCCCAGACCCAGAACCTCTTGTATGATAATTCAAAATCCTGTGCAGTTCAAAGTCTTGTTCCCATGAACTACAACCTGGGCATACCTGCAGGAATATAAGTGTGCCACCTCTTTAACATGTTGATTACAACAATCAGGAATGCAAGAAACACATGCTGTTGTAATCTCCTATCCCTTCAGTGATTCCTCTTTATTTATAGTGCTTTGCCTAAGGCAAGGATTCAAGAAAGAATCCCTGCTAAGCACAAGGAAAATAGTATGGTATCAGCAAGAGGAAAAAATAAGAAAGACTGGGATTGGAAACATGTTAGAAGACAAAGTCGCCATATAATAGTTCTGTTTCTAAACAATTCGAACAGAGGTTTAGGTCTTCAAACCCATTCCAATACTACCAATGATGTATAAGCTTCTGGAGCACCACAATCTGTGCAGTTTAAGGGATTTTTGAACCAGCTTACTCAAAAAGCATTGGTCTCATGGAGTCATTAAATGATAAGTATCCATCAGTACCAGGGCTTCAGATGTGCTTGTTACCTGAGGAACTGAAATAGGATGCTGGTGGTAGTGTAAGATATACGTTTTTCTGTTTAGAGCGGCAGGAGTCAGAATTCTGATGCTCTAAATGAAGCTCACACCAGTTTTGGCAAGCAGATGGATCTCTGAGAAGATCACAAAGACTTCTCTAAGGCAGATTTCAAAGTGTGAAGATGCCACAGGAGAGTTGTATTATTATTATCATCATTATTTCATCTCTTTTTCACTCGTGGCATTTTTTCTAGACGCAATATCAATATAACAAGGTGCTAGCCTTAACCAAAAACCACCAAATGAAAAAAGGAAGTTACGGATGTTCGTATAAATTGAAATTTAATACAGATACAATTAAATTGTTAATATAACAAAGCACTCTTATGTATATACAAATAAAGTGATAGAATAAAAATGGTGCTCGTTATACTCTGGCCATACGTGTTTTTACTATTTAGTCTTTGTCAGTGGCCCAATCACTAGACTGTTGAGTATTCAGAAATAATTTCTCAAAAAATAGGGGCTGAATAAAGTATTCCCAAATTAAGGGATTTGTATGTCACTCCCCAAAATGGTAGATAGTGTGCACCAGACGTTCAGATTTAGCCTCAACTCTCGTTCATGTACCTTACTATGAACGAGAGTTGAGGCTAAATCAGAACGTCTGGTGCACACTATTTACCATTTTGGGGAGTGACATACAAACCCCTTAGTTTGGTTTTTCTAGATGGACATGATGGGCTTTGCCAAGTCATGCTGTTTTTTACAGATTCAGGAATTTCCTGACAATTGAGCTTGTTTTAAGTATGACTGCTTTCTGGATGTTCGTGTGGATGTATTTTGGTAGGCCCAGTTTTTGAAAGTTTTCTGTATAATTTTTTGATGTGACTTAACGGAATAATTGTGACCCTTTCCTGTTGCCACAGTTCTTTGACTTCCATGGCTAGTGGTGTATATTTGTCTCTCTATTATTATTATTATTATTATTATTATTAATATTATTAATATTATTATTACATTATTAATGTTCATGGCAATTTAAGTTCTGGAGAGCTGTATTATTATTATTATTATTGCACTATTAATGTACATGACATTTTAATTTCTGGAGAAACATGCAATAAAGAAAATTCTCTGTCCTAAGGAGCTTATGATTTAAATTTAGACAATGGTCACAGTCACATAAAATGATAAGCCAAAACTTCTGCCTTATCCTGATTTACTGTGAATGAGCAGCACGCTTGTACATGGAGCTCATTCACTCTTGCTTTGCTCTTCCTCCTGCATGAGTGGTTAAAACAAACCAGGAATGGAAAGTTTTGTGTGACATCTTGACCTGGGCTCCTGGTTTGTTGTTCCCAAACAAGCTAAGATTGGGAGCAGACAACTGCATGCATTAGCATGCTATTCATTCATAATAAACCAGGATAAACCAGCAATTCAGGTTTATTGTTATATGTGAATACAGGCAATGGCTGCATCTGGGTGTCAGCTGGCTTTTAAAACAACATTTTCTGCCATGAAACGATCTTTCGAAGTTTCAGGTACAGCAAAAGATATGAAAACCTGAAATACTATATTTGTCTTGAACAATCAACGGCATGACCCATGTCCTATATTTTGCACTTAAACTGGAAACATGTTTTTTTCCCAAACACTTGAAAAATCTCAAATATTTGTGTCAGTACATGCATTTGAAAAACACTATACTCCAGATCTTAAGAGATTTTCCTACCTGATGCCGTTCCTCCCACAGCCAGGGAGCCAGTGTTCGCAGTTATTATAATGTAAAAAATAACCTTCAGCTTCAAAGCAATATAAGGTTTATATTTCTAACCCAGAAAAACAGGTCCAAACAGAGCATGCATCCAATCTAGAAGGCAAAAGGCTTCTGTATCCTTAGTAGTGAAGAAGAAACAACATTGCTATAATGATCACACACAAAAAAAATGCCTGAACTGCACAGAGCAATCACACCTATAGGCTTTATTCTGCCAAAAAGAATAGAGAAAAATCCCCCAAAGGACAGGAACACTTAAGATGCAGACTGTCATATTCTGAAAATGTCGGTATGTCAGGAAGTGAGAGAGAGGCCTAGTTCACACAAGCAAACTAAGCCATGGTGGATTAAACAAACCACGGAGGCTTGTTGTGAGCTGTGGCGCATGTCAAGCACAATTTACAATCACCGCCTGACCGCAGGTTATTGTGTCGTCCAAACTTAAGCGGTATAGCTTGCTGGAGGGATAAACAACACTCGAATAATCTTACGACAGCTCATGGGATACTTGAGGGTTGTTTAACCTCCAACAAGCCATGCTGCCTGGGATCAGATGACATGATAAGCCGTGGCTGAGCGATCATGTCCGGCACGCACCGCTGCTTACAACAAGCCACAGTGGTTTGTTTGGATTATACAAACTGGTCCAAGGTCTTTCAAAAAACAACTCTGTGAAGTATGAAATAAATACAGGCCCTCTTCATATGTTATGTTCAAGGAGATGGTACTATGAGTTGTCTTTTAAGGTTATAATTAATTGGAATTGGCAGGCTGGAGATAACCAGAGTTGCATGCTGCAGTGTGAATTTCAGTAGTTGCTGAACTGTCTTCAAAGGCAGCCCCTATCTAGAGTGCATTGTAGTAAGCAAACTTTGAGGTTACCAGAGCATAGACAACTGAGACGAGGTTATTTCTGTCCAAATAGAGGCATAGCTGGGCCACCAACTAAAGTTGGTAGAAGGTAATCCACACCACTGAGGCTAATGGGCCTCAAGTGACAAAAATGGCTCTAGGAGGACCTCCAAGCTACGAACCTACTCCTTCCAGGGGAGTGCAAACCCATCAAGAACAGGTTGAGCACCCTCCATCCGTTCGGAAGAACCACCCACTAACAGCATCTCAGTCTTGTTTGAATTGAGTTTCAGTTTATTAGCCCTCATCCAGTCCATTTTTGCAGCCAGGCATCGATTTAGCACATCCATAGCCTCACCTGAAGATGTACAGGAGAAATAGAGCTGTGTATCATCAGCATACGGATGATAATGCACTCCAAAACTCTGGATAACTGCACTCCACAGATTCATGTAGATGTTGAATAGCATGGGGGACAAAACCGAATCCTGCAGGACCCCATACTGGGAATCCATGGGCCAAGCAATATTCCTGAAGCACCAACTTCTGTAACCAGCCATTCAAACAGGAGTGAAAGCACTGCAATGCAGTGTCTCCCACTCCCAACTCAGACAGTCGTCTCAGAAGGATGCCATGGTCGATGGTACTGAAAGCTGCTGAGAGATCAAGGAGAATCAACAAGGTCACACTCCCCTGTCTCTTTCCTGACATAGACCATTATGCAGGGCAACCAAGGTTGTTTCTGTGTCAAAAATCGGCCTGAACCCTGACTGAAATGGATCTAGATAATCAGTCTCATCCAAGAATGTCTGGAGTTGGTTGATAACCACCTGCTCAAGAACCTTGTCCAAGAAAGGAACATTTGCCATTGGCCTAAAATTATTAAGATTTTCCGGGTCCAGAGAGGGTTTTTTCAGAGTGGTCTCACCACTGCCACTTTGAGGCAGCCTGGGACTACTCCCTCTTGCAAGGAGGCATTAATCATCTCCTGGCCCAGCCAGCTATTCCTTGCCTGCCAGTTTTTATAAGCTAAGAGGGGCTTAGCTAACCCTAACCCTAACTCTAAAATGGAAGTGGTTGCACAAACCTGTCCAAGCACCTTGTCTACGTTCTTAAGCTGTACCAATGGAAACTCATCCAAGAAAACTAGGCAAGGCTGTGCTTTAGATACCTCACTAGATCCACCTGCTGTAACAATGGAGTCTAAGTTCTGGTGGATGCAAGAGATTTTATCCTGGAAATGCCTAGCAAATTTATTACAGCGGGACTCAAATAGATCTAGAGTGTCTTTAGAATATCCTATAATTACTCCCTCTACATGAGCAAGTTCCTGTTAGGATTGCCTGACTCAATGTGTAATGAGGACATGCAACAATATGCCACAAATATTTATGATATAAGGATGAATTTGTGCACATAATAGTTTGTCTTATTTTTGCAGTTGAATGAGCCTAATTTTTCCTGTCTCCAAAATCAAGCTGAAATTCTCTCTTCTATGTAACTGCCCACTAAGTCCTACCCAGAGGTCTTCCTCAGGTTGCTCCCATCGGTTGCTCCCATCATCTAAAATGGCACAGGTGGCTATGGGTGTGAGGGGCTTTTCAGCAGTGCTACCTCACTAGTTGAACTCTTCCCCCCCCCCCCCCCGGGAGGCTTGCCTGGCACCGATCCTAATGTCTTTTAGGAACCAGGCAAATAACTTTTTATTTTCTTAAGGCTTTTAAGTTCTTGTCTATATTTCTTTCCTACCGTGATTCTTTTTAGCACCACTTTTTAATGTTGTGGTTTTAGAGTAAATCACCCTGGAAATTTTAAATTTAAGGGCAATATAGAAATATTTTAAACAAACAAATGGTTAGAAGTAGAGGAAATTTGCCTACTAGGGACCCTGCTTAATGTTTGAAGGAGAACACCAATTCATTTGCTTACTAATTTACCTTCCTACCTTCGAAAACTAAGATAGGTAACCTGGTGTCTTCCAGATGTTTTGGACTACAACTCCCATCAGCCCCAGCTAGCATGGTCAATGGTCAGGGACTAAGGGAGTTGTTGTCCAGAACATCTGAAGTGCACCAGTGCCCTAAAACATGTGAAGAATTGGAGTAAATTGCATATGCCCCATGCCTTCAGAATCCCATAAACTCCTGGGCTTAAATTGAAAGGCACTTACTATAAACTCTTCTCAATAGTGACCAACTTTCTGTATGAGTTCTCTAAACTCATACATCGTATTCTTAGTTCAGAATACAGAGTTTCCAACCCCCTATGTCTTTGCTTTCCTGGAAGCTAACCCCTACACTTTGAGGGGAAGCACAGAATGGAGAATTCAGTATTTGGCCACTAAAACCTTACTAAGCATCTTAATTTTTGCCTAATGAATACACAATATTAGAAGCTCATGATGGAGTTAATGACTCACTTGGCTGTCACCAAGTGAGTAATTTCAATGATTTCGGGCCAAGAGATTGAGAGCAGCCTATTCTATAAAGAGCTTGTGCCAATTAAAAAAATTAATCTGCTCACTTCTTTCTGCTCAGAATGGACTAAAACCATCAACTAAGCTAAGGGGGAAAGGAACTTGCTGGTTTACCAGATTATTATTTACCATTACCCATTGTCAACAGAGAAGTCCCCCTCTTTGGGAATTCGTTATAGGAAGCAACTTTGTATTTTGTGCCATTACAGAGACAGGAATATAGCACAGCACACCATTCACCATGTGAAAACAACAGAAGAGTAGAGCTCTAAAAAAACTGGGAGGAACATGCTGTTGCTAATATCAATAGGGATGCAAAAATAGGGGTTTTACTTTTTGGGCCAGCAGACAGAGGTCACAGATTGGGGGAAGGGAAGAGAGAAAGGAATCTAGATAGCTGTCACCCAAAATTGGCCAGGGGAGTTGAGCAAAAGCCCAATAAATGCTGTTGTGCTCATGGTTAATTGATAAAAGACACACACAGGCTGAATTCGGACGACACAATAAGCAACTGTGGGGGCGGGGGGGGGGAACAATCGGCAGTTGTATTGACTATCGTGTCGTCCGAATGCTGCCATAGTCAACTCAGCGCTGAACCTAATCCACACCACAGTTGATTATTTATTACCATGTTGTGTGGGGAGTACCCCCTAGATGAACAACTGTAAAGTTGATTATTACCCCACCATTGACTATCGTGTTGTCCGAATTTAGCCACAGAGACAGAATGCTCTAGGACCCAACAACTGACTACAGCATTTGCTTGCTGAGCCTTGGGAGCTGAGGAACTAAGCTGGGAGCTAATGTATGGAAAGAGCAACTGTTGAGAGTGAAGAGGGCGAACTTTGAACCTATTCAACCTCTTCACTTCCAACTTCTTGTTCTTCTATTATCATATATATCATATCATAAAGATATGGCTAGCAGGGTCATTCCTTCAGCGCTGCTGAAAGATGGAGTCTAACTGTTTCCAGTTGGCCAGTATAAGAACTGTTAAACTTTATGAACTGGTGCCTGAGTTTGTTTTGCCCCCTGACCCACCCCTTTCCTCCCCATTGTCTTTACCTTTTGTGCTGTGTATTTCAGATTGTAGGCATGCAGGAAGGAATTGTCTTGTTTTTATTAATCATATGTAAGTTGTTTTGAGAAGCTTTTCAGCTGAAAAGTGGGGTCATTTTTTAAAAAATAGATAAACAAATAGTGTACCTGCTAATAAGGAATAGATTCTCCAAGTGCCTATCCTTAGCTAAAATGGCCCCACCCATGAATAAGACGAAGATAGCAGCATGCTCAGAGAAGCCCAAGGTTTGCCAAAGTGCATTTTTATTTTTAGAAGGAAAGAAAACGTTAAGTGGCCAACCCACCCAAAATTAACCCATTGAGGATGGCACATGTTTGATGGCCATGGAATACTGTTGGGGTGGAATGGGGAACTGAAAAGAGAATTCTGGAAGAAGACACGGCTAACAGGGTGGCTGGAACACTGCACAGGAGCACTCCACTCTGCAACATAATGAAATATGTATTTTCAATAGAACTGGGTTTCCTTTTGACTGTATTTTTTAATTTAATATTTGACCTCCTTGATTGCCCCCCCTTAAAAATGCTTTGGGATCCCTACCCACAGCTTTGCCAAGAAGAGCATCTTGCACATACCTTTCAACCCCCCCCCCCATTCTCTAAAGGAATTTTATCTAATTTCCCTGTACCTTTACATACAAGCCTCTCACTCCCAGCTACTCATGGCTAATAAGCACACAAGATTCCCCAGTACCTCACCTAAAGTGGAGAATGGGAAATGGGAAAAGGAAACTAAAAAGAAAATGTAGATCACCAAACAATTCCACCCCAACTCCTCCAAGCCACCTGCATTAAAAACATTAATTCTGCGACCCCTATGCTGAGATGATGTACTGAACTTCATAAAAGTTGTCAGAGCATACCTGGTATTTTTCTATTATGAAAAGAGAGCCTTAGGTTGAAAAAAGGGATGAAAAAAATAGTTCCGGACAGAAGATATTTTGCCATTAATCATATTGATTCAAAGCACCCATATTGATTCCTGCCAGTCCAAATGGCAGACCAAGGGATTAATGGAGTCAGTAGTAGTAGCACAGCCTGAATGAGAATTTGGCATTTGAATCTTTATGCAATTCTGTATGTTTTTCTGGTACTCAACCGATAGTACACCATGCTGCTGTCAGGATGCAGCCAAATACAACTATGATATAAAGGAAATAACAGCATACACAAACACATTTTCAAAGAAAAGTGCAAAGGCAAAGGGAGAATCAGAAACAAATGTATGTGTGCGCACACTAACAACCTGATGGAAAGCAGAGAAATCTCTGAGAATACCCATCTACCCAAGAGAAATGGAAAAGCCTTTTCCAGAGAGTAGAATGGCACACGAAGCCCTCAGGCAAATGCTTATCTGAGCTGGTTCTAAAACATTACCAGATAAGCCTATTATCTTCTGAGGCTGCCAAGAGAGGGTTCATGGCCCAGAAGTGGGAATCTATAGAGGATATTCCATTTCAAGTACATTTATGCATACTATCAATACTTCTTGTGATTACCTAAAGGTCATCTGACAAGTGCTCGTGAGCTTTTAATATTAAATGTAGCTCACTCTTTGATCTAGTCGAACTTTGCTGTATGCAATTATTTAAAAACAGTTATTTCCTCATGATGTCACTCTCCAGTGCTGCCTCAGCTCAGTTCAACAACTACATATGCCTTGAGGTTATTATAGTAGTAGCAAATGTTTTAGTGTTGATATCTTCTGCACTTGTGTGTGCGTGCAGGGGGACAGGACTGTACTGAACACCACAGCCTTAGTTACAGATAGAGAGCAAGGCTATCCCAAGTAAAGAACAGCAGGTATTTTGGAAGACAACTCAGTTTGTTTCAGACAATCAACAGTCTGACCTATTAAGGGATCAAAATCCACCAATAAAAAGAAGAAATGCTGGACATGCAACTACATTAGGTTACTGTTTGTGGTAGAGCCCACACATACTGTTGTAGCAGCCTTCCTCTGCCCAGCGACATAAACAAAGGAAGAAATCCACATATTATACAAAACTCCTGAGCAACTTTGCTCCTCCCTGTTCTCCCTCCAAGCAATTTGTGGCCAATTATATAGAAAGAACCCTGAATGGAAAAGCCTTCCATCCTGTTCCTTTTTTGCTCTTTTTGGTATAGAAGTTCACAATACATATGTAATTGCTCTAATTTTTCCCCACCTCCTTTAGGGAGAAAGAATATTTCTCTTTTAAAAGATATTAGTAACCCTCTGGCAATTCCATTTATCTCTTCGGCACAGTGATTCTGAAAGTATCAGCTCTCTTTCACATACACAGAGACCCCCCAAAAAGAGGGGGGGGGGAAAGGCCACTGAACACCTTCTGAGACAATGGAAGTTGCAACTGTACATTACACACACACACACACACACACACACACACACACACCACAGAATCTCTTCCCTCTCTGTTACAGAAACTGAGATAAGGCCAATGCAAAACAACAGATGACACTTTTATAAATATTGAAGTGCAGATACCCTGTAATAATGCAGAGTTAACAATGTGCATATTTTATTCATGCAATAGACAGCAGGGATGTGCTGATTTATTTGCTAGAGCTAAAAGGTTTTGAGGCACTACTGGTGCAGCCAAGCGGGAGGGGTTAATGCTGAATTTTAAAATCAAATCAATCAGGAATGAGCATTGCTCCCTTATCCTGTTTTTATGCATCCTGTTATTGCCTATTCTCAAAACAAAGAAGTTGTCAGGTTTTCAAATTCCTCCTAGCTTCCCACTTATTACATAATTAGTAACCATGTCAGCATTTTTCCAGGAATACAAAATACAAACTGAAAAACAGCCAGTCTGCCTCTCCGCATGTTTTAACTTCCTTTCTTAGAGCCTGAACAAAATAATCCCCAGGAACAGCCAGGAGTCATGCTCCTCTTGATTTATTATCATCCATAGACTTCTCCCAAGAGAGCAGTAGACTTCCTATTAGACCACAGTATTGTGCTTCCCCATGTTCATCCATATTCTGGTACTTGCTGTATTTTGCAAAGGTTGTGTATCAAATCTCCTTCCCATGTCAAACAATCTTGTTATTCCCCCCATCCCCCCTGTTTTGGGCTTCTTCTTTTTTTTTAACTTAAAGCTATGGACGCCCACATGCTTGATGGCTAGATCACTGGTCACCAGCTTTGACCTACAGAGGATTCAGTGACTTTGTGATAGCTGAGGGAGAAAAAAATACTAAATCTCAGATCTCAGCAATCTCAAAAGCTAGCGTGGGGCGATTCCTATTCAATGACGTGACAGCTGGCCTGTCGTGTCTCTCAGGGCTCCATCTTATTCCCTATGCTATTGCCATGCTATTTAAGATGGGAGAAATTGTGCAGAATCTGGAGGCCAACAATCTCCTTTCAGTCCAAATCTCCTGTCCATCCAATTCCAAGGAAGCAGTTCTAATTCTAACTCAGTGTCTGATGTTGGTAATGGATTAGATGAGGGCAAACAAATTGAAGCTTAATCCAGGCAAGACAGAGAAACTCCTGGTTAATTGAAAGGCAGATCAGGGAATAGGAATTCAACCTGTGCTGGATGGGGTTAAATTTCCCATGAAAACTCGGGCTTGCAGTTTGGGTGTATTCCTGGACTCGACCCTGAACCCCAGGTTTTGGCAGTGGACAGGAGTACATTTGCACAATATGCCTGATGGGGCCACGATCATACATGACTTAGTTATATCCCGTTTGGACTAATATAACACGGTCTACATGGGTCTGTCTTCGAAAAGTGTTTAGAAACTTTAGCTAGCCCAGAATGCTGTGGCCAGACTGTGACTCCCTTGTTACAACAGCTTACTGGCTACTAGTCTATTTCTGGGCAGAATTCAAAGTGCAGGTTATGACCTGTAAAGCCCTATATAGCTTAGGGTCAGGCTATCTGAAAGACCACCTTCTCCCATGCAAACCTGCCCTGGTCTTAAGAGCATCGGGAGAGGCCTTTCTTTAGAGCCAGAGGGAGAGAATAGTTTCAGAATGCAGAAAACATCCTGTTTTGGCTTCTTTATTTTTAGGCTTTCTTGAAAGGGTTGTACATCTGCTGCAGGGATTTTTACAACAGATTGACTGGGTTCAGACAACGTGATAACCAATGGTAGTATAAATAGCTGACAGTTGGTTATTTAACCCACCGTGGATCATCCTGTTGTGTGGAGGGAGTTGTTTCACCAACAGTTGGTTATTTGACTGAAATAACCAATGCAAATAACCAACACTGTGCAGAGTTGGCTATTTGAACCACCATTGGTTATCATGTTGTGTGGAGGGCACCGTTGGTTATTTCCTCAGCCACCATTGGTTATTTCGTCAGCCACAGAGTTGCAAGGCAGGAGCGGTCAAAGCAGTGGCATCCGCTCTAGTCCAGCTGGAAGGATAGGTTTTTGGCAGCAATGGTGATGGGATATTAGTGAGAGGACTGAGGGGGGAGAGAGGGCGGGGGATGAACGAGTCAACTCAGCATGAGTTGGACTAATAGTCAACTCAACGCTTATCCACACCACGGTTGATTATTATCATGTTGTGTGGGGAGTAGCCCCTAAATAAACAACTGTTGAGTTAATTATTACCCCACCATTGGCTATCATGTTGTCTGAACACAGCCATTGTTTTGAGCTGTAAATACTGGCTGCTCTTTGGAGACTGTCACCTTCAGAGGTGGTGAAGCGAGAGGGAGCCTTCTTGGTGGCCATTCCCAAGCTGTGGAACTCAATGGCTCAATTCGGACGACACGATAGTCAATGGTGGGGTAATAATCAGCTTTACAGTTGTTCATCTAGGGGGTACTCCCCACACAACATGGTAATAAATAATCAACTGTGGTGTGGATTAAGATCAGCGCTGAGTAGACTATGGCAGCATTCGGATGACACAACAGTCAAAACAACTGACGATTGTTTTCCCCACACCAGTTGTTTATTGTGTCGTCCGAATTGAGCCATTCACTCCCTACTGACCTCCTGCCAGCAGGAAAAGACCTCTTCATTCAAGCAGACCTTTGGCATGTAAGGTTGTTATTGTTGCGTTTTTAATTGTGTTTTAATGCATTTGTTTTAATATTGTTTTAATAAAGTTCTGCAGGCGCAGAAGCCCATATGTGTGATGCACAGAGACCATGAAGAAGAATAAAACAAAATAAAATAAAGCAATCCTCCTTCACAACAGAGCAAAAACGTTCAGAAAATTACACAGAATGAAGACCTTTCTAAGATGGAACTTTTCAATTGATTTAAACTATTTTTCAATGTCATTGTTAAAAATGTGAATAGAATTCTGTTATTTCAAATAAGCAAAGGCAGCTGAAAGCCTACAAATGGTATACCCAAAGGTCTGGAGGAGGTGCTCATATGAAAACAAGCTTGTGCCACCAGAACATACACACACTTCACTCTGCACGACCAGTTCATGGAAATGTTCTGTCTTCACTCTCTGCAGGGTGCCTGCATACTTCAGTCTGCTGCCCAAACACCAGAACAGAGAGGACTTTGAGAGCTATGGACCCAGGTAATGTCTCATGCCTTGAACGCTTGAAGCAGACGCAGGCACCAGGACTGCTTTGATTTCAATCCCTGTTCTCACAAGCTGATCTTATAGAACATGGAGGTTATGGTGTGAATAAAAGAGTAGTCAAATCCCTTTGTAGAGCATAACATGTAGTGAGTAGAGTGTGACTAAAGAACCATCAAGAAATAAGGCATCTGTGCCAAGTGTCCACCTTGCCTAATTATCTCACTAAGTGAAGCTGCAGATGAGCTGCTGTATAATCAGTTAGGAATTACCTCAAGCAGTAAAGATAAGAAGTGGCCAGAGGTGACATGGAACCACTGTACTCTGCTCCCCTGCTTACTTCATTGAATCTTCATCACCCTGAGGGAAAGCTGGTTGCAAAAAAAAATACAAACCCTTTTCCCTCTTGGGAAGCCTATAAAGTTGAGAGAAATTAACTGTCAAAATGCCACACAGAGAAACAAATGGCTGGGTCCAGGAATTATCATGGCAGCTGTACAGCCAATCAAACAAACCAGTATTTTAATCTGCGATTCACTTCATATGGGATGGCTGAACCAGAGACCATTTAAAGTCAGACAAACTACTGTGTCCACTTTTCTTACCAGTATGTTTCCCATTTATCCTCTACTGCAGGCGTATGATCTGCAGACTGGGCCCAATAGGAAGGACTTAAAATGGAGACTTAACAAATGCCAGGGATCCAAGGAAGAGGCTCAGACTTGAACTCTCCAGATAGCACACTAAAGCTGTCAGTCTACAAATACTTTTGAACTTTTTATTTATTACCTAACTATATCTTATATCACTTTTCTTTAAAGTTCAAAACAGTAAACATGTTCATTTTATTTCTAAACTATATTGAACTGGCTTAATCCTCACCCCATATACATGAGTAAAATCTGAGAGTTGCTAATGTATGCCCTATCCCAGGATAGAGCAAATCATACACCTGTGAGTAGGTATCTCACAATCTCAGGTATATAAACAGAATTTGTGAGCTGTATCAACTCTGTTATTCCCAGGGTTGGAAGCAATTTTTTTTCTTTGTGCCTGAGTCATGCTCCCAAGAATGTGTCTATTCCTATAGTATCCTTCTGCCAAATATCACATCTTTAAAGACCAGATGCCAACAATGTTGTGAAGAGAGGGCCAGAATTCCCATGGGACACAGAACTGGATTTGAAGTGCTGCTTATTCGACCTAGTAACAAGCATTTCATCCACAAGTTCAGATTATACACCTGAGAAGATGCATAAATTGCCTCTTACTGGCAATGCACTCCTGATATATGGTGCAGCAACATGTCCACATTCCCATTCCCAGCAAATTCATACTCCAACATAAAATGGTACTTTAATGTCTTCGTTTGTATTCCAAAACCCATGTAATTTGACATAAGTTGCTCTGAATTATGTCTTTGGGAGGCCACTAAAAGAAACCCTGCGTATATATTCACCAAACACTTGAGCATTTGCCTACTCAAATGTGATTTTATGGCAGGAAGATTAACACAGAATCTGAACCCATTTCTCATTATGGATTCTGAAGCAGTAGCACACCTTGGACACCATGGTCCTCTCAAGGCATCTCAAATGCTAGATATTTTGACAAAATGCAGTTTGCGCCCAATGTTGTTCAGGATAAAGCTTACTTCACTGCTCATGCACAGTTGTTTCCCCAAGGAACTGTAAATGCATGTATGTGTATTTAAGACAGACTCAGACTCATGTACCAGTCTGTTGCTGCTTCTTACTAGGAGTTAATATAATTTCTTCAGGAGAAGTGATGTAGTCACTTTTCAGAAAGTGCCAGCTTTTACCAAAATAATACCTATAATAATAAAAAAAGCTTGAGGCCTCTCTGTGCTTTTGCAACACTTCAAATAACTTCTACTTGATAAATACAGACTCAAACCATTTATAAGCCTGGTTTCTCACTTAAGTCTCCTTAATATACTCAGGACTTCACAGGATGAGCGAAGCTAGAATTCATGCTCTCCAAGTTATTTTCTATTATGTGCTGCACTAAAAACCAGCTCAAAGTGAGTTCTATTCCCACCCCGCTTCTTATGCAGCAATGGAAATATGTGAAACCTGAAGGAAGGCTGCATTCTTTTTTCTGGTCCCTGTTATCTATTACATTTGTCTTTGTAAAATAGAATTTACTGACATTTAAAAATGGAGCCAACAAATTATGCTCCCTACAGCTGGGTTTCTTTCTTTCTTTCTTTTTAAAAAAAATCCCATCACCTTTTCTGGTTTTCATACTCAAGCTACTGAGATACAAGGCATGCTAGCTCAGCTTCTTTTTTTCTGCTTCCCACCAACAGCTGAATTTTCCCTTGAAAAGACAATACAGTGAGTTTAGATTATAAACCAAGGGCAAGAATTTTATCTGTGGGTCATATGCCTAATCTTGTGGCATATGACCCACACTTAATTACCGAGTACATAAACTGATGGCCAAATAAAAAATCACAACCATACATGGAGACTCTCATAACTATATAGCTATATGGAAAGGAGGTGTTAATCTACCGTCAGCATGAACCAGCTGAAAGGCATAGAAGAGCTGCAGGAAAGCAAGACAAAACATCCTCTTATCTCCACATTCTTTCAGTGGCAAATTAATCCTTGGAGAAGTTACTTGAGAAAGTAAATGCAGGTTGCTTACCTGTAACTGTAGTTCTTCGAGTGGTCATCTGTGCATTCACACATATGGGCTCTGCGCCGGCGCCGAGCCCCAATCGGGAAACTTCCTAGCTAGCTTAGTGCTATTTTTGGCGGGAACCCCTCCCCCACCATCCACTGCGCATGCTCCGGGTCCCGCCTTACCTCAGTTCTCTGAGACCGCGTATGGCCTCGCACTAAGGTAATACATAGGAAGCATATGCGCCCTAAACCTCTTGCACACACACTAGCGTAGCATAGAGGGGATGGTGGGTGGGTTGTGTGAATGCACAGATGACCACTCGAAGAACTACAGTTACAGGTAAGCAACCTGCATTTCTTCTTCGTGGTCTCTGTGCATCACACATATGGGCGAGTAATTAGCCACACTTACCGGAGGAGGGTATGCACGCTGGTGGATCACTGACAAATAGAAGACAGGACTGCCCGGCCAAACGAAGCGTCCCGTGCTGCTCTCACGTCCAACCTGTAGTGTTTCACAAAGGTTGAAGCGTTCGACCATGTTGCCGCTCTGCAAATATCTGGAACCGCTGCTCCATGGAGCAGAGCCGTCGATGTGGCTTGTCCCCTGGTTGAATGCGCTGTGAACGAAACAGGGGGCTGCTTGCCCAGAACTTGGTAAGCTAAAACGATAGTGTCAACGATCCAACGGGAGAGACGTTGAGGGGAAACTGCCGACCCTTTCATCCTACCCCCGTAACATACAAACAATCTATCGGATTTACGGATTGATTCTGTCCTTTTCTTATAAAACGCTAACGTACGCCTTACATCCAACGCGTGCAATGCTGTACAAAGCGGGTCCGTAGACGCCTTGAAAAACGTAGGAAGAACGATATCCTGGTTAATGTGAAACATTGAAGAAACTTTGGGTACAAACGAAGGCCCAGGACGCAACACAACCTTGTCCTTAAAAAACTGGGTATAGGGAGGCTCCACCATTAGTGCCGCTAATTCTGAGGCACGTCTAGCAGATGTTATAGCTACTAAAAATACTGCTTTAAAAGTTAGTAGCCGGAGGTCAATCGTAGCTAAAGGCTCAAACGGCTTTGTCGTTAAAGCAGTTAATACAACTGATAAGCTCCATTGAGGAACAATCTGGCGCAACGGTGGAAACATGTTTCGTAAGCCTTTCATAAAAGTCTTTGCCACTGGGTGTGTAAACACCGTGAAGCCATTTATCTTAGTGTGTTGTCCTGAAATGGCCGCTAAATACACTTTGATGGAGGCGGGTTTTAAGCCTACTGTATGAAGATAGTACAAAAAGTCGATGATCCCCGTTATGGGGCCATCGCGAGGAGGGAATTTCTTTTCCTCAGCAAATCGCAGGAAACGGTTCCATTTTCTAGCGTAAGAAGCTCTAGTAGACGGTTTGGTAGAGGCTTCAAAAATGGAACGCAGAGCCAGTGACATCTTTAGAGATTGCCACCTGGTTTGATCCTCCATGCTGTTAGGTGTAGAGACTGGAGGTTGGGGTGCAGGACAGCTCCCGCATACCTGGACAGGAGGTTCGGTATCCTGGGCAGGCGCCACCATTGTTGATGTGACAGGCGGGCGAGAGTGGTGAACCAGTGTTGCCTCGGCCACCATGGGGTAACCATTATCGCGTCCAACTTGCATCTGTCGGCCTTTGCCACCGCCCTCGCAATAAGCGGGAAAGGTGGGAACATATAAAGGAAGCCGTTGGACCAGTCCCATTGGAATGCATCTCCTAGCGATGCAGGTCCAATCCCCGCTCGAGAACAGTAGTCTTGGCAAACGGTGTTTGCAGAAGTAGCAAACAAGTCTATCGTTGGCGTGCCCCATCTCGTAAAAAGGCGAGCCAGGACATCCGGTGATAATTCCCATTCGTGGGTATCGGTGAATTCTCTGCTGAGCGCGTCTGCCTCCGCATTGTCTGCACCCGCAATGTGAAGGGCAGACAGGTAGATGTCCCTGCGAACAGCCCAATGCAGAATGTCTAATGCCATACTGAGAATGCGCGGAGATCGCGTTCCGCCCTCTTTGTTTATGTACCACACCACGGTGGTGTTGTCTGACATTATGCGAACGTGATGACCTTGAATGTGCGGTAAGAATGCACGGAGGGCTCTTTTCACTGCTAGAAACTCTAGGAGGTTGATATGGAGCCGAGACTCTGACGGCGACCATTTTTCCTGAATTTTTAGGCCGTTGAAATGCGCTCCCCACCCTTCCAGAGATGCATCCGTTGTGACGATTCGGGTGGGTTCTGTCTGGTGAAAGGGCATGCCGTGTGATAGATGCGCCATGGTCGCCCACCAACGGAGAGAGGGAAGAACGGATGGCGGAATCGTAAGTATTATGTTTCTTGGATTTAGGTACGGACGGTAACGTCTGAGGAGGACCTGCTGTAACGGGCGCATGTAGAGACGAGCCCAGCGGACAACGAACACCGCAGAGGCCATGAAGCCCAATAGGCGTAGCACTGTATACGCTGTCACACGTGATCGTCGTTGGAGCCGCGATGCGAGAGATGCGATGGCTTGTCTGCGCGCCACTGGTAGGAATGCTCGCCCTACGGTGGAGTCTAAGATCACCCCTATAAATTGGATCCTCTGTGCCGGTTGAAAAATGGACTTTTCTCTGTTTATTTGCAGGCCCAGGCTGGTGAGACAGGAGGTGACGAGGTGGACATCGGAGAGAGCTCGCGACTGGGAAGAGGACACGATCAGCCAATCGTCGAGGTAAGGGTATAGTTCGATGTTCTGTGCCCTTAGATGGGCACATACCACCGCCATGCATTTGGTGAAGACCCTTGGTGCCGTTCGCAGGCCAAAGGGTAGGACCGAAAATTGATAGGCTTTGTTCCCTATCAGGAATCTCAAATATTTTTGATGAGCAGGGTGTATGGGAATGTGAAAATAAGCGTCCTTGAGGTCCACCAGTGTGAACCAACGATTTCGTCTGAGGAGCGGTAGTACTTGCGCCAATGTGATCATGCGAAATTTTTTTGGTTTGATGAATTTGTTCAAGTGTCTGAGGTCCATTATGGGCCGCAGCTCTCCGTCCCTTTTCGGAACCGTGAAGTAGCGCGAGTAAAAACCCGCTTTTAAAAGACGCGATGGGACGCGCAAGATGGCATTTTTTTCTAACAGGGTTATTGTCTCCTGTAGAAGCGTGATCGATGATTGGGTGTACTTCACTGTGCCGAGAGGAGGGAAGGTGTGAAATTCTATGCGGTACCCTTCGGATATCGTGGCGAGCACCCATCTGTCGCTCGTTATGGACGCCCAGCGCTGTATAAACGGTTGTAGTCTGTTTGTCCGAGATTTGGGGAGGACAATAGGAACGGAGTCAAAGACGCCGTTTTGACGTCTGGTCCTGCCTGCGCGCTTTGGAGTATCTGGGCGCTGCCTTTCTGGATTGGAAGGAAGATTGTGGCTGTTGCGCCTGGAAACGCTGAGTGCGCTCTTGCTGACGTCGTGGCTGATATTGAAAAGGACGGTACCAACGCCGCTGGCGAGTCTGTTGCTGAGGTTGCTGCCCTGTTGCGCCCATTTTCCTCGCTGTCATCTTAGCTTTATGGATGACATCCATAGCCGTATCGGTGGTTGCATGAAATAACCCCTCCCCGTCGAACGGGAGGTCCTCAATGCGAGTCTTGGTTTCAGTAGGCAATGTGGAGGTGCGTAACCATGCATGGCGACGTAGGGCTACCGCCCCAACCAGTGCTTTTGCTGAGCAGTCTGTTTGGTGACTAGCCGTCGTAAGTTGTTGTCTCGACAGCCTAGTAGCTTCAGTCTGGAAAACACGGGCTAACTCCCGCTGATCGTCTGGGAGATAATCTGTCAGCGTAGAAATCTTCTCCCAGAGAAAGAGCTGGTACCTTGCCATGGTTGCCTGATAGTTTGCTATCTTGAATCCCAACGTCGCTGATGAATAAACGCGACGCCCAAACGCATCCAACTTCCTTCCTTCTTTGTCTATTGGCGTTGAATGACTCCTGCCTGGACGCCCTTGAGATGACTCAACGACAATGGAGTTTGGCCGTGGATGACAGCATAGGTATGGCGCGTCCCCGTCCTTAACTTTATATAGCGTCTCCAGTCTCTTAGATGTCATGGCTGCTGTGGCTGGGTTTTCCCATGGACCTTTGAAAGTTTTAAGGAGTGTGGGTACCAAGGGCAAAGTTAGCTGAGGCGCTGGTTCCGAGTACATGACATCGTAAATTTTATCCTCTAAGTCATCCTGTGGTTGGTGAATATCCAGACCAAGAGACTGAGCCATTCTCTGCATCTGGTCGGAAAATGAGCCAAGTTCTAAAGATGGCGAAGGTCTGTCTGTGGACCCAACATCTTCAGGTGGTGACGGCATTGATGGAGCTGGAGAGCGTACTGAGGAGGTGTCAGAAGCGTAGCCATCCCCCGATGTAGGGGAGAGAGGCCTCCGGCTTACTGTCGCAGAAGCGTGCTTGTGCGCCACCGATGGTCGTTGTGCCTGACTGGCTGCACGAGGTTCCTTGATCCGTGATGGTGAGCGTCCAATCCTTCGTCCCGTATAGGGATCAAACAGGTAGCGTGGTTCACCACGGTGCCTAGACCTACTACGAGACCTGTCTGAATAAGAATCCCAACGACGAGACTGTGAATGTGACCGCGATCGGGATCGAGACCGATAGCTCGCCGTCCGAGATGCCCTCGACATCGGCGACGGTACCGGCAATGTCTGCTGCGCCGCGTCTACCTCTAAATTGGCGTCGGTATCGATGCCCATTGAAACATCCGATTGGATGACGTCGACGAGCTCCACATCCGAGGAGCACCCCTCCAGGCTCAATGATGGCAAAACTGGTCGCGGAGGCAACGACGTCGCTCTATGGGCTAACGAAGTGGAACGCTGGGATAGGATCGGCGACGACGCTGGACGAGACGGTGTCGGGGTCGACTGTTTCCTGGCCGGTGCCGAAGGCTGGCATACTGGAATCGGTGGGGTCGATGTCGACAGTCTCGGTGTCGATGGAGTTTTTTGTTTTGTCGACGTCGAGAGCCGCTTCGGCACCGAAGGCGGATCCAACTTCGATGTCGACGGGCGCTTTGGGGTCGACACTCGTTGTTCTCCCGACGCCGAAGGATGTCTCGAAGTCGACGGTTCCTTCGATGTCGATGGTCGCCTAGAGACCGATAGAACGTGTTTCGCCGGCGCCACTGCTTTGCTCGGCTTCGTGACCGACGATTTCGATGCCGAGGCGAGCTTCATGGAAGATTTCGATTTGGTGACCTTAGACTTAGTCTTGCCCGACTTCTTGGTCGGTACCGTTGGCTTTTCAATGGGGTCCTCCACCATTAGCTGTAACGGGTCCTCTGCTGCTTCCCCGTGAGGGAATGAGCGAGGTGATGCCGGATTTGAGCGATTTACAGGCGTCTGCCCACGCTCTCCGGAGGCCCTCCGCCCGGCATCCGAGTCCATAGACAGTGGCGATTGGTCTCTTTGGCGACGTTTTCGAGGCGGTCGGTCAACGGCAGACAAAGCCTTGCTCCACAGCAAACTACGGAGCCTATCGGCTCTATTACGCCGGGTCTGGCGTGAAAAAGTCATACAGTGGGGGCAAGAGTCGACTACATGCCCTTCCCCCAAACACACGAGGCATAATGAATGGCCATCCGTGAGGGTCAATTTTGCGCTGCATCGGGAGCAGTGCTTGAACAGCGCTGATTGCGCCATAATTTCCTAGGCCAAAGGCCTCACAAACTAACCTAACTATATAAATTCCTTTTTTTTTTTTTTTTTTTTTTTTTTCAAAAAGCTATATAAATGTAACTTATCAACTAAACTAACACTAAGCTAACAACTATTTTCTCTGACTTTCAGAATACGAACGAGTCTTCAAGAAGAAGTCTCCCGCGAGGCTATCAGCTAAGCGGTCGAAGAAGAACTGAGGTAAGGCGGGACCCGGAGCATGCGCAGTGGATGGTGGGGGAGGGGTTCCCGCCAAAAATAGCACTAAGCTAGCTAGGAAGTTTCCCGATTGGGGCTCGGCGCCGGCGCAGAGCCCATATGTGTGATGCACAGAGACCACGAAGAAGAACCATCAGTTGTTGAAGTGAGTTGTGGAGTTTAGTGACCTCCAACCTGGGGAACAGGAGCCAATTTGCAATTCTGGCCAAGTTTCCATTCTACTCCCCTGAGAAAATTGAGCCATGCCTTGCTTATGCCCCTTCTACATTTGATCCCTGTTATCATTACCCACAAAGATTGGATTGGTACTACTAACCCCCTCCCCCAAAAGAGCTGAGCAAAGTAAGACCATAGGGCACTTGCAAGGAGCAGTCAGTAGTTGAGAGACAGAGACCAGGTTTGAACGATCAGTGGGGGAAACAATGCAGTGTCGGTTGTTTCCCCCACTCCCATGCATGCTGGTCACAAATTACCCATGCTGCATCGTGAGTTGCCATGCTGTCTGACCCCAGTGCACACATAGGCTGAATTCAGACTCACAATAAGCAACTGGGCAGAGGGAATCAATAGTCAGTTATATTGACTATCGTGTTGTCCGAATGCTGCCATAGTCAACTCAGTGCTGATCCTAATCTACGCCACAGTTGATTATTTATTACCATGTTGTGTGGGGAGTACCCCCTAGATGAATAATTGTAAAGTTGATTATTACCCCACCATTGACTATCGTGTTGTCTGAATTCAGCCATAGTGAATCTTCACCCACCCTACAACCCATGGCATGCAATGTGGGAGGTATGGTGGGTGAAAAGTCATTACACCTGTGCCATGCTGGGTTTGGACAACATGGAAACCTGACATGCACCACAGATAATTAGGGTAATCCCGGTTACCCGACCAGCATGCCCAAGGGCGAGGAAAACAACTGACAATATATGGTTTCCCCTGCTGATCATCTGAACACCTCCAGAGTGATTTGGCTCACAAGCTCTGAAGTTCACTTACCTTTCACACAGCATTAAAACAAGACAGAACTGTTAGGCCACAAATATATTCACTTAAGGTTATCAGACCACTTGCAATGTCCGAGCTATGATCTATGTATTAGTGTATAATTATGAGGACAGGAAATTGAGGATACAATATCGTGCACACCCCTATGAAATGGCATTGGGGAAGCTAAAAGTTAGAAACATTGCCTGCAATGAGACCAACAGGTGTTTCCACAACTTGAGTGGATACTGATTTTCTGCACTGATTTATTTTAAAGTATTCTATGGTTATCTTCCTCCTCAGGAACTGGGCAGATAACAGCAATTTCAACACACAGAAGAAAACTCTACATTAACATACAATTAAAATTCAAGTACAAGAAACCAGAAATAATTAAACCTTTCACTTGTCCGCTACTGTATGTCATAGAAAACTATTTGATCGTGGTCAAAAACTACAAGTTTCTTAAAAGAAATAAAGAATCATAGAGTTGGAAAGGACCTTGGAGTCCAACCTTCCCCAAACTGGTGCCCTCCAGTTATTTTGGATGACATCTCTCAGGATTCCTGACCATTGGCTGGGGCTGATGGAAGTTCAAATCCACATATCTATAGTGCATCAGGTTGGGGAAGGATGATCTTAGTCCAACCCCTTGCTCAATGCCCCAACAGATGGCCATTGGGCCACTGCTTAAATGCCTGCAGTGAAGGAGAACCACTACCTCCCAAGACAAGTCTTCCCACTGCCAAAGAACTCTCACTATTAGGATGGTAATCCTAATGTTTAACCAAAATCTGCTTCCCTGGAATTCTCAGCCATTGGTTTTAGTCCTGGCTTCTAAAGCAACAGGCAGGACTAGAAACAATGGGTAGGAATTACAGTGAAGCAATTACAGCGAAGCAATGGGTGGAAACTGCAGAGAAATGCAAATGGAATTGTCTGCCTTCACATTGTTTTAATGTGATTAAAATCTGAGCATTGAGATGGAAAGGACCAACCCCCCATTCAAAGCCAGAGCCATCTATTCACTAGCACTGACACACCTAGGCAACATCCACAGTCAATGCTGCGTAATACAAGCATAGAACAGACATCATATAAAAAGCTGCTTGAATAACCAATTGCCTCAGATGGCACTAGATGTATGGGGAGCAGGTCTAACTAACCTAACTCTGTGGAGTACTTCATTGTGGCTGAGGTGCAAGCCAACTAGGACTTATTCCCAGAACTTACTTTCAGTACAAAGCTCACCTCATCATCACACAATTCTATACCCAAATGTATAGTTGGATACCTTTATTAGGACCAACCAAAATCCCTAATAAAGGTATTGCCCAACTGTGGATTTGGTTTTTTTATATATATTATTTCTCAAGGACCAGCATGGCTACCTTTGGGTTTTTTTAAAATTACCAATTATCAATCCCCCGTCTCCCTGAAAAGAGCATGGGAGGCTAAAGGTATTCACACAGAGAAGGGAGAGAGATATGCAGGCAATGTAGGGCAGGAAGAGGGGAAGAGAGAGAGAGAGAGAGAGAGAGAGAGGACAAAAGCCAAGTCTTGGGTAACTAACAACTAACTTCAGAGATACTGAAGTATGGAGAGGCCCATCAGATAAAAAGAAGATGCAGGAGACATCAAAGGGTTAGGAGAGACACAAAGATGGAAGAGGACAAGTTGCCATTCTTTTTGGTAAATTCCATAACCTAAATAATAATTCCTTTGCTGCTGCCTGGTGATTAGGATGGTCTTTGAAAATTTTTACACCATCAATATCATATGTGGGACTTGGAGAACCAAGATCAAGAGTTTTGACAGTGGTACGCACATATTTTGGTTGTGGCCCAACATTTTTAATGGCAAAGGAAAGAAGTCAGTTTGACAGGCTTGACAATCATATAAAGACGTTACAGAAGCATTTGTGTACCTGACCTGTCATCTCTTTGAAGAGCTACATTTAAAATCCCATCACTACCAAAAGCTAGAAAGTCTGTCTGTTGTCATGAATGACAAAGCAAGTCCTCTCAGCTCTGTGAACAAGGCCTGAATGGAACGCTGCTTCGTATCAAGAGAATCAAGTATGGACAAATTGCCACCCACACAGGAAGCTCTGCTTCAACATGCGTAACAGGCTGCTTCCGAGGCTGCACTTTGGATCCTAAGAACTTTAATTCTATCAAAATGAACAAGTCATGGGTGCCAATTTAGAGAGAACTTTCCAGAGAATTTTAATTTCTGGAGAACTTTAAAGCATATAACAAATTGATCATCCATAAACACAAGCTGATTTTGCATGGAGATCATCCATACTAGGAAGCGATCAAGAACTTGCATAAACTAATCTTGAGTAAGCAAGACCAAGCCTCAGTAGATGAGGTGTCAAGGAAAATGGAAAGCAGCCAGTTTAAGCACCTGCATGTAAGTAATGCCAATTACAGGGGTGTAGAAGGTTTTATTTCATTTTTGGGATTCCATTTATTTTCACTGCTGAAAGTCTGAATTGTTTTGTGTTTCATTTATTCAATTTCTGTTTGTTTTGCTTTTATTCATTAAAATCTGAATTGTTTTGTTTGTCGCACTCGTCTTTGTGTTTATTCCCTTCTTATGGCAAGATAACTCATATCAGCAGCAGCTCCTGGCAGCTGCCATGTTTTTTCCAAAATGCCCAAGATGTTGCATCATTCTGGGGGATTGTAGAGGAAAAATTATGGGAGATTGTGGCAGAAATTGTGAGTACGTTCTAGGTGCAATGAGTTCCTGGCTCTCAAGGGGGAAATCCACCAGACCTGGAGAACAGGCATCTCCAGCTGAGGCAGAGAGGTATGTACATGAGACTATTTGTCTAGCTAGCCCAGTATTATCTATCGTGTCTGGCAGTAGATCACAAGGGTCTCACTCAGAGGCCTTTCCCAGCATTGGCTACATGAGAGCATTAAGTGGATTTGCCAGGGTTGAACCTGGGACTCTTGCATGTAAAATATGTGTTCATCAACTGAGTAATGGTCCATATAAGTAAGTAGAAAGTTGCCAAAAAATTCCAACATGGTCACAATTGATAAAAAATGGGGGGGGGGGAAGAGGGGGTTTATTAAACAGAAGTTGAAAGACAGAATCAGGAGGATCAAATCTCTCTAAGACTCTTGGGAGTTATTTAAAGCCACAATAATAGACACTCAGCTAGAACGTATACCACAGATTAGGGAAAGAGTGAACAAGTCAGCTAAAATGTATACCATAGATTAGGAAAAGAATGAAAAAGTCCAAGAGTATGCCAGAGTTGCTAGCAAGCTGAGTGAAGGAAGCTATAAAAGGCAAGAAAGCTTCTTTCAGAAAAAAAAGATGTTTTGCCCAGATGAGGTAAGCAAAAAGGACTGGCAAAACAAATGCAAGTTAACAAAAAGGCAAGTGACACCCACGATGTCAACCCCAAACAATTTAAGAGCATATTACTAAAAGCATTAAATCAACAACTATTAAAATAAATCAGGAAACTAACAAGGGGGTAATGGGATTGTTAGTTGATGAAAGAATGAAAAGACTGCTCAAGAGAAGGTGAACATTTTTTCTTGCATCCTTCTTCACTGAGGAAGATGTAGGACACATACCCATGCTTGTACACTTTTTTCCCCAGGGAGACTGAAACAAATAGAAGTGACAAGAAATTAAGTTATACAGCTTACCAACACATGACAAATTAATACTGCTGTGTCTGGACGGCATATACCCAAGAGTTCTTAAAGAACTCAAATATGAAAGAGATGCTCTTCTAAAAAAATATGCAATGTCCTCAAAACCTCTATATACCAGAGAATTGGAAAGTAGGCAACAAAGGCAATTCTTGAGAAACAACCAGTGGTGAGTGGGATCAAGAAATGATAGGCTGGTTAGGTTAATGTTATGTTCCAGATAAATCAGTGGAAAACATTATTAAAGAAAGAGGACAGCAGCCAATACTGCCCACCCACTCGTGGGACAATTGGAACCACTAATCCAAAACTAAAAGAAATATTAATTTCTGGAAGGATGCAGATTAGCAGAGCTTGCAGAAGGGAAATCTACTGACCAGTCTTGCTTGGGAAACAAAGGTTTCTGTGGTTACTTTTACAATTGCAAATTCCCTGTTGTGCAAATGGTAGGTCCTGTGAGCATAATGGAATTGGCGGAAGCTGAGAGGCAGTATTGGATACTGCCCAGAATTATTAAGCATATAGAAGAACATGTTTTGTGAAGAATTAGCATGGCTTCTGAAAAGGGAAATTCTATCTTACCAGCATTTTGGAGTTGCTAAGAGCATTGATGTCTACTGGACAGGGGATCCAGTAGACATTATATGACGTTCTTCACCAATAGCTGTTGAGTAAACTTAGCAGTCAAGGGATAAGACACAGGTTTTCTTAGGTTTAGGTCAGGGGAGAAGAAATTATTTCCTCCCCCCAGCCCCCGCCCCCACCCGTTTTCTTCTCTTCTTCTCTCAGTTCTGGAAGGAGAGAAGGAGAACGAGACTTGGCCAGCACCAGGAGGAGGAGCTGCTCCTCCAAGTGCTATTGGCCTCCCTGGATTCATACAGTTTTGGACATTGCATGAAGTTATTTGAATGCTTTTTCTGCCTTGGGTTGAGTCAGGCTGCTCTATATACCTACTGTTATCTCCAATCTGAGACTGGAGATAGCAGCAAGGATGAGGAAGACAGGAATCACCTCTGCTGGGAAGAGCAGCACAGTCCTGTATCCTCGCTGTTCTCTCTGATCTGAGATAGCAGTGGGAATGTGGATGGTGGGATTCACCTGTGCTGGGAAGAGTTCCAACTGTTTTTCCCAGAACAGGCGAGTCACATCCAGGCAGTCCACATCCCCACTGTTCTCTCTCATTTGAGATCAGAGATGGTGGGGTTGGCTGGACTTGCCTGTGCTGGGAAGAGCTGCACTTGCTCTTCTCAGCACAGGCAAGTCCTGTTGCTCTACATCCCCCACTATTGGAGAAAACAGTAGGGGATGCTCTCCGAGGGGATTTCACTGGGGGGGGGATCTTGGAACCTACGTTGTGCCCCTAGAGGAACCCCAAGAAGCTTCATGGGTTGGATTGGGGTGCCCCTGGTTTAGGGAATGGAGGGAAGAAAGAATTAGGGTCCCCCATGATTCTGTATTGGTACTTGTGCTATTTAATCTCTTCATAAATAATCTGGAAGTAGTGGTAAGCACTGCATGGTTAAGTTTGCAGGTAAAACCAAATAATATGGGATGGTGATTGCCAGGAATTCCAAGATGATCTCTCCTGACTGGATGAGTAGGCAAACAAATGGCAAGTGGGGTTCAGTCTGAGGCCCAGAACAGGCATTAGTTTAAATCCAAATCTACCAATGATGTATTTCTTTTTTTCATAGGCATCCTGATCTACATTGGGCACATAGTGGGAGGGGGGAATAATTAAAGCCCCTACGCCCCAAACCAGGTCCCAATCTGGTTTGGGCTCCCTGTGTCTACTTTGGAGTAAAAATGAAAGCCGTAGCTGTTAGATACAGATTTAAAGTAATGTCTATTTTTATCCTTAAGTAAGCATAAAGTGATGCAATGCTGGGGAATACATTCTAATTTCATAGAAACAGAAATAAGGTCTGAACGTACAGTGACTAACCAGGAAGGAAACCTTGGGGGTCACAGTGGATAGCTCAATGAAAATGTTAACTCAATGTGCAGCAGCTGTGAAATATTGCAAATTTCATGCTAGGGATCATTAGAAAAGTGATTGCAAATAAAACTGCCAGTTGCATTATGCCCATATACAAATCTACAGTTACAGACACGTTTGAAATACCAGGTGAGTTTGCATGGAATGGTAAACCATTATTTAAGGTTATATGCATGAGCAGAAATGTGCTCATGCGAAGCACCAGGCTCAAGCACACCCCCTTCTTCTCTCCTCTTGCATGGCTGGGAGGAGGAATAAACCAGACTTCTGTTTCACTTTAGCAGATTCCTAGCTTGTTATTACGTTTTTTTAAAAAAATATTATTAACGTGCTAAAAAAGACCCATCAAAACTTCAATTATTTTTATGGTTTGTCTCCACAGAGGAAGAATCTGAAGCATAATCTTCAACCAATTGGGGCGAAGATGGCATAGGAACTTCAGTAACCTGCATCGGTACCAGTGGGTATGTCAGTACTGGTGGATTTGGTGGCAGTACCGATATTGTGGCCGAAGGTGGTCTATGAGGGGGCATCAGAGAAATGAAAGGTCTGTCATCGCGGAGCCGCTCACCCATGTACAGGTCGAATGCATACCGGTACCAACGAGAGCAGTCACCCTGGTCACGATATCGATGGTGAGTCTCAGTCTGGGTTCGGCTTCGAAAGGGCAGGCTCGATTGCAAGGCTGAAGAGCGGACAGAGCGGTCCGAGTATCGGTCCCAGTCCCAAGAGGGTGACGGAGAGCGGGACTGGTAGTGGCGGCCTTCTGAACTGTAACGTGAGTGCGGAGAGAGTAGTGTGACCGGATGTGTCGGCTGTGTCCCAGCCTGAGTGGTCAGAGGCGGGGAATCAAAAATTTCGCTCTCCGATACCGACGCCAGAGGCGGCATTATCAATTGGAGCGTCGAGATCGGGGGGCAGATCCCCAAAGGCAACGCCGACACCCTCTCTTCATGGAGAACAGCTAGAGGTAGGGGCCTGTTTGACGCTGAACCCGAACCCGAAAGAGACGGTACCGACGTTCTTGTCGGTACCGAGGTTGATTCCGAAGGTGCTGGTACCGACGGTCTTGGTATCATGGCCTGGCGATGCTTAGAAGATTTCTCGGGTTTCTCCGAATGCTTACTCTTCGCTTTCTTTTTAGGCCTGACCTCGTCCGGAGGTTGGCTAGCGACCTTTTTAGCCTTTTTTGCCTTAACTCCGGCAACCGCGTAAGCAAGCATGGCTGGGTTAGGGCGATTTATGGGCAACGCCCCACGCTTCCCTGAACCTGAGGTGGCCACTGATGCAGAGGGCATTTGAGGAGGAGTGTCCACTGCCTCTAATGCCTTTTTACACAGTAGGCCCCTCAGTCTGTCTGCCCGGTTCCGACGGGCTTGTCGAGAAAAACTCATACAATGTGTACAAGCTTCCATGATATCTGACTCCCCTAGACGGAGGAGACACAGCGAATGTCCATCAGTCAGGGCGAGCTTCGCCCGACACCTTGAGCAGGTCTTAAACAAGGCCATTTGCGCCATAGGCCGCCCGAAAAATATACGAGATTTTTTTAAAATGTATATTTAACAACACTATACTGACTATAGTAATCTAATCTAAAAACTAACTAATAATAAATAATATTCAAGAAGAAATACGAACAACGTTCGAAGAGAAGTCTCCCGCGAAGCAAGCAGCACAGCAGTCGAAAAAGAACTGAGGTAGGCGGGAACCCAAGCATGCGCAGTAGGATGGTGGGGGGAGGGGTTCCCGCCAAAATCTAAGCTATGGAAGTTTCTCGAATGAGGCTCAGCGCCAGCGCAAGCCCATAATGTGTGATGCACAGAGACCACGAAGAAGAACCTCCAGATTAAGACGCTATATGACACTGAATGCCAGCTACTTAGGAGCCTATTCCTCCAATTTCTGATTGTGGCTTCCCAGAGGCAAATGTTTTGCCACTGTAAAAAGGATACTACACTAAGGGTGCATTCCTATGCATGTTTAGACATCAAAAAAAAAAAAAAAACCAACTGCCACACAGCTGGGGAATGCTGGAGTTGTAGGATCCCCCCCCCCCAATCTAAACATGCATAGAATTGTGTCCTGAATCAGCCTTCCCCAACATGGTGCCCTCAAGATGTGTTTGACTGCAACTACCATCATTATGGCATTCTGAAGGGGATGCTGGGAGTTGCAGTCTAGCATATTTGGAGGGCACCATGTTGGGGAAGGCTGCACTAGGTGGATCTTTGGTCTGATCCAGCAGGGTTATTTTTATATTCAAGTGCCTCAGTTTCAGCAATAAATGTAAAAATCCAACCTGAAATGAACACCACTGTTTAATTGTACAAATATGGTGTGATGGTTTATACACATACCTGAATAAAAGAATAATCTTTCTGTAATTATCTGGAATATTTAACTGCCTCAGACCTTGGTGCTTTCTTATGCTTAGTGTTTTCATTGGGTATCATTGTTGAACTTTAATACTATCAAAAATTCAGAAGGGCTACTAACCTAAATTTTATTATATTTTACAGACTTTAAATACCCACCAACAGGGACAGACAAAAAACCAACCCACCAAATCTGATGATTGTGTCTATCAGTTAACAGTGATGTGAAACAAAGACAACAAAGCCACCTCTGACTTATGCCATCCTGGTTGCCACGGCAACAACGTAAATGCAAGAGGCAATGCAGAAATGGTCAACTGAATCAGCCAACATCAGAGAGGCAGCGGATCTAAGGAGTGTGTGCTTTTAAAACCACTTTAAAGACACACTTTTGGGATGAGAAACTTATTGCACACCTAGCATATTTTGTCACAAAAAAATGAATCAGGAAAAAACAAACAGCCAGAACCCTACATGCACTGGCTCTTCATACAAATATTCCATCACTGTCACACAGCCATTACAGAATGGGTGCTTTCACTTTAAAATCTCAACACTGATCAGTGTCAAAACAAAATACTTGCATCACTGCAAACAAGAAGAATCCTTATTTAGATTTTCAGGAAGGAATATCTCACTGATCTGCTGACCACTGGGTCTTTTCTGCAAGGGTTGGAATTTTATTTGGAGATATGTATGAAGGTTGAAACCCGAAACTACCGATGGCTCTAGGCCAAAAGCTATAACATCATTTTATTCTCATTTATTATTTCTATAGCACTTAGTGTACTAAGCGCTTTATAACAAGTAAAACATTCACAACAGTGCCTGCCTACAAGCTTACAATCTAATATGACATCATTAAAAGGTTTTCCTTTCAAAAAAGCAAATTAACCTGCCATAACTTAGTTCAATTTTATCAACCTAGTAAAAACCTCTAAGATTCCAAAATATACCAAAACCTTATGTGGATACTTAGCCTGCACATGTGAGGATCAAAAGGGGTAGTGGCGGCAAGGATATGCACACAAGCACCCTCCCACCCCCCTCATCCCCGCGCATCAAGCTCCAATTTATATACGCACCGAGAATGAAGGTCTGCAGGGGACTGTAAGCACATTTGACTGAATGCATTTACAAACTTCCATACAATCAGGAATCCTGATGAGGCAGGGATCCCAACTGTGGGGGAGGGCTTGAAACTGCTTTCAGTCAAAGACAATTACAACCCATCTGCAGACTACAGCAAAATGCATGAAGATCTTTAGAGGTGCCTACATGCTCAGAGACGTTGGAACTGCTTCCGTTTCTAATGTACGGAATGCTGCCCTCCCCATTTTAGCCTTCACATGTGCAGGCTGAACACTTCCATGGGGCTTAAGTGTTCCCATTTCCCTGAACAGCAAGTAATTCCAAGGACAGTGCTACAGTGTTGTTTCCCCTGGATGAGAGAGCACTGGAGACTTATGGTGTCTTGTTTTATTTACAAATGTACAAGCAGAGCATACTGAAAGCAAAGAAGAAATCTTACAGGAGGAAGCAAGATGACGAATTCTGCTTAAGATTCACTGAGGTTGTTCAGAGAACCAGTGGGGGAAACAATGCAGCATCAGTTGTTTCCCCTGCCCTGCATGTGCCAGTTGCATGATCAGGATTACCCTAATTACCTGCACCGTGTTGCGGGTTGCTGCACTGTCTGAACCTGGTGTGCAGTGCGGGCATAGTGAATTTTCATTCACCCTACAACCCCTATTGCAAGCCATGTGTTGTAGGGTGGGTGAAAATTCACCTGGAAGAAAACAAAGGGAGGGTCCAAATGTATCTGTTTAGGGAAGGAGCTTCCTAAATGGGAGGAGGCATTCATATATCTTCTTAAGTTCCCTTTTTGTACATTTTTGGTTAAGAATAGCCCCAAAGTCTGTTTAAGCAAGGTATGTGCAATGCCTATTGTTTAAGTTTGAATGTCTGCCAGATAGTAATTAAAAAACAGTTAATATTATGTCACCATGGCTAACATCCATGTGCTATCCTCCATTGGAAGAGGTGTCTTTGTGTGCATTTTTTTGCCTTTGAACAACCTCATCATTAATAGGTTTTAACACTGTGCTAACTAAAGGGGACTCTTAAAGAGTACATTAGAAACGGAATTCAGGAAAGCAAGCTAAATTCACCTACACTTGGGGGAAGTGCACCTGATATCCCTCTAGTCCAGTCCAGTTCCATACATGTGCACACATACACACATTCCTTAGACCCTGGACTTGAGAACATGCTATTCCTTGTCAGATGAAGACTGATAAGGGCAGACCTCAGTCCCTGGAAGTTTGGGGTGGGTTTGGCATTCCCCCCTCCCATAAGATATTTCTGGCATACCTCATGGATCCCCCACCCAGCCCTGCTGAAAGTACCCACCTCTCTCCATGATCCCATTTTTCAGCCTGCTGTGTATGCATGTTGCGACTGGGATAGAGCATGAAAATGCAGGTTGCTTACCTGTAACTGTAGTTCTTCGAGTGGTGATCTGTGCATTCACACGTATGGGCTCGTGCCGGCGCCGAGCCTATCTCGGGACTCCTATAGCTAGCTTAGATATTTTTGGCGGGAACCCCTCCCCCCACCGTCCTATCGCGCATGCTCCGGGTTCCCACTCACCTCAGTTCCTGGAGACCACCTGGCCTCGTGACCGAGATGATATGGCGCTAAAATTAGGACTAAGGGAGAGCAAGGTGAATAACCAATTGACAGCGATGCCAAGAGGGGACGGTGGGAGGGCTGTGTGAATGCACAGATCTCCACTCGAAGAACTACAGTTACAGGTAAGCAACCTGCATTTCTTCTTCGTGGTCTCTGTGCATCACACATATGGGCGATTAACAAGTCACTTACCAGAGGTGGGATGCACGCTGTCCTGGCTATTGTAGCACTGAAGAGAGCACCGACCTTCCAAAGGCATAGTCTTGTCGGGCTCTGATGTCCAGCTTATAGTGCTTCACGAATGTGGAGATCCTGGACCATGTAGCGGCCTTACATAGGTCAGGGATAGAAATTCCACGGTTTAGAGCAGTAGAGGTTGCTTGACCTCGCGTTGAGTGTGCAGTCAGTCATTCTGGAACCTCTTTGCCTGCTAGCTGGTAGGCTAATGAGATAGTTCGAACGATCCACTTGGAAAAATGCTGTGGTGAAACGGGCATGCCTTTAGTTTTGCCCCCACAGCAGATGAAAAGGTTGCGAGATTTTCGATAATGCTCGGACCGAGACTTGTAGAAATCCAAGGCCCGGCGTACATCCAGGGAATGCAATTTTGCTGATAATGGGTCAGTCGCTGCTTGGAAGAAGGACGGTAACACAATGTCTTGGTTGAGGTGGAAATTAGAGACCACTTTGGGCACAAATGATGGCCCAGGACGCAAGACCACTCGGTCCCTGAAAAACTGAGTATACGGAGGGTCCAGAAGAAGGGCGCAGAGCTCGGATGCTCGTCTGGCCGACGTAATGGCTACGAGAAATGCTGTTTTGAGTGTGAGAAGTCTCAAGTCGATGGTGGCCAAGGGTTCGAACGGTTTTGTAGTGAGAGCGGTAAGGACCACTGAGAGACTCCATTGCGGAATTGGCGAACGACATGGCGGGAGAATGTTGCGTAGCCCTTTTAGGAAGCTCTTGGACAGTGGGTGCGCCATGATGGAATAGCCATCCAGGAAATCATGGTGGGCTGATATGGCTGATATGATGAAGCCTTTAGTCCTTTGTCGTGAAGGGAATAGAGGAACTTTAAAACCAATGGCATGGAATAAGAATTGGGATCTAAGCCTTCCATATGTGCGAATTGCAGGAACGAGTTCCACTTTCTAGCGTATGACGCTCTCGCGGCAGACTTTCTGGCTGCTTCTAGAATCGAACGGACCTGAGGTGGAAGAACTAGGTTATGCCACCTGGATGGATTCTCCACGCGGTAAGCTTGAGTGACTCTAGGTTCGGGTGTAACAATCCGCTGTCTGTCTTTGTCAAAAGGTCCGGGCGGGCTGGAAGACGCCATGCTTGGCCCTGTGAGAGGCGGAGGAGCGGGGTGAACCAAGTTTGCCTCGGCCACCAAGGAGCTATTAAGATTGCTTCCATTACGTTCCGTGTCAGTCTGGCAATCACCAGATTTAGCAGGGGAAACGGAGGAAACATGTACATGAGGCCCATGTTCCACGGCACCATGAAAGCATCCCCCAAGGAGTGGCGGCCTACGCCCACCCTGGAACAGTGAGCCGGGCAGACCGCATTCTTGCTCGTTGCAAAGAGGTCCACAGTCTGAATGCCCCACATGTTGAAGAGGCTTCTGAGGACAGTCGGCGCCAAGCTCCATTCGTGAGTGTCGAGGAATCGTCTGCTGAGGATGTCCGCTCGGCCGTTGTCTTTCCCCGCAATGTGCACCGCTGATAATCTGATGCTGTGACGGATGGCCCAGAGTAATATTGTTCTGGTAAGGTACAGTAGAGAAGAGGAACGGGTCCCTCCCTCCTTGTTGACATACCATACGACCGAGGTGTTGTCGGAGAGAACTTGTACATGGTGGCCTCGAAGGTGGTTCTGGAAGGCATGTAGAGCGCGTTGTACCGCTAATAGCTCCAAGATGTTGATGTGGTAGGATCGTTCCATTTGAGACCAGAGACCTTGGATGTTGAGGTTTCCACTGTGGGCCCCCCAACCCAGCAGGGATGCATCTGTAGTTATTCTGCGTGACGGCCCCGGGTCCACGAATGGCATTCCAGTTAATAAGTTTTGGGTGTCCATCCACCACCGCAGGGAGTTCCTGATGTCTCTGGGGATGGATAGCCTCACTCTTCATGGATTCATGGTGGGATTGAATCTCTGGAGGAGAAGGTGCTGGAGCAGTTGCATGTGGAGGCATGCCCATCAAACCACAAAGACGGAGGCCGCCATGAAGCCCAGAAGCTGGAGGACGTGCGACGGCGACATCTGATGTCGAAGGTAAAGGCGTCGAGTTGTGTCTACTAGTGTCAACGCCCTGTCTCTTGGTAAGTAGGCACGACCTACTGTTGAATCCAGGTGAACTCCAATGAACTGCAGTGACTGTGTTGGGTGAAAAATGGACTTTTCTGAGTTGATTTGAAGGCCCAACGAGGAGAGGAGGTTGGCGACTGTGGCGATGTCCTTCTGCGCGCTGTGGTACGACTGTGAGACGATCAGCCAGTCGTCTAAATAGGGGTATAACTCTATACCCTGTGAGCGCAGGTGGGCGCATACTGTAGCCATACACTTTGTGAAGGCTCTTGGAGCTGACTTGAGGCCAAATGGTAGGACTGCAAACTGGAAGACTTGGGTTTCCACTACGAACCGAAGGTATCTGCGATGTGAAGGGTGGATTGTTATGTGGAAATAGGCGTCCTTCAGATCTATTAAAGTAAACCAACGGTCCTTCCAAAGAAGGGGCAAAACGGCTGCCAACGTGATCATTCGGAATTTCTTCGTTATGATGAACTTGTTTAGGTGCCTGAGATCCATAATAGGACGAAGTCCCCCATCCTTCTTTGGGACCGTGAAATAGCGTGAATAAAAACCTGTACTCAGATTGGCCCGGGTAAGTTTTGTTATGGCGCCTTTGCTGAGTAAGGAGGTTGTCTCCTGTAGTAGTGTGACAGATGGAGGCGTTATTTTCACGGTTCCAAGAGGAGGGAGGACTTTGAACTCTATCTTGTACCCTTGGCAGATGGTTCGCAGGACCCATTTGTCTGTTGTTATTAGTTGCCATGAGTGTCAATATTGATGAAGGGTACGTCTGAATTGAAGGCGTTTTGCTGGATAAGAGACGAAGTCAAAGGCGCTGTTTTTGCGCTGGGTCTGGCCTGCTGCGTGGCTTGGTGAAGCGAGAGGAAGGTTTCCTCTGATGGAAAGTGGCAGTGGAGCTGGCCGGCTGGTACCGTGAAATACGGTCTTGATGTAGGCACGGCTGGTAGGGAAGAGGCCTGTACCACTTCCGAGGGCGAAAGGTGGGCTGGTGCTGTTGAACAAATCCCATCTTCCTCACTGTGACCTTGGCCTTATGGATGGTATCCATGGCTGTGTCGGTGGTGGCATTGAAAAGGCCCTGACCGTCAAAGGGCAGGTCCTCAACCCGAGTTCGCGTCTCCTGTGGAAGACTAGCAGAACGCAACCAAGCATGCCGGCGTAGTGCCATTGCTCCTATCATGGCCTTTGCAGCGCAATCCGTCTGGTGCTTAGAAGTCTCGAGTTGCTGCTTAGACAGGCGTATTGCTTCAGTCTGAAAGACCCTGGCCAGTTCTCATTGATCCCCAGGTAGATAAGTCATGAGTGAGGACATTTTCTCCCACAGGAAGACTTGGTAACGTGACATCATGGCCTGATAATTGGTGACTTTGATGTTAAGGGCGGCAGATGAATAGATATGTCTTCCAAAGGAATCGAGCTTGCGTCCTTCTTTGTCCGTCGGAGCGGAATGATTCCTAGAAGACTTCCCCTGTGACGCCTCTACCACGATGGAATTTGGTTTTGGGTGGACGAACAAGAACGGAGCTTCTGATTCCTTGATCTTATATAGGGTATCTAGACGTTTGGATGTAGGGCCCATTGTTGCCGGTTTAGCCCATGACTGTTGGACCATTTTCAATAGAGTTGGAACCATAGGAAGGGCGAGTTGTGCAGAAGGCTCCACATACATTACGTCGAAGATGCGGTCAGTGACAGCATCTTCGGGTTGGTGATGCTCAATGCCAAGAGATTGAGCCATCCTGAGCATTTGTTCAGTAAAATTACCAAGCTCCATTGAAGGTGACGCATTCTCCTTTGTGCCAATGTCGTCCTCGGGCGATGATAGCGATGGGGGAGGAAACATCACCGAGGAGGAATCTGATGCATAGTCATCTATGGAATGAGGAGACGAATGAGCTGGAGAATGTGAGCGGGCCGGCACTGCAGGCGTGGGAGCAGCAGTAGTGACAGCGGTTGCTGAACGGTGGCCGGTGGAGCGCGAAGTCGTGCGATCAATGCGTTCCCCTGTGTAAGGGTCGAATCTATAACGAGGCCGAGCTGAACCAGCTTGGCGTGAGTGGTCCGAGTATCTGTCCCAGTCGGGAGCGTGGGAGCAAGCTCTAAGCGTGAACACCGAATCGACATGTGCCCAACCCGGGAACGAGACCGTGACCATCGGCTTAAAGTGTACTGCGATGCCCTAGATGCTGGCGACACTGAGCAGACGGAGCATTCAGGTGCGGCTGGTGCTCTTCAGATTGACTTAGCAATAGACGGTGGACCAGTCAACCTCCGAGGTGCTGGGGGCAGTTGCGCTGAAGGAAACAGCTCCTCTAGTGGTGACAGCTGCGGTGCAGAACGTGACGGCGCCGGTAAGGAGAGGCGTCTTCCGTTGATGAGGATCTGGTCGGTACCGAGAGTGACTTTCGGGAACCCGAGGCTTTTGGTACCGAAGCCACCAGTACCGATGCTGTCGGTATTGACAGCGTAGATGTGCGCCGCGATGGCAGGGACAGGTGATGACTCGATGCTGAAGAGCCTCAGCTCGGTACCGCTGTCGATGCCGATGGGATCGGTACCGGGTATTTTGATGGTACCGAAGACTTAGACAGTGTCGATGGTGTCGGTGTTGATGGTGCCGGTACCGATGGTCTCGACGCGTGTGTCGAGGATGAGGACTTCGTCGGTATCGATGCCGTTGTCGGTCCCGATGATTGCGGCGGCCCTGACGAAACCGGAGTCGAAGATTTTTTGAGCACTTCTGCTGACTTCTCGTGCTTATCCTTCGCTTTCCGTTTCAGTCCCAAGTCTTTCGAAGGCTTGGACTTTTTCGATTGCTTAGTGGGCTTATCAATCCCAGAATGGGGGCCCGACGTTGCTGGGTCTGAGCGGCTTACATTAACCGACCCGCGCTCCCCAGAAATGGCGGCTGAGTGTGAACTCTGCGGTTGAGGAGTATCTACTGCAGCCAACGCGTTTTTCCATAGCAATCCCCATAGGCGGTCAGCTCGGTTCCTCCGGGCTTGCCTCGAGAAGCTCATGCAATGAGCGCATGTTTCAACTATATGGGACTCTCCCAAGCAAAGTAGACAAAGAGAGTGCCCGTCTGTAAGGGTGATCTTCGCTCCGCAGCGGGAGCATTTTTTAAACAGGGCGGTCTGCGCCATGACTCGGGCAGGCCTAACAACTAACTAAACTATATAGAAAAAAAAATTTTTTTTTGAACCCTATACTATGAACTTAACTCACTATCTAAACTAAACTATCCTAAGTGCTTTATTGTTTTACAGTAGCAGAAATACGAACGGTTGTTCGAGAGGAGTCATCCGCGAGTCTAAGCAAGGCGGCGGTCGAAAAGGAACTGAGGTGAGCGGGAACCCGGAGCATGCGCGATAGGATGGTGGGGGGAGGGGTTCCCACCAAAAATATCTAAGCTAGCTATAGGAGTCCCGAGATAGGCTCGGCGCCAGCGCGAGCCCATATGTGTGATGCACAGAGACCACGAAGAAGAAATGGTGGTAATCTGGAATGTGAGTGATACTATAATATATATCTAACATACGCAATCTCCTTTGATTCTTGTATTTGAATTTTAAGAGTGTTTGACTTATCTCAAATGTAAATTAATGAAGTATGTGTGTGTGTACATGCATGAATATTTGTCAAGGGAAAGAGTAACAAGGGAGAAAGTAGGTCTGTTAACAAATGAGAAGGGAAATTAAATTAACGAGAATTTGAAAATGTGAGATTGTGAGGGTGCCTTTAAAAGAATTAGCCTTCAACAAGAAGAAAAGAAACCTTGATTAATAAGAAAGCAAGAAGAATGTATAAGTGAAGAGGTGTGGAAAAATATTAATGTGCACAATAGCCTTGCTTTGTAATAACAACACAATGAACACAACTGAGGTAGTTATGAATAGTCAGAGGCAAAGCAGGAGATGAAAAGGGAGACAAAAGGGTGTATTGCACTGGCCCAGGGAAGAGAACATGATCTGACAGCTAGCCTACCAGCTTATAACTCTAACCTCGCATGCCCTGACCATCAATGATAAGGGGAAAGTTTACTAACTTAAATATGGGGGCTTGTATGAATAAGCCAAATCAAAATTGACTGCTTGTGCTAAAGAAACACAATTAAAAAATCTTCAGGACATGCAGAAGTGATTATTTAAACCAGCATACATGAACATCAAAAAGTAAAAGCCATGCACATTCAAGCAATGAGGATGACTGGTAGTGAATTCAACATGAGTTTACACCCAAGGGAAAGGGAAAAGGAATTGAGGAAAGAAGAACAGAATGGCAGTTTTGAGCTACTTTCATCTTTCTAAGTACACTTTCTTTGTAACTAGTCCACATTTTGTGGAATGGTCCTCTTTTTTACAAAGTGAAAAGGTGATCCACAATGCTATAACTAAAGACTAACTTTCTGCAGATAATATAAAATGTTCTACAAATCAAATAAATTAAATAAGCAGATTTTTCAAAATGAGGTTACAATTTCCCCAGGAAAATGACAAGTTACATTTGTTGGGTTAACTGCAATAAGACAGGACAAAGAGATTGTAAACAACCTTTTGGGAGCAAGAATGTACTCATAGGGGACTGCTTCACAAGCCAAAGAACAGAAGCATTTCCTACTTTTACCGTAGAATGTTTACCAGGCGACTGGCAACTTTTCTCATTTCCACCCCTTCTGTATTAGGCACCTGTTCTGAAAATAACTGTGGCTTTTTTCAATTACCTTCAGGTTGATTTGTTGCTTTAAAGACAGCACCTGCCCCTCTACGCCTTTTCATTGTGCTGCAAGCATATGTAATGTGTTTATGATAGCAAACAGAAGGAGTGTTGAGGAGCTTCACCAGCTCTAATTAAAGCAGGGTGCATCCTACAATTTTATCCATGTAGAACACAACTCACTTATTTGTTTAAGTGTATGAGCTTAGTTCACAACTGCCAAAGTACAGGTGTCAGGAGATGACAGCCATGAGCTGCTGAGGTGGGAGTTTTCTGCTAATCCTTTTACAACAGATGTGATACGGAAAATCAAAGTATAGAAGCTCCTATTGTCTGGATTAGAACACACCAACTGGTATGGTAGGTGGGAGGAAAATACTCCACAGCCATGCAGTTAACAAAAGGGGACAATATACACCCCAAACCCCAAAACAATACATTTGAAATGCACTTTATGGCTTCATCAAGCCAGACATACACAACAGTAGCTATGGAAAGACAAGCTAAAATGACTCATCATCACATAGTACCAGACCCAAATTACTACACCATCAAAAACTGTCAACTTGGTGAAAAGCAGGTGTGGGGTGGGTGGAAGAGGTGAGAGTGTAGGAAAAGAAGATGATGATGAAGCCTCAAGCCAATATTCTTTCCCCTCTTCTCTTGCCACATTTGACTAACTGTTTTTAAAGTAACTCCACACCCATAGGCAAATGTATGGATTATATGTGAAGTCCCTCTGCGTTATTACTGGTGACTAAATGTTAACACCAACAATGCTTTAGTGCCACCAAAATGCCGCTACCTACCTCCCGCCACCATCAATGAGAAGAGATGAGCTACTGCTTAAGTAATATAAGGCTAGAGGTATGAACATTCAAGTATTGCTGTATATGAGGGGAAAGCTCACAAGGCACAGCCTTAGCCTAGCAACAAACATAAAGCACACAAGCCTCTACTCACCTTGGGACCATAATGAAGACTCATCTTGGCCCTGCAATAGATATTTTGTTTTCTGTTCTGCTACTGCCACAACATCTCATGGAATGGGGGAACTCCGTCATCATATCAGAGGGTCTTTAGAGAATACGTTTTTACTGCTGCTGTGGTTCCTGCTGTTCTCATGGCTGTTGCTACTGTCTTCAGTGCTCTGGCTCCTGCTGCTGCCATTTTCCGTGTAGGGATGGCTCAGGATGGCACCCCTGCCTCCCACTAATGAGTACTCTGGTGCTTTGAACACAAGCTGCCTTTAAGTCTTGTTACAGCTCTGGCTTACATGAGATTAGGGCAGGTGTTGGGAATGTGTGCCAGTGTTGATTAGCTTAATCAATATCTTCCTACTTATGCTCATTTAAACAAAATATTTACAGACATCCTGTTTATTCAGGTCCATTTTCGCTAGCTGGCCTCAATAGCAACAATAAGGTAATTACAGGATTTCCCCCTTTGATTTATATAACTCTGAGCAAGGGACAATGTACCCATATCAGTCACTGAATTATGACCAAGAGATTGGAATAGGGCAGGAGTGGGCAACATGTGGTCCTCTGGATGCTGGTGGATTGCAATTCCCGTCAGCTCTAGCCAGCAGAGACAATGGTGAGTGGATACGTAGATGTTAGAGAAGGGTGGGTGTATATTCTGCCTGCGGGACACAGAATTCAGTTAGATGGATCACTCAAGGCAGCAGGCCACAATTCCAGCACATTGCCAGAAGGGGGAGGAGGAGCTGATTATCAGAGAACATGGAAAGGGCTAGTTAATGTACATCAGCAACACTGTAGCAAGTGCATTAGCAGTTTAAGAACTCTTTTTCGACTGGCAAGGCACATGCAGCGTTCTTCCCCTCACAAACCAATCCTGTGCCTGCTATTAAGGACTTCTATGTGTGTTCCAAGTAAATGGCTCTCACAGCAGGTAACTAAATCTTTAACTTTTTCCCAGCAGGGAGGCAAGTTCAGACTTCAGTGACCCTCCCTTATTGCCTTGAATACAGACACTGCTATCGGAAGACCTGCACTTTGAGAGTTACTGAGCAACCTGAAATGTAAGACTGACACACATTCTGCCTGAAATTTTCCTTTAAAACCCAGCCAGTGAGAGAGCTATGGAGTAACTCACAACTCCCAGTGATCTAAGAATTTCTGTGAACATGCCCCATTGTTTCTTTACTCTATATTGTGGAGTTGTGCTTTGATAAGAGAGATTTAAATTCAAATCCCAACTCAGCCACAAAGTGTGACCTTGAACTAGACACACTGGCTGCATTTGGACAGAACACTGAAGCATGCTTTAACGTTATAAGAATGAGCCATCCCCCTCTCACACCTCTCCTCTGGCACAATTTCAGGGAGATCAGAAATGCCTGTTTTAAATTAACTGCAATTTAGCATTTTATTCAACCCCTAAGGGCGCAATCTTATGCATGCTTAGACATAAATAAGTCCTACAACTCCCAGCATTTCTCAGCCAGAACAGATTGTGCCCTAAACTGTGGCTAATCTTAACTATGATTAGTTAAAACAAGAAATTGTGTGTTCAACTATGCCCCTGCATGCTGACATTCAATGGCTGGCTATTTGTGTGCGTTCCTTGCTGTGGTAGCCTCCAAATTGTGGAATACGTTTTCTAAAAAGGTTCGCCCATTTCCAATTTCATTGACTTTTTGACAGCAAGCGAAGACCTTTTTATTCTCCCAGCCCCTTTTTCTAAAACAACACAGACAAAAATTACAAAAAAAATTGAAAGAACTATTGCTGGTTTGATTTTTAATGATATGTTTAAAGCTGCATTTTAAAGTCATAACTTTTAAAATTATTTAAAATTATTATAATTGCTATTTTAAATTTTGTATTGTGTTTTTGGATTAGTTATATTGTATTTGTTTTTACAGTATATATTGATATTTGACCATAGGACAATTCATTAATTGAATAAAGCATAATAGGAACGTGGGAATTCACCATATACGGAGTCGGACTATTAATAACGATTATTATTATTATTATTATTATTATTCTTCTTCTTCTTCTTCTTCTTTCTTATCCGCCTCTCCCTTCAGATCAAGGCGGGGAACAACATCAATACCAACAATATACAATACAATATACAATACATAAACTGATTAAAAGCATATAAAATTAATACATTATTAAAATCAGCAAAGTCTTCAAATTCGACTGGGTAGGCCTGCCGGAAGAGATCAGTCGTTATAGCTCTCTTAAATTCTTGGAAGATTGGTAAGTTGGCAGATCTCTCCCGGCAGGTTGTTCCACAGTCTGGGAGTGGCAGAAGAGAAGGTCCTCTGGGTAACAGTTGTCAGCCTAGACTTGGCCGACTGTAGTAAATTCTTCCCAGGGGACTTGAGCGTGCGGGGAGGATTGTATGGGAGAAGGCAATCGTGCAGGTAACCTATAACCAAACCATGTAGGGCTTTAAAGGTAATAACCAACACTTTGTACTTTGCCCGGAAACTAATTGGCAGCCAGTGAAGTGACTTTAAACCTGGTGTGATATGGTCACCCCTAGGTGTACCAGTGACCAACCTGGCCGCCATATTTTGAACTAGTTGAAGTTTCCGGATTAGGCACAGAGGTAGCCCTATGTACAGCACATTGCAGAAGTCGAGCCTCGAAGTTACCACCATGTGCACTACTGTTTTTAGGTATTCCAACTCTAGGAAGGGGCGCAGCTGGCATATCAGCCGAAGCTGGTAGTAGGCACTCCTGGCCGTCACATCTATCTGAGTTGTCATTTGGAGCGACGGATCCAGGAGCACCCCCAAGCTGTGCACACAGCCTTTCAGGGGGAGTGTAACCCCATCCAGAACTGATTGACACACCTCCAACCCCAGGTTGGGGCCTTTGATAGTAAGCACCTCCGTCTTGTCTGGATTCAGCTTCAGTTTGTCTTTCCTCATCCAGCCCATTACCGCCTCCAGGCATTTATTCAGAGGAGACACAGTATCCTTAGCTGATGCTGTTATCAAAGGCATAGAGAAATATAGTTGGGTGTCATCAGCATACTAATAGCACCCCGCCCCATGCCTCCGGATGATCTCTCCCAGCGGTTTCATGTAGATGTTAAACAGCATTGGGGATAGGATGGCACCTTGAGGTACGCCACACAGCAGCTCCTTCTTTGAAGAGCAGCTATCCCCAAGCAACACCATCTGGCTCCTGCCTGAGATGTAGGACCAGAACCACTGAAGCACAGTGCCCCCGAGTCCCAATCCCCTCAGGCATTCCAGAAGGATACCATATACCATGGTCGATAGTATCGAAAGCCGCTGAGAGGTCCAGAAGTACCAGCAGGGACACACTCCCCCTGTCAATACTCAAGCGTAGATCATCCACTAAGGCGACCATAGCAGTCTCGACTCCATATACTGCCCTGAAGCCGGTTTGAAATGGGTCTAGAAAATCTGTATCATCCAAGACTGCTTGGATTGAAAGGTAACTTCCCAGCAGCACTTGGTTTCAAAGTTACAAGTGTCTTCTTCTTGTACTTGTATGTTTTAGGGTTGCGCAGTGCACACAAGCAGTACACAATTAATAAAGCACACTTTGATAACATTCCATCATGAGGTGTGAGAAACACTGACTGCTGCTGCTGGTTCTGGCCGGGGGAGGGGGGAGAGGGAGTGCTGGGCTGGTTGGTTGGTTGCGCCTTTCTGCTTGGATTCATAGAAGTCAGACACAGTGGTGCTGCTGGGCTGGCATAGTGAGTAAGCTTTTACATCTGAGTAAGGCAGGCTGTTTATTTCTCAGTTAAACTATTACTCCTATTGGCTGGCTGAGCTTCCAGTACAAGGGGGGGGGTCGTCCTCCTCCTCCCGTGTAGCCTTCTACAGGGAAGCTGTTGTTGTTGCCTTAACTCGACTCGCTCTAATGTGCCCAACTGACAGTGGGGGAGGGGTGCCTCTTCCTCCTCGTCCTGCAAGCCTCCTGTCCTCTCTGAGGATGAGCAAGCTGTGTGCTGCTGTTGTGGCATTTATTAATATAGATTTACTTCTTTATTATTATTGCGCTAAGTGCTTTTCCCGCTGCTTCATTTCCCTCTGCCTTGCCATAGAGATCAAGGCATGAGAAGTGCTTGAGAGGACATCTGAGTTTGGACTTTAAAAATTCCCTATAAATCACTGCATGCAGGGATCTGCTCCAAAAGCCTTCTTTAAAAGCTGTCATGGTGTCAATTTTGATGTGTTTAAAACTGAGAGAGCTGTGAGCATTTCTGTTAATTCCCATTGATGAGAATGTAGCCGTTACCCAAACTTGAGTGTTTTTTCACAAATCTATCCAGCAGAGCAGAAAGAGGGAGGCGCTCCAGAAATCGGGGCAGAGAATCGCCTCATCGAAGAGCTGCCTCGAATTTCGGGGGGGGGGGGGAGAACACCATTTCTGCACACCCCTAATGCTTTATGCATTTTAATTCTGTTTCTCTTTGTAACATTCCCTTGCACAGCGGGCCTTCACTTAGCTGGTGGGCCCAAATTTCTGCATAAAGAAACATTACACTGTATACCTTTATAAACAGCACAGTACTTCAACCTTACATGGCCTTTCATAGAGATTAAAAATGAAACTTCCCCTTCCCGCAGAGCCTGCAGTGAACACAGAAGAAAGAAGCAGACAAACATAGGGTCAAGGGTTACAACGAACAACAGTATTATTTAGCCATTTACTGGCAGGGGGGCTGGTATGTCTGCAAAGGGTAAAAAAGTCAAATACAAGGTGGACTTATGAGAATCTTCAGGAATAGGCAAGAATATACTGGTACACAGAAAAGCATCACTTGAGGTCCGGAGGATACAAAGCAGGAAGGAAATAAAGCATGTGCCAGAATAAACGAGAAGACACGTGCTGAGTGTGAAGGTGAATGGGACACACCAGGGAAGACGAGGCAAAGGCAAGAAGAGAGCTGAGTGCAGCCTTCCTTGAGCGACGGATATTCAAGCACAAAAGTGTGACATAATTAATAGTTCAGTTTCAGTTTATTTGTCAACCAAAAATATTTTAATGACTCTGAGCAAACAGACATTTAAAGGGCATACATCTAGTCTGAATACCAAAATCTAGCTTTGGAAATTAAACTTGTCTTAAAATTCAACTCAGTTCATAGTCATCCTCACAGTACTGGCTGCAAGAGGTCTTCCAAATATCCTGAAACAAAACTTAGAAAGAATATATGTGTAATACTTGTTATTAAATTGACTGGTTTTTGCATTTAATTTCCAAACTTGTCGTATAACCAGAATTTTTTTAACCAATAATGGAGACTACTTACAAAAAGGGGCTCTGGATAGAGAATCCCTTACTAAGAAGTGGGACCAAGAAGGAAAAGGGAAATACTAATAATAAGGCCTTAGGAAATAAGGCCTTAGGATGCAATCCTATGTTTGTTTTGACAGAAAAAAGCCCTACAACTCCCAGCATTCAAAGTCCTGAGAGTTGTAGGCAGGGCCAGCCTAAGACATTTTGCCACCTGAGGCACCCACCCCCAAGGCCATGGTGCATAAAACTTTAAATAAAATTTTGGGGCTAGATTCTGCCTAAATGTATGCTTAGATAACTAACTAATCAGGGACACTTTCCCAACTGACTTTCCATAGTGATCATGGAGATGTCCCAGAGGAAAAAATACCTGCATTTTCCCTCAGATGTTTCACACCTTCCTTGTTGTATACTATAAAAAGTCCCAGTCTGGTAGAGCTGTTACCTTTTTCTTTCATAGGCTGCTGTGATTTTAAATAACTCTAAGAAGGTAGAAATTCAACAAGCAGATTTCCCTAGCAAGAAAATGCAATAATGGAAATTAATCACGATAACAATGACAATGATGTCGGTGTGCCTGTCATTTTACAAAGTACAAGTAGCCATGTCCCTGCCCTGAGGAGCTTACAAGCTAAAGTTCAACACAAAAGAAAGGGAACAAGACAGAGGCAGGGGTAAAGGGACAGAATAAGTGGTCTATTCCCTTTCTATTTCTTTCTTACGCTTAGCTACAGACCTGGGTTGCAATCCTATCCACACTTACTTGGAAGTAAGTCCGATTGAAATTAAGAGAATCTACATCTGAGAAGGCATGCACAGGATTGCACTGTTAATTACAGTAGGACAGGGGAACAGAGCTGTGCATCTCACACAACCAAAAGTTCAATTTTTGTGGCATCTATGTAGGAATACTTTCTTTTTTAGTATTTATTAAAAAGACAGATGAAAATCCATTCCAACTAAGGGTGGAAAGCTAGTATCTAGAAATTATGCCCCAAATTTAATATATACATGAACTCAATATGGGCAAGGATAGAAGTGAACAAGACAGGACCTATCCCAGGTGACAGAGTCTCACCTACCCACCCCCACCCCATATTCCCAGGGCAAAATATCAGGTTTTGAACCCAGGAGGACCAGAAAATGTAGCATATACATTGTGAAAGGTGGGGGGTGGTCCATGGAAACACCACAGAAGGACAGAGACTACTGCTTATGAATTGCAAAGGGGTGGGAGAGAGAAACAATCATGGAAAACTGAGAATTAAAAATGAAAGATTTATAATAACTAGCAAGATGGGGTGACTATACAAACAATAGTTTACATATTCAAAAAATAAGTAACGGCAGTGCACTTTTTATATCTAAAGTTTTGGTTGTTATAATGAATACTTCATGATGGTAGTATGTGTAGTTCAGTTACTTGCAGCCCAGATTCTTGCCGTTGACTCATGATCCTGCCAGCTGCTCAGCTCATATGCATCCTGTTCCTGCCCTTACCCTGGGCAGCATCTGAGCTACAGAGGTACCAGGGTGCGAGTGGACAAGCCCAGGCACACTACTAGGGAAAAAGGTTGTTGTGCTTGATGAGATAAGACAGAACTAAGCACCTGGCTTAGTCTCTCCCTCCAGTAGTAGAACCAGCTGGTAGCAAGAGAACTGGGTGCCACCAGCAATACAGACCCACAGCTTGACTTGGATGGGGGACAATGCAAGCAGTTCCAGGTAAGTTGGCAGGAGTGTACCTACCCAACCAGGAAGGGGGCACAACACCATTGCAAAGGCAGGCAAGAGCAAGCATGAGTGGCTGTACTGAACAATTAGCAGACTCCAACCCAAGCTAACACAACACAGGAAGCAAATAGCGGTGGCATCACAGCAAGGCAAGGGAATGCAGGCGGGAGGCTGAGGAGCAACTGACCCAAAAGGGGAATAGTGATGCCAAGGCAGGCATGCCAAGGAGCACAATTGGCTGCAGCAGGTAAAAGGGCAGCAGGACCAAACCAAACCCAACTTAAAAGGAAGCAGCATTGGCACATTGCCAATGCAAACCAAGCTTGGAGGCCCAAAAGGAGAGAGGACAGCCAAAAACTGCCATTCTTACTGCTATGACAACTGAATTGTTTGCCTCAGTCTGCCTAACGAGCAGGCCGGTCCTGACTGGTAGGACTTTTTTCTGTCTAAACATGCATAGGTTTGCACCCTCCAAAGGTTCAGTGGTAGAGGTCAGATTTAAAGCAGAGACTTACTCATTCACAGCTCAGAAACTCCACTCCACTTCCTGTCATGCTAGCTAACATTAGAAATCTGTTCTGTCCTCCACACACGATCACAACAGGGAAATTATGCTTCTTCACTAGGCCAGCTGATGCTCTCAGGGGATGACATGCCCTACGTTGCCTGCAGGAAACCACTCCTTACAACAACAGGCATTGGATTTGCAAAGGTAGTTTGGCGAGTGAATACACAAAAGTCTTTTGAGTGAATCTTAAATCAAAAGACATATCTTTATGAATGAAGAGCAGTTCCAAGTGTACCAATTGTTCATACCAGAAATATTGATGAAAGAGGTATCATCTACAGAGACATTAGAAATTATGTCAGGTCAAAAGAATTCCCTTGTTTTATAGACACCAGGCTAGCAGGTTAGTTGGAGATCAAAAACAAAGTAACAATTTTCATCATTCTTGATTATCTTGGAGAGATTTTGAAGCAGATGGAAGTTGCTCAGCCATTCAGGCTCAATTCTATATTTCACTCTGACAAGGCTTTGGCACCCTGAGCAGAGTGGGACCAGAACAGGCATATTTATTTCTCCTTAAACCTCCCTTACTATCAAATTTGACAACATGCTGTCAGTCAGCAACAAAGTACTATTAATTCGAAACAAACACACACACACCTCCTTTTCTCTCCCTCCAAATTTTAAAAGACTCTTCCTTTACATAGCAGGAGAGAAATCTCAAGAGATGCATCATTTTAAGAATTAAGGCTATTGAATATTTCTGTAGAGAACAACTCCTCTTCTACCATTCAAAAATACATACAGTCCCAGTGCCCTAGTGGCACTGCAGCATTTTATAGGTATTTGCCCTCAAATTAACTAACCACTTCAGTGCAGATGAAGCTTGTGACAAGTTCCATTTCTCAAGCCAGAATAATTGACTGCCAGGCTGGCTTGTTTGCAAAATAGCAGTGCCCCACCATCCCCACCCCTCCACACACACATAGTACCACTTTGTGTCTTAAGAGATCTTTAAACAACAAATGGCAGCTCTTCAGAATAGAATAGAAAAGACACTACTATAAGTATCCACCTAATTAACCTCAAGGTTTGGGCAATGTTTGACATTCATTTTTCCCAAGAATGAAAACGCTGTATTGTCATTGTTTTTCTCATACCACAGACAGCTGGTGCAGAGGAGAATAGGAAGACTTCAGTTACAGCAAATGTAGGCAGCAGCATGGCATCAATGTATAACTCAAGGTTACATTACTTCAGCCCCCTGTATCTGTGCTCTGTCAAGACAATCAGCTAGTAGGCATGCACTGTGTCTTCAGAATGCTAAGGAACATCAGGTGCTAAGAAGAAAATAAAGGAATTCCTGGAAAAGTTAATTTTGGCCAGTTAATATCCAAGGCTGCAGACTACAAGAGGATGTACAAATACACAGAGAAAGAGAGTGAGGATTTGTGCTAATTCATAACTAGACTCTCCTGCTGACATGATTGCACTTGTGTCTCCTTCAGCCCCAGCACAGAGGCAATGAGCACAGGGATGGGCAATGGAAATTCTTCGGGTCAGTTCAACCCAACGTAAACAAAAGCCAACAGGATCTGAGCAGTAATCATCCTGAATCCCGTTACAACCAGCCTGCTCTGTCTGGCTCCCCCCTTTCCCCCTTCCTCATATGCATGTGTGCACATGCACACACACAACCTCCAACTAACTGGTCAATGTGCTGCCTGGACGCATGCAGATTGTACTTCAATGTACTTGAGTGCATAGACTATTAAAATGCTGTGTAAGATCCACATAATATATTCTTTTAAAATAGGTGAAAGACCTTAAAAATAACAGGGAGTGGTTTATTATGGTACTTTTACTCTGTAGTACCTTCACCTTGATCCTCCAGTGGGTGTGCTCCCAAATAGTAAAAGAAAAAGATACCTGCCTCCACCTAACAGCTTTTTTGGCTATTCCCTTCTGGGCCTAACAGTACTTACATATTCAGAGCACATACAATCCAATTACCTGCCCCCAGGAATGAAACTACAAAGGATTTTAGACCCTTGAGGTGGCAGTGCATGGAATCAGAGTTTCACAAACACTACTCTCAAATATGGGGAATTTATTACAGGTTTCAAAGCACTCACTCCCTGGATTTCACATTGATGGACCCTCTCCTGCTCCTCTTCAGTTTGATCTCCTTAAGCCTGGAAGTTATATCTTTATCTGCTGTGAAAATATTTTATCAGGGTAATCTGGTTACGAATATTTACACAATTTGCCCAAAATTCCCTCATTACAGCTGTCATTCTCAATTATTCACAGGTAGTGGTACATGCAGTTTCCGTGGAAACCAGCAGCTCACAGCTAACAGATGCAGAGTCAATTGCAGGCAATGGGCACTCAAGCAAAACTGGCAGACTTATAATTATGTTGATGTTTGACCATCTCATATCTACAGATAACAAAAAGATGGTTTCCATTCCAACCTCTTATTTGCGCATCTTTGACAAAATGTCTTAACTATGGCTCTGAGGAAACAAAGGCTCAGTTTTACTCCATTTGCTGGGTATCTCAGAACACATGCAATACATTTAATGATGAGGTTGTAACATTTATGACACATCACATTTTTCACATTTCACAACCATGTCCTGCATTTACAATTGCAAATAAAATGTCACATCACACCAAATGTAAAGTTGGTCATAAGTGATTCATTTTGCAAATCTGTGTTCAACTACCTAGTGAAAGCACCTAGGCCAATGGTTTCAATTCCTACATAAGGAAAGCATTCAATGTCAAAAGATTCTCACCTCACCCCAGTAGTAGTCTGAAAAGATACCCACACAATCAGACAAAGTGTATACCACTTCAGAATACAGACGGGGAAAATCACATACTTGAACGCTCCTTTATGAAAATACTTTACCACCAGTGAGGTCTAGCATGTCTACAAAAAGGATTCTAGTCTTCTTCTTGGTATCCTTGCTTTCAGTTTTAAGGGAGTTTCTATTGGGCAGTGGGTGGTAGTTTCAAATATATAATAATTAATTGCATTTGGAAGCTGGGCAGTCCTAGGAAGAGTGTATAGTGTGTTTTTTCTGAAGAAGTAGTTCATCTGAGGAGAGACTGAAAGAACTGGGCATTTTTAGCCTGGAGAAGAGAAGATTGAGGGGAGACATGATAGCACTCTTCAAATACTTGAAAAGTTGGCACACAGAGGAGGGCCAGGATCTCTTCTCAATCATCCCAGAGTGCAGGACACGGAATAATGGGCTCAAGTTACAGGAAGCCAGATTCCGGATGGACATCAGAAAAAAATTCTGACTGTTAGAACAATACGACAATGGAAACAATGACTTAGGGAGGTTGTGGGCTCTCCCACACTAAAAACATTCAAGAGGCAGCTGGACAGCCATCTGTTAGGTATGCTTTAAGGTGGATTCCTGCATTGAGCAGGGGGTTGGACTCGATGGCCTTATAGGACTCTTCCAACTCTACTTTTCTATGATTCTATGATCTCTAAGCAAAGCAAGTAAGTGATGAAATAGGAATACAGGTTGACCCCTTTCGTTTTATTTATTTTACATTTAGGCTCATTCCATATTCCAAGTCCCTCTAAAAATCTGAGTCCTCTCTGGGCATGCTGGGATAGCTACCTATTGGTACATTTTGGTTGCTTCATCGTCTAAAGAAAATTATTTTGACTGCTGTGAAATGTTAACATTCTGAACCTGGCATTGGAATGCATAAAATTCCAGGTCAACACCATAGATATTGTATTAACTTGATCAAGATCTTGTATTCATTTGATCATCAGGTGCATGGAGGAACATTTGAAAAGCCCACACATGGTGACCCGTAGCCCATGACAAGATGTACACCCTCCTCCAAATATGAAGATTTTAATCCATTACTTGTAGAGAAACCAAACCCTGCATATCAGGCAAGTATGCACAACCTACTTGACAAAAAGCCTCTTGCAGACTTTTCTTATTGCCAGCTACCCTACCCATCACCAGTGGTTGTGAGATTACTTCCTTACTTTGTTCACACTGCCCCCTGTATCCCATCACCACCAAACACACACGCAAGTGCTGGTTTTTTTAAAAAAAACATTCTAACGTTTCCTGCAGAAACTGAGATTAACGTGGTTGCAAGGTTACAGACATTCTGTTCAGATGTTGTCTAACAATCTTGCATTGCCTTCATAGAAAGACATAAAACATTTCCAGCACTTTGCTCTCCCAAAGCTATACCTAGAAAAAAAACTGCATGAGTAACTTGTCTAGAACATAATAAACATTGTTGTTATGGTACAGTGTGAAATACCTAGAAAAAGTAAGCCCAACCCAAAATATGGTAAGATGCTAAGGCCATTTTCCAACATCAGAGAACTGACGTAAACATTGTGGATTATGCCAATCAGCAATGTTTTTGTCAACGCTTGGCTTGTGCCCCTTTAGACGAGCAAGATAACAACTAGTTCTGTGCCAAATACCGCCCCCTATTTTCGGGAACTTTTTCTCTCCCTGCGTAAGAGGCATTTTTTCCTGCCTCTTTTGCAGGGAGGGTAAGTATTTTGGAGACTGTTCTCCTTGGGGAGGGGGATAGCATTTCCACATACCTTTTAAAAATGTAGCCAGTTGTTTAGGGGTTTGCCTTCTATTTTATATTTAAAAATAAAATAAAAAATACACCCCCGACACTTGGAGGAGCCCAGCAGTTCTTCATGAAAGCCTTTTGGAGACCATGCGACCTCGCCCTCTCCAGCAGGCATTCAGACTCCTGTGTGTTTTTTTAAAAATAAAATGGAACCTCAAAACTTCCTACATTTAAAAAGGTATGTAGAAACCCTGTCCTCTTTCCCAAGAAGAAAATTCTCCAAAATTCTCACTTGTCCCAGCTTCTTTTGCAGAATTTCTGTTTTTCTCCCACCCCCCACAAAATGGAATAATCAAAATTTTCAGCACAGCACTAATAACTACTATCGGGGTGTGTATGTGTGTGTGGATCTGTCAAAACTTATCTATAGTTTATTTCAGTGGCACTTGAGTAGAAAACCAACAACAGTGGCTACATGGAAGCAATCATTGCTACATCAGTCATCATCAATACTACAGGTTCAAAACAAGAGCAGAGGTCCAGTACCTGGAGTTCATTGTCTTCAGTGCAGCCATGACACAGCCAAAACATGTAGTTAACCACACAGACTATCCCCAGAGACCAGCACTTTTCATGCCCATCTTTCATCCCATACAATGGTCAGCTGAAAATAAATGTCACAACCACCCTTAAAATGTTGAAAGCTTCAGAGTTTCAGATACCATAACTTCCTTCTGTATTGATATTGTTTGGGACAATTCCTGTTGGCAGGTGTGAGTTTTATAGATTTCAGCAAACAACTAGAAAAAGTCCGTTCTTGAGAAATTGGTCTGAGGACCCCTTAATTAGTAAGTTTCCATCATGATGCAATGGCCCACTTTTTAATATCAGAAATACGGTGAGAAATATGGCTTTATGTAGAAGGAATATCAACATATTTCAGGCAGGAAGTTTTGAAGAATATATGGAAAACAGAATAAGGATTATGGACAGATATCATATTGCAAGGAACATCTGTGGTTTGCATGGTCCTTCATATAATATGATTGTTAAGGCATTAACATAAAAACCCAGAATTTAACACAGCACAACTATCACTGCTTCAGTGGGACTCTGTCATTTCTAAAGCTATTGTTCAAAATGTTGAAATTAGGCAATCAGCTAGATGGTAGAATTTATGCATATTTTATTTAGACCACAGTGGACCAGTAAAAGTTACCTGAACTCAAGCACTTTAAAGATTTTTCAGCAACAAACCTGGGTTGTTAATACATGTACGCTCAGCAGGTAGCTACAGCCAAACACAGCTCCTTGACAAGTACACCTGTGTGCTACTTGAATTTGTAATCAAGTATTTTTTGCATTCCAATTTTAGTATAGGAAACAATACATACAACGAAAGAAAAAGAATGTCTGAAGTGGCCCCAAGTTGCATATACTTTCAGTAAATGTAGTCTCCCTCCAGAAGTTTTGGACTACAACACTCAACAGCCTTAGCCTACATAACCAACGGTAAGGGATGATGGGAATTGTAGGTCAAAACACCTGGAAGGCTACAAGTTGCCCACCCCTGGTTTATATTATGATATCTCTCTCATTTGTAATAGTAAACCAATTGTTTGTAACATTTTATATTATAAAATGTACTTTATAGAATCTTTCAACCAAGACGAATTTGGGGGATTCAATAAGTATTCTGAATGATATCCAAGTTGAATCTCTTATTCAAATGTCCTTAGCCCATATCCCGATCAGATTCAAGGCAATTTCTTGAATGTCACCTCATAACAAGACTGAAAAATTGATAAATTGGATTGAAGTGAACGTTATCATAAACTGGACACATTAAGGGTACTAATTATTGTATGAATAAACCTCTCTGCCCAGCCACCCACAAAACATAACTTATGGGCTAGACATTCAGACAGAGTTGCAGATTAGAACTCTGTAGAACTGGGCTACAGCCCAGATTGCTGAACCAAGCCAAAGGAATTCTAAACAACTTGGACTTTGTTCTACCACTAGGGCCTTTAGCCACAGAGGGTGACAGAAGTATGCTTTCTCACACAAATTGTGTCATTGATATAAGTTTATCCCAAGAGAGAGCATGTGTGTTCCACGTGGGAACAGAAAATAATATCAAGAATAGATTTGACTTGACTGAACCATATCTACAACCCATTCACCTGTACCAAAGTGTTTTCAACTTTCAGTAAATGGATAACGCTGTCTTGGGAACAGAAGAAACAGCAACAGTCATAATCATCATAGCCTACTTTTAGAATAATTTTGGTTTATTGTTCATATATGCACAGTACAACACTTCAAAGCAACTGACTCCTTCCTAGCAAATTGTATTCTATCACCTAGAACAGACAGATCTACATTTTACCCACTTGCCCATCGGGTCCAATCTGCCTACCATCTAAAGGACGAACTAAATATTACAGTAATTGCATAGAATGTAGTTAGTTGAAGCGTATCTTATTTTTTTACTCCAGTGTAAGCACATGCGGCCCCTATTTAGATCAGCACCATTGCACTCCAGGAGGGGAAAGTTAAACCTCCTTCCATCCCCCCCCCCCCCCCAATGTGTGTGTGTGGGTTTAACAAAGGAAAATAAGTCTCCACTGATGCTAATGCTGACATTTTGTTTCTTTTTTTTAACACATGAATTTGGGGAAAATGGTAAGGGAGATTTAACACTTCCCTCTTAGAGTGCAGTGGCCCTGATCTGAATTGGGGCCATGAGCATTTGCCAGAGCAAAAGCTAGAGACAAGCCTCAGCTATATGCAATGTGATTAGGGTAACGTGTATTTTGGCTCTGTCACTTCAGGTCTGGATAAATTTCATGATAAGCTGAGGAAATGTATACAGTCTAAAGAACTGCTAGAAGGTGTTCAAATATTTAAAATGTATTGGTTCAGCTGAAGCAAAGCAAAATTGATTAGACCAAGATGTAAAATAGCAGTTTACACTGAACAAAAGGTTTTGTTTTATACCTATTCTAGAAAATAAAAGGTTAAGAGAAGTATTTCAGTGCTATGTTCCAATGAACTTTAGTGACATGAAAGATAGGAAAGCAGAGAAGATGAGCTGTCAAGTTTCATGACTGAACCTATGCTCCAGACAGACCTGCTAAATCCTTTGCATGTTTCTTTTCAATTCCAACCTTCATTTCTGGTACTTTCTCTCCCCTTAGAAAATAACCAAATTAATTGTTCTGTGCACACAAGGTGGACAAATGAAAATGTGTTAATTAGAGATGGGTAAAAGAAATTAAACTGCAGCTTAGCTCCAGCTACTGTTCCAACCACCTTCTGTGTTATTAAGATTAGCTTCTTCAGTCATCAACTCTGAAAATTGGTTATGAGAATCAGCAGTTTGAAAATGTTCAACCACTCAGATGACCATCTGTATTTTAAGTAACAATTATATGGTTTCCTGGATCAACTTAACTAAATCTATAAAGGTTTTTAAACAACTAGAATTCATCTAATAAAATGTACCGTAACTGGTACATTTTAATATGAGCATTAGGGTACAAACTCAAGGCAGATCCATATGCTGTAAGTTAGTATTTTGGTTTATTTCTTCCCTTAAGCAGAGACAATTCTACAAGTCTCATGAACCAAAAACCTATGCAACCACCTCTGTAATCTAATTCATGATTCTCTATAAATAAGAAAACAATATACATATCCTAGTACCATGATCGCAGCGAAATAGGTTTGTGCTGTCATGCTGGTTCTCAAAATGGGATCTGGGGAGTTCTGGGGAGCCTCCAGGACTGCCATCTATCTATCTATCTATCTATCTATCTATCTATCTATCTATCTATCTATCTAATCAGAGCAGAGGAATATTTTCATCAGAACTCTATTTGCCTCTTAAATAAACAAGGCAAAACTCTCAGAATCTATTGAATACATCTATTAATAGCATAGATTCAGCAGCCTTGTTTTTCCAGTATGTGACCAACTTAATTTCCCCAAATATTTAAATGTCCTCATTCTAATGTTCTTAGCAGATGGCTAGTAATGAATCTAGATGCGAAAATATTATAAAAAGATAGATTTAACTTCGCTGGCAGGATGGTCGGTACACATGAACACTGCTTAAGGTATTTGAAGCTTCTGGGCTTTGGTAAAAGAGTTATAGGGATGGGGGTTGCTGAAGCAACAAAATCCCAGCTATTTGGAAAGCACATTGCAATAATTAAGGATATATTTAAGAACTGACCAGCCTGAGTAACATGAACTAAATGGATTGTGTTTCTGCCACCCACAGTCTATGAGCCGAGCATCTAAAATGGCACTTGGAGTGCAGCACATGCCTGCTACCAAGAGCCCTTCTTAAATAATTAATACTTTGAGTGTGCTCAGATGTGTCCTTCCGATTCATCTGCACATTGTAATTTCTACACGAGTCACAACTTAATGAATCATCAATTGTGACAAGATCAATGAACCAAACCTAACAACAAACTAAAGTTAGTAAATTCATGCCTTGGGCAAGAGTGCTGCTTTAAAAAAGCTTCCATCACTTTTAGTATCTAATTAGCAAAGACAGGAGTCCTCCTGCCGCCTTCTCCTTTTGCTTCCTCCTGAGAGACACAGAGTGAAGGTAGGGGGTGGGGGTTGTTCAGTTTTACTGCATGAGAATCTTGACACCAGTTCTTTGATCAGTGACAATGTCTGCAGCAGCATGACAAGCAAACGAAGGATACAAACTGCATTATGGGGAGCAGACACCATACTAACCAGATGAATTCCTCTCATCTAACGGGCACAGTAAAGACTCTGTACAACTTATGTGAAAATACTGCTCTTTCAAATATAACTGGACTACTTCCCAATAAGGAAGGAACAGGTCAAAGAATACCAGGATAATAAAACCTTTTCAGTCAGCAGAATTCACACTCGGGATATTAAATAGGGTGACCAACTGTCAGGATTTCCCCGGATTTGTCCTGGTTTTTGTTCTATCCTGGGTGTCAGGGGGGATTTTCTGTAATTTTCTATAATGTCCTGGAAAGATAAGCTTTCCCCTTTAAGGCCACATTAGCGTGGTTGGAGGGAATGACGAGCTTTCTGGAGGTGGGTTATTTCCCTCCCACTGCTCCAATCAGGACCTTACAGGGGAAAGTATGTCATTCCTGGACATTATGGAAAAGGACCCGATTGGAGCAGTGGAGGGCGGGAATGACACACTTTCCCCTCCTCCGCTCCAATTGGGTCCTTTAAAGCAGTGGGGGTGAATGACATGCTTTCCAGAGGCCCCGGAAAGCCACTTTCCCACCCCCCACCCCACTGAGGGTCCTCTTTTTTGGTTTCCCAAATGTGGTCACCCTATATTAAAGGAATTTTCACACAGAGAGACCCTTCACTGGCATTTGAGTATTCATGGAGGACAGAGGCAGTCCTCAAGGACTTGACAGGCACAAAAAGGCTATAGAGATTGCTTCCACATGACATAAAATTGTTCCCCCCACAAAACACAGAACTGATCAGAGCTGATTCAGTGACATGTTTTATGGAGTAGCTCAGGGCTGGGCTATGCAGTACAGTTGCTATGGTGATCAGTATCCTTACCAATGGTGCAGCTAGGCAATTTTAGGCCCTGGACAGAATGATTTTAAGGTGGGGTAGATGGGGCTTTAGATGGCCATTACTTCAGTTGTGAAGCACACCAGAAACTTTTATCTTCTCTTCTCCTCCCCACTCCCACACTTTACAACTGCAGCTACATTCCTGACATGCTAGAGCACAACAAAGAAAAAACAACCTGATTTCCAACCTGATTTTAAAAAAGAAAAACTGTGAGGATGTGTAGTTTCGCATTTTAAACTCACTTAAATCATAGCACCAACAGGAGTCAAATTGGAGTTTGCTTCTGATGCCCTAATGCTAAACTTAGAAATAAGCTCCTTTTTATTGTAGAAAAGGGCATATTTTTAAAGCAATAATAAGATGGACATCTGTATCCATATATGTGGCTGGCCACATCCAATTATAAAATGTGTTTAAAATAAGAAAGGAAGAAACAAGGACAGCATCAGCCTCTATGGGCCCCTACATGCCCATGCCAAACCAGGTGCTGATAATGAGCGTGTTTACCACTGCCCCCATCGCCTGCTACTCTCTGGATAGTCATTTGGAAGCCCCCTGGGTTCCAGCCCTAACTACACCACTGATCCCCAGAGCGAGTCTTCCACCCTGCAATAGGCAGGGGAACAAGTTCTTACAATGCAGAGTCATCACATTGTAAGTATCTCCACCTCTGTCAATGGATACAACGTAATGATGCCACATCACATGGTAAGAGTTTGCCACAGATATATCAATCCCTCAAGCAACAATAATATATTTCCTAATCATATGAAACCCATGTGGAGACGTTTGAAGTACTACAGAAATCCCCAGAATCTACAACTTGAGAAGAATGTAGTAGACAAATTAAGGGAAGTGCAGAGAAAAGAAGTGAACATGTAAGTCAACACTTATGAAAAAAAGCAATAAAGGAATTTGAAAGGCTTCTCGGAAAAGAGCTGATGAAGAATTCAGTAGTTATCAATTGCCAGCAGGTCCAGTAAACAAAATGAGAGGTTAGGTGAGGATGACAGGGCAGAATTCAAGTCAAACATACCACAGGACACTGGCGGGGGTAGGTTGCCAGGTGCCTGACAGCCTGACTGGGCTGGGGTAAGCAATTATTTCTGAGAACTGGCCACATGTTCTCTAATAATTATCTTATTTTAGGGGGATGGGGAAACAATGGCTCAGTTCAGACAACACATTTCTCAATGGTGGTTTTAGAACTCCATTGTGGAGTTTTTACACTACCATTGAGAAATGTGTTGTCTGGCAGGAAAACTCCATGCAACGGTGGAGGTTTTGTTTTATTTTTTTGGAACATTCTACACAGAATATCAACCCTGTGCAGAGAAGAGTTCCTGAACAACTGTTGTGTTGCATGTTGTGTGGTGGGCTCCATGGAGTTTTCCATTGCGTTGAGTTGATTTTTTCCCACTGGCTACAGAGTTCCCTGGCAAGAGCAGTGAAAGGAGCGAGCGCAGCTCTAAGAGAGCTGCCAGGAGTGTTTTTTTCGCAGCAATGGCTGATGAGATACAATTGGGAGGACTGGGGGAGGAGCGAGGGCGGAGGAATTGTCAAACAAACATCGCGTTGACTTTTACTCAACTCCATGGCAGCCCACAGTCACACAGTGATGGAGTTAGAACATGTTGTGTGTTGAGTATCCCCTAAAATCTCAACTGTTGAGTAGAGTTTTCACACTGCATTGATTAATGTGTTGGCCGAACTGAGCTGATGCCTCCTTTACTACACACTTTGCTTAAAAAGCAAAGGAGAAATCAAAGAGACTTCTTTTGGTAGAAGACTTGTCAGGTCTAATCGGTCTCTGCAATAAAAATATCTTTAGTCTATATCAAGGAAACTGAAACAGGATGCTTTATCTAGACAAGCAAACGAAATTAGATTAACCACTATCAATGCTCTTTGTAACTTCCAGGATAAATGCGATCTATATTGGCTGATCTGAATGGATTTGTGGCCTCATATAGTGAAAGGCATTTCCTAAAATATATGGGGTTCAGAAATGCAAGTTGCTTACCTGTAACTGTAGTTCTTCGAGTGGTCATCTGTGCAGTCACACACTATGGGCTTGCGCCGGCGCCGAGCCTCATTCCGGAAACTTCTAAAGCCTAGACTCTTGGCGGGAACCCCTCCCCCCACCGCCCTATAGCGCATGCTCGGGTTCCCGCTTACCTCAGTTCTATGAGACCATAATTGCCTCGCGAACGAGATAGGTGGAATGATTAACATATATCAAGGAATCGAGCGATGCATGCGAGCGACATCCTCTTTGACCAGTTGACTTAGCGAGGTCTAGTGGGGACGGTGGGTGGGTTGTGTGACTGCACAGATGACCACTCGAAGAACTACAGTTACAGGTAAGCAACTTGCATTTCTTCTTCGTGGTTTCTTGTGCATCACACACTATGGGCGAATAACAAGCAAACACTTACCGGAGGAGGGTAGAACTCGCTTAGACGTTACTGTAGGACAGATGACAGGACAGCCCGTTCGAAGGACGAGGTGTCCCTGGTCCTGATGTCCAGCTTATAGTGTGATACAAACGTGGAAGCATTGGACCACGTAGCTGCTCTGCAGAGTTCTGGGATGGAAATTCCACGATCCAGAGTGGTGGAGGTTGCCATGGAGCGTGTGGAGTGTGCCTTCAGAACATCCGGGGGTTCTCTCTGCGCTAGTTGGTAAGCTAGCGAAATAGTATGTATTACCCATTTGGCAAATCTTTGTGGAGAAACAGGCTGGCCTTTGGTCTGACCCCCATAGCAAACGAATAATCTGTCTGAGTTGCGGAAGGTCGCTGACCTATCCCTATAGAAGGCTAGTGTGCGTCTGATATCCAGTGAATGCAGTCTTCTGCTGACAGGGTCAGTGGATGCTTGGAAAAAGGTAGGGAGGATGATGTGTTGGTTGACATGAAAACCAGTTACGACCTTAGGACGAAAGAATGGCCCCGGTCGGAGGACTACCTTGTCATGAAAAAATTGGGTATAGGGTGGGTCAGACATAAGAGCGCATAATTCTGAGCTTCTTCTTACCGAGGTAATGGCTACCAAGAAGGCAACCTTGAACGTCAGCAATCTTATATTAATAGTAGCAAGTGGCTCGAATGGCTTGGCGGTCAGAGCCGCTAGTACGACCAATAAACTCCATTGTGGAACAATTGGCCGCAGAGGCGGGTGTAGGTTGTGTAGCCCCTTGATGAAGCATTTCGAGAGAGGGTGTGTGAAGACTGAAAAGCTCTGGATCAAGTCATGTCTTACCGAGATAGCAGCTAAGTAAACTCTTATAGAGACGGGTTTGAGTCTGACCACATGGAGTGAATTTAGGAAGACTAGAACGTCCGATATCCCGCAGGATCTCGGGTCAAGACCCCTCATGGCGGTAAACTTCGTAAACTTGGTCCACTTCCTGTCATAGGATTTCCTGGTAGAGGGCTTCTTGGCTTCCCTCAGGATAGCTTGCACAGACGATGGGAGGTTTAGCTCCTGCCAGTGGGCTGGATTCGCCAGGCCGTGAGATTTAGTTTGTGCAGGTCTGGGTGCAGGACTAGTCCGTTGTTCAAGGAGAGCATCGGGAGCATCGGGAGTCAATAGTACTCCCCCTTGGAAAGGCGAAGCAGTGGGGTGAACCACGCTTAATGGGGCCACCACGGGGTAATGAGGATTGCGCTTGTTTGACGTCGTTGCAGCATTGACACTACACTGGACACCAGTGTGAAGGGCAGGAAGGCATAAGTCAGCCCTTCCCCCCATGGGGTGTTGAAGGCATCTCCTAGTGATCGGTTGCCCAGGCCCGCTCTCGAGCAGAAAGAGTGGCAGACTGCGTTGCCCGTCGATGCGAACAGGTCGATGAGAGGCGTCCCCCATTTGGTGAATAGGAGAGAGAGAGAGCGGCGCGAGAGAGGGCCCACTCATGAGTGTCCTGAAAAAGACGGCTGAGTGTGTCCGCTTGGACATTCTCCGATCCTGCTATATGAATGGCAGAAAGGTACATCTCGTGTTTGATCGCTCATTCGAAGATCTCCAGTGTCAGCTTGAGGATTGCTGATGAGCGAGTGCCCCCTTCCTTGTTGATGTACAAGACAACCGTCATGTTGTCTGATACTACTCCGACGTGGTGTCCCACGAGGTGGCTCTCGAAGGTGTGCATGAAGTTTTGCACTGCTAAGAGTTCCAGTCTGTTTATGTGTAGGGTCTGCTCTTGGCAGGACCACTGTCCTTGTGCCGCCAGACGGCCGCAGTGCGCCCCCCCATCCTAGTAGGGACGCATCCGTTGTCAGCGTGCGAGTTGGCCCGGGGCTCACGAAAGGGAGGCCCTTTCTGAGATTGCGTTGGAAAGTCCACCACCTCAGCGAAGGATGGAGAGCTAGTGGGATGTTTAGTTTGACCCAGTTCGGTCTCGTGGTTGGGTCGAAGTTTGCCAGGAGAAACTGTTGTAGTGGACGCATCCTGAGTCTTGCCCACCTGACAGTATATACTGAGGAGGCCATGAGGCCTAGCAGTCTTTGCAGAGTTAGCACCTTGGCGCATGTGGAGTTGAGGATATGTCAGGCAAGTTGTTGAATTTTTAGTGACCGCTCCCCCGGGAGGAAAGCCCTTCTGACCGTAGAGTCTAACAGTACCCCGATAAACTGGATTGTCTGCGTCGGCGTAAACACAGACTTTTCGTGGTTTATAACTAAACCCAGTTTCTGTAGAAAGTCTATTGTAGTGGTTACATCCCTGTTCGCCTGGAGGCGAGAGGGGGATACTATCAGCCAGTCGTCCAGGTAGGGGTAAAGCTCCACCCCTACTGAACAAAGGGAGGCGCAGACTGTTGCCATGCATTTTGTGAACACTCTGGGTGTTGATATGTCCCCTGACCTATCGCAAACCTGAGAAAACACTGGTGAGACCTGTGGATGGGAATATGGAAGTATGCGTCCTTCAGGTCTATGAGAGTGAACCACCTGTTGCACTTCAGTAGTGGTAGGATGATCGCTAGCGTGACCATGCGGAATTTTTTGGTCTGGATGAAATCGTTGAGGCCCCTCAGATCTAAGATGGGGCGGAGACCGCCATCCCGTTTCGGAACAGTGAAGTATCGGGAATAGAACCCTGCTGGTTCGCCTGTACGATTGACAGGTACGATGGCACCCTTTTGGAGCAGAGTGGTCACTTCTTGACACAGGACCCTTGATGGAGGTGTGATTTTTAGAATGCTGGTGGGGGGAGGTGAGGTGAATTCTATAAGATATCCGCTCTTGATTATTTGTAGAACCCATTTGTCCGATGTTATCTTGACCCAGTTGTTGTAAAAAGGTTGTAGTCGGTGGCCGAATGTTGAGTGCGGATGGAGAGTGACCGAGAGAGAGTCAAAGACGCTGTTTTGGAAGTGTGTCAGGCCTTCCTCGTTGTTGGCGGAATCGTCCTTGTGGGTAGTTCCTTCTCTGTGGGAACGCTGGTTGAGATGTGGCTGGCTGGTAGCGCTGCTGTTGCTATTGTGAATGGCGTGGTTGGTAGGGTTGTTGTCTGCCCCACCTGCGTGGACGGTACGAGTGAGATGCTGAAGGGGGGTAAAAACCCATCTTTTTTGCGGTCGTTTTTGCTTTCTGTATGGTGTCCATTGTCGAATCAGTGGACGTGTTGAAAAGGCCCTCCCCGTCAAAGGGTAGGTCCTCGATTCTGGATTTGGATTCCTGTGGTAAGTTTGAAGACCGTAGCCACGCGTGTCGCCTCAGAGCAATGGCAGCCACCATAGTCTTAGACAGGCAGTCCACTTGGTGACGAGCGGTTGTTAACTCCTGTTTGGTGAGTGCCGTTGCCTCCTGTTGGAAGACTTGTGCCGCGTCCCGAATTTCGTCCGGTAAATGAGTATGGAGCGAGGACACCTTGTCCCACAAGAAAAGGTGGTATCTGGCCATCATGGCTTGATAGTTGGTGACCTTCATGGCCAGTGCAGCGGAGGAATAGACTCTGCAGCCAAAGGTATCCAGCTTTCTCCTTTCTCTGTCAACTGGAGCAGAGTGCGACTTTGAGGGCCGTCCCTGGGCTGACTCCACAATCACCGAGTTGGGTGTTGGGTGAGTGAGGAGAAACCCCGCATCTTTCTCCTGTATTTTATACAGGGAGTCCAGGCGTTTAGACACCGGTCCCATGGTGGCCGGATTCTTCCATGACTCCTTTGCAGTGTGCAGGAGGGTTGGGATGAGCGGGATGGCGGGTGTGGATGAGGAATCCCCGTACATTACGTCATAAATAGTGTCAACGCATTGCTCCACTGGTTGTTGGGGCTCAATCCCTAAAGATTGGGCCATGCGCAACATTTGTTTGGTGAACGAGGCTACCTCCACAGACGGGGAGGCCCCCTTGTCGGTTCCCATGGCGTCAAAGGGATGGTATAGACGGAGGTGCGTCCACCAACGAGGATGAATCCGAGGCGTAGTCCTCCACGGAATTGGGGGACATAGGGGCCTCGACGTCGAGCGACAGCATCGGAGTTGGGGAAACTATCGGCACCGGCGGAGTCGGGGAAGCTATCGGTACCGGAGGTTCTGGTGGAGGGACCGACACCGTGGCGGACGGCGGAAGCCTAGACGGCAGTGGTGGGATGAAGGTTTCCTCGTCTCCAAGTCTCTGGCCCGTGTAGGGGTCGAAGAGGAAGTGTTGTCGAGGGCTGGTTTGCGCCATAGGCCGGGAGTGTGAAGACCAGGACCTCGCCGAGTGGTCGGAGAAACGGTCCAAATCCCGCGAAGGCGTGGGAGACCGGGAACGGTACCAGCGGTCAGTCGAAGCGCTTCTCGATACCGGTGATGGTGCCAACGATGTCCGGGGGGACAATGGGTCGAAGGGCCGCTCCTCTGGAGTCGGTGCTGGTGGCGACATCAATAGATGCAGCGTCAACACTGTAGAAGAGCGAAAGGGTGCCTCCACAATGGGTGCAGCACGATGTGAGGCCCGATGGTGAGGCTTGCTAGGTACCATGGCTGTTTTCATGCGCCCAGTTACGAGTGGGATCGTCAGTGCCATGGTGCGGGAGGGCGGTGTCGGGCACGTTGGCCGCGAAGGCGGAATAGAGGCCGACGCCGGTATCGTGCAAGCCATCGGTACCGGGGATCTTGTCGGTACCGAGGCAGGTCTTGACTGAGGTGGTGCCGAGGGGGATAGCTCTTTCCTCGGAGGCTCCTTTTTTGTCTTGGAGGATTTAGAGGCGATCTTCGCCTTATCCTTCTTTTTGTGAGAGCTCGGCTCCAATGGGAGCGTGGCCTTCTTGTGCCTTTTTGCCTTAACCTCTTCAGAGGTGTGGGAGGCTGATGTTTTACGGGGTTGATCCCCGGGCCCTTCCATAGGAGCGTGTACTTGGACGGTGCCCATGACCGTCGGACGGGTTGGGACATCAACCGTCTCTAGGGCCTTTTCCCAAAGAAGTGTTCGCCCTGTTCTTTCTGGTTTGGCGAGAGAAATTCATGCAGTGCGCACAGGCATCCACTACATGAGTCTCACCCAGACAGAGTAGGCACCGAGAGTGCCCGTCTGATAAGGTAAGCTTCGCGCGGCACGAAGCACAGTCTTTAAAGAGAGCTGTCTGCAACATACAGTGCTCGCCACAGGGAGAAGAGGAAAAAAACTTCTGAGGGGGAGCGAAAAGAAAGAAAGAGCGCGAAGAAAACTCAGAAAGTTGGAATATAGATTTTATATATATATATATATATATGGAACAAGAGAAGAAGAAAAGCGCACGAGAGAGGTTGGAAAGAAGAACTAAAGAGAGTCTAAGCTACAAAAAACTACGAACGATTTCTCTGAGAAGTCTCCCGTGAGGCAAGCAGCACGGCGGTCGAAAAAGAACTGAGGTAAGTGGGAATCCGAGCATGCGCGATAGGGCGGTGGGGGGAGGGTTCCCGCCAAGAGTCTAGGCTTTAGAAGTTTCCAGAATGAGGCTCGGCGCCGGCGCGAGCCCATAGTATGTGATGCACAAAGACCACGAAGAAGAAGATATATTTAATGGTCAAACCAACAAGTACCATGACTTGGCCATAAAAACGTAACTTGTAGTCAGTGCAGCTCATAAAGTGTAGTGTGAATATGCTCCCTCTCTCTTAGGCATTGGACAATCTCAGGCCCAGAGAGAGATAACAGTGGCCTCGCTGTGGGGTGGGGGGATACCACGAGGGCGAGGGCACCTTCCATTCTTGCCTTCTTCTTTTTTCCTGTTTGTGTGTGTGTTAGGACTGCTTCTTCTGCTCAGGGTGAGAGCCTGTTGTGGTTTGAAGTGGGTTACCCTCTGGGTGAGAGACAGAGGGGAGGAATATATGTAAGGTTCCATGTGAGAGATGACTGGGAATGACTGGGAAATACTTTTATATTGCTGGTAGATTGGCTAGTCTGATGTCCATTTTGTGACTAGTGGCTGGCTATTGCCACAGGCTATCATCTGTGATTATGCTGGTTGGATGTATATGATTGATTGATTGATTGGAGTATCAAATTGAGCTAATTGTTACATTTTCTTTGATAATTGTATTCTTTTATTTTGTTTGCTATTGTGTGTATTGCAGAGCATAATGTGTGCGGGAAAGGTAGCGGCAATATGTGTTGGGCAGGGCAGATGGAGATATGGCGATGTCAAGGTGAAGTGCCATTACAGGGGAAGGAAAGATAGATATTTAACACCCATCTTACATTCCGGTCTCCCTGCTGCCTCAAGGATCTTGGAGCATGAACCAGGCCACTCACAGAACCTCTCCTTGCTCCTATGCAATGCCAGGTCAGTTAAAAACAAAACAAATATAATCTATGACCTCTTTACAGATGAGGAGGCCGACCTGGCATGCTTCATGGAAACCTGGCTGGGAGATGGCAGTGGCCCGACATGGGCCCAGGAACTCCCAGCTGGGTACTGTGTTAGTGAGCAGGTGAGGAAAAGTGGGCGGGTGTGGAGTAGCTGTGGTCTACAAAGACAATCTTAACCTGACCAGACTTCCTGTCCGGGAATTGAATTACACTGAGTGAGTATACCTGAGTCCGAAGGCCAGGGATAGACTGGGGATTCTGTTAGTATACTGGCCACCCCGCTACATATCTGATTCCCTGGCCGAGCTCACGGAACTGGTCTCGGAGCTGGTGTTGGATTCGTCCAGGCTTTTGTTCCTGGGCAACTTCAACATCCCATTCGGGACTAGTTTGTCAGGTGCAGCTCGGGAGTTCATGGCATCCATGACAAACATGGGCCTATCCCAACTGGTCTCTAGACCTACACATTCAGCAGGTCACACCCTCGATACTGGTTTCAGTTCCGAACAGACGGATCTGTGGGCGGAGGTGATAAATGCCTCTGCATTGTTATGGACAGACCATTTTCTGGTAAGGGTTAGTAACACAGCTACCACCTGCCCCTGCAGGGGTGGTGGACCTATTAAGATGGTCCGCCCTCGAAGGCTGATGGATCCTCTTGGATTCCAGGAAGGCTTAGAGGGTTCTATGGCTGGTATTGTCAACGATCCTGTAGAAGCCCGGGTCAATAGATGGAATCAAGACCTAACTAGGGCTATCGACATGATCACCCCCAAACGGCCTCTCCGACCCGCTTCCAACTGGGCACCCTTGGTATACAGAAGATCTCAGGGAGTTGAAGCAGGAGGGATGACGAATGGAGTGCCAATGGCGGAAAACTCGACTTATATCCAACAAGACACGACATAGAGAACATCTATGGGGTGGCAATACGTGCAGTGAAGAATTTTTTTTCTCTGCATGCATGGCGCCTGTGAATTCGTGTCCAGCAGAACTATTCAGGGTGGTGAGGGGTCTAATCCAGACACCTTCCCCCCTGAAGCCGGTTTTAGAGCCTTTGGTAGTTCGCTGTGACGCATTTAACGATAATTTCACAGATAAAATCTCTCGGATAAGAGCCAATTTAGATGCTGTCGTTATAACAGAAACTGACAATGAAGTGTCCAGGAACTCTGTGAGTAGGAGCACACTGGATCAGTTTCAGTTAGTGAGTACCGAGGACATGGACAAGCTGCTTGGAAGAGTAAGGAAGACAACTTGTCCTCTTGATCCCTGTCATTCTTGGCTGGTCACCCAGGGAGGAGATACATATTATACATATTATACATATGTATACATATTATACATATTATTAATTATTATTATTATACATATTATTAATGCATCTTTCAGGGAGGGGAATTTTCTACCATGTTTAAAAGAAGTGGTGGTACGGCCGCTTCTAAAAAAGCCCTCCCTGGACCTTAATAATTACAACCAGTATCAAATCTTCTGTTTTTGGGAAAGGTGATCGAGAGGGCAGTTGCCTTCCAACTCCAAGCAGTCTTGGATGATACAGATTTTCTGGACCCATTTCAAACCAGCTTCAGAGCGGGATACAGAGTTGAGACCGCTATGGTCGCCTTAGTGGATGATCTCCGCATGAGTATTGACAGGGGGAGTGTGTCCCCTGCTGGTATTTTTAGAGCTCTCAGCAGCTTTCGATACCATTGACCATGGTATCCTTCTGGAACGCCTGAGGGGATTCAGTGGTTCAGTGGTTCGGGTCCTACCTCTTGGATAGGTTCCAGATGATGATGCTTGGGGATAGTTGCTCTTCAAAGAAGGAGCAGTTGTGTGGTGTACCACAAGGCGCCATCATATCCCCAATGCTCTTTAATATCTACATGAAACTGCTGGGAGAGATCATCCGGAGGCATGGGGCGGGGTGCTATCAGTATGCTGATGACGCCCAAATATATTTCTCTATGCCTTCGATAACAGCTTCAGGTAAGGATAGAGTGTCTCCTCTGAATGAATGCTTGGAGGTGGTAATGGGCTGGATGAGGAAAAACAAACTGAAGCTGAATCCAGACAAGACGGAGTTGCTTCCTGTCAAGGGCTCTGACCTGGGTTTGGAGGTGTGTCAACCTGTTTTGGATGGGGCTTCACTCCCCATGAAAGACTGTGTTCGCAGATTGGGGTGCTCCTGGATCCGTCGCTCCAAATGACAGCACAGATAGATGATGATGATGATGGTGATGATAATAATAATAATATATTTATTTATTTATTTATTACCCGCCTCTCCCTTCAGATCGAGGCGGGGAACAACATCATCACAAAACACACAAAACTGTTTAAAAATAGATAAAACCAGTACATCATTAAAATACCAATAAAACACCAATAAAACACTTAAAATTCATCTGAGTAGGCCTGCCGGAAGAGGTCAGTCTTTATAGATCTTTTAAATTCCTGAAGACTGGTGAGTTGACGGATCTCTCCCGGCAAGTCATTCCACAATCTGGGAGCGGCAGAAGAGAAGGTCCTCTGGGTAACAGTTGTCAGCCTAGTTTTTGTTGACTGTAATAAATTCTTCCCAGAGGACCTAAGCGAGCGGGACGGATTGTATCGGAGAAGGTGATTCCGCAGGTAACCTGGACCCAAACCATATAGGGCTTTAAAGGTAATGACCAACACTTTGTACTTCGCCCGGAAACTAATTGGCAGCCAGTGGAAAGATTTCAAAGCTGGTGTGATACGGTCACCCCTAGGTGTACCAGTGATCAACCTGGCTGCCATATTTTGAACTAGTTCAAGATTCTGGACTAGGCACAGAGATAGTCCTATGTACAGCGCATTGCAGAAGTCGAGTCTCGAAGTTACCAGCGCGTGCACTACTGATTTTAGGTCTTCCAACTCTAGGAAGGGGTGCAGCTGGCATATCAGTCAAAGTTGATAGTAAGCACTCCTGGCCGTCGCATCTATCTGAGCTGTCATTTGGAGTGACGGATCCAAGAGCACCCCCAAGCTGCGAACACAGCCTTTCAGGGGGAGTGTAACCCCATCCAGAACTGGTTGACACACCTCCAAGCCCAGGTTGGGGCCCTTAACAGTAAGCACCTCCGTCTTTTCCGGATTCAGCTTCAGTTTGTCTTTCCTCATCCAGCCCATTCAAGCCTCCAAGCATTCATTCAGAGGAGACACACTATCCTTAGCTGATGCTGTTGTCAGAGGCCTAGAGAAATACATTTGGGTGTCATCAGCATACTGATAGCACCCCGCCCCATGCCTCTGGATGATCTCTCCCAGCGGTTTCATGTAGATGTTAAACAGCATTGGGGATAGAATGGCGCCTTGTGGTACACCACATAGCAGCTCCTTCTTTGAGGAGCAACTTTCCCCAAGCATCACCATCTGGAACCTGCCCGAGAGGTAGGACCGGAACCACTGAAGCACAGTGCCCCCCAAGTCCCAATCCCCTCAGGCGTTCCAGAAGGATACCACGGTCTATGGTATCGAAAGCCACTGAGAGGTCCAGGAGTACCAACAGGGACACACTCCCCCTGTCAATACTCAGGCGTAGATCATCCACTAAGGTGACCATAGCGGTCTCAACTCCATATCCTGCCCTGAAGCCAGTTTGAAATGGGTCTAGAAAATCTGTATCATCCAAAATTGCTTGGAGTTGGGAGGCAACTGCCCTCTCGATCACCTTGCCCAAAAACGGAAGATTTGATACTGGTCTGTAGTTATTAAGGTCCCGAGGTCCAGGGAGGGCTTTTTTAGAAGTGGCCGTACTACCGCCTCTTTTAAACATGTTGGAAAACTCCCCTCCCTGAGAGATGCATTAATAATATGTTGTAGATGTGATCAAACTGCATCTCCTCCCTGGGCGACCAGCCAAGAACGGCAGGGATCGAGAGGGCAAGTCCTCCTCCTCACCCATCCAGGCAGCTTGTCCATGTCCTCAGTACTCACCAACTGAAACTGATCAAGTGTAATTCTACTCGCGGAGTTGCTGGACACTCCATTGTCAGCATCTGCTACAATGACGGCATCTAAGTCAGCTCTCATCCAAGAGATTTTATCTGTGACATGATCGTTAAAAGTATCACAGCGAACTACCGAAGGCTCTAAAATTGGGTTCAAGGAGGAAGGTGCCCAAGTTAGATCCCTCACCACCCTGAACAGTTCTGCGTGCAGAGAAGAAAGCTTTCTTCGCTGCACGTATTGCCACCCCATAGGAACGAAGATGTTCTCTATGTCGTGTCTTGTTGGATATAAGTCGAGTTTTCTGCCATCAGCGCTCCAGTCGTCGTCCTTTCCGCTTCAACTCCCTGAGATCTTCTGTATACCAGGGTGCCCGATAGAAGTGGGTTGGAGAGGACGTTTGGGGGCGATCGTGTCGATAGCCCTAGTTAGGTCTTGATTCCATCTATTGACCAGGCCTTCTGGAATCCAGAAAGATCCATCAGCCTTCGAGGGTGGACCATCTTAATAGGTCCACCACCCCTGCAGGGGTGGGTGGTAGCTGTGATACTAACCCTGACCAGAAAGTGGTCTGTCCATGACAATGCAGAGGTATTTGTTACCTCCGCCCACACATTTGTCTTTTCGTAGCTGCAGACAGCATCTAGGGTGTGACCTGCTGAATGTGTAGGTCCAGAGAACAATTGGGATAGACCCATGGTTGTCATGGATGCCATGAACTCCCGAGCTGCACCTGACAAACCAGCCTTGAGTGGGATGTTGAAGTTGCCCAGGACCAAAAGCCTGGGCGACTCCAACACCAGCTCTGAGACCAGTTCCGTGAGCTCGGTAAGGGAGTCTGATAGGCAGCGGGGTGGCCGGTACACTAACAGAATCTCTAGTCTATCCCTGGCCTTCAGACTCAGGTACACACACTCGATGTGATTCAGTTGCCAGACAGGAAGTCTGGTCAGGTTAAGATTGTCCTTGTAGACCACAGCTACTCCACACACCCCGCCCACTTTTCCTCACCTGCTCACTAACACAGTACCCAGCTCGGACAGCCTGGGCCCGTGTCGGCTCACTGTCATCTCCAAGCCAGGTTTCGGTGAAGCATGCCAGGTCGGCCTCCTCATCTATAAGGAGGTCATAGATATTTGTTTTGTTTTTAACCGACCTGGCATTGCATAGGAGCAAGGAGAGGTTCTGTGGGTGGCCTGGTTCGTTCTCCAAATTCCCCGGGTAGCAGGGCGACCGGAAGGCAAGATGGGTGTTAAATATCTATCACTCCTTCCCCTGTAATGGCACTTCGCCCTGCTATCGCCATATCTCTCTTCGCCCTGCACAACAGATATTGCCGCTCCCAGGCCAGGAGTGCCTACTATCAGATTCGGCTGTTGCGCCAGCTGCACCCTTTCCTAGAGTTGGAAGACGTAACGACAGTAGTGCATTTGTTGGTAACTTTGAGGCTCGACTTCTGCAATGCATTGTACATAGGGCTACCATTGTACCTAGTTCAGAAACTTCAATTAGTTCAAAATATGGCAGCCAGGTTGGTCACTGGTACACCTAGGGGTGACCATATTACACCAACTTTAAAATCACTCCACTGGCTGCCAATTAGTTTCCGGGCGAAGTACAAAGTGTTGGTCATTACCTTTAAAGCCCTACATGGTTTGGGTCCAGGTTACCTGCGGGATTGTCTTCTCCTGTACAATCTGCTCCGCACACCCAGGTCCTCTGGGGAGAATTTACTTCAGTCAGCCAAAACAAGGCTGACAACTGTTACCCAGAGGACCTTTTCTTCTGTCGTCCCCAAATTCTGGAATGGCCTGCCGGAGGAGATTTGTCAATTTAACATTCTCTCTGAGTTTAAGGCAGCTATAAAAACTAGCCTCTTCTGGCAGGCCTACCCAGATGAACTTTAAACCAAGAATTTTTAAATGTGCTGATTGTTTTATATGCTCTTTTAATTAATTTATGTATTTGATCTATATTGTTATTGTATTAATGTTGTTCCCCGCCTCAATCCAAAGGAAGAGGTGGGTAAGAAATAAAATTATTATTAGTATTGGTTACTTATTTCCATTTATGATGTTAAGAGAAGTGGACAGTCATACATTTAGTAAATCCGTGAAGCCATAAGCTGTTAGGTGGCATAAAAATACATATACAGTATGTACGACAGTAGATATAAACACCATTTAAGTGTGACTAAATATATGATTTACCATCTCTAAAAACTATAGTTTAATTGTAAAAATGAAACTCTACTTCTGATTCATTCTTTATTATCTATTCAATAGCTATATTGCTTCTTTCTTTGTAAGTACTGCTTAAATATATTTTATTCTGGTATTCACATGACTATGCTAATTTTTGCATTTAAGACCACTCAGCTATTGAATCCATACTATAGAAGGAGTTTTAAGCTAGTATTACTATCAGAAGTGTATACACTACCAAGCACAACTAGTTATTTGAAGTAGTTCAAACAGGGCATCCTGAGAATGTTTTCCCCCCCTCACTGGTGTTTAGGAGATAGCCAGTGAGAACCAGTGTGATACAGTGGTTAAAGTGTTGGACCTGGAACCTGGGTGATCTCGGTTCTAGTCCCCATTCATCTGTGAAGCTCACTGGGTGACTTTGGGTCAGTCACTGATTCTCAGACTAACTACTCCATAAAGTTATTGTGAGGATAAAATGGAGAAGAGAGAGAAGTCCAAAGGTGGGGTGCCACAACAGAAAAGGCCCTCACCCTGGTTGCTGTAAGATGTACCTATTCAGCTGAAGGAACAACCAGGAGGCCCTGATTTGTATCCCAGTGAAGAGGCAGTTTGATATGGGAGAAGGAGGTGCTCCCTCAGGTAGCCTGGTCCCCAGTTGTTTAGCCCCTTATATGTCAATAGCATCACCTTGAACCTGGTCAATAATATATTGGCAGCCAGTGCAGTTCTCTGAACAAAGGTATAACATGCTTGTGGTAGGCTGCCTGACCAAGCAACCTAACTGATGAATTCTGCACTAGCTGACCGATCTCAAAGGAAGCCCCACATAGAGCACATTGCTCTAATCAAATATTGAAGTTATCAGTGCATGGGTAAGTATAATTATAAGGGCCCATCCATTGGTAAATGAAATCCTTCTTTAGGATAGTGTAAAAATGTGTGTTTTAAGAGGTCCTACTCTAGAATCCTTTTATTGAATGGATACAAGCTGTTTAGACATTCTGGAGAGTTGGCAGATTTTGTCCTGGATGCCAAAGAGCAAGTTTTAGATATGAAAGTCTCTCTTCACCTCCCTGCTGCACTGCCAGGAGGAGACAGGGACCTCACTGCATTGCTTGGAAAGCATAGAGCACCATCTGGTAGGTTTGTGCTGTTTGAGTTGGTTTGGGCACAAATAACATTGTGCTTACATTTTCAGTTTGGAATGAGTTGTGAATCACCAATTCAGAACTTTTCACTGGGTCATTCCATATCTGGCTTATACTGCCTGTCACCTGTTCTCTTTTTTATCCTACTTTGCTCAAGATATTCAGCCTTCAAAGCTTAACCAAACAGCAGATTACACAGTAAAACAGTTCCTGGACCATACCACTGTTGATTGAAAATGGGGGGAATCAGACAACTCAATAATAACCATGTGACGCTGAGCCTCAGAAGGTATTGTCCTAAGTGCCTTACCAGCATCCCACAAAAGCCCCAGAGTACTTTACCCAGCCTGTTGATTAGGGTACTAAAAATTCATCTAATTCTTGGATGTCAGTGTCCCCATCACCAGTTGGGCCAGTCCTGCCTTTCTACTTCTATACCCCTGTAGCAACACAGGGGAGGGCGAACTGAGTCTTATATAATTTTCACTTCTGGAATGCATGGTAAGTGAACAGGAACAAGAAATTTCATACCTACTACCTATCCTCAAGAGTTTGTAGGGAATGCAAACATAACAAGGAAGGAAAAGTTTAAAGAACTTGCCAGTCATTTTTTTCAGCCTTGCACAGCAGTGAGGAAGAGAGAATTGGTGTTGGTGCAAGTATCATACTGCATTATCAGACTAGCTTGTCTCTCCTCAGACATCATCTTTCAATTATTATTATTATTATTAGTAGTAGTAGTAGTAGTAATTTCATTTTTATACTGCCTATACCGAAGCTCTCTGGGCGGTTTACAGCAATTCATAAAATAATAAACTGCAACATAAAAATACCTCAAAAATACAGCATAAAATTTTACATAACCAAAATTTAAAACAATTTAGACAGCTAAAACAGTTTCAATAAAATACTAGATCTGTTTAGATGACTGGCATAAATTCCCCATCATATGCCATTAAATACCTGGGAGTAGTCTTAACATGCTGCGAAAAAGATGACAATAATGGTGCCAAGCGGGCCTGAATGGGCCAATGCTGACCTAACTTTTTCCAATTCTAGAAGTAAAAATGAATGGGCCCTAGCATAATCTACAAACCATACAGACCACAGTGTAGCTTTAGATAATTCTTTGAACCTTCTTTTATTTTTTGAACTATGTACTTTTGATGCAATCTACTATATTTTCTTTTTATTTTAAAAATACTTAAAAAAACCCATGCTGCCTATGATTCAAAAGACGATGTTCACTTCTTGATTTGACAGTCCCTCCATCAGTGACTTTAAGCAATATAAATGGTTTATGCTCAGAAACTTTTTAAAATATTTATTATGCATATCATCTACCAATATTAAATATATGTTCCACATACAATACAGTATTACATCGCAGTATTAACATAGCAACCTAATATATACCTAATACCTTTCCTTTCAGAATCTAAAGAGATCTGGCTGGAAACACACCCACACCCACCCACCCACACACCCACGTTTGTTCATAGGATCAGGTAAAGCTGGTCCAGAGCATGTTTACTTCACTACACCTTAAGAGCTGTCTGGAATAAAGAAACACTTGCTGGTGGCAACATAACCATCAGCCAGACGAGAAGAATGAGACTTGTACTATTCATGAGTTTGGTTCTCCTGCTGGAAACAAAAAAAGGGATGTGAAAGTTATTCTGGCCATACGAAATTTGTAAAGGTAACAGACATTTAAATTTTACAAAATAAAACATGAAGACCTATCTTTAAGCTGTAGAAAATTCCACCAGGGTAGAAGCCACATCAGACTGCCACTCATTAGATGAGGAATGTTTTCAGGGATTGACATGTAGCTTTATCATTTTGCGAACTGCATTGAAATGCTGATCCACAGAGTGGCAGCACAGTTAGAAATACGGTGCTAGTAAGTGTGAGTGCAGTTACCACTTTCTATCAGAACTGGGGGTTCTCCACTGAGCTTGCTAAGCAAGAACTTGGAGAGATTTCAGTCCAGCTGAGCCAATGTGATAAAGGGATTGAAGCCACAGAGGGAAGGATTAGCATGACAGATGAATACAGTGCAGTTTTTCCATGGCAAAAGCTAACCCAGCTCATCAAGGAACTGGAAGATCTGGAGGGCGGGGGGGAGAACAGGACGGATCATATATTGCCACATCATATATTGCCTTAACACAGAGATCCTATTCCCTGGGACAAAGAACGATTAAATGTCTCCTCTGGACCTCTAACAGAAAAAAGAAACTGAGCTGGCAAGAAGTGCCTGTAACAGCTACCAAGCACTCAAACAAATTTATTATGAGACCTTGCATTTCACTTGGAAACTATCTGTAGTTCGCAATCACTTGGGAGAGAAGCTCCTGGGGCAATTAATAAATTCAGAATGCAGGTTGCTGGATTTTAAAGCTCTTTACAAAACAGCATGTTTAATACTCCAAAAGCGAATTTAGTTGAAGTCCCTGGTCTGAACCTTGAGATCTTAATTTCTTGGGGAGGTGGGAGAGAATTAAGAGTTTATTGCACTAAATCCTACGAACATATACAAGTATTGGTCTTTCTGCACTGAAAGATCTCAGTTTCTTTAAACCAGAGATAGTCCCAAGAATGTTCTCTTATTTACCATGAACCTAGAGAGGACTGATTTCTCCTAATTTGAGAATCTAATTGTATTAATATTCCTTGCCTAGGAATAACCTGGAAAGTGGCAATTCAGTTAATGGGAGATATGGTGACTGAGGTAACAAGCACTACTGATCACAAAAAGGGGGCATATGGTGTCTTGACATAATTTATTCTAGGCTTGAAAACAACTATCCCCCTGTCCCCCATGAAAAATAAGAATGTTTCTCAAGTTACTATGCAGGTAAGCTTTTAAAGAGTTGATTATTTGTTTCCTATAGGCCACAAGGGCCTATAGATATAGGTATATGTGGCCATAGAAGGTAGTAAAAATAATTATGGGCTAATAAGATTTGTGAACTTATTTGCAAGGTTGGGTGAGGAACTAAAGTAATCTTGATACAGTAAAAATAAAACTGTGCCTGCTTTATAATTTAAAAGTTTGGTTTTCTCTCATTCTGGCCATTCTACCATCACCATTTTTGTTTTGGCACTCTTGATAGTCCAGTATGTGACTCCCAACAAAACAGAATTATGTGTTGCATCTCTTCGCACCCTTCAATTTTATAAAGAGGGGTGTGTGGGGAGAAACTATGGGATAACTTTGCATTAACCAATATTGATAGTCATTTGCTGATACTAGTCTATAATATACATTCTCATACATGATCAGGTTTTCATCTATAGCACTATTATCTAAAGCAGAGGTGTTTAGCCTTTTCAGCCCCAAGGTCTGCATGTGAAGCTGCCTTGGGGGTCAGTGGTTGCATGGACCTGCACACATAGGCACATACGCACACATATCCCAGAAAACCTGAAACAAATCACTCTTTCCTTGCTGGGGCTACCAGTAAGGAAAGAGCAATCTGTATCAGGGTTGCTGGGGAGAGAATTTGGCAGTGGGGTGGTGGTCAGGGCTATGGGGGCTGCAGTTAAGACCTAGAGAGGGCACATGTGCCCCCAGGATTTGAGTTGTGCACTTTTATTTAATAGGATCTTCACTATCTGTTCGAAACAGGACTGAATTCCTGTCCCTTTTTTATTTAACATATATAAAAGAGATAATGGAATTAAAGGGAGTATGTTTTTCACTCCTCCTGCCAGTAAAAAACAAAATATCTATATTTCTTTATTCTAATGATAATGGCATTTCCCACCAATGCAAATCTGGCTATGCAGACTATCTTCCTGGAGTAATACTTCTAGGAGGAATATTTAATGATCTGAAAACGGAAGTTCTCGTCTTTGTCAGCAAAGCGGTCTCAGACACATATACATATGAGATTAAACAGGTGCAGTATTTCTACTATTTGCAGGTCTTGTTTATCAGCACAACACAGCACAGTAAGCACTTTAGGTTATCCAGGCTGAAAAGCTGATCAATTAATTTCCAGTATCCTAAGATTTTGGAGTTGTTAACCATTCTGGAAATCTTACTGTAAAAACAATAGCTATTGTGTGGATTTGAAATCTGGTGCTTTTAAAAGCAGTTCAGTTTTGGGAATTTGCAAGTATAGACTTTTATGATACATTCTGTGTCTACCAAACACTACACCTGCATATGAAAAACTGAAACAGATATTCCACTTTTGTAATGAACACACACAAGAGTTTATTTAACTCTTTGTTAAACTTCAATCTTTAACAGAGAACAAGTCACCAAAGTCCTGTTTTACTAAACATGTAAATTCCTCTTTGTGGATTGAGAAAATCAACCAAATGATTTATGGCTGCAGGTTCCCCCTGTATATTTTTTTAGAAACTGGGACAGATATTGCTAAAAAATATATTAAATCAAGATTATGTGATAATTTTACACAATCAGATTTGATATTTATTGCTAATCTTAAAATCAATATTTTTATAAATATTTGCATTAGTCTTACTTCACATACCTCTGTAAATTTCCTTTGAGTAAAGCATTTGTTAAGAACTCAGCAGGTATCAGCTTTTTTGAGAGATGTTACCAATAACATTTCTTAAAATTTTTTCTACACTTTGTAGAGATTCCATAGTTTCAGATGAGAGAGAGAGACAATTACTTGTTTTCCTTTCTTATCTCTGGGGATTGTAAGTAGAAGTTTCTCTCTCTGCCTCTATGCACTGTCCCAGAGAGCAAACAAACATGCTCAGGGGACCATTTAACTTCAAATAGGAGGAGGATTGCTTCCTGAGCCCAAATACAAATTATCAGTCTAAGCAAATGTGGTCCATAGGGTCAGTTTGAGCCAAATTGTAGTCAAAGCACTCAAACTTCAGTTTCTTTGGCAGTATTAATTTGTATAAAGTCACTTCATATCCCCCTCTCCGCCAAAACAGAATTAGGATGGTGAGCTGTCACACATTGCTACTAGTCATACAGCTTAACTACACAATAATTTCTTCTACAAACCAAACCAGAAGCAAGAAGAATTAGAATCAGAGACATGCAATGGGGCTTACTCTATTGATACCAGCTGCTAGAGTACTGTAATCACTTCTGGTACACATTGCAACAAGCCTTTCATTTTGTACTGCCTATGCCGCAGGCTGGAATCAAGAAGCACTCAATCAATAATAACGGTGTGATTTTGTTTTGGCTTGAAGAAGGGAAGGAAGGAAAAGCTTCAGTAAAATTCCCGCTTCCATTAGTATTGTAGGTGAGGCACTAGTAGTAAGGGCCCCTCCTGGCTTCTGACCTGGCTTCTGAACAGGCAGCAGCTGAATCTGCCTCCCTCTCAGCTTGCTATTAGGTTCCATATGTTGAGACTTGCAGGGCAGCCCAGTCTGCCTTCTTTCCCAAAGCTGTCTTTACTGGGAAAAGGGGAGGGATCAGAACAATGTGTTCACCTCCAATCTAAGCCAAAATATCCATGCACATCCATGCTTCTGCTTGACATCCCTGTATGTCAAGCATAAGGTTAGGATGGGAATTTCCTTGACATGCTAGCTTTCTATGTACAGGGATATTTTAGATGGGGAAGCATTTCATCTATGCAATTCAGGAACGTAAGAAAAGCCCCACTGGGCTTTTCCTATCACACACTTGATATATTGCCCAATCCATTAAAGATCTTCCTAGTAAAATCCCACTAGTGCTTACTCCAAAACAAGTGCCCACTCCAAAGCATGAGCCCACAGGATTCGTGAGATGTTTCACTCTAATACTTGATCAGATAGTGGGCAATATACTAAATCACATCATGCCAATTTTGTTATTGAGTATGTATAGGAACAATTCTACCTATTTCAAAAGTATCAGCCTTGGGCTGCTTTTAAAGGAGAGCATCAGTAACAGGTTTTATTTTAAATGCCAGCAAGCCTAGTGGTATTTAGGATTTTCTTTACACACACGGCAGTATCCAATGGTGACATTCCGCAAACCCAAATAGCGCTAGTGAAACTTTGCTGAATCTTTCCATTGCGCAAGCGGTTGCCCATTATGCTTGTGCAACCAGTGTAACAAGTTACATAAGCGAAATACACAAGTGGTTGCACAACAGGTGCAAAGCAGCTGCACAACAGGTGCAAAGTAGTTGCACAACAGGTTTGCACAAGACTTTTGCAAAACTCCTTGCGCAACCACGATTGTGCAAATGTAACTTTAGCTGGATTCTTCTCTTGTGCATAGTTCAGAACCTAGTTTCCTTAGTGCAACTTCATTTGCACTAACAGAATGACACAGTTGGATATTGCCCACTGACCTCGACAGTGTACACAGAAGTAGGGTAAGTATTAGGCTCAGTTCAGACAATACATTTCTCAATGGTGGTTTTAGAACTCCACGTTGGAGTTTTTACACCACCATTGAGTAATGTGTTGTCTGGCAGGAAAACTCCACGTAACGGTGGAAGTTGGGGTTTGTTTTTGTTTTTGGAACACTCTATGCAGAATATCAACCCTGTGCAGAGGAGAGTTCCTGAACAACCGTTGTGTTGCATGTTGTGTGGTGGGGTCCGTGGAGTTTTCTGTTGAGTTGATTTTCCCACTGGCTACAGAGTTCCCTAGCATGAGCGGCAAAAGGAGCGAGTGCAGCTGTAGGAGAACTACCAGGATTGTTTTTTTGCAGCAATGGCTGATGGGGTAGCATTGGGAGGACTGGGGGAAGAGAGAGGGCGGAAGAACTGCCAAACAAATGTCAAGATGGATTTTACTCAACTCCACGGTAGCCCACAGTCACACAATGGGGGAGTTAGAACATGTTGTTTGGAGAGTACCGCCTAAAAAATGGTTGAGTGGAGTTTTCACCCGTGTTGACTAACGTGTTGTCTGAACTGAGCCTTAGGCTGAATTCAGACAACACGATAGTCAATGGTGGGGTAATAACCAACTTTACAGTTGTTCATCTAGGGGGTACTCCCCACACAACATGGTAATAAATAATCACCTGTGGTGTGGATTAGGATCAGCGCTGAGTTGACTATGGCAGCATTCAGACGACAGGATAGTCAATACAACTGATTATTGTTTCCTCCCCCCACAGTTGCTTATTGTGTCATCCAAATTCAGCCTTAGTGTGTTGGAGAATGCAGTTCCAATGCACATTCACTCAAACTTTTCTTACGTAAGGAGCAGGAAGTTTGTGGCCCTCTATATGTTCTTGGCATGCAAGTCCCATCAGTTCTAGCCAGCATATAATGTTAAAGCATGATGGGAGTTGCAGTCCAACAACATCTGAAGACTATAAGTTGCCCATCCCTGTCTTAAGTGATGCCTTCTTGAGTAGGGTCAGTCTGGCCTTATTCTATGGCAAAATGGTGTACCAGATTTCTCAACAGCAATGCAATCAGATTCTGCTTCCGTCTCCATTCCATTGTTGTGGATATTTAAACACAAAGTGGGCACAATTAACTTGCAGAAGTGAAGTACAACTACTTCACAGTAGAGTTGATACCTCAAATAATCCTACAACAGACCATGGGTTATTTGAGGGGTGTTTAACCTTCAAACAACCTCTGCCACCCAGGATCAGTCAACACAACAAGCCATGGCAACCCCCCTGCCAGGGCTTGAATATTTATAGTAGCCACTGGCATCCACCACAACCCACCTTGGCTTAAATAAACCATGGTGGGCTGCAGTGATCGTGCAAATGGGCCCATCATGTAGGGCTAGGACCAAGCAGAACCATGTTCAATCCCCCACTTGGCAATGAAACTCACTGGGTAACTTTGAGCCTGTCCTGACCTACTTTCACAGGATTGTGATGAAAAAAATAAGTGGGGGTAGACGAGAGGGGACACCTTGAGGTCCTTGCATATATAAATGTAATAAATAATAAAATGAAACCAGTTACCTTTTGTTGGGCTTCTTCAGTCAAGGTTTTAGTAGTCAGGGAATGCATGATTAGCTCAGAGATCATGAGCTTCAACCTCCCTTGAAACTATTAGCAGTTCTCAGTCCACTTACACTGCCTGAGTCCCCTGCTAGGAGCAACACCTACCTGTCCTGTGCCTAAGCCTGCTGCCAGCCTGCCTTTGCGAACAGAAAACATGGCACACAGCCAAAAACACAGCACAATATTCTCTGTAGTCATGAGTGATAGTCCTCTCCCCCAAATCTTGATTCAGAATTGGCTCAGCTAAAATGAGCATCTCCCCGCAAAGCATAAAATAAATTGTTTTATTTTTTTAATCAATTTTGCTCTTGAGGCTCCATCGTGCTGCCAATGACATCCTGAAGCCAAGTCAAATGTGATTGTTTTCCTGCTGCAAATCTGCTGCAGATCAGAAGATCTGATTGGAAAGAAAACTGAAAACTGTTCTCAATGAAAAATGATATCAAGATTTAGAGGCCAAAGATTTCCCCCCCTCCTCCCAATTCAAGGTTCTCACACTGGGGGCATCACTGAGTATTAATTTTTTAAGATGTCATTTAAAAGTTTTCAAAGGTGGTATTTCTTGCTTCATAAACCTTGTAGAATGAACCTAGCTAATAACAGCAGTGCATGGCAATCCTCTTGATGGAACTGGTCATTGTGGATACATTATATGGTCATGTGCCATTAATCAGTCATTTAAACTGTGATAAGACATGGAAATTATGACGTTTGGAGTTGATAAATTCTATAAATCTGCTGACACTTCTTTCTGGAGGAGAGATTGATAACCCTCTCTAAACCTATTCTGAGAAAGTTACCCAAATTATATCATCTTCATCTGCAGAAACCATTATCATAATTATATAAAAAGATGGGACATAACACTATACTGCTGTATAAATTTGGAATAAAGGAAGGAATTTAAAGCATAGGCACCAAGATCACAGCACTTTGTTTAACGATCAACGAAGTCAACAACTGCAATACAAAACTTTAGGTTACCTTTGGGGCATTTCACACATTAACTTTTCTGAGAAGTGGAGTTGTTTTTATGTTAAAAAGATAACTTGTGAAGCTTTAAAACTGATGTAAATGTAAACTTAGGCTTGCTCAGAGCAGCTGTAGGCTATACTGTAGGTTTCATTCTATATAAGTATATATGTATATGAATTAACCGTTTTGATCTAAAGAACATGGAGAGATTTGAAAGCTCTCTCCCTTATAGAAATGTCACATTTGTCTCTAGTCTGAAATGACCCATAATGTTAATTTCCTAGCTTTTGCTTAAGACAGTATTCAAATATAACCTCTCTTCCCTTAATTACTCTGATTTTTTTAAACAAAGACTCCTTTCTTGGCAGGAGCATACAAAAGAGAATGAGATAAAAACTCCCTTGTTCTCGCTGATTCTTTTGTAACTAAGTGTAAATAAGGATTAAACACAGCTAACTTTTGTTTACTGTTGAAATGGCGAACCTGGTGTTAGATGAGCATTTACAAGGACATATTGTCTCGGGCCTTGGGAGATCCAGCTCTCTGCAGAAATCATTTGTAACTGTCAAATGTTTATCATTTACTGCATTTCAAACTGGGTAACTCCAGGAATTGGGATGAAGCCAGCAGATGGTGATAGAAATTAAACTCATGATATGGTTCAATAATCAGTGAGCTTTGGAAAGACAAAGGTGCTCTCCCTTTCCTCATCCCCACACAGAACAGTTGCTTGATTCCAAGGCTAAGCATGATAAACACAGCCCTACTCTCTGCTCTGCTTTCTGCCTACAATATCCTCCTAGGCAAAGACAACTTGCAGAACTAGCTAGAATCTAAGCCATTCCAAGTCCAGCTTCAAGACCATGGCACTACACATTTTAACAAAGGAGCTGGAAATCATGAACACAAATCACGGGGGGAAGCCATTGCTCAGCTGGTACAGGGCTATGGAGCCAATGTTCAAGGCAGCTATGCAAATATAGCTCAGATGGGAAAAATACAACATTTTAACTCTCATTAAGTTAGCTTAAAATAAGGAGAATTAAGTTATGTGTATATCTGTTCCCCATTTTCTTGACATGACACTGTGCGCTTGAAGTTACTGAGGGAGTAAAGACTACCCACAATGTATTTAAGTTCAAATTGCCAAAGTCTTTGTTCATCACTACTAATATGCTTGCAAGGGATCAAGATGGTAAAATAAATGTATAAATTCCAAAGCCTAGGAGAAAAGGCAGCTAGCTCCCTTTCCTTGCCAGGGTTGCTATTGGACCCTGAGAGAGAATGCAGATTATACAGAAGGGTAATGGACGCTAATCCAATCTGGCCTCTGTCATGCCCAACTGAGTTGCTGTGCTTTGCTAAAATGGAGAATATGGCAAGTCATTCGGTGGTGCAGTGTAGGAAATGCTGCAACATCCTTCTTTCCTTACATTCTGTATAATCTCCCTATTTAAAAGGCTCTGTAAAGCAAAGTGTAATCCCCAGCCCTACAACTCAATCACATATTTATTAATTTGTGACACCATGTGCCCACTAACTGTCCCTGAAGCTTTCCTTGTGAACATGTGTGTGTGTCGGTTTATTGATTCTGGTCCCTTCCTGCTCGCTTTGCTCAAACCCTCCCTCTGCTAGGCATGCAGGAGTATTTCTGTGCTGCTGCAGGTAATAATTGAACAAGACAGAAATGCTCTATATGACTCATACATTATTCAACTTATCAGCTGCCCAAGAGAAAAAGAAAAAGAGAGGTGTTTGCATGTCTACCTCTCCCGCTATCAACAGAAGAAATAATTTCAATTACACTAAGTGTATGCAGCTCTGTTCACCAACAGAATCTGGAGTCAGAGAGATAGAAGTGGAGAATGAAGGATAGCACAGGGAAGTAACTGCTACAGAACATTTGCTTGTGTTTGGATCCTTGACTCCAGTTTGCTTCTTAATGATGTACCAAATGGAATATGTTAGCAAGCAGAAAGAACACCACAATCCATGGCAGAAATCTAAATCAAGGTCCCATATTAAGTGACACTATGGAAGCCAACTAAACCCTGATCAATGGGTTGTGAACTACTGACTCTAATGCAAAGCTCTAAAGGGAGCTTTGGGAATATTTTTGCAGTATATATTTATAATAATGTGTATAAAAGACAGGCCAAAAGCTTTAAAATAAATAAATACCAGGACCATTTCTACTGTCCAAAGATTATTTTAACTTGTACTATCACAAACAAGAAAACATCCTTCCACCAAAAGACTCTTGACATTCAACCCTGGAGCAATAACAGAAGGACCAATATTGAGGCTGTTATTGCATCCATTCTTTACCTACCAGAATGCATTAAAAAAAACCTGCAGCAAACTCAATAGGCTAGCCAGTCTTCTTATACTAATCTTACACACAAATATTATAATTTCGGAATTGAAACTTTTCTGGATAGAGTTAAGCCTTCTGAATTCCTTAAAATATACTGAGTAGCACTTTAGAGGAAGACTGATGGTCAAGTAAAAATATGTTAAAGAGCAGCAGTTGATATAAGGACTGTAAGCTATTTGGAACCACCTGATCTACCCTTTAGCTCTCAGATATACAGAGGCTCCCATTAATAATATTGTAAATTTATGAGATACTACAGACTCATCTTTCCTGCTCAATCATTGACACATAATGTTCCAGTTGAGGAACAATTTGAAAAACAGTTTTAAAAAGCAGCAGCAGCAATATTTAGTCTTAACTTATATACCGCAACATAAGCCTTCGTCACTGGAAGATTGCACTAGTTAATAATTTATATAAACCAAGATATCTGTTTAATCCTTTGTTTTGAAAAGAGGTTTTCTTTTTTCCATTTTAGACAATTAGAGCAAATTAAAATTGATTCAGAGAATACAGATCCAGGCATCTCCAGACCATCTATGAAACGATTAGACAGATAAATACTATCAAAGAACGGGGGGGGGGGGGGGGGAATGAACATCCAGATGTGCATTCCATATTCTCTATCCGCACTACATTGCTTTCAGTCAAATGTGCATCCCCAAGTGGAGTGTGCATTTTACTGAAACCAATGCAGTGCTATTAACATACATCTACCTGCCCTTGGATGTTTATCTTGTAATGCTTTAAACTGTGTGGAGATATTACCCCCTCACGGTTTGAACCAGTGGCAAGGTCCATAGAGAACTGCTTCTTTCTTTCTTTCTTTCTTTCTTTCTTTCTTTCTTTCTCCTTTAGCCTCTGAATATGCAGGAGCTTGGAAAGCCATAGCATGTGGCAGCTCATACACCATCAGGTGGGGGATATAGCCTGCAGAAAAGGAATGGCCTGGGAAGAAGTCTGCAGTCTGTGTTCTGAGGCCTGGCAGTCTAGAGGTTCTAAAGCAACTGCAGTCCAGAGGTTCTAAAGGACCTTCTCACAGCATGCACTTTTGGGCACATACCCCTTCCAAGTACAATTTTTCATCTCACACATTACAGATATCAAAGTGAGGAAAAAATACATGTAATGCTAAGAATAAAAAACCAATGGCATCACTAGCATATATGGAAGGTTTACAGATATTTTAAGCATGGTACACTGCATAGCCGTATGCATTTCCCCTTGCAGATATGAAATTGAAAATCAGATCCTGCTGTAAACTCCTCTTCAAATATGCATGTTATTTGAGAGTAGCTGCTTTTCCAAGCAATTATACATCATTGCCTTATCCTTCCAGGAAATTCAATGTATATTCTTAATAATAAAGTTGTTATTAATAAAACATTAAAATGGATTAGATATGAAAAGAACACAATAATCAAAATATAAAATCTTTAATAAAAGGAGAAATGGCAAACGTAACCAATAGCAAAGTCTAAGTCCAATCTTTCCAACATGAACAACTTGCTATCGTATGTAGTTTCCAATTGTAACTCAGCAATTAAATAGGCTCCCACCTACCTTCTAACACTGTCAGTTTGGCACTGGTGTTTATCTCCCCAATACTGTTGGTAGCCATGCACTCATAGATTGCTTCATCCCGAAGGACACGCAGAGGTTGAATGCGTAGAACTGATCCAGACCCATCATCAAATTCAATAACCTTTTCCAAAAGAAAGGAAAGTTTGTTATGAACTTCTTGCTGGAACTAATCAAAAGACAATCTTGTTTACATGCAATGTTCCAAGTTCCTTAAATATGACTGAGAAAATGGGAAAGGGCCAGGGGACTGCACATGGCCCTCAGTTCCTCCATTCCCAAGTTCTACCAAGATGTGTCAAACTGGAAGGACATAACAAATGGCATTTACTGTGACAATGCTAAGTTAGAGATCATACTGTTTTGCCCCAAGATTAAAAAATAATAATTTAGAACAAGATTTTTTTTACGACTGTTTGAGTATTAGCATCAGTAAAACAATGAAGCACCTGGCAAGTTCATAAATTATCGCTTTGCCATGAGGCATGGTTTGGTCATTAGCACCATGCCTTAAATACATGTGCTATTTCCTTTCTCCTAGTCTCATTCACTTCCTGGTTTGAATTAACACCACAGTTTGCCATGATGTCCAAACTGGAAGTACAACTTAAACTGTGGTTTCCAATTCTAGCGTGCAAGAAAACCATGGCTGGTAGAAAGCATAGCTTGCTTGATTTGAATATCACAGTAAACTATTGTTTGCTCAAATAATAATTTAAGTGAACTGGAGAATGGTGTGAGAGGAGGGAGGAGTATGTAAGCCCAAGGCATAGCACAGATAAGCAAACTATGTGATATATGTGTTATATGAATTGGGCCATTATCTTTCCATTTCTCTAAATGGTAAAAAGTCTTTAATCCTCCCTTAAAGCAAAAAGGGAACTTGTTAGTTTACCATGAAATCACCTATAAATTGCTCCTTAATGGCAAGGACTGCAAATTAACTGACAAAGAGCTTAATTAACCTCATACTCATCTAATTTCAATTTATAAACAGAGCAAAATCAAAATAAATAATATCACTCAGATTTTATAGTGATAACGAAAAGAAACTGTACTATAATTTGGAGAATCTTATTGTTTTAACTATCAGATGAGATTTAACCAACTCTCCTATGAGAAATTTTATTTTGTCCAAAATAATCCAAGCCTGGAAATTTGTTAAGTCAGAAGTATCTTACTGCAGAGCATACATTATCAGGGAGGAAACTGTACTTTCCAATCCATAGGTTTAATAATATTTAATATTATCCAACATACAGAAACCCTTACAAAATGGTCAGGAAATGTTTGTTCTCTTCTTACCTCAAATCTCTGGGAGCTGACCTTCTTTCCTTTCTTCATCCATGTGATGCGTGGCTTTGGCTCTCCTGTTGCTTGGCATACAAAGGAGGCCACACCTCCAGAAATCCCAATCTGATCCTCAGGAGTTTTCATGAAATTTGGCTTGCCTACAAGACAAAAAAACCGAGTGGTGAGATGTAGGCAAGATGTGCATGGAGTCTAAAGTAATATAATGAGTACTGGAGCATTCCAAGTTTAGACCTACTCAAACAAACCCAACAATGCAACACTGCCTCATACTTATTTCTAGTAATTGGCACATATCAAAGTATTGACAAGAGCCAGACACGTGATCCTGAATGCATGTTATTCTTTCCCTCTGAAGAGTTTTGTATTTAGAGCTGAAGAAGAAGCAACTTTTCTTTTTGAGAGTATTCCGTGAAGCTTCTTACATGCATTTTAAAAACCTTTATTTGCTTTGTGAGTCATTGTTTCACCATTCTTCAGCAGTGAAGCCTTCTGCAAAATATTGACATGCCTAATTATTCTCAGGGGTTGGCCTTTAGACCAATGCCCTGAATCATTTAAGTACCTATCAATGCCCCTGAGTAAGATCCTGCTTTCTGAGAGTACATAATCCATCTGCAGGTACAGTTAATCAGCTATTGGATAGAATAAAAATGTTCTATAATATAGAACAATGGTTGAAACAGCTTGGACGGCCTCACAATGTTTCTCACAATGAAGCACACAGGGATTACTGTTTGCTTGGTTATGAAAAAGCTCAATGCGTACCTGCTGTTCCTGTTATAAAAAATGCACACTAAAATACTAAAAACAAACAGACTCCTGGTTATGCCAACCCCCAATCATTGCATGCTAGTTAAAAATCACACTGCCCTTTTCAGTTAAGGAGAAAGGTCAGCATCATCCTCATTGCAGCCTCTGCATTCTCCTCTGAAATTGGAGAAGGGAAGAAATATCTATCCAAATGATATTTCCATTCAAGTTAAACACAACATCAAAAAAAGAAAAGAAAAAAGGATTTCCACATGTTGTGCTGTATTGAAAATTATAAGATCCGACCACCAATTTGAGCCTATCATTAAAACGAACATCATCAGGAAAACACAATTCAAGATTCCATAGAATACAGACAAACCCAGAGGTGTTGCTAAACTTGTGGGGACCCTGGGAAAGAAGATTTTCCCCACCCCCACAGCTTTTTACTGAGGGTGATGCTGCAGCAGCGCCTCCTCCGTTCAATTCAACTGGTAAAAGGAAACATCACAATAGCAGGCCATGTTAAAGGAAACTGGTTTATTTCCCCTTTCATTAATATTGAGTAACAATCAGCTGAATCTATTAGACGCTGCCTTTGGAAGGATACAACCAATGAGGACAAAGGAGCACAGCAGGAGTAGCTGCTCCCTGTCAGGGGGTTATTTGGGGGCCCTCCTCAAGACTGCAGGCTCCCATTCCTGCACCCTGTGGTCCAGCCCTGGTATCACCACTGGGAAAACCTGGTCATTCTATTTGCCAGAACGTTGTCAGAATGCTAATTATAGAAGGGGACAATCAGAGCAACTGAGAACATCAAACTGCAAGCTCTTTGAAGAAGACTTTAAGAATCTGAAATAGGAAAAGTCCACATTCCTTGTACACCATTCTCTGCACTGTAGTACTTTAAAGCGAAGAGAAAAGCTTCCCTGGTTAGTTCATTTAATCCATTACAATTGACACCATCTTACTCCACTCCCAATTTACAAAACTATTTATGTAAACAATTAGTTCTATGAAAATGTTTAAATATCTTGGAATGAAGATTCTTTAAATATAGGCCTAGCAGTAAGAAGCGCAGGGTGAATTCAGAGAAAGTATTTCTTAGATGCAGGAAATTGACAGCTCACTACAGTGCCACAGACTGTAGCCTGAGATTAAAATCAATCAATCAATCATTAGCTGTGATTGCTTAACTTACATTGATTTCACATATTTACTTATCCAGACTCAAATCTATTTCTACTTAACTATATTTACATATATCTGTATTTCTTCCCCTCTACCATTTCCCTCAGCAAAATGTTGATAAGGTTCATGCTGGTGTTGTTTGCACTGTAACTGACCATTTTGCAGTGCAGTCTGCTCAGCTGATTTGTCATGTATTGAATTTCTGCCCTTGATTTGTGCTTTTTATTTCATGTTATTTACTCTATTACTTAATAAATTTAGATTAGTTTACTAGCAACAGAGAGTAGAATCCAAACTCTTATCCTTTAAGAATGCAATTATACATCACCTTGCGTAGCTTTCTCCAGCACAAATGTTGATTCCCCCCCCCAAGCTCACACAAACCTGCAAACCTATATATGCCTACTCAGATGTAAGCCTCACTGAGTTCAAAGGAATATACTCCTAGTTTAGGAGTGCAATCTTAAAGAAAAAAAATACAGAAAACCAAATTTTTCCAACCAGTAAGAACTCCAGAGATAACATAGCTTTTACAATTCTATCATTTGGCAACATATTATTTCATTAAGCAAGTTCTAATATCATTTTATATAGGAGTGGATAACTTATTCGCTAGAGACAACCACACTGGAAATTTGATGTAAATCAGAAGGCTATTGTTAATTAACATAATTTAAAATGATGCAATAAATATACTTTGAAAACAGAATACTTTTCATAAACTTGGCAGGTCCAAAACTGCTTGAGCTGAATCAAATATTTGTAACTGTTCTATAATTGCCAATTTTTCCAACTTTTCAATTCAAAATTTAATTTAAATGGCAATGTCAAAAGTTGAATATGCACTTTAAATGTGAATGTTTTACCTCAAACATTTGAGTGATTCAGGTTGTAATCCTAAACACACTCAATAGAGAGTAAACCATGGAATTTACTTTCAATTACATTTATTTTATTATTAGAATTTGTATCCCACAGTTTCATAGTGAGTGCCCAATGAGGCTAGAAATAAAATTTAAAATTTCAATGAACACAAAAAATAACATATTTACTACTACAAAAAAGGAGCTAAAAGCAGTACTCCATTAACAACTAAAAACCATAAAACAATGAACCAAAGCAGCAGGGTAAAAGAATAGTCACCCTGTAGCGCCCCAGCGTAACAAGGGGGAAGAATACCCCAAGCACACCTCAGATGTGGTGTAGGATTACACTGTTAGACGTGTTGGCATCTCTTCATAGTTTTGAGTTTGGCAGGCTTTCAATAAGAAATTTCATAAGATGTGAACAATCACATACTAACAAATAGTAATTATAATTGTATGCTACTCCGATACTAAAACACGACCACGTTATTTGTCAAACCCTTCAAGATAAAAATAGCATTATATGTCAACAATCAAATACTGTATTCTGAATAGTTGCTTTTAAATGTATATTATATTTATAACCTATTTTTATGCTTTTTATCGTTTTAAATTTTGTATATCAGTTTTTTAATATTCACTGTTTTTAATTTTTGTAAACTGCCCAGAGAGCTTTGGCTATGGGGCGGTATATAAATGCAATAAATAAGTAATAATAAATACTGTAAAATATTAAGAACTAATCCATACCATCCTTAAACAATGTCTAATATGATATAGCAGTGGTTTTCAAATTGTCTTATTGGGAAGCCTAGGTTCTCTAAAACCTATGACTGAGTTCTTTAATGAGAAGAACGGTAATGGTGGACAAGCTTAGAAATACTATTTTTGTGACCTCCAGACCTCCAGGCTCTTTGGATCTTTACCAATGAAGGATATGCCTGTACAAAAAACAAAAAGAACATCTCTCTGGGAACCAATAAGAGTAAAAGTAATGATGGAGGTGATGCCAAAACACAATTAGACAGCAACCTATGAGGAATAGTGTAAAAGCGGATTTCCTACATCAACAGGGGTTGTATTAGATGATCTCTGAGGTCACTCCGAACTCTACAATTCTATGAATCACAAGTTGCTTGCCACTTGTGATTCATAGGAGATGGCTGAAGCCCAAGAAAGCTCCATTCAAACACAGTATGTGCCCTAAAAGATGCTCCACAATCATCTGCACCCACAGGATTTGCTTTGCAGTTCAATCAATGTGGGGAGTATTCTCTGAAAATCATTATGATGAATAAGAGCTGTTTGGGAAGGAGCCAGCTGCAGCTGTGTTGGCCACCTGACTTCAACTGGAGCTCCTGATTGAAGGCTTTTTCCCCATCTCCCTTCCATCCAGGTAATATAACATGTGTGAGCTGAAGGGCAAGAGTCTAATGGTGATTTTTTTGGTGGCTCTTAGCTGGGCTGAGAAGCCAGCAGGAAGCAGAACACAAGATGGATTGGCACACTGAAAGAGCTGCCACACTGAAGGAGGTGGAACTGACTAAGGTCCCCTCTACAAGGATTCGCTTTTGCGCCCGGTTAGGCGATTATGCGCATAATCGCTGAAGCGCATTTACACCTAATACCTCTGCACGAGAGGCGGCGAGAGGCGGCGAAGCGCATTAATGGATGACCAAAATGTGCTTTACAAGTAGTTAATGTGCATAAGCGCTTGTTCACATAGTCAAAATGCGCTTTAACGGCCGGAGCAAAATAAAACTCGCGATTTAACGTGCATTCGATAATGCGCATAATCGGAGAGATAACGCGCCTCTACGCCCGATTTGCGCTCCGTTCTTGTAGAGGTAAAAAATTTTAAGCGCCTTGAAAGAGCTTTAAACCTCTCTTGTAGAGGCAGCCTAAATCTGGTCCCCTACTTCAAAGGAGTCGGTACTCTGCCAACCTTACCAAACGCACGTCTTCCTGTAGAGTTAATATTTTATGTGGGTGACAACAAGGAGTGCCTGACAGTAGGGGAGTGTTAGCTTTCAACCCAAGCTCAGGTGAGAGCTGAATCTGGGGAGATAGTAGCCAAGGTGGGTGTTTGCTTTCTGCCTATGAATGCATATCTGATATGCTTGGTGGGTGGGTTTTTAAGATTATGGCTGTGTGGTGGTCATAATTATTGATTTTTAATTAATTTTTTAACATGTACCTTGGAAATTTAGTGGATAGCCTAGGGAGCAATGTGAGTGCCCCTATAAGTGTAATCATGGGTACAGGGAGGTATGGCATTGGGAGATTAACAGGCTAGCTGAGGAGTCACCAATATGCAGATGACACCCAACTCTGTCTTTCCTTTTCATCAAATCCAGGTGAGGATTCTCCCTGGCTTTTAGTTTTTGTGTTTGTTTTAATCTGGTACTGTATTTAACATTTTTTGCTGCTAGCTTCTGTTGGACTATTTTATTTTTATATTGTATATTTTTATATTGTAGTTTTAAAGTTTTAAATGTTTATATTGTATTACATCATCTGTATTTTATTGTTTCATATTTTATGGCCAAAGAGCTTCAACTATTGGGGTGGTATAAAAATGAAATAAATAAAATAATAATGTACCACTACATATGAGCTATCAATACTGTTGCATATTAAATATCCCAGGCTGCCAAATATTGATATAAAACCTTGAAATCAAGTTTTCATTGGGTGCCAAATATATGTATCAAATATTAGGAGAATATACAAAATATATTGGAATATCTACCTATTAATTAAGATAAAGAATTCACAAGGGAAGTTTTGATTTTTTGGGGAAGCAGAACTAAACTATTGTGGTTTTACAAGATACAAGACATGTTCCATTTATTCCAACTGAAATCCTGCAATGCCAAAAACCATCTCTAAAAAAATCTTGGATAAGAAAACCTGGAGAAAACAAGGTGGGAACAAAGTTTTCCTTTGATTAAACTAGCCACAAAAAATAGCCAAACTTAGCAGCAGCTAGAAAACAGGGGGGGAAAACTACCAGATGTGGGTCTAGACCAAAACAGCCTTGGTTGCCCTGGTGAATAACTTATGCCAGGAAATGTGCTGGAGAAAATATAACCGTGTTAATTCTCCTGGGCCTTTCAGCAACCTTTACTAGCATTGACAATGGTATCCTTCTGGGTCATATAGCCAGGGTAGGACTGCGGGGTGGTCTTTTCTGGAGGGATCTACCTAGAAGGTGGTACACAAAAATGAATTATTTATGCACCAAACCTTTCAAGGATATTTGGCAAACCTCTTGTCATTTTAAAATTTCTACAATTTCCCACCAGGTGGTGCCACGATAGGTAAAATGCTAAACTTAGGTTATCATAACAACCGTCAGAATCTCTACTTTGTCATGGGGTGTGGAATAAATGCTGATTACACAGAATATATAATGTTACAAGGTACGGTTAATGCCTCAGGCCAACAACCTTCTGCAAACTGAGTCATCCAAAATGATGCTGTTTCTAAATCTTGCCCTTTCTTTCTCCACAGCAACTCTGCCAATCAAGCTAATTGACTGCACCAGAGGGCCACCGTCATGGGCTCCAGGCTTCCAACAATAATATAGAAACCTCTCCGGGCATTGTTTTAAGATGAGGATTCCATTTTTAATTATATGTGAAATACCGTAACAATTTCTGCCCCTTGAATTCTTAGGTAAGAGTTTTCTTAGGTTGAGGTCACAAAAAATCTACTGCCATAATAAGTTTTATTTAATGCATTACTTCGTATATAATTTGGTCAACTGGAGGGTGGGAAAGCACAGAGAAGTGATTTAAGGAAAAGACATAGGATCAAGCAAGAACACTGAAAAACAAAAGAGGTCAGAAAGCGTTACTGATGGCTCATGAGCACAAAGCAGACTCTGAGAAGGATGTAAAAGAAATTAAAATGGTCTTCTCTTATGCAAAAGCTCTCTTTTCACATAAGCATTTTGCAGAATTGTGTCTAAGTTCAAAATGAGCTCAGTTATCTAAGAACCGCTAGAGAAAGCAAAGCTATGTTTCATCTTGGCTTTTAATTTTTATATTTCACTTGTCAATAGTACCTACCATTGTTTATGAGAAAAATGACATATGCACTGCATGGCATATGCTAAGCAATAAAGGCACACCTGACTGGGCATGGGAATCCTTCCGCTTCTCTAAGTTGGTTAAGGCCTACAAAACACAACAGAAGTATCTGCCCACATATATAGCCATTGACGAGAGAAACTCCCTATTAATTATCTAAAATGCTGAAATGAAGACAAATTACTAATGGGACTGGCATTAATCTAATGAAAATTAAATGATCTCGGCCAATCAGACCTGGTGCACATGTAACTCTAGTTACTGTTAAAGGATTTGGGGTGAGCCATGAGATCAGGAGCTCCTTTCACCACACCTCTCCTACTTCTGCACAAATTGCTCCTGCCTCCTTCTATCAAGGTATGTTGATACATCTGACCATTGTTAGCTTACTCACTTCCCCTACAAGTGATGTCTCCAGAGAATGACAGTGGTGGAAGAACAAATTTTATTTATACATATCTTGAGAGAAATTGCCACTGCCATTTCACAAAGCAGAAATAAGGATATTTATCCAAGGGAAGGGTCCTACTTAGTGGACATTTGAGAGTATATGTGTTCCACCTGACACCTTAGTACAGGCTAAGAGCTGGCTTCACTGTGCATAGGGTTTCCCTGGCTTCCCCTGCCGCCTTCTCCCACGTGGCTGGGAGAAGGCCTTCACCAGCGTTTAGTTCTGCTTTCAATATCTCAGCTTAGCATTGTTTATGAGCCAGATATCCTATTTTATAACAATTCCACTTAAGACTAACAAGCTAGCTTCAAAACCCAATGGTTTGAAGTTGGCTTGTTTTAAAACTTACCAGAATTTGTTATAAACCACAAACTCTGGTTCATACACATTACATGCAACCTGGGCCAAGCATTTAGATGAAATTAGATGACCAATGGAAAGCTGAGGTATTCTGCTACAGCCTACTAGTAAGAAAGCACATTCTGGAGAAATTCCCATTCTATTTGTATGTAATCAAGGGATAAGTTGTGAAATTATTACCCATTGTCTTGGAGATCTTGGTGTCTTGAACAAGGAAGTCCCAGAGTGTCATCAGACGAGTGTTTTCTCGCACACTCGTTACTCCCCAGTCATGTTTTTGTGTGTGTCCTTTAGACGGTGGTGTCCGCCTCCAGCATTCTTTCCACTTGTTTTTCCGTGGCAAACCCCTCCGCCCCGGAAAATCTGACTTATTATTTTAAAGTGAAACTTGACGTCATTGCCTTCTACATGCAGGAAAAGCAGCGTAATAAAAATGCCCACTGAATGGGCCACGTGGTCATTACTGCTTCCTCTTTCTTTCCCCATGTAAAGAAATCATCGCTATTGTGGAACAGCAGCAGGAGACCATAGCGACTGTAGGGAAATGTGATTTTCCTCCCATTTGATGATGCTCCCAGCCTACTTCAAATCTGGTCTTTTGGACTCTTTTTTTATATCACATCTGTATTTTTATTCCACCCATTTATGACATTTATCTTCTGTGGAATGTATAGGTTTCCCAGAAAGTCTCCCAACCAGGCACTGACCAGACCCAAAAGCAATTAGTTTCAATAAGGTTGCTGTATCATGTGCCTTCAGGCCATGCACTACGATGTATGTTTTCTATGGTTTAATTTCAAAGAATTAAAATATATCTAATTCTGAATTCAGTTAGTTATCCTTTTTCAGGCTCAGGCAGAATAGGGACAGAATTAGGCTACTGAAAGTGCTTAATCACCACCACCAGCTAAATGCCCATAGGCAACCAGAAAATTACCCAGAATCCCTGATTTGAAGCATGTTCCCCAGCATGTGTATATCCCTTAAAAAAAATTGCACATGCTCAGTTCTTTTCTGATAGATGATCGAACCAGCACTTCTGCACCAGAAGCCTCTGCTTTGTTTTTCTAAGAGCTCTCCACACATATCCCTTTTTGTTGATCATGATCAAATAAATGAAGTTAAACATAGAGGTGTCTGTGCTCTTGGTTTTTGGAAGCTACACTCTTTTTCATCTTAACACTTTTTTCCCTTTGAGACTACACCCCTCATAATAAATTACACTCCAGTGACAGAGGTTCAGGGCCTTCTTGAACCTCTGGGCCCTCAGCAGCTGCCTGCCCATGCCACTGAGGCTGGGCCTGCTCCAGGTTCAAAGAATCAAGGATGCTCAAAGAAGGGGAAGCAGGGCAGGGCATATACTGCTTCTAATGCTGCTATCCTGCAATGTTGCCATCCTAGTCCACCACTGGCTCCACTTGCAAATCTTTGCGCACTAGGTGGAAGGTCTATAGGGGGACCCTATTTACTTTTAGCTGAAAGTTCCCTTTGAACTTTCTGCCCAACATGCAAATGTCTTGGGCAGGGATGGGGGGAGTTGTCAGCAGGGATGGTCATGTTAGCATGTGTGGTCCTGCTTTGCTCTCCACATATTCTGTTTTTAAAGTGGTGTTGAGTCATAGGGAAAGGTGTGGAATGAATGCTAATTATTGACATTTGTTGCAGAAGCTGCAGCTACCTTAAGAGAAAGAAAAATGGAAATTATTTCACACAGAATTTATCTGAGGACCAAGCAAGACTGTTACAATTGCAGTAAAGGCACTTTATTAATGCTCAGAGACCATATTTTACTTCACACATTCTTGGGCTGAGGCCTGGATGCTCACCAGCCAAGCCCCCAGAAAAGTATTGTTGTAAATAAGTGCCCGTTTCTGTAAAACATATGTTTTGCTTCTACAATGGTAGATTACCTGAGTTTTACTCAGATTCTGGCCATGCTACCTGGTGCCCATTTGCATCATTGGCTTACCATGATCATAAACTTTTATTTTTAAAATCCCTAGCTATTGTAGAGATATGAGGCAAAATATGCAGGTCTTATTCTGCCCATTTGTTTTTTGCAAAACAGTTGTATTTTCAGCCAATGGGTGAAGTCATAGCTATGATTGAAATTCAGAGAAGCAGTGCTAGCAATAGAATGACATATCCATTGTCTGGAGAAGGGGCTTCCTGGGTCATTTTGAATCCATTTTTTAAATCTTCCCTGGTAGAGAAGTTATTGTTGTCCAGAGGGGAAAAATTGAGAAATCCAGAATATTAATGTAGTTTTGATAGGACAGAAGCATAACCACTCCAAAACAAAAAGACGGCAAAGACAGACATTCATGCTCTAATTCACATCTTATTATGTGAAACACGCAAACCTAGACACAGAGGGGCTGTACACACAACATGCTAACCCACACTCAGATGTTGAGTGTGGGTAGTTTTTGAACCATGGGTTTTCCACAGAAACATAAGGCTTTGGAAAAATGTCTGCTCCACATCACTACTCAGAAGTAAAGCCCACTGTGGATCTTAATCTGGAAGGTTTGCATAGAACCACAGCCTTCTTAAAATACATAATTTTCGTAATGTTTATTTGTCCTTTGAGGTTTCAAATACATGTTACATATAAATACAAATACCTAAGGAAATCCAACCATCTGTTTCCTTCCTATAAAGTAACATTAAATGGGGTGACTTAGAGTGGGGAAATCAGCAGGAGGGGTAACTTACCTCTTTCCCAACACACCACCTAATTAGACTGTCCGGATTTGGAGAACAGGAATATGGCAATATGAAAGGGACCAAGCACTAACCCGTTCCAGTGCAACTCCAGCCAAGATTTTTTTCTGTATGTTCCACTGCATTGCTTTGAAGTTATAAAACTTAAAACATAAAAATTCCCCCAATATTTTTCTCTGTAAGTTTTTCTTTTCTTCTTTTTCAAATTTTGTAATCCCAAAACAGCTGGCTGGAGTGTGAATTAAATGGTGTTTTTCTATAGTATAGGATTAATAAGTTCCTCACACCCCAAAAAAGTATTTTTCATTCATTGCACCTATCAGTAAGTAGGCTATACTAATATGTTTTGTAGTCTAATAACGATTGTGAATTTATTTGCAAAGCTGGATTGTTATTGCACTGTCTCAGGCAGCCTTCTCAGCACTGTCTGACCTTGGTTCTAATAGAGTGTTGCAGGGGTTTACATTCGAACCTATGGCTCCTAATTTACAACTCTTCTGAAAAAATTCAAAATTATTAAATTGCATCCAGAAAATGCAGTCATTATAAGAAGCAGAGCTAAATTCTGTTGCCTGAAACAAGACGGAGCTGAACGCTCCTGACTGAAAAAAGGAACATCAAAATTAATTTTGCTAGCATGCGTGCCACATTAAACACCGTATTATTTTGCACAAAAGGATTAAAAGGTTTAAATCCCCCTTTGCAAGCAGCTCGTTCTTGATGCAGCAAGTTCAGAGACCTTGCCAGCCTAATTTTCACTCCTTTAGTTTTAAGAATTTAAAGTGAGCTCACCCTTCTTTTCTAGATAAACACAAGGCACACTACTATTTAGCCTCCCAACCCCAATAAACTCCACTGTAAACAATCGCATTAGGATACCTGTTAGGTTAACAAACAGCTTTCTTGGCTACTAGAAACGGTGATGCAGATAAAAACACATTTCATTTTAATGACAATACATATTGTCCTCTAAATTGGATCTTGGAGTCATCTACCTGGTGAAAAACAGAGCATCCTGACTAACGATAATTAGTGCACTCTGGCATTCCTAATACACATGCCATTTTTCCTTATTTGTATAAACTATTTTCACATACACAGTGTTCAAAATAGAGCATTTGCAGACAAACAAAAGAACATTTGCATGTTATCAAGATGCCAAGTTTTGATTACTGGCAAGGAATTTAAGGAACTCTCTAACACACCCTTCAGAAATTAAGCCAGTTGTCTTCTGAGTATCACCAGCAATAGGATTTTCTGCTCTGCTCAACATGTAATAATTGAGCTGCTCAGAACAGAAAAGACAGTTTGTGGTCCACCAATTTCAAAATACTACCCTCTTTTCTTAGACTTTAATTTTTACAGATTGAAGCGTTGTTCGGACAATTGGCAGGGGAAACAACATGCATGTAGGTCCTACAACTGGGATTACCCTAATTACCTATGACCTGTGTCAGGTTGTTGTGTAGTCTGAACCCTTCATGCAGTGTGAGTAAGAAGGGTAATCCTGGTTACATGACAGGCACATGCTGCGGCATGGAAAATAACGTTCATTGCTATGTTTCTTCCACTGATCTTCTGAATCCAGACTGAGGGTTATTTTGGCCTTCTGATTTCATGTTTAACATAGTCGCATAGAACACCACCCATTTCCTGCACCTTTGCAATTTAATTAAAATAAGTTTAGACAGTTTAGACTTTAATGTCATGCCCCCACTGGAGGATTCCTCCTCTTCAGAAAAATCAGAGCCTCCAGCAGCTATCAGGGCTCAGGAATCACCAAGGTCAGAGAGCCTGGAAAAGCCTGGGCACTCAACAATGCTCACCCAGAATCTATCCCTGCAGAAAGAAGAGGGATTCACTTCAGAGGCAGAAGAGGAGAGACCTCCAAGGACCCCCAGAGTGACATAGACTGAAGAGGCAGCTCAGACTCCTTAAGCTCAAGGGAAGTACCCGGCTGCAGCAGAAAACTCTTCAGGAGTTTCATCATGCGAAGATGCTTTTCAGAAGCTATTAAGCTGCAGCTAGATCCCGGGTGGAGTTCTGAAAGCCTCTGCTTAAGAACAGCATTTGGGAGCTAGAAGAATTGCTGGAAACAATGTTCATCAGACCTTTCTGAATCCAGTTTCCCTTGATTTTGGACTGCTTCCTTGACTGATTCCTGGTGTGAGTAATTATAGACTGGACACTGAATCTCCTTCTGCCTGTTCCTTGTCTGCTGTTTTGCTTTGGAACCTTGATGATGATGATGATGATGATGATGATAATAATAATAATAATAATAATAACAATAACAATAACAACAACCTGTGACCTGGGCTGTTGAGATCTTGCCTTTAGTCTGATCTATTTGTACTGACCACCTTGGAACTCTTGGACTCTAGAAACTGCAGCTGCTAGGCTCAGACTCTGGAACATTTAATTCCATTCTTTTGATAAAACTATTGAGAAAGCTAATTGTCTTAACTATTTAAACACAAACCCACAGTACTTCTGATTTGTACTACTCTTTTACAAACGTACACTCCCTGCCAGTGAGTTCTGAGAACTGGTGATACACAAGTTCTGATCCAATTCCACTTTTTACTTTTTCCATTGGAGTGGTATCACTGCCACCACCTCCTATGGACAAAAAATTGGGGAGGAGAATAGTGAGGTGAGATGAATAACTGCCAAAAGCTTTCATTAGACATTCCTTCTCTATTGCCCAACAACCTTGTAAGCATAGCTGAACAGCCACGCTTGTGGAGAGAAGCTCTTGAATTGCAAAATTAATCAATCACAGCAGACCTCCAAATTAGGAAGTTTATTTAGGATACAGACACAAAAGAGAAAAGGAGTTCAAGACTGACAGTATAAAAGAAAACAAAATGATTTATCCAACCTTGCCATATGTTTGGAAATCTGACATGCTAAGGGAAGGTGATACCATTTTCTGTCCTTGTGAGAGAAAGCAGTACTCAGTTCCAAAATAGAAGATATCTTTCTTGGATCTCAATTGAGATTTTAATTTTCCCACTTAAAGGGGGAAAACAGCTTGTCCAATCGGCTTCTAGAAAACAAAATTCCAACCTCCTTCCAATGGAAATACAGGTTGCACCTCCTAATCTTTTAAACAAAGCCTCTCACTTGAAGTCAACATTTCTAGATATAAATGTGTTTGTTTTGTCCTCAACATGAACACCACAATGTATTTATTTGTGCTTTCTCCATGAACACATGCATAAAACCCTTTCCCAAATGTCTGACTCAGCATAATTCCAGATTGGTTTATGTTGCAGTTGAGAACTAGTCAAAAGTCCCTATTTGTGTCAGGAGATCAATTTCTGTGGCTAGGATCTATCTGGAAATAAGTAGCAATCAGAGATGTTGCATGATTTTGACTATGGAAAAAAATGATCTCTCCAAAACTGGAACTTCATGATCTGATCATACATTGCACCATTCTCTCTCACCAAACATGGAATTGTGTTGAAAGATGAGCCATAGAAATAGACTTAAGAGATTCATTGTGGTCAACTTATTAATGTGTATACCAAAGCATAGTGATGGTAAAAAAAGTCTATAATAAAAAAGTCATGCTTTTTATTGAATTACAAGAGATCTCAGAAATGACTAGTGAAACTGACAGCTTTTCTTAAGCAAACAAGAAGTAAAAACGTATACACACAGGGCACATAGCCAACATTCCATAATTGAATATCTTGATGGTCTGCAAAAGATGACAGGGTTAAAGTGAGATATTGTGCAGAAGAAAAGAATTATTTCTAGCTCACTATGATTAAGGAGATAATGCTAGATTGTACAGTTCTAATGCCTATGCAGCATGGAGGATTAGGAAAACTGGACTAATGGTAGAATGAGCTAGAAGAACTAATTCCGTATACATTTAAAGAATTTCAATCTATTTATCCTGTTCAGGAAAAAGTTTCAAAATATTTCGGAAAAGATAAAATAAAAGCTAAAGAGCTCACTAACACAATAAGAAGTGAATGCGGCAGGAATCTTGAGAGGAAGTTAATTTGTGATAGCATGGGTATTGAAAACTATGTTTAAGTCAGACACATACGTTGGACTTCAGGAAAAAATATTTCAGAGAAAAGTTGGGTAGGATCCCATGGCTACAAATTCTGAAGGAGAGTTAAGAAGGATGAGAGATCCTGAAAACTGGTATATTGAAGGCACTAGAAAAAATGGGGACACCAAAGAAACCAATGTGGCTGCACTGAGAGCTCTCTGATGAGCTAAGATCCAAAAGGGACAGGTATAGGAGATGGAAGGAGAAGCATATATGAGTACAACAGAGTAACTCAAACCTGAAAGGATGGTTTCAGGAAGACAAATGCACCAAATGAGCTGAAACTTGTGAGGAACGCTAAAAACAACAGGGGCTTCTTTGGTTAGATTAGGAGTAAGCCAATCAAGGAAGGGGCAGGTCTACAACTTGAGGAAGACAGAACTCAGTCTTCTCCCACAAAGGTAGAACAAATCGTCATCGTAACTCAGAAAAGATACTGTAGAGTTGGATAAGGCTCAGAAAAGGACACCCAAAATGATCAAGGGCCTGGAGCAACTTCCCTGAGGAAACGTTACACTATCTGAGACTGTTTAGCTTAGGAAAAAAAAGGAGTACTGAGACGTGATAGAGATGCACAAAATGATGCATGGTGTGAAAAGTGAATATGAGACATTTTTCTCCCTCTCTTAATACTAGCTCTTCTCATGAAGCTGAATGGCGGGAGATTCAAGACAGATAAAAGGAAGTACTTCTTCACATAGTGCACATTTAAACCATGGAATTCACTACCACAAGATATACTGATGGCCCACCAACTTAGATGGCTCGAACGGAGGACTGGCAAAATTTGTGGTGGATAAGGCTATGATTGATAGCTACTAATCATGATGGCTATGCATAACCTCTGAATGCTAGTTGCTGAGAAACACATGCAGGAGGGTGCTATTGCACTCATGTCCCACTTGTGGGACTTCCTGTATACATCTGTGTTAGTGCATTTTTAGATCTTTTCACTGCTGCTGGCTTTTATCTTGGTTACTACTTCCATTTTATTCTTTTTTAGCTTATGGTTTTGCATTATGTTTTATTATGTTGTTGTATTTTATGATTGTAAGCTTTGTCTTGTAAACTGCCCAGAGAGCTTTGGCTAATAGATGATACAAAAATGTAAAAAAAAAAATCTTGTTGGCCACTGTGTGAACAGAATTCAGGAATAGATAGGCCTTTGGTCTGATCCAGCATGGCTAAGCCATGGTGGCTTGTTTTGATTGTGTAAGGAGGGTTACTCTCTGTAATTTCTGGAGAACAGGTGAAGTACTAGAAGAATGGAGATAGGCAAATGTTCATGACCCTGACTCTCTACCTGCTTTAAGTCTGAACAAGCTTTGTGAAAACTGGATAGTCCAAGTAGAATTACTGTGTTATGGACTATGTAAATCTTATACACTGAGCATCTAAATCAGCCTGTTACCCATTAGGACGGATAAAATGGATTATTATTATTATTATTTTAATTTAAATAACTGTATTTCAAATGGACCTTTAGAAAAAGGCAAAGGAGACATTAAGGTCATTTTAAACAATAACTAGGTTATCTCTAAACTGAATCAGTGCCTCTACCAGATATATTCCAGGTAAAGGAGGCCTTTCTATGTAAATGAAAAACAAATCTAACCATTTCATAAATATAAATATTTAACATGCTACCTACCAAACATAATATTTCATTTTCACCTCAGCAATCAGACCTTGCTTCAACCTAGCTGTAACAGACATTTTATTTTTGTTTGTTACCTTAATTTTGTGAGAGTGAGGCTGAGCTAAGGCAGAGTGAAGCAGAAAGTAGCAACACTGGAAAGAAGAGAAGAAAAATATCCAGTGTGCAGGTTCTTATATTCTCATATTTAACCTCACAAATAGTGATGTAGTGGAGCCATGGCACACCTAGTCAAAGCACCAGGGCCAATTTCCCTGTTTCCTCTGGGCTTAGCTGCAATCCACACAGTAGCTGGGGGAAAATAGATTTTCCCAGCAATAATATATTGCTTCGAGCTATCCCATGCACACATATATAGTACACACACATATACAGATACGGATCAACACAGCTACCTGCATTTTTGGACTCTCCTTGGGTGTGTGGCTGTGACAAACACTTGCACTTCAAAATTTACCACTGCTCACAAACTGTCATGACTGCTGATCATAAGACCAACCCTATATAATAATATTTTAAATACATTCCCTCTATAGGTAAAATGAAAGTGTGTAAAATAAATGTAAACTGTGTGACAAATAGATGTTAGGCCTAGTTAAAAATCAAATAACAGTGTAATTAATGTTCTCTTTAGTGGTAAATTAATATGGTTTAGTAGTCAAATTTGCACCATTATTCAGGAAATGTTAGGAAGATGTTTCAATGGGAAATTTGATTTAAATCAATTATTTAAATCAGCCTGAGTTTTGAATTAATCCATCGTGCACCCTAATAAAAAATCTTGGTCATTCACCAAATGCATTTTGAGTCATTAATCAGTTAAAATGCATATTTGCATATGACTAAAACAACAGTTTTGAAGAAAAAGTATGCTCTCTTTGTTTTTTATATGTTGCACGTATTTCACATAAGGTGCAATCTTAGAAGAGGACTGCCCTCCTCAATAAGAGTTAAGTAGAAATGACTTTCAAGTTGATGCTGACATCTGTGGTTTTACAAATTATAAAAATTATATTAAAATAATTTACTCTAAAACACCATCTTGGCTAATCAGGGATGCCTTTTTAATTGATCAAAAAGGTTTTAAAATTAATTAATCCAACTGATTAATCAATTAAATGTTTCAGCCCTAGTTAGAAATGTCATCAATTACTGTTTTTTGTTTTGTTTTGCTTTTAGAGAAGCACCTATTTTGATATATTTGACCCTATGTAACACTCAGTGAGGAAAGCTCCTAACCAACCTGCATCTACACTGATTTCTTGGACCTAAAGCAGAGGTTGGCTTGCCTCTGTTGGGATGTAGTAAGCCTTGTTAGACTACAGAGATATGGAGTCTTGAAGCATAGTATCCCACAGTGCATCACTACTCAGACATGTAAGAACGTAAGAAGAGCCATGCTGACTCAGAATAAGGGTTCATTTAGTCCAGCATTCTGTTCAAACAGTGCCCAACCAGCTCCTGTGGAGAATCCATAAGTAGGACATGAATGCATTAGCACCCTTCCACTCATGTTCCCCAGCAACCTTCCATTTGTGTATGGCCTCTGATCCTGGAGGTAATATATAGCCATCATGACTAATAGCCATTTATAGCCTTCTCCATGAATGTGTCTAGTCCCTTTTTAAAGCCATCCAAATTGTTGGCCATTACTACATCTCATGGCAGTTTATTCTAAAGTTTAACTATGTGCTGTGTAAAAAAGAACTTCCTTTTATATGCCCAGAATTTCCCAGCGAACAGCTTCATGGCCACATCGAGTTCAATGAATCTTACTTCCAGATAAGTGTGTTTACAATTGAAGTGTTAAACTTGTATCTTGGCTTTAGCAAAATAATTACTGCTAAGCCAAAGTTTGTTTATTTGTTTATCTTATTGTTTATATGTTGCATCTTCAACCTTAAGGGTACCAAGAGAGACGTATAACTGAACAAGTTTAGGTTATTATTATTATTATTATTATTATTAATTTGCTGTGTGTGATGTCATTGTTACTAGGATATTTTTTTTTTAAAGTAAACACTGTATACATTGGTTACTACACTTCTGAATATTTTTCCTGGAGGTTACACCAAGTCTTAAACTTCTGTTAATTATACAACAAGATGGCTGTACAGTATTTAAAGGTAGTACGGATTTTTTAATTGGCACGGTGTCTAGGGGAGAGAGGAACACATACTTCTGAAATCAGAAGAATTACTTTATTGATTGGGTTGCCAGTTCTACAAATTCTGTAGCAAATCGTCAGTACCCTTAGAACCAGCCATACTAGGCAGCATTTGAAAAGCGCAACACCAAAAGGGACCACGTGTACAGCTTGAGCTTCTATGAAGTACCTGCCTTCAGTTCCCCTGTGATCACAGCATATGCTTATTCATGTCAAAGGTCTCAAACCAGAAATACAATTTTGTCATCATGTTAGAAAGATATACAGTAAATGTACGAGCAAGCACTTTAGCTGGCCATACAGCATGTGTTTTTCCTCTGTCTTTAAATGACTGGAAGAAAAACAAAAATTTAAAGATGAAACTGTGAAAACTAACCTCACTGCTAGCAAAGCAGCTGCTTCCTTGACTTCCATTACACACAAGTGAAAGTGATGGTCCCTTAAGTTATTTGTGGTGTTCCAGCATTTGCCCACTGAACCATTCACAGTTCTAGACCTTAATTTACCTCAGAACTTTGCTAGTGGAACATATTCACAGTACTTATTGTTGACATGGAAGACAAACTCCATGTCTTGGAGGTTACAGAAAAAGACCAATATTAATCCAATACTACTTCAAGCTTTGAAGCGTTTGGGTTCGTTGTTAGATTGTATGTTTGATTTGGAGACCAAGCTGCCAGGTACCAACAAACTGAAACATGGCAGGCTGTCCTTTCCTACAAGCAAAATTACAGGGTTTTAAAAGCTATTTGGATTTGCACACAGTGGCCCTGAATCACTTTCAAGAGATACTAACCTTCCCACTGAGTAAACTGCCCCAATCCAATACACTTTGAATTCAATAGCATCACATCAGCCAGAGTCTCGGATTTATCTTGCAAGCTCCTGTGATCATTATTAACAACATTACCAGCCACTTTTGTTTTGCTAATTTGGTGCTTCACCTATGAATAAGTGAACTTCATGGAGTAAATTACATACACAATATAAGTGCTGTTCTTATTATATTAACAGGCACCCATGTATGTAATTCATCTAGCGTGGTTTTTGAGTATATCCACATTGCACTTAACTCCATTAGGCAATGATGGGTTGGCATTCAACCAAGAACACTTAACGGACTCCTTGGGGAAGTCAGGTGAGTAGAATTCACAGAGATAGATGGGACAAAAATGACTACATACATATACATATACATACTACACACACACACACACACGTGTGTGTGTGTGCATATATTTTAATCGACAAACAAAACAGTGTGTCTATGTAACATGTAATATTGTTAAAATATTAAAGTCACTTCTGTCATCTAACCTTTGCATTTGAATTAATGAGTCTTCAACCATCCCAAATTGCTCTTGACATCAACTGAGTGCAGGCTGAATAAAAATGAATGGTTTAAAAATTTTTTTACTTTTCAACTCTAGGAGGTACTTCTTTTGTTAAAAAAAATAACTTAGTTCAAGGTGAAATCTGAATTTAATACAAACAAGTTAAACCCTATACATAATTTCTTAAGACTGAACCATGACCCATATCTGATAGTCATGTCCAATTGCAGTTAGAATCAGATGACAAACTAACTGGATTACAGGACTGAGATTGAACTTGAACCCAGTGTTATTTTTTTCTTACTATCTCTTATGGTGAGAGCTGCATGAATACCATATGCAAAATATTGGAGATTTTATGACATCCAAGGTCTAAAAAAATGGAAATAAAGATTGTTTGAATATTTGGATAGAAAGAATGAATACTTCTCTGCTGAACATAAGGAATCAGTCTAATCCTCAAACAACCCTTGTCACCTGGGTTTGCACAACATGATAAGCCAAGGCAAGCTGGGTGCCATGAGAAAATGGCGTCCATGGGTAAACTAACCCATGGTGGGCTGTCATGTTGAATGAACCAGGCTAGTGAATTCATTGATTCTGACAGAAAAATAATCTTCACTCCTAGGAACTGGGAGGTAAACAGGAGAGAGTTTTCATCTGCTGTTCTTCAGCCTGCATATATTCTGTTCAAGACTTCACTGAGAAATTGGGTTAGTTGTGTTTTGTTTGTTTGCTTGGTAATTGGATTCACCTTGCAGTCTGTTAAAATCCAGGCTCACTATCTCTTGGAAAAATTTAAAAGGGCAATACCCAAGAGAATCAACAACCTTGCTCCCACCATCTCATGCAAGCCTATGTGTGCTTTGATGTAAGAAGAAGCCTTTAGATGAGGCAAACAAAAGGAAAAATGGCACTGGGTGTTTGAAAAGGTTCATTATCTACTGGAAACTTTGGTACTGTAGTAATGGCCATATCTTGTTCCCAGAATTTACTCTCTCACCTTATTATCCTTACATACAAAACCTAAGAAATAGTGCTATTTAACTTCTCAGATACTGTTACTCCAGGTCAAGACTTCGTGTGCATTTCTGACAATAAAGTAGCAGGTGAATGAGCTCTACATAGCCTTTAACCTTTCAAATCTCCTCAAATAAATTAATTTCTTACCAGCTTATGACACCTCCTTTGTGTATAAAAACCCATATTAATAGCTAAAGACCTCTGTGTAAGACACCTAGTGTAAGACACCTAGTCCTTGAAGACTTGATATACCAAGAACTCAATGAAATTATGAACCCAAAGAATCTTAAGGGCACTGATACATTTCCTTGGGATGTTAAAGTGAATGGCCAATGATATGGTCAGTTCCCTTCTTATTATTTTATTACACCATTCCTTCTGCTATATAGGCAAGAGCTAGAATGCACACATTTTGAGCTACATCTGTCAAGATGGGCATGGTTAATTCCTCTCTGTACTATAGCAAGAAGTTGGTAACTCAGCTGCATGTTCATGGAGGGATTGGTCTAATTATCCTACCAATAGCTAATCCTATGTCCAACTTTCCCCCTTCCCCCTTTCCTGGGCATGGGGAGAATATCAAGTAACCTGACTCTGACCCTCTTTGGGAGCTCTTTCAAGCATGTTTAAGCAAATATAATTATTATTTCCTTTTAATTCTGCTCTAAACTAGGAATGCCCTTCTCTTACTCACCAGCCCATTTGCAAGTGGTGAAATGGGGGGGATTGAAATATGCGGAATAAAACTCACCACTGCCCTCTTGAGTTTTTCCAAGTGCCAACACGGGAGAACATTGACCCTTGTAAGTGGCAGGCAGCTATGAAGCCTCTTGATTGGCCAAGCTAGGCATAGGTCCCCTCCACAAGGATTCGCTTTTGCGCCTGGTTAAGTGATTATGCGCTTCATCGCTGAAGCGCATTTATGCCTAATATCTCTGCACAAGAGGCAGGCAGGGAGAGGGGAGGGGGGAGGGGGGAGGTAGGGCGGGCGGGCGCATGTCTCTTTAAGGCAGGTCCCTGCGAGTTGTTATGCTGGAGAGCGAAGGAACTGACGGGGCGATTGAATGAAACGGAGCAAGGGGGGGGGAACAGGGCAAGAAAAAGGGAAAAGGGAGCTGGAAGACGGAGAGCGGGAGCGAGAGGTCAGCGGGAGCCCGGTAGGAGCGGAGCCAGGAGCCGAGCGGGGGAGCCAGCAGCAGCAGCAGCAGCACTCGGAAGGCAGGGCGCCGGCTTCACATCCCGCCGCAAAATGAAACTCGCTATTTAACGTGCATTCGATAATGCGCACAATCGGAGGGATAGCGCGCCTCTACGCCCGATTTGCGCTCCCTCCTTGTAGAGGTAAAAAAATTTAAGCGCCTTGAAAGAGCTTTAAACCTCTCTTGTAGAGGCAGCCATAAATAGTAGGAGCCAGACTTTCTGTCTTTCCCCCGTCAACAGAGAAGTACCTCCTTCTTGCTACTCTTCAGACTCCAGCTTTCCCAACTGATGCCACTAACCTTAGGATTCCAAGTTGGAGAATGCATGATCCAGTTTTAGATTCAGGAACCACAGGCTATAATACCAGCATTGGTATTGAGAGTACAGTGAAAATATAATAGAACAGATGTGCATAACCTTTTTGGCCCTTAGGGCCAAGTCTGGTGTTGCCAGGGGAGCTAGAGAGCACACGTGCACATACACTCACTGAGATGGAGAAGCACCCATGCAAATGCATACATACACATATACACACACACACACACACACACACTGGGGCGAGGCAGGTAAGTTGGGGGGAGGAGACACACACACATAAATTGGGATGGAGACATACACACACAAATAACATAAAGCATTGATAACAACTCCATGTAACAACCACGGATTAGTTGAATTTTCCATTCCAACCTTAGACTTTATTGAAATAAAACCAGAGTATGGTATGATTAAGCCCTGGCTGATGAATCACAGCACAAAACTCCCCTTCAGTTATAGAGTCTGAACATCCTTTCCCAAATTCCAAGGCAACAATATGTCCTGTGAGATAGTCATGACAAGTTCACAACTTCTGTGCAGGAGCTCTCCTTTCTCAACTGATACCTAAATTGGAGGGAACTGGATAGTTCCTGGTTGCCTTTGCTATAGCAGGTGTTTCCTTGTTCTCCTTTCCTGGAGGCATATGATCTTCCTGGCAGGAGAGCACCCCAATACCTCAACTCATAGATAATTAACTAGCAACCACATTAGAATGGAAAGAATAGGATTGATGGCCTCCATGATCTGTGCCAGAAACCAACTACTGAGCTGTCACAGGCAAGACTAGTGGAAATTGTGAAGGAAATCTGTGCGAGCCATAGTAGGTGAAGACAACCACATATTACTTTGTGCTTTCTTTTCTTTTAGACTTTGTGAGATTGGCCATCTCTTCATTTTAGAGGAGGAGAACCTGCATTTGGAACAATTACGGTTCTTAAAGAATGACTGGAGGCCTTCTAGAAAGCACTATCAAACATTCCACAGCCAACTGTACTATAAATAAAAGTGGACTTCTTCCAATACCTCCTTGCTATCATCTGAGCAGTTTTAAAATTATTCTACAAATTCTTTTGGGTACCACACACCACTATCGTTTGATCACATTTCAAATTAGCATTATCTTTGTCACAATGCAGAATCTGTTTGAGATGCACTGAAGGTTCTCATTGGGATTGCCTGCAATTTATGAAGCTCACTCAATTTTATTTATTCTGCAGCATACTTCAGCAGCATTGTGTAACCACAAGCCATCATTCTTGGTTTCCAATAATCTCTACTTTTTCTGAACATTTACATCTTTATCATCAAGCATATCATTTCTCTACTCTGCCAGCATGTTGCTACCACCGACATTCAGTATAACAGTTAAGAATTTTTACACAGGTTAGGAAAAGCTACTTCTGGTCAAACATAGTTCTTTTTGAAAGTATTTTTAAGTCATAGATCAACAGGCTAAGTCACCTTTCCAAATTAGTGTGCTGTAGAAATGTCTATGCTTAGCAGGCATCCCAACTCTGCAAAGCCACACACAAAGGACTTTACTTTCTCTAACTATTCAATAGTTGTGCCCTCTCCTCTCAGGAAGAGATGGCTTTGACCTGAAAGAACCACAGAATGCTTTAAAGAAAGCACAAACAAGCCATGAAGAGACAGCAAAAGCAAATGTTAAGTGCCATCTGTTCTGACACGGCAAATTGAGCAGCCCACCACGCAGTAACAGAATCAGCTGCTCTAACTCTTTTTACCCCTTTTGGTTAGCTGCTAATTTAACAGCAATGCAAGAGTAAAGAAGAAAAATAGGCAAAGTTTTGAGCTTGAAATCTGCTCCTAGTAATCACAAGCCCAAATGATTTCAGACTCTGCAAATCTGAAATTAGAAGATTTTCCATTGACAGAGGAATGAGATGCTCCTTTTCCCCTCCAGAATTATTGTGCTAACTCTATGTGTGAGAATGCAAACCACAATTACTATTTTGTCATAGCCATAACTGCAAGGACTTTTCCACAGAAATGTTGAGAAGTGGGAAAGCATTCAATGTTCTGTAGGCTTTACCCTTTTAATGGTCTTTTCAATTCCACTGTATTCAGTCATTAGAAATGTTCCCAATTCTATATCCATTTGAATGTTCAATAATTCATGGGCTTAATGTACTGACCTGTTACTAATGCTCATGGCATCAAAGAAGAACAGGATAGATAAGCAGTTTTCTGGCTTCTTGGTTCTTATATACTATGTTGTTACATGTTTGGCTCGTAAAGTTAGGTGAGAGGATCCCTACTATCAGAACCATATTGAAAAACTTCCTTCAGTAGTTATATGAAAAAAACCAAAGTAATGGATAATTATTTTGAAGCTCCCTTTGGATTTTTCCACTGGAAAGGAATGGATCATGACATCAAAGATCAGACAAATGCAGATATACAAGGGAGCAAATTCAGCTACCACAGGGAATCAAAAACACAACTTCTCTCCACAGGAATTTCTTCTTTGTCACTGGGATACACAAAGGCCCATTCCCACCGCACACTAGGCCACCTGAGAGCCATTTTCCAGTGGCGCTATCGCATACAGTTTTGATGTTTATGTGTGAATACTTCAGCTACATGGACAGGGCTATATGAGTCTAAAACAGGGTAGTACTAAATAAAATATCTGACATATTACAAAGCAATCATTTTTAACACACACACACTACTCTGGATAATGAAATACAATGCAACCTAGCCAAGGTCCTAACTGTACACACACAAAGAACTCAGCATTCAAAAGGGAACACCAGATCAGCGGGAAAATTACTTCTGTATTCAACAGCAACACATGATGGGGGTCTTGATTAGCAGAATTCTTAGAATATATTTCTCTCCATCTAGTAAGGTCTTTGGTAATAAAGGTTATAAGAGCAATTGAAGAGTAGCACAGTCCCTTTAGAATGGTGGCCTAGAGGGGATATTAAACAGGCATTTAGCAGAAGTTCAGAAATATGCTTGGCTACTAATGTTTTCCAAAGAAATGTGAAGGTTTTTTTCTGCATTATAGGACAAATCAGGTTGTTTTAGCATTTTATCTTTACTGCCATTTTATCTTCTGTTAGATGATGACTTTAATACACTTCCATAAGTTAGATTTTCTTGTAGAATGTTTATATTTCAGAATCCAAGCCAAGCACTGTAGAGGAGGCAGGGTATACATTTTTAAATAAATAAGCACGCAAACAGCAGTAAAGAACCAAATTATCCCATAGAAACAGAAGTGAAAGAGCTGTATATATTAGTCAGCACCACAAAGAATTTCAGATTTATTGTTATAATACAGAGACGAAGACTCTGTGTAAATCTGTAAACTATGCAGGTTTTTAAAAAGACAAATTCCAAGAGGAGCTATTTTCCCAGAAGAAAACAAAACTAATCTTTATTACAGAAAGCCACATGTTAGCTGCTTTGTAGTTACAATAAAGTGTCAAACAGGAAGGGCTAATTTAATACTTTACCTAGAATCTAACTTCTAAAGTATTTACCTTTGCTTTCAAGACAGAATGTTTTTAACCCCTTGATGTCGGGAGTATGAATATACTTCAATATTATGGTTCTTGCTCCTTAAATCTTAAACCGTGACCATACAATATATCAGGTGTCCCTAGTTTTAGCATCCCCTTTTCAGAAACATACAAAATAACTGGAATATCAAAGTTTCCATTTCCCATCTCCTCCATGTGCAAGTAAGATGTTTGAAAGCTTCCACTTTAACTTTAGAACAAACTACAGTTCTGCATTATGTACAATCTTGGGGAACTGTGGTTTGTTCTAACCAAAGTTAGCTAATAAACCAGGATATCAAACCATCTTGGTCCGTTTGAACCAAGTTGGTTAGGTTCTAAGTTGGCTAGAACAAATCATAATTCAGTGTTCATACATAACACAGATCTGTTTGTGTGATAACAAAAACTCTCATGTATGAAGGAGGGAGAGAGGAAAGGGGGAGTGTGCAAGCCAGAGGCTTGCTATAACTTGTTCATATTCATCTAAACCATGGTTTATGTAACCATGGGAACTGGACCAGTATGTTTAACTATCAAATGAACTTGTGAGCTCTCTTGACAAATCTGATCATGATATTAAGCTGCCTAAACGTATCAGCTTAGGCTGATATACCAACTACGCCCTTATCTGGACAGAGATAGCCTAGCTACAGTTATCCATCCTCTAATAACCTCTCATCTGGATTACTGCAATGTGTTATATGTGGGGCTGCCTTTGAAAACTGTCCAGAAACTTAAGCTGGTACAAAACAGGGCAGCAAGACTGCTAACAGGGACTGGCCAATGGGACCACATTATGCCAGTCCTTTTCCAGCTTCACTGGCTGCCAGTCTAGGACTGGACCCAATTCAAAGTTCTGGTATTAACATTCTACGCCCTAAATGGCTTGGGGCCAGGTTATCTGAAGGAAGATAATCTTCAGGGGTCCTTCTCCATGAGCCCCTGCCAAAGGAAATGAGGCAGGTGGCTACCAGAAGGAGGGCTTTCTCTGCTGTGGCATCCCAGCTGTGGAATGAGATCCCTAGGGAGGTTCGCCTGGCACCTATATTATACTCTTTTCAACACCAGGTGAAGACCTTTTTATTTTCTCAGTATTTTAACAGTTTATCATCGTAGTCTTTCTTTGCTGTTCTAAATCTGTATTGTAAATCTGTATAATTCTCCGCATTGCTGCTCGGCTTTATCCTGGTTGCGCTTTTATATTGTACTTTTATATTGTGTTTTTATACTGTTGTTTGTTTTATACTTTGAATTGTATTTGATGTTTTTAACTTTTGTGAACTGCCCAGAAAGCTTCAGCTATTGGGCGGTATAGAAATGCAATAAATAAATAAATTAATCAATCAGGAAAGCAGCTTAATAACAACAAACTGGTTTTCAGTTACCCCCAGACTACCTGGGTAAATTGCATGCAAACCTGAATTATGACAAAGAGACAACATGTTTAAATATACTAATTGATGGTACCTTAGGAGTAGAAATATACACAAAGGGTCTACTATTAATCCTAAGTGATGCCCAAGTTCTGATTCATGGTGTAAGTGTTGGTAAACCACTTGAAAAACTTGGAAAAACACTACAATAGAGGGTAAATAAAATGCCTATGACATACTGGAAAATGCACCACCAAAGGAAATTATTTCTTCATGCAACTTATAATCAACATAGAATTTTACCCATGGTTTGTTGCCCTGTACAGGATTTGTCAGGTAGACAAAACAAACAAACCATGATTTGTTTTCCCAATCCCTGGATTGTTTGTTTCCCCCTTCCTTTACCCACTCCCTCCCTGTATCCCAAATGCTGTGGCACTGGCATGTAGAGCAGCTATTTTGTTTTGTTTCCATGTTGTTTTACCACTCTTGCTTGCTGTCTCCTTAGCCTGGCAAAACAAACCATGAACAATGCATGGTTCTGTATTCGCACACAGAAACAACTAATGGTTTAAACAACCCAGAATCCACAACCCAACAGCAAATCATAGGTTCTCTTTCTGGGTTGTTTGTGATTAACCATCCATGGTTTGTTAGCGCTGCTGGGTTAACACCTCACAATGGCCCTGTTCAGACAACACGCTAAACCCTGATGTTTAAGCGTATTGAGCTAAACAATATGGCTTAGTGTGTGGTGTGAAGCATTCCTAACCATGGTGGCTATAAAATCACGGTATAAATATGCTCAATAACCATTTGCTGCAAAAGGGTTAGTGGCTTAACCATGGCTTAGCATGTTGTCTGCATAGGCCCAACAACACAGAATTCAATAACCTATTGTTTAAATAAACCATGGGTTAGTATTATGTGTGAACTAGGTCATACTGATGATCACTAGCTATGAAGGGTTTTTAAAGAACTAGATGAATTTACAGGAGATGTCTCTATCAGCACCTATTAATTATCACAGTTAAAAACCAAGTGTGGTGTAGTGGCTAAAGTGTTGGACTGGGAGTTGGGAGATCCAGGTTCTAGTCCCCGCACAGCCATGGAAACCCACTGGATGACTTTGGGCCAGTCACAGGCTCTCAGTCCAACCTATCTCACAGAGTTGTCGTTGTGAGGATAAAATGGCGAGGAGGAGGATTATGTACACCGTCTTGAGTTCCTTGGAGGAAAAAACGTGGGATATAAATGCAACAATTAATAAATAAAACACCAAACTTCCTTATTCAGATTGTATTCACACTGTCAAATGTTGGGAACAAACAACAGAAGACAGCTATCTCCATCATACTCTGTGTGAGAATTCTTTAAGTTCTTGCTGGCCACATCTGGAGACAAAAGCTACACTAGATGGACCTTTGATATGGAGAATCTTAAAAGATTTAAGTGAATCTCAATGAAGGGAAGGATGGTCAAACATCTTTTTGGAAGAATACATGTACTTAAAGGACACTTCGTATTACTTTTCTCCTATTTATGTTCTATAATATTGGACTGGAAAGGAAGCAAAGATTTTTCTAATGTGCAAGTGGTCATTTGTCATACATGCTTTCTGCAGAACTGCTTTAAGAAGCATTGCTAAGCATACACCTGGTCCTTCAGACATCACGAATTATGTGCCTTTGGCTATTTTCAACACACATTTAAAAAGTGAGTACATAAAAAGTTAACATAGTAAGAGCTCTCAGTGGAATGTTATAATGGGGCTAAGAACCCCAGGCATATGTGCCCTTTTTGTAGAGACATCTTTGTGGCAAATAGCCATTTCTAAGAAATCTATGAGGATTTATGTTTGCAAGTATGGTAGGTTTTCGCTATAATTGGTCACAAGATCATATAATATAAATATATCCCAAAGTCAAACCCCAACAAAAGCCAAGTATATTCCATTTCTGCTTAGCTTCTTTTACGTATACACATATATACACACACAAACACAGAGAGAACTACAGCAATAATAAAGATTTAGATTCCCACCTCTCGTTAAAGCATTTAAACTCATAGCCCTGGGTTGCATTCAAGGAAAAGACAACTATGATTTCACTGATAGTCAGCCCTAAGCCTCACCTGCCTTACGTAGTAGCTTCAATAGGTCCCTGTGCAACAGTGAGTTCCAGAAACAACAATCCCTTTTCAGGAACAAAACAAGAAATACAGTACACATTTATCTGCCTTCTTACTAAGTGACACAGATTAACAGCAAGTTTTTTTCCCAGGAGAGCTGACTTTCAAAACCACAATATTTTCATTTAAATTAATTCAATGATAGGGGAAGAACGATTCAACAGTTCATTCTTCTCAGTTCAGTTTCAGAACATACTTTTCGATGCAAAATATAGATGGTGTCCTTTTTATTTGATGATTTGTGGAAAGTCGTAGCTGTGCACCTTTAGGGTCTTGAAAAGAGCAGGAGACTACACAGCGTGTAAATATCTCCAGGGAAATCTAGCACTTCTGAGACATATTAATCAAGAGCAAGGATAGTAACATTTCCATATGTCATGCAGCACTGAGCCACTGTATCTCAATTTTTGTCCTTGGGTATTAGCATTGAAGGGACTGACAGGTAAATGCCAAAAGGAAAATGGCAGTGTGCTTTAAATGTTAACCTCCATCTGGCACCTATTGTATGGGCTTAGGTGCCCAGCTCCTAGACACACAGAAAGCCTATTTGATACAAACTGAAGATGCTTGCAGTCCAAGCAAATCAACTAAGGATCAGTTTAACTAAGATTGCACCAACATTAGACAAAGATCATGCACCAAAGAATCCCGTTAAACATGTACAAATGCTTGTATGCTTGCATTATATTTTCTCCCCCTTCCCCCCCCCCCCCAAATTTCCTCATGCTGGATCAGAAACTACAATGACTTTCCCTTACGTTTCAAGGACAATGCAGGGTACTACAGGGGCCTGTTTCTTGGAGAAGGGGGCAATCTGTATATGCATGGCATGGCCTCCTTGAATGAGATCCATTGGCTGAGATCCAGACTACCCATTAGTAGAACTCCACTCACAGGACATTCCTGCAGGAGGAAAGGGCAAACTGACCCCCTCTTCCTCCAGCGGGGCCTCCACTGGATCTTGGTCCCTTTCGTTCACAGGAAGGCAAGTCTGGATTCAGTCATCACAAGACAAAAATAGAGACAATTAAGGTGGGAGAAGTCAAAGGGGAAAAATCAACAAGCAAAGAAAACGCATGTGATCCCAACTGAACTAGGAAAGACTAATTGTTTTACCTCGGCATCTATTGCTTCATATTTGACAAGGATGTACAAAAACTCTTCTCTTACAATAAACTCCTTTTCTGATTTATTTATTTATTTGGCCATTTCTTTCACAAAGTTTATGAAGCAGCCTTGTCACATAAGATTGCTACACATATACGAAGTTCTGAAAAATCTAACCAATGAGAAAATAAATGGGGTCAGAAAATCTGAAAGAACTCTTATTTACAAATGCTGTACTTCATTTAGTGAGGTTTTAATTGCAATTATTTTTAATAAGGGAAAAGGAAAGACACTCCCTCATGCAACCATTGAATATACTTGTACCCAAACAACTCATGCTCTGGGAAATGGTAGGAAAACTCTTTGGGAATCACTACAAAGCCAAGAAGGTAGTTGGAACAGTGAAATACATTTTGTCACGTTGGGTCTGAATTAGAAAATTCTTGTTCCTTATCTTGCTGTGTTTAAATTGCTTCATATATTTTCACTTTATATAATGACAAATGTGAGAATGCAGCTTGTGGGCAACCCTTGCCAAGTATCCCCTCACCTGTGCTGATGCTACAGGAATGGGTGTCCTTTTGGCACAGGCCATCCGGGAGTGACTCTCCCCAAACAGGCCAACATAAGGCATAGCTTGTTGCCTAGAAGGAATGGTGTATACTGCTTCAGCATACACCCAGCTTGGAAAGGTTCCCACGATAATCAGGGACCTCATTTGGTTCACACATAATGACAACCCAGAGTATGGGTTGAATATGGATTGGTATTGAATTGTGACTTGTTGAACCATCGGTTGTTATGTGCGAACCCTGCACTATGGTTTAACTATGGGGAAGAGAACCCATGGTTTAATGTTGGGTTGTGATCTCAGGGTTATTTGTGATTAACCACCCATAGTTAAACCATAGTGCAGTGTCCACACATAACAACAATCCATGATTCAATGACATCACATATTCAACCCATTCTCTGGGTTGTCATTAGGTACAACCCAGGTATCAGCTTGGATCTTAGTGAGAGTATTGCATTAACCCAGGGACATTTTAAAAAATCACCAAGTCACGGCAGGTAACCTATCTTTGTTTCTAGCTGCTGAATCACTTCAACAGAATTGACAAAGGAAATGCTACTGAGAGTGAATATTTCTTAGTAAAGATAAGGTTTCAATATTGCACTGGGAGAATTAATTAAGATTCTTGACCCCATTCTACTCCAGTGAATAGAACTACAGAACAGCTACTTGCAAGTGCCATTATCAAATAGAGGTTACTGGGAATCAACATCCTAGACAGAAGCATTTCAGTGTATGTGCAGATGTGACAGTGGCTTTTCTTCCACAGGAAGAAGGCATGCTACTCGAAGAGAAAACACAGAAGTGACTCATTTCTGTCCTTGACTTTTTAAAACTTAAGTCTTGTCTAACCAGCATACAGCAGCAGTGCCATGGTCACAATGGCTTTCTATTGCTTTCCAGAAACAATGCAATCTGCTGATGTTGACCAAAGAGCTTCAGCTATTGCATAGTACAGAAATGAAATCAATGAAATCTAACTGTTTGATTCCTTCATAACTCAAGAGATAAATGCAGGTTGCTTACCTGTAACTGTAGTTCTTCGAGTGGTCATCTGTGCAGTCACACAAATGGGCTCGCGCCGGCGCCGAGCTCGCTTCGGGAAACTTCTATCTAGCTAGGATTTTCGGCGGGAACCCCTCCCCCCACCGTCCTACCGCGCATGCTCAGGGTTCCCGCCTACCTCAGTTCCCTGAGACCGCTAGGCCTCGCGACTAAGGCAATGCGATTCTTACTTATACATTAAACTAATTGAGCATGCCGGAGTCAACTTGACAATCAGAACAGCGATGCCAAGAGGGGACGGCGGGTGGGTTGTGTGACTGCACAGATGACCACTCGAAGAACTACAGTTACAGGTAAGCAACCTGCATTTCTTCTTCGTGGTCTCTGTGCATCACACATATGGGCGAGTAATAAGCCAACTTACCGGAGGTGGGAGAAGCACGCTGTGTGGTCATTGGCATATCGAAGATAGGACCGCTCTGCCAAAGGAGGAGTCCTGACGCGCTCTAACGTCCAGACGGTAGTGTTTCACAAAGGTGGAAGCATTCGTCCACGTGGCCGCCTTACACAGGTCGGGGAGCGTTGCGCCATGGAGGAGTGCCGTTGAGGTGGCCTGTCCTCTGGTAGAGTGGGCAATTAGCCCCGTGGGTACTTCCTTGCCAAGGAGCTGATACGATAAGGTGATCGTGTCGACAATCCATTTGGAGAGACGCTGTGAGGACACTGGTAAGCCTTTGTTCTTACCACCAAAGCAAACAAAGAGTTGGCGTGACTTGCGATACTCATCTGAGCGGGTCTTGTAGAAGGCTAGTGCCCTTCTGACGTCCAATGCGTGCAAAGTGGAGCATAGTGGATCGGAGGATGCTTGGAAAAAGGTAGGTAACACAATGTCCTGATTTATATGGAATTCAGAGGCAACCTTAGGAACAAACGACGGTGGCGGACGGAGAATGACCTTGTCTCGGAAAAACTGCGTATATGGTGGGTCGACAAGAAGTGCTGCAAGCTCCGATGCGCGTCTTGCGGACGTAATGGCAACGAGGAAAACAGTTTTGAGTGTCAACAAACGGGTATTGGTTGCAGCCAACGGCTCAAAAGGTTTAGCGGATAATGCTGTCAATACCAACGAGAGGCTCCACTGTGGAACTAGTGGGCGAACGGGTGGGAAGAGATTATGTAGGCCTCGAAGGAAAGTCCTGGCAAGGGGATGAGTGAATGCCGAGACTCCGTCTATGAGAGGATGGTGAACTGCAATGGCCGCTAGATAGACGCGGATAGATGATAGCTTTAGGCCTGTAGTATGTAGGAAGTGCAGGAATGCAATAATGTCCATGATAGTGGCTGAGGCACTATCGAAGCCTTTTTCTGCTGCAAAAGTTCGGAAACGTTTCCACTTTGCCAAGTAGGATGCCCTAGTCGAGGGCTTTCTAGAGGCGTCCAAAATTGTCCTTATGGCTGGAGATAAGACTATCCCTTGCCAGAGGGCTGGAGTCTCCACGCCGTCAGGCGTAAAGTTTGTATGTCCGGGTGGAGTATCCTGCCGTTGTCCCTGGAGAGGAGGTCCGGAGAGGATGGGAGACGCCAAACTCGATGGTTCGCTAGTCTGCGTAGATGCGTGAACCACGCTTGCCGTGGCCACCACGGTGCTATCAGGATAGCGTTGGCCTGATGGCGCCGGGCTCTTGTGATAGCCTTCGCTATAAGGGGAATCGGAGGAAACATGTATAGGAGACCGTGAGACCAGTCCCATAGGAACGCATCTCCTAAAGAGCCGTGACCCATGCCTGCCCTGGAGCAATAGGCTCGGCAGACTCTGTTGTCCGTGGTTGCAAAAAGGTCGATGTCCGGCATGCCCCACCGGGCAAAGAGGCGATCTAAAACACGGGGGGCTAATTCCCACTCGTGAGTGTCTTTGAAGGATCGGCTTAATTCGTCCGCTTGGACGTTGTCTGTCCCTGCGATATGTAGAGCTGAGAGCCGTATGTCCTTTGCGATTGCCCAGTGCAAGATGTCCATGGTGAGGTGCAGCAGACGGGGGGAGCGGGTGCCACCTTCTTTGTTGATGTACCAGACTACGGATGTGTTGTCCGACAGCACCCTCACATGATGCCCCCGTAGCTGAGGGAGAAAAGCCTGCAGGGCTTTCTTTACGGCAAGGAGCTCTAGTTTGTTTATGTGTAGGGAACTCTCTGAATGTGACCATCTTCCTTGTATGAACAGATCATCCAGGTGTGCCCCCCAGCCTTTTAGGGATGCATCGGTCGTGACAACCCTGGATGGACCGGGATCGACGAAAGGCAGTCCCTGCGACAGATTTCTTGGTTGCGACCACCAGAGGAGCGAGCGTCAAACGTGGAGCGGAATGGTAAGTACTAGTTTGCGCGGATCCCGCAGAGGCGTATAGCGACTCAGGAGAAGTTGTTGCAGTGGGCGCATTCTTAACCGTGCCCATCTGACCACAAAGATGGCCGCTGCCATAAGTCCTAGGAGCCGTAAAACTGTGAAGGCTGTTGCACGCCTTCGGGTACTTAGTCTGGCCGCTAAATGTTGTAGGGTTTGCAACCTGTCCTGGGGAAGAAACGCCCTTGCGGGCGAGGAATCGAGATGAACTCCGATAAACTGAAGTGCAGTGGCGGGTTGAAAAACTGACTTCTCGTAATTTATTTGCAGGCCTAAGGAGGAGAGGATGGATTCCACCATGTTTACGTCTGCGATCGCCTGGTGGCGGGTAGGAGAGACGACTAGCCAGTCGTCTAGGTAAGGATAGACTTCGATGTTGATGGATCGCAGGTGTGCACAAACTGCTGCCATGCATTTGGTAAAGACTCTTGGGGCTGTCTTTAACCCGAACGGGAGGACCACGAATTGGTAGAGCTGGTTCCCGATGGCGAAACGGAGATACTTCTGGTGTTCCTCGAGGATGGCTATATGAAAATATGCATCCTTGAGATCGATTAGTGTAAACCAACTGTGCCGTCTGAGGAGTGGTAGGATGGCAGAGAGCGTGATCATGCGAAATTTCTGAGGCCTGATGAACTTGTTCAGTCCTCGGAGATCCATGATAGGACGAAGTCCTCCGTCTTTCTTGTGCACTGTAAAATAGCGGGAGTAGAACCCAGTTTTTGCCTGATGCGTTGGAACAGCTATGATCGCGCCTTTGTCCAACAAGACGTTTGCTTCCTGAATCAGAGTGTGTGATGGGGGTGTGGTTTTGACAGTGCCTAGAGGAGGAAGGGCTTCGAAGTCTATTTTGTAACCTTGTTGGATGATTTGAAGTACCCAACGGTCGGTGGTAATGGATGCCCAAGCTTGGTAAAAGGGCTGGAGCCTGTTTAAAGGCGAGGAGGGGACCCCTGGAGGCGAGTCAAAGACGACGTTTTTGGGGTTGGTTTTGCTTCGGACGAGACTGTGAGAACCGTGGGTTGGCTCTGTGTTGTTGATAAGCTGTCGATGTACTCGGCTGCAGGTAACGTTGCCCACGATCCTGGCCTTGTCTTGAATGGTAGGGTACAGGCCTGTACCACTTTCGGGGGCGGAAGGACTGTGCAGGGGCTTGGCTGAATCCCATCTTTTTCGCGGTCATTTTTGCCTTGTGGATGGTATCCATTGTGGAGTCGGTTTGCGTATTGAATAACCCCTCCCCATCAAAAGGCAAATCCTCTATGCGGTTCTTTGTCTCGATAGGGAGATTTGCCGAGCGTAGCCACGCGTGGCGGCGGAGGGCAACCGCTCCGATCATGGCTTTCGAGCCTGAGTCCACTTGGTGACGGGCAGTGGTCATCTGCTGTTTGGATAGGCGGATAGCTTCCGCCTGAAAAACACGTGCCAGGTCTCGCTGGTCGTCCGGCAGGTAATCAGTCAGATTGGAGATCTTCTGCCACAAAAACAATTGATACCTGGCCATCATGGCCTGGTAATTGGATGTTTTCATCACCAAGGCCGCTGATGAGTAAATTCTTCTCCCAAAGGAATCCAGTTTTCGGCCCTCTTTGTCGACAGGAGCGGCATGAGACCGACCCGACTTTCCTTGGGACGCCTCCACAACGATACAGTTCGGTTTAGGGTGGGTAGCAAGGAAGGGGGCTTCTGCCTCCTTAACCTTGTAAAGAGCGTCTAGTCACTTTGAGGTGGGAGCTAGGGTCGCTGGGTTGGACCACGATTGCTTGGCTGTCTTTAACAAGGTGCGTACCAGCGGGAGTGTCAGCTGAGGGGTTGGTTCAGTCCTCATGACATCATAGATGTCTCCTTCCTCTTCTTCTGGTTGCTGAACCTCTATTCCCAGTGATTGGGCGAGGCGGAGCATCTGCTCATTGAAACCGCCTAATTCCATGGTTGGTGATGCTCCCTCTTCGGTAGCGACCTCTTCTGATGGAGATGGTACCGATGGAGCTGGCGACAGAATTGACGAAGGGTCTGAGGATGGGGACGGTAACGAGCGTCGGTATCGAGAAACGACAGAGTGCTCCGGTAACGAGGAGACGTGTGATTGAGTGCGACGACGTTCCGACGGGGGAAGTAGAGATGATGTCCGGCGGGGTAGTACTGGTGGGGGCAGGCGATGAGAAGAATCCGACCCGCGGTCCCAGTCATTGGAATTGGAACGCGATCGTGAGCGACGGTGGCGCATCGGTACCGAGGCCTCGGTACCGATGGGGTCGGTGTACTCTTCGTCGATGACGAGGACATCTGACCCGAAAGGTGGAATGTCCAGAAACTCCGGTCGTGAGGGCAGCTCCGTCGGTACCGGTGACGGTAGCGACGAGGGCCTGGTCGGTGATCCCGTAAGTGGGGTCGAGTGGCCCGGCATGGGTTGCTGCAGCGGGGTACGGCGCTTCGATCCCGAAGGTTGGTCGATTGGTAGCGACGAGGGACGTTTCTGCGGCTTAGATGTTTTCTGCGCGGACGGCAACGAAGACGGTACCGACGAAGATTTTTTCTTCGGTACCGCGGCGCTCCTTGGTGTATGTGATATCGAGGAGAGTTTTTTCGGTATCGAGGGCTTCGATGTCGATAGCCCTGTCGATGTCGATGGCGCTGTTTTCGACGTTTTCGTCGACATCGATGAGTGCTTTGACTTTTTTGTCGTCTTTCCCTTCTTTTGCTTATGCGAAGGGGAAGATGGCGGTAACGGTGCCTGATCTGTGTCCCGAAACGAGGGCAAGTCAGGAGTTGCTGGGCGTGAGCGTGAAGTGGGCGATGGCCCTTGCTCCCCAGAGGACGAAGGCCTGTGCTCCATGCGGGCTGAGGACGGCTGATCAATGGCGGAGAGGGCTTTACTCCAAAGGAGACTGCGCAATCTGTCGGCCCTATTCCTCCTTGTTTGTCTCGAAAATCTCATGCAATGGGAGCAAGAGTCAATAATATGGCCTTCCCCCAAACAGCCCAGGCACAGCGAATGTCCGTCTGAAAGGGCTAGTTTGGCGCGGCAGCCAGAGCAGCGCTTGAAAAGCGCGGTCTGCGCCATAGGCCACAAAAAGACTATCTAACTAACTAAACACTAACACTAAAACTTAGTAAATTTGAACTGTTTTGTCCTTCTTACAGGTCTCCGACGACGGAGGAAGTCTCCCGCGAGGCGTTCAGCTAAGCGGTCGAAGAAGAACTGAGGTAGGCGGGAACCCTGAGCATGCGCGGTAGGACGGTGGGGGGAGGGGTTCCCGCCGAAAATCCTAGCTAGATAGAAGTTTCCCGAAGCGAGCTCGGCGCCGGCGCGAGCCCATATGTGTGATGCACAGAGACCACGAAGAAGAACCAAGAGTTCTTGACTATACCAGGTGCATTTCAAATTCAAAACAGCAACTTCAGCCCAGATATGTACAGAAGGCTGCCCACAATTGTGAAACTCCCTTCCCCTAGAAGTCTGTCAGAGTCCAAGCCTGAATACTTGTTAGAACAGGTGTGAAAACTTCTGTTTGGACTGGCATTTCAACAGCAGACTAAGCAGGCATGAGGTAATTTTAACTTAACTGGGTATTTGTTTTTATTGCGTGCATTGTTTTATATTGTAATGTGCTCCAAACTTTGGGAAGGAGCAGACCAGAAACTGATCTAAATAAATAATAATAATTTTAAAAAACACAGCACTTATTTGGCAGAATATACTTAATGCTTACATTCATCAGTCCCTCTCAGTGGTTTGAGGTAAGCAAGAGAACTATAAAAGATTATCAGCTTGGGATTTATTAGATTTGCTCGACTTACAGATATGGCAGCTAATGAGAAATATATGTGCTGTAGTCCACTATGGCTGCTCCTATAATAACAACAGTACTATCACAATATAGATAAGAGCATAGTATAGAACATCTCCTTAAAATGCTAGCGTCTACCCTAAAGGGAGACATGCTGAAGCAGAAGCTAACACTGGCAAAAGGTCTAACATTTAGGTGTGACTGCTGAACATACACAGGCTTGGCAAATTCATCAACTGAGCAAGTCCAACAACTGAAACATAAAGCCTGTTTCATTTACAGAAAACCAAGCTATACATAAAGCCAGCATAAAATAGAATGGAAAAGCATTTGTATTTAAAACAATCCAGTAAGCTTAAAAGTATAGGAACATCAAAGTCTATTCAAGTCAACAAGTAAGTACAGCGTGTGATCATAAATACTATTATATCTAAAGTATAATAGTAATACACTATGAGATTTTCTGGTGATAAAGCATCCAGCTGCAATTGGCTGAACTGTTATGGTGTTATGGAGTTTCCATGAATATTCTACCTGGAAAAACTGAATTTGTGAATATTACAATGTTTACAGAAAATCCAGCTTCAAAAAGAAAAGTTTGGCTGGGATTAAAATCTCTCACAGATCTGAGCAACAGGATTAGCTATGGAGGCAAGTAGGGAAACCAAGTATGAATGTACTTGAAAGTAGACTAATGGCACAGTACAGACCTCCAGGGGCTGTGCAAATCCAGAAATCCAATCATAGCCCATAACTCCTCTCTCATCTTATTCTCTGCTCCAAACAAGCTTAACTTCTTTCAACCATTTTGCCACCTTCTGCCTCTATGTCTTTTGTCATGTTTCTTCTGTGCTCTATGAAGACAGTCTGTTATACTGCATTATACCGAGTCTGACCATTGGTCCATCTACCCCAATCTAGGATTTTAGGCAGATGTTTTTCCTGTCCTACCTGGAGATGCCATGGATTGAACCTGGGATCTTCTGAATGCAAATGCTCTACCACTGAACCAAGGCCCCTATTGGGCAGTGCAGCCCCTCCATAGAGAGGGGCACATCATAACCTGCTTGTTCTATCTAGGATTAAAGAGTTGGAACCATGTGCTTTAAAAAAATACTTGTTTTATTGATTCTTTGATAAGTGTAATCCTCTAGGGTTGGAGTCTCACTTGTCATGAACACTCGTTGGTCACTTTATAGTTTCTGATGGAACCTTGAAGAAAACAAAGTCAACGCTTTCTTGAATTGTTCCTCTTCATGCTTCCACTTCTCTACAAATTGGGTGATAGAACCCATGGTGGATGGAATAACTTCTTGGATGATAGGGAGAACTAAGAATTGTTGGAGGAGGAATGGTTGGAGCCCTCACTTTGGTAGTCCATGAGGGGTATGTCCAAAATAGGTTCCAGTGAGTTCATTCTGACTCCTTTCTCTGGATTTAGATGGGCAGTTGAACTATCTCCCCACCACCACTTTTTAAGAGTCTATATTCTATCACTTCCTAAGTCACAGTTTAACAGCAAGGAGCCAGGCTCCTTCTTTGGTGGGGCAGGACATTGGTCAGGGCTCTCCTGCCCCTTATGGGGGCAAATTCCCATCCAACTGGACAAACATTAATGAAAGAGGCTTTCGAAAACTGAGAATATATGAGGAGACTATGTACAAAATTAGTATGAATTTTATTGCAAAAAAAAACGAGCATGAAAATACATATGGATTTTCGTACAGATTTTTTTAAAAGCATTTGCAAACTGATGTGGAAACAAGATGGAATGAACTTGTACTTGAAAAAATGTGAAGGTTATTGAAAATGAAACTACAGGTTAGTAGTACACAGACACAGCTGTAGGTATAATAGCTATGCTGTCATCTGGGAAGGAAGTCTCTGACCTCACACTTAACGTTTCCATTCACTGTTGGATTAAATTGTGCTGCCATTCATGTTTTCTTTTTGACCTATATCATGCTTTTGGGCAATAGATGTGACATTCTTAGCACTTAGTTCTTCTCTGTCTGCTCAGCCACTGCCATCACAGTGTTCTCCTACAGCAATCCCTTCTAACTCAGACTGAGGTAAATCCATTTAAGGTAAACAGATTAACACATTTTCCCATGTCTAATGTGAGAACTGTGTCTGTCATTTCCCTAAAAGCATTGCATGTGACAGGCCCCAGATGCTGAGTTTCTCGGGGCAGCTGCCTGATTTACTTGACTGGATTGGGTTTACAGCTGGTGTCCGGCTGTTCTTTGTTATGTTTATCTGCAGTCTCTGGGGCTAATCAGATTAGGCGATAGCGTTATCTTGCTAAAGATCCAATTTCCCCTGGGCCCAGGAGGAGAGGTCTTTTCTGGGTTTTATGACTGCTGAAGTAGGGCTCTGCTTTGGGATATTAGTGAGATCGGCAGAGAATGGCAGCTATCTCAGCATCAGCCCAACCCCTGTACTAAACTCAAAGATAAGAGATTAGTCACTATCCTGATGGGTGTTGTTGTTGTTTTATTTTAATGAACTGGTGTCAGTATGTTGGCAAGGATTCTAATGCATGGCCACACAGCTTCCCTTAACATGAATGAAACCCATGTGGGTGGTTGAATCTTGTTTATGGTTTAAGACTAATTGTCAGTATTTTGTAAACAGCCCAGAGAGCTTTGGCTATGGGGCGGTATATAAATGTAAATAATAATAATAATAATAATAATAATAATAATATAAACAAAACAAAAAACACCCACTGCTCTATTTGTAATATAACAATTTGTTCCATCTTTGATTATTAAGTAGAATGAACTGCTATCTTCTAGATGGGCAGTTATGTTGATCTGTTGTGTCAAAACCAATACAGTCTTGTAGCACCTTAAAGACTAGGGAATTTTGTTGCCCATTTTTCTTCAGATACATTTAATCAAATGGGCCCTGATCTATGAAAGTTTAATTCTGCTCATCTTAAACTCTCACAAGTAGGGATTGACAAATCAGTTTATTTCTCATGCTCCCATATTGAATGACTGAGACAAAGTGGGAGTATATGAAATAATTCCTCTCTAAACAGGAATTATGATGGTGCACAAAATCCCATGCTGACCTCATTCCTGTTACTGAGGAGGATCATGCTCATTGCACTGACACTATGATTACACCAATTTACTATGCAGATATGAAGTCTGGGCAGAAGACACAGTGCGTATTGCACAGACTGAATGTGGATCAGGCAGTGTTCATTGTATAGTCAAAGCATCATCTGTCTCCAACAATGGCAAGATACACGTCTAAGTGAGGGGGTACGGGGGTAGAGGAGGGTAATCTTAGGCTAGAATAACATATTATAGAGAATACCAGTGGGTTCCCCTCTTGTTTGTTTTTTAAAAAGAAAAAAACAGCTCAGGCAGCACACAAGTTGGATTGGCATGGAAAAGTCTGCTCAACCCTTTCCCTTCTGATTATTTTTCTACTCCCCAAGATGCTTTTTTACCAAGAGGATACAAGATATGGAGACCCTGTAGCTGGGTTCACACATCATGCTAAGCCTTGGTAGGTGGCAAGTTACACTGGGTAGGTGGTTATGCAAACAACCTATGTGCTCCCATCAGATGATCAGACAAACAAGCTACATAGAATAGTTTATTTCACTTCCCTCACCCTTCCTCCTCCTTTAGTCCTACTGCTCAGCTGGGCAGGTACCCTCACTTCCTTTGCAGAGGGAATAGAGACTGCATAAGAGGAGCAGAACAGCGGCACCATGTATGGTTGCTCTTGCCAATCAGCTCTTGTAGGAAATCTCTGTAACCCACGCTGTGCGACAGACAACACGCTAACCCACCATAGGTAAAATATCCCTTCCTGCAGACTGTGGGTTCTCAGTGTGGCTTATATGGAGGGAAATAACAACCCCTGGGGGGATAAATAAGAGACAACATGGTAAACCACTATGGGTTGTTCTGGAAAATAAAGCATCATGGATTAGTGAGAACCCAGTCACTGTCACTACCTTTTTCCTTTGCAGCTTGGGTAGGGTATTTTTGAACTGAAAAACAACCAGAGAGGAAAAGGTTGATCAACCTCTCTCCTCGTCCTTCTTCTGCCCTAATTCTACCTGGGCTGATATTCGATTTAAAGGGGGGGAGGTATGGAGGAGAAAAGAAAAGAGGAAAGGAAAGGAAAATAAAAGAAAAGGAAAGGAAAAGGAAACTCTCTGCAAGGTATAGTTTGAACCTTAAAAGAGAGCTTCCTTTGAACTAAAAGCCACGAACACCTTCTCTGCCACCTCAATTTGAAAGGAAGAGTACAGTGAACTACATTAGAACTAGTATCAGGGGAAAAGGGGCTCCAACATTTTGTATAAATTATCCCAAAAGCAGTAAATCTCATTGACAGGCATCTTCTCAATTACATACAGATATTGTTTATACATCCCCCCACATATATCTCCTCCTACTTTTTTGAAGGAATGTTTTTCTCCTTCCTCATAATTTATAGTTATGTACTTTGTATTCTCTATGTGGAAAAAACTCACCAATTCTATTTTTAAACATGTCATTACCGAACCATTAACTGTAATAGTGTGTGTGTGTGTGTGTGTGTGTGTGAGAGAGAGAGAGAGAGAGAGATACACCTATCTCAAAGACTAGCCCCCAATTCTATCAGTTGCAGACATACTATGCTTCAAATCACAGCAGTAATCTATACAAACCAAAACATGTTGAAGCACATCTGGGAAGTCAACGGGTTTCACCTTTAGAAGCAAAAGTATGCACTTCTCTTAGAATAGATGTGGGCAACCTGCAGCCCTAGGACTGCATGCAGCTCCTGGGACTAATGCCAAACGCCCTTTGCAAGCCATCAGTTCCGACCTCTGACAAGAGAGATTTGTCCCTCCCCTGGAAGCTCACTGAGAGGGTTGAAGAGGAAAAGAGAGAGAAGGGGATGACCTCATGGACTGGCCCTGCCAACGCAGGCTTCAGCCACGCCAGCAGATAGCCCCCAACAGATTACACCAAAGGGAATGTGTCCCATCGGAAAAAAAGGATCCTCAACCTGTCTTAGAAGCACACCTTCTTTCCTGACTTCTAAGCTATAATAAAGAAACACTGAATCAGAAAAAATAAATTCCTCACATTGTTAATTTTCTGATAAAATAAAATAAAAACATTGATTTTAATACTGGGCATTTCTTACACTGTTAACAATTCTATAGCTACAACTGCCACACGTATGACCATTTTGTAATTTCATTCTAAAAAACTTTTTACATAAGTTGAAATCCTTATATTGATCCATATCATTTCCAAAACAACATTATTTGTATTAGCATTACTTCTGTTTGCTTTGACAAGGAAACGCTTTCCTTTTATTCTGCTTTGAGTATCTGTGCTATAAAATGCAGCTACAAAAATAATGCTGAGTTTGGGTGAGATTTGCTATGATTAAATTTTTATTAAAACATTTTTGTCCTGTCTTTTAGGTTGAAAACTCCCAAAGAGAGCTAACATCAGGAATAACTTAGCCTTCTCCTCCTGAGTGCTCCCTCACCCCCAATAATGTATCCTATGCTATCAGGAATAGCCAGAAATCAAGTAAGCTCAAGCCAACATTTCTGTTACTCCTCATTTCAGTTTTATCCCTCTCTTCCTTTCCCCTCAAATTGTGGGCCCATGTTGAAGTCTTTTGTTTTAAATAAATGCTGGATTTGCAAAATTACATGTGTGCATCTATACATACTCCAATACAGTTATTATTATTTATGATACATTTATAGACTGCCTTTTTTCCTCTTGCAAGGAACCCAAGGCAGCTTACATGATCCTCCTCTTCATTTTATCCTCACCATAAACCTGTGATGTGGGTAGGCTGAGAGTCACTGACCTGGTTCACATGACACACTAGACTCACTGTGGATTATTTAACCCGCAATGAGCTGTGCATGAAGCCCATTAAGAGTATGCAACCCAAGTGGGGTTGCGACATATCATCCAAACTCAGCTATCACGGGTCATTTGAAAGTTAAACAACCTTCCCATAACTTCCAGTTTGTTACATTTCAGGGGAGGTCTTGTTTTCTATGTCGTAGCCTATGGATTTCTGTTTGGCAACCGCACAGACACAGGCCTTCTCTGTGGCAGTGGCTGCCCTTTGGAATGATCTCTTCTCTCTGATATGTCAGGTCTCAATGAAGGCATATTTTAGGCGTTTAGTGAAAACACAGCTTTTTACCTTGGCTCTTTCCCAGCCATGAACTGTTTTGAACTATCTTTATTCTTGTATCATTGTTTTTTTATTGAATTGTTGTATGATGTGGTAAACCACTTCAGGATTTGTGTAGAAGAGCAGCGGTAAAGAAATATTTCTAATCAATAATCAATCAATCATATTCAAAATCGCAGCTGCACATACCCAGCACATGCCACGATTCATCTTGGGTCAAAGAACCCATGGTGAGCCCAGTGTGTGAGCTTCATGGCCAAGTGGGGATTGGAACCCAGGTCTCTGGAACCCCAGTCCAACACTCTAATCACTAAACCACACTGTCTTATCTGAGGAAAAAAGGTGGAACTTTGAGACTGAATTGCAGCCTCTATAAGCCAGCGCTGTACATGCCTTCCAATAATAGAACCCAAGCACTTAATGTGCTTAGTAGGTAAGACTAGTGATCCCCTGATCCCCCAAAATGACCAATACTTATAGAACAGTTAGCATTCCAACTAGCTACTTGCTTTTGGTTTTTCTCTTCCCGAGGAATCCTATATTATTTTTGTTCCTGATTCAACTGTTTTGAGATGTATTCATTTATTTTGCTTCACCAGAAAGGTAAATTAACAACATATTTACATGTTTTGTTTTTTAATGTATGAAAAGTCTGAAATGTTCAGGTTAGTGGATGCTACTTTTCCCTAAATAATTAGCTTGCAACTCTACAGTTAGAGGGATACTATACTGTATATTTAAGATCACTTCAATGTTATACAACTGTAAATAAAAAAGGAGGACTATTAAAAGGTTTAGAAGCTAACTGTGCATATTTCTTGCCCGACCGACATTTACCTAATTACCCATGCCGCATCACAGGTTGCTGTGTTGTCCAAAGCTGACACATGGTGTGGCAGGAGTGGCTCCTAACCTACACCACAACCTATTGTTTGTTTCAGGGGGTGTGGGATGGGTTCCCTGCACAGAGATGGGGGAAACAATCCATACTCCATTGTTTTCCCCTGTGACTGGGCAACCCTGGCCACAGGCTATAAAAAAGGAAGTGAATGCATAAGGGCAAGTGAAATACAACTGGAGGATGGATTGTGTGCACACATGACTCCAAGAACTATAGTAACAGATAAGCAATCTGTCTTTCTTCTTTATGGTCTCTGTGCTGTCATAGTTCATGGCATCCATGACAAACATGGGCCTATCCCAGTTGGTCTCTGGACCTACATATTCAGCAGGTCACACCCTCGATGCCATTTTCAGTTCCGAACAGACGGATCTGTGGGCAGAGGTGACAAATACCTCTGCATTGTCATGGACAGACCATTTTCTGGTAAGGGTTAGTATCACGGCTACCACCTGCCCCTGCAGGGGTGGTAGACCTACTAAGATGGTCCACCCCGAAGGCTGATGGATCCTCTTGGATTCCAGAAAGCCTTAGAGGGTTCTATGGCTGGCATCGTCAACGATCCTGTAGAAGCCCTGGTCAACAGATGGAATACTGGGGTTATCAACACGAACACCCCCAAAAGTCCTCTTCAACCCGCTTCTAACCAGGCACGCTGGTATACAGAAGATCTCAGGGAATTGAAGCAGGAAGGGCGACAACTGGAGTGCCGATGGTGGAAAACTCGACTTATATCTGACAAGATATGACACAGAGAACATCTTCGTTCCTATGGGGTGGCAATACGTGCAGCGAAGAAAGTCTTATTGCCAGCAGAAAGGCAATGTTCCAACACAAAGGCCTCAGAGGGCATGTGGCAAGCCTGTCAATAGATGGCTTCATTAGCTGTGACAAAATGACAGAGAGGCTCCAAAAGAGTGTGGGATGGATGCAGGTTAGACAAACTCTTCATCTTCCATAGGATGAGAAAATACATACAGAAAAATTATCAACAGGGCATTCATTGGCAGAAATGGCCTCCAAATAATCTTTAAGTAATGAGACAGACCATGAACTTTAGGAATAACAGAAAATCTAAGATGGTAGACAAAGGACAGGTAATCACATTTGTCTGAAGTCCTGTCACAAAGTTCATGAATACCTTCCATTGCCTTGTGCACCACTGTGGTGGATGGTTCACTGGCCTCAATGACAGGCTCCAAGAAGGATTCAGCAGCCTGATGAAACTCTCCATTAGACTGAAACTGTGTAGGCCTGGGTGGAGGATCTTACCCCAGTCCCAAGACAGTGGGTCTCTTTGGAGATGCAGCTGTAAAGAGCCCCACCCAAGAGTTGCATCAGGGCCTTGAACTAAGGACTCTGAGGCTATCCCAAGCAAACTTGTCTTTACCTTTAAAAGCTTCCCAAATTAGGCTTTGAAAAGGTACAGAACACAGGTGTGGGGCAGCAAAGAGCCCATGAAGAAGAACTGGGAGCTGTGATATTACTAGGAAAGGAATGGACAAGCAAGAGATCTTTAGAAGCAGGGCAAATGTCAGACAGAGAATAATGAAGCAATGTATCTAGGATATGTGAATGTCAAATACTGATTTGAATGAACTACCCAAATCTATGGCTGCTTTAGTAATTGTTAATGGTATTTTTACAACCATTATAACAGCAAAAAAAACCCTAAACAGAGTGTATATAAATATATATACACTCTGTTTAGGTATATATATATACCGTATTTTCCGGCGTATAAGACGACTTTTTAACCCTGGAAAATCGTCTCTAAAGTCGGGGGTCGTCTTATACGCCGGGTATAGGACGGACGGAGGGGGGCTGCAGTAGCTCCTTCTGGCCCGGGCCTTGTGCACAATGCTCCTTTTCAGGCACCTTTTCCCACTCAGTTTGAACTCCCTCCCCCCTCCCCGATGGGCAGAGACGGGGGGGAGGGGGGGGAAGGAAACTGTGGCTTTTCAAACTTTTTGTCAGGCAAAAAGCAAGGCGGAGTCAGCCAAGGTGCAATTGGCGATGAGGAAGCCTTGGCCCAAGTTTGGGGGGGGGGGTTGCAGGCAGAGGTGGCTCGATTTCCTTGCAAATCTGGAGAAGTCGGGCTCGTCTCATTCCCGTCTTTTAAGATCTCGGCCGCGAGCCCCTGATACAGGAGGTGGCTGAAGACGGCTTCTGACGTTGCATAATCCCCCCCCCTTCGGAAACCTTGCACAGAACCCAACAACAAAGGTGCTTGTCGCATTGTGAAGACTCCAGGGCAGTAAACCTGCCCTAATTAAACTGTTCCTCTGAAGGTGCCAGAAGACCCTTTTTAGTTTTGCTGCAACAGGTTAAGGCTTCCCCTCTGGAAGTTCTAATGCAGAAAGTGCTTCTACATGGGAATTAATGTAGGTCATCATCTGTTTTGCTGCATACCCATGAAACTGCTCAGTCTTGGCGTACACACTGCAGGATACGGAAATGTGAGATTTCCTGCCCCGTAATGCAACATTAAATCAATTAAAAAACAGGAAAACCCTGGTAGGGAGTAATCCTGTACACACCTGAGAGTAAGCCCTGTTGAACACAGTGATACTTGCTTTTGAGTAAACATACATAGGATGGGACCGCTGATCAATTAAAAAAAAGGGTGTCCCTTGATTACTTGGACAGATTTTTTGAAAATTTATTTTCTTTAATACGAGTACTCATACAATCTGCAAGTTCCACAGGAGAAAATGCTTTTTCTAAGTTGGTTCCTGCTATGATAAGTGTTCATCAACTGAAAACAAAGTTGCTTCAAAATAATTGCTTTTACCCATACATACATTGATGAAAATTTAACCAATAGATTAGCCAACTTGAAACCCAAGCAGTTAATCAACTAAGATTTCTTTAACTGAGTGCCAGCCCTAATTTTCGCACATTAAATCCTGTAGGATTTGCTTAACATTTGAAGTGGTTGATCTATATGCCTCTGTTGAGGGGAAAACAACAAGAAAACTTTTATTGCCCTCCCTAAGTTACGTTATACACATGTTTCCAGAGAGGGTTAACAACTCACTTGGCCTTATGTTTATAAGTGACAGTTTTCCTGTTAAGTACCTGCATGTCATAAGCATTTGAATTAAAATTACCATATGCTGATTTTTTAATATTTTTATTTGGTGTGCGTTGGAAGAGGGGTAGTCTTATATGGCGAGTATATCCCAAACTCTATATTTTAACTGGAAAAGTTGGGGGCCGTCTTATACGCCCGGTCGTCTTATACGCCGGAGAATACGGTAAATCAGCCCAAAATCTAGTGTTCAGGACAGTCTAACTACAACATAAAGTAACCAGATATAAGAATCTGAAAAGAAATAAGCAAGACGTGTGGCTTTCATGTTTCAAGAGTTTCCATGTCCTCCAATGGGGTAATACAGTGATCACCCAAAATACCTCTGAGTTTGGGATTTACAGAATCACTATTTAAAAGGCTATAACTTTCCCATTACATCTTATTCTTTCACAAAGGCAAAAAGACCAAGATTGATGTTGGTTCTATGCTGGATTTTTATCCCTTCCTAAGATCTACTGATATAGAGCTGGTTAGAAATATTTTAATAACATAAATAAAAATAAAATACATTTGTTTCTAGAAACTGAGGCGTGTGCAATTAGCTGTTGTCTAAAGATCGAATACATATATACCTTCACATGGAAAAAGGACAAGGAACCCTCAGTAAAACTAACAAGAAATAACTCCACTGAAATAGCACACTTCTAGAACTTGTAGGAAATCAACTGAAGGAGTTTTTCTTTTCTTTTCCGGCAAATGGGGTTGGGGAAACCATCTGTGGCATTAGTTTTAAAATATCAATATATTTAAACAGAAGTTTTCCTAGGGAAATACTTTGACCTCAGTGTGTTTGTGAGGTTTAAGCCAGAGCATCTCCAGTCAAACTGAAGCTATGAGGATTTTGAAGTTCTATGTGGAGGTCATACTGACACACACAGAACCTTGCGTCTCAGCCTTGCGTGACATATTTTGAGGATTTCACTAAAATGCATTTCAGCAGAAGTCTGTTGTTGTTATGCATCATTAAATAAGCTCTGATTGTCCTAATCTTTTTAAAAAGATTAGTTTCCCTCAGAGTCAGCACTATAAACTGACATGTTCCAGAAAAAAATAAGGTGCCCCTATTGACAAAAGTGAGGTTGCCTTCTACCAAAATTCATTTTAACTTCTATTTAAGTATGAGGGATGGGAAGAAGGGCAAGGAAGGAGAGATGGTTAGCTTCAATCAGAGCAAGCCGCAGCACTTGTGATGCAGGAGGACTGGAGACTGCCTAAGGCTCAACTGCCTGCTTGTCAACCTGTACTCTAGGAAGCAGGAGAAGATAACTAGGGATGTGCACTGACCTTGCCACTACATGCTTGAAGCTATGCTTCTGAAATTTATCACACATGTGAACCAAAGTGGTATGTCTAATGTGGAGAAATTTCAGAAGCATAGCTTCAAGTGTGTAGTGGCAAGGTATTTTTGAAAAATGAGGAAGGGAACGCCTATAACTGCTTTATTTTAAAAGTTAGAAGTCTGAAAGTTGCTCACTTTGTAGATGGGTTGGGGGAGTTATCTGTCAGAAATTTCAAAAAGATAGGTCCAGGAATTTGGTGGCTTTGAAATTTTTAGATTAAAAGTTACAACAACACGGAGTTTTGACAGATAAAAGAGGGAGGGGGAGGGGGGGAGCAGGGTGCAATTGACAGCCCAAGCCTCTGTGGAAAAACTTTTGTAACTTTTAATCTATAAAATTCATAGCCACCAAATGCCTGGACTTATCATTCTGAAATTTCTGACAGATAACTACCCCTAACCTATCTACAAAGTGAGCAACTTTCAGACTTCTAACTTTTAAAATAAAAAAGTTATAGGCGTTTCTTTCCTCATTGTTTCAAAAATACCTTGCCACTACATGTCTGGACCTATCTTTCTGAAATTTCACACACATATCAAGCAAAGTGTTACCTGTAATGTGTCCAAGTTTCCTGTTTGTATCTTTAAAAATAAAAAAAGTTGAAGGCATAACTGAATTTGCCCCACTGCTACCCATTTTTCTAAAATTAATTGTCACATAAAACAAGCACCTATGTTTCTGAAATTTCGCACACATGGGTCTCAATGTATCACCTACATTGTGGCACAGTTTCATGTGTGGAACATTAAAAATGAAAATGTTATAGGCATTCCTGGTTCTTTATTAAAAAATTAAATGCCACAAAATGCCTGTACCAATCTTTCTGAAATTTCTCACAGATAACTACCCCTAACCCATCTACAAAGTGTCCATGTTTCATCCTTCTATCTTTAAAAATGAAAAAGTTATAGGCGTTTTTGTAACAGAATACTAGGCTATGGGGAAAAGCATTCAAAATGGTGTCTGATTTTCCGGTTTTTTCCGATCCAGATTGGGTCCCTTCGGATCGAATCAGATCGGACGGTTGGTGGATCGGATCAGATCGTTTTTATCCGATTTTTGGGTGGATCGGATTCAGATCGTGGATCAGATCCTATCCACTGCACATCCCTAAACATAACAACACATGTGGATGCAACTGCACTTCAAAGCTGCTTCTGCCCCAGAAATAGCATTGTAACACAATCACAGATGTTTACCTGTCTAGCCCCATAAGGCTTAAAGACCAGAAAAACAGTGACTGTAATACAGTCAGAATTTCCAGAGAATTAGCCATTTTAGCCTGTTGCAGAAACAGCAACAATAAAGAGTCTTGAGGCACCTTTAAGAATAACAGATTTATTCTTACATAAGCTTTTGTGGACTAGAGCCCACTTACTCAGATGCATAAAGATGCCATGGTACCAGTAGGTGTCTAAGACATTTGTGCAACCACATAGACACATCAGCTGCAAAAAGAATCAAAGTCTTCAGCTGCCTTTAGGAAAGATGTCTGGAAGCCTTTAGTAACAACTGAATTTGCTTTGTTATAAACTATAAAAGTTCTCAGCCACTTGGTATGTGTTTTTAAAGGAAAAATATTACAGAAATATATTCCATTCTATGTTAATAAGGAATATAATCCCAATATATTCCAAATTGGTGGAATGTTCCAGTCTGATATAAATGAAGTCAAATTATCTGCTGCTAAAGTCAGTTGTTTGTTGAAATGTACACAACTGTGTGCCTTCTCTTCTGACCCCTTTTGAGAAGTGTTGGGATCAGCATGCTGCCAATGACTAGACATGTGCCAGAAATACATTTATTATACCACCACCAAATGGTTATCACTCACCAGCAGCCTTCCCATTAGCTCTAATGACAGACTGACGAGATAGATCGTTCTTTCCTCTGGTAGTCTGGTGATGTCCCCTGAAGTTGTATAGATATGGTACTTAAGTAGCCCTCCCCCAAAATGCCCTTTTGAATTGCAGGAATTTGCTGGTTATATATTACTCTAACCAATCCCCCATTCAGCAAAGTCAGCTGCTTCTACTAGACACCGTCTGTCACTGCTGGATCTCTTGGGAATTGGATTAGGAAAACAAGTTTTGCCCACATTATGAAAACTTTTATTAATCATCTCAACCTAAAGTCACAACTGCAGCATTTGTTTTCCAAAAGAAGCCTTGTTGGTATTGCTCCCTTTAAAGCCATCTGTCAGATTTTACTCATTGAAGCTGTTTCTGTGGAAAACATCAGGGCAACGTCAGAACAGTGTGAGCATCAACAGAGAGCCAGCCTTACAAAGTTTGTTTTGCTTGCATCATTTTAAATAGGGAATGGTTTTTGTTTTAAAAACTCCATGCCATTCTGGGTAAATAGACACACTAAAACCAGCATTTTATAGGTAACACTCACATTTTTGTGTCCTTCTCCAGTTAATCAGTGACCTCTCCATATTCACTTACCTCACTTTTCAGTGTAAAGCTAAGTTCAGAAAAGAAGTTAACTCCATGCATTAGGTAAATAACCATGGCTCTTAAAATTGTTCTGTATAAGTCATGTGTTGTTTTGTTTTGTACATAATCCTAAGAGATAAAGTCATTATACGAAGTTATAAAACACACATATGTTCTGGAACCAATGTATTTTTATTTTAAACCAAAATTATAATTTGGGAGATTTGTTTTTATTATTGTTCAAGGAAGAAAACCGCCCAGATGCCATTAAGTACAGAGTGAAGATATAAAGTTAGGAAAATATAAACTCAGCTCCCACCCTTAGTCAGACATCAAATTGCATAATTCTTACCATCAGTAACCTGCGTTGTATCCTCAGCTCTGCTTTGCAACATTTTCTCTCTTACCAGTCTCACTATCTTTTCTCGCTGGAAAAACACCTCCAAAATAGTTTCCTTTTATAAGTAAATCTCTCAGGACACCTCCCCCCACAAATTTGTAGCCATACTTAGTAATTCCTCACTGAACACACACCACCTTCCCTGTCTAAACAAACTTTCGGTTCCTTAAGAAACGAGAAAGGGAGTGACAGGAATAGATTTCAAACATGGTTTTTATAGTGATAAACAGTTCCAATATTAAATTGGCACTATGGATTACAGATAAATACTAACACTGGCCATCACTCCCTCTAACAGCTTCAGGTACTGAGTGCTGATGATTTCATAGCAAAAACAGGTTCACAGAGAAACAAAAGGGAGGAATGAGCTTGCACAGGGGAATCCAATGTTTGCAGAAATGCAAAACAATCTAAACAAGACCTAAAGGGGCAAGCCACACCCCAAATAGCACTTTGAGGACTGAGCATGCTCAGTAGCCATGGAATATTGAATGAAGTTGGAAAATGGAACTGGAAAACTAGAGTGGATGGGGGTGGAACTGAGTATGCTGCTGCCAGTGCAGGGGGACATTGCTGTCTAATAGGAGCTTTGCTATTTGGAGGAGAAGATATATGGGGCAGTATCCAATAGGGCACTAACACCCCCACCGATTCTCTTGTGCATTACAGATTCTGTTGTGCAAGTGCAACAGAGATTTAACACTTAACAGAGGAAGCCCCAAAATGAATGAAATGATTGTTTCTGGATCGGGATAAATTGGTGGAGCTCCCTTATGCGACCTCCACCAACTTGCTCCATTCCAAAAATATGCATTTTCACTCATTTCTGGATATCCCAGAAGAGCTAAATCTCCATTCCACAAGTGGTGGGTATGGACTGTGGACAGGAATTGGCAGGGTGCAAGACAACTGACAGGACCAGGTGCCCCATTGGATCCTGCCAATAGTAACATCTTGCTGCAAGTTCCACTGATCTAGTTTCTGTTTCTCTGCCATCCATTGTTTAGTCTGTAGGTTTGTCTATTACACAGTAGGTATTATGTGCAGATCATTCAACACAAATGTTCTGCCCTACCTTTATTTCTGTAGCTACCACCACCACCGATTAAAAGTTACAGTTTCGAAAATGTCACAATTGTACTGCAACTTCCTACAGATTTCAGATGCTAACATAGCATCTAACCCCTCCCTCGATCTGCTCTGGGAATCCCCCTTTTGCAGTTACCACTGTCAGAGCACCAACAGTGGCATAGCATGGGAAGCAACAGGGAAGCTGGATAGGATGGACCTCATTCTTGCGTGGGATTCCTTACTTGTACCTGGCAAATATTTTCAACATCTTAACACTTTGTTTCGTAAATTCTTCTGGGGTTCTTTCCCACCTTGAATATCTTTGAAATGGATGTAGCTTCTAATTAAAGAAGGTGGGTTTGGCTTTCCAGACCTTGCTTTGTACCATCGGGCCTATCTATTAGCTTGTACTAAGTTTGGTCTTCTTCTGTTCCCTCAGAATTGCCACCATGGTCAGTTCTGGAAGCCCTATGGTTAGAACCTCTTCCCAAATGGATAGCACTTGGCTCTCATTACGTTAGAATAAGTAACCTCCCTCTTACAATTTTGACCGCAAGAGAAGTGTAGTGTATAATATCACGTCAATTACAGTTCGATCCATTCTCTCATGCAAAATTGACTTTATGGGGAAACTCAGATTTAAGAATTGGAAAGCAAGCGTTTTTGTGGAAGATATGGACGGATAAGATTATTTTTACTTTGGATCTGCTAATAGGCCCCAATGATGAGTATTTGTCTTTTTCAGACTTGTGTGTTAAATATAATTTACCTACTATGGCTCAATGGCAATACTTGCAATTGCAACACCTGCTGGAATCTAAGTTTGATCCAGCTGCTTTTACAACCTCCGAGCCTCCAGCACTGTTAGAAACACTTATAACAGCTGAACTGACATGTTGATCCACAACCCATATATATATTTAGTAGCAGTAAGTAAATGTGATACCCATAGTTTAAGACGGGATTAGAATAAAGAATTGGAGTGCTCTATCTTGCCTAATCAATGGATGGTTGCCCTATCATCTGTATCTGAAGCTTCTATGGATCGCAGGTTACGTCTTATTCAGCAAAAAAAAAAATGTTTTGGGTTTATTGGACTCCACAAGTCTTTTTAATAAGGGTTTGTCTAACTTGCACAATTGTTGGAGATGTAATGCATCTAATGCTTCTTTAGCCCATATGTTTTGGCAATGCCCCATAGTTGCCCCTTTTTGGGAGGAGGTTATAATGAGGATAAACTTTGTACTGAAACAATCTATAATATGGAACAATGTGCATGTCCTCCTAAACTACCTACCAGCTTCTTGGAAGTTAACACATGGTAAGCGCAGATGGATCTTCAGAGCCCTTATGCCAAAACACTTATACTATCACATTGGAAGGACAAATCCACACTTCCCATAATGCAATGGATTGAGGACCTAATAACACTATCAACTTTTGAATGGGTGTTATATAGACACAACTTGCAAGTGGATAAATGCATGGATATTTGGTCTGCTTTTCTTGAACCCGATATATAACTCTCTCCATTTTTTAAAAAATGAACAGTACACATGATGGAAAATGATGATGTTCCTATATATGTAATGTTTTTTTTAACTTTTTCACACTGTATTTTCTGTTCTGTTTTGTTGATATTCATCATCATCATCATCATCATCATCATCAACATCATCATCATCATTATCATAGATGGATGGACATCATTCTCCATGGGCAGACAGAGAGTTTCACTGAATTCTATGCCCCATGTGGGCCCTATTCAGGAAACACGTTCTCACCTACTGGTGCCAATTTCACAATCTTCAAGGCAAACACTCAGAAAGGCTCACAGTAGGTCTATCTAAAGTTTAAGTTCTTGTCATAAAGAAAAGGGTTTTAAACAATAAATTAGCCTTCAGTGAAGCAGTGACTAGTCATTACTCCAGATTGCTTATTGATAGCTAAGGTTAAGGATAAACAAAATCCCAAAGAAAACAAATTCTATTTTCCAATAGTGTTAGGCTGAACCTGCAAGTATTCTGTAAAACAGCTTTTATGCCCTCCATAATACAATCACTTTTATTCTGACATGATTCTTAGGATTAAAGATTCAGCTGAGATGTTTGAACATTTTCTCAAAAACTGGGAACTCTTAATGTCAAACTAGATGTGGACATTTTTCTATCACATCTCACAAATAGGCCAACTACCCATGAGCCACACAAAATGTTTTGGCGCTGTAATCTGCCTTAACAGAATAGTCTTTGGGTTTGTGAGAAGCCTGTCATTAATGCCTAAATGCAATAACGTAGTCCAGAATTACACAACCAGCAACTATGACTGAATGAATCCCTTTACCCATCATGCTTTGACGAGCCACTGAGTATCATATAGACTGAAATACAGAAATTACAGAGCAATCTAATGGTGACAGAGGAAGAAGAATCCAAGGCAGAAGAATTTCGATATCCAAAGCCTTATCAGGCCTGAGCCAGAAGGGTAGACAGTGTGTGGTAGTGGTGGGCATTCTTCTGGTTTCCTTTCTTCTTTTGCAGATGTTTTTGTTCCCCAGACTTTCTTTCCCCCATTCTGACTGTGGGGGGCAGAAATGGAGGACTGTGGATCTGGCAGACCCAAAACCTCCCCCGATCTACTCTGGGAAGCCCCCCTTTTGCAGTTACCACTGTCAGAGCACCAACAGAGGTATGGCATGAGAAGCAGAGGTTTCTATGCAACAACAAGAAGGCTTGTGAGGACAGACCTCATTCTCCATGGGCAGACAGGGAGTTTCACTAAACTCTATGTTCCCCCCCCCCCCCCAGGACATCCTCCCAGAGACCATCGATTTATTTTATGTAAGATCGGAAGAAGAGACCAATTGGCATTGAGCACCTGAAGGAATTCCCCATAGATAACTCTTGGAATGTTTAAGATGCCCAGCTCTACTAGGTGGGGTCTCCAGTACAAAGGAGCCTACAGTGCTGCAAGAGACACTACAGGATGAGGATCATGGATTCAACGAAACCCAAAAGTCGTCTCAGGAAGGGCTTAGACAAATGACAAACTCAAGTCCTCGAACAAAGCAGAGCATGCCCACAGAGCTCTCTAGAGAATTGTTTCTACCATGTAAAATATCTTCAATTATTCATATAGCAGCAGTTAAGAGTTTGGAGAGTTACCTTAACTCTTTCCTCCTGATCTTTGTTTTCACAATTTAGTTTGGGTTTTATTAAATGTTAGAAACTCAGAAGCTTGTATGGCAAAAACTCATGTGACATCCTATGCATTGCAAGTGACACAGAACCAGGCAGACTGTGTCACTTGAACAAAACTGCACTAGGAGGACAGGACTGCTTCTACAGTAAAGAGGATGCCATAATCAGGGAAAGAGGAGACCCTATGCCATTCGTTTTTTCTTTCATTGCCCCAAAGTCTATGATGCTACACCACATACGTGCTTGCCAATAGCTGCTGCTATCCCAAGCAAAGGTTTGTATCAAAAACAAAAGCAATGGCACTGGCAATGTAATGTCCAAACTTATGCTCTGCTGCCACTGAGACTAAGCTGTCAGCATGCCTCTGTTAAATTTGATTGGTGTGCTCTTGGGGATTTGCCCATATTCTTCACAAATCCACACATCACTGAAACTCTCAAAGTGACAAGAACTTGAGCCTTATTTCTAAATGACTCTGGTACCACACAGACACACGCAAACAAATCCCCCAAATGCATTGGTATCTCAATCTGCTTCTCTGTTTATATGAAACAAAATTCAATCACATTTTAAATACGCTCACTAACTATTTGCTGTAAAAAGGTTAGCGACCTAACTGTGGCTTAGTGTGTTGTCTGAACAGGCCCATGGTTATGTAGTTACCAGAGTTAGGAATGGTTCATATATTAAGTTATGGTTCACACAACACACTAAGCCATAATGTTTAGCTCAAAATGCATAACCACTGTGGCTTATTGTGTCATTTGAACAGGATCATTCTTTCACTCACACCAGGGCCTCTTCCCCTGTTCCTATGATGGAAGGGAACAGCCTACAGCCGGTGTACATACCCTAACGCTTTCCAGACTATAACTCCTACCACTCCTAGCCTGCATGGTTAATGGTCAGGGATTATGGGAATTGTAGTCTAAAATATATGGTGGGGCACCTGGTTGCTAATCACTGGTCTACTGCATTTTTTAGGATCTTCAGTGGGCTGTACTTAGATATTTTATATTCTTCCTATTTCATTCCCTTTGCCTTCTGTGACAAAGTGACATAGCTGGGCAATATTTCTGGTAAGGAGACTTATACTTTCAGCATCACCCTTCTAGAAATGGTGTCTGACCTAATTAGCTTAATTTCACCATCAGAGCCATCTATGTGGTGGTGATATGAAAGAGGCAAAGAAGATGCTGAGGCTGCATCCCTCCATACCAGAACATAAATGTAGATGGATCAGAGTCCATGTACTCGAGCATCTCCTTTTAAACATTGGCCAGCCAGGTAATTCCAGGAAGCCTCAGCTATTATGAAGAGACTATGAAGCTTCCAGACTATGAACATAAGTGCATGTCATAACTGCATGTCTTTGGGGCCGGATAGCAATATTGCACCATAGAGAAATGCTGCAATGGTAAGGACAACCCCACACACTATCTGGGATGGGGGGAGACCTAACAGAGATTCTATAAACCAAAAGCTAGTTTTGTCACAATAATTAAGGATGTTAATAACTAGAAAATGTGAGTTTGTTTATACACATTTCTCTGCTGAAGGTGACAATAGGGGGGTTCTCACATTTGCAAATGTGATAATTTAAATGACACATTAAACAAATTAAATCTATCTTACAAGCTAATATAACACTATTAATTATGTGTGATGAGTGAGAAGCTTAAGGACTTGGAAAGTTTAACCAATTATTTTCAGAAGGTGTGAAACAACTATTCTTGAGGGCCAGCCACTGATGTTTCAGGAGCATCACCCCATAGCTCCTTCCAGGTTTAGCTTTGTTTATCGCTTTCTTCAGTAACAGTTTTTACTTGTTTCTTGATGTCTTAATTCCCTGCAATAATACATCTGCCATGAATAATTAAGCAATGCATTTACTACTTGCTGAAAGCCAAACAAATGCTATAAATCAGATCTGGAATCCACTGCCAAATATGGAGACATAATCAGCGAACTGCTTCTATTCAGAGTTTTTACTGCAGACCAGAATTGAGAATCGCCAGGCTTGTTCCTCAGCATATATTAACAATTCCTTAAACCTCATAGCCCATTTCTGGCATTTCTAATTAATTTGTTTTTATCATCCAAGAGCTGTATTCTACAGTGGTTTTTTTTTACTTTTTACTTAAAAGAAAAAGAGAAAACCTACTTCCTTTACCATTTTGACAATTATTTTCCCCAATTTACCTTCCTTGCCTCACTATTGTCATCTTTGCCAAGAACTGAACAGGTTGTTTTAATCAGAGGGTAAGTTAATGGAGGCAAAAAGAGTTCATTAGATTGCCTGAGGGGAGGAGTTACTCTTTTCACCAGCTTGGAATCAGACATTAACCAGGGTACTTGGCTGTCACAACTGGGCAGTGTCATCTCAGAGGTTTTTGGTCTTTAAAAACAATTAGTAGTTCTAGCATACTTTGGAAGCAGAAATCCTCTTCCTCTCACCAAATTCTCTCAAATGCAGAAAGTGTCTTGCTGATCAGTGTTCTCTGTCATCGAGTCAGCTAGACTCATGAGAAATGTCCTACATTTTTGAAGATAAATACCTGCTGTAGAAAATAAAGAGCTACAAAACACAAGCCATATCACTTTCCTAAAACCATACTGCTTTCATGCATATCAAGGGACAAGAACAATAAAACTACTTTCCATTACCCGAACAGCATCACCTTTTAATTGGAAAGCGGTTTGCAGAGCAATCACTTTACAGAAAACCAAAACTACTCTGAACACTGTTGTCTCAGGCTTGGCAGAGCAAGCACATTAGAAAACTAATCAAGTTCAGGTACCCAGCCAGCCAGGTCTAGCAAAATGTCAGAGTAGCCATTAAGATTCCGCATGTCTTAATTTGAGAATCTCACCATTTTACTGGATGATGCAAAAGCTCAGAATATTTATTTAAAAAGTCAAAATGCAGAACAGTTTGTCTTTAAATTTTCCTACAAAATACCCTCATGCTGAAATAAGCCGTGTAATGCTGCTGTTCGTAACTCTGTTGACAAAGGGTTGTACATATTTTAAAATACTAACTCTTAGCAGCTGTGTTGTCAAACTGTAGAGCTGTTGTGTGCTGCAGCAGTATTACCATATTCTATTATTCATAACAGGCTGCTGTATTTCATTATTATTCTTATAGAAATATATTGGTGATTTAAATCCACATGCCACAGGAGAGCATCCTGACCACAGCAGTCAAAGCTTCCTTGCTAACTCCTCAGCATTATGTTTTTAATTTGTCTCTAGCTGGAATCACTTGTTTCTGCACAACCCAGTTGGATGAAATAAATTTTTTCTTTCGACAAATTCTATTAAGTAATTCAGGCCAACATCAGGTTTCCCATTGCAATATATGACAAAACTAACGTGTTTGGTGCTACTCAAATGACAAAGAACCTTAGCTAGTAATACTGGTACAATTTTATACCAGTGTGACATCAGTAACTTCCATCTTGTGAATTTAGCATAATACCAGTGCCACCCTTCAATATTTTCACACCTGACACAGAAAGTTAAAATGTCCTTAACAAAACAACCTAGATAGAGGCTGAAATTGGAGACAAGAAAATTGCATACATACACACCCCAGAATCTGCTGTCTAAAGCGACTAATGGCATGTAACATGGGAAACAGCCATAAATCAGTATTGTCCCTGAACCTTTAACTCGGTTCTCCTGGCATGTAAACTTTTTTTAAAAAAATATTTTTTATTTTTCAACATAATACAACATAAAATACAGTACATACCACATACGCCCCGTGCTCCCCTCCCCCCCAGGAGACCTTCAATTATACATTATTCTTCTTTCCAAAAGTGTAAAGACTCTTTTGAAAGTATTTGCCCCTTCCCCGTTCTTAATACATATTCCAAAAATAAACTCCATATATCTCCAAAATCATTCTTACTGGACATTCCCCTCTTTATTTTCATTTTACACGTTAGCTTATCATTAAGTGCCATATCCCATATTTCCTTATACCATTCTTCTATGGTATATATCCCTTGCCCTTTCCAGTTTTTAGCAATCATTATTCTGACGGGAGCCAGGAGGTTGTTTATTAATTCTCTCTTATTTATATTCTCATTTCCTTTATCCCATATTGCTAGTAGAGCCAGCTTTGGGTTTAATTCCAGTTTACTTCCAATTATTTCACTTATTTCTCTGAACACCCTTTCCCAATTTTTTTGTACGTGTTCACAGCTCCACCACATATGGAAATAAGTTCCAACCTCTTGACATCCCCTCCAACAATTCTTGGACACTTTTTTATCTGATGAAATCTTACCGACGTTAAATACCATCTCCATACTGTCTTATAATAATTCTCCTTAATTCTAATCAACAAAAGCTTTAACATTCTTGCATCCCACATCTTCCCCCAGTCTTGTTCATTAATTTGTTCCTTTAAACCATCTTCCCAAATCAATTTAATAGAGTCTCGATATTCATCCTCCTCTATCAGGATTCTATATATTTCGCTAATCAGACCTTTTCTAGTTTTAATTACTTCCTTCTTTCCTCTTGATTCAATTAAATCTTCAAATCTTGTATTATTTCTACATTTCTTATTTGTCTTTTTCCATTCCTGTGTCCATTTTCCCAATTGTAAGCATTTGAACCAAGCTATCTTTTGTCCTTTTAACAACTCTCTAATTTGCACCTTATCTATCATTCTTTCCATCCAATTCCTTAACTTAATAATTTCCTGATCCTTCAGACTCCCTTCCAACTCTACTTTTAAATTCCTTGGGAAGTTTCCCACTACTACCACTGGGGCGAGTGGAGAGTCCCCTGGTATTAACTTTCCTTTAACTTTCTCCCAGATCTCTAGAATATTTTTCAGCAACTGGTTGTCCAGTCCCCTCAGATCTTTCTTTTGAATTTTAATAAAAAAATATTTTGCAATTTAAAATTTAAGTCTTCCTCCCCTAATATATTATTTATAACATATCTTAACTGATTAGCAATATAATAATTCTTTATATTTGGAAGTCCCAAACCACCTTTCTTTTGTGTCTTATACCATAACCCTTTGTTAATCCTAGCTCTCTTATCTCCATTGCAATAAGCATTAATCATATTTTGCCAACTCTTTAACTCTACATCCGATATTTTAATCGGCAGCATTCTAAACAAAAAATTAATCTTAGGTAATATCTTCATTTTAATAACCGCTATTCTACCAAACCAAGAATGTTTTAATTTTCTATATACCTCTAACTTTTCCCCTACCTGTTTTTTCAAACTCGCAAAATTAATTTCCTCTAACCTATCTAAATCTTTTGCAATATTAACTCCTAAATAACATACTACATTTTTAAGCCTAAGACCTAACTTAACTTTACCTTCCTCCATCTCTTCTTTATTATAATTAAATAGCATCATTTCTGACTTCCCCCAATTAACTTGTAAACCAGTAATCTCCCCAAATTCTCTCAAATGCTCCTTAATCAACTCCCCAGTCTTCAGGGGATCTTCTAATGTCAGTAATGTGTCATCCGCAAACATATTCATTTTAATCTTCTCCTTCCCTTCTATCCCCTTCAATCTTAAATCCTCCCTTATAACATTTGCCAAAATTTCTATCACTATCACAAATAAGATCGGTGAAAGTGGGCAACCTTGTCTTGTTCCTCGAGCTAGTGTAATCTGTTGCGTTAACCCATCATTAACCATTATTTCTGCTTTATTATTTTTATACAGTTGATCCATCACTCCCATAAATTTTACTCTAAGCCCAAATGTTTTCAAGATTGTTTTAAGTGCTGGCCATTCCACGCAATCAAAGGCTTTGAATATATCCAATGCTAACAAACCTGCTTTTAAATTCCTTTTTTTAATAATATTAATTATATTTAAAACTCTTCCAATTAAATTAGGCATTTGCCTTTCTGAGATAAATCCGCATTGATCTTTTCTAATATATTTATGTATAAACGTACCCATCCTTTTTGCCATTATTGCTGTAAAAATTTTGGAGTCTTGATTTATTAAGGATATTGGTCTATAAGATGCTGGATCCGTCAGATCCTTTCCTGGTTTCGGGATTAGTATAATCAAGGAATGATCCCACGATGGGGGGGTGTCTTTCCTCCTTTTATTATACTATTAAATAGTTTTTTCAATCTTGGTATTAAAATTCCTCTAAAAATCTTATAATATTCCGGCCCCAAACCATCCAATCCCGGAGATTTTCCTCCTTTTAATTTAGCAATAATTCCTTCTATTTCTTTCTCAGTAACTAATCCTTCCATATAATCCCTATCTTGCCCATGTAGTCTTATTTTCCAATTCCTCTCTACATATTCCAATATCTTAACCTGTGACCCAATATCTGATGTATATAATTCTCTATAAAATTCCTGAAATATATTTAATTTATCCTTCATTAAATTACAACTTTTCCCTGTCTTATCTCTAATTGTCCCTATCATATTCTTAGCCTTTTTTGACTGAGTGGACCTAGCCAGCATCTTCGAATTTTTATTACTATATTCAAAAAAATCCCTCCTTAAATATAGCAAATCCCTTTGGACTTGTTCTAACTCTTCTCTCTCTAATTCCTTTTTCTTAGCTTGGATTTGGGCAAATAGGCGTTTATCTTTTGTCTCTCTTAGCTTCTCCTCTAAGTCCCTTACCTCCTTTTCGATCTTTTTATTTTGTGCTTCTTGTTGTTTTCTTAGGGTACACATTTCCCTAATACAAATCCCTCTTACTACAGCCTTCATAGTGTCCCATATTAACCCCTGCGAGCTTACGTCCTTTTCATTAATTTCCCATATTTCCTGCATTTCTTTTTTTATTTTCTCCACTATATTTTTATTATTTAATAATCTTGTATCTATTCTCCATCTCTTAGCTTGTTTATAATCCTTCTTCATTTTAATATCCATTGTCAATAATGCATGGTCGGTGACTTTAATTACCCCAATAGCACAATTTATAAGTTTAGACATCATATTCTTTGACACAAAAATATAATCAATCCTGGAATAACTCTTAAACCTTGGTGAGTAGAAGGTATACTTCCTTTCTTCCCCTTTTAATACTCTCCAAACATCCATTAATTCTTTTCCATCCATTAATTTGCTTAACCCCGTCCTCCCACCACTCTTAAGATCTCTTAATATATTATCCCTGTCTTTCCTTTTGTCTAATACCATATTGAAGTCACCTGCCATCACAATATTCTTTTTACCCACTTCTCCCACCGCATTAAAAACTTCATCGAGAAATTCCATTTGTTTCCCATTTGGAGCATATACATTGATCAATATATATTCCTCCTCCCCTACCATGCAAGAAATTATCAGAAATCTTCCCGCTTCATCCTTCTTCACCCTTTGTATAGTAATACCACATTTTTTTGAAATTATTATCGCTACACCTCTCGCTTTAGAAGTGCCGAAAGACTTTTCATAAACGCCCACCTCCCTCATCCGGAGCTCATTCACACCCTCCTTTGTTTGATGAGTTTCCTGCAAAAAAATTACATCTGCTTTCTCTTTTTTTAATAACATTTCTATTCTCTTCCTTTTTATAACAGTTCCTAGCCCTTGAACATTTAAAGTTGCAACCCTTAATTTATTTTCCATCTCTCTCTTTCACACACATCTTTATATTAGTCTCCCTCTGTGATACACATACCCCCCTCCCTCCCCCTCCCCCCCACCTTTACCCCCCATCTTCACCCCCCTCCTCACCAGACCTTTCTGGGCAATGGCCCCAATTATTCTTAGAACTCTTCAGGGGGGGGAGTTCTATTCTTAGAACTCCCCCCCCCCCCGGCATGTAAACTTTAACAGAGTAATTAAATCTGCAATCATTTCCACCACCACCCCTTTGTGGCCACAGAAACACAAAGAATGTGTTCTGTAGCGCTCACTACTTAAGCATTTATATGTTCAGTAAACAGCATAGGTCATTACCAAGGAAATAAATGTTAAATAGTCATGATAGTAAGATGCAGTGTAGCTGAAATGCATCTCAGCAGTAGACTAATCATATACAATATATTTGCAATCTTCACCTTACGAATAGATTTGTTTTGTTCAACACGAAGTAAAACAAACTGTGTCCTTATAATTGCCCCATTAGCCATACTCCAGTACAGCTTCCCTTCAATCTGCATAGGAGGAGATTAGTAAAAAAAATCAGCATAAACTGAACCTGCAACACTGCATTTTTCAACAAATCGGAAATCTAACTAATTTTCATTAGAACATTTTCACTGGCTCATCAACAGGGGCAAGCATTATTTTTCTAGACAGAAATGTAACCTTCTTGGTCTCAGACACTCTATTACACAATCCCATAAGTATATATTATAGTAGAAAGAATATTCTGTGTTAGCAGGGCAAATTAAAAACATCTACATTTAAAATAGCTGTCCAAATTCTTTCAGTTCTGGATAACTATTCAGTGGTTACCATGCCTTGTTACAACTATACCTACCACTTCTACTCGCCACTGCTGTTTCATTCCCAACCATACAGTCACTGCTTCCAATTATTTCCCCCCACCACCACCACATCCTGCAGATGCTTGGCACAATGGGAAATGGAAAAACAACAACATTACTATTTTAGAAAGAGCCAATATTTCTTTGATGCTCTAAAGGTGCAATCCTATACACATTTAGACAGAAAAAAACATGCATAGACTTGCGCTCTAAGGGAGAAAGAGAGCTCTAAGAGCAGCTTTCATTGTGCTACCCAGTGTTAAAAATGCTCTTTCTTCCCTGTTGCAATTTGTGTTGTCTCCCACATAAGACTGGCTATGGTCCAAAATGCACAAATTAGCAAGAATATTCATACAGAAGTGGGTAGACAACAGTGCTCAAAGCAACACACTTGTCATTGTTGGGGGTTTAATATTTCCAAATGCCAGGTTAGGAGAACAAGGCCCAGACAGTTAATGGCTGTGCCTTGTTACGGTCCCCCTCACACACACAGGCTTGTTGGTTACCTTATCAGCCAGCCCTCAGGCCTCCGGGTGCTGCTTTTAAATGCCAGATCAGTGCATAATAAGATCTCCCTCATCCACGACTTAATTGTGGATGAGGCAGCCGATCTGGCATGTATAACCGAGACCTGGGTGGGAGAGCAGGGAGGAGTTAGTCTCTCCCAGTTATGCCCACCGGGGTACTTGGTTCAGCTGGGGAGGGGGGGTTGCTGTGGTCTATAGGAATTCCATCCCCCTCTGCAGGCTCCCTGTCCATGTGACTACTGGTCTGGAGTGTTTGCACCTTGTGTTGGGCCAACAGGACAGATTAGGGATTCTGTTGGTGTACTGCCCACCCCGCTGCTCAACAGACTCTCTAGCTGAGCTGACAGAGGTGGTCTCTGGTGTACTGTTGAGGTCCCCCAGACTCTTGATTCTGGGGGATATCAACATTCATGCCGAGGGCACTTTATCTGGGGCAGCTCAGGATTTCATGGTCTCCATGACAACCATGGGACTGTCCCAACATACCATCAGCCCAACGCATGTAGCAGGGCACACTCTAGACCTGGTTTTTTCAACTGGACATGGAGATGGGGATCTGAAAGTGGGGGACTTTACATCAACCCCTCTGTCATGGTCAGATCACCGCCTGCTGAGGTTTAGACTTACAGTGGCTTTTCCCCTCTGCAAGGGTGAGGGACCCATTAAGATGGTCCGCCCCCGGAGGCTAATGGATCCAGATGGTTTCCAGAGGGCTCTGGGGAGTTTTCCGGCTGATAGGGCTGGCTCTCCTGTCGAAACCCTGGTTGATCTGTGGAATGCAGAAATGACCCGGGCAGTTGACACGATTGCTCCTGAGCGCCCTCTCCTGTGTAGAGCTCGAATGGCTCCGTGGTATACCCCAGAGCTGAGAGTGATGAAACAAAACAGGAGACGGCTTGAGGGCAGATGGAGACAAACTCCTGATGGATGCAATCAAACACTGGTAAGTGCTTATGGTAAGCTGTATTCAGGGGCAGTGAGGGCAGCAAAAAAACAATACTTTGCTGCCACTATTCAATCATCAACCTGCCGCCCAGCGGAGCTTTTCAGAGTTGTCCGGGGGCTATTACATGCTGGCCCCAAGGACATGGTAGAACCATCTGAAGCCCGCTGTAATACATTTGCTGGGCACTTCCAGAATAAAATCTCTGGCATCCGTCAGGACTTAGACTCCAGTGTTATAGCAGATGAATCTAGTGAGGTATCCAGAGCACAGGCTTGTCCTGTTTTCTTGGATGAGTGTCAGTCGGTGCAGCTCGAGGATGTTGACAAGATGCTTGGACAGGTTCGTGCAACCACTTCCATATTGGATCCTTGCCCCTCTTGGCTAATAAAAGCTAGCAGGGATGGAACAACTGGCTGGGCCAGGGAAGTGATTAATGCCTCTTTGCAAGAGGGAGTGGTCCCAGGCCTCCTGAAAGAGGCGGCAGTGAGACCACTCCTAAAGAAATCTTCCCTAGACCCTGAAAATCTTAATAACTACAGGTCAGTAGCAAATGTTCCATTCCTAGGCAAGGTCCTGGAGCGGGTGGTTGCGAGCCAGCTCCAGGCACTCTTGGATGAGACTGATTATCTGGATCCATTTCAGTCGGGTTTCAGGCCTGGTTTTGGTACGGAAACAGCCTTGGTCGCCCTGTATGATGACCTATGTCGGGAGAAAGACAGGGGGAGTGTGACTCTGTTGATTCTCCTTGATCTCTCAGTGGCTTTCGATACCATCGACCATGGTATCCTTCTGGGACGACTGGCTGAGTTGGGAGTGGGAGGCACTGCATTGCAGTGGTTCCGCTCCTACTTGGGGGGTTGGCTCCATAAGGTGGTGCTTGGGGAACATTGCTCGGCCCCGTGGATTCTCCAGTACGAGATTCCGCAGGGGTCAGTTTTGTCCCCCATGCTGTTCAACATCTACATGAAACCGTTGAGTGCAGTCATCCGGAGTTTTGGAGTGCGTTGTCATCAGTACGCTGATGACATGCAGCTCTATTTCTCCTTTTCATCTTCATCAGGTGAGGCTGTGGATGTGCTGAACCAGTGCCTGGCTGCGACAATGGACTGGATGAGGGCTAATAAACTGAAAGTCAATCCAGACAAGACTGAGACGCTGTTAGTGGGTGGTTCCGCTGACCAGATGGAGGGTGTTCAACCTGTTCTGGATGGGTTGCACTCCCCTTGAAGGAGCGGGTTCGTAGCTTGGGGGTTCTCCTAGAACCATCTCTATCACTTGAGGCGCAGGTGGCCTCAGTGGCACGGAGTGCCTTCTACCAACTTCGGTTGGTGGCCCAGCTACGTCCCTATCTGGACAGGGATAACCTGGCTTCAGTTGTCCATGCTCTGGTAACCTCCAAGTTAGATTACTGCAAAGCACTCTACGTGGGGCTGCCTTTGAAGGTGGTTCGGAAGCTGCAGCTTGTGCAAAATGCAGTGGCCAGATTGATAACTGGAACCAGTAGGTTCGAACATATAAGACCTACTCTGGCCCGCTTGCATTGGCTGCCTGTATGTTTCCGAGCCCGGTTCAAACTAGAGTCAAGGGTAATTTACACCAAAATAAAACTTAAAATACAACACACTACAAACCAACAATAAAAACAAAAGATAAAACGTCCAATGAACAGTATTTAAAATGCCTGGTGAATAGAACAGTTTTTCTGGAGCCTAAAATATTACATCGGTATCATGAAAGCCTCCTCGAGGAGTGCACCAAACTCTCTCTCTCTCTCTCTCTGACATCCCCTTGACACTTGGAAAGGGCAGATGACCCTAGAATATGGGCAGGTTGATAAGAGAATAGATGCTCATTTAGATACTTTACTCACAGCAGCCAGGATAATCTTCACTAGGTAAGAGAGCTCCACACATATCCTAAAACAATTAGGGCATATTTGCATGTTTAATCATGCTGGCTGGAGAATGTTGGGAGATGTAGTTTTCTCTGTCTAAACGTGCATATGATTGTGCCCTTAGAGTGGCTGATTAAGCTCTGGGATATCATGCTCATGAATCAATTAAAATATTGGAAATTTGCAACTTTTTAATTTTTAAAAAAATAATCGTAAGATGTAACTATTTTAATTTTGTTTTATTTTCGTAAAGTATTTTATTCTTTCTATAAACTATATAAGTGGAATGGGTGTATTATCCTGCCCTTTTCTGAAACAAAAAATGAACGTATTATATTATATTATATTATATAAAATGAACGTATTATACTTCTCCTTGACATTATGTTTAATATCTAAAATCTTTATGTTAGTGGTCAGGTCATTTTCGGACACTTCTTCAAGATGAGACTAATCATTCTGCTTATGTAAGAATGATATACTCTTTGAAGTGCTCCTTACTTCTGATGAACCAAAAGAGCATCGATGCAAGTCTCTGTTTTCTTCAGATGAGGAGTGAAAGTCAAATAATACAAAGGTGAACCAAACTTAATTTGCTTGACAATGTATTTGAAATATTTGCTCTGGCAAGTCATTCATCCTCCAAATAGTCTAAGCCATCTGCATTTAGGATAGGCTCAGATTTTCCTAAAAATGCATTTCAACCCCTGGACTACATCCTTGACTGAGATGTACAATGATAACAGATAGTCATGCTCCTTGGCCAGGGCTTATTCCAGAAGCAGGGTGGGTATACAGCCATTTTGCTGCTTCAGTTAACGCTCTTTTTCCAGCACTATTTCCCCCTCCATAATTGCAAATAGCAAAGTGTTTTTCAAGAGTTAATGATAAAACTGGATAATGTGCAAAGATGACAAATACCATCAGAAGGTCACCTAAAATGACTGGGCTCTCAAGTTAGACAAAGTTATAACTAGAAGGGATGTGGTTGAAGTATATAGACTCATTAGTTGATTAGAAAAGGTTAATAGCAATTATGCACTAAGTTAAAAAATATATAACCCCCATTACATAGTGGCATGTGGAACTCACTAACACTACACAGTAAAGGCCAATAGCATCACAGGACTAGACACATTTCTTGAAATTAGGAATATCAAAATCTAAAAAGTCAACTTGGGGAATTCACCTTAATGTTTTCGGAAGTACTGTTCAGATTCTGCAAGGGTACTTATTGTAGCATTAGTGAAAGTCGGGGGAGCCAGAGATGTTAAATTGTTTTTCGCACAAGGAATAGAATGGATGAGCATACTTTGTTCCTAGAATCATAGAATAGTAGAGTTGGAAGGGGCCTATAAGGCCATCGAGTCCAACCCCCTGCTCAATGCAGGAATCTACCTTAAAGCATCCCTGACAAATGGTTGTCCAGCTGCCTCTTGAATGCCTCTAATGTGGGAGAACCCATCACCTCCCTAGGTAATTGGTTCCATTGTCCTATTGCTCTAACAGTCACAAAGTTTTTTCCTGATGTCCAGCCGGAATCAGGCTTCCTGCAACTTGAGTCCATTATTCTGTGTCCTGCATTCTGGGTTGATCGAGAAGAGATCCTGGCCCTCCACTGTGTGACAACCTTCCAAGTATTTGAAGAGTGCTATCATGTCTCCCCTCAATCTTCTCTTCTCCAGGCTAAATATGCCTAGTTCTTTCAAACTCTCCTCATAGGGCTTTGTTTCCAGACCCCTAATCATCCTCGTTGCCCTCCTCTGAACACGCTCCAGCTCCTCAAATATTGAAATGAAGTATCCAAAGAATTTTGAGTCAAGAACCAAAAAGTTCATTTTTTCTTTCACAGAACAAAATGGGCATATCTATATAAAGCTACTTGATGTCAGATTCCAAGCTGATTAATGAAGGGTTCAGAATGTGGCAGCAGCTGCCATTATAAATCATTAATCCCTTTTGAGATTCCTCCAGTACTGCTACCGGTGACTATTGTGACTTTGCCAAAAGTTCAATGTGTATTGTAGAGAAGGCCAAAAACTAATGAATGGCTTGTAGGTGTTAAATGTCTACAGCCAATGCAGATTGTACTATGGTTGTAACAAATGAACTAAGTCTGGTGGTCTGAAGGTAAATCTGGATCTACTGGTAGATGTCTTGAGTGATGTGAAGTAAGTAGAAAGGCAAGGACTGCTGACTACCAATAGCAGAAACAAAATAACTCAACTCCTGCTCTAAATTATACTGCTGAAATGAAGAAAGACTGTGGTAACAGGGTGTCAATTTTGCTGTGGAAGGACTCTGTTCTGGTACTCAAATCAAATTCCCAAACTCAAAATTCTTTAATTTTAGGTATGGGAAGATTATACCAGACTCCAGTTGGTGGATCTTGGGGTTATAGTAAAAACAAAGTAGCTCCTGCTTGCCTGAAATCTGCCTGCCCCTGTCCTAACAAGACGTTTGATTCACATTTTAATGTGAACATATCTCATTGCACCTCCTGAAACAATACGCAAACCAAAACAGAATTATATATTAGGCAAAATTGTATACCAAATGTATATATTACCAAAAATGTACATAAACCTTTTCTGCAAATGTGTGTGTGTGTTTAAAATCACAAACTGATGAGGGAACAGGATGGGATAAATTTAAGATTAGAAATATTAGAAATTGAGTGGAATCAAAATTGACAGATTCATCCATCCCTAGATCTAACTTATACCAAATCCAGTAAGTTTAGTGGCAAACGTTCACACTATATAAGATAGCACCAAGAGCAAATCCGTGGTATCTTGGTGGTGGCGGCAATGGTGGGAAACTCTTCAGGATGTCCCTATGTACAAGGCTGAGGGAAATGGTGACCAACAAGCCACAACACTCCCCCTTCTCATGCTATTCTTTTTTCTTTCTTTGATGCCAAACACAGGAGCCCTGATAGAGACTGCTCTCAGCCATAAGGCAGGAACTTGACCGGAGATTGTCTCCCAGCACTAGGGAGCGTGGCCTTCTCACTCTAGCTGGCTGCCTCCACTCAAGGAGAGAACATGCTGTCACTACATGAGAGGCTTTGTCCAGGTTTAAGAATTCTAAATGATTCTTAGACTCAAAAAGGTCTGCCAATATTTTATTTTTTATCTTCTCCATATTGCACTTCGTCAGGTAAAAAATCCTGGCTTTTTGTTTTGTTTTTTTGTTATGCAGCCCTCTTTCTTCTCAGCTGAATGTTTTCAAAGATGTCCAAGTCCTTTTTGATACTCAGACCAAATGACAATTGTGAAGGTGTTTTCACTCTATTTCTCTTAAAATGCTGTTTAAAGTGAAAGAATCTGAAATATTCCTTGACAGCAGAAACAATTCCCATGTTTTGAGAACTAGACTGCCAAGGAAGCTGACTATTTGCTTGATTTTTTTAAAAGAACATATAATTCTATGTACTTGCTTCAGAGTTGAGAGTCCTAGGGGATTTCAGAGCAAAACCCACAGCTTTATGTAGAACATTCTTAGAAAAAGGGTGGAAACGCCATCCAAGCCTGAAGATTGCTTACATAATACCCACTTGTATGCCAAACAAGTGCTTAATTAGAATTTTTACCCTCTAAAAAGAGAGGAATGAAGAAAATACACTGTTACAGCCATGAAGCTTGCTTGTTTTAAAGCCAAGTTAGAGTTACAATAGAAATGCTATATGACCAAAGAAGATGTAACCTGCTGGTAGTTCTGGATCTCTCAGCAGCTTTCGATACCATTGACCATGGTATCCTTCTGGAACTCCTGAGGGATTGGGAATTGGGGGCACTGTGCTTCAGTGGTTCTGGTCCTACCTCTCGGCAGGTTCCAAATGGTGATGCTTGAGGATAGTTGCTCCTCAAATAAGGAGCTGCTGTGTGGCGTACCTCAAGGCGTCATCCTATCCCCAATGCTGTTTAACATCTACAGGAAACCGCTGGGAGAGATCATCTGGAGGCTTGGGTCGGGGTGCTATCAGTATGCTGATGACACCCAAATATATTTCGCTATGCCTTTGACAATAGCGTCAGCTAAAGATAGTGTGTCTCCTCTGAATGAATGCGTGGAGGCGGTAATGGACTAGATGAGGAAAAACAAACTGAAGCTGAATCCAGACAAGACAGAGGTGCTTACTGTCAAAGGCCCCAACCTGGGTTTGGAGGTGTGTCAACCAGTTCTGGATGGGGTTACACTCCCCCTGAGAGGCTGTGTTCGCAGCTTGGGGGTGCTCCTAGATCTGTCACTCCAAATGGCAGGTCAGATAGATGCAATGGCCAGATGTACCTACTATCAGCTTTGGCTGATACACCAGCTGCTTCCCTTCCTAGAGTTGGAAGACCTAAAAACGGTAGCGCATGTGCTGGTAACTTCGATGCTCAACTTCTGCAATGCGCTGTACATAGGGCTACCTCTGTGCCTAGTCCAAAAACTTCAACTAGTTCAAAATATGGCAGCCAGTTTGGTCACTGGTACACCTAGGGTGACCGTATCACATCAGCTTTAAAATCACTGCACTGGCTGCCAATTAGTTTCCGGGCAAAGTACAAAGTGTTGGTTATTACCTTTAAAGCTCTATATGGTTTGGGTCCAGGTTACCTGTGGGATCGCCTTCTCCCATACAATCCGCCCCACACGCTCTGGGAAGAATTTACTGCAGTCGGCCAAGACTAGGCTGACAACTGTTATCCAGAGGACCTTCTCTTCTGCCGCTCCCAGACCGTGGAACGACCTGCCGGAGGAGATCCGCCAACTTACTAGTCTTCTAGAATTTAAGAGAGTCATCAAGACTGATCTCTTCCGGCAGGCCTACCCAGTCGAATTTTAAGACTTTGTTGATTTAATAATGTATTAATTTTGTATGCTTTTAATCAGTTTTATGTATTTTATATTGTTGTACTGATGTTGTTCCCCGCCTCGATCTGGAGAGAGAGGGGGGTAAGAAAATAATAATAATAATAATAATAATAATAATAATAACAACAACAACAACAACAACAACAGGTTTTCTAAAGGATAACCAGCCGTATACATTATTTCTGATACTTCTGGCCTATTATACTAGCACTTAGTAAGCTTAGCAAACCAACAAGACTTCATCCATATATACCACCTGATCTACAGTGGTGCAGGTTCTAGTCTCATTACTAATCCCTTCACATGCAGCAGCTATACTGCAGAGAGCATTAGAATTATTGTTTTAGCACGACAGTATATACTCATTCATGCCAAACATATAACTAAAAGTATAACTCAGAATTTTCAGGAAACAGCAGGTAGAGAGAGGAAAGTCATAAAATGTATTGTTGTCCTAGAATTCCCAGATACTCTCTACAGATGTAGAATATTTAAGGAAACACTGTTAAGGAATAGGCCAATTGTGAAGGTAACAGATGAAAGCATTTTAATGAAACAGTAATAGTGATAAGTAATACTATCAATAGTTTATCAAAAGAAGTTAAGAATTTAACAAGAGTTGTGGATTGGACAAAAACCATACTTAACAATGAAAGAATGGCTTTAGCAAAATTTTAAAAAATGATTTACAAAATTGATTATGTGAGAAATTTCAGACTGAGCTTTATGGAATATTAGACTTGATATCGTATCACACACATCCTGTCAGGATTCAAACTTATACCATGTCCTTAACCTGGAATCTAAGGGATGTCAAGCAATCTCACAGTGTAATCATATGCTTGTTTACACAGAAGTAAGTCTCACTATGTTCAATGGGGCGCTGTTCATAGTCCCTAAGTCTATGCAAGCATTTGCTTGCAACATGAGTAGGCTAAAGCTTTGATGGGGTATGAGCAAGCCATTCCCCAATGTCCACTCATGCCCAGCTACATAAATGATCATTGCGCACTTAGTTCAAAATCTGAAAGACATGAATATGGCTGAACATGCTTACAATAGTACCTGTATTCAGTAACTCAGCCTTATCAGGGTTCCCAATTGTGGGTAGTGTTGTAAGCACATTCAGCTGAATGCATGTGGGGACATTGGGGCAGGACTTGCATGAACATCCACATTCCCTCTACACTTTAACCCTACTTGTGTTGCAGGTAAACACCTGCATAGGGCTTGTTGTGTAAATGGTTTGTAGCCTCAGGCTAATTTTGTGTGGGATTCTCCTAATTTTTTCCAGCTTTACCTTGCTCCCTAAATCTTGCTTTCCCAAATAACCCTGCTGATTGCAACAAAACAAAGATGGAATAAGAATGGCCACATTTACATAGAATGGTAAACCAGATTCTCTAAAATCCAGGCTTATTGCAAATGAGCTGAGTAAACTCCTGCTTGGCTGCTAACATTATAGGGATGTATGCACATAATGGTGGATTAACCCAAGGTTTGCCAAGATGTGTACTGCACACGAATTGTAGGTTAACTATGGGTTGTTTAACCCAAGATTAGCCTATAGTGCTCAGGTTTGGAAGTCATCTAGCAACCCTCGATTGGAGGTTGAATATGTGCATCTGGCACATGTATTCATTAACCCACGGATTTCTGCTGTTACATGCAAACAGCCCCATAATGTTCGCAGCCAAGCAGGAGCTAACGCAAGCTTATTTGCATTATGTGAGAGCAGAGAAAAGTCAAGAAAATTACATCTTGTTATCAATATCAAATGACAACAATATGGTTGATTTGATTCTAAGGAATACGATTACTCAACTTCTGCTTTTAGACACTGAGATTTTAAAGGATATTTTCTGTCTCAGACTAATACAGCTCTACCCTTAAAGGTACCCTATAAATAATTTTAAATAAAGAAATCAATAAACAGAATTAATAGTTTAGAATATTGATAAATAGGAATTAGACCTCCCTGTGCCTCCAAAACCCAGATAGAATGTGTAAAATGTAGATACGCTGGAGACATTCTTTACCCCCCCTCCACTCCACTCCACTCCACTCCTTTATTAATTTACTTTAGGAACACTAAGCTTATAGAAGATTGGTTTTTCCTTGATCTCCCTGACCATACTGATAAACCAAGAATATTTGAACAAATATTAGTTACAATATGCTGCATTTTCAGGCAGCAAATTTAGATAATATATTAACATGTGATGCATAGGCACATCAGTAATTAACACATGCAAATCCCTGAGACAAGTTTATCCAGGAAAAGAGATGATAGTTTGGCAATGTGAACAGCAGCACAAGCCATTAAAAACAATGCAAGAAACATTGTTTGTCACAATCACTATCAATAAATCAAACGCTGGGTATTATGTGGCTCCAGTCAACACAATCAGTGAAATAGGCAAAACATATATCCTGAGCGCCACTAAATGATATGGCCTGCTAATATAGTAAGAATTCTTTTGTTGCAATAGTCCATCTGTATATATTACAGGAGGACTACTACTATTTCCAGGGTCATTATCTATAAGAGAACACAGTAGCGTAAGGCTCATTTCTAGAGATCTACCAGACCAATTTTGCTCATTTTTTAAAAACTAAAGCTTATGCAGTGTAGAAATGTACAAAATTTTGAAAATTCAAAAAAGTTCAAAGCTCGAGCTTTAATAGCCAAACAGTATGTTTCTGCACCCTGGTCAGGAGCCTGAGGTGTTGAGGGAACTACAGCTTCCATGTAGCTCTGTGCCACACAGGTGCATGGGGAGAAAAAGGCAAAGGCAGGAATGGAGAAAGGGCCTTGGGCTTTCCGAGTCAAGCCCACTCTCGGAGCAGCCATATTGACGGCAGAGATGGCAGTGGAGGTGACGGCAAATACTCCAAGGCAGCAGCAGAGGAAGAGGAAAATATTTAAAATGTCAGGGAAATGAAGAGGTAGGCTTAAAGCCTGAGGGGAACAAGCAAATGTCATTCAGCAGCAACAGGTGTGGGAAAGTGAGGGCCAAAAATCCTCAGTTGCATTAAAGGAAACTCACCTCCTTACAGCATTTGAAGGACTGACACAGATTAGTCACACTAATAGCACCCATGATGACATGGACTTTAGTATTAACATACATTAGGGTTATATTATGTTAACTTGTGAGTGAAAGCTGTGTGCAGTCTGAAGACAAACGAGCAGCTGCGACTACAATGCCCCATGTTGCAATCTTCACAGGAAAAGTAGTAAGAAGAAAGGCATTTTTAAAAACATTAAACATTAACTGCATTTACTTGCTTTCATCCCTTATTAACTCGTTGCCTCTCCCTCTTCACCCCAAAGCATTGCTTATATTTTAAGATCCTCAGACCAGGGTCCCATCTTTTTCTTATGAAGTAACATGTACTCTGATAATACTATATATAAACAACAACAGGAAATATTAATAAACTATCAGTCAAGAATGATACATCTTTATACTCAGTTTTTCATTATACTTTTGGTGGCTGAAAGCATGTGACAGAACCAAGTACGTCATTAGTACACTTTCCTGCTATGAGAAAAGGATAGTGGGTTAAATGGGCCCAGTAAAGCTGGTTTAATCACCTGTGGATGAAGGGATCTGTATATTAACTGTGACTTCTGACCCTAGTGTGTCTAGATTTGTCCTTGGTTAATAGCAGAAGTCATTCTGACATCTTTAAACATTTTGGCTCTACTTGTGCCGCACCACAGAAATATCTTCTCTCAACATTTTGAACATTGGTCTTTTGAACGTTTTGAACATTGGTCTTTTTAAAACTTACTCTACCTCGCAAGTGCTCCTGCCCCACCTAACCTACTGATAATCATCTTGCCAGCAGACAAATGTGTCATCATGTAGACTAGTATTTCCCAAACTTGGGTGTCCAGATGTTGTTGGACTGCAACTCCCATTATCCCCAGCCAGCATGGATAGGAGATGTAGCCCAACAATATCTGAAGACCCAAGGATGAGAACGGACAGATTGCTTACCTGTAACTGTTGTTCTTCGAGTGGTCATCTGTGCAGTCACACATATGGGCTTCTGCGCCTGCGCAGAGGCTCGATTCCGGAAACTTCCATAGCTATTAGTTACTTTTGGGCAGGAGCCCCTCCCCCACTGCCGAGTGCACATGCGTAGAGGGGTTCCCGCCCAATACCTCAGTTCTTCTGAGACCCCCAATAAGAGGTTCAGGCTGAAGTAATAATTCTGATATCCCATATTAGGCCTGACACCATCCAGAGGGGATGGCTGGTGGGTTGTGTGACTGCACAGATGACCACTCGAAGAACAACACTTACAGGTAAGCAACCTGTCCTCCTTCTTCGTGGTCTCTGTGCATCACACATATGGGCCATTAGCAAGCTCTCTTACCTAGCGATCAGGAGGTTGGTTCTAGGTGAAGACAGACGAGAGCACAGCTCTGCTGAAGGAACAGTCCGCATGAGACCTGACGTCCAGGCGATAGTGCTGGGCGAAGGTAAGAGGTGTGGACCAAGTGGCTGTACGGCAGATCTCCGGAATAGACACGCCTTGTTGGAATGCTGAAGAGAATTGCTCGGGTAGAATGATTGGGGTTGGTAGCTCCAGCCTTGCCAGTTGGTAGGCTAGAGTAATGCACTGGACCAGCCAAACTGCCTGATGCTGTGAAGAGGCTGGTTGTCCCTTCTTTGCCGTGCCGTAGCAGAGAAAGAGGCGCTTGGATAAGCGAAAAGACTCAGTACGAGCTTTATAGAAGGCCAAAGCTCTGCGCACATCTAACGTGTGAAGCGTCCGCTCTAGGACTGTCACAGGAGACGGAAAGAACGCTGGGGGGATGACATCCTGATTGACATGGAAAGCGGAAATAATCTTCGGGAGAAACTGAAGGTCAGCTCGGAGAATCACCTTATCTCGATGGAAGATGAGGTAGGGTTCATCAATCTGCAAAGTGGCCAATTCGCTTGCTCTACGTGCAGATGTAATTGCCACTAAGAAAAGGACCTTCAGGGTAAGCAGTCTGAGGTCGGTAGTGGCGAGTGGTTCAAACGGCTTTGAGGTCAGGGCTTGGAGGACGACTGATAAACTCCATGCCAGATGGAGAGGTTGTCTAGGTGGGGCCAGGTTCAATAGCCCCTTAAGGAATTGTTTAATTAAACAATGGGAAAAAACTGTTGACCCTTCAACTTGGTCATGTGAGGCCGAGATCGCAGCCAGGTAAACTTTAATTGAAGATAACTGCAGACCCTTGTCAACCAACTCAATCAAAAAGGACATGATCTGTGAAATTGAACAAGTGGTGGGAGGAAAACCGTTTTGTAAAGCGAAAATCGAAAACGCCTTCCATTTTCTGGCGTATGAAGCTCTAGTGGATGGTCTGAGAGCTGCATTTAAAACATCCTGGATTCTTGAATTTAGTAAGGGGGTGTGAGCCTCCATGCCATGAGGTGGATGGAGTCCAGGTCTGGATGGATCACTTCTCTGTGTGCTTGGTATAGGAGATCCGGTTGGGTTGGAAAACGGAGGTAGTGTCCCTTGGACATGTTTAGGAGAGGAGCAAACCAGCCTTGTCTGGGCCACCAGGGGGTCAGCAAGATGCAGTCCGTTTCGTTCATCCTGATTTTGGCTAGACTCCGTGATATGAGCAGAATCGGGGGAAATATGAAGAAGAGATGCCCTGTCCAGTTTCTGAGGAATGCATCTCCTTGGGATCCCAGACCGTAGCCCGCCCTGCTGCAGACGGGAGGGCATATGGCGTTGTCTGCCGTTGCAAAGAGGTTGAACGTGGGACAACCCCAACGGTTGTACACTGACTGGAGAGCCTGAGGGTGGAGTTGCCACTCGTGAGCCAGGGAAAGTTGCCGGCTGAGTTGGTCGGCGAGGTGATTGTGGCGACCTGCAATGTGGATTGCTGTCAGCGTGATACTCCTGCGTAGGCACCAGCTCAGAATGTGAATGGCAAGCTTTGCGAGAGCCAGAGACTTGGTGCTGCCCTGCTTGTTGATGTAGTAAACTACCATGGTATTGTCCGATGTATTCTGGACATGTGAGCCGCGCAGATGTTGCTCGAAAGCTTTGAGTGCTTTTTGTACTGCCAAAAGTTCGAGGAAATTGATGTGAGCTGTTTTCTCTCTGGTGGACCAGGCACCTTGTACCTGAAGAGAGTTGCAGTGAGCGACCCATCCTATGAGGGAAGCGTCCATAGTCACCATCCTTGCTGGTGTTGGAGGCAGGAATGGGATACCCTGAAGGAGGTTGGAAAGATGAGTCCACCATCAGATTGACCTTATGACACCAGGAGGAACTCGAAGAAGGGTGCGCTTGGAATTCACTTGCAGGTGAATCAGAGTTGAAGCCGGCGCATTCTGAGGTGGGCGAAGGGGATGACCATGGTCGTCGCCTCCGTCTGGCTAGTAGGCGCTGAATCCTGATAGCAGGCAGCTACGGATGGTGTATTAAGTGAATGGCCAGTGATTTTAGAGTGTTTGCTCTGTCCTTTGGGAGATAAGCTTTTCCTTCTGATGCATTGAGGAATGAGTCTATGAATTTTATGGTTTTTTGCGGCTCAAGCGAGGACTTTTTCAGGTTAAGGAGGAGTCCTAGCTGGCTGAGATTGATTACGTAGGCAACGTCCTTGGTGAGTTGTGTGTGTGATCGACCCACGAGAAGCCAATCGTCCAGGTATGGGTGAACCTGAATTCCCTGTTTTCTGAGGAAAGCACACACAACCACCATGCCTTTGGTGAAGACTCGGGGGGGCGTTGAAAGGCCAAACGGGAGGACCCTGAATTGGAAGGGTTGTTGAGCAATGGCGAACTGAAGAAATCGTTGACTTGCCTTGTGAATATCAATGTGAAAGTATGTGTCCTGAAGGTCGATGGAAGTGAACCAGGCGTTCCGCGTTAGTAAAGGGAGAATTGTGGCAATTGATGCCATGCGGAATTTTTTGGTGGTGATGAACGCGTTGACCTCTCTGAGGTCCAAAATGGGACAGTACCCTCCGTCCGGCTTTGGAATGGTGAAGTACTGGGAATAAAACCCTTGGTGTTTCTGTGAAGGTGGTACGGGCATGATGGTGCCTTTTCCCAAGAGAGTCGTGACCTCTGTTAAGAGGGGTTCGGAAGGGTATGTTGTTTGAAACCTCCCAGATGGTGATAGGGTATTGAACTCGATATAATAGCCGTCTCTTATGATCGAAAGGACCCAGGTGTCCGATGTTACGCTTTCCCACATCGATAAAAATGGGGCAAGACGATTTCCGAAGGTTGTTGTAGTGGGGAAGAAAGAGTCAAAGTCGCCGTCTGTCTCCATAGTCAGTCTTCTTACGCTGTGGGCGAAATTTAGAGGATGCGAAGGATTGCCTTTTGAACTGTTGCGAGGACTGCTGTTGCTGTTGAGGCTGTTGTTTAAAGGATGCACGCTCATCTTGGTATCTGTTTGAGGATGGAAAAGGTTGGCGGGACCACCGCTTTGCCCTGGAATGTTGAGGGAAGGTGTTAAGACCCATTTTCTTTGCTGTGGTTTTGGCTTTCTGGACCATATCCATGGCATTGTCCATCGTCGAGTGAAAAAGTCCAATGCCATCGAACGGCAGGTTGTCAATTCGCGTGTGAGCCTCCTGCGAGACACCCGCGGAGCGGAGCCAAGCATGCCTTCGCAAGGCGATGGCGCTAACCATCAATTTGGTACCACAATCGGTTTGGTGCCGTGCCGTGTGCAGCCCCTGTTTGGCCAGGCGGACTGCCTCGGTCTGAAAAACTCTTGCAAGTTCCCTTTGATCCACTTCAAGGTGATTACAAAGGGATCCCATCTTTTCCCAGAGGAAGAGGAGGTAGCGTGCCATAGTTGATTGATAATTAGAGACTTTTAAGCTGAGCACCGCTGTGGAGTAAATCCGGTGACCCATCAAATCTAATTTCCGTCCCTCCTTATCTACAGGGGCAGAATGTGTTTTCTGGGAGCGTCCCTGCGAGACTTCAACAACTACCGTGTTTGGTGGAGGGTGAGTAACCAGAAACTCCGTGTCCTTGTCAAGAACCTTGTACATGTTTTCCAGGCATTTCGAGGTTGGTGCCAATGAAGCAGGAGTTTTCCAGGTCTGCTGTACAGTGTGTAGGACGGTTGGAACGAAACGGATATCCACTGTTGAGGAAGAGTCGGCTTGAAGGACATCATAGATTGTATCAGTGACACGTTGTTCCGGCTGGTATGTTTCTAGACCTAGGGTTTGTGACAAACGTTGAATAATGTCCATGAAGGAGCCGAAGTCGTCAGATGGTGAGACCGGTTCCTGAGATGCCACTAAATCATCTGGTGATGCTGCAGTTGGGACCACCGAACCAGAGGAAGAGGAGTCGGAGCGGTAGCCATCTGAATCTGACTCTGAGTGATACTGTTGGAGTTCACCCCTGGGTGGAGAGAGATGCGATGGAGAACGTCTGGTCCTTGACACCGTAGAAGATGGAACAGACAGATATGTAAGAGGTGCGTGGCGCCCTATGGCTGGCTGGATCCGTCCCGTATGATGACGTGGTCCAATGTCCCGATGGGAATGTGCCAAGGTAGGTCTTGGTTCATCAGGAAAGTCCCTGCGAGACTCATGGCGTTCCCTTTCAGAATCGTGCCTGGACGATCGGGATGCCTGAGAGCGTCTGTCCCAGTCCGATGCTGGAGAGTGTGAGCAGTAGGAGAGCTGTCGATGCCGAGGGCGTCCTCTATAGTAATCCCGCGTTGATCTGTCTTGGACTGGCGAAGACAGGGTTGGAGGCATAGTGGTCGTTTGTCCCGGTTCCAGGTAGGATCTGGGTGAGTCTGGAATCTCGCCCTCCGAAATGAACGCCGGCAGCTGTGTCAGTGTCGAGCGCTGTACGGTATCGACGTCGAACCTCGATGTCAAAATGCACCCGGTCTCTGTGCCTAGGGTCGGAGTCGAACGACACAGTTCTGTGCCGAGTCTCGAGGTGGACGAGGAAGATGTTCATCTCATCGATAGAGAATCGACCCTCGGTATCGAAGAAGCCACAGAACGCGCCTTCTCCGACGCCACTATAGGGCGTGTCGGTGTCGACGTATGGATCGATGCCGATGCGGACCCTGGCTCAGTATCGGCATCGACATTACAGTTGTCAGCCGATGGGTTTTTTCGGCGTCGTGCTTTCATTTTTTCTTTTTCTTTTGTTGCTCCTCAAGCAGTTTTGGCCCCAGACCCTTTTTGGGGAGTGTCTTAGCCACCGCAGTTGGAAGAGATTTACCAGGTAAGGTGAGTGCATCTCTTCGAGCTCCACTGTGGTGGGAGCTAGCTGGCGATCCTGGTACCGAAAGGATGACCAGATTGCGAGCCGAAGTGGCCGAGGGAGACCCCATTGCCTGGGAATCAGTGGCTGCCAAAGCCTTCGACCAAAGTTCTGCCCGAAGTTTGTCGCCTCGGTGTTTCCTCATTTGCTTCGAAAAAGCTTGGCAATTCGAGCAGGATGCAACCTTATGGCTTTCGCCAAGGCAGAAAAGGCAAAGATTGTGCCTGTCGGATGGCGGCAGCTTGCTACCGCAGCGGGAGCACTTTTTGAAGGGGGCCCGGAGGGCCATAAGAAAAACCCGAAGGTATGTCTTACTCAATTTGAAGAATTTTTAACGATGTTCTTTAGTTTTTCTACAGAAGTCCGAAGACGATGTTCCCAACGATGCAGCCGCGATGGCGGTCGAAGAAGAACTGAGGTATTGGGCGGGAACCCCTCTACGCATGCGCACTTGGCAGTGGGGGAGGGGCTCCCGCCCAAAAGTAACTAATAGCTATGGAAGTTTCCCGAATCAAGCCTCCGCGCAGGCACAGAAGCCCATATGTGTGATGCACAGAGACCAGGAAGAAGAACACTGACATACACTTTGGAACAATGTGCTGGATTTAAACCTCTGAAATGGCACACTACTCCTTTGCATGCTCTCTCTCTCTCTCTCTCTCTCTCCCTCTCTCCAAGGCTAAAATGGAGCATTTCCATCCCAGTCCGGTTCTGACCCAATACTGCAGTTTGAGCACTTTGCAACAGCAGTTTCCCCACTCACAACCCACAAATTTAACATGGGCTACCTATGTTCAACTGTAGATTCAACATAGACTATAATACTAATGGCAAGATGGAGAAAATGAACCTACGCTTTCTATGAACTTGCTTTCTACACTTTGCCCACTTCAGAATTTGCAAGGAACTAATAGTGTGGAGACTGTGGTACATATGTGCTCACAGACAAAATGCTTTTACACCATTGTGGCTGTGTACCTGGTAGAGCACAGAATAGTTTTGAAGTGACAGATTATATGAACAGATATAATATTTAATATTACATAGAAAGGTGAACGGTGCATACCAAATAAAGTAGCCCACAATCAACCAACCCTGTTTTTACATGTTAGTTCTATTTACAAGTTCTTCTCAGGGTTACTTTCATCCTTTACCTTGAAGAGGCTTAAGCTACTGGAACATATTGTTGTTAGCCCCCTTAATCACTTGCAATTCAGAAACATTAGTAAACAAATTCTACGCATCTCATTACAACTACCTGCATACATGCAAAAAATTCTGGAAGATAAACTAAAACGAAGTGAGAGGTAAAAGGTAATTCTTACTCAAAACTATCCTGCACTGGTCACTTCTGGGACTTCTCAAGTACAGAATAATCATCAATGAAGGACTGGAAGGCAAATGTGAACTAGAGAAAGAAGATGAGTAGTTGACATATTTCAAGAACAGAAAGCCAGAGTATAGTTAAAGATGTGCCTTGTTTTCCCCAGATGCAAATTCTGAACATGACCACTTCAAACAAACCTCAACAGTTCCAAGATGCAGGTGTCAATTAATTATGGGCAATTAAAAAAAACTTGAGACCCTCAGAGCATTTTGTGTGACCATTACCAGGCACCCAACTGTGAAACATAGTGATTGGAAAGAAAGAGGGACTACAGGAACAGTAAACTGGAAGCAAAAAAACAATGCAGTGCAGGTATTACAATGGGTTAAGAAGCATAGTAGTATAAAGAGGGGAGATCACTCCAGGCTCTGCACCTTAGAAAGGGATGCATCATACTCAACTGACTATAGAGATCCCTAAGACCTAAAACTACCTGAAGCCTATCCAGATGCCATGGAAGGATGCTACTGTAGGAACCATATAGGCTCTGACAACTGTAATGGCCCATTGTTCACAGATATTCCCCAAATGTTGCTATTTCTTTGTTGAAATCAATAAAATGTACATATGCCATATGTTGCACAAACATTATTTGCAATATCAGAAAGGAAGGTACAACAGATTCATATAATCTCCAGATAACGTGGCACAAATGCCAAGTGACAGGACTGCTCTCTTTACTTAAGCCCAATCCATGCTCTTTTTCCAAAGAAACACAATTGCTCCCAAATGTCAAAAAGTCAAGTGCAAGTAATTGAGCATATCCTATGTTAGTTCACTCCTCCGTTTATATAAGCTCCACTTTTGTTCCTCCATCATGCGAGGTCATTTCTGATGTGCCTTTTTCTTCAAAGGCTTTGAAATTCTGTTTGAGATCATCTGAAGCTCACTTGCCATGGAAAAGGGAGCTCTGGTGGGTCATCCAAACCTGCCCCCAGCTAATGGAAGCCATGCCCCAAACCTCAAACACAAAGCCTAATAAACGGGAGGGGAAGACACCACAGCCTCAGTAGCCTCTGCTGAAAGGTTTGATTTTCATTTCCTAGTTTTCAGAGAGAGATTTGCAGTGTGTGGGGTTTTAGTAAGCAATATATTTCAGAAGCCTGGAAAGAGCATCTTTTCCTTGACAATTGAAATGAACATTAAATGAAATCTGCAAAGCTATTTTCCCTTGCACAGTCAAGAGCTGACAGAAGGGGAAGCAGAGAGGTTGCATAAAAGACCAACATGAAGAAGCTGAGGGAGAAAGTGTGGAACAATCATCCTGAATCACTTCTAAAATGTAATGAAATTAGGGTCACCCTGACAGAAACAGTCAGATCAGAGGAAATTTAATATTTTCCCCCTACACTCTACAGAGAAAAATTTGGAAGCATTCTGTCAAATTAGCATCTGTAAATTAAAAAAAGGAAGTCTCAGACATGCGCCAGCACAGGCCTTACCCTCTGTCTTCACTAGCAATCTTTATAACATCTTAAGAAAGATGTTTGAGCTATGTTGCTTATCCTAGTGTCTTTTACAGCAGAATAAACCACAAGGCTGAGTCACGTACTGCTCTCTCAAGACTACCCTGTAAACCTAACTTCAGGAGAGTCCACATTTACCCCATATTTAGTGCCCACTAAATGACACTTCAGCAATCTGTTTTTATCTCACCCTGTGATGTCTTACTATATGCACAGCTGCCTAATTATCAAGAAGCAAGAGCAGCAGCAGCAGCAAAAGTGCTGAAAAAACAAAACAGATTTTGAGAGTGAGACACTGGCTGAATTCAGACGACACAATAAGCAACTGTGTGGGGGGGGGGGGACAATCGTCAGTTATATTGACTATTGTGTCTTCCGAATGCTGCCATAGTCAGCTCAGTGCTGATCCTAATCCCCACCACAGGTGATTATTTATTACCATGTTGTGTGGGGAGCACCCCCTAGATGAAAAACTGTAAAGTTGATTATTACCCCACCATTGACTATCGTGTTGTCTGAATTCAGCCACTATATTTTGACGGAAATCAGCTTTCAGACACATACAGCACAACTGATCCATGTGCATCCTGCTAAATTATCAATTACACTACATTTCTACACATAATTCTCTCACAAAGCCCAGGGACTTAGGTCAATTATAGGTCTATTCTGCACTATCGCCTTACAACAGAAGAATCCCAAACACTTAGCAGATATTAATTGGGCTTGACACTCCTATAGTACTTTTCAATGACTTCAAAAGAGTGGAGGGGGAATGCCTGTGTGCAAATTGGAGAGGTGGGGTCATGTTTATTCAAATGATATCTTCTCATCAACAAAGTAAATGCCTGACTACAAATAAATATAAATAAATAAATGAACAGAGTCATCAACCAGTCTCTTTCTTCACTCCCTTTTTCAAGTAACTCTTATTGCAATAGCATATTCGGTTTCTGCACAAAGCTGACAGCCACAACTGCATGGTGTTTCAGTGGATTTATCTTTTCTGTAAAACACACAATTTCCATCTCCAGGTAGCCTCACCACTTAACTGGGCATTTGATTGCTCTGATTCCTGCCTGTCACACAGACAGCAAGGAAAAATGAAATTGCCAACATTCAGCAGTGCTACCAATTGCAGCTGATGCACTTCTATTCTGTCCACCTAATGCAGTGATTCAGACCAATTTGCTCTGAATGCTATTGCCTTGTTATAAAGAGCACCAGTGAGAATGGATAAGGGAAAAATCGGAATTTAAAGTCACACATCAAGACCAAACCACCCATCACATGCAACGAAGCCCTATGTTAATCTGTATGCTCTTTGAAGGATGCAAGGTCACCCAGGCTGCAGCACCACAAAATCTGCCTTCCTAATCAGGAAGCAATTCTGTGCAAGAATGAAGAGGAGGCCTGTATTTTTCTGAGTCCTCAACACATCTCAGAACTGCTTACTGCATGACATTTTCCCTGCATGGATGTAATCTCTGTGCAAGAAAAAGAATGTGCAGTATTGCACATAAAATAAGAGTATACAAGTGTACTGCATCATGAATACATGAATTGGAAAGGCAATGTGCACATCTGTGCCACAGAAGCAAAATAACTCTTGTACACTTAATACAGGACAAAAATGCTTTTTTCCTATGTAGAGGTATTACTAGCAAACATCTAACAAATATATTACTTATGAAGCAGCTGTAAGAAAAGTGTTTGGAGAAAGGTATAAAGGGAAAGGATACACTTATCCATTTAATGTGAAGAAGTATTAAGTTCAAGCCTTGAAAGGTTTCCAATGTGACTTCAATTAATTCACTCTCCAAATGATTTGGAGTATTGCTACTTCTGCTCGAGAGAACAGAAAAGAACTATAATCACCTGCCGCAGTCTCCACACCTGAATGGGTGAAACCTAGATTGTTTTTTGCTTTATTTCTGGTAAAATTTAACTGAACAACATAAAAGTAGGTAAGAAAGCCATTCACAGTACACAGAGAACTTCAGAACTGGAATACAAAAAATATTCCTGAATCAGTAACTCTGGAAAAGAAGCTATAACTCCATCAATTGCAGCAGTGCTAATTGCTGGCACAAAAGTCAAACCATGAAGAAAATAGCAGCAGTGGCAATTGGCCCTTGAGGGTGGGATGGGGAGGAACACCATCCTCCCTCCCTCCCACCCCATCTGTCTTTCTCTACACTCCCCTTTCAGGCAGCAAGCCAGCAGCATGCACTTACATTCTCCTAGGCTGGATAATGCTAAGTGAGAAAAATCATAAGGAATTTCTCTCCTCCTAGAGCTAGGAGGAAGAGATCACAAGCATGTTAAATATCGGGAGAAAGAAGAAATGCCCAAGGACATGAACAACATACAGATAAATCTGGTGTCTGTGGGGAGGGGACTGTTCTGTTGGAAGCAGCTTGGGCACAGAACTCTGTGGATAGAGTTAAGGTAAATCCAGATAAGACAGAGGCGATGTTAGTAGAGAACCAAAACCTCCTTTGATGTTCCTAGAGAGTAAGGATCTTTCCCCTTTCATTCATGCCCTTATAACCTCCTCAGCTGACTACTTTATTACACTCTGAGCAGGGCTTCCCTTGAAAATTATCCTGGAATTGCAGCAGGTACAGAATCCTGCAGCTTTTCTTCTAACTGGTTCAGGTAGACAAGAGCATATTCAACCAGTTTTGCGGGAAATGCACTGGCTGGCTCATTCTAGTTCATTTAAAGCAGTGTTTCTCAAATTTTGGGCCGGGGACCACTAGTGTCATAGCCTACCCAGTGTCTTGTCACTTGGCTGCCCCACCCACAGCCATGATGTAGCCTTTTGTTTGGACCAGTGCCACGTGAGCATGGACACTAGGAGTTTGTTAGAAAGAAAGACTTAGTACACAAAACTAGAATTAAAGAAAGGAAAGAGAGGAGACAGGCAATGGGTGGACAGATGGGTTGCAAGAAAAGGAGAAAGAGAAAGAATAGGGAGGAAGAATGGGAAGGAGGGGCAAAAGGGACAGACAGACAGACAGGCAAAGGAGAAGCATGTGGAGCTTCTGCTACACCTTCTAGCCCCCCTTTCTCTCTCTCTCTCACACACACACACACACACATACACACACTCACACACACACCAATCCTCTTTCCCTTCTCCCCCATCTCCTGCCGAGCCAGAATAACTCTCCTAACTGATTGTGCTGTGATGGCAAGTGCTCCACCTCAGAACAACCACCTGGAGTGTGTGTGTGTGTGTGTGCGCGCGCGCCTGCACAGGTGATATGAAAGAGAAGTGGGACTGAGTAAACATGAACAGGAGACAGAGACGTTCAGGGGAGGGGGAGGAGGGGAATGAAGGTTTCCCTTCTCTGAGGGAAAAGGGTCAAAGGGGCCCTGAAGGAAATTAGAGAGATTAAAACAATAACAAGAAGCTGGGGAAAGAGTTGAAGTGGATAAAGAGAGGGAAGTTGCTATAAGAGGAAGAAGTGAATGTGAAAGGAGCATGGAGGAAAGAAACTTTTGGGGAGGGGTGGTACAGGTTAAGTGTGGAAGGAGAAGGCAAGAAGATATGACAGGGGATGAGTGAAAAGCATTTTTGGCAGCGTAAAATAAAAAGATTTCTCCATCTCCAGCCACTGCCTACAATGGGGAGCCTAAGTCACAATCCCCAGAGCCAATGTCTATACTTAAGTTGATATAAGCTGAACTATGGAATTCCTGGCAACAAGAAAACTGTTGTACCAAAGAATGTACTAATTCCAGAGAGGAATAGATATCAATGATGTCAGTAATCACCAGTTGATTACAACAAACTCTACCTCCCTCCACTGTCATTTTGTGAAATGTTCAGCCTTCTCAAGTGAGCCATGAGGTTAGAAATGATGACAACTGTATCTTAGGGTGTGCATCTAACTTTATACTTTAAGAACAGGTGAGGATTGTGCTCCAAATCTCTTTGATTAGGGAAAGTGGCAGGTCTTTACAGTTGTTCCCTTGAGGCTCAGGAACAAGCTTCTCAGGTGATGTGCCCATGTACCTCCCTCTCAAGTCTGGCCTATGGCAATAGCATGTGAATGTCAGGTACTACAAACCCGGAACCAAATAAAATTGGTTCCAAATAAAAACAAGGATATTGAGGCCTGATAAGAAATCAAGAATTGCACTTCCTTTCAATCCAGGATTACCTGAAATTTGGTAATGAGAAGCAACGAAAAGTCAATCGTTTCCCTCATTGTGTGACTCGTTTGCCTGCACCACTCATACTGGAAACAAACTAACACAGACCTTTTCCTTCACGTGTTTCAAATGTATGTGTGCTTTAAACCCATTTAACTTTTGGTGAATAAAGTCTGCTGTAGGTGCTCTTAGTCATAACATTTTCCCATTTGAGTGCTACTTACTATCTGCCTCTGTTGATGACATCAAGCAGCATAGAACTACTGCTGGCACAACAAATACAGGGATGCTGAAGTTAGGCACCATATTCCAAAGTGGAGAAAGTCACCTTTACTCCAAGGTGAACAGTCAATACATCCAATATCCCAGATTCAGATTTATTCCTGCAAAACAAACAAAGAAAAAGAAAATGTATCAGACCTCCAAACACATTTGAAAGGCAACACACTTCTCCTATGCCAACGGGTAGGTAGGATCACTGTATACATAATGCAAGCAGTAAGACTCGGCACCTGGATGGCTTGCTTATTAGGTTCTGTGTTATCCATAATAAAGAGGTTCCAATATTTTATTTCACCTGTCTCTTGTCAATGGAAGATTTTTTTTTATTCACGGCAAGCACTGCATTTCATAACCACTGGCTTTTGACAACTCCACAAATAATCATAAGTAGGGGCCCCTTGAGACAAGATGCTCCCTCACATAGATAACATGGGACGAATAAACACATGCCTATTTCTTCATCTGAATGGATAGAATGTACTTTACAGGGGGCCCTGGAGAAAGGTCAACCAGCAGCCTTGCCATCAGATGGGCAGTTTACTAAGAGTTCAACTCAAATTTTTTTTATCAGCTAGTGAACTAATCCAGCTTTGCATAGGTTGAAATTGCCCTTTGTTTGATATAGTGAAGCCTTCAATCAACATTACCCAGCTGTCAGAGGTGGACACATTGCATCCGCCCACTGGCATCCTTAGGCACAGCTCCTGCTAGGGTGCACCCCTATAGCCCACTGAAGAACAGTCTGCCTGCTCCATTCCCCTGAGGGGGTACTGCCCCACAGCAGTGGACAAAGGGCAGCCAAATAACTCTGTCTCTTGGACTACTACTCACTCTGGCTTCAAACTGTATTGATTGAAAAGTTATGTGCTAGTTAGGGAACTCTGCCATCTAGCAACTAAAGTTGCTACTGCAGGTTTCAAACACAGACAGGTTTATATTAATTAAAATGAAGAAATATAATTTAAAACCCAGGCAACCCCAACATACACAGCCTCTGGGTCTCCCTCAGTATGCATGCCAAGTTTCAAATGTCTAGTTTTCATTGTTTTGGTGCTATAGTGCTGACAGACAGGCACCCATTATTATTATTATTATTATTATTATTATTATTATTATTATTGTTATCACGTTATCTCTTTCACGCTCGTGGCGGTTTTTCTAGACGACATGATGGGCTTTGCCAAGTCATGCTGTCTTTTATTGATTCAGGAATTACCTGACGATTGAGCATGTTTTAATTATGACTGCTTTCTGGATGTTGGTGTGGATGTATTCTGGTAGGCCCAGATGTTGTTGTTGTTGTTGTTGTTGTTGTTGTTATTATTATTATTATTATTATTGAAAAGTAGTCGGGGGGACGACAACAGAGAATTGGATTGGTGAGAGCAGGTTAACCCTTCCCCTGCTCCATTTCCCCAACTAAAATCCACCTATGCTGTTTGCCCCATAATGCTGCACTCTGGTAGCCAATTCAGACCCTCCTCCCCACACTATTAATTTATTTTTTAAATGCATGGGAGCCTGTAAACACAAATATAGATTGACCACATCACATTTAGATTGCCCTTGAGTGACAGCTCTTTCATGCATGCCCAATAAAATAATAAAATACACAGAGTTCTATGACAGATTAGGAAAAATCATTTTTTCCAGTTTTTCCCCAAAGCCTTTTGTGGTTCCCCCCCCCAAAAAAAAAATTAGAAAAATTGGGGGGGGGGGATGAAGAAAAAAGGGATTATGGAATGTTTTATTTTAGCATGATACATAAAATGTTTAAGACAAGGTGTTTATATGTCAACTTCTCCAAATGATTTCTAAAAACTATCTACAGTATCAGATTATTACAATTTCTGTGCACCGAGTACAAACATGTCCTAGGTTGCAAACTGAGACTTCAACTCTCAATTATAAGAGCAAGATGCATTTCTGTCTTTAGGGGGCACTGCCATTGAAGCAGAGACTGAAACTGATAGTCATAGCTATAGCTCACAAAATAAGTCTGATTAAATTTCATGCATATTCACTGGATCTTGGTACCCCTTTTTTCTCAGTTCTTTTCATGGGAATGGTGTTTTATGTCTACTTGACACTGTGGAGGACTAGTGGAGACATAAATAATTTTCTTTGTTACTAATATTGATGGTTTCTTCTTTTTTATTGTTGTTTTTTGCCTGCTCCTCATAAACTGGCAAAACCAAAGAGGTTCCTTACAGTTCAGGAGCTTGTAGCTCCATTTGTGTGTGTTTTTAAAAAGGGTAAAAAATTTAAAAAATAAATTCAATTTGTAATAATTGCTTGAATATACTATACTTTTAATATACCAAATGTGGTAATTTTATGCCAAACCAACTTATACATAATTACATTTTAAGTTCCTAAAGTAATAAAGTGATTTTCAATCTGTAAAAAAGTGCTAATATTGCATTTTTTCCATTTTTCCAAAATATTCTGTCCTCCCCCCCAGAAAAAACACCAGGGGAAAAAAAACGGATTTTTCCATGGCTTCAAAATTTCCAGAAATTTTATGTCTCTACTTCAGATACAGTACAGATAACAAACTGATCTTAAATATACTCACCTGATTCTGAGATAAGGACTCAATGCGTGTGAAATACTGAATCATTACTGGAAAGACTGAACTCCCCCCCCCCCCATTCCATGACACCCTCAGGGAAATAAATTCAAATTTGATCTCAGTCTGAACAGATTTACAACTTTCTTTCAGGATCAAAATGGCTATAAAGTGTACCAAAACAATTGATGAACTGTAAGTTATACAAACAATGTTTTATGGTCCTGCTCTCTCAAACACCAGTTACTGTCCTCTCTGCTATCTCAGTAAGCTTTAATCAATTTAATTTGGAGATCAATCAACTGAAGCTTTAACAGTATATTAAAATTTGACCTCCAACCAATCGACTGGTAGAGTGAAGATCGAAGGCACACCACTATAAAGGCCCCCAAAACCATCCTCCCTGTGTTAAGTTTGCTTTAAGAAACAACTTAGATTGCAAACCTGTATCCACTTATCTGGGACTTAACTTAATAAGACTTACTTCTGAGTAAACACATAGAGGACTATGCAGTTAAAGATGTTTTCTGCCTTATTGAGAAGGTTTTGTTTATCACGTTTCAAGTGCTTATATTTCTATAAGTAAATACCATTATATTTTGAAATTGGATCTATGAAAATGCCTTTTTATTTCTGTAGCTGAGGTAATCCATATTCAGAAGAAAATACCTTCCTAGTCACATAGCCCAATACTGGGGGGAAATATCCAACAGGATATCAGCAGAGGTTCTCCACTGCACAATATTAATCAATAGTGCATTTAGGCTTTAAGAAGGAGGTAGAACATGTAGAAGTGCCTTTTACAAACCAGAAGACAATTAAATATTCTGTTATGGGTGCAACACCCACACAGAGAAATCACTACAGGAGCTACATACAGCAATCCTTCCTCTCAGTGCACACTCATGTTTCTTGATTAAGCAGGCTAGATGGGAATATGGAAGGCATGCATAGGCCTTGCATTCATTATAATGACTGGGTGCCATGCTATGGACAAGTACCAAAAGGTGGGCGAATATATGCAGTGTTGACATTTATCCCATTCTGGAATATGTCAAAACATTCTGACCATTAAATCTAGCATAACATAAAGACGGTATTTCCATAGTTTTTCTCCCTTTGTTGCCAACCTTTTCATTCTGTTACAACTGTCAGTTGTTCTTTGAGGGCAGGAATCCCATATTTTTTGGAAAATGTGAAGTCGCCGTTACTCACACTGTGCCTTTGGTATAGGATAGACAAACGATTTTTAAAAAAAAGTCAACAGTACATGCTGCCAATATGTGTACATCCTGCACTTTAGCTACACAGCCAATATCCCTATCGCCTAAAATAGATTCTTATCCCATATGCCAAATTATCTTCCTATTTCAAACCCATTTATCTAGGGTAACATCTCACTCCTGAATCTGCAAGCCAATTCATGCTCTACATTTTGAGCTCTGGAACAAGAAGTACTGAAGTGTAAAAGACAAAACAAACATTTAGCACTATCAATGGTGAATAGGACAACCTCACTTCCACATATATTGCAGGGAACCCCAGCCATTTAAATGTGTATGCAGCATTCACAGCTATCATCGTATCTATATTTTGCCATTTAAACTTGGATACCTGAATTCAAAAAGTGAAAAGGAAAAAATATATTTGTTTCAAGAGCAAAATGTCTCAGAAACATCTGAAATGTCAAACAGTCTATTCTGCTTCTGACTCTTGAAGGATTACAGAAAACATGAAATGCTAAAATCTAAAATTCCAGCATCAGTCACAGCTAACTCTCGTCAATCAATGTATTAAGGCCACCATTTCTGTTAAATGACAGGACATAGGGGTTCTTTTAGTAATGAAACTAGTAAGTAGAAGGAATAAAAGTACACAGTTTTATTCAAAATTTAAGGCTGGATTGGAAAAGTATCCAGCACTTCCTCCACAAACTGAGCAACCATAAATAATCTTACAAAAATGCAAGTGAAAGGAGAGATGCAAAGTGAAAGAAATATGTCAGGCAGAACAGTAGCTATCTCTCATGAGCATCAAAAGAAGACTGAAATACTTACTCAAAAAACCTAAGAAGTGGGTTACTACACTCGAGTAGCAAACAGAAGTACTAATTGAGAAGCTGAACAGAAAATGGGAGAAAAAAACTTGCACAAAGGGAAAGAACACAATTATTAACATGTCCCAATTTGAAAAATAAAATGAGGCCAAGGTATATTAGTCTACTAGTGAAAGGACCTGCCAGAAGCTTCTGTCCAGGAGAAATGACCGATTCCACAGAAAAATGAAATAGGAACTCCTATTGAGGAAGAAGGCAATTTCTGTCTAATTTGTGTTCTTATCTGTCATAGGAGACAAGAAAACCATTTTATCATAGAACTTGCTTTTTGAGGGAGAAAAACTGTCTAAAATCTTCTTCAGTATTTTCAGCGCAGAAAGTCAACACTGTTGAGCCAACAAGGGAAGAGGAGCCAAAACTTACTTAACTATGTCTAACCATAAAGTGCACTGTACTTAGCGGGAAATAAAGTGTTGGGGATGGTGGAAGGACCCTTCACTTTTTATATGCCACTGAGAAGGACAAACAGCATTCTCTAAGAATCCTGAGGAATATGCTGTCAAGTGATCCTAAATTATTAATAATCAAACTCTGACCATGTAAAGAAGGTATGCTAGTTGGGCTTTGTGATAAACTATAAAACAGATGACTATTTTGAACAAGATCAGCACAATACTATTCAAAAGCCTCCTTGCAGTGAGGATACCAGTGAGTCTGTGTATTGCACAAGAAAAGGAAATGTGCATGCCGCCATTTCATTAAAGATATTATGACAATACACTGCTTAGTAGGGATGCATTATAAGAGAAGCACTCCCTGACTCAGTTTGCCAATACCTGAGGGAAGGAACTGAAAGGATTGCTCAATGAGGTATAATTAGAGGAAAACAATACTGAGAGAATTACCTGCTATGGTGATGAGACATATGCATGCTCTTCTGTACATTATTAACTACTACAGTATTCCTGTTGACAATAGTGCTGCCACACTATCTGTACCAAAGACATATTTGACTGTGAAACTGCCAAAGCCATAGGTTCAGCATCTCAGAACCAGTCATTTTTGGTCCTCTCTATGAATAACAACAACAACAACAACAACAATAATAATACATTTATTTCTTACCCACCTCTCCGTTTGGATCGAGGCGGGGAACAACAGTAAATATAAAATATGATAAAATACATAAAACTGATTAAAAACATGGCGCACATTGTGAAAATAGCATTAAAACATCATAAAAAATATCCTAAAAACATTCTAAAATTCCACTGGATATGCCTGCCGGAAGAGACCAGTCTTTATAGCTTTCTTAAATTTTAAAAGACTGTTAAGTTGACGAGTCTCCTCCGGCACATCATTCCACAGCCTGGGAGCAGCAAAAGTAAAGGTCCTCTGGGTAACAGTTGTCAGCCTAGTCTTGGCCGACTGTAGTAAGTTCTTCCCAGAGGACCTAAGAATGTGGGGCAGAATGTATGGGAGAAGGTGATCCCTCAGGTAACCAGGACCCAAACCATGTAGGGCTTTAAAGGTAATGACCAACACTTTGTACTTCGCCCGGACACTAATTGGCAGCCAGTGGAGCGATTTTAAGATTGATGTTATGTGGTCACCCCTAGGTGTACCGGTGACCAACCTGGCTACCATATTTTGAACTAGTTGAAGTTTCCGGACTAGGCACAGAGGTAGCCCTATGTATAGCGCATTGCAGAAGTCGAGACTCGAAGTTACCAGCATGTGCACAACCGTCTTTAGGTCTTCCAACTCTAGGAAGGGACGCAGCTGCCATATCAGCCGAAGATGATAGTAGGCACTCCTATCTGAGCTGTCATTTGGAGCGATGGATCCAGGAGCACCCCCAAGATGCGAACACAGCCTTTCAGGGGGAGTGTAACCCCATCCAGAACTGGTTGACACACCTCCAAACCCAGGCTGGGGCCTTTGACAGCAAGCACCTCCGTCTTGTCTGGATTCAGCTTCAGTTTGTTTTTCCTCATCCAGCCCATTCAAGCCTCCAAGCATTCATTCACAGGAGACACACTATCCTTAGCTGACGCTGTTATCCAAGGCATAGAGAAATATATTTGGGTGTCATCAGCATACTGATAGCACCCCGCCCCATACCTTCGGATTATCTCTCCCAGCGGTTTCATATGAATGTTAAACAGCCTTGGGGAAAGGATGGAACCTTGTGGTATGCCACACAGCAGCTCCTTCTTTGCGGAGCAGCTATCCCCAAGCATCACCATCTGGAACCTGCCTGAGAGGTAAGACTGGAACCACTGAAGCACAGTGCCCCCAAGTCCCAATCCCCTCAGGCGTTCCAGAAGGATACCATGGTCAATGGTATCAAAAGCAACTGAGAGGTCCAGAAGTACCAACAGGGACACACTCCCCCTGTCAATACTCAGGCATAGATCATCCACTAAGGCAACCATAGCAGTCTCAACTCCGTATCCCGATCTGAAGCTAGTTTGAAATGAGTCTAGAAAATCGGTATCATCCAAAACTGCTTGGAGTTGGAAGGCAACCGCCCTCTCGATCACCTTGCCCAAAAATGGAAGATTTGATACTGGCCTGTAGTTATTAAGGTCCAGGGGGTCCAGGGAGGGCTTTTTTTAGAAGCGGCCGTACCACCGCTTCTTTTAAACATGATGGAAAACTCCCCTCCCTGAGAGATGCATTAATAATATAATGTAATTGTGATCTAACTGCATCTCCTCCCTGGGTGACCAGCCAAGAAGGACAGGGATCGAGAGGGCAAGTTGTCCTCCTCACTCGTCCAAGCAACTTGTCCACGTCCTCGGTACTCACCAACTGAAACTGATCCAGTGTAATTCTACTCACGGAGTTGCTGGACACTCCATCGTCAGCCTCTGCTATAATTACAACATCTAAGTTGGCTCTTATTCGAGAGATTTTATCTGTGAAATTATTGTTAAAGGCATCACAGCAAACTACTGAAGGCTCTAAGGTTGGATTCAGGGGGGAAGGTGCTTGGGTTAGACCCCTCATCACCCTGAACAGTTCTGCTGGATGTGAATTCGCAGACGCAATGTGTGCAGAGAAGAAAACTTTCTTCGCTGCACGTATTGCGACCCCATAGGAACGAAGATGTTCTCTATGTCATGTCTTGTTGGATGTAAGTCGAGTTTTCTGCCATTGGCGCTCCAGTCGTCGTCCTTCCTGCTTCAACTTCCTGAGGTCTTCTGTATACCAGGGCGCCCAGTAAGAAGCGGGTCGGGGAGGACGTTTGGGGGAGATCGTGTCGATAGCCCTAGTTAGGTCTTGATTCCATCTATTGACCAGGACTTCTATAGGATCGTCGATGATACCAGCTATAGAACCCTCTAAGTCTTTCTGGAATCCAGAAGACTCCATCAGCCTTTGAGGGCGGACCATCTTAATAGGTCCGCCGCCCCTATACTAACATGGTCTGTCCATGACAATGCGGAGGTATTTGTTACCTTCGCCCACAGATCTGTACTGTAGAGTGGCAACTGGTAGCCAATCTGACTGAGGGGATCTTCCAGAAGCGGAGCCAAAGACGGCACCAGAGGTGGAGCAGTCTTTTGAATCCCCAACAGGCACCAACCATACCACAGAAAGGGAAAACTGACACAAATGAACTGAGAGACTTTATGTGCAAAGGGGGGGAGGAATCAAAGCCACAAAAAAACACTATTTTGGAACCACTTTCCCAGTTTCAGAACAATTCTCATTCCACAGAGAAGCAAGTCACTTTAAAATTATGAGTGCACAGTGGGGAGGGGGGGTTGCAGAGAATTCATGCAACCATATAAAACCATGATGCTGCCAGTGTTAACGATGATGTCCTACGGAGATATCTTTAAGTCTGGATCAAGGCCATGATGGGTTCTGGAGCTAGCCATCTGTAGTGGGCCCTCTACTCTGCCCTCAATACTGAACTCACATACATTTGTGCATACACATGCATGCAGTCAACAATGTACAATAATAGCACAAAGACCTCTATTGAAGCAGGTTTGTTGGGTTGAATGTTGTTTTTATTCGGTGATGTTATGTCTTTAATTGTGTTTTAATGTATATGTTTAATATTGTTTTTATCAAGTTCTATTTGTGATTTTAAGCTGCCATGCTATTTTTCTGGGAATTCATATCGAAATCAATCAATCGATCAATCAATCAAACCCAAACCATTAACAGACAAAATAACCATTCTGGTCTATTCAGCATTGATGTCATCCACTACTCTCCCTCCCTGCAATAAGGGTAAAACAACCATGGACTACTTTGCAGTGTGGCTATAACTATAGTCATAGCAGCAACTCCTCAAACAATCAAAATCCATCCTTCTGCATGTCATAACAACGACAACAACAACAACAACCCACACAAAACACTCCTTTGGGGCCACTTCCTTTGTTCAAGCCACAACCCACATCACAGAGAAGGATACTGAATAAAGTGATTTTACAAACATGAATGCCATGTGTGAGGACTGACTATGGGATGGGAGAGGATCATGCAACACAGCATACACAAAAACACTTCTTTGGATCCACATTCTCCTGCTCCAGCAGCAATTCCCATTGCGCAAAGCATCATGATCATGAGTGGGAAGGGGAATCCACAGAGCGATGTATCATTATGCTATCATCATCATCATCATCATCATCATCATCATCATCATCATCTTCTTCTCACACAGAAAAGCAACCCTTGAAACACAACAACACTTTCTGAGAACACTCCAAAATCCACCCCTTTACATATCCACCACAAACATTTCCCAAACCTGCGTGCCTATTCAGTAACATTGGTGAGAAGTAGCACAACATAAAAATCAAGGTTGCATTTATACCACTGGTGGACAGTAAAAGAAAAACTTTAAAGAATGCACCACAAACACAAAGCAGAAAGAAATAAGGGCATAAGGGCATGCATGCACATACAATCTCTTTCACTTGCTTCCTTGTTCTCTCGCTTGCTCGCTAATAAACTTGAATTCACTCACTCTCCTAATTTTAAAAAACAAAAACAAAAACAAAAAACCAATCCCCCCCCAAATAGTCTCATGGTGCTCCACTCATCTCTCTCTCTCCCCCTTTGCCAGCTACGTTCTCGCTCTACAGCTAGCAGCTCGAAGACCAGATGGCCTACTACTGCTGCACAGCCACCAAATAGTCTTTTTTCAAGATAGTCTGCTCTACTGATTGTCACCTAGTCACTCTGAATGCCCCACAGCAAGGCCCAATAGCCACCTCAAGGAAAAGGCTCTGGATTTGGACAACACGATAAATCACCATGGCTGACTGGCTGGCCATGTCATGCATGGCCAATCATTTGTCTTTCTGAAGTTGTTATTATCCAGCAGGCAAAGACCTTTTCAGTAGCACAAGTCAAAACAATTGTGATGTTGGGGCAGAAATGTGGAGTTCAGCTATCTTTTTGGATAGCTGAACCCTCCCAAAATCAACACTGTACACCCAAAACTGCAAGGTGATCCTTTCTTATCCAAGGCTCTTTAAATTGAAAAGTAAGAAAACTGCTCTGCATCATACTCCTTTAATTGAAACACATGCAATATTTAGAGGAATAAGCCCAGCAACTCTCATCAGGGATTACTGATTGATTGGTACAAAACCACACCTCTAGCAGAGGGAAGCAGCTTTGCTATGGAGCAATCCTTTAACGTGTCATAGAACTGCCCCTCTCACCTTGATCCTGACATGATGCATGATTAGTTCATGTGTAAGCAATGAATGATGCCTCTTATCACTGCTTTATTAGATTTAATTCCCATTTTCCCTCTTACTCTTCTCCACAGCATTTTTCCACCCTGATCTGGATGTACTAAAAATGTTGCAGCATTAAGGATAACACCAACACATTATTAAACAGAGTGTGCAACCCTAAAGCATGTTTGTATTCTAAGCCAGGGACCACCTGTGAAAGGACTAATTCTGTGCTACAGTTTGTCAATGTATATGTTGGGGAAAGAAATACTCAATATATAGATAATAATTATGTTTTATGTATTTATGGCTCAATTTAAACAGCATGTCAAACCATGATTAAGGAACAAATAATTGTTATCACTATTACTTCACCTCTGGAGGCCACTGAACCTAATGACAAGAGTGTTGAGCAAATGGACAATGAAAATGATTGCCTATATTCCTGGAAGCTTAAACCATTGTTTAGATTCTAACCCATAATTAGAACAAACTTTAGTTTGTTGTGATTGCAAATTGAGCCTGCATAAAAATTGGGTTTCTTTTCAAATATTCTTTATAGGAGGCAAAAGACTTTTCACTGACACAAGACTAAGAAACTGGAATTGATTAAAAAATACATAACTTTACAAAGTCAGCTGTGCATAAATATAGAGTATATGGAACTTGTAACTTCTCTTAGGCCCCCTCCACAAGGATGCGCTTTTGCGTCCGGTTCCGCGATTATGCGCATTATCGCGGAGGCGCTTTTACTCCTAATCCCTCTGCACCGGAGGCGGCGAGAGGCGGCGAAGCGCATTAATTCATGTCCAAAAAGCGCTTTACAAGCAGTTAATGCGCGTAATCGCTTGTTCACACCGCGAAAATGCGCTTTAACGGCCGGAGCAAAATAAAAGTCGCTATTTAACGCGCGTTCGAAAATGCGCATTAGCGGGGAGATAACGCGCCTGTACGCCCGTTTTGCGCTCCGTGCTTGTGGAGGTAAATTTTTTAATGAGCCTTCAAGGCTCATTAAACGTCTCGTGTGGAGGAGGCCTTATTCACCAAATGTGCTTAATATCCTTCATAATATGTTTCCTGGTCTCCTAAATCCCAGACAGATGCAACTCAAATGTTTTGCAAACTATAAATACTGCAGATATTTCAAAATGGTTCAGCTGAGAGATGCTAATTTGTCCCCAGCACCCCCTAAATGTCATGAACTAACGGAGGGCAATAACCAATGACCTCTAGCACAACACTAATAGCGTAAACTGGTGCAACAGGTTTTCCGGAAAACCTGTCACACCAGCTTTCACTATTGGCATTGCACCAGAGGGTGCATACGATAGTGCTGCATTAATTCTGAAGTACAGTCCCATTGGATACTGTCCAGAGACTCTAATCAATGCAAGGCATATTTGGGGACAGGGCTGGGCCAAGATATTTGGTAGACAAAATGCCCCCCTTCCCATTCCATGTACAGAAGCCATCAGGGCTGGCAGTTTAATCTTCGTTCAATACGAGCAGAAGGCTAGCTTAGGGGGCTCAAGCCAGGCCATGCATGGCAAACAGAACCCTGTCTTCTAATACTCCTTACATCCCAATATCTGCTGGCTGGGGTAGCCACCCATCTTCTCTCTCTCTCTCTCTCTCTCTCTCTCTCCCTCGCACACACACACACACACACACACTCACACCATAGATGGGGTATAGCTTTCTATCAAATAACTGATTTAATTATGACGATAAAATATCCAAGCAATAAAGAGGGGTGCTATTGAAGACAGGCAGAACAACTCATTTAAGAAGAAAACGTTCTGAAAATTATTCCCATTAAGACATGGAGTCTTGGTTAATGCTTTTTTGGACATTGGCTAACTCCCTTGGTCTGCTAGTCTGCAATACGAGAATCACTAGCAATAACTACGTGCTGCTTGGGCCAAATGAAAGACCACAGGAAGCTTATTCCCCAAACAGGAATGTACAAAGTTCATTGAGCGTAAGGGTTGTTGTACAATGTTCTGGCCTGTATGCATTGCCTGCCATCCAAAGGACAGTTCTAATGCTATTTTTAAAACACCTGGCATTTCACAACTGTGTAGTAAGAAACATGCAAGTGGCAAGCAGGAAGACAGACTTTGCCAAAACTCCAAATGATGGAAAGAAATAACATATTGTGAAATATTCACAGAGACAAAATATCTATATCTATATATCTAAAGCATTTTGGTGCAGTTTTCCTGCCTGTTCTTGCTCCATCTTGCACAACAAACCAATCCAAAGAGACAATGTAATCAAATAGTACTGAGAAGCCTAAATCACTGCTCATTCATTTCCACTGACCTACAACCATTCACTCATCTGGATATTATTCTTGGTAACCTGTAGCAAACCTGGTTGAAAGAGATCTAAAACCCTTGGGCAGCAGATGAGTTATGTGATGGTCAGTGATGCACAGATCAAGCAAAGAAGCAAGATGCCTTCCTATTGAGCAAGTCTCTGTTGGTTCCTAACATTGTTGTTTGTTTAAATTGCTATTTCTTCTGCATACATATTTGCAACATTACTATATGGAGATATGCACTGCAATGTCTGCCCCATGTGAATGCTGAACACTTACTGAATCCATGCGCAGACAAAGACAAGTGCTGCATGGTTACTTTCCCCAGTGCCAGGGAGCCTCTGAGAAACAATAACTTCATCCATTTAAAAGTTGGGAAATAGAAAGGAGGGACAATATAAACAATACTCTGATACTTCATTATAGCCTAAAGCCAAGCAAGCACGAAGAAATAAGAGATGAAATTCTAAAATGAATGGTTATGGCTTCTAAATGACAAATACATCCCCTCATTCCTCACTGTCTTCAGCATTCTAGTACTTAAAAAACTTTTAAGAGCTCAGCCCCAGAGGAGGGTTCTAACAAATGCTCCCTAGTTTCTCTTGTGACATGCTGACCTGGGTAATGAATTTTGGCTCAACTCACTAGCGAAGCTGCTACTGTGGTCACCACTGACTTCTCCCTTCTCCAGTCACATGACATGAGCACTGGCCTTTTCAAGCAGGCACAAGCATCCCATGGGAAAGGAGAGAAACCACCCCACCACCTTTCAAGGAAATATATCTTCTCCTTGGGCTTTTCTGAGGGATAGCAGCAGCAGCACAAAAGTAATGCTGGCAATCTCTGCCAAACACCTGCTTGAAGGAGAAGAACTCTGATTTGGTTTGCACAATCATTTTCTATGAGTGTCTGTCTTCTAATCCAACCCCCGCTCATGGGCTGTCATGTCATTAATTAGTTAGATTGTTGGCATGGTTAACAAACTACCCAGAACCTTAAAACAGCCCATGGATATTTGGTGGCTTATTAACCACACCAACAATTGAGCCTCACCGGGTTCAGGTGACATTACATCTTACGAGTGGGGGTTGGGTGGTTAGGGATTTCAGAGAAATCCATCCGGAGGATGGAGCTTGAGAATCTGCCATTGATTCATCCCCCGATCCAGACTTCGTACAATTGTGGCCACAAAACTCTATTTGCACAAATTACAGATGGTTCAATGGAGCTCGATCCACAAATGTAAGCCAATCCAGGAACCCCATGGAACTTATCAAGCCAAAATGAGACAGAGTTCCAAGCAATGGACATCCCTAACCATGGCTAAAAATGACCATGAGAATCTGCCCTGTGTATATGTATTTGCACGTGTGCACACACTTTAAGGGTAATGTGAGTTGAATGGCCAATATAGAAAAAACTGGCCATTGTGCACATTCACTACACCTCATGGAGAATGTGCATATAATCTGCTCATGAAGAAGGAACTGTGCTTATTCTCCAGCCAAAATGCATAATCTCCAAAAGGTCTTGGGGAATGTGCACATCTCAACTATATTTCATACATTCTCCAGAGAATATGCAGATTCTCTGATTAATATGTATAGCCTCCAACTCTCTTTGAGACCTGTGCATGTATAACAGATTGGGCCTCAGAAGCTTGTATTGGAGTACAGTAAGCAGGAAAAGAAATCCAGAAAGCTTGACAGGAATTAATTTTTACTTTTTTTAAGTTTTAAGTGTTTTGGTTTATAGACGTGTAAAGGAGAATGAATAATGTAAAGTCATGTTACACCATGTTTTGCTATGTTTTGGAGGGAGTTAATATGGGTGTGCTCACCCTGACCAAGGTGGTATTTAAGCCAAAACCCTGAAGGTAGATGGTGAGAAAAGGGAGAGCATTTATGTTGTTGATGCTAATTCTTGTTCAAAGGACACTTGAAAGAAAAAAGAGGAAAATGGAAGAAGTGTGACAAACCTCAATAAGGAACTAGCAGACTGCCCTAGTTTCTTGAGCTGTGGTGTACCTTCTTGCCTTCTGGGAACCCATTCTACAGAGCTGGAGTCTGGTTGCTGATGGCAAAGAGTCAATGCTGAGAGTGTCTATACTTTGTTATCTTTTGTAATTGGCTACCTGACTTCAGTTTGAGATATTGGTGACCAATCCATCTATGGTCATTTGGGGAATTGTGCTAAGCCACTCAGTTGTGTTTTGTTACCTGTGAAGGATTCATTGGGCTCATCTGTACAAAACATTGATTGGGTTCGAAGAACAAGACGCAAGTCACTGTGAAACCCACAGGCACAATATTGGATATCAAAATGCCACTTGGGGTTTTTCATGTTGTGTGAGCCCAGTGAGCATGGATTCGCATGACATGACAATCCTGGAGCAGAGGGACTATGGGTTATGTGAAGGTTATTTAACCCTCGCATAACCCACACTTGCACAGTTTGCATGATGCGACAACCCCCAAGAGGGCTGAATATTCAAAATGGGTTAAATAACCCATGGTGGGTTGTCATGTTGTACAAAAAGCCCTATTCTATTGGTTTGGGTGATTTATGCTTACTATCGTCTAATAAATCTTTTCTTAATTCATTTGCCCTTGTCCAGATGTGTAAGCAGGGTTAACTGCCTGGTTTGTAGGTAATGAGAGGCAGGTTACACATACTGCAATAGTGTTTTGTATATTCTCTGGGAAATTTGCATAGTTTCCAAGAAACACTAAGATTGTGCATACTTCAGCATAATTTTGTAATTTGCCAATGCAATAAAAATGGTCTCCAAGGAACATCCGAGAATGTGCAAAGTAACAAAGGAATTTTGTACATTGCTTGTTCAATATACTTTGTATGCAAATGATGACAGAGGATGTTCATAAAGAAGCTAGTAACTGTGAGATTAACCTGAAGGATTAATTCTAATGCACTGGTGCCATCTAGAAATCAGTTAGGCTCGAAACACTCCAAGACTGAAAATAAAGTTAATCTCTGGGATTACAGAAAACAAGTCTCAAATAGAGCTCTCTCAATGGTTCTGATGGACAACAATGGGTCTGATGGTTTGCAACTGAAATAAGATGTATTTTTTCATAATGACTTACTTTCAATTTATCTCTGTTGTGGAGAAAAAGAAACTATCTGCAAAATGCAAGTCCTGAACCTGACCTTAAAAAACAACAACACCTCACCTAAGCATGATCTTGCTATCACACAAACTATAAATACGTTTCCCTTATATTTCAGTTATGACTCACAACTGTTATATATCTTGTTCACCAACGGAATTGTATTCCACTAAAACACTAATTCAAGATAAACCTTGATTATAATAGAAAATCCACCTCTATGAGTTATGTCCCTCACAAAAGGAAGTGGCTTTTTTGCTGACAGTAAATGGAAAGACTTTTGAAAAAGGGTGCCTTCCATCTGCTTTCTCCAGTAATGTCACTGCTTTCCTACTGATGTTACTCACTCTTTTTCCAGACTACAGTTTTTAACTGACCTTGTAAGATACCTAAAGGGGATACAAAATGTGCAGCCTCTTAAGAAGGCTTTCAGTTATTTTTTACTGAGTTTGCTGAAGGAATAAAGTTACTGCTAGTGAATTTTTCTATCCATTCAGGCATTAATGTGCTGAAATGTACACTCCAAGTCATTATGATCTGATTCAACACTCACACACGTACACATTTTTACAGCACTTACAAGGAAAGCTTTATTAATTCTGTTGGTTGCCAAAGCTTACATTCCTGAAGGCAAAAGCTTTATGGAGAGGAGGGGAAAAACAACAAAGTCAATTTAATGGTGTGAGGAACCAAGCAAATGTTACATTATTAGCCTGTTTTCAAGATAAAGCAAAAATTAGGAAAATGTTCTGCATACTGCAAATACATCTTCTCCAGGAACAGAAAATAACCAGCCCTCAACTCTTCCCCTCCCTCCAGTTTTCAGGATTATGCAGCAAGACACAGTATGTTTGTATCATTATTACTTTGCAGTTTCCAGCCCCCCACCTTTAGAGTTAGGTTAAAGCATGAGCATGAAGTTATTTTCTGCTATTTAAGCCATTTTCCTATAGGGCATGGAACCTCCTAATTGTCTATGGAAGTACAATGTAGCAATGCTGTCATTAATAGTGCTTTTTGTTTATCCTTCAAACTACACTCTATTTGTAAGCCTGCTTGTCCCAGATGCAAGGTAGTGCTGGTCCCAGACTCAACATTCTGTATGATGTGGTAAGACCACATTCTGTATGGCATGGTATGGCAAAAAGGGAAAGGGTCTTCTCTGTGGTGCCCCCAAAAACTATGGAATGAGCACTCCACTGAAATCCATCTGGCGCCAACACTGTCGTCTTTTTGGCACTAGGTTAAGACTGCCCTCTATGCCCAAGTATTTAATGGCGTTTAATGGAGCGTTTTTGTCAGCTGTCTTCAATAGGTCTTTTATTGAAATTGAATTGAAATTGTTTTTAGCTATTTAATTGTTTTAAATGTTGTATCTTAAAAAATGTTAGATCATGTCCTATTATAATATTGTTTAAAATGTTTATAATGTTATATTTTTCAGGGTTTTTTTATCAATTGCTGTGAACTGCCCAAAGAGCCTCAGCTACTGGGCAGCATAGAAATGAAATAATAATAATAGTAATAGTAATGGTAGTAATAGTAGTAATAATAATAATAATAGAACTATTGCAACAGGAAACAGTCATAATTATTCCGTTAGTTACATCAGTCACCGGCATCACATCAAAGAATTATACAGAAAACCTTCAGGAACTGGGCCTACCAACATATATCCACACCAACATCCAGAAAGCAGTCATAATTAAATCATGCTCAATTGTCAGGAAATTCCTGACAGCATGATTTGGCGAAGCCCGTCATGTCCATCTAGAAAAACCGACACGAACAATAATAATAATAATAATAATAATAATAATAATAATAATAATAATATCTTTCAACTGTATGTTGCCCTTTACATAAACATATATACCTAACTTGAGTGTTAATTCACTTCAGGGGAGGGGGGTATCTACTCCTAGGGGTCACTGCCACACCAGTTCTAGACTCAAAGTTTTCTTGGTGCCCCACGCATAGCCGGACATACCGAATGTAATTTGGGTGTGGGGAGAAAAGAAACAAAAGAGGGATAGGCTTGGCAGATCCACTTTGAAGCATAGGATGCATATTTAAAATTAGATACATCATTCAGAACAGGGATATTAGGGCTCGAGAAAGAAGAGGCAGAGGCTTAATAGGCCTGATATAGTATAGAACCGGGCACTGCATATTTTTTTGTGTCTAGATGACTCCTCATATAACTATAATAGTGAAAAGTAGCCATCTAAACAAATTCTTGCCCCTGTTCTATGGTTAAGAAACAACAGCTATGTATTTTCAGACTTTCCCTGGCAAAATGGCCTGGAGGAGATTCAGAGAATGATCAGGAATTTTTTCTATTGACAAGCTCTTTATTAGATCTTTTCAGTTTCAATCTGTGGTTTCTAATGATGCATATTCACCAAAAGCTACTGTATACATATTTTAACAATCAGAAGAATTAAACGCTACAAATATTAAAACCACAAACATTTTCCTACACTTGAATTGTTGCCTGTTCGCTGCAACTAATAAAATAGTTATAACTTTACACCCAATGAACAAGTCAGCACAACTGAAGCAATAGCGTTCACCTTCCTTTGGCTCAAATGCTGCTTATAAGGAAATGTGGATAAGGAGTATTTCAGGCAGTAAAGTTTTCTATACTGTAAAACCGACTTTAAAATAACTAAAAATTGTTTTCACATGAGACTGAAATGTCTGGGAATGCCCCCTGGTGCAGTGCCAGAGTGAGGACAGATGGCGGAAGAGCTGTGCTAACCTCTTTCTGGCAGGAAAGGTCGGGTAAGTCCCCGACTTTTCAGCTGTGCATCATTGTTGCTTTGCCCCCGCGATATAAGAAATGAGCATCGATTTGGAGCCATTGTGGGGCAAAGATGAGGTTTAGAGAGCACCCTGGAAAGGAAAGAGGACCAGCTACATTCACTACCTACGGAATAAAGATGTTCCATGTGGAAAGCTGCATGCTAGGCTGTCTCTTTGGTGCAGTATGGAAGGCAAGCAAAAATGGAGTTCTGTACTGCAACAAACACTACACCTTAAAGACTAACAAATTCATTATGGTATAAGCTTTCATGGACTACAGCCCACTTCATCAAATGCATGAAGAGTTACTGTGAGTTTCAGGTTGCATAAATACCTGAAACTCTTGATAATACTTCATAGGCCTGAACTAATGAAGTGGAGTATAGACCACAAAAGCTTGTGCCATAATCAGTTGAACAGTCTTTAAGTGCCACAAGACTCTTTATTGTTCAAATTCATGTGTGGAGGCATAGCACATGGGATCCTGCATCCGCTCCATATATTAAAAGAACCTCAGAAAGAGGCTCCACTCTTTCTGTCCTTGTCCCACTGAAATATGTAAATATTTCCAGTGAAGCTTACAAAATAACAAACAATAAAATCTAAAATACTAAAAATAACAAATAAAAGAGCAGGATGAAACACCAGCCTTGAAACAATTTCTGTAGGAAATTTAAAATTTGGGGAAATTTAAAAAAACTTTACCTTCACTCCAACAAAATGAGCACCAGGCAAGTGCTATGGAGGCTGTTTACAGGGCTGAGGTTCTTTTGCCCTCATAGACCTACATTCTTTAACTCAAAGTTTTGGGGTGGGGGAAGAGAGGGGAAAGCATACAACTGTCGTGAAATACCGCTCGAGTTCTCTGATATCTAGGAGTTGAGGAGGGGAATGAAGTGTATGCGTGCGTGGGTGTGTGCGTGCATGTGTGCATACATGTGCACATGCACATATACATATAAGAGCAACTCCTTTCTTGTATCCTAGGAGTGGCAATGAGAGGCATCTTGGGGGTGGGGCTCAGACAAGTGGGGCATGCAGGAGGTTGCAAGCCTGCAATAAACTATACCCTTCGTTCTCCTCTCAATATTTATGGATACCCAAGAGCAACGCGGCTAATTAGGAAAACATTAGAAAAAGCATAACTGGCCACTCAATCTATTTTTCATATGAACATTAAAAAGCAAAGACATGAGAATTCAATTTTTAAAAAACTTTTGCTGGACAGTCCTTCAAAAGAAGGAATCAGGAAAGTTTTGAGATGGGGAAATCGTAGAATCATGCAGCCATGTATCATGGCTTATATCTGTATCCATCTATCTATCAGAAAATGTGTAATTGTTAAAACTTTATTAACACCTAGCTCTCTACCCCTGCCCCCCACTCCCTCCAATCAAATACAGATTGTATCTCCTCACTGAATATTGTTAAATTTGTTTGTCATGTTGAAATGTACACTGAATTCAGTAATTTCTTTATGTAGCCAATAGGCTCATCTACACCTGCAGGCCTTCCAGGACGGGAGTGTCGTCCCGGAAGTGGAGAGGGACATTCCGGCACGGCTTTTTTTTTTTTTTTTTTAAAGGAGACGTTTGCGCAATTGTGTGGGCATGATCCTGTGCCAAAAGTAAGTTAAAACAACAACAACAACAACAACAACAACCTGGAAACCCAGCACTGAAAATGTCCAAGAGCCATCCCAGGGGTGGCAAAAATGCTCCCCCCCTCACCCCTGATGGGCAAAGACTCTCCCCGCAGAGCTTTGTGCCCGTTTGGTGAGCCCTGGTACTCATGGGGAGGAGGGATGACCCAGGGAGTGAGCACCACATCACCCGTGGACCTCGGGGTTGTCCCAGGACCATGGGGAAAATCATGAAAAATCCAGTCCCAGTTATCCCGGGACAACTGAGAGCTCGTCCCTGGTTGACCCCAGAATCATCTGTGCATCATTTGGATGCACAAGGACAATCTCGAACTGACCCCGGGATAACTGGCTGGTGTAGACACACCCTTTGTATCTGTTCTAAGTCATTTCTTCTTATGGTATATGGAATTAGAATTTGGTAGGTAACAAATGGGACCTGCAACAAAATGTTGCAGTGTTGACTACTGAAATTCTGGATTGGAGACATTCCATTGTACCACACCCCTATTCTTTTGTTTTTCCTGCGACAATCAGCATTCCATGGTCACTGAGCACACTTAGTCCTCATTGGGCTGTTTGGGAGAGTTCTCCCTGCTGTAGGTTTTTCCTAGATATTTTTGTACTTTATCAAACCTGCTGATACCTCCTTGTCCTATGTAGATGGAGTCATATTAGCTACAAAGGGTCAGCACTCAGAAAACCTAGACTGCTATTAGTATATTCATTGAACAAAAAACCTACGGTTTACAAAAACAATGTTAAGGCTCCACAGTTTCCAACCAAGCACCAAAAAGCAGGGAAATTGGGAGTTAAGGCTCCCAAGCCTTAACGCCACATCCTCCCTAAGGAGGCAGAAAGTGCAAGTGAAATTCTCATTCTCCCAAAGCAGATAAACCATGAGGACAGGATGGAGAATATGATATGCAGAGGTGACTGTGGGGTTGTGGAAAACTGATAACGAACAACTTAGGGCCACCTACTTCTCTTTTTTTGTTTAGAGCAGCCCTTCCCCAACCTGGTGCCCTCCAAAGGTGTTCGACTACAACTCCCATCATTGCAAGTCAGTATGTCCCATGGTCAGGAATGCTGGGACTTGTCATCTCAAACACCTGGAAGGCAACAAGATGGGGAATGCTGTTCCATACCCTTACCAAATACAGGGTCTCAAACACATCTCTCAAACACATCTCGCATATAGCAGCACGCTTGATAACAAAAAGGGAACTATTCCTTACAGATCTAGAACCAGAGCATGTTCCAGGCACTTCCAACTTTTGATCAATATCCTGCCCTTCAAAGAACCAATGTTTTTTTTCTTAAAAATGTATTTAAACAAAATATACTGTTCATTCCCCACAATCCCTTCACAATACATCATCTCATCAAAGCGACAGAGGAGCAGAGGAGGTTTAGTTTGGCTGCGAAATATATTTTTTACTAAAATGCAAAAGAAAGAATTGAAAGTACTGGACAACCCATTGTTGGAAAATATATTAATGATCTGGGAGAAGTATAGAGGGAAGTTGATACCAGGGGATTCTCCGCTCGCCCCAGTTGTAGTAGTGGGAAACTTCCCAAGAGTATTAAAACCAGAGATAGAAGCGAGACTGAAAGAACAAGATATTATTAAATTAAGGAATTGGATGGAAAAGATGAAGGATAGTGAGCATATTAAAGATTTATTTAAAGGACAAAAGATAGCGTGGTTCAAGTGTTTGCAATTGGTAAAATGGACACAGGAATGGAGGCTAAAGAATAAGGAATGTAGAAACAATACTAGATTTGAAGATTTAATTGAACAATCAGGGAAAAAAGAAGAAGCCAGAGCTAAGAAAGGACTCACTAGTGAGATATATAAAATATTAATAGAGGAAGAATTTCAGGACTCACTTAAGGTTATAAAAGAGGTATGGGAAGAAGATGTAAGGGGAAAAATCAATGAAGATAATTGGGGGAGGATATGGAATGTAAGAATGTTAAAGCTATTGTCGATTAGAATTAAAGAGAACTACTATAAGACAGTCTGGAGATGGTATTTAACACCTGTTAGATTTCACCAGATTGATAGAAAACTGCCCAAGAATTGTTGGAGGGGGTGTCAGGAGGTTGGGACATATTTTCATATGTGGTGGAGCTGTGAACAAGTACAAAAATTTTGGGAAAGGTTTTTTAAAGAAATAAGTGATATAATTGGAAGTAATCTGGAATTAAACCCGAAGTTAGCTCTACTAGCAATATGGGATAGTAGGAATAAGCATATAATAAATAAAGAATTGGTAAACAACCTCCTGGCACCCGTTAGAATACTGATTGCTAAAAATTGGAAAGGGCAACGAAGTTATACAATAGAAGATTGGTATAAAGAAATTTGGGATTTAGCTTTGAATGATATGTTGACTTGTAAAATGAAAATAATGAGGGGAATGTCCAGGAAGAGTGATTTTGGAGAAATATGGACTCCCTTTTTGGATTATGTTTTAAGATCGGGAAAGGGACAAACGCCTTCAAAAGAATCATTAAAATTTTGGAAGGAGGATGAATGATTATGAGATGGTCTCGGAGGGGAGGGTGCACGGGGGGTAGTCGAGGGGGGTAGTTTGTATTGTTTTATATTATGTGTATGTGTATGTTGAAATCAATAAAAAAATTATTAAAAAAAAAAGAAGGGGGAATAGTGTCATGTTATAGGGTGACCACATGGAAAGGAGGACAAGCCATCCAAAATGGTGGCCAGCACATCATCTTGTGATACTAAATTCTATAGTTAACCAGAACTGTACACAGTATTCTAAGTGTGGTCACACCATAGATTTGTATAAAGGCAGTATGAGACTGGCAGTTTTATTCTCAATTACTTTTCTTATAATGCCTAACATGGAGTTTGCTGTCTTTACAGCTGCCACACACTGGGTTGACGTTTTCACTGAGCTGTCAACCACATTACCAAGTTTTTTTTTCTTGTTTAGTCACTGCAGGCTCAGATCCCATCAGTGTATATGTGATGTTGGGATGCTTTGCTCCAGTGTGCATGCTTACGTAGAACTGTTGTTTACAAATGCTTATGTAGAACTGTTGTTGCCATTTTGATGCCCATTTTCACACTATGGAGAGATTCTTTTGGAGCTCTTGGTAATCTCACTTCATTTTAAAAACCCTAAATATTTTTAGGTCAGCAGCAAATTTGGCCATCTCACTGCTCACTCCTATTTGCATGTTGTGAAGAAAGTGGATAGGGAGGCAGTTTCTCCCTTTCTCATAATATTAGAATGAGGGTGGAAGTGAGCAGTGACGTAGCCACATTTGGTGATGATACCAAATTATTTAGTCTTGCTAAAATAATGGAGGTTTGTGAGGAGCTCCATAAAGATCTCTGCATACCGAGAGAATGGCCATGAAAAGGGCAAATGCTGTTCAATGTAAGCAAGTGTAAAGTGATGCACATTGGGGGATCACAATTTCACATATACACTAACAGGATCTGAGCTAATTAGCGGTGACTGACCAAGAAAGAGTTTGGAGCAGGGGAGGTGGACAGCTTGATGAAAATGTTGATCCGGCCGCTGTGAAAAAGGCAACCTCCGTGTAAGGCGTAATTAGGAAAAGAATCCTAATTCTTGAACACTAATATGAAAAACAGTAGGTTCTCTGATTTACACTTGATGTATGTGGATTCTTTAATCTTACTATAGTAAAAATAACATATTTTAGTTTTAGATTCATGACTGTATTAGCAGTAAGTTCGTTGGGAAACAAATGTATTAGGAAGTGCAAAAAGTGAGTGTATTGCAACATTTGTGACAGCTCTATTCATACATAGTTTATGGTATGTAGTAAGTAAAGAACAAACCTAAGGATGCCTTTCTGTGTGTATATATGAAAGAGGCAGGCACACAGACATAGATAGTGGGCCAGGCCTAAATTTCCAGCCTAATCTATCTTATAGGGTTGTTGTGAGGGTAAAAGTAGCACATGCCATACACCCAAACATTACCAAACATTTGTTTTACATTTCTGTGAAAGTGAGCAGCAGAAGAAACTCACTAGATGGTTTTGAGCCAGTCATAGACTCTTAGCCTAACCTACCTCATGGGTTTTTGTGGGGGGAGATATGGCACTTGAAAGAATGATCAGTCTAGGGCTTTCCCCTTCCTCCTTACTAGAGAAGCTTCTTTGCAACTGATCAACTAAATGGAGTCTGAACATCCTCTTATATCACTACATCTGACCCAGTACCAAGAATAGCCATGTGGGTGTTTAGAAATATTGCTCAATTTAATTTTAATCTATCCAAGTTTGGATTTTTATTTTTTATTTTTTGCTCTAAAAATAGCCTGTGGTCAATGAATCCTATATTAAGCCTGTCAAAGATGTTGGTACTGGAGATAACAATACACAATAGTTTTGTTCAACCTGATCAAAAAATATTAGAAAAGCTAAGAGAATTCAGAATGTCACTGACTCTTCTACCCTACAGGGTTGTTGTGCTGATAAAATGGAGGAGGATTATGTAAGCCACCTTAGGTTCCTTGCAAGAGGAAAAAAAGGCAGGATATAAATGTAACATTAATAAACGTATTACTACTTCTACTATTATTATTATTAACTATAATAACAATGAAGGAATAAAAATTATTTAAAAATCAAATACATGGATTAAAAAAAAAAGAAAAAGAGGGGGGAGCTTAACCTCTTATCTTATAAAAAGCCTTGGTCCCTAAATACACAGAGCTCTCAAAGAGAAGTACAGCCAAATCCAAACACCCCTTCAAGCTAGTGGAATGGGAATGAGACTCATTGCACTCAGTGGAACTAACTTCTGAGTAGACATGCCTTGGATTGAATTGATATGAAAATTAATGATCAGCAGCCATAATCAAATGAACATACACACATGCAAAGCATGCAAGCAAGTTGTTAATTGTAGAGTTATAGTACTGTAAAGGAGAGGGAATTCTCACTCACATCTCTCCCTCTCCACCTTCTGAGGTTCCAGACTGTTTTTTTAAAATAAAGGCTACAATCTTCTACACACTTACCTGGGAGTAAGACCACTGCATTCAGTCAATGGAACTTACTTCTGAGAAGAGACTACAGCACTGTCTTTGCTAGAGGAAGCAGCCATTGTAGCTGATGCAAGAGGGAGGGGGGAGACTCTACTGAGCGTGTGCCATAATCAAAATGGCCGCCGGATTTCTTAAAGAGGCACAGCTTTACTTTAATAAAATCCACTTAAGTGAATTTTTAAAAAAGAAAAGCAGTTCCACCTACACTACAGCGGGAGGAAGTAGACCGTGCCATTGGATTAATGAAAAAGGCTCCCTGAAGGTAAGGACAGCTGCGCAAAAATGGTCGCAAGCCCTGAGTTCAATTTTCAGTTTTGGATTCAGGGGATTCTTTAATCTTTTTACTTTAAACTGCTCTCCTTCCCTCAGTCTTTCACCAATCTTCTTGAAATTTTCAGGTAATGTAAAACAAACATTTCTTTCTGGCACCTGTAAATTTCAGAGAGATTGGTGAAACATTTTCGATTTTATGGCTGTTAGAATGACCCCTCCCCAATTATCACTTTAACATGGTGGAACGTGTTTTTTACTGACCGCCCTTAACAAGGGAGGCACTGCTGTGCCTCCCTTAATACAAGTGGGACCTGAGTGTTCCAGCCAATCAGCCATGCCTTCCTCCAGATATTCCATTCCATGCTCCCCACCCTCAAACCTGCAACAGTCATTTGGCCTCCCACACCTAAAGAGAATTTTCAGTCTTCATTGGGCTGTTTTGGAGGGGGGCATCCTCCCGCAGGGATTTTTGTTTGTTTATTTACTTTTGGAAACCTTAGGGCTTCTCTAGGCCTTCTAATATCTAATTCTTGTTTGTGAGTTGTGCCATTTGTCTACATAAGCAACAACACTCCGAGAATTGAGGCTGCTCTTGGTATAAATAATGCTTGATATTAGAGGGCTAATTGTAAGCATTTTTGTAAATCTTTACTTTACATGGAATATTTAATTGTAACTTTTCTAAAGATATACAAACCAAACCAACTACACGAGACTGTTGGGAGACTATTGCCAAACTCAGGATTAGAAACAAAACCATGGTTTGGCTATCAAGAAAGAGTTTAGCGGCTTGTAGTCTCCCTCACTCCCCCATGTCCTCCTGCTTTCACTTCCTGGTCAGGGTATCTAGTTAAGTGACCATTTTTGGACTTGGATTAAACTGACCACCCTTTTCCAGCTAACTGCTCTAATGGCTTCTAGAATATTACTCACAGCTGGCAACAAATTTCTTGCCACAATGTTTCCAAACTCTCTCATAGTAAAGATTCTTGAAATCCTTGAAAAGCTAACTTTAGCTAGCTACCAAATATATATATATGCTCATAGCAGAAGTCAGGAGTAGCCAATGCCTTACCGCATGAGAATTTCTTGAGCAGAGATCTTTCAACTTGAAATTTCATGATTTCAAATTAGTTTTGATACACTCTACCGAAACAGTGCCTTTGTACTTAGGACTAACAATAAACCTGTTTAAGAGATTTGTTGGACAACTGTAGCAAGTATGTTGCATTCCCCAACACTCTGACAATGAGCTAATTATAAGGTTCACAACATCCCTTCAACAGCTAAAATGCAGTAATGATCCAGCTTTAAAAAGGTCCATAAGAAACAGTCAACAGAACTCCAAATGTTCTAGTTGTGTCCCTTTTCCCCCTGTTAAAAACGTAGACTTCATGGGCAAGAAGGATCAAACTTCAGCTATTGGCGTACAGTACTGAAATATTTATTTAACTATTACCTTCAAACATTTCAAGTTAACACTAATGCGACAAGATTCCTATCTCTAGGGAATATGAAAATTTATGGCATGAATCACCAATTTATAAAGTGCTTTTTAGCAGAATTTAAGCAGTTAATTGTCAGAAGAGCACATCAGAAAATGCAAGTGTTTTTAAAGGAAATGTTAACAAAAAATATTCTGCCATCAATAACTTCTTTTGTTTGATGCAGTTTGTCATTTTTCTGGACAGATGAAAGCTTTAGGCAACTGTAGAGAAGACAGCAAACCAGCTCTTTAGGCTTTTGTTTATTAGAGGCCTGGGTTTATTCATGCAGCTTTGAGAATCTTGAACTGCAGAAGAAAATCTTTTGAACCATTTTATACTAAGCTACTGGACTGCAAGGATAAAAAACCAGCCTTAAATCTTTATACTAAAAAAAACACACCATCCAGTGATACATTGAGTCCAACCATCACAACTCATTCGTACCAAAATTGGTTGAGAATATGCATGTACCACAGACAGATTAGGTCTTGAACACAGTTATTACTGTCAGACTATCTTCAAGGGAAGCAAAGTTAACATGTAAGTATTAAGTACACTTTTTGCTAAATACCATTAGACATGAATCTTTTCAAAACAGAACTATAAATAGAAGCCTACAGAAAGCTGGGCCAGATGAAATTTGGAATGGCTAACTTTAACTTAGGCAGCTAATACATTGCTGGGGAAGTTAGTGATGTCTGCATGCCAAATTAGTCAGGCTGTATATATATATACACACACACACACACTTCTTGGAGGTTTAAAGCAACTAATTGGTCTCACAATTCACCTAATGCTGAAGGAAACTGAGATTTCTCCCTGCAACTAATTCCACCCAGCATGAAACAGGTAGCTCAGCTAATTGATTTCATGGAATCTTCTCTTCAGTGAGTATAGCAGCAGAGCACAGAGGAAGGAGAGGAAAAGAATTACTGAATGAATCTGTGGTATTTCATTACTAAATGACTGCTGACAGCTGGGCAGACCCATTCATTGCTCACGACATTCTGCCAGAAGGCCCAACAGCATTTTATAGCAGGGACAATTGGGACATTTTTTACTGCATTACTTTACTGCTTTCCCCCCCCAGGAACTCTTAATAGATGAAATAGGTACTGCATACCATTAGAACACTCTATATCAGAACAACTCTGTGGACAGATACAGGGCACAGATTTGATGTTAATATCTGCTATAGCAATCATTAATATACAAAATATACTGTAGCCTCCCTTAAATGACCTGAGGATTGGACAGGTTCCCCATTTACAAGGTGATGATTTAAGTTTCCCTGGCACCTATTTTTAGGGGAATATATGTGTTTTTAGTCAAAAGGGTATAGGCAAAAGAGCAATGGAGACGTATGTAACTATTTGCAATTTAAAAAGATCCTCTTGCAGGCAGTGCAGGATCTATATCAGCCTGAATATTACCAGACAGCTCTGGAAAGGCAAGGAGTCCCCCTTGTATTTCATGCCCCTTGTGACTGTTCCTCTGAAACACCTATTTCTCTGGCCAATGCATTGGCTCTACACACTGAGTCACTATTGTTATAAACAATTGAATGGTCCTATATAATAACTACGCACGCCAACAGCACAAATGCTGAGTGGGTGGATTAACTGATCTGAGTTTGATAACACTGCTACAATTATTATGATGCTTTTAAAAATAGCCACAATAAACGCTCTTGCTACACAACACTTTTTAATAATGTATTTTACCCTTTTACTCAATGTAAAGATACAAAAGGTTGCAAAGTATTGGGGGGGGGTCAAGCAGGGTAGAAGTGTTTCTTCTGATTATTATATGCAAAAGCATGACTTGGAATCCTGCTGTGAATCCCGACTACAGAAGTTTAAAATGATGCTACTGAGGAGAAAGGTACAAACTAAAACCCAAAATATTCCAAAACTTCTGGAAGGCAGTGGCTAGGGGAAAACTAATTCAGGGCTTTAAACATGATGATAAGCACTCTAAATTGGACTTGAAAATAAATTAGAAGCGAATGCAAATGATACAATAATATGGTTGCATGATCTCTAAATGGCAGTTTGTAACCATTCTGTATGTAAACCAGCATAGTTTTAAAGCTTCGTTCCTGTTGTCTTTCATTCTTGAGTTTACGTGCTATCACTCTAGTAGAAAAAGTTTCCTTCCTTCAGAATGGTAGTATTTATGCAATTCAAGTTGCCAAATTTATTATGTTTAGTCAAGCAGGTTTCCATAAGAACTCAGTGATGGCAGCTTCTGCTTATCAAAGAGACAACTTTTCTTTCTAAGAATGATTTACTTAAATCTATCTATTCTTTGTAATTCCAAGTATTGCAACCCAATGTCTGGATGAAGTAAATCATTTATGCTCCAATTTTCTGAATAATGTTTAGTTTTGTTAAGCACTTCTTTGTCTCAGGTTATTCTATATTTTGTCACAAGAACTGGCTGGCCTGGTCTCATCTGTGTTAAAATTAATTCTGTACAAGATTTTGAGAACAAGCAAGCTTGTGGGTTCAACCAGTGACTTGTAGTCTTTAGGTCTCATCTCACGTTGTGTTCACCAAGTTTTATTCAGTAAACAGTGGGTGATACATACAGTATAAGTCAGAGTCCAACTGTGCAGTGGGCTGTAGAAAGCATAAGAAGCTCCTGCCAAACACCACTGTCTCACCACTCTTAAGATGCAAATTTTTGACTACCAAATGGCAACATTTATGTATATGTGCATGTGAGAGCTCTGTGTTGTATCTGTAAAATACCTTCGTGTTAAAATGTGGTAGTAAGAAGATTGGCACTTCAGGGTACCCCTGAAGTAACGCTTGTTTTCCAGTAGAGTTATCAACACCCAAGGAGCTCCTGCCCAATCCTCAAATATACATAATGTAAGAAGAGCAGGGGACAGCAGTCCATCAAAACAGACAGCAGCTTCTATTACATTAACATTAATGTACATGCCACTATATTCAATAAATAAGCCTGAACTATAGCCAACTGCCTCTAAACCGATCCATTATTAGCTGGTCAATGAGAAGTATAATATTTCTTCACAGACCATTCTAATACAACTTTGCAAGAAAGAGTAATTAATCAAAGCTCTATCGTAACATATAAAATGAAAATGGCTTTAAAATGTGCCTGTACACAGCAATTAATTATTAAAAAGGCATTAGCTAAAGCTTTTCACCCATCATTTACAAAGTTAGGAGTAGGATGACATACCATTCATTCAGCTAATGCAGCGTAGCTCACCCATATTCATCAATCCAAGCCAACAGGAAGATCATCCCCTTTGAAGCCCAGAGCCACATTACTGCGCTGCAGCTAGCCACAAGTACCACCCATGCCTTGAACAAACCCACAGAAATTATTCCAGGTAACCATTCATGAACAAAGGAACTGTGGCAGCTTAGCCACTACAGTGAGAGGGCAAATCCCCAAATAAAGCTCAGTTCATTAAAAAGCTTGTCCATCAGAACTATGAAAGACAGTTTTCTCTGCATTTTGAGAACACTTAAAAGATCTCAAAATATAAAAATGGATCCACTATTCAACAAGACTGCTTTCAAGTAAATGGTAGTCTGCTAATGTAAAAGAATGCCAGGAGAAAATAACCTAAACTAGGTCAAAAGGGGGCATGCTATGTTACCAAATATCATCTCCATACAGGTGTAGATGAATGCACAAATTCTGAGATACACCCATTAAGGGATGTTTTAACTGGCAACAGTGTTTTGACAAGGATGACCCAATGATATAAACACACACACACACACACACACACACGCACACACAAAGAGGTATCTTCAAACACAAGGACAAGAATCAAAATAGAATCAAAACAATGATTACTCTGGGGGAATTAACTAGTAGGCAAAGGCCACTTATACAAACTCTAAGAAGGATTCAATTAGTACATAGATTACAAACAATCCTAGGCAAATTAAGCAAATGTACACAAATGCAAAATGAGAAACATAAATACCCATGCATTAGGTTCAATCAGTGGAGAAATTAGCTTAAGAATCCACTTGATGAGTAAATCGAGGGTGATGGTACAAGGAGAACTAGGCTGTAGACATGCGTGGAACATCCAGGTTGAACTAGACTGGGCTATGGCTCTCAGGAAGCTGGAGCCCTAATGCTACTGGTAGAAAAAGGGAAATAAAAAGAAAGGGGACGAGATTGCAAGCGAGACTGCAAGAGCAGGGAGTAGCAAAGTAGTGGCTGTGGGGCATTTGACAATTTGAGAAACAGTCCTGGGCACCATCACAAAATAGCTGCCACAGGAGCTGCCCAAAAGATTAAGTTAAAGGCAGAGGTGGGGTCTGAGGCCCAATACAATAAACAACTTCTTTGAACCTACAGTTTTCAGAACCTATTTCACAGCAATCCTAGCTGCTGGTAGGAAAATGTCCTAAATTTTAAAAGTAGAAGGGGTAAGGGTGCCAAGGAAGTTGTCTGGGGGCACACTGATAGTCGCAAGCACCATGTTGCCTATCCCTGCTCAAGATTGTTATGCTCAAAAAATTGGGGAATTCCCTGACTATGATGTTGTCACACCTGGGGGGAAATCACTCAGTGTCTAAAATATGCATACATATCTACAACCTAATTGTTGTGACTGAGTCAATCATAGGGCACTTAATCAAACCTTGTTTTGACTGGGTGGCTGTGCTGAACTTAGACCTCTGTACATGACTTAAGGGCAGTCAGGCTTTCCTTCTGATATCATCACTTGGCTAATTGTCCCATCGTGACTCCAAGCCCCCAGAACCTGCTCCATTCTTGGACTGAATCTCTTAAAGTGAAAGCAACCATTACTGCCAAATACAGAGCAGCTTGTCAACAGCTGACCTAAATTGCAACACAGCTTTAAAGTTAAATGTCTTAAAGAAATGAAAGTTATTCCTAAAACCACAAAAACAAGAGCACCAAGACTACACAGCACAGGAACACTAGTGACTCACAATATTCCTTCCAAATGTGACCTAAGCTTTATGCTAATTGCATAATGCTAAATGGCATGTCACTGCAACAAAAACAGACTTGCTTCATTCATATTAATAATAATAATAATAATAATAATAATAATAATAATATTTATTTGTAGCCTGCCTCTCCCTCCGGATCGAGGCGGGGAACAACAACAATATAAAACATAAAAATCACAACAGTTAAAAAAATTTAAAAACAAGAGAAGAATACAACATTAAAAACATCTTAAAATTCACCTGGATAGGCCTGTCGGAAGAGGACAGTCTTCATGACTCTCTTAAATTCATGAAGACTGTCAATTTGTCTAACCTCCTCCGACAGACCATTCCATAGTCTGGGAGCGATGGAAGAGAAGGTCCTCTGGGTAACACCCGCCAGCCTAGTTCTGACTGGCTTGAGTAAGTTCTTCCCAGAGGACCTAAGTGTGCGGGGCGGATTGTACGGGAGAAGGCGATCCCGTAGGTACCCTGGACCCAAACCATGTAGGGCTTTAAAGGTAATAACCAACACTTTATACTTCGCCCGGAAACTGATTGGCAGCCAGTGAAGCGATTTTAAAACTGGTGTAATGTGATCACCCCTAGGTGTACCGGTGACCAACCTGGCTGCCATATTTTGAACAAGTTGAAGTTTCCGGACTAGGCACAAAGGTAGCCCTATGTACAGCGCATTGCAGAAGTCGAGCCTCGAAGTTACCAGTGCGTGCACTACCGTCTTTAGGTCTTCCAACTCTAGGAAGGGGCGCAGCTGGCGTATCAGCCGAAGCTGATAGTAGGCACTCCTGGCCGTCGCATCAATCTGAGCTGTCATCTGGAGCGACGGATCCAGGAGTACCCCCAAGCTGCGAACACAATCTTTCAGGGGGGGTGTAACCCCATCCAGAACTGGTTGACACACCTCCAGACCCAGGTTGGGGCCTTTGACAGCAAGCACCTCCGTCTTGTCTGGATTCAGCTTCAGTTTGTTTTTCCTCATCCAGCCCATTACCGCCTCCAAGCATTCATTCAGAGGAGACACACTATCCTTAGCTGACGATGTTGTCGAAGGCATAGAGAAATATATTTGGGTGTCATCAGCGTATTGATAGCACCCTGCCCCATGCCTCCGGATGATCTCTCCCAGCGGTTTCATGTAAATGTTAAACAGCATTGGGGAAAGGATGGCACCTTGTGGTACACCACATAGCAGCTCCTTTTTTGAAGAGCAGCTATCCCCAAGCATCACCATCTGGAGCCTGCCCGAGAGATAGGATCGGAACCACTGAAGCACAGTGCCCCTGATTCCCAATTCCCCCAGGCGCTCCAGAAGGATACCATGGTCGATGGTATCGAAAGCCGCTGAGAGGTCCAAGAGTACCAGCAGGGACATACTCCCCCTGTCGATACTAAGGCGTAGATCATCTACTAAGGCGACCAAAGCGGTCTCAACTCCGTATCCTGCTCTGAAGCCGGTTTGAAATGGGTCTAGAAAATCAGTGTCATCCAAGACTGCCTGGAGTTGAAAAGCAACTGCTCTCTCGATCACCTTGCCCAAAAATGGAAGATTTGATACTGGCCTGTAGTTATTAAAGTCCAGGGGATCCAGGGAGGGCTTTTTTAGAAGCGGCCTTACCACCGCCTCTTTTAAACATGATGGAAAGCTCCCCTCCCTGAGAAATGCATTAATGATATGCTGTAGATGTGATCTAACTGCATCTCCTCCCTGGACGACCAGCCAGGAAGGACAGGGATCGAGAGGGCAAGTCGTCTTCCTCACACATCCAAGTACCTTGTCCACGTCCTCGGTACTCACTAACTGAAACTGATCAAGTGTAATCCTACTCGCGGAGTCACTGGACACTCCACTGTCAACCTCTGCTATAACAATGGCATCTAAGTCGGCTCTTATCCGAGAGATTTTATCTGAGAAATGATCGTTAAAGGCATCACAGCGAACTGCCGAAGGCTCTAAAATCGGATTCAGGGGAGAAGGAGCCTGAGTTAGACCCCTCACCACCCTGAACAGTTCTGCTGGATGTGAATTCGCAGACGCAATGCGTGCAGAGAAGAAAGCTTTCTTCGCTGCACGTATTGCCACTCCATAGAAACGAAGATGTTCTCTATGTCGTGTCTTGTCAGATATAAGTCGAGTTTTCCGCCATCGGCGCTCCAGTCGTCGTCCTTTCCGCTTCAACTCCCTGAGGTCTTCCGTATACCAGGGCGCCCTATTAGAAGCGGGCCGGAGAGGACGTTTGGGGGCGATCGTGTCGATAGCCCTAGTTAGGTCTTGATTCCATCTATTGACCAGGGCTTCTACAGGATCGTCGACGATACCAGCCATGGAACCCTCCAAGGCTTTCTGGAATCCAGCAGGATCCATCAGCCTTCGAGGGCGGCCCATCTTAATTGGTCCGCCACCCCTGCAGGGACGGGTGGTAGCCGTGATACTAACCCTGACCAGAAAATGGTCTGTCCATGACAATTCGGAGGTATTCAGTACCTCCGCCCACAGATCCGTCTGTTCGGAACTGAAAACAGCATCGATAGTGTGACCTGCTGAATGTGTGGGTCCAGAGACCAATTGGGATAGGCCCATGTTTGTCATGGATGCCATGAACTCCCGAGCCCCACCTGACAAACTGGCCTCGAATGGGATGTTGAAATCGCCCAGGACCAAGAGCCTGGGCGAATCCAACACCAGCTCCGAGACCAGTTCTGTGAGCTCGGCCAGGGAGTCTGACAGGCAGCGGGGTGGCCAGTACACTAACAGAATCCCTAGTCTATCCCTGGTCTTCAGACTCAGGTACACACACTCGATGTGATTCAGTTGCCGGACAGGATGTCTGGTCAGGTTAAGATGATTTTTGTAGACCACAGCTACTCCGCCCCCCCGCCCACTTTCCCTCACCTGCTCACTAACACAGTACCCAGCTGGGAGAGCCTGAGCCCATATCGGGCCACTGTCATCTCCCAGCCAGGTCTCTGTGAAGCATGCCAGGTCGGCCTCCTCTTCTATGAGGAGGTCATAGATTATGCTTGTTTTGTTTTTAACCGACCTGGCATTGCATAGGAGCAAGGAAAGGTTCTGTGGGTGGCCTGGATCATTCCCCAAGATCCCCGGGGTAGCAGGGCGACCGGAAGGTAAGATGGGTATTAAATATCCATCTCTCCTTCCCCTGTAACGGCATTTCGTCCTGCTATCGCCATATCTCCCTCTGCCCCATACAACAGATATTGATGCTCCCAGACACATTTCAGTCACCTCCAAGATGTCCCGTCGTCTCTCTCTCGCACGCAAGAGAGAGAGAAAGAGGGGGCGGGGGTTAGTGCAAAGGTATCCACTGCACTTTGTCTTTCTTTCTCCCCCCACTCACGCCGCCGCTGTTCTCCCGCGGCCAGTTCACAGCTGTCTCCGGTGGTCCTGTCTCTCTCTCGCGCGCATAAATGTAAAGTGGATGTGGTCTAAAATAAATACTTTCCCCCACATAAGTATGGGGATAGCAAAATAGACTTAGCAATAAGTCAAAAACACCTTCAGGTTTTTAGGATTAGAATTTACATAAATGCTGAACCAAAAGCATCTTCCATCTTCTACAATCTAAAAAATGCATTTTTATGAATACAAATGGTAACACAATTCATTCCACATATTTCAACATCAAGCATCTATATAAAAATCTGCATCCCATTTCTTCAAGGTTTCCTAGTTGCACCAGGAGTGCCCGGTACAAATGCAGAGATATTGAAACTCGAAGCTGAGATCCATTTCTGTTAGCCTGAGGAAGGCAGTATTACTTTTAATCATGACCATACAAAGTATTTGCAACCATATGCACATATAATTGCATTGGGGGGGGGGGGATGAATCCAAATTCTAAATGTATCAATATTTTAGGTTTGTTGATGAATAATTTGTTTAGCAGAGTAAGAATGAGCATGCTCCTGGCGTGTAAGTGTGTCATCAGACAAATGTTTTATAGCACGGTCGTTACTCGTCACTTATGGATGTTTGTGGACAACAACGTCCGCCTCCCGTGCATCTCCTGCTCCTTCTGCTCTTTTTTCTGTGACAAAATAAGAGCTGGTAAAATCCGATTTTTTTAATGAAGTGAAACTTGCCACCATTTCCTGCTGTGTGGAGGAAAAGCAATGTGATAAAAAAGCCCACTCAATGGACCACGTGATCATTGTTTGCCTCCTCTTTCTTCCCTATGTGAAGAAAGAGAAAGCTGCTAGTCCCTATATGGGACAGAAAAGCAGCAATAGGGAAACACAATTCCTCCCTCCCCCGATGATGCTCTAAATCCTTTTTCTCCAAAATGGATGACAGACCATGATTTTGTAAACTGCAAGTGGAATAAATCATAGCCTCTGGCCTTACATTTCCAGTGTGGTCTCCATAATTTACACTCACCATCTGAAGCACTGAAGCATTAACACTTTGCAAGCAACAACCATGAAGGTGGAGACACCAAAAGAAAAAAGGCATGAGATGATATTTTGCAAATATTTGTTCTGCTTCTGCTCTTAGTTTCACAAGACACTCCAAGCAATTTCACAAATAATTGTTACCATGCAGCTTAGGGTGCTCTGAGCAATATTCTGACATACAAGTCGTATGAACGAAGACAGCTGCCAGTAACATGTCAAACTGCATAGAAACACAGGCCGAATGCAATGGGGCATTTATACCCTGGATGATTCTCTTCCGTCCCTCCAATTGTGTTGCATAAGCAGCCCACACCACTTCTGCAATGGTGATTTAGCACTTCCTGGGGCAGCCTGAAACAAGTGGAAACACTCATTTCTGGAAGGAGACAGCTCAGTGGAGCTTGCATAAGGGATCTCTGCAGACCTGCCTGCTTCCAGATACAAGTGTTTCCACTCACACACTTCAGTAGGGAAAGTTCTAACTCTTTGATTAAGTATCATTATTTTCAAGCTAGTGCTCTCTCAGATACAAGTACATGGCAACATGTGTAAAAGTATAGTCACTGTGCAAGTACAATTGCTGCACATTATAGAAGCAGGATTGTTGATCTTCTTAACACAGGATGGACTAAACCAAACTTTAAATACATTTCCCACAAAAAGCAGGGTGATAAGAATAATGTTGGATGGCTACTGAAGTTCATTCCAGATATGTGTGGAGTCTCCAATCTGGGTCTGTAGCTACTTCCTTTTGAATGTCACCACCTGGGGGGGAGGGGGGAGGGGGGAGGTGTATTTTTAGAGTTTGAATGAACACATTTTGCTGGTTTCTGATGACAGGCTGTTTGCAAGATTGATGGCTCCAAGCGTGAGTTCAAAGAATAGTCTGAATAACAGGTTGGTTCTGCCCTCTTCAGTCAAGTGAGTTGTGGGCATTAGAAACATCCTGTTTTATGGTGGTGCATCCTTTCTGGAGAGAGTGAGAAGATTGAGCTATACTGATGTTAACAGGTATCTAGGGGCCATAGGACTGCATTTCCCATAACTTAAACTCTTTCTGAGAAATCTTTTACTTGCTTGGTTAGTTTGCATATTATGTATCATGGATCATTTTTGGAAAAAACTTGGGTGGGGGAGGGAGGAGCCAACATATTATGGGCAGTCTCCTTTCTGAGCTGACAAAGTCTGTCTCAGTTTTGATGCTGAGGACACCCTGACTGAATGTCGTGGGGTACTTCAACAGCCAAGCTACCCTTGTCAGAAACTGCTTAAGACATCATGGTGACCATGCCAGTCATGGGATTGTCTCAGTGCATCACCTGCCCAACCTTCATGGCAGGTCATGTGGACATGTAAAAGACATGGTAAACTGGAGTTTCCCCACACAAATGTTAAGCTTAAGCAATAAGAACAATACAGAAATGGAAGAATTGAATTGGACAGTTGGACACAGAAGATTAATCCATCTTGATTCCAAAGTGGGAGAGGAGAAAGGGAGGGGTGCTCCACAGCCAAGGCATTTTCCAAGATATTTTATCATCTGGAATATGACGCTCATTCATTTTTTGGCCAAACAGCAGTTTGGCCAAACATTACACAGTATCTCCAAGTCTGTTCTAAGATAATAAATATTGTTAAGAAAATCAATCTCTAATCAGAATTTCACCCTCCATATTCCAAGACTGAAATCTTTGAGCATTTTAAAATGTGTTCCATTAACTTTATTATTTATTACATTTCTATACTGCCTAACAGGTGAAGCCTTCTGAGAGGTTTAAAAACTTCATGACATCCTACCCATCCCACAGCTAACCCATTATGTCCACTCCCCTTCCTCATCCAACTTCCTGAGCCAGCATACCTCTTGGTGTTCATTCCAGCCACGCTAGAGCAATAATGTTGCTCTTTCCTAGGCTGGGAAGAGCACTAAATAGAAAGAATGCTGTAAAGCAATTCCAGCTCACTCTCGTAACTTTAAATGGCTGGGAATAAGAGCAATAGCAGGTTACTACGATAGTTAATTTGATCTTAAAGGGCCAGGGACTTGGCTTACTAACCCCACAGCACTTTCTGGCTTAAATGAACCAAATTTTGAAATGAAAAATAGATATTGGAATTTGCTTGCAGTGAGTAGTAACTGCTTCAGGCAGAGCAAATGAGCTACAACTCCAGTCCTTCAGATCAGTTTTAGAATGGATAAAGAAAAGGTTGCATCCATACACCACTCCTGCTATGTTGCACCTATCCTGTCAAAGGAAGAGGGAAACAAAGCAAAGCACAATTCTCTATTTGCAAATGTGCCAGGAACAAGGGAGCAAAGCTACATAATGGCCACATTCATACATGTATATCCACACCTTCGTAAACTGTGTCTTATGGAGCCATGGATGAGTGCAATTGGCATTCTCTTTCCCCTCGCACCCACCCTTTTCCTCTCCTGTGTCAGATTTGGTACAGGGATCTTAGCTTAATATCCTAGAGATACAGGATCAAATCCTGGCTTATTATCTTGCTTGTTAATCACATAAACTCAACGGTCCCCAGTTTGGAAGAAACAGGAAACTCTGGCATAATGCAAGCCAGGATTTCCAAACCAAAGCTGGAGTGTGATAGGATGAGGGGAGGAGCGAGGGATGATTGCACAGTCACAATGCTTGTTCTTGGCTCCATAGTCATGGTTTATGAAATTGTTGATGAATGTCAAAATGTAGCCAGTATCAACTGTGAAGTAGACTAGGTTGTTCATTATCAACACCAAGTTATGATGTTCCTTTTCTCTCATTCCCCCTCTAAAATATCTACACATGGTTTAAATAATTGGATATAAAAATATACTATAAAACTGTAAGACATCATCATTTCTGGCCTAGTGACAGGAGCAGTTTTCCTACAGCAACAGCTATTGGGGTTTTAGGAGGGTAACTAGATTAAAAATGTATAAAATCATCATTTTTTACTAATCTACTTTTAGCCCTTCAAACAGGTAAAATTTTCACCTACTAGGCTAAAAATTTCCAAGCTGTATCATAGCCTGAATCAGATGTTTTAAACAAATATGTGAACTAGTTGTTTAAGGCATTAAAGGTAACATGGAAAATAAATTTTAATCACTAATTCTATCACAAAAACAGCTGAGGGATACAAAATTATGGCTTATTATAGAAATCCTAATACCAGCATCAGAATTATCATTAGCACCTTTAGTATTGCATTTCTTGAAATAAACTTCTAAATGTTACAGTAATATTGAGAAATCTTCATTCGGAAGCATTTCCAGCCAAAGCCCAAAGATCAAAAGAGTGTAAATTATATTCCTTTGAGTAATCTTCCTACCTTGCATTTTCCCTGGTATTTAGAATTTGGTGCATAGTCAGAAGAGGGAAGTACATTTCAGGATTTAAACCACAAGATGATCACATGATTGTAACTTATGATCTGCAGTATGAATAACAGGTTAATACTTTTGAATATTCTCTGTTACAACCACCTCATCACCAGGCTGCAGAACAGTTGTCTGGACAGCATTCATCTTCAATTGTATACCGAGACATGAGCTAAATTCTCTGTAGGCTGAGAATTTCACCTGTTAATGGGAACACATTGAAAAAAGCTAAAATGAGACATGGCAGATGGAGCCATATATTCTGCCCATCTCCTGAGAGTAGATTTGTAATGCAAAACACTGAATTCAAGATGCGACCCATGGATACTAGGAAGCAATCAGAACCAAAATGATTAAACAAGACCCAGGTCTCAATATGGCATACAGAATGCTAAACAGAAACAAGGATGCCCTAGAGGGAAACAAATCACACACTGAACTGCAGGCCAGAAAAGACTTCATTTTCAAGATTACGGTCCTCTTCCAAAGATCACAGTTCTTCAAACAAATCATTATAGCCAAACATATCAGCATCTAATCATGAGTGAGTCCAACTGGATGGTCTTCAGATAAAATAAAGTCTTTGGATCCGATTGCTTCCTTATTTTAGATAGAACAGCCTATGTGATGTTGGGAAGAATCATCCAAGGACCTCTGTGGCTAGCTTTTGTGGTCAACTGCTCCCTGCCTGGAGCTTCCTAGGAGCAGCTACTTAGTGACCTTGATCCTGGTTCTCATTAACTTGAGGAATTTTTATTCTGAATTTGTTTCATGATTACCAGTACTTCATTTCAGTCATTGACCCTGTGCAGACGACACACTAAACCATGGTGGTTAAGAATTTTGAGCTTAACATTATGGCTTAGCATGTCGTGTGAACCATTCCTAACCATGGTGGCTGCATAACCATGGTTTAATCATGTTCACTAACCATTTGCTGCCACCTAACCATAGCTTAGTGTGTTTGTCTGAACAGGCCCTCTGACTTGAGCAATGGCCAGAGTCCCAGTGACCCAATACACTTTCTGTGCCTTCAATGTCTGACCATTAACTAGACTTCATCAGTCTTAACATTTCAATCCAGGACATAGTTTGGTTCTGGACAAATACTTTCCCCATCATACATTTAGAACAATGATCTTTGACAGGCACTCTCCTTTTCCATAGCAGTGCTGATCAGACTCCACAGACCTCCCACTCCTAGTGCTTCATCAGCTAATGGACACCTCTATTGTAGCCAGCTGAGCTCTGACAACTGCTTTCCCAGTAACACCCCCTCCCAGTTTTAACGGCCCTTTCTCAAATAGCCATCAGAAAAACTATAATTTAGACTTCCAACAGCTCCGTGGAGAAGCATAAAAACAACCCATCACAAAGCTGGTTTTGTTCTGCTCCCACTCAGCAGAACGCCAGCCCACAGACTGCTGGTATTAGCCTGCTATGTATTCTGAAGTCTCAAGTCTCACAACTGTCTGCAAAACAGATGATGTCACAACGCATGGCTACAAGAGAGAGTCTCTGACATGCAACTGAGAAATTAACAGAGGTTCTACTAAGCCCAAAACAGGGCAGGCTTTCCTATTGTTCACATGCTGTTCAGGTGTGCAACCTTCAGGCTATGTAAGAGCCACCTTTCCAATTCAGCATTTGTAAGAGCAGAGAAGCTCAACCTCTCAATATAGCAAATATCCTTTAAAACTAAAGAGTACACCTGCTGAACTTCATCCTCTGAAACTTCTACATAACGCTATGAATAGCTGCCTTTCAAAAGAGAAAAATGAGTGGCCAGTACTTAATGCTCAAAAGAGACGGAGGAACAACAAACAATCACTTTCCTTATCTGCTTCAATGAATTAAAATTAGATTAAAAACAATATGTTGCAAATTACTGATTTTTAAACAAATAATTTAAAAACCATTATTAGCTATATCCTCTGAGAGACATGACAATATCTTTCTCTTCACCAAGCTGACCCTGCCCCTTTTTGTGATCCAAGTGGAATACATAAGTTTTAGAATCTTTTGTTTAACAAAAAAATGAGCATAGTGCCTTTCCACAGTAGATAATATACAAAGTGAATGGTATCAACCTACTTTGGAAAGGGCCATTGATTAGCTAAATGCTTAACCTCTTCATGACACAGGGGAAGCTATCAAAAATGCCTTCCATAATTCAAAAGCAGGTAAGTAAAGCAGCCTAACATCAACCCTAGTGAGCCAGACTACTGCACTTCTAACTCAGTATAGTATCTCTTAACACTGCCCAAACCTAACATGAAAGTAGGTGCATAACTGTAGAGTGCACACTTACAGGCTGGGTTCACACAATATGCTAACCCATGGGATGTTGTTGAACCATGGGTTATCGTGCTGTCTGAACACAATGCATTTTCCATAGGGTGGGTTACTGTGTTGTCTAAATGCAGTGTGTTTTCTGCAGGGTTGCTCACTAACCACGCAGTGTGGCTTGTTAACCACCCCGAACAATACAGTGCTGTAGTCTCTGCCATTCAATATTCTCGTTAATTCATACATGTATTTTCTCAGTTGCTTTTCTTCAGCAGTCTCAGTCAAGCCACACTTTCCCCTGCTGTTGCAATTATTTAGGTTCTACCCAGGTACTACCCAATTCAAAATTCGGTTTTCCAGCCGAACAGGCATCCTATCACAGTTTGCTGCCACCCCTGTCATACACAGGTTGCTGCCACCACCCCATTGAATTTTGGCAACGAACCAGTATGGAGGCTTACAGCAACAGAAATTTAGCTTGGAAGCAAGTTAAATTTGGCCACTCTAACCTCCATGGCAGCTCCATAGCAGCTACGAAGGCTTTCAAGCTAAATTTGCCTGTTTTAAGCTGCTGTAGTGTTTTGCTGCTGAATTTTGGAGGCAAACTGCTATTTCCACCCCCACCCACCCACTTTGTTTGCTGCCGCATGACAGAAATCTGGCCCACAGCAGGTCCAGGGGGGGAACTGCCTCCCGGATTGCCCAAAGTTGCCCAACCCTGACACAGAGGGCCACCAAATCGTGTAAACTGACCATCTGTCACTAGGGTGTTTAAGAAGTTCCTTTACGTTCATAGGAACTCCAACCAGAACACCCAGTCATTTTAACAAAGGGCAGCAATATCAACCTGTTCTGGAAATGTAAATTTAAAAACAAAACAAAATATTTATCCATCACTATTTCTGGTGGCAATGAGCTCCATAGTGCACATCTAGTGTGTACTATAAGAAAAATAATGTTTTAGTTGAAAGAAGCAGCATTTAAATTTTACTGGGTCAATTACATATAATCCTATTAATATTACTATTAAATGTTTTTTTTAAAAAAGTAACATTTTGTGGAAATGTAATGAAACCTAAAAGTTTAGAAGAACTAAAGGCTTTGACAGTGTCACTTTTATAGCAATGCAAGTATCACAAATGTATGGTGTCCAATATAAAGCAAGATAAGCCAGCATTAGCCATTATGTTGAGATATATTCATTATGTATTTCTATCCCACTTTTCCAGGCAAATAACCTCCACAAAGCAACTTACAATATCATCAAACTAATATAAACACATTCTAAAACACTATAATCATAAAAGTAATTTAAGATATTAAACATATGTGAAATACATTAAACATGAAGCATTAAACATCTCAATCCAGACCAGCAAAGTTCAGACACCAGTGATCTGCAATTAAATGCAGACTGGAATAAAAATATATCTTAAGGCCTGTTTAAAAATAGAGAAAGACGCGGCCATCCCCCATCTGAAGGAGTTCCACAAAGATGGGGTTACCACTGAAAAGGACCTGCTTCTTATGTTTGCCAACCTAGAAAATACCAGAACCACAACACACATAAGATGACTAGAGTGAAAATTCAATTGCATATACATATAGAAGCCTTTGAATATTTTAGAAAAAATGGATTTCATTCAAATCTAAATACAGTGGAAGAAACTGCCTTCAAACTATAAGCCTGAACATGAATAGTCTAAAACTGCCATTTCCACTAATAGAAATCTGTGGTCAACTTCCTATCCTGACCTACATGAACCAATACCCACACAACCTACAATGCAGATGGATTGTCTGCAATGTGTTAGGAGGAGTCCTGTCACCTGGAGTGATACAATCTGTTCTGTGACACTTTCTCCAGTTTCACCAACGCTAGAACTGTGTATGCCAGCAGTAAAAACATGGCCAGATTATTATCACATTTCATTTCAAAATCTGACTAAGAAAGGGTAGGTAGCTTGTGGTGTGTCAGCTCTTACAGATCTATCAGTGATAACTCAACATACCGCTATACAAAAGCGCAACTATAAAGACAAATCACTTTAAAACAAAGAACACAAAAATAAAACACTACAGCACCAAACAATTAAAATAGGTAACAAAGAAGTAAAAATAAATCAAAGAGCTAAAATAATATTAAATCACAGGTTTTCAAGGCCTGGGAAAATAAAAAGGAGGCACCAGCTGAATGTCTATGAGGAGGTTATTCTACAACCAAAGGACTGCAGCTGAAAAGTCCCTTTCTTCCATAGTCACCCATCATATCTCATTTGCAGTGACACTCGGAGAATGATCTAAAGGCATGAGATATATGGGAAGAGATGATATTTCAGATACTAACGAACCCAAACTGTGAAGATCTTTATAGGTTAAAACTAGCACGTTGAATTGGGTTTGGAAATGGACCAAAAGCCAGTAAAGGAGACAATGCACTGCATAATATTTTCATAACACCCAGTCCAACACTTGCAGCCATATTCTGCACCAACTGAAATTTCCAAACTGTTTTCAAAGGCAGCTCACATACAACACATTGTAGTAATCCAAACCGGATGTTTAGCATCATGTTAGTTATGTAGTTTGTGAATTACAGATGTACATCTTGACTAGACAGTAAATAACTTATCTCAAGCAGGATTATCAGATTTGAATAAAAATGATTATTTAACAAGAGGAGAGCTCATTTAGAAGTACATAATCCAAATATCTGCCATTCTGGACACAAGTAACCAGGGAATCAGCCGTTGATTCACTGTGACAAAATACAAAGAAAAGAGACATTTTAAAACAGTTAAATCTTGTCCACTGCAGTGTGCAATTGTCTCCTGCAATACACAAAATTGCACCCCTTATACTAAATATGGGACTACATTTTAATTATAAAAATACGCAGTATTTTCCATGGAAAGAAGTGGAGGCCATAGGACAAAGACCAAAGCAAAGCAAAAATATTTCTACGAGAGTTACCAAAGGGAATGAGAATTGAACACCAGCAGGAACTAAACGCAGAGCTTACTATCAATGAGCATTTAGTCAGAAAAGATTGGTTTGCTTTAATGAAGATGAATACTTTCTGTATGGTAGTAGATTATTCAACAACCAGTCTTGATGGTTCCTCGTGGTACTGTTGCAGGCTGACCAAGGAGGTTGTTCCCACAGAGAACCAATCCACTTCCCCACACTATCACCTTTGCTCAAAGGGCTCCATTTTGTCTAGAATTACCTGGCAAGGACTAAGGACAGAATGTATTTGCAGTCCCCACTGACATCTTCTACTGAAATGGAAAACAAAGCATCCCAGCCTTTTATATGCTGGCCTTGAAGACATGAAAGCCAAATCTCCCCAATGTCCTAATTCAATCAAGGTAACACTATACCAATGATCACTTACTGCTTATAAAGTGGCTGCTAAAAGCCCCAGGTTCTTGTTTGACCTTCCTACTAGTACCAAAAAACATCCACCTTTGTCAAGAATGATAGTCAATATTCTTCCCCTGTTATGGTCCTGTAAATCTTCCTGCCATTTGTCACCCTGGCCTTTGTTAGTTTTGCGTTTCTAAAGATTATTGGTTTTAGATCCCTGAATTGAGTGAAATTCCACAAAATCGCATGAGAAATGTGATTTCAGGACAGCAGTCTTGCCGGGATATGCTCATCCTAACTAGCTCCTAGAGGCGTTAGTTTCAGCAGCCTTCCATGTGAGGAACACTGCTCTTCCTGTTTTTGTTTTGGACTCACCCTTATACCAAGGACCCTCACCTACCACACAGAAAGGAAGGTATAACCCACCACATAGAAAGGTGTGTGTATATATATATATATATATATATATATGAATGAGAGAGAGAGAGAGAGAGAGAGAGAGAGAGAGAGAGAGAGAGAATGAACATATATATTTCCCATTTCACTGAGGCAGGGAGACTGGGCCAGGGCTATTTTAGCTCCTTTCAGTCTATGCAATAACATAGGTAGACAGGTTCCCCCACCTGAGTGGTACCAGTGCTGTAAAGAGGATAGCTCACCTATTGCAATAATTTGACTAATCTACATCCATTGCAGATGGTTCTGAACTCATTCACCTGGTTGGCATGATCACCATGGCTTAAATAAGCCATGTTGGCTTGTTTACGTCACAGCGCATGCTGGTTGCTTTCCCCTTCAACAACCAATGCCGTCCAGGTTTGCACGACACAACAAGCCATGCCCGGGCAGGTAACTAGGCAAATTTGCCGAACAAGTGCCAAGAACATTTATTTATTTATTTATTTATTGCATTTTTATACCGCCCCATAGCCGAAGCTCTCTGGGCGGTTCACAAAAATTAAAACCATGAAATCATTTAAAAAATGCCACAGCTTAAACAAGCTACCATGGCTTGTTTAAGCCATGGTGATTGTGAGAATTGGCCAGAGTCTCTATAAAGAGCACACTCACTTCTCACTCTCCTTTCCCCACGTTGTTTGCCTTAATTATTCATTACTATTTATTTACAGCATTTTATTCTGCCCAATAACAAGTTGTCCTGTTGGTTGTTTACAGATTACAAATCAGAGAATGTGAAAACATAATAAAGCATAAAACATAATAAAGCCATAAAACATGGTTTATTATTATTAGGGTGGTGATCCAATGACCTTGATAAACGGAGGAACTCCGAACAACTTAGTGACCATTTCAGATCTGCTAAGCCCATTAAAACTGAAACAAGAAACAAAAATAGACACTGTATTATGTGACATCTAAAATATTTACATTGCTAAAATGGGGAAATGTATAACAGTTTAAGAACTTCCAAGTATAATAGAATACTATACTACCTGGGAAAGTTTTTTAAAAAGTAGGAATACTACACAGGCTTGTTAAACATTTTGTGAGAAATATATGAGCTAGAGAAGGTAGTATTGTTTGGATTGTGCCCAGAATTTACCTCATTACATTTGAGAATCTTTAGTCAAGTTAAATAAATATTCGAGGCCAGGAACAAGGCTTTTGCCCAAAATACTATTTCAGAAGCAGATGCCATATGGCCCAAGAGAATATTTCTCATTCAATATACTGAAACATGGCTAAAACACACTCCAAATTTAGTACTAAAATCGACCTGTAAGGAAGGAATATTTTATGATGGTGTCAGATGGCTCTTTTGTAACTAATAAAGATGCAATTCAAATATTTCACATATTCTGACATCAGGTCCTGCCAAATATAAAATAAAATGCTGAGAAATGGATGTACATACATACCATTCTGTCTCAGTCAAGCTGCTGGAACGTCCATTATGGTCATAAATATACTAGCAGTTGACAGGAAGTTCAATAGAAGAAATAGATATTGTAAGTACACTTTCCAACTCCAAATATGAAGAAATGTTCATGACAGCTCCCTCTGGGATTATGAACAGATACTCCTAAACTCCAGGTGCTTCTGTCAATACTGAGAGCATAGCCACACTATAGGTGTTTTTGTGCTTTAAATGATCTTTCACTTGTCATAGGACAGCTCAAAAAATGAACCTTATAGTAATAGTTCTCTACCCTGCCCTCCAACCTCCCACTCAAAAAAGGAAAAAAAAGGAAAAGGCACAGGGCTCAGAATTTTAATTAAAGGAATTTATCTCTATCAGGTCACTGGAGCAGAAGTATATGGTTTTACAGTGTCCAAAATTAGTTTTACACTATACCGGACATCAGCAACATGCTTAACAGCCCTCCACAAATTGTATGTATTTACAAGGGTCTGAATAACAGAGCAAAATCTTTCCTGCACTAATAGGAACTGATGCAAAATACAGCTAGTCATACAATGAATGCCGGCAAGTTCAAACATATAGATCCAGTTCACATTTCATGGTGGCAATTCCTGGGGATTTTAACCCAGGAATTGCGGGGACAAGCGAAGTGTGTGAGTCATGTGCTCATTGTTTCTGCCTCTTTGCTGGGTTTTTTCATGACATATGAACTCCGAAATTCCCATGGTTTGCCCATGGTTTGTTTCTGGGTTAACTCTGGTTTGTTTAACTGATAAACAACCCAGAGTTTCCAGATGTTCAGGGCATTCCTGGATTGTTAATTGAAAATAGCAATGATGAGCACATGGGAAGCAGTGTGCTCATTGCTTCGCTTGTCCCCAGCAATTTCTGGGTTAAACAACCCAGGAATTGTTGCTGTGACGTGCAAACCAGGTCATAAACTTTGGTCACAAAAGCATAATGATGTTTTTTAAAGAAAAATTATATTCTGACATTTGTTGAACTTTGTTTGAGAAATAGCTATCTATAAACCCAGCGCGGATTTACCAGTCTAAAAACACTTTCAGAACTAACTGGAATCTCACTGTAAAGCAATATCTAGCTATTCAACTAGTGATTAATACTAAGGGCAAATCACTGCAAAAACACTACACTGTATCAAACACAAGACACTAAACTATTAAACCCTAATTAAATCCTCCCTCTGGGCGCACCAGGTAGAGTGAAGATTGCACGTATCTTCATGTTTTCTGGCATCATTTTTTAACATTTAAAACTGTAATTCATATTTTCCTTTTTTGCAAATAATTCTAATGTGTTTTGACATTTTTACAAAAATGGCCCCACATATTGTTGACCTCGTTGCCCTTTCTTCTTACAATGTCTCCTTACTCCTTTTTGGCAACTGCACACAACCTGGAACCTTTTTGAGGAAGAGTAAACAGAGATGAAAATGGCAGGGGCTGAAATATTTCAGAGAGATATAGGTGAACTTCCTGATGCTCCACACCATCTGTGAGTCTGTTCTAGTCTGATTTATTTAGTGGGTAGTACAGAATGAAATATTGACCCAACTATTTCATAATAAAATCATAACAGATATATATTCAATGTCAACAAAAGAAAAGGTCAGACACCCCCCAACCCAGAAACTCTTATGCATAGAGGCAGAAGAAGGGGAAGATTAATGCACACTTCTTAATACTAAACATACGAATCTAAGACAGGTTCAGCTGGATCAGACCAAGGGTCCATCTATTCCAGCCTCCAACCCCGTTTTCTACACTGACCAGCACACTCTTCTACCAATGCGGTACAATTAATTTATGGCACAAAATCATTAATAATTATAAGCACTCAAGGAAATCATTGAAGTATAGATGTCCTATGAATGATAGGACATTTAAAACCACCTATATTAACACTGGACTACCTTGAGATAGTTTATTCAGGCAGATTTCCCCCTGGCTTTCAGATTGTTTCCATGACCATCAACGCTTAATTTCTAAAACTAGAAATGCTCCAAGCCAAAATTGGGTAGACAGGAGGCTTCAGCAGAGGCCCATTGGCAACACAATGCTGAGGGCCCTGTTGTCCTTCTGTGAAGGGCTACTGAACACTCAAAAACATTATACAAAGATCATCATTATCTTCACATTCTGTGATTTCCCAACCCTGCATGTTTAACTCCTAACCCTTTGTCAGTGTCAAAGTATAAATGGCACTAAATATATCACTTGGAAACATGTTTCTTAAAAAATAATAATAACAACAACAACAGGTGCAGCCCCTACTCCAAATTTTATTGGGAGGGGAGGTTTAAACATTCCTTCCCCAGCCACAATCCCAATGAAAATTGACCCCATGGTACTATTAGCCTTAGAAAAAAGGCCCCACTTGTTCCAAGAGCTCTTTCCCATAAGGCTCATGGCGTTATTGGGGGGAGGGGGAGAGAGAAGAGATTTTAATTGTGATCAATTTGGGAGGGAAGGGTTAAAACTCCCCATAGTGTGCCTAATATTAAATTTTTCAAAACCCTGATAAGCTTCCAAGTGATGCATTTAGTATCAACTGTAGTTATAGTCCTCAATTCATTCAAATATGGCCAACACACATGGCTTTTGTAATTTTGTAACACATAATATATGGCAAGCAGATATCTTAATATTCAGTGTAACACATCCCAGTCAGCAATGGTGGTAACTTTGTGTATTCCCTAATTAACTTTTAACTAAGAATAAAGGTCAGCTATACACCATTATCAAAGGAAAGCCATAGTGTATGATCTGTAAACAAATCTAATAACCTAGCTGATTACAACAGACCTTTAGACTTAAATATCTTATGGACCCCTACACACAGAAAAGACATCATTAAACCTGATTAAAACTGCTATTTACTCAAATTGCTTATCTAATGGCTGAGGAAAACAAGAACCCACAATTCCCTCTTCAACATAAACAGTGAATTGGACTTCTGCCCCCAACCTTCAGCTGAAAAAGAAAGCAGATTGCTAATCACAGTCTTCAAAATCAAATCTCTTTTTTAAAATGATGTATTTGCATGATCACAGAACTTATATCTAAGGGACATGTTATGAAGAACGAACAGCAGTTGTATGCATTCAGGCACACTGAATTAGGCCAAGTTCTATAATAAGGAAAAACAGAGGAAAGAGATCCAGAATTGGAGTGAACACCTGCTCCCTGTATTTCCGAGACAACATTCAAACCACTGGCAGTCACATAATATCAATATCCCGGATTTCACTTCACTCAAGTATCAGGGCCAAGATAAGCTCTACCTAAAGCGCACAACTCTCTTACTCCCCCACCCCCCCAATCATTGGGAAAGCAACACAGAACAGCACTGACAGATGGCCTCTTCCATCCTCCCTGCAAAGGACTTTATGCTGGCACTGGACTTGCCCACAAATTAGTCTATAGGGAGTTGATAGATACTTTGCACTTCAATCTTTCAAAAGATCAAAAATGCGATATTTCGGAGGGGAAAAAGAAAACTGGCAAATGCTTTCCAAAGAAGAAAAGCTTGCCTAGAACCCCCTGCTCCCAGTCCTATTAATATTGCCCCTACCCATGGCATACAAATGGGATTTTAGGCTGGACAGATTCCAGCTTTTCAGAGGTGCTTCAATCTCCAAGTATGGAAACTAACTGAAAAACCAGGCTAAAATATGGTGCTTCAATGTCAGTGATGACACTCTGGCTGATAAGCTAACAAAAAGTGTTGCACCCCATTTGTCCTGGAAGATGGACCAATAAGATTGCAAGCTAAAGATCCTGCCTCTACCCTTTAGAAGTACTGAGGTAAGAGGAAGAGAAAGCAGTGCCTGAGCATCCTGCCACTCCAACCAGGTACAACCAGTTTTAGTACACAGCAGATACAGGAAAAGAGTGGACAAAAGGACAGGTAGAGGCACTCAGTGTAAGGCTCAGAGGCTGCACTCTCTCCCACAGCCCCTGAACAGTGAGTAGTTCAGTAGACGAGCACATGCTTTGCATTCGGAAGGTCTCAGGTTCAATCCCTGGAATCCCCAGTTAGGGTTGGAAAATCTCCAGCCTGAAACCTGGGAGAGCTGCTGCCAATCAGTGTCGACAATAATAGGCTGGTTGGACCCATGTTCTGATTCAATTTAAGGCAGCTTCCTATGTTCTTGAGTTTAAAAGGTACAGACAGGATCATTTATGTGGCAAACCTACATTCAGCTGCCTTGTACGCCAGAACTAAGCAATTACCAACTGAATTGTGGAAAGACAGCTACCTTCCTTTGTAAGTACACAAACGGGATAGGGAAAGGGAAAACCAGAATTGAGTGATTGTAGCTTCATCCTTGAGAATGCATTAGGTGGACCGGTCCTATCTCTCGGGCAGGTTCCAGAGGGTAATGCTTGGGGACAGCTGCTCTTCAAAGAAGGAGCTGCTATGTGGTGTACCACTGTTGTAAAAATCTGAACAGATCTATGATTTGCACCCCAAAACACGTCCATTTCCCCTGACACGCATCTTACATGCATCCTACATGTGTTCGCTAATACGCACACCCAAACTGTCCACACACACAGCACCCCAAAGCCCCATTCCCCACTGCTGCTTGCAAGTGATTTGGCGGCGCAAGAACTAGGAGCTTGTCAATATTGCCAATGCTCCTTCTTCTCCAGGTCAGACTCCATTGTAACCAAGAGTGTGACTCATCCAGATGTGACCTTGGCACACCTGGAGAGACAAAATGACCATATAAGGGAATGACAGGAGAGACGTTGCAAAGCATCTCTGGGTACAAGTAAAATAGCACATGACAATGCAATGCCACGTCTGGCCACTACTCGGGTCTACTCGAGAATAGCTATAGCCAGAAATGATGTTTTTGGGGCTGTAAACCAATGGGATGAGGGCTAATGTCATGTGACATCTGATGTATAAAAGTATCTGTTTGAATCTTGGTGGGGTGTGACTCTGGAAGGCAGCGAGAGCGCCCAGTGGTCACCTATTCTGCACAGAATAATAAATTAGTTTCCAAAGCTTCAGGAGGTCTTTCGTCAAGTGTTTCATATCTGGACTTTGGACACTTGGGAATAGCATAATTTATGCAACACCACAAGGTGCCATCCTTTCCCCAATGCTGTTTAACATTTATATGAAACCTCTGGGAGAGATCATCCGGAGGCATGGGGCGGGGTGCTATCAGTACGCTGATGACACCCAAATATATTTCTCTGTGCCTTCGACAACATCGTCAGCTAAGGATAGTGTGTCTCCCCTGAATGAATGTTTGGAGGCAGTAATGGGCTGGATGAGGAAAAACAAACTGAAGCTGAATCCAGACAAGACGGAGGTGCTCGCTGTCAAAGGCCACAACCTGGGTCTGGAGGTGTGTCAACCAGTTCTGGATGGGGTTACACCCCCCCTGAAAGACTGTGTTCGCAGCTTGGGGGTACTCCTGGATCCGTCGCTCCAAATTACAGCCCAGATAGATGCGACGGCCAGGAGTGCCTACTATCAGCTTCGGCTGATATGCCAGCTGCGCCCCTTCCTAGAGTTGGAAGACCTAAAGATGGTAGTGCACTCACTGGTAACTTCGAGGCTCGACTTCTGCAATGAGCTGTACATAGGGCTACCTTTGTGCCTAGTCCGGAAACTTCAATTAGTTCAAAATATGGCAGCCAGGTTGGTCACCGGTACGCCTAGGGGTGACCACATAACACCAATTTTGAAATCACTCCACTGGCTGCCCATTACTTTCCGGGCGATGTATAAAGTGTTGGTTATTACCTTTAAAGCCCTACATGGTTTGGGTCCAGGTTACCTGCGGGATCGCCTTCTCCCGTATAATCCGCCCCGCACACTCAGGTCCTCTGGGAAGAACTAGGCTGACGAGTGTTACCCAGAGGACCTTCTCTTCTGCCACTCCCAGGCTGTGGAATGGCCTGCCGGAGGAGATTCGACAAATTAGCAGTCTTCTGGAATTTAAGAAAGCCGTGAAGACTGCTCTCTTCCGGCAGGCCTATCCAGTTTAATTTTAAGATGTTTTTAATAATGTATTTGTTTTTATCTGTTTTAATGGTTTATTATTGTTTTATTATTGTTTTTATATTTATACTTAGTGTTGTTCCCCGCCTCGATCTAGATGGAGAGGCGGGTTAGAAATGAAATAAATAAATAATAAATAAATAAATAAATAAAAATAAATAAACCAAAAAGGAGGAAACACATCACCAAAAGAGGATACATGTCTGCATGCATTTTGCGGGTGTTAATTTACATGTATATGCAGATTGAGAAATAATTACTATAATTTAAATAGAAATACAATACATCTCACCATATTTGTGAAGTAAAACCATGTAACTTGTGTTTCTTCCTGTTGAGTCAGTTCTGCAAGTGCTGACTACTATGGGCATTTTCAATGCCTTTATTCTGCATTCTTATTATGGTTCCTTATATTTAAATTGGACAACACTTCAAATAGAGGACACTGTCAAATAGAGGACTGTCCTCTGACAACCATTCAAATAGAGGAATTGTCCTCTGTAAAGTAGGAGACATGACTAAATCTTGTCTAAGCCTTGTTCCTGGAAAACCTAACTACTTCACACTTCCTTCCCTCAAACATTAGAAGACATACCCTAAATGTTGTGCAACCTATCTTCTTTTCCTGACAGCTGGTCTCACAGATGGAGTAAAAAAAATGCCCTTTCCAAACCAGAGTAGGCCTGAACATTTTCCTAGTTGTCCAATCTCTCACACAAGATGTTATTCCTTTAAGTTATTACAAGTCAATTAACTGCAATAGTTTTCACCAACTATTTTTTCTTATTCAGACATAATATGCAGTTGCATTGCACTAAGTAATCAACTGATTCTCCTGCATCTCTCTCACACCACACACACAATTTCCTTTATCCATACGCATTACGTCAATTTTAAATTTAGATTACAAGCTTTTAGTGCAGGGACTTTGTCTCTTTATGCCTTCTGTGATGTGCCTAGCGCACCTTTGGGTGCTATTAAATAAAAAACAACAAAACAGGCTTTGATACTAAAACACAGGACGTACAAAGACACAAACCTGATGGTGCGTAGCTGGCATATGCAAATGCATTGCTTCTATCTCTAAAGCTCTACATTATTAAAAAGCTCATATTAAATTGGAGAGAATAAAATTAAAAATTACTACTTTGGAAGCATACGCTATGCATACTAACATCATTTAATAAGTAGCAACAGATACTAGGCTTGCAACAGAATAACTCCCCACTTTTTAGCCAGGTGTTAAGCCCACAGACAGGAAGACGAAGTTCCAGTTTGGATGTACAATTTCTGGACTTATTAAAAGCACAGTTTAACAATCAGGAACAAGCAACAGTAATGTGTGCTCCCTCCTTGCCCCCTCCATTCCTTATCTCCTGTTTTAATTAAACTACAGGTCGCCATTACATTCAAAATGGGGAAAGTGTGGTTTAATGTTAGTTTACTATCCAGAATCTTAAATCAACTTCAAACTGTAGGGCGACATGGGGAGTAGCAAAGAAAGAGTGTGCAGCCCTGTCATTCATTCTTGGCTGTTCAACTCTGTTTTAGCAACTCTGGTTTAGCAAGCAGTTCCTCCAAATCAAGCCAAACTGAACAGACTTAATAATTTACCAGCTAAGGTGACAATGCTACCTAGGAAAGAGCTGCAGCTGTAGATACCAAGTGATTGGGAAGCAAAGCATAAGGCTACTAATGTTGAGTCAAGTCAAATACAACAGAAGCTCTTGAAGGTGAAGCACAATGATCTTGTAGGTCAGGAATGGAATATCAAGAAACAATGAGAAAAACCTTAAGAGAACTGGTTGAGACCTTGAGGCTCCAAGAAGAGTCTGAAAGAGTTATGGAATTATGGAACTGGAAAAGCTCAAAATTTTCTACAATATGTAAAGCCTGGGAAGACAAACTTGGAGGAGGAGGTTGGCAGACAGCACTATCCATTATACCAGTTAATTCTAAAAATATAACAGTGGAACTTCAAAGTACCTTATATACTACTGGCTTCCAACACGTAACCCTTCAGCTTCTTTGTCCAAAGAGGATTTGCACTGTGTGAAGTACCCAACTTTCACACTTGGGTAGAGTTCATCATATTTCCCTACAAACACCTCTTCCAAACCAAGAGGGCTATGGCAACATTTCCCCTCCTCTGACCATATGGAAGCTTCTTACAATATGCATAATCTCTGTTTCTTGGCTCCTCTGAACACCAATCCTGCTGACAACATGACCATTTGTACAGTGGTGCTGCCACAATAGCGTGTGTGCATGGACACCAGAAGCCGCTAAAAAGACCTAACATGGCTGGAGGTACTGATGACATGAAGCTGGCTAAAGCAGATAGGATGAAGTTGATAGGGCAAAGGAGCAATCTGGAGTAGATGTCCAGAAGGAGCTGCTGTGCCCACAACGACCATAGGTCTCTTTAGCCCAGAACTTTTTAGTCCTGTCTTGTATCATCACTCTGGAGAGCTAGTGTGGTATAGTCGTTAGTGTTGGACTGGGATTGAGGAGATCTGGGTTCTAGTCCCTACTCAGCCACAAAGTCCACAGGGTGACTCTGGACCAGTCGCTGACTCTCAGCCTAACCTATTTCAGAGGGATGTTGCAAGGATAAAATGGATAGGAGGAGGATCATGTATGCTGACAGGTGGGATATAAATGCAAAAAATAAACAAATAATTACAACATAAAGCCTGAGAACCAAGTGCAGCTCCCTCCCTATTTGCAGCCTCCAGAAGAATTCCACACTTCTTATTTGTGGCACTTTCTTACCTCTTTGTGAGAATATATTTGGTTTAGACAGGCCTGTCAACTAAGGAATGGGAATGGGAAATGCCCATGTTATATTCTCTATTGCTCCACCTCTTCCTAGATTCATAGGTACATGGTAGATTTAGCACCAGTTTTTTCCAGCCTGTTGCAGCCAGCCAACCCACCATACTGCAGTAACAAATTGATACTTTAAATTCCTGAAAGGCCTGGTTGTTTACAATATGCACAAACATGTGCAAGAGAGCCCCTGCTGCCTTTGTTTTTGTTAAGAAAAGCTGCAAAAGGAGGGGATTTAGAGTGGAAAAACAGTGAGGGGAATGAGTGCTTAACTCTTGTTTCACCCATTGTTTCTCTGCTCCAAATGTACCCTCATGGGCATGTACGGGGAGACATGATAGAGATTTATAAAATTATGCATGGTGTGGAGAAAGTGGATAGAGACATTTCTCTCTCTCATAATACGAGAACCCAGGATCATCCCATGAAGCTGAGTGGTGAGAGATTCCAGACAGATAAAAGAAAGTACTTCCCACAGCATATACTTAAACTACGGAATCCACTACAAGATGTAGTGATGACCACCAATTTGGATGGCTTCAAAAGGAGATTAGACAAAAGAATATCAATGGCTACTTCTTATGATGGCTAAATATCAGAGACAGTATTCCTCTGTATACCAGTTGCTGGAAACATAAGTGGGGGGGCAGGTCTTTTGCACTCATGTTTTGCTTCAGGGCTCCCATAGTCAAATGATTGGCCACCGTGTGAACAGAACGTTGGACTAGATAGGCCTTTGGTCTGTTTTAGCATGGCTCTTCTTATGACATGATAGAGGCTTACAAAATCGAACAAAGTAGAATAGAGAGTTGCCATTACTTTCACACCCTTCTTATGGGCTTCCTGGGGATATATGCCTGGCCATTTTTGGAAACAGACTGGATGGACTGTTTGACTGAACCAACAGGGCTCTTCCTATGCTCAAGATGCAGAGAGGTGTGTGAGAAGATAAAGGGGGACAGCTGAGAGGTCGGAAGGAGCACTCTATGAGATACAGAGAGGTAGACAGGATGATAATGGGTTGAAAAGGAAACAGTGGATTAACAGTGCCTGAAGCATCCAGCCTACTCTGGATACTTCAGACAGCCATATGACAATTAAGGATATCCTTTCCCCTGACATTCACAACTAGCTTCCATCAGTCTAAAAATTATGAATAAGGATTAGTTGCCCTGACCATGCGCAAAAATAGCTATTGCTCTTCTTGTAATACACAAAATCTTGTCTAAGCTTATGAGATGGATGAAGGAAAATGGAAAGAGAAAATACTAGAAGTATCTGGGTTTTATGGTTGGTAGATGGCATAACAGATGCCTATGACTGTGCCCAGCAGGATCACATTAATTGACCAATTTACACCTGCCAGGGGGAAGCCAGCAATGTATTTAGCAGAGAAGTAAAAGCCACCCACTCCTGCATCATTTATGGATAGTAGATTTTATCCTTGGGCCTGAATTTAAAATGAGTGCCAATGTGATGGGGATCTCTGTCTCATGAAGTCAGTATATTGCCTAGTGCTATTGCCTTTGCCATATTATTTAATTATTGCTATTACCAGTTCATGCAAACTCAGCTCTTTATAACACATTAAATGTGTAAATCTGCACCCATTTTCCTCAAAACAAAAACTGTCCATTATAATTAACAAATGCCTCTACAAACTACAGTTATAGGTAAGCAGCCTATCTTTCCAGCATTCTCTATTTTCTGCCCAGAGAAAACAACTGGTAATACAAACACACCAAAATCCTCAACTCACAGACCCAGTTCGCATGCCACAGCAGCAATTAGCTGCCAATTAGTTTCCAGGCAAAGTACAAAGTGTTGGTTATTACCTTTAAAGCCCTACATGGTTTGGGTCCAGGTTACCTGCGAGATCGCCTTCTCCCATACAATCTGCCCTGCATGCTCAGGTCCTCTGGGAGAATTTACTACAGTCGGCCAAGACCAGGCTGACAACTGTTACCCAGAGGACCTTCTCTTCTGCTGCTCCCAGACTGTGGAATGACCTGCCGGGAGAGATCCATCAACTTACCAATCTTCAAGAATTTAAGAGAGCTATAAAGACTGATCTCTTCCGGCAGGCCTACCTGGTCGAATTTTAGTCTTTATTGATTTTAATAATGTATTAATTTTATATGCTTTTAATCAGTTTATGTATTGTATATTTTATTTTATATTGTTGGTATTGATGTTGTTCCCCACCTCAATCCGGAGGGAGAGGCAGGTAAGAAATAAATATTATTATTATTGTTGTTGTTGTTGTTTAACCCAGGAATTGCCAGGGATGAGCAAAACGATGAGCATGCTGCTTCCCACATGCTCATTATTTCCACTTTCAATTAACAACCCAGAAATGCCCCAGATTGTTCGGAATGCCCTGAACAATCTGGAAACTCTAGATTGTTAATGGGTTAAAGTACTGAGAGTTAATGCAACAACAACCATGGTCAATTTTTGTTAATTCTGGGTTGTTTAACTCATAAACAATCCAGAGATTCCGGGTTTGCACATTACAAAACAATCCAGCATCTGGGTAGTTCCTGAGTTGTTAAGTGAAAGCGGAAACAATATGCACATGGGAGGCAGCACATTTTTCATTTCACTTGAGATATGCAAACTAGATCATAATCTAAAACTGGCAGCGATAATAATGCTATAAATGTGTCGCTATGCAGTATTACTGATTTTCCAAACATTTGTAATTGCAAGCATTTTTGGAACAATTTACTAGGGTGAGGAAATATATTATTACATATATCTATTGCATAATTGTTATTTTTTAAGATGTTTGTTGCTGTTGCTGTTTTTATTGTTTTTATTATTATATAAGTTTCTTATTATGTGAGTTGTACTGTTGTGTTATTTTTGTTTTTATTAACATATTGGTTTTTATTATGTGCGTTTTTTTATTGTATGTTGTACAGGGAAGGCTCATTCCCTGAAATGTGGCCAAGAAATATTTGACATAAACAAACAAACAAATAAAATGTAATGCTATATACACCTACATCTTAACCCTCCTATGCAAAATATTCATCTTGAATTTCTATTCCACAGAGATTGTGCAAACATTACTTCATCCATTTACATAGAACATACACAATCCCACAAAAATAAAAGGAGAATCCTTTTCCTATGTACACTGACAGAAGACTTGGAAACAACTTAGTGTAATGTCATGTATACCCAAAGAACAATAAAGCACATTTGGAAAGAGTGTTTGGATTAACACAATCTACATCCACCTTGTGTGTTCCCTCAAAATGGATCCAATTGTCCATTTTATCCTACCAAGCTCTTAAAATGTCAGTAAATAAATCTTGGATTGGTGAGTAGTTCACAACAACGGAAACTTAATACAAACTTGACAGCACTAGTTACATGTCCGATTGCCTAACTGGCAACATGCTAGAGACTGACAAATTAGTTTTTGCCAGCAAGGCCTTTTAAAATAACCAATGTGTCTATTTCAAATGGAACAAAACTATATACTACTTTTAAAAATCATGCAATTTTGAAATTCTGTTCTTTTAATTTGCCACTTTTCAGCCTTTCATGTCATATATTTAAGAATATCACACAACCTGGAGAATGACATTATACAAAATCTATATTTTTTGTAAACCGCCCAGAGAGCTTCGGCTATGGGGCGGTATATAAATGGAATAAAATAAATAAATAAAATAAATATATTTTTCATAGTTCTAATAAAAATATAAGAATTGGCTTGAAGATACACATTTCTGTGCTGTGAGGTTATGTTTCTATAAAGCTACTCAACAAAAATGGCTCTAATATCTAATGTGAATACTGGGATGTTCATCCTACTATGCTCAATTTAGTATTACTAGTGTCAGCACAATTGCCTTACATATAAACTTAAAATATATGGCTCTAAGTTAATGCAGTGTATTTCAGCCTGACGCATAGGTGTGCCCTAAATCTAGTGAATTAATCCTATTAGTTCCCATGTCACTTAAGTACAGTCTGGTTACATCAGTGACAATCAAGTCCCTGAAGGGACACTAAGGAGAACCTGTTTCTTACCTGAAAACTGCAATAATTAGGAAGTGATGGATGTCACTAGTAAAAGTGAATGATGTTTTTCAGGACTGCTCTCATCTGTAACCATACTGGATTCAGATAGAATAACCCCTTCTGACAGAATGTGTCAGGAACATCTACAGCCAATCTGTCACACTGCTATCCAACAAAAAATAATGCCATCCTTGTCATAATATCTATAGATTGGGTTATCAAAATCAGTTTCTGGTGTACTTTATCAATTAAAAAACCTTGGTATCAACGGACAGCACATACTGTCAAAATCAAATAAGCTTTAAAAACTGAAATAAATAGGGAGACATTTAGGTAGGGCAATAGTATTTTCTGTTTGGCGGAAGCCCGATTCAATGCATGCACCATGGAAACAGCAAAGCAGAACTATCTATGAAAAATAAAGATCTAATTTTCACACTACTAATTTTAAGATGTTAACACACATTATATAGGGGAAGAAAATGTTACACACTACAATTAACTCAGACCACACAGACAGTCCTAAGTCTCTTAAGCCACTATAACTTCATAGATTCTCTGGCTCCAAAGCACTGTGTTCCAATGGAAAGGCAGGGTGAACTTCCTAATCACTAGCTGAGGAAGTGGATTCCTACAGATGGCTGTAGCTATAAAGAAAGATAACCTTAAAATTAACCACACCTCTCACTGAGACACACTCATTAGTTTAAGGGAAATGGTTGAAAAAAGGGCATCTGTATGATTAAAAAACGAGGGACAGACAAGCGATACACACAATTGCTCTTACAGAGTGGCCAATCTGGTCCGCTGTTAAGCACCACAGTTACATTTTTAGGTAATTAAGAAGGACCTGAGAAGACCCTTTACTCTAAATTCTTCAGTATTGCGTGTCAGCAAAACCTTTTCAAGAAACACATTTTCATTTAATTGTTGATATAGTTCACGAAAGAGTGGCTGCCTTTGATAAGGCAGAGCTTACTACATCCTCATTATGAAACCTTCGAAGCGCTTTGAAATTTCATCCTTAGTAAGATTCATTCTTGAGCTTTAAACACTGCCTATGCATATTAATATTTAACCACTGCACATAATGTATTGTGTTTCACTGCATCCATTACAAGCCATTCCCTTCAGCAAGATGCTCCCCCTTGCAACTGATATGCTGGACTAAAAGATTTATGTAACTCCATTTATTCAGAAGTCTCATGTTTTCTGCACTGTCCATTGCGGGTTAAGCACAAGAACAAATTACAAGACGATTCTAGCACTTCTAGTACATATCATACAGCAAGTGTATATCTAGTAGGAGCAGTAATGAACAAAATGACTGCAAAGAGAGAGAAATCTTGCTAAGTGCCAAAGGTTTGCAAGTTATAATATATATCTCTACAGGTAAATGCAACTTTTCCATAACACTATACAATTTTGAAAACACAAGTGTGGAAGGTGGGGAGAGAGAATAATCTATATTGAAATGTACTAAGGAACTTGGTGGTGGGAGTGTCAGCCATGACATTTACTAGCTCTCTTTGGCAGTGAGGCCAGCTGCCTGAAGCACAGTAGATTTGGGCTGTCAGAAAGCTGTCAAAAGAACATAAGCAGAGCCATGCTGGATAAGACCAAAGGTCCATCCAAGCCAGCATTCTGTTCCCACAGTGGCCAACGAGCTGCATGTGGGAAACTTGTATGAGTCCAGCCCCCTTCTGCTCATGTTGACAGAGTATGTTCTCAATTCTCATATATCTATAATAATATCTTGCTTTCTAATCTCTCTCTTTTACACATTTATTCCTGTCAATAAAAGTGATGTCCATTTCCCCTTCCCAATTTTTAATCAAATTTAGAAGAAATAATTTCTTCTCTCCTTCTCAGGCCTCTTTCCTCTGCTTAGAGATAGTAAGGAACCTTGTAAAATTGTGAAGTTCCAACTTGTACTTGATTTACCAATTTAAATTTGTGAATCTCTTGAGTGTGGTATTGCTTTCCAAAACAACTGCGTGTTCTGAACTTATCCGTTAGTAATGCAAGAAGGAGAGAATGTGGAGAGAATGGGTTTCTTTCAACTTTAAGGCCAAATTAGTCAAAGGAGGGAGTTACATGGGGAATGTGCCTAAAGAAACATAGAGAAGCTACAATATGATGTCCAAAGATGTTGCAATAATTTCCTTGCCATTTGAAAATCCATGAGAACTATAAGTGGCAACAATAAGCCGTTAGAGGACACTCTCCTAAACCTAGGCTGACCACATGAAAAGGAGGACAGGGCTCATGTAACTTTAACAGTTGTAGAGAAAAGGGAATTTCAGCCAGTGTCAGTGTTCCTGGTTAAATTCCCTCTTCATCACAACAGTTAAAGTTGCAGGCACTATACTAGAGTGACCATATACAAAAGAAGGCAGGGCCCCTGCAACTTTAAGTGTTGTGATGAAGAGGGAATTCCACCAGGAACTAATTACATACAAATGGCACTGGCTGAAATTCCCTTTTCTCTACAACTGTTAAAGTTACGTGAGCCCTGTCCTCCTTTTCATATGGTCAGCCTACCTAAACCTGATGGAAAAGTATAAGAACCCCCTGCGCACTTCCAACTCCCATTGATCCAAAAGGGATTCATGTCTTGCTAAATTGCTTGGCCAGCCATTAACTGTGTGTGTATAAGTATAACAGAGTTTGGATTCAGGGAATAGGATATTCCCTGTTTGTATTTACTTTGGGGCAGTATTGACAACTTTGTGGTCTTCTGAGCCAAACATTTGTCCATTGTAAACTTGGGAATGGAATTTCAACTGGTTGTTTTTCAATAAATCTTTCACTTTCCTATAAACTTGTTGTGGGGTCCTTATCTCCACCTCTATAAGATCCCGTGATTCAGCCTGATCAACTAAAATCACTAGGGCTTTAATAACAAATTTGTCACTGTTCTCCAGCATCAGGCATGCTGTCTCTGATCCTGGAGGTAGCATATAGCCATCAAGACAAGTAGCCACTGATAAGTCTTATCCTCCATGTATTTGTCTAATCCCCTTTTCAAACCATCCAAATTGGTGGCCATCACTAAATCTTGTGGCAGCAAATTCTATGGATTAACTATCTGGCTAAACTGCTCTGTTCCTACAGGCTAAGCTGGCCTCAACTTGAGGATCACTGTCTGCCACTGCCTCAGCTGCTGAGATCTTAGAAAGCAGTTGGGCAGATAGAAGGTAAGTATGCCTAAGAAAGGGTAGGAAATGGAACTATCCAGAAAAATAATGAGAAAACAACCTGTGGGAGGCGACTGAGAGGACAATGAAATTGGAAAAGAAAATGGGCACAGAACATAGGTATTCACAGCTGTGATCCGCAAAGGATGGGAAGGCTGACATTCCCATACTGACTTGAAATAACAAGCCAAAATTTTGCTGCAGTATTACATGATAATACTGATCACGGTTCATACGAGACCTTGGTTTTGTTGTTCTGGAGTTCGTTCTTTACATGGTGCATAATAAAAAAAAGTTTTCCCAATTACTGTGATGATCAAATACATATTGATGCAGTTCAAGGAAAAAGAATTCCATATTTGGAGCAAATTATCTGAATTAATATTTTTTTTAGAATCACAAATATTTTTCCAGCAGTAGTGAGCATTTTGTTCCATCCTGGAAGGAGCAATATTTTTAAAAAATGGTAAAAAATCATGACTGCTGTGCAAGAGTATTAAGAAAGGTGATGCACAATGAGCAAGTTAATAAAAAAATTAAAGGAAAATTATTAGAGTATTTGCCAGTCAACCACAAATGACACAAACAAGGCAAAGAAAGAAATGTTCTATTGATTATAATCTCCTACTGAAGGTTTTGGTTCATTAAAAAAATGACCTCTAACCTGTTAAACAGTAGTTGTCTACATCTAGAGAACTTTAAGACAAATTGGCTGAATTCGGACAACATATTAAGCAACTGAGGTGGGGGGAAACAATCGTCAGTTGTGTTGCTTATTGTGTTGTGTGGAGGGTAACACACCACTCACAAACTACTGACAGTATGCTATTCCGCCCAAATAAGCAATGGAGAGAAGGCTGCCACTCTGCTACAAGTGGTGGAACTTGCAGAGGCTGCTGGGATAGAACTGGGAGGACTGAGGGAGGAGGGAGGGTGGGGAGAGGGGCAGGGGCTGTGTCAGTCAAATGCTGGGTTGACTGTTAGTCCACTCAACGCCAGCCCCAACCACCCATAGTTGTGTAGGAATATGTTGTGTGGGGAGTACCCACAAAATAACCAACTGTGAGTTGGCTATTCAACCCACCATTGACTAATGTGTTGTCCGAATTCAGCCAGAGTCTACCATGGCTTCATCCTGTAGGTTGGTATGACTAATGTTCCAGTCCTGTCTGTTTATAAACAACACTGGCACACATACAGACACACACACATTTTTATTTTATATATAAAATCCATTGACGCATTAAAAAATAAATGAGCTGAGACCCACGATACTACTCCAATCTATGCTCTTTCCATACACAGTATCATAAATAGAATATAGTCAACATATAAAGAAAGGTTGTGACTATGTGGCCAACTACCCTAAGAATTACTGCAGGTAGATGATCTGCCCAATTTAATAATGTACTTTATGCAGTAATACAGTCACAATTCTTTGTCCATATGTAAGTAGCCAATTCAAAATACAGGATCAATACCCTGGTAGATGCAAGATATCCAAAAGGGACTACATCCTAAATGTTTTATGATTTTGCTCCATTGCCTTTGAATAGTTTGCTTTGAGGGGATATGATGTTTGCCCAAACATCAGTATGTCTATCACTTACTCTAAATAAAACCCTATGGAATCCCAACCTTGCTCCTAGTACCTCAGGTGGTGGTGACAGTGAGAAGCTAATGTTATCAGCTTCGGCAGATAACTACGCCCATTCTTGGATCACATGGACCTGGTAATGGCAGTGCATGTGCTGGTAACCTCTAAGCTTGGTTTTTGTAATGCGCTGTATTTAGGTCTGCCTGCATATTTAGTTCCAGCCCGCCACTTAAGGTCCTCAGAGGGTCATCTGCTGAAACTGTCTAATGTGAGATTGCCAATCACATGCCAGAGGACCTTTTCGTTTGCCGCCCCACAGCTATGGAATGACCTGCCAGTTGAAATAAATCTGCTGACTTCTTTGGATGTCTTTAAACAGGCATTAAATACTCTATTATTCCAGCAGGCCTTCCCTTTTTAGAATCTTATTGCTCACCGTTATATATTGTCTTTATGCTGTATGGTTTTAACGACGGTTTTATCTTTTTAAATTGTTTTTAACATTCCATGAACCATTCTTTCTTCATTTTTTTCAACTTTTTTAATTTTTCAGAAAAAAATGAAAAAGGCTGGGGGGGGGGGGAACTGAGGGAAACCATTCCACCCCACCCCCCATTTTTTCCATTTTTTCCCCAGGCCTTCACATCTCTAAATCACACTACTAATAATTTGCTGCAAAAAGGTTAGCGGCCTAACCATGGCTTTGTGTGTCGTCTGAACAGGCCTTATATTTCTATTGTTCCAATTCAACTCTACTTTAAATGTAGTAATAAGGTAAACTGCCAGTTCCAAAAAATGAACACACACTACTATATTTTACTATTTTACTGTTTACCATTTTATTGAAGTAATCTAAATAGATAGATGGGAGAGGAAACCATCTGCATTTAATGTAGCAACACTGTTATTCTCAAGACACCACCACGTTACGATTGGCTAGAACAAGGCTTTTCAATGGCAAGCCAAAGCAGCATCTGTTGTAAGGGCAAAGATTAGCAAAAAGGAAAGGATAAACTTGTGGAGGTGATAATATAAACTTTCACTATGACACATAAGCCAGTTCTTAATGGATAGATATCATTCCAAAACTATCTGTATCGTGGAGGGGTTTTGCTGTCTTTTGCTGAATTATTGGGTGCAGGGGTACAGTTCTTCAGTGTTAGTCTTTGAAAGCTTACTATCTGGCGTTCAGCTTTATATAGTAATATTTTCATTTGTTCATTGTTAAGGAAAGTAATAGAGCAGTAAAACCCTTTAGAATGCCCATCTTCTGAAAAGTTATCCATCATTAGTAGAAGCTTTGAAAATTATCTTTGTTACACAAAGAAAAGTCAGAGTAAAAGGAAAGTCATTGGCAACTTCTGTGGTCTGTTTCTGTTCCAAATATTATAGCCACTTAAAAAAAAAGTTATGCATGCTTCACAGTCTTGTCCAAGATCAATTTCAGATATGACAGAGAAACATGGAACACAGGAAATGAGTGCAAGTCTTGTTTTTAAGAGAGGTTAACCTTGGAGTACATGTGGACTAACAGCAAGTGTATTAGGCTACAAGGAAAATTAAAATTCTGTGATCCTATAAAACATTCTACACTCTACACCCAAAGAGGTTTAACTGAAGTCCAACCTAGTATTTGGAAACTTATTCTATTCTTGTTTCTTTCATGTTAAAATTTTACCATAAGTGAAATATGTCCAATTCCTCCAATATTATTCAAGTAATCCAAAATATTACAGATATGAACCTGCCATAAGCAGAGTCAAACCATTCATCTTAACCCAATGTTGTGCCTTCTTGCCAGCACCAGCTCTATCAGGTTTTGGCAGGGTCTTTCCTGCTGAGATCTTTCAACTGGTTATGCCAGAGTTTGAACCTGGGACCTTATACATGTACAATCGCATGCTCTGACACTGAGTGTTATGCCCCATCCCCCCATTATGTTTGTTGTTTCAGTATGTAATATTAAAATATGGTCACACAACACACCAATACAGTCCTAACAAATGTAAAGAAAGACAGGTTGTTGCATGTTATAGACAATTATTTTGCTTGCAACCAAATCATAATGGTCTTTTTCATTTAGATTAAGGACCTGTTCAAAATTCCTAGGATGTACTCAGAGATGCCAGAGCTTAGCCAGTTTTGTGCATTTCTTGTATTTAAATATTTGCCTCTACCCTCAGTTACAAATGCTTTACATTTTTGTTGGATTTAATGTTATTCCTTGGTAATTGTTCAAGTGTAGCACAACAAATTCAATTCTATAGGAGAGCATTAGGGCTCCACATTCTTGCTACACATCGTATCATAACACTAGTTTGATTCCTGAAAGCCCGCAGCTTGATGCTAACTTCTGCATAAAGATTCCCATTAGTTCTCAAATTATATCTGGAAGTGAAACTTGTTGGACGTTTCCCACTGTCATTGCTTCATATATTCCCAATTCAGTACAATTTCAAACACAATACATATACTAAGGAATGACTCGTTTTAGCAGGCATTGTTAAATAAACAAAACCAACTCAATTACAGTTGAGTGCCTCCCCCAAAGGAGGCCTCAGCACCCAAAACCCTAATGCACACAGCCTTGAATATTCATTGAATTCCTCAACTGCCTCAGACAAGCACACTATGGAGCAGCTATTTAATCCCACTGCCTCAGTGTAGCTGGTAAATGTTACATGGTATCAAAGTTAAATTGACAATTATTATGAGTCTAAAGTCAACTTTGTAATATAAGCTTCAGGAACAGAAATTAATTTAGTACTTGACAATGACAAAACAAAAACCACCACAGCATATACTGACAGAAGAAAGGAATTCAAAAAGAAGCAGAGAGCTTCAACAGCTACTCAATTCAGTAAATAAGGTTAAATCTGCACAATCTCAAGTTGCCTGCTAATATTGGTTTTATGAGATATTCAGGTTTTTAAATCCTACTCCCACTGCACAAAACCTGCAAAAGCACATACAGAACAAGGTGAGTTAAGCATGTTGCACTGCACCCCCAATTCCATACTGCTATATACAGAATTCCAGGCCTATTGCAATTCCCAACATTAAATTTCATGATTACCCTGAGACATGAACCACTTACATATTTACTGGAGTAAAGTGAAGGTGCCAGCAGTCTAAAGGATGCCTTGCCAAGGTGCTCCATGAATGTTGGGATCAGGTTGTGACCTGTTATTGCAAGTGTTCCAAAATATTAACACAACAGCAATCTGAAGATACAAAAATCGCATCATTTTACTTTGTATGCTATACCTTTCCACTGTAACATTTTTGTGGCATATTTCCTACAGTAAAATTACTTTAATGGGACAAATGCTTTACATATTTGTGGGGCAGGATATTATTAAAACCACCTTTTAAATGAATACACACTATGGAACCATGTTCAGAACTCCCAATTATACAAGCATGATGCAATGCATGAGACCATGGTCAAGTATCATTCCTGTATTGAAGGTGGGCATGCAGATGATTATCTTCACAATTCATAGCTCCAAATTAACTTGTAAGTATTCAAATGTTACCAATGGCCTTTGCTGATGATAAAACCTCTCATCACCACACAACCACGCCAGAAGGATGGCTCACTTAAGCTTTAGTCCTAAGACCGCAGTCAAAAAGAATCCACAGAGTAGCAGCAGGCACACATCTCTCAGCTCAGAAGTGACCCTCTAGTCAGGGAAGGGAAGATGCTTGGAAGGATTTTTAAAATTGTATTCTTTTCCTACTATCACCATCTCCCACCCAACCTCTTCTAACAGCATCCACTCATCTGACATACGCCTGATCTAAAAGCAAACCAAGGTGATTCAAAAGGTAGGCTTAGAGTCTACTGATAGCCAAGGTCACACAAAAGTTTGGAACAAACCATAATTCAAGACAACATAATTCAACAATTCTGGGTGCAAGAGCAGAAATGCAATGCTCTCTTGATAAAACAATGCTAATTTCAGAAAGTTATACAGATGCAAAATTTTACAAACCTAATCTGAATTTAGCTAATCTAGGTTACAATTTATCTTTAGGGACTTGTTTGCAAAATCCTCCGTTCCAACGTATCTATCTTGGCAAGGCTGAAAAGTAACTTTGAGAGAACGCTTCCTCCCATTTCCTTTTCCCTTTCCATCAGCATTGCAGGAGGAAGAACTGTTTGTAATAATAAAAACAATTCTATTCAAATCAACTTGATTTGATCGAAGAAATTATTTTAAAGAAAAGCCCTTACAGATAAACTATGAACCAGATCAGCTGCTTTCCAACTGAGCTGGAAGAGAATCACTTTAAAAGATGATATTGTATAGGCTGACCATATGAAAAGGAGGACAGGGCTCCTGTATCTTTAACAGTTTCATAGAAAAGGGAATTTCAGCAGATGTCATTTGTATATAAGCAGAACCTGGTGAAATTCCCTCTTCATCACAAAGTTAAAGCTGCAGAAGCCCTGCCCTCTTTTGTACATGATCAAGAGACAGGGCTCCTGCAGCTTTAACTGTTGTGATGAAGAGGGAATTTCACCAGGTTATATATGCATACAAACAACACCTGCTGAAATTCCCTGTCCTTTGCAACTGTTAAAGATACAGGAGCCCTGTCCTCCTTTTCATATGGTCACCCTAATATTGTATGCCACTCATCACATACAAACATATTCCACAGGCAAGCCTTACCTGCTTCAGGCTTTTAACAAACAAAAAAGATTTGCAACCCCCCCCCCCCCACCAACTTGATAGTCTGCATTCTAAAAACTGCTTTTCCAGGGCCATCTAGAAATATTGGGCAAAAGGGGTTTCCATGCTTTTAAATGCTTGACATAGGAACATAATATAACTTAAAGAGGACATCTTAACTCACAAAACATTCATTGCCATCAAGACTATGCACAAATAATCCACAGAAGTGTAAAACAAAGGATACACTGATAACTCACTGCATTGCCATGTCATTTTCTGAATGTGTATTTTGCACTTTTCCTTGCTCAAGGGCATTGCCTGGGCCATCAACAATCACTGTGTAATATCAGCAGAGGGCTCATGACTACAGTTATTTAACCACTATCAGATAATGAGTTAGGAAATTATTTCTCTTGTCAGAGACATGTCAGGACCTTCCAATCATTCTTCAACTTCTCTAAGCTTTTTGCCCTTGGTTTCACAGTACAAAAAACAAGCCGGGATCTCTCTATTTTTCATATAGACTTGTTTTTTTAGATAAGTTGCCAACATGCTCAAGAACCAAGTCCAATAAAGAATGTATCAGTAGCTAATCTATAAGATGATGATGGATGTGTTCCTAAGTATTAAGATGCCCTGTTCCAAACAGATTTCCCCCTGTATTTCCATGTACTACTCACAGCCATTTATTACTCTCTTTCATATATGCAAGTTCTTGTGTTTTCTGTAGTGTGTGTGCATGTGTGTGTGTGTGTGTGTGTGTCACATTACAAGCATCTAACACTTAACCTTGTCAAACAAATCTTGAGTTACTAGACCCTAACCTTTCTAGCTATAAAAGAGAATGCCACCCCACATTGCCAATTAGTTCCCCTTTGGATAACTTCTTCTGTTAACATATAGTTTTGAACACCTGGTCTCCCATTTGTTGCTTGTCTTTAGGCAACACTTCTTTGGCCACACCTGATCGTATCTCCTTGATGCTGGCTCTCCCCCGCTTTGTTTTTTCCAGAGCTCCCATCTGGATTTACTCTATGTTTCTTAGACCTCAAATGCTTTAGCAGTTTTCAGGCTTCGCTACAGATGAAAATGGGTTCTCTCTTCTCTAACAAAACCCTATTTTCCTTGGAACACCTGCCCAAGTACAAATACATCTCAGCATCTTGACCAATTGTTTTACAATAGCGGCATCCAATGTAATGAGTTCTTGCACTCCATTCATATTAGTCACAACAATGTACAACTTAATGGACTGCTAAGGTTATGGGCCAACACTGTATCCCTCTTCGGAGTTCTTAATCGCGTGGAGAGCCTTACCTGGAAGCACCCTGTGACTTAGTTTTCACTGAGGTGATGTATCTGTGTCTGGGGTATACTACTTACTGCAGGTGAGGGATCATGTGCCAGAATGTTCCTGCATATTAGAACAGAATCCCTGCCCACAACAAGCTGGGCTAGTGTACAACCCTTCTACCCTGAAGTAGTACAGCCCAGACACAGGTTTACTACCTCAGTGAAAACTAGAATCAAAAGTGTGCTGTATAGATTTCTTTTGTGTTTTATCCTTTTGGACACTGAATCTCCTCCTCCCCTCACAACATCTAGAGCGTACAAATCCTAAACTCCTATTGTAGCTCTGTACTTCATTCATTTAACTATGATTAATAAAATCTTAACTACAGAATAGAAATTCTAGCCACCAATTCTCCTACGCTATAAAAGCACACTTTCCCTTCATTTTTTTTTAAAAAAATGAAAATATTTAGGCAGAAGTCAAGAAATTCACATTGAATTTTTTAAAATAACATAAGCATCTAAAGTGCTCATTTCAATTCTTATTTCCCTTGTTAGCATTAATTCACAAACATAAAGTTGGGTAATTTAAAGGGCTAGAAATAGTAAGTTTTCGGGTTTGTTTGCTTTTACACACACTAAAGAATACTTTCAAACACATATTGGCTCATTTCCGACATCATGTCCAACCATGGCTTGTGAAGTTTAACCAAGTTGTGGTATGATGGTTTGTGATTGATCCACAAACCAGAATCAGAAACCATAGAGCTTCATCAGATGTGTGCTCTATTGCATGCTTGTTACTGACCACTTAGGGATGTTCATGACTCCTTTTGATGAAGTAATCCTCCTCCCATGCTTCTCCTGCTCTTTCTGGCCTTCTTTCCATCACAAAATAGACCCTGGTAAATTTAGTTTGTTTTTAAACAAAATGTGCCACCATTTCCTGCTATGTACAGGAAAAGCAGTACGATAAAAACAGCCACTGAATGGGTCTCGTGGGCAGTTTACTTCCTCTTTCTTCCTCGGTGTGAAGAAAGAGGAAGTATCGTGGGACAGAAGCGGAGTGGGGGGGGGGAAGAGACAGTAAGGAAATGTGATTTCCCCCGTCTGATGATGCTCATAGTTTCAAGTGTACTTGTAAACCATGGTTTAAGCTAACTTTCGTGTGGTCTGATATCTGGATTGGTAAACCAGAGTTACAGTGATTGCTCTGCTCTGGAGACTGCTACACCATAGAGCAGGGGTGTTGACCTTCAAGCCCATGAGTGGAATCCAGCCTGCCTGTGGACCAAATCCAGGTCCCTGGGATTCCCCAGTAAAAGCTTTAAGTTAATATACAACGGTATTTTTGATGTTTTAGCCCTTTGCCCACCCAGCAGTGATAGGCTGCTCCAGACACTTTTCCCAAAATTGAATTCAGTCCTCAGTCTGAAAAAGTTCAATACCCTTGCCACAGAAAACGGTTTGCTGAGCAGATGGAAAATGAGAGCACTAAAATTGCACTTCTTGCTGGTGGCTCCCCTAAAAACACTAATCCATCTCACAGCCCAGTTCTCCCCATTCACAGCTCAATTCAAGTTAGAGATTTCTTCTGCAAGTGAGCTCTCAAAATGGTTCATAGTGCAAAATTAAAACACAAGTTCAGAAATTTGCTGCTAAACAAAATGCATAATAATAAAATACTAACAGATCCTAAGGTTAATCTCATGTTTGGGAGAGGGAAATGGAAAGTTGTGAATGGCTATGCTGTTTGGATATGCTATTTATGGAAAAGACTAAGCCATACATTGTTGTTATCAACAATTCCCAGTTGTTTTCTGCTGAAACGTAACTTCTTTCACAGGGCAGGATGTTAGCCTGGCTACTGCCATTCCCATGTGCTTGCTCACTAGCATACCATTCCTTGTTCTCACCACTATCCTGAGTCTTCATGGCACATGCAGAAAATCCAGGGAAAGGAAGCAATGCTTTCCCTCCCTCATAACTGCAAATCTTCAGCATGGTGTTATTTTTGCCTTCTGCAAAAGCCCAGCAGGAAGCAGGAGAAATCACATCTTCCTTCCTAACATTCTCCACTGACTGCAGAAATCATGTAGGAAAAGGGGGGTGTTTTTCTGCTGCCTTCACAGGGCACTTTTGCAAACACAAAATATAGCATTCTGGGATTTTCTTTTTAAAATGGGGAGGGTAGTTTATTTCTACCTTGATGAAACTTCAGAGGAGTAATTCTTCTCAACAAATGTAAGGAAAGAAAATAAACACGAAAATCACTTGCGTAGGTGGTATCTCTCCACATATTCTATTTGGACAATAAAGACTTTATTGAAACTTATTTTCACAGTGCTCAGCTCAATTTTAAAATTTATTAATATTAATATACCATCTTTCTACAAATGTCACCAAGGAGGTGTACGTGACAAATAAAACAATACATAAAAACAATAAAACCATATTAAATTATTAAAACAACATTAAAACCACTACTCAGAGGACATGTGAGCATGTGCAAAGATCTTTTCCTACTTATCAAATAACAATCAACAGTCTGCAGTAAAAAAAGTCTTAGCAATAAACTGCAAACAGAAGTCATTTTTTAAGCTGCAATCAGTACTCTGCTAGGAATCACACAAACCCTAAGCAGACCTTAGTAATTTAGCAGAGAGAAATGTTGAACTGAGTCATTACCAAAACTTAGGAATAACACCGTTTGCAAATAAAACAGGAAGCTTCTGTCATGCTCCTAATGCATTTTGACTGAAAGCTCCCTTAGCTCTGTGCAATGTGTGGGATAGGGAGGGTTGCTCATTTTAGAGGTTGAGATTATAGAACTCTGGTTATGAGACACACTTGATACAGGTTGGAGGGGCCATGCAGAAACCAAAACATTGGTGGATGTCAGTGATGAATATGCAAGAGTGGAAAAACTCTCATTTCAGAAGCCACATCCATCTGTACTAGGAGCCCTTTGAATATCTGGTCTGGGAGATGGTGTCTATTTTACATGATAAAAACAAAGATCTGAGAATTCAATGTTATACATGATAGCCACCAACTACAAGTCTCCCAGAGACCTGCTTGCTTTTGGAATATCCATCACTTGCAAGATTGTCAGGGGAAAGGTTTCAGTAAATCAAAACACTTTACTTTGAAGATGACGCTGAGGTGATGCATGGCTTCCTGTAATTGGGTTCTCTAGGTGCCACAGGACAAGATGCCCACAACAGGATACACATTGAGATAATACAGAGTTCTACAACTATAAGTATTAACAGAGTATGGTTGTTCAATCATTTCTGATGCCAAAGCCAGATTCATAGACATGTACCTGCAAATCTCTAAATGCAGCCAGGATATGGCCATCTTCTGGACCTCTCCATCGGCTGCAAAACTGCAGGTAGACAAGTTCCACTTTGGCTGTGCAAAACTAGTAAAGTACGTGCTCAATGAAGCCATGGCTCGTGTTTGTCTACAGGGCACTTTGAAGCTTAAACTCCTGGGTGCATTTCCCTAAGAATAAAGTATTCAGTCTAAGGCTATATATTTTAGTTACACCAGCAGAGAGCACTTTTGGTTGGCTGAGGGCAAAGTGGAGACCTGTCTATTCACTCCTGGATGTGGAGGCCAATATAATAGTCCCAGAGCCAGACCAGGATTTATTTACCTGAAGAGTGTAGACTCTTTGTGAATATTTTTTGTTTATGTATGACAGAAGTGTCTCAGGAAAGTAAATCTTACAAAATTCCGGGGGGGGGGGGACGACTGCATGATGATATCATCAATATGGCTGTCGCTCTATTATGTAGTTGTCACATTTAAATATGCATAACTTCTCACCCGTTTATGCTACAGAGATGATTTTTTTCTGAAATGTTTCAAATTTAATGACAAATACTTTTTGTAATTACACATTTTTGTTAACGCCATTAGTTTTTGAGATAATTTCATTTGAACGTATAAAATCAGTGTTCACATTGGTTATGTGTGACGTTTAACCATGGTTTACTCAAAAACTATACGACTTTTGAAAGAATACTCAGGAACAAAAAAGTTGCATTTTTAAAATGAGAATTAAGAAAATGTATAATAACATGGGGTTTACCTCAACGCTTAGGGAATTATGAGTGATATCTCGTTATACGTTGACTTTCTCAGGACTGTATGATTTTACAGTTTATCATACAGGACTTTCATTTCAAAAGTATCCACCCTAAATATCTCTCGATCTGATGCACAGATCATTTTGAACATGTTCAACTGTGATTTTTACAGTTGAACATGTTCAAACGTTCTTTACAAAATTTCATACAGGACGAGTTTGATGATATATAAAAAAGACTATTAGGTTGAATTGATTTTAACAAATGTTTTTAAAATCTTCAGCAAAAATTTACAATTTACAAAATAAAAACTATGTTCTGTGAGAAGGGTTAACAAATAAATTTCATTGGATGTCCACTTTCATTGGAACTGCTATCATCACTGTCAAAATCACTTTCCTCATCTTCTTTTTCACTCTCCTCTTCTGTGGCCGTTTCAAGATTTTCTGGGAGTGTTGGACCATCGTACCATTTTATGTGGTACCTATAATGACAGAATTAATGTAGCCTGGTGCATTCTGCACTACATTTGCCAGATGACAGGAGAAAGATGGGTAGTCTGCTAGTACCATGGACCAAAGAAACGGAGCAGCCAGATCAACTGCTGTTGACCCCACCCCCTCTCTAAAAGGGGCACTAGCTGAGAGGTGAAGCAGATCATAAGGATTATCTCCAAATTCGCCTAAGACAGTTACTGCCATGTCTTCCTATAAATGCTTAACTTCTCCACTCACCCTACCTTATTTTAGTGAAAACCAAGTTTCCATCTGCATCTAAAGAGGTGCACTGCATTTCCCTAACATAATAAAAAGTTGCTTGTTGTGCAGATGTGGAAGACTCTGTACAATGGACACTAAAGTAGGTAAAAAGAGTACCTAAAAGAGAGTGTTATTTCAAAGTATGATAACATTTGATGGCAACTGTTGAGAAATAGTCCTTCCTACCTAGCAAATTAACATACAGTATAGCTTTGGACTGAATACTTTATTTTCAGGGAAATGTACCTAGGAGTTTAAAGGCAATTAAGCAGGGCTGCCAGGTTCTCAGGCTGAAGTAGCCAGACAGAGCAGGTTCATCTGGGTTTTGTCCTGTCTGCTTCTTGTGGCTGCTAGGTGTGCAGCTAGGTATGCCTAGGTGTGCATTGCCTCCCCGCCGTGCCCATCATAAGCGTTAAGAGTCTCTTTCAGGCCCTGATGGATGTGGGGTTGGGGGCAGGAAGAAAAGGGTTTTTCTCTTCCGTTCTAATGGTGGCCGCCATTAGAGTGGAAGCGAAAAACCCTTCTTCTTCTCTCCCTTAAAAACCCTAGTAATTGGTACTTTAAGACCCCCATCAGTGGGTGGGGACTAATACAAGGCTGGGAAAATTGCGTATTTTCTTCCTCCACTCTGTTTTGATGACTGTGAAATGGTGAAGCTGCTGTCATCAACAGCAGCTGGAGCAGAGTATTTGGAAGGTGTTTCCTGGCCCACAACAGGTGAAGGAGCTGGCATGTGTGAATGTGGGGGTGGGTGGGGAGCTACATTTAGATTACTTATTAAGGGATTATAAGAGCAGGCCTGGCTTTAGCATGCTTCCATTAAATTCATATTTCATTTAAAACAGTTTTGAAAAACAACAACATACTTATTATTGAGAATTTTAAAATGCAGTTTAAATAAAAAATGCAGGTTGCTTACCTGTAACTGTAGTTCTTCGAGTGGTCATCTGTGCAGTCACACATATGGGCTTGCGCTGGCGTCGAGCCCCCTTTCGGGAAACTTCCATAGCTAGCCTAGCGTTTTTGGCGGGAACCCCTCCCCCCACCATCTCATCGCGCATGCTCCGGGTTCCCGCCTACCTCAGTTCCCTGAGACCGCAATGGCCTCGCAACTCAGGTAGTGTATATCTACTGGAGCATAGCGACCCGAGAACCTTCTGCAGACAACAGCGTTGCAGAGAGGGGATGGTGGGTGGGTTGTGTGACTGCACAGATGACCACTCGAAGAACTACAGTTACAGGTAAGCAACCTGCATTTCTTCTTCGTGGTCTCTGTGCATCACACATATGGGCGAGTAATCAGCAGTACTTACCGGAGGAGGGTGTGCACGCTGGAAGTCAATGGCAGATGGACGAGAGGACAGCCCTCCCGAAGGAAGCGTCCTTGACCGCCCTCGTATCCAGTCTGTAATGCCTCACGAACGTAGAAGCATTTGACCATGTCGCCGCTCTACAGATGTCCGGAATCGAGGACCCGTGCGAAAGAGCAGCAGAGGTGGCCTGTCCCCTTGTGGAATGCGCTGTGAATGCGGTTGGTGGAACCTTTCGTAGCACCTGGTAGGCGAGAACGATAGTGTCCACAATCCAATGGGAAAGACGTTGTGCTGAAACCGCTAGTCCTTTTGTTCTGCCTCCGTAACAAACAAACAGTTTATCGGTCTTACGGAACGATTGTGATCTGTCCTTATAAAAAGCTAACGCCCTTCTAACATCTAGGGTGTGTAACGTAGAACAGAGAGGGTCTGCAGGTGTCTTAAAGAAAGTAGGTAGAACAATATCCTGGTTAACGTGGAACAGGGAGCAAACTTTGGGAACAAATGAAGGTCCCGGCCGTAGAACTACCTTATCTGGAAAAAATTGAGTGTAAGGCGGGTGAGCCATTAAGGCGGCTAGCTCCGACGCACGTCTAGCCGACGTGATAGCAACGAGGAACACGGTCTTTAGAGTTAGTAAACGGAGGTTAACCGTGGCCATAGGTTCAAAGGGTTTTCCTGTGAGAGCCGTTAAGACCAAGGACAAGCTCCATTGAGGTGTAATGGAACGTAGCGGAGGGAACAAATTCTTAAGGCCTTTCAAGAATGTCCTGGTGATGGGGTGCGTAAAAATAGAAAAACCATCAATCTTATCATGGAATCTGGAGATAGCTGCCAGATACACCCTGAGCGACGACGACTTTAGTCCCGTTGAATGTAAAGAGTACATGAAATCAATGACCCCAGAAATGGGTCCCGTGGAAGGGCTAAAGCCCTTCTGCTCAGCAAAGGCCTGATACCGGTTCCATTTTCTCGCATACGATTGCCGAGTGGACGGTTTTATAGAAGCCTCAAATATGGCCTTCAATTCTGGTGGTAGCGTGAGTGATTGCCAGTTGGTCGAATTCTCCACGCCGTGAGCTTCAGAGACTGTAGGTCGGGGTGCAGGATCATGCCGTTGTTTTTGGACAGCAAGTTCTGTGGCTTCGGGAGGTGCCAGAAGTGGTGTTGCGCCATGCGGCATAGCGGGGTGAACCACGGCTGTCGTGGCCACCATGGCGTTACTAGAATGGCATTCACCATGAACCTGCTGGCTCTGGCTATTGTCCGGGCTATCAGTGGGAATGGCGGAAAAATATATAGGAAGTCTCTGGACCAGTCCCACTGGAATGCATCTCCGAGCGATGCAGGTCCAATTCCTGCCCGAGAGCAGTAATTTCGGCAGGCTGCATTTGCAAAGGTCGCAAACAGGTCCACGTCGGGAATGCCCCACTTCTCGAAGAGGATCGCGAGAACATCTCTGTCTAACTCCCATTCGTGGGTGTCGGAGAATTCCCGACTCAGGGTATCTGCTACTCCATTGTCGGTCCCGGCAATGTGGAGTGCGGAGAGACAGATGTGGTTGCGCATTGCCCAATGGAAGATGCGTAGCGTTAGGTTTAGGAGGCGGGAGGAGCGTGTCCCTCCCTCCTTGTTTATATACCAAACGACAGTGGTATTGTCGGACAGTACCTGAACGTGATGCCCCCGTAGCCGAGGTAGGAACGCATGGAGGGCTCGTCTTACTGCTAGGAGTTCGAGAATATTGATGTGAAGGGTCTTCTGCGCTCGAGACCATTTTCCTTGCATTTTTAGATCTCCGACGTGAGCTCCCCATCCTTCTAGGGAGGCATCTGTTGTGAGAATGCGAGTGGGCTCCCGTTGATGGAAGGGGAGACCCTGCGAGAGATGCGCCATGACGGACCACCATTCGAGAGACGGAATGACATTCGGCGGAAGAGTAAGTATTGTGCTGTGAGGGTTTAGCTCTGGGTAGTAGGAACGGAGGAGCACTTGTTGAAGAGGGCGCATGTGTAATCGTGCCCACCTGACGACAAATACTGAGGAAGCCATTAGTCCCAGTAACCTGAGTACTGCAAACGCTGACGTTTTTCGCTTGTGGCGGAGACGGGTTGCAAGTGCTTGAATTTTTTGTCTGCGTTCTACAGGGAGAAAAGCTCGACCCAACACGGAGTCTAGCGACACTCCTATAAATTGAATCTGTCTTGTCGGTTGAAAAATTGACTTTCTTGTATTTACTTGTAGGCCGAGATCGGCTAGGCAGGACGTGACACTGCGAACGTCGTCGAGAGCCTGAGAGTGGGAAGTCGACACGATCAGCCAATCGTCGAGGTAAGGGTATATTTCGATATTTCGCGATCTGAGATAGGCGCATACTGCCGCCATACACTTTGTAAATACACGTGGCGCCGTTCGTAGTCCAAAAGGGAGAACCGTGAATTGAAGAGCCCGACCTCCCACGCTGAAGCGTAGGAACTTTCGATGCTCCCGATGTATCGGTATGTGAAAGTAGGCGTCTTTGAGGTCTACGGATGTGAACCACCTGTTCCGTTTTATCAGGGGTAGTATTTGCGCCAGGGTGATCATGCGAAACTTCTTTTGTTGTATAAATTTGTTTAGGCGTCTGAGGTCCATAATTGGCCGGAGGCCTCCGTCTTTTTTTGGAACCGTGAAACAACGCGAGTAAAAACCCGCTTTTTTCATTTTTTTGGGGACTACAGTAATCGCTCCTTTTTCCAAGAGGGTGGAAATTTCTTGGAGAAGAGCTACAGACGGCTGGGTGTGTCGCACCATACCCAGAGGGGGATGAGCTGTAAACTCGATGCGATACCCTTCGGTTATGGTTGACAGGATCCAGCGATCTGTAGTAATACGTTTCCATGCCGGCAGGAAGGGTAGTAGCCTGTTGTAGGGGTCGTCGAGTTTCGCAGTCGGTGTCGCCGAGTCAAAGACGTCGTTTTGCGCCGTAGTCCTGCTTACGTTGCTTGGCAAAACGAGAGGACGGCTTCCGCGATTGGTATGAGGATTGTGGTTGTTGCGGTTGGTAGCGCTGGGAGCGCTCCTGCTGTTGGCGAGGCTGGTACGGGAGTGGACGATACCAGCGACGCTGTCGCGGAGCCTGTTGATGTTGTTGTTGTGATGGCACACTCATCCTTTTGGCGGTTATTTTCGCTTTATGGATGACATCCATCGTAGAGTCAGTCGTAGCGTGAAAAAGACCTTCCCCATCAAAAGGGAGGTCTTCGATTCTGGACTTTGTCTCCGCTGGTAGATGTGATGACCGAAGCCACGCATGTCGACGTAAGGCAACAGCAGCCATCATAGCCTTTGCCGTGCAATCAGTTTGGTGATTGGCAGTAGCTAGTTGCTGCCTAGATAAACGTGCAGCTTCTGCCTGGAAAACCCTGGCCAGATCGCGTTGGTCATCTGGCAGATAGTCCGTGAGTGTGGAGATCTTGTCCCACAGGAAAAGCTGATACCGGGCCATGGTGGCCTGGTAATTAGCTACCTTGAATCCCAGCGCCGCAGAAGAGTAAACTTTTCTGCCCACCGAGTCCAGCTTCCTGCCTTCTTTGTCTGTGGGTGCAGCATGCGACTTCCCCGTCCGACCTACTGATGATTCTACTACAATAGAATTTGGCTTGGGATGCGTAAATAAAAATGGAGCGTCTGCCTCCTGGATTTTGTATAGTGCATCCAGCCGCTTTGACGTAGGGCCAGCTGTAGCTGGATTCGGCCAGGATTCCTGTAAGGTCTGGAGAAGAGTCGGGACTACCGGGAGTGTAGGCTGAGGAGTCGGGTCCAGATACATGACGTCATATATTTTATCCTTCAGTGGCTCCTTCGGTTGTTGCAAGTCAAGGCCAAGTGATTGAGCCATACGTTGCATCTGGTCGGAGAATGCCCCTAGTTCCAAGGAAGGGGACACTCTGTCCGAACGTACTACCTCGTCTGCAGGTGATGGTGCCGAAGGTGGAGGTGATGGAGCCGAGGATGTATCCGATGCGTAGTCCTCTATCGATGTCGGAGAAGGTTCCCTCCGTGTCGGTAACGAGGGCTGCGATGCACGAGAGGATATCTGCTCCCTCGTTGCGACGGTGGCAAGTCGTTTTCCCGTATACGGGTCAAAGCGGTACTGCTTTTTTGTACGCCGATTGGGTGCAGAGCGAGCATAGTCGGAATATGCATCCCAATCCTGTGACTTAGAGCGCGATGGCGAGTGGGACCGATCGACATCGGCTCTCGATGTACGAGATCGAGGCGAGGGTGGAAGATCGCGGTCATTGTCAGAGTCCAACGAAATAGGCCGCTCGGTATCGAGGTGCTCGGTGTCGAAGCCAGGTTGATCCCCGGAGTCGATCTGATCCAGCGTTACGATGTCAGAGATGTCTAACTGTGAAACGACATCTATTGGTGTCGAGGGCGAACGACGCTGTCGAGGGGGCAAGGAAGTTGCCCTATCTCTCGGTGTCGAGGCACGCCGAGTGTCTGTCGGTGTCGGCGTCGAAGACGGCGGTACCGGGGTCGATGCCGGTCGAGCAGGTTGCGGCGTCGAAAGCCTCAATAGTTGTGGGGACGGCATCGGTGCCGGTCGAATGTCTCTCGGCGTCGAGGGACGCGGTTGCTGCTCCGACGCCGATGTCGAAGGTTTTCTTTTCTTCGGCTTCGATGTCGAGGGTGACCCCGAAGCCGGCCTCTTCGACGTCGATGGCGCAGTCGTCGACGGTTTCGATGCCGAAGACTTTGATGATTTTCCCTTATGTTTGCTCGTCTTCGGAAGATGAGATTTTGAGCCTTTTTGTAGGGGTTGGGTTACCGCTAGCGGTTCCAGACCCCGAAGCCCCTGAACCGCTGCAGACAGAGAAGCGGAGCCGGGCGAAGCTGGGTCCGAGCGACTTAGTGGCGGCCGCCTGCGCTCCCCAGATAAAGTGTCTGACGACGTGTCATGAGATGACCTGGGCAACTCCTTCTGTCTATCGACGGCAGAAAGAGCGCTGCTCCAAAGCAGACTTCGTAGCCTGTCCGCTCGAATCCGGCGAGTTTGGCGGGAAAACGCCATACAATGGGAGCAGGTCTCCACAACGTGGCCTTCGCCCAAACATAACAAGCAAAGGGAGTGCCCGTCTGTAAGGGTCAACTTTGCCTTGCACTTTAGGCAGTGTTTGAAAAGGGCTGCCTGCGCCATAATAGCAGCAGGCGCCTAACAAGATTTTAAAACTACACTAACTATGCTATAACTTTTTTTTTTTTATTTTTTTTATTTTAAACTAACAGGAACTACTTACGCTAAGCTAACTAATCGACTAATAACTATTTTCTTATCTTTTTCAGGATATACGACGATCAAGATCTGAGGAAGTCTCCCGCGAGGCTATATCACCAGCGGTCGAAGAAGAACTGAGGTAGGCGGGAACCCGGAGCATGCGCGATGAGATGGTGGGGGGAGGGGTTCCCGCCAAAAACGCTAGGCTAGCTATGGAAGTTTCCCGAAAGGGGGCTCGACGCCAGCGCAAGCCCATATGTGTGATGCACAGAGACCACGAAGAAGAATCCTATTTCAACAAACTTTTTTTTAAAAAATTTTTTTACCCATCATAGCTGAAAAACTGCTTAAAAAGTTGAACAGCTGTCCCATAAAAGACCCAGAGAATCCACAGCTTAACAGTAAGATAGGCATAGGGAAAAAAACAAGCCAGTTTAGTTCCCTGTAAAAGAAATGTTCCATGAGCACAAAGACTGCAATCGACAATTCATTGAGGTTAAAAACCCATTATCTTTTTCAAATGTCAATGTGAACACACATGAAATAGAAAACTCCGCCCCACTAAGAAACAAAGTGGATTCTCCTCTTTGAGTTTCCCCAAACACAAGCCACAGGGAGCAGTTCAAATGAAAGTATTATGAAGATTACATTAGGCAGGTTTGATCTACTGTAAAATACTTGCTCACAAAACATCGTGACAGAGCAACCTATAACACCCGTTTTCACTTCAAACATAGCATTATCTGTGCGCATGGTCTGGCTTTTAATAGGATGAAATCACACACTAAATTGCATAGATCACTGTAATGGCAAAGAATATTTAAAATGTTTGGGACTTAGTCACCCAACTATACTGAACTATCAAGAATTACACTCTGCTAATCAATTGAACCATCTCACTCCAAGGAATTTGGCTACATGTTGTCAAGGGGAGTTCAGCTTTGTGCAGGATATTATGACAGAAGAGTAACATGCAACGGCAGCTGAAGAAATATTGTGCAATTCCAGAAGCCCTGAAAAATCAACATCATAAATATTCACATAAAGATTGATTTGTTTTCTTACCAGTAACACATTGTTATTCACAAATATTAATTAGTTTTTAAATACCACCTGTTACTGAGTACTCCCACCCCCAGCATATTAAAATGCCACAAGAATCTCTCCCTTCCAAGGCTTTTAACCACTATGCCGCTTGGAAATTTAATGATGTGCCCAGACGCACAGCTTCCACTACTCAGATCACAAGAGGCAGAGAATAATTACTGCTTTGTGCCATTCATCCGCTGAAGGATTGATGCACTCCAAAGGGCAACTGGCTCTTTCCTCAGAAGACAAGGCTATCACTGATGTCAAGGAAAAACTGGCTTGGTGTTAAACACCAGAAACTCCTAAAGCAATAAAGAATCTACTAACAGCCTTTGCCTTCCAGGACTGCCCATGAAGCAGCCAGAAAAGACACAAGTGCAACAGTCACAAATATTAATGTTTGGGATGCCATGTCATAAGACTATGGCAAGGGTCAAAATGCCAAACCTCTTGGTCCAGACTTCCATTTCCCAAGTCCACTCTCACTCTCTCATTGGCCCCACTCTGGGTTAATGATTTTACTTACTCTCACCTGCTTTATTCCCCAACTACAAAGCTAATGGAGAGAACCTTGTACAAACTGGGGGAGGAAAATGCCTGGGTGCATTTAAAAAAAAAAATCCGTTCTAATTCTGTCAAGGGATTGTGTGCAAAAGCAAAAGAATACAAGCACTGGTAATTTGCTCAAAATGCATTGATCTCCTCACTGTTGTAACAGTGGCAGGCAGTTTCTTCCCTTGCCAATCAAAGGATATTCATCACCCAGTAAATAAGAAAGCTGGAGTCAAGTTTGGCAGAACCATGGGCAACAATGACCAGATTATGCAGCTAGTTCCAAAAGATAACTGTGGGACTAATGGGTTTTATTAAAGTATGGTGAACTCTACTTATTACACAACATAGAAGGCAGCAGTTGAAATAACCCAAAATAGAATAATGCTAACCAGCACACAACCGCTAGAATATTAATAAATATCAAAAGAACTGAGGTGAACCTTGACCGCCCATGAAGAATTGCGTTTTCTGACTGGGGATTCAAGTCAATCCTTTTTGGAGGACAAATAAGTATGTGTGAATTTGAGGAACGAACTCAAATGAACCCTCTCCTTTCCCCACTCATACGTATTATAATCTGGTTGTGATATTCTGATGAAGCATTTGCGTGCGAAACAAGTGTAAGAAGCCGGAGGCCTATAGATATTGTATTGCTTAGTCAGTGCAAACTATTTTTTTGCTGCTCAGTTATTGCAAACTATTGTAAACCATTTATGCTTGGTTACTGTAAACGAATTGTTCTGTTGCTGTATATTATTATTGTATTCTCATGTTTGATTTATTATAAGGCATAATTAATATGTTTATATAAACTGTTGGTTCACCCCAGTTCTTTTGATATTTATTCATATTCTAGCGTTTGTGTGCTGGTTAGCATTACTCTACTTATATTAAACATTACTTACACGAGACACAAACTACCAATAATCTGCCATACATAGCAGTGATTACTGAATGCCATCCAATTTTCATACCAAACAAATTAAATTTGCTCCAAAATGTGTCCCATGAGACAACTGCATTGTACTTGAAGTCTTAGGTGCATAGTCAGAGTAATTTAATGGTTAATATCCATCTCTCACATTCTTTGCCAAGGTGGTAAAGGAAGTCTAAAAAGCTAGATTTCGCCACAACTCTCTCAGTGCATACTTATGTGTGGGAGTATGACTAACTATGTTAAGCAATTCTCAGGCCCAGTTCAAACATGATGTCAGTAGTGCAGGAATTCAAAAAACTAATTTTCCCATGGGCAGGGCTCCATGAATTTAGCTCCACATTTCTAAACAGCTACAATATATACTAAAGAGTTGTATCACTTTCTAGGAGAAAGGACAACAATCCAAACATGCATTGGCCGAGGCCAAAGTCCAAGTATCAACATGAGTCTTGCACAAATCTTTTAAAATTACATTAATGTGTTGATAACTGGAACATGATGCTTCTTTCGTTTCTGAATCTGTCCTATTTTCATAACTGTTCTTAGTTTAAAAGCATTTTTCAGTTTTACTTTGGCCATTTTGAGTGTCTGGCCTAGACCGACATAAGTTGTCTTCGTGCCAGGTAACCTGGGTCATAAGCAAGTATATAAAGAGGTTAGTATAAGTACCCCACAAGTATTTGACCTTAAATATTTGAGGGGCAAAATGAAGCACACTTAATTTCATTTAAATGTTAATGTGATTTAAATGTTATATTAGCATATTTTTAAAGAAATGCTTGTAAGCATTTAAAGACAATAGCATTTATTTCCTTACACTGTTTAAATTTAAGAAAAACAAAGGTACTGAAAACTGTTAACACACTAATAAAGAACAGTGAATGACATGCTGACAACTTTGGAACTGTCAAGCTTGCCTACACCCTTTCCAGTCTGGGTCTCGGTCCGGTTACAGGACTGAATCAGCCTTGGTCGCCCTGATGGATGACCTTTATCGAGAGAGGGACGGGGGAGTGCAACCCTATTAATTCTTCTTGATCTCTCATTGGCTTTTCATATTGACCATGGTATCCTCCTGGATTGACTCCATGGGATGGGTATCGGAGGCACTATGCTACTGTGGTTCTGGTCCTACCTATAGGGTCATTTTCAGAGAGTAGCATTGGGTGACCATTCCTCGGCCCCTTGGCAATTGAGCTATGGGGTGCCACAGGGTACCATCTTGTTTCCAACATTAATTAAAATCTATATGATGTCTGTATTCCTTCCGGCACCTCCTAAAAATGTAGTTGTTCCAGGAAGCCTTCCCTTAAAGATCAGCTGTAGCTTATTTTACACGTGTTTCTTTTAAAATGTACTTTTTAATGTGTTTTTATTCTATTTTATTTTGTCCACCACTCCAAAATTTTGAATGGGGAGCAGTATATAAATATTGTAAATGAATAAATAAATAAATAAATATTGTATTTGCAGTTGACATCCATTTATTGTTATTAATGAATTTATGAAATGGAAAATTTCCTGAGAAAAAACAGAATTCCCCATACCCTATTTTTCCAGAATAGGCCAGTGTTTGATTTGAGGTTAGAAATCTCCATCAAAATTAATTAATAGAAATGTTTAGTTGACATATCCCATCAAAACTTTGAGAACTGATTTAGCATTCTGCCCAAAGTTGAATGTGTTCTCCATGCTATACACTGAATTTATTCCATTGCTGATTAGGGCAAGTGATTTGCTTACAGTAGCCTGAACTGTGTGTTTTTAAAACAAACATACAAAGTACTCATCAAGCAGGTGTATTTTGGTAGGATTAAAATATGTAACTGAACACAATAAGATAATTATACTTGGCAAAGAGAGGATACTATACTTGCAAGTGTCTTAGGAATTATTTGCATTTGCCATCGAGAGTTAATTCTGTGCATATAAGTGCACTTTATAGTGACCTTGGGCACTGGAACTGGTTTATTTATTTTCTTGTTTATTTACCCACAGTTAATAATTAAATTGTACTTCAGGGTATGCAGCAGAATTACCAAACCATCCTGCAGAACTACCCTACCCTTTATTGAAGCATTTGGGGAAGGACACAGAAAAAAGAAGGATAACCTCTTATCTCAGTAATACTAGTTTTCTTTTATTATTAGAATTAAAGAAATGGAAATATACAAAGTTAATGCAGACAATTGTATTTTTCATCCTCCTAGTATTTTAATTAAACCCTTTTGTCGTGTCTGCAAAGCAAGTTCAAAGTGTTGCAATGCAGTAGCAAAGGGAACACAGAAGCCTTGTTATGCTCGAGGAAAGAAATGTTTTCAACTTTCCCAAATCAACTGCTGTAATTACTATAGGAATAAATCAAATTTACAACAGGCAAACACAGGGCATAATCATTTTTGTGCAGCAGTAAATGAGTTTATTTTTGTTGCAATGCAATAAAAGTTTAGTGTTTTCTGCATGTCAAACAGAAATTTCTGATAATATTATTTGCATTGCCTTATTAATAGGATGAGAAATTTACTATTAAGACATTCAAGTCATCGCAATCTGTCTTGTTAATGGATAAGCTTCAACAAGACCTAAAAGTACTTTGCAGAATCGCTAACAATAATATACAGTCACAAAACAAGTGTCATAAACATTATACAATATACTATTCTTTTAAAAATATCAATATCTGAAACTCAACAGCATGGTAATTTATTTAGCTTTCTATTCTTTTAAAATACTGCTACACTGAAGACAAAGGCAATCCTAATTTTCATTATTTCCATATTTTTTCCCTTGTTCAATTTAAAAGAATGTGCAGAAAATGTTGCTTTTTACCATGCCTCAGACTACAGATGTTTTTAAAAAGCACATTCAACTTCTGCCCTCCCCTCCTCTCCCTTCACTAAGCCATTCCAGAAGATGAACAATTTCTGATTTCCAAGCAATTTATCATTTGCCTGCCTCTCTTCACAATAATGAAGTGTGAGATGGCAGGCTTAGGAAATTATTATATAGCTTGAATAGTTTGCATTCATACAACTGATTATGGTTTTGCAGAACCTAAACATAATGTTGTCAAAATGTGATCACTTGTGTATACAATGGTAAAAGCTCACTGCAGAGGAGCAGTAAAAACTGGGTTGGTGGAAGCGTTCCTTTAACAAAACAATATTGTAAGCATAAAAGGCATTTGTATCCTGTTCGGAAGCCAATTTTTCATATAATTATATGCACACATATCTACTTGAGCCCAAAATAAACCCTAGAAGCTTTACCTGAAAAAGGTATTTGTTCTCAGGAGCCAGCAGAAACATGTCTAGAATTCCACTCATAATTTGTGACTGATTATAGTTCTGAAATTGATGGCAACCGTACTAGTCTTTAAGGCAAAAGAATATGGCTGCCTAACACATCCCATTTGGCCATTTGATTATTCAACCATCACCAAAGGTCCCACAAAGCAGGTAACTCAAGATAACTCAAACAAACAAGTTAAGCTATAATTTTTTTTAAAAAAACTTTAATCAAATCAATCTGCCTTAGGTCAAAATTCCTTCTCGACTCTTAAGTATGGCAATTAGTTAGAAACTGAAATTAAAACGGAAATTATCCTCCCTGGACTTCTTAACGCAAGCATGTTGCATCAACGGCTGACTGAAGTGAATGAATGGTCACAGATCAAACATGACATCACCAAAATACAACACTTTTCCATAGAACCAGTTTACACATTCAGTTGTGAACCTACCAGTGTTATACATGCATGTGTGGATTTGAGCACTTCCAGGTTCATGTTAGGATCAATTTCCCATTAAGCACAAGTCATTTAGTTCAAGGGCACTCTATACCTGAAGTACTTGATTTCTCCTTGACTCCAGTCTGGAAAATCACCACAGGAAAGCACAGCAGAAAAATACTTCATGCAGACAGCAACCTTCTGCTGAGCAATTACCAACTTAAAAGAAATGTTGACTCTGGAAACATTTCTGCAAGACCTCTGCCTTTAGCAAGTAGCGATATAAATCTACTTTCCGCCAAAGAACCTTCAGGTATAATGTGTCAAGAGAAGCTGTAACAAGCAATTCATCATTGCAAGCAAAAAAAGTAATCTGAACGCAGCGTGGATGAAGACAACATCTTGTAGAATTATGTAGATAGGCCATCCAGCCCTTTGATCAGACACTATCACTGTAGGGTTCACATCGGTACATCTCATGATAATCTTTGTGGCTGAATCTCAGCAGTAGAGTGCTACACAGCTCATACCAAAAAGACATAGCTCTTGGGAGATAGCTACCCCGAATATCCCAGGCATATTCATGTGAGACTATGAAGTGGAACTTGGGAGAAAGGACTAGAGCTAAGCTGTAGGGACCCAGCATGACTAATTCCACCAAGGGTGGATCAAGTGCAAGTAACTATCATACTGGATCTCTTCATATGAAGTGGAACTGGTAGTATGTTTCCCTATACAAGACAATGAGCTCAGGTGGCTTCCTGTTCTTTCTTGGGTGCTCATACCCCATTCACAATTTGGGTAGCATGTTTACCCCCCACCCTGAGTGCTACTTTCATTCCGTAGTACTGGCTTTAAATCCTATTAAGTACACCAAACATTTAGATGCAAAAAGAGAAAGACTAGAAAGATATCTGAGTGGCATCAATGTAGGAGTCAAAAATGGTTCCAGCTTTACTTTGAAACAATAGACTACTTCTGCAAGGTAAAGTTTTGGAAAATCTCTCATTAGTCACAATATGTTTATAAACACTGAACTATAGATCCCTAACATAGAATCCTGCGTGTCAGTTTTTCTCCACCACATTCCTTTAAACTCTCTTCTTTCCTCCTCCTTGAATAGAAAGTACCATGGAACAAATATTTTCGTCATTGAATGAAATATTTAATAATAAGCTGTGAGGGTTCAACTGTATTTTCAAGGGTTAAATGGTATGTACAGAGGTAACGTTTGTAAAGAAAAGCGTGTTGGGAAAAGACTAATGGGAGTAAATCACTCCAGAGCTAAAGATAGCAAACACTCAGAAGGTTTCCTGATTAGATTAAGGACTCTCTGGCCCAGTAAGATCAGGTTTCCAGGTGAAAGGTAGAAGGCTGGGAGCAGGAAAATTGCTGAGAGAGGTGGAATTAAAACAGCAGTTGGGAGTTCAAACTGAGAAGCGGGGAAAAAGAGCCAATGGGAAGAGCTAGCCAGAGAGCCAACGGAAAGGGCTGGCTGGTCAGTTGGAGAGAGTTTTAAAAAGGACAAAACGGAGAGGGGGAGGAATTCAATTCGTTGGGGATGAAGGATTGAGTCATCCCAGAGAGATGCAGGACAATTGGGCGCTGGGAGGGACCCAGAGCCTGATGGAGGAAAGCTGGACTTAACTACCAAGTTTCAGGTAGCCAAGCCAGATGAAACTGCGGTTTTATTTCTGTTTGTTTTATTGCCTTAGAAAGTAACAGCTCTATGTATGCAAATACCTTAAGCAAGTGTGCCTTACTATGCCTGGAATAGTAAAGAGTTTTTTTGGTTTAAAACCTGTGTTGTTGGAGATTTCATTTCACACCCGCCTACAGCTCAAAACCCCACGCTACTGAGAGGGGAAGGAGAGAAGGTGGAAACTTGGGTCCCAAAGGGGACAGTGTGGCTCTTAAAGAGGCAACATACCTTTAAGGAGCAGGGTCAGAGATTCCAGCCAGGAAGGTGTAACTCTGACCGTCAAGGTGGACCTCGACATAAGCATTCCTGTCTAATCTCATTGCTGGCATGCAGTACTATGGCTTTACACTACTACTATTAAAATAAAAGTTTCATACATGCCAAGACAATTCATTGAGACAGGCATACATAGCTCCAACTAGTTTCAGGAATAGATAACAAAGGTTTATCATATGGACATAACTGGATAAACTACATATAATGTGACTGAGGGTCATCACCTTCCCGATGAATATTTATTTAAAAACCAAAACTCAATCACAGCTCAACTATTCCTGCTTTAATTGTATTGGTATAATTTTATTTTCAATCCTGATTCAACCTTCACTTTCAGATGTCCTGATTCTGGCTATAGTAACTCCATACAATAGAGATTATATGTATTGGTTTGGGGGAAGGGTAACTTACTTTTGTAATGTTTATGTGTTATACATTCATAGTGTAATGTAATCCAAAGTTTGTCCAGCAGCAACTTGTCTGCCTTGTGGAGGGTAGGAGTGGCCTGGTAAGAACTGCCAAAAAAGAGGAAATGTATCACCAAAAAAGAGGATCAAAGAAGTTGGTCATTTGCATAAAAATTGCATATGTCAATTAATAAAAATAGATGCACATTTATAACTAAATTATAATGTATATAGAAATACAGTGCATCTACCCATAGTGTAGAACACCATGACAGGTGCGCTGTTAGACGACCAACAGTTCTTGTAGTTCTTTATCTTTAAACTGGAAATGGACAAGACAGACTTTCAAACAGAGGGCTGTCCTCTGTGACATATGGTCGTCCTAGGAGGAAGTGTTTCAACTGAAAATATACATCCTGTTGTCTTCTTTTATATATTTAGTAGACTTGCATGCAGCTCTTCAGTATAAATGTTCTCTAGAGTGGCTCAAAACAATAAAACAAAACAATAAAAACATAACTGTAAGAGTAAAATGGATAAATCTAGCTTCAAAAATGTCATCACTGTTAAAAATTAAAAGCCTGGAAGAATAAAAAGGTCTTCAGCTGGCAATGAAAAGACAACTATGAGGGTGCCTGATGAGCTTCCCTGTGGACACAGTTCCATAAGCAGGTGATGCACCTCAGAAGGCCTTCTCTCCAGTCACCATCCACCTTTGGTGACAGTAGCACTCAAAGGAGATCCTCTGTGCAAAGACAAGCTAATGTGGAGTTACGTACTCTTGTCCTAAGCAGTATATAGCTTTATAGGGTAAGCACCAGCAGTTTGAAATATGCTTGGAAATGTACTGGTAATCAGCAAAGACGTTTAAGAACCAATAAAATATGCTCTCACTGACTGGTCACTTCCAGAGACCCACACAACAATTAGGACATCTCTGCAATTGGGCATCTGAATATATGACAAACTGGGTTTCAACTTTGAGCCCTGTACAACCTTTTATCATCTATGTGATAATCTGTTCAGGCAAAACCACTGGTGCTTAAGGAATGCTATTGTTGGGTGTCAGGTGCTTCGTAGACAATTCACAGGGCTGGCCCTGTGAATTGTAGACTGAAGACTTGGCAATTTGTCATGAGAAAATGTATCTCTGCTTCTCTGGTATGTGCTTATCTCAAATGGTAGGCCGAAGGCCTTGAACGTTCTCTGGAAATTAAACTATGCTTTGCAAAGGTGGGGGCTATCTTCCTCACACTGTGGCGTCATCAGAAGAGGTTGAACCGTGCCGCCCTGTTGGTACGTGAGTTTAGATTACAGGCCTGAAGCCCTGTCTATCAAAGTAGCTTAGAATTTGCCCAGCCTCCACACTATATTGCCTTGGTCCTGAGAGTAATTCCGTTGCTAGGAATTATCTCGTCTATCCTCTTGCTGCTCTGCTACTGCTGTGAGTTACTATTCTGATTTAGAATTGTGAGATGCACTCTATACATGTTCTGTTGATGTTTGGACTTATTACTTCTAAAGAACTCTGCCATGAGAAGTGCACTGTGGCTTTTCATAGATTTGGACTTGAGATTACTGTTCTGGATTCGTGTTCTATAGCTTGCTGTCTCTCTCCATGGAGCCAAAGTTACGGGCAGAGGGAGGCAGAAGCTGATCGTTGCTGTTCTGAAACTCGTGTGTGTGTGAGACCTGTGAGAGGACCTTCCTCAGAGCTAAAGCTACGTGAATTGGGAAGGCTCCCTAGGTCGAAGAGGTTCATTTCCTGGCTTCTGGCTTCCGTGGTCAGCTCAGCATTCCCTGACAGGCTGAGTGAAGATTTAGTTGCCAGTTGACCGTTATACTACTGTTAGGAGGCCTAATCCTAGAGTCTCTCTATGTTCCAGAGGATTCCAGTGCAGCGTGGCCGCTCCTGCCCTCTAAGGACTAGAGTTAATCTCTAAATGTCAGTCCCTGAGTGAGTGCTGTTCTCATTAAGCCGTTCTACCTGAAAGCTGTGTGGTCCGTCTTCAGCTTCAAGTGTGTGTTTGCAGAAATGAAACCGTTATGCTTTGAATTCCGTGTGATTACAATAAAAGAAATCTCACTGTTATTGTTGTGTATCAGTGTACCTAAAGTCGTGAGCAAGAACTTTAGAGAGTTAGCCAGAGTCACGACAGCTATGATGCATCAGCCTAACTTCCTTACCCAAGGCAGACTATCCTATTTCTAAAAGATCTTGACAGGTAATTCACACCTATCTGTTTATTACTGAAAACCTCCAATGCAGGAAGTTCCATAATTCCTTAGGAAGCTTATTCTATTTCTTGAATTGCTATTATGGTTTTGAAATGTTTCCTAGTTTTTAACATAAATCAGTGAATGATTGTTCCCCAGGACAAACATGCTGACTATCTATAATCTTTCCTCATATAATTTACCTTGTGAACTTTTTAGAGCTCTTTCTAAAGGATTTCTAATGCACATTGTAGATTCATGCTGTTTGTTGCATCATACACCCTAAATTGGTGCTTTATGTGCAGCTGTCCAGATTCTGATGAAAATTTTTATTCCCCCCCTCTCCAATCTTCCAAATGTATATTTATTTCTGCCCAATTCAATATTATCTATGAATTAGATAAGTATGCTGTTTTAGCCTTTGTACAAGTAACTGGTGGGGGGGGGGGATGGAACAACACTGTACATAGCATTGATCCCTGTTGAACACTGCTCAATATAGTTTTCCAATCTGACAGCAATTCCATTCAGTTATGCATCCTAAGTGTGCATGTGGGTGGGGGGTTCAGACAACTGCTTACAAAACTTACAGCAGTTTCTTTGCATTCCCAATGCTTAACCTTTTTAAAATTTTGAATGAGAATTTTAAAAATCAGAGCTATATTATGATGAATTACCTGCAGACCTGTATCACAGCATCTTAGGGAATGGAAGAACACCAACAGAAGAATGGTAAAATGTTGCCAACTGTCATCTCTAAAGTTACATCCCTTCGAATTGTAGGTGTGCAAACACAGAGGGGATCAAACTAATATTTACTGCAAATCTGCTGTAACTTCAGGATGTTATTTCAACATATTATTAAACTAGACATGATCACCATTTATCTCTCGCTTCAGTTAGTATTATGAACACATATCTCTAGTACTCTTTTAAGGAGGTTTTACTGTTTCTGTTGAAAACATTCCTTTGGGAATGCTTTAGTCAGTGTTCATACCCAATGGGGCTACAAGAGCAGAAAAATTAATTCTCTAACAAGCTAATTTCCACAACTTTCTAAGAAATATTGCATTCTTGCTTACATAACTATTACAAGTCAATGAAATCGAGTAACTTCCCAATCTGCAAACTTCACCCAAATACTAGAAGCAATAAATTGCAATCACTTAGAGGTATGTACTCAATAAATCCCAGAACTATGTTTCAAATTTCACTAAATTCCTGTAAAAAAAAAAAAGAAGGATAAATGCCTTTAGGCAAATCACTAAATCACAATTTTAAAAATCTCATTGCTAAAGTTACTTCAGCCCTTATGTACTGTCACAGTGTGCTATTCAACACACCTTTGTGTTTCAGTCTCTCCTCCCAGGCATTTCTCAATTCAAATAATTTCACCAGCATGTCAAGTAATACAAGCTGTGCCAAAGAAGACTCTCTACAGACTCAGTGTAAGGTAGTGGGGAGTCATAGTATCCACATCTAGGCTCCCTATCTATGGAGGCTCGTCTTTCCCCCTCTCTGAAGGCCTTGTGCTGCCATGCTAAAACCTTTTCGCCTGTTGAGCTGAAAAATCCTTTTATTTATCCTTTGAATTTATGTCTGTTTTACCTGCTGTGCTCCTGTCTTTTAATCTGTTCTTTTGAACACCTTTTTATTGCGATGTGGCTAAGGCTATACACATTTACCTAGGAATCCCATTGAATTTAAAAGGACTTACTTCAGAGTAGACAAGCATGGGATTACATTTTGAGTTTTGGTTTCCTGCTCTTTCCCCTGGTGTGTGTGTGTGTCTTGTCTTTTTCTAGGTGATACAATCTTTCTGTACCACCTAGAAAAAATTGTGGAATAACAACAACAACATTTTTAATATGTAATAAGCTACCTTGGGCTTTTTTAATGAAATGGAACACACATACTATGAATGAATGAAGGAATAAATAAGTTTTCTGAAGGATCTAATCCCTTTTGCTTATCAGTTGTCATTTCATAGGAATATGGGAAGCTGCCTTATACCAAGTCAGAACATTGACCCTTCTAGCTCTGGATTGCCTACACTGACTGTGAGTGGCTCTCCCAGGTTTTAGACAGGAGTTTTTCCAGTCCCATCTGGCAAAGCCCTGGATTAAACCTGGTTCCTCCCCTTCCTTTTTCCATGCTCTAGACCTTCAATAGGCCATCTGAAGGCCCAATTTGGACTATCAAGCCAGATTCTCCTCCCTTTTTCACTGCCTTACATCTTTGCTACTCCCAGTGATAAGTAGCACCTCAGGGAGTGTGCCAGGGCAACAAGCACAGTAATCAGAAGGTTGAGATGTGGCTGTCCAGTTAAATTAATTAACTAACACTGTTCTGGCTATTGAACAGGCCTCAATTGTGCATAAAAAGTAACAAGAAGAGTTTGAGTGACAAGATCCTTTCCTGCTGAGCCATGATAGAAAGATACACACACGTGCACACAAACACATCGAGTTAGTTACCTGATAAAAAAACTGAAACAAGATCCTATCCATGGGATAAATCTTCATATATCATTGGCACACAAGGCCTGATGGCAATGCTGTGAAGCAATTCCTTTCAAATCTGTTTTAGTACTACATTGCTATGCTGTTGGTTTTAAAATAATGGGGATGTTCTATAAATCTGCCACTTTTAAGCAAGAGTATTAGATTTCCATTCAGTGTTCAGCCTATGTTAACCTCTTGTTTTTAGTTGAATAGTTTTTTTTAAGTTGGTAGGACAGTTGGAAACATAATTCATCTACAATATGTATATAAAGCGACAACAGAGCCAAATTAGACACAGGAATTCAGGCACTGAAATTACTCCTCCCACACGAATGCTCCTGCTTCACACTGCCACCTGACCACTCCTATTTGAAGACCAGCTCATCAAAAGCCTAAGTATTAGTAAGTTGTAACTAGTGACCAGCAGATCATACCCAATGGGGAAAAAAGCCATAGCAAGACAGGTTGGAAGGAAGACAAAGCTCTTCTCTTTTTACACAAAAATAAGCCATCAGCATCTTTCATTAGGGTATTTCTATGTTCTATGTAACATGTGACTACTCTGCCTTATTACTCTGTACTTTTAAATACCATTTTTGAAATTAAATTAATGTGCATAGTATTGACATGGCATTTCAGAATGAACTGTAAGTCTATGCTAGTCAGCTGAAATATTTTCTGAATTTGCAAGCAAAATCAATAAAATGAATGTATTTCAAGTACGATACCCACAATTATAAATCCTGCTAATATGTTCTGTTTATACTTAAAAGAAAAGTTATACAGCTGCTTACAAATACTAAAGCAAGATGGGTCTAATTAAGGCTAGGAAAAAATCTTTAACAGCCTGCACTGATGCAGCAGTTGACTGCACTGATGCAGCAGTTCAGACATTGTAGAACAAAGGTCCCAGTATCATTGCTTCCCCATACCTTCTCCCCAGAACTCCATTCGCCACCTGTCCATATAGCATAGCTGTGGTACTGAAGGCTCACTGCATCACTTGTCAGGAAAGGAACTGAGGTTTCTTACACAGAATCTGGGAATGTCAGATAACAAGAAGACATTTCAAATACAGTGGTGCACGTATATGTGAACTGCAAATCTTATTCCAATTCTCAAGATGAGGATGTTAGCTGTAAGTGCTTTTTGTCCTTCAAGTAGTCTTTATTTATACTATAGTTGTGATGGTTAGTTCAAATCAACATGTGATTTTATATCTTTGCATGCACACACAAATGCACCAAGTAGAAGCCTCCTTGTTTCCCCTTAAATGTCCTTTTCTTAACAGCAGCATACAGCCTCTCCTGTCCCTATAATCTGTGTGACAGCTTACTCAGTGCTGCTTTGACCCTCTGCACCTCCTTTCCCTTCCTATTTATATTTTATTAAATCTTTTATCTTTCCAGGGAGAGAAAATGGATACTAAACAAATATTTTTCACAGCAAGCTATTTAAAGGAAAACATTTACATGACCAAGAACTGTAAGTACAACACTTTCTTCCCACCCACCCATACATGTGTTGCCCTTTCTCTTCCCCCCATCTCCATGCATGAAATGTCACAGTTCCACCTAGATCAGAGGTTATGATCTTGGGTTGCTTTTTCAAAAAGAAAAGAGAAAAGGCAGAGGGAGGATAAGCTGGAAAGAAAGGAAACAGAGATTAGAAGTGCTTCAATAGCTCAAAGGATTGCTTCAATAGGCTGCATCCAGTTATCACCAAAGTAGTCCAAAAATGGCTTCCCCAATATTTCTTCAAAGTTTCCAAGTTTGTCTGTCTTCCTGAATACTATGTGTTGCCACTGAGCATAATTTTACTAACCATAAGTTATTATTCTCTAAGACTCCACTGTCTTGTATTATTTATTAGGCTGCCTCTACAAGAGAGGTTTAAAGCTCTTTCAAGGCGCTTAAAAAAATTTACCTCTACAAGAACGGAGCGCAAATCGGGCGTAGAGGCGTGTTATCTCTCCAATTATGCGCATTATCGAATGCGCATTAAACAGCGAGTTTTATTTTGCTCCGGCCGTTAAAGCGCATTTTGACTATGTGAACAAGCGCTTATGCGCATTAATGACTTGTAAAGCGCATTTTGGTCATCTGTTAATGCGCTTCGCCGCCTCTCGCCGCCTCTCGTGCAGAGGTATTAGGTGTAAATGCGCTTCAGCGATTATGCGCATAATCACCTAACCGGGCGCAAAAGCGAATCCTTGTAGAGGGGACCTTAGTTAGATGTCTACATGAAAGATGCAACAAAATGTTGCAGTGCAGTGTGTTCCTGTTCAGTGTCCCTCACATCCAGCCACACTTTCTTTCAAGATATTCCATTCCATCACTCTCCCTCACAGTTTTTTCTCCCTGCAAGACATCCAGCCTTCTGTGGCCACTGAGTACACCCAGTTCTCATTGGACTGTGTGTGTGTGCGAGGGAAGAAGTTAGAGGGTTTCCCCCGCCCCTAAATAAACCTTGAGCTCACTCTAAGGTTACTGATATTTCCTTCTTGTTTCTCAATACCTCCATTTTGACTACATGGCCACCTTAACTTTGTACTTGACTTTGTTATCCTGTGTATCCAGGGGCAGGAAACTTTTTCAGCCCGAAGTGCCGCATGCAGGACACACACACACACAGATCACTGTAAGGGGAATAGGCTAAAGTTATTCATGGCAGGGAACAGGATACACGGGGATGATTCTCTCCATGCACTCTCTTCCACAGCTCAATCGGGCTCCCAACAGCCCATCAAACAGTGCACCCCCTTCCATCTTGGCACCCTCTTCCATCTTGGCACAGGAGGGGGAATTGGAGGGTCACCACCCTCTTCTATCTTGGCACAAGCCACCTCTGAAGGCCACATGTGGCCCACAGGACACAGGTTGACATAGGTTGATATATGTCACCATCCACACACAAGGGACAGGTGTTGGCAGGTGTGGAGAAAGGCAAGGTTTGCAGGAGTTTAAAATCTTATGGGGGGGACCCCTTAAACAGTCCTAGGAGTACTGATCATGCTCAGTGGCCACAAAATGCTAACTGACTGTTGGAAGAAAAGACCAGAAAACTGGGGGAATGGAATGAAGAATCCTGAAAAAATGCATAGTTCACTGGATGGCATCATGAACAGGAGCACTTCACACTGCAACATTTCCTTGCGAGCCTAACTTGTTAGTATATATGGTGATTCCACCCTTCAAAACTAGCTGGTATTGCAGAATTACCAGGGTAATTTACAGTAACTTAACCCCATAAAAGTAAAATAAAGACAATACATTGACAGAATAGAAGTAGCAATAAAAGCAACTATAACCCTTGAAAAGGGAAGGAGACTGGCTGAAGGTTTGGATGGATGAAAGTAAACAAATAGAAGCTTAATCCAGACAAGATAGAGGTATTATTGGTCATGGATTGCAGTGATCTTGGAGTAGGTGTTCAGTCTGTTCTGGATGCAGATGCATTCCCACTGGAACAGCAGGTTCACAGTTTGTGAATACCTCTGTATCTGACCTTGTTCTTAGATATTTAAGAGAAAGAAGTGGCAAAGCATGTATCATCAAATTTATTTGTATGCCACTTACACCATTCCTGGAAAAAAAAATACCTCATGGCTCAGTTATTCATGCTCTTGTCACTAAGTCTGTAACCTACAGCTTGCACAACATGTAGGTGTCCAGGTTGACTGAAACTAGTAGAGTAGACAACATTACACTGATCTTTCACCAGCTTCACTGATTGCAAATTTGCTCCCAGACCAATTCAAGGTGCTTGTTACAAACAGCTCTAAGCAGCCTGAGACCAAAATATCCCCAAATTCACCTACCTTCCCTCCACAAGACTGTCTGATCTGGAACATCCTATCAAAAATAGTACACCTGGTCCCATCGCTGCCTGCTTTTAGATGGCCAGAGAAAATTATTTTATTCCAATGGGCTCCTTTAGAACCTTTTTATTAATCAGGAATAACTGCTGCTTGTTTTAACTCAGTGATTTTCTATGATGACGTTTTACTAATTTATTTTTGTCAGCTGCCTTGATTATGATTGTAGAAAGAGAGTAACATTGGGTGAGTATTCCTTGGCCCCTTGGCAATTGAACTACAGGATTTCTGCAGGGTACCACCTTATCCCCAAAGTTATTTAACATCTATATAAAGACACATGGGGAGGGTTTACATGACATCTCTTTGGCGCCTGTTTCTGATAATAAGCGCTTTTTCCTATATTCATATTTATGTCTAATAGCGGTAGATGAGAGCTGTTAAGGTGAATTACAGGCATTGTAAAATGCACTTTACAATTGTTTATATGCGGAGTTTCGCTGCAGAGTTCAGGGGTGTATGGTTGAACGTGAAAAAATTGACGAAAGCACCGCCCCGTCTCCTGATGGTACCTCCCCCGGACTTTCTTGACATTCGTGAACTCCGCCCACCTGACTTTCTCGCCGTTGCCTGTCCAATCATGATCACGCGTGACTTCGCATGTGGGTATGATTTCTAAACATTGAATATGCCTACAATTATAGTTGTTAGCAGGGCATCATTGGACGACCTATTGTAAAACCATAAAAGCAACATTTTTCCAGGTACTGGATGGCCTGGCGAACAGCTGCCTGCGTAGCGTCCGCCCCCCCCCCCCCATTGCTCCTGCCAAGAACCAGACACTGGATACTGGACTAACACCCCACCATGCTTGCGGCAGCTTCCCCTTATCTGCCGTCTTGGAAATGTGCTGCTTCAAGGACAATTTTTTGTGTATCCTTTTCGGTACAATGTTGCATTTCGCACTGATTTCCCCAGTTCCATACAAACTGGCTGTTATTCTGTCTGTTTATGGACTCCAAGATGCCAGCTCACAACGGTTCTGGGATACCAAATGCTGAGCGGGCTAGAGTGCAAACTCGCCATGCCATCTGGTCTCTGCATTGCAGAGTTGGGTGACTGGGAATGCAGGAGTGGGGGATTGGGGGAGGGTGAACAATGCCACCCCCAAAAAACGGTGAATGGCACTGATGTTCTCTCTTTCCCCCACACGCAGTCCGCTTCCTATTCTACCAGTTGCATTGCCTTCAGCGCAGAATGAGGAGACTGGAGCATATAGTCTGGCGTGCCCGCTCTCCGGTACCACTCTGGCAAACGGCAGTGCCATTTGAATGACCAGCATGGCAGGGGACACCTCAACGTGGGAGAGTCAGCTCGGACATTGTGTCTGTGGACTGACATTAATTTCCATACGATTGTTGCAGTTTCCATTTTGTTTGGCGAGTTCCGCCCAATCCCCTGTGTTTTCTCCACTTGCGATGTGGCTTTCAGATTACTCCGGCCACACTTTTCAATGGGATTTTGGCCACATGTAACCATTAGTGGAATAAAGATATTGCATTGCTTTATGATAATAAAATAAGTGTTCTTTTCGTTGCGATACACACACACACACACACACACACACACAAATTTCCAGAAAAATCAATGAAAGAAGGGAGAGTAGATACGAAGCTTGATGCTCCCCGGGAAGCTTAGTGCCTGAGCGTGCAAGTCCCCCCACCTGCTCAATGCTCCTTACTCCCGAATAACAGCACTCAATGTCAGGAACAGCCTTGCACGTAAAGAACTTCCCTTCGTTTTTCAAGCCGTTATTCCAGCAAGGGAGCAGGGGAGGGAAGGGTAGCCTTAGCGGATCGCAAATTATTCTAAAAATGAAGCACGCACATTATTCCAACCCCCTTGATTCCTGTAAAACCAGCTCCATGTGAGTAGACACTCGTATTGATGAAAAAAAGATTCCCGTGGGTATTGAAAAGAAACTTTACTTTTAGTTCCGGAAAATTGAGATCAGCCATTACTGAACAGAGAAGAAGAAGGAAGTAGGATTGAGGAGTTTTGCAGCACAGCAGGATCACAGCTATAGAGCTGAATGTGGGTAATTTGACAAAAGTACCTCCCCCTGTATCCTGAAAGTACTGCCCCTGCGGAAAGTGGGAAAAGTGGCTGTAAACTTGGGGGAAGGCATTCATTCATGACATCACAAGCCCTACCCACCAAACTAAGCCCATGAATAGCATTAATCCGAATGGGCAGTGGAGGTTTACATGACCAAAATGCGATCGAACATCGGAGAAATATTAAAAGTCGTGTTTAATCGACACCTTGGAAACGAGCGTTAACAGAAGCTATAAGTCACATAGATGTCTGATCTGTGCCCCGCTTGTGTGTACAAAATGACGTCAGAACGAAGTAAAGGCGACCCAAATAAGCCGTGAAGAGGTACCCTTAGAATGGTCATTAGGGGATTTGGAGTAAATGCCATCAGCATGCTGATGACACACAGCTCAATCTCCCTGTGACATCTGAATCAGGTGAGGCAGTGCCTGGATCAGTGCCTAGACTCAGTGATAGGCTGGATGAGGGCTAATAAACCGAAGCTGAATCCTGGCAAGATGGAAGCCTTATGGGTGAGTGGTTCTAGAATCTAAGAGATACCATATTGTCTGTTTTAGATGGGATTGCACTCCGTTTGAAAAATCAGATTTGTAGTCTGTGGTACTCCTAGATACATCACTGTCACTGGAGGCCTAAGTGACAATGGTAGCTCAGAGTGCTTTTTTCCAGCTTCAGCTGGTTCCCCACCTACGGCTTCTCATGGACAAAGACAGCTTGGCCACAGTGGTACAGGCACTAAGAAGTCCTTAATCAACCTCCTTAATTGCAACTCTGTCGTAGCTGATGAGGTCTTCCTACAAATTCTGCAACAACAAATTAGGGACAATCTTGCAGTATCTCCTAATCTGTATGAAGTTAGCAAAGCTATTGAACAATTGAAGAACAATAAAGCCAGTGGACCCAATGGGATTCCTGCTGAAGTCTTTAAAGAAGGTGGGCCTGAACTCATGCAACAACTTCATAAGCTCATCAAAAAGATCTGGATGAGGGAGGAGGTACAGGAAGATTTTAGGGATGCCATAATCATCACTCTCTTCAAGAAGGGTGACAGGACAGATTGTGGGAACTACCATGGCATGTCTTTCCTTGCCACCGCAGGTAAAATACCTGCAATGATTCCCCTAAACTGTCTTCTGCCCATCTCAGTCTTCCCAAAACCCAAAACTGTTTCTCAGGGGACAGTGGATATGATTTTCACTGCACGACAGCCGAGAGCAGAATTGACCTCTATACATGGCATTCACTGACCTGACTAAAGCCTTTGATATTGTGAACTGAACTGCTCTTTGGACCATCCTCCTGAAAACTGGATGCCCTGATAAATTTGTGAATATCCTGCAACTTCTCCATGAAAACATCATGGTGACAATCTTGGACAACAGTGGCTTTCAGAGTGATCCATTCCAAGTCGAATCAGGTGTAAAACAGGGATGTGTCATTGCCCAGCCTTATTCATCATTTTCATAGCCATGATTCTACATCTTATTGAGGGGAAACTTCCCACTGGTGTGGAAATTAGATATCGAACAGATGGAAAGCTCTTCAATCTCAGCGGACTGAATGCAAAAAGTAATGTCACCACAACCTCTGTTGTAGAACTTCAATATGCTGATGATAACATAGTCTTTGCACACTCAGAGGAAGATCTTCAAACCATCCTAATTGTTTTTGCGGAAGCATATGAAACGCTTGGTCTCTTACTTAACATCAAAAAAACCAAAGTGTACCACCAATCTGTGCAAACCAGTCCTTCCGCAGCACCATCAATCCAACTTAATGGTGTGACGTTGGAGAATGTTGATCACTTTCCCTACCTTGGCAGCCATCTCTCTACAAAAGCTGACATTGATGCTGAAATCCAGCACTGTCTGAGTTCCTCGAGTGCTGCATTCACCCAAATGAAGCACAGAGTGTTTGAGGATTGGGATATTCGCAGGGAGACCAAAATGCTTATTTATAAAGCCATTATACTACCGACCCTATTGTCCACCTGTGAAACATGGACCACTTATAAACACCACTTCCAACTTCTTGAAAGATTCCATCAGCACTATCTTCAGAAAATTCTTCAAATTACTTGGGAAGGTAGGCGGACCAATATCAGTGTCCTGGAAGAAGCGAAGACCACCAGCATTGAAACAATGATAATCCAAAATCTACTCCACTGGACCGGACATGTTGTCCGAATGCCTGATTACCATGTTCCAAAACACCTGCTCTACTCCCAACATAAAGATGGAAAACGTAACCCTGGAGGACAGCAAAAGAGGTTTAAAGACGTTCTGAAAGTCAACTTGAAGAAATGTAAAATGAACACTGAGACTTGGCCCAGGAGCATCTCAACTGGAGGTCAGCCATTACCAAAGGTGCTAAGGATTTTGAAGAAGAGCGGAGACAGGGTGAAAGGGATAAATGAGCTAGGTGGAAAGCGTGTCAAGAAAATCCTCATTGCATACTGTCTTCCATCTGGAAACCTGTGTCCTCACTGTGGGAAGCTATGTGGATCCAGATCAGCCTCCACAGGAATCTGCAGACCCACCGTTAAAGTCTCTAACTCTGGAAGACAATCTTACTCGGACACAAGAGATCACCATAGACAGACACTAGTAACCTCAAGACTGCAATGCCCTCCCTTAAGGCTTATCGAGAAGCTGTAGCTGGTACAGAATGCAGGAGCTTGGCTGTTGTCAGGAGCTACCCTTTTTCAACATAAAACCTTTTTGCTGAGGGAACTGCAGTAGCTGTCTATTTGCTACCGGACCAGGTTTAAGGTTTCAGTACTAGTGTATAAAGCCCTAAACAACTTGGGTCCAGGTTGAAAGAGCGCCTTCTGCCTTACCAACCTGCCTGGTCACTAAGGTCATCAGATGACATACTCCTGGTGGTTCCACATGGACCTATGGCCCAATCAGACTCCACCTGGAGAAGAACTTCAGTGTGGTGCTCCCCTTTCTATAGAGCTCCCTGCCTCTGGAAGACAGGCAGGCACCAACATTGTGTTGTTTTTGGTGCCTCCTGAAAAGATCTTTATTCCAAGAAGCCTTCCTTAATTGACCAGTCACTGTTTGTATTGGTACACTGTATTTCAAAACCCTTTTAAATATGGTGTTTTGTTACTTTTTATATTTTTGTCTTTTATTTTTTACAATTCCATAATCTGTTTAGATGTGAAATGGTATATAAATGTTGTAAATAAATAACGTATCATATTCCAACTTGGTATCATATGGAATCCAACAACATATGAATTGTAGGTCCAATAACATATAAATTATGTCAAAATGAAAGAAGTAGTTTATTTTACACATCAATTTTTCTGAGAGCCACCTTCTTCTAAAGTTTTTTTTAGGATGAAAGCAAAATTTACATTCTGTATTAGACTGCTCCCAATTCAGAGCATTGTTTGAGTTCCAACAAATACATGGATTTCTCAGTCACAGAAATCTCATTCTTTAGTAAAATGAACAGATAAGTCCCTGAACGCCATGGAGCTCTGTGCACAATGTGGCATTCTCATACCCACAAAGAGTTGCTGGATCCAAGCCCTGGTCTCTTTCTCCCAAGTTCTCCATTCTCATCTGCTTTGTTTTAACCTTCAAGATATTAAGGACCCATTCAGACAGGTACCTTGGTCCATGATAGCTGCGTTTTTTAATCAGCCTGGGCTGATTTTTAGCGACAAAGTCACCAGCTAACACACCTGTATGACTGCCACACTGATTATGAACATTAGTCTGCTTTGATCAAATTTTAGACTCAATCACAACTATAGCTTTTTGAAGTTATTTTTAAATTTAACTGCTACAGACTGAGATGGTTATGTGAATGCAACCTCAGTTTGGAAGAGCACTGCACATTTCACATAACTGAGAACAAATGAGAGGCATAATGTGAAACACAAAAAAAATCTAATGTTAGAAGGAAAGCAAAATTTGGGGAATTAGTTATTGAGTCACTACTCAAGGGACAGGTGCACACCAAGTCATTAACTTTACATATAGCGCTCCAAAAAAGTTATTTATGTTAACAACAGGTTTCACATTATCCACAAAATTAAAAATCAGCAATTTATCTCAAACCAATTACATCTGTTGTAAAGATAGACCAGCTTTACAGAAACAAATTGCATTTATGTAGCAGCATCCATTTTACACAATCTATATTAATAGAAGGCAGAATTAATTTTAACGAACACCAGGAAATTCAGTTCCCAAAAGCAAGAATGTCACTTTCATTTATGCTCTTTCAGGAACTGGTCACCTAATTCTGCTGTTTAAGCCCTAACGATGCTGCATGGGTAAGAAGAATTTGTCAATAGTGCACTTACACATGTCCAACATCTTATTTAAACTGGGGAATTTTGCCAGTGTGTGCATGGTTCCATATAAGTTCCATATAATGGGCAGGTACTGTGCTAGTGTGCTAACAGTGCATGAATGTTGGACAGGAGCCAGTTTAAATGAGACAATGCTGCATGCAACAATCTTTAAATCAGAATTAATATATGCAACTCTTAAAAATCTAGCTGTTACCTCTCCAATCAAGAGAGCAAATCACCCCTCTCCCTCCTGACTGCAGCATAAAGCTTTTGATATTTCCCCCCTCTCGGTCATCATCTAATCACAAAATTACGAGAACAAACTTTTAATTTCCCAGTAAGACACAAAACGTTTACAGAAAATGGATTTTTGGTTGCCTGTGTTGCATCTACTACATTCTATTGATTATGTTTTATCCTACCTATCCTACAATGTATCATATTTAAAACCATACAAAACAAGAGATCAAATATACTCAAAGCTACAGGTTAAACCATTAGATTCTAAATGCCAGCCTCAAAGGCAAGATCTTCCTTGTCGGTCACAAAATGTTCAGATTTGGGAATTCAACATCTAAGGTGCAGCCCTTGAGAATACCTCTCAGTACTCTTGATATTAAAACATGATATTCAGATCGTATTGTAGAATTTTTACTTTATAGAGTTAATATATAATGGCCAGTATCCAATGGGATGCTTATGCCCCCACCAATTCTTCTGTGCCCCACTGATTTTGTTGCACAGGTGGCCCCCACTGCTTGCAGAACAGCAATTTAGCGCTTCCAGGGACAACCGAAAATTAGCTGAGAAGCTCATTTCTGGAAGAAAGCAGGTCAGTGGAGTTCGCAGTGGAGTTGCCTCCTTCCAAAAACAAGCATTTCCACTCATTTCAGGGCTTCCTCTAGAAAGCACTAAATCTCCCTTGCATAAGCAGTGGGTCTCACTTGCGCAATGAAATTGGTGGAACCCATTGCTTGCAAAGGGGATCAGAGGAGCAGTAGGGAACTGGCAGAAGCATCCCATTGGATACTGCTCATTATCCCATTTATTTATTTATTTATTACATTTGTATACCGCCCCATAGCCAAAGCTCTCTGGGCAGTTTACATAGGATTAAAACCAATTAAAAACAATATACAAAAATTAAAACAGCAAAAACATACAACATATACACAATCTATACATTTAAAAACCACATCAACACTTCAAAAACTACAAAAACAAAACAAAACAAAACAAACCCAGACTCCTCAGATATTGCCAAATGCCTGAGAGAAGAGGAAAGTCTTGACCTGGCGCCGAAAAGATAACAATGTTGGCGCCAGGCGGGCCCCGTCGTGGAGATCGTTCCACAATTGGGGAGCCACCACAGAGAAGGCCCTCTCTCTTGTTGCTGACCTCCGAACCTCTATGTATAATTTCAAGGGATCGTAATCTATTGTGCCCATGCGCTCACCAGACCCACCGGTTGCACAATAGGGCTCCTCTGACCTGTCCCAGTCTAGAAATAAGTGTTTCCACTAATTTCCAGGCTTATTTTTAGAAGCACAGAAGCACCATTGCACAAGTGGGGGGGGGGTCTCACGAGCACAACAGAACCAGCAGAGGAGCAGGAACCCCACTAGATACCTCTCAATGTTGCCAACAATTTAATAATAATAATAATAATAATAATAATAATAATAATAATAATAATAATATATATTTCTTACCTGCCTCTCCCTCTGGATCGAGGCGGGGAACAACAATAAATATAAATGCAAAGACCATAAAATAGATAAGACATTAAAAACAAATAAAACTAATACGTTATTAAAAACATCTTAAAGTTCAACTAGGTAGGCCTGCCAGAAGAGATCAGTCTTCATGGCTCTCTTAAATTCAAGAAGACTGCTAGGTTGTCGAATCTCTTTCAGCAGGCCATTCTACAGTCTGGGAGCGGCAAAAGGGAAGGTCTTCTGGGTAACACTTGTCAGCCTAGTTCTGGCTGATTGAAGTAAATTCTTCCCAGAGGACCTGAGTGTGCGGGATGGATTATACGGGAGAAGGCAATCCCGTAGGTAACCTGGACCCAAACCATGTAGGGCTTTAAAGGTAATAACCAATACTATATACTTCACCTGGAAACTAATTGGCAGCCAGTGGAGTGATTTTAAGATTGATGTTATGTGGTCACCCCTAGGTGTACTGGTGACCAACCTGGCTGCCATATTTTGAACTAGTTGAAGTTTCTGGACTAGGCACAGAGGTAGTCCTATGTACAGCGCATTGCAGAAGTCGAGCCTCGAAGTTACCAGCGTGTGCACTACCATCTTTAGGTCTTCCAACTCTAGAAAGGGGCGCAGCTGGTGTATCAGCCGAAGCTGATAGTAGGCACTCTTGGCCGTTGCATCTATCTGAACTGTTCTTTGGAGCGACAGATCCAGAAGTACCCCAAGCTGCGAACACAGTCTTTCAGGGGGAGTGTAACCCCATCCAGAACTGGTTGACACACCTCCAAAACCAGGTTGGGGCCTTTGACAGCAAGCACCTCCGTCTTGTCTGGATTCAGTTTCAGTTTGTTTTTCCTCATCCAGCCCATTACCGCCTCCAAGCATTCATTCAGAGGAGACATACTATCCTTAGCTGACGCTGTTGTCAAAGGCATAGAGAAATATATTTGGTTGTTGAAGGCATAGAGAAATATATTTGGGTGTCATCAGCATACTGATAGCACCTTGCCCCATACCTCCAGATGATCGCTCCCAGTGATTTCATATAAATGTTAAACTGCATTGGGGAAAGGATGGCACCTTGTAGTAGGCCACATAGCAGCTCCTTCTTTGAAGAGCTGCTATCTCCAAGCATCACCATCTGGAAACTGTCTGAGAGATAGGACTGGAACCACGGAAGGAAGCACAGTGCCTCCGATTCCCAATCCCCTCAGGCGTTCCAGAAGGATACCATGGTCGATGGTATTGAAAGCCGCTGAGAGATCTAGGAGTACCAACAGGGACACACTCCCCCGTCATACGCAATATGACAAGAGCAGTCTCAATGTCATATCCTGCCCTGAAGCTGGTTTGAAATGGGTCTAGAAAATCTGTATCATCCAAAACTGCTTGGAGTTGGAAGGTAACCACCCTCTCGATCACCTTGACCAAAAACGGAAAGTTTGATACTGATCTGTAGTTATTAAGATCCAGGGGGTCCAGGGAGGGCTTTTTTAGAAGTGACCATACTACCACTTCTTTTAAACATGTTGGAAAACTCCCCTCCCTGAGAGATACATTAATAATATGTTGTAGATGTGATCTAACTGCATCTCCTCCCTGGACGACTAGCCAAGAAGGATAGGGATCAAGAGGACAAGTTGTCCTCCTCACTCATCCAAGCAGCTTGTCCACGTCCTTGGTACTCACCAACTGAAACTGATCCAGTATAATCCTACTCGCGGAGTTGCTGGACACTCCATTGTCAGCTTCTGCTATAACGACGGCATCTAAGTTGGCTCTTTTCCGAGAGATTTTATCTGTGAAATGATCGTTAAAGACATCACAGCAAACTACCGAAGACTCTAAAATCGGGTTCAGGGGGGAAGGTATCTGTGTTAGACCCCTCAACACCCTGAATAGTTCTGCTGGATGCGAGTTCACAGACGCAATGCGTGCAGAGAAGAAAGCTTTCTTCACTGCACATACTGCCACTCCATAGGAACGGAGATGTTGTGTCTTGTCAGATATAAGTCGTGTTTTTCACCATCAGCGCTCCAGTCGTCGTCTTTCCCGCTTCAACTCCCTGAGATCTTCAGTATACCAAGGTGCTCGATTAGAAGCAGGTCAGAGAGGACGTTTGGGGGCAATCGTGTCGATAGCCCTAGTCAGATCTTGATTCCATCTATTAACCTGAGCTTCCACAGGATCGTCGACAATACCAGCCATAGCACCCTCTAAGGCTATATATATATATATATATATATATATATAAAAAACACAATATTAAACACACACAACATTTTTTAAAAAAATTGCAACAAGTCAAGAAAATCTAATGTTTTGTGTTTATCTTAATAGGACCAATGATGCACAAGTAATCTCTAAGTTATGCAATCCCCAAGATGCTCAAGCCTTCATAGGTCAAAATAAGAACTTTGGAAGAATACATGCAGACCCAGGAGTACCAGTACAATATTCTCATAGTGGCCCATTAAAGTCAGGTTGTGAAATGCCACAATTAGTACTAGTGGCCGCTCCAAACGCCTTAAGAACTTGCCAAATAGAATCCAGATAGTATGCATTAGAACATTCAAGACCCAGTGCTATTGAAAACATGAGCATGCGTTGCTAGATCCAACCTGAAAGCAAAGCCACTGCTATCTAAAATCCAGATGAGATCTGGTTTATACCACTCCTGGTTGCTATCACAATCTGACTGTAGGCCCACTCCTACTTAGTAGCTCAAGACAAGGAGAAACCAGGCCACTAAAGCTGACTAGCAAGAAATGATCTCAAAATCACTACCACATAACAGACAAGTGGGCTAGTTGTAGCCCTCCAGATGTTCGGGTATACAACTCTCCATCTTGTCTCATAGTTGGCTCTGCTCTGCTAGGACTGATGGGAGTTGTAGGGAGAGCCACAAGTTGCCCACCCCTGACATAAAATCTCTTATTAGCATTCTCCAACAAACAGAGCCAAGGTGAAAAGAAAAAAAAAAAAGATCAACACCAATAGAAGAGCCTACCAGTTCAGGATTGTTTGATACCACAAGAAAAGAATTCTCAGAGCAAAAAATCCACCTGTAAGATTAAACACTTCACTTGTAGAAAAAGAAAGAAAAAGGAAAAAAGGAAACATCCAGGCATTAGAAGAAACCTTTCAAAAAGTGTTGATTCAACTTATCAAGTATAGTAATGTGAAATACTGTACTTGAATAACCTCAGTAGCCAAACAGTTCTGATAGCTTCTTTTACTTCTTACCCCAACCCTAATTTACTTTTTGTACTTTTTACAACACTCAAACATAGTCTTCTTGGGTGCAAAATCCCTGGGATGAGGCATTACATTACAAAGGTAATTTAACTGTACACACATGCAAGCAGCAGTCTCTCTTAACAACAAGTCAGGGATGATGTTCTTATCTCAAAGCTAAGTTAGCTGCAAATTTACACTAGCTATACATGCCCATAAAGTGTCATAGTTGCAGCAGTTTATTATGTTAAACAATCTATAGTGTGTTAGTGTTCTCTTTAGATAACTTCTATAACCTCAGCTTATATGTATGGCGCAAGAACAGTAAACTCTTAAAACAATACTGTATGTTTTGCATTATAATATTGATAAATAATTGCAAAGATAATTGTCTGATATAATCTTAATTAAATATTCTATTAGGCCTAGAATAGGAGGTTGGCATGGCTGAGCACTGCCAGGGGCCAGCAGAGGGCCATTCGCTGGTCAGAGATGCTGTGGTGTCTTTCATTTCACAAAAGGAGGTGGGCCTAGTCCGCAGTAAAAAAAGAAAGAAAAGCAGAGTATGAGGGAGTTGCACTCATTCCCTCTGCTAACTGCCATACATTATTCCCATTGGGAAATGGGAGATTATCCAAGAGGCCTGTATGGCATCTAATAACAGGGGCCTCTGGGGCAATCTCTCATTTCCCAACAGGAAAGGCATCTGATGGTGCTCTAGAGAGTTATCCTCCATTGTTACTTTGTTTATTGGGAAAAGGAATATTGTATTAGAGGCCTCTATGGCACATGTCCAAGAGAGGGAGCTCTTGTACTCCTTTTATACCAAGAGGACAAACAGGAGCATGATAATCTCCAGTTCTTCAGCTGCCTGGCATCCCTCTGACTGAGAAATGGGAGACAGGCCTAGACATCCACTTGATGTCTTATGGGTCTCTGGTGTAATCTATTTTTATTGGGAGGGACACAATGGAGTGCAACTTTCTCATACTAATTTTACCCATTTGGTGACTGGTGAAGCTAGGAAGAGTGTGAAGAACTTTTTAAAAAAACTGTCTGGGCCACATTTTAGGGTCATTGCCTCACCAGATAGCTTCCAATATATAAAGCTTCCACATCCACAGCACATCTGTCTTGTCTGGATAAAGCTTCAGCTTGCATGTCCTTATCTACCAATTTAATTATTGTTCAACCTCCCTGGAATCAAGAGGTATAGTGCATGTCATCTACATATTGATTACATTACAGCTCAAACCTCTGGATGACATCTCCCAGCAATTTCATGTCAATGTTAAATAGCACTGGGATAGTATAGAGCCAAGCGCTGTAAGATAGAACAAAAGTCCCCAAGCACCATCCTCTGGAACCAACTCTCCCCAGAGAACCAAAGATACCATAACACTACACCTGTGTAAGCTGGCCAAGTGGACAAGAAGGTTACCATGGTTGGTGGTATAAAAAACTACTGAGAGATCCAGGAGACCCAATAGCATTGCACTCTCCTCAACTATTCCCCAAGGTGACCAGAGCTGATTCTGCCCCAAACCCAGGCCTACTCAGCATCCTCTTCCACACACACTGCTAATCAGGAAATGAGAGATTGCCTCAGAAGACCCTGAATCAATGACAGGTTGTCTAGAACCATCTCCTATTCCCCAATTGGAGAGAGTGGAGCATGATTCTCTCACTCTTTTTGATGCACAGCAGGTTTGCGCAGCAGGACTGAACGAGTAAGTACAGAACAAGATAAACTCTGCTGCCACTCTCATGAATTCATCCGGAGTATTTGGGATGATTTCATAATTCCTTGCAGGATGGGCATTTCCTTTTAGGCACTGTTGAGTTGGGACCCGTAATGGGGGAAGGGACCGACAATGGGGGAAGCAAAGAAGAGAGTCCATAGACAACGTGAAGCCTGCTCTCCTGTCCCTTCCCTACCCTGCCCCCCCCAAAATTAAAACCAGCCCTGGATTATGTAGTAGTGTATCTGCACCAAAACCTAGAATTTCAGTATGAGGAACCTAATAGGTTATATTATGTACAATGACATCAAATTAAAAAACTACATAAAATAGAGTGAAGGTGAGATTTTCACACAGCTTTCTGCTAACATAAGCACCATATGAAATTAATGGAAGAAATCCACAATGTATTATGTTTTATCTATATTTTCAATCATCTTGCTGCTGTTAGACAATGTAACTTAAAGATTTTTCATTTCAGATAACATAAGCAGGAGTAAAACTAGGGGTGCAGTGGAGGCATACCCAGCTATTTTAAACAGTGGGGCCTGCCTAGCTAGTTATTATCATCTTGAGGTCAGTATTTAACCTTTTACATGTGTTAGGTGTATTCCATCTGTAAAATGGATAAATGTACCCATGATAATATGCATATGCATGCTATATGTTTTGTGGTCTGATGTGTAGGGTGTGGATGAGATCGTGTCCTTGAGTTATTGGCTCTGCACATTGTTCTCATTCTTGTTTATGTTGTGGCACATTCTACTAGTCTAGATCATCATGGTAGATTGATAGCAGTGGCTTCATATCTTATGTGGTGGGCCTACTTTCTTCTTCAGTTAGAATTCCAACTCTAAGCATAAGTTAATACTTCCATGGTTTTGCAAGCAGAATGTTACATTGATATTAATGGCAGGACTGAGCATAAGGTTTCAACTAAGTCCCATTCCTCCCCCACCATGCCTAAACTTTGTCCGGTTTTGGCCCTCGCAATGGTGGGTGTACTCCCAGTGTACTGGTTGTGCCAGTGTAATGCAATGTCTAAATCAGATCCTAGTTAGTAAGCCAATATTAAATCACAGTAAGCCAATATTAAATCCTGGTTCGGATGAAACAGGAAACTGTGGTTTAAAGAGACCCAGTCAGAAGTGGCAAAGCCAGGAGAAGAAGAACAAGAGAGGAACATGTGAACCTGATGTTCATTCTCAGCTATGGTTTATTAAACTAAGTGTGTTATGTCTGAATCAGTTGTTCTAAGGCTGCAATTCTATATAGACTTCTTGGACGGTAGGTCTCACTGAACTAACTGAGTGAGACTTATTTCCAAGAAAAAACAAATAGGACTGGGCTGTAAATTATTACTATTGTTTGTATCATATATATAATCTCAGTATCACATAGGGATTATTTCAGACAAATGTTGCCCATTAAAAGTGGATAATAAAAAGATGAAATAGCTGATCTTACTGACAAAACAAGGCTAACAAGTCTTCACAAGAAACTAGTAGGCAAGAAATGGCACCTCTCAAAATTCACCCCCTGAACATACTCAATTGACAAATATTTCTTTGGCATAATTACAATATAAGTAGAGGTGGTACATCTTCAGGTCCTCAACTCATGGTGGGAAGGAAAGTCTGTGGTTCACTCACTCAAGTTTTTTTTTTTTTTTACTTTTTTTGGTGAGCACGTGAGCATGCTAGTACATGCTGCCCCAAATCCCAGGGCCGCTCTGTCCTTTTTTATTTGTCATGACATTTGAACCAGGAACTCTGTCCGACAAGACAGAGGCACCATGCACTAGCACACTAGCTCATTCACTTGGCCTCTGGATAATGGAGCCAACCAATATGTTGATTAGAGTCTAGGCTTCGTCTGGTCTTTCTTAGTCAGATCTTATCATAGAATCATAGAATAGTAGAGTTGGAAGGGACCTATAAGGCCATCGAGTCCAACCCCCTGCTCAATGCAGGAATCCACCTTAACATACTTGACAGATGGCTGTCTGGCATTCAAGAGGCAGCTATCATCCATCCATCATCCAGAGGCCAGGTGAATGAACGAGTATGCTAGTGCATGGTGCCTCTGCCTTGTTGGACAGAGTTCCTGGTTCAAATGTCATGACAAATAACAAAGAACAGAGTCACAGAATGCTGGAGACAATTGCTGAAGATAAAGTAGATCATTAACTTCAGACATGTATGCATCCAAAGCCCCACTCATTTGCATCTTACAGTGTCATCTTATGGGAGGCTACATTGAAGCAAAAGAATCTGCTGCAGCTGCCACAGCAGTCACATGAGGAAACAATGTGCCTAGGAGGCTGGGAAGCAGGACAGAGGCATTTAGTGCTAGATCAAGCTAACAGCATTGGCAGGCCATCACTATCTTCCTTCTCCTTTCATTTTTACCTATTCTGATCCATCCTTTCTCTCTTACTTTCTGCCTAACCATTTTGTCTTTTACTTTCTGCCTAACCATATGGTTTGTTGTTTAGTTAGGCAATGATTCCTACAACATTTATAAAAGCATATTGTACCACCAGACCTTTACAGCCCCTTCTAAAGACTACCACAACGTCACAGAAACAGTATAATGTAATTCAGAATAAAAATTGTTGACATGTTGAATAATGAATTGTGTAATTAGATGAACTTCAAAAAAATTAAAGGTGAGGGGGGGTTATTTTAAGTAAAGCTACTATTTTGTATTTCACTAATTAATCAATTGCTAGAAAGAAAATACATATTATATTTTGAGGATTTTTTTTAATTAGTATTTTTCAGCTAAATAATGGGGAAATCATTGGAACTTGTCTGAATATTCATCTTTGTAAGCCACTGTGGGAGCCTCTTTCAGATGGAGCAGGTATAAAAATGCTATAAATAAATAAATAAATGTCTGAATCAAGTGATACAGATAGTGCTGTTGCTGATGTGGTGAATTGAAAACCCTCTATCATGTCAAAGCTGATTCATGCCAATAAAATACTCAAGTTAAACTTTCTTTTTTTATTACATTTTTCTGAAAGCTATGTTTCATTGTGACTGATTTGCCCTTCCTACATAGAAAAGATTATGCTTAAAGGCTCATAATGTCATTTGCCATGTCTCATGGTGAAAACCTCCCATAAATCCACCCAGAAAGCTTGGTCAAGGTTCACTTCTGGAGTTTAAAACCTTTCTCTACATGATAGCTAAGGTCGTCACCAAACAAAAATGACCAATGATGACAGCCAGCCTTAGAACTAAGATATAACACACAGTACAGAGGCAGGAAAGCAGCCACCCTTCTTAGCATAAGGCTGTCTAATATCCCAGATCAAATATATTCAACACGAATCATGAAGCAAAACATTCACACCTTAAAGTCCTCTCTCAAATATTATTGGGGATGCCAGTGTCACACAACAAATAATCAACTAGGCTATATATTCAATGGAACTCCAGGGATAAAAGGAGCAAGGGACAGCACGTTCCTGGTCCAACTTGAGCACCATGGAACTAGTTGGAGCCATGGGTAAAGAGCAGGCAGTCCTAATGGAGAACGAAGGCTGGATGGGCAAGTTGAAAGTGCAATTCACATCACAGTGGTGATCCCCCCCCTCTGGTTAAAATGATTGGTGTCATAGGGTGTTCATTATTTGAAGGTGGGCTTGAAAACAAGTAATGGGAATCCCTGATCTAGTCTCTGTAGTAAAACACTTCCAACTAGAGAACCACTGGATGTTACAAAAAGTTAAGCTGCCTGGCAGGCTTAAAATTCAAATGTGGAGATTCCATATTCTTATTATCATAACCAGGACAGAACAGAAATTTCCCAAGATCCTTTATTCCCATAAGTTAGCATAAATCTGAACAGGAAAAGGACGAGGCCTGTGGTTCCATAGGCCGAGGAGTGTCTACGGCCTCCAAAGCCTTGCTCCAAAGAATGCTTCTGAGGCGGTCTGCTCTGTTCCTCCTAGTTTGCCTCGAGAAGCTCATACACAGAGCACATGCCTCAACGATGTGGGACTCCCCTAGGCAAGCGACACAAAGCGAGTGGCCGTCTGTGAGGGCGAGTTTAGCCCTGCACCTCACACAGCGCTTGAAGAGCGCGGTCTGCGCCAAAGGCGGCAAGAAAAAAAGACTGCGGACAACTATATATATATATATATATATATATATATATATAAACAGTCTAACAATATAACTACTCTAAAAAACTAAACTATCTAAGCTAACTCTAACTATTTTATTTCACAGAATATGAACGGATCGTGAGGAAGTCTCCCGCGAGGCGATCAGCGAAGCGATCGAAGAAGAACTGAGGTAGGCGGGAACCCTGAGCATGTGCGATAGGACGGCGGGGGGAGGAGTTCCCGCCAAAATCTAAGCTAGCTAGGAAGTTTCCGAAGCAGGCTTGGTGTCGGCGCGAGCCCATATGTGTGATGCACAGAGACCACGAAGAAGAACTGATAAAGATTGTATTATCAATATTTGAATAATTGGATGGTTTGATCTTACTCAAAGATCGCCATAAAGTCACATTAAACTACAATAATATATTCAAGTAAATGTGGAGTTCTGAAGTTAAGCCTATTCAATTTCTCATTATTCTAACAAAATACCTGTGAATAAAAAATAATTTTCTATCAGCTAATAGACTCCATACTTAAAAGCACAATGGCCATTACATGAGCTTGTAAGTCATATCCCAGGTAAGCCCATGGTCAGGCAACTGACTGTAAAGCTAGAGTCTTTGAAATAACCTTTGCAAACAAGAAATGCCTCAATTATTCAACAGTAGCAAGACAAAAGTTAAGCTGGAAACAACCCTGATGAGCAGATAAGAGTAGCATGTATTAGGAGCAAACAACAATGACAGACCCAGCAGTAGTTTGGGTCAGAAAAGAGTACACAATATTCTAGTGTTATTGCACCATGTCAGAAGCTTAGCTATTTGCTTTAGAAATGTTAGGACTTTATAATGCCATTTCTCATGCTGAAATGCTGTTCGTGATAGACTTTGAATATCAGAAAATATATTTCCACTATTTACTTAATTCTGGCACTGACATTTTCTCCAGTGGAACCAAAAGCAGATAGTGAAGCAAGGTTCTAAACCAGCATATTTGGTGGGGAGAAATGAGAAATAAGATTGGGCCAAAAGCAGATCAATAGGCTAGAAGTTCTAGTTTGGTGTGTGTGGAAGGCTTACTGGACAGTATTTTATTTATTTATTTATTTATTTATTACGTTTATATCTCACTCTTTTTCCTCCAAGGAACCCATGGCAGCATTCACAATCCGCCTCTTCCTCTACATTTTATCCTCACAACAACAACCCTGTGAGATAGATTGAGCAGACAGTCTGTGACAGACTCAAAGTCACCCAGTGAGCTTCTATGGCTGAGTGGGGACTAGAATCTGGATCTCATGACTCCCAGTCTAACACTCTAGGCACTACACCACACTAGATCAAAGTGGCCACAGGTAAACAAGTTGATAGTATTTGTTTTCTAATTAAGCCACTTCCATTTGAAAACAAATCTTAGTTGAAAAGAAATTTTATTTGGCAATAGAAAAAATTACCTTCAGTACTTTTACACTATTTGAAAGGTAACATGCACTCATTCCAAAATCATTAATACTGTGTCCTTCTCTCACCTGAACATCTGTCTCCAAGCACTAGCATAGGGATAGGCAACCTGGTGCCCTCCAAATGTTTTGTATTACAACTCCCACAAGCCCCTATCAGAAGGACAGTCTATCTACATAGATAGAGACTATGGGAATTGTAGTCCAACACATCTGGAAGGCATCAAGTTATCTATACCAGCACTAGAGCCCATTGAAACAAAGACTGGATCACTACAGTTTGACCAGGTGTACATATCACCTGCAGCATCCAGGTGACTGTTAAAGGCAGGTTTATACACTGGAAAGACCACTAATTTACACTGGGCCAGTTTGCATGACACAATAGTCCATCGTGGGTTAATTTACTTGTGAGGAACCGTAGTTCATGCCAGCCACCATTATGAATATGCAAGCCCTAGTATTGTTTGAACCCAGGCAGTGGGTTTGATGGATAAACAACTCTCAGACTACTCTGAAACAGACTGTGGTTCATGTGAGGGTTGTTTAACCCTAAAATAATCCCCGCCACCTGGGTTTGGATGAGACAACAAGCCCCAGCAAGCTCCAGTCAGGGCTTGCCCAGTATAAATTAGTGGTGTGCACAGTATCCCAAGAGTTAATTAACCCACAATGGGCTGTCATCTGAAGAAGGTCACTGTTGTTAAAACAGTTGGCTCATACAGACAATGGGTTCATCTAAATTTATAGATTCACTTGATCACATTTTAGGTAGTAATACAATTTGGGTCTGCAAGAGAGACCTCTTAGTCTAACCTGAACATCAGTGTTCAAGCTGATTAAAAGGAGGTGATTTGAGAACTAATAGCTAAAATCACATCTGCTTGTTCAGATTGCTAATGATTCCTAATTAACAACACAGCTGAATATTTTACTCACTGCATAAAAACCAGAAGGGAATCAGTCTTGGCAGCTGAGACAATGCATCTTTCAGGTTGATAAGCCTAACTATTTAAGTACTTTCTACTTTGCTGTGAGTTGTGAACTTATTAGCAAATTGCAACAATAAAGACAATTACTTTACTGTTTCTGAAATACTTTTAGAACAATCCATTAAAAAGCCAGGTTCCACCCCCTCCCCACCCCCCATGATGGCCAAAATATAGCTTGAGTTGTAAGTGATGCATTTGCAAGTGATGCATATCTTCTGTGATTACTGTGTTGATGTGTCCCACTACTGCTACTTTTCATGCTAAATTACAAAAGGAGCACCTATAGCAGCTGTAAAATATTGTGGATGTGTCCGCCAAAGGAATCCTAGCTGTTCATTCAATGCTTGTTATTCCAATGCTGAATCCCTGCCTGACATTCCCTGGGCCACCAGTTCAAATCCAACTGGAGGCGTGGGCCCTGATTCTTCTTCTTAAGAAACTACTCAACTGGAGTAGCTATGGGGTGGTTAGTTTTAACGAAAATTTGGAAGTATGGTTGGTTTATTCACGCATACAATGTCAAGCCAATTTTAAAATGTTAGTGCAATTAATAGACTGTGAATATACAAATGAGTTGTGCTAGGTATTTTTCTCTTCCATTGGAAGATGAGACACTCCAGGAAAAATTACCACACCCATTTCTTTTCTTTTTCTTGTCAATTTCCCTTTTTTCCTGAGATTTCCCAGCCTCAGGCAAATCAAAAAGGATGAAGGCTCTGATTGTACAGTGGGTGGACATGCCTTCATGATCCCTCATGAATACATACCAGCCTTTAAATGAAATGCTTATTCACTGGATTTCATTGTGTGATATGAAAAGTTCTAAGCACTTTCATGATCTACACCATATTTTGTAACTTTTCTTTCCAGATTAAGCCATTTGGTTTTCCAGGGCTTGAATTAGGATCTTTTCCTCTATTAAGGAAGGTGATAAAATGAATGTTAGAGGCTTCTTTTTGATCCATCACTGTCCATGACAAAAGGAAAATTCATCTTCCAATTATCCCATCTTTGCAAGTGAAATACATCTAATAATCACGTTACCAAAGCTTTGCATGTTATGCATCACAGAAAAGAAATCCTCCATTAATTAGCTGTGTCATTTTTGTACTACAGATACCAGTTAAAAGAAAAAATATATGACAATACAATTTGTTAAAAAAAGAGCAGTTTGTGTTTCTGCCTTGGGTTTTTTCATTCCAGTGGTCATCTGGGAAATAGAACTGCTCTATTTTCAAGGAACAGCAAGGAAGCAAACAGGAGGCAGGAAATAAGAATGAGAAAGCTTGAATCAGGCTGTTCACAGTAAGCTTGCTTCATACTTGCATGCATTCATTTCCCCAAAGCCTCTAGGAACTGCAGCAACAGGATAAAAGCTTTTCATTTTGTAAACATTCTATTGCTTTTCACGAGTTTATCTTTTGTAACAAAAGCAAACACATGCCACTAGAAATATTAAGCGAGAGATCCCAGAAGAAGCCACCAAGCATTGCCACAGCCCTCCAATGAAAGAAGAGGTGTATTTGGGGGGGAGCAGGAAAAGAGCTCATATCCCCTGCCAGACACTATGTCTATATTCAGAAAAAGCTTTCAGGAGACTTAGAAGTGGTACTGTAAAAGCCACTGTTGTCCACTGTATACATATTCATTTGGGGGAAGGGGGCTTGCTATGGTTTCTAGACAAACTGGTTTTATAGTTTTTAAACTTATGCCAGAACTAGACTTCATAAGCTTCACCAATGCTGCTGCAATAGGGGTATGTTTGCCTGCTAGCCTGAGCGTATTCCTGTGACAAACTACCCATCCTGCATCAAATGACACGAATAACAGTTAATGTTGAGAGCACACCAACATACCATATGTGGGATTTAAAGGGGGGGAAAGCAAAACTGTGGATAAGGCTTCTATCCTTTCTTCTCCCAGGTATGGAATCCTGAATCCTCCTTGACTCTTCTTCTTCTTTTACTCAAAAACTTTTCCCCAGCTTTTAAATATTGCTAAAATTCATTCTTCTTTGACTGCACTCTTGTACAACAAATGGTCCATTGGCCTTCCTATTTGAAGCCCTGTGGAAAGTTATGGAACAGCCACATCAAAAGAATAGTGCTCTGTACTGTTTCTTCTCTCTGTAAATTAAGAGGTGTGGAGGGAGATGGCTCCAGTTTTTAAAGACTTGTGTTTCTGAACAGATTATGGTATGTAATCGAGAGACACTAGGAAGGAGTAACAGAGATGGTGTACAGGCAGACTTATGATAATATTAAGAGAAAAAGAGCAGAGAATGAGTTAAAAGATAAACACATGTTTCTGTAGTTAATACCAGTAAAACCTCTAATTTAAACATATAGAATTGGCTCTCAAGTTGATTTAAATGATGCACCTCTACAGCAACGACACTGCTTCTTTCTCTTGCTTTTTTCCCCAGCATGATTACTAGACTTCTCTTCTATCTGGTTTTCCTCTTTCTCCTCTCCTGCTATTATTGATTCTGCTACCCATTTGCTTTTGTGTTTTTTTCCTATGTCTTCCTTTCTTCTTTATTACATTCACTTCAATTAGATCTGTTAATGAAATAGAATCAATGCAACCTCTTTATTCCTTGGCTCCTTATTTGTCTTGTCTTCTGTCTCTTTACTTGCCTTCTTGTCATGTGTATTATTCTCTTGTCTAAACCTCAGGTTACTTCTCCTACTGCATGCACTCCATCCTTCTCTCATCATCCTGTACTCCATCCTTCTCTTTGAACATATACACCCCTCTTCCCCATTCAAGTGTTTCTGAAATATATCTTCACTCACACGTCTTTAACCTTTGATCTATGTCTCCTCTCCTTCCCCTTGCTCTTTTGTGTCTTCTTTTAAAGTTAAATGTACAGCACCTAGTATTTGAAGCACTTCATAAATAATACATATTGTGACTATTAGATATAATTAGGAAAAGTAAGCCAACAGAATTTTCCACCTGAGGCCTCCTACCACTTGCCGGCATAGTAAAAAAGCTGCCGATCATAGGTCAGGGTTCATGCTACAGGAGAAGGTGCTCTTACTCTGTAGATTAATTTTGTCATCTCTCAACTAGTGTAAACTCTCATACTGCAGCCAAAGCTACATCTGAGTTACTATTTATTATGCCCTATTTCTGCACTATATTGATTCCATATCTATTCAAAACTGCTGATGAGACAAATGGCTTGTTGATGGTTTCTGATAAGTACTTCTCCCATGTAATTGCCCTAAACTTTTCCTCATAATTAATCAATTCTAGGACTTTTGTTTAATTTCAACTTGTATCAAAATATTTTCGACTGGCTCTAAATCACATAGGTTATGATGTCAAAATCCACTAATTTCATAAAGTCTTTTTTCCATGAAAGGGTATATTTTTTCTGCAATTTATATCTATGGCAAGCCTGCTATTTTTCTGTATATTGTATTATATGGCTGAATATTATGTCCCGTTTTTCCTAAATACACCATACCTATTGTTTAACTATCCCCACAGTCCATCGTTGTGTTACTGAAGCCTGTGACACCCACAAAAATATCCAAAGCCATTTGGCGCTTTGTAACCTGAGTATTCCAAAGGAGAGTAAATAGTGAGATTGGGACATTTTAATATTAAATAAATTTAATAAGTAAAACAATTATGCAAAATATGCAGCCTCTTTCAGTTTTTACCTAAGAAATGCCTTTCTGAACGCACAGCAGAAATTCATTTCATAGTAGAAACAAGTTACAATTCACAAGCATTAATTTCTAATTACAGAGATTTTGAAGCATTGCAGGAGATTATTTACAGTAGCATAGCTATTTTAGTCGAATTGTTCAAAAAATCCCTCTGATGGTTTTCCAGCAAATGCACTGCACAGTAACTGTCCAAAGCCATTGCTCTAAGTGTGATACATCAAAATTAATCTGGCACCTGTGAAAGATTTGGCAGTCATACTCAATAAACCGTTTCAGCCATGATGTGCCAATGACTGACAATTGTACCAGAGAACACTGGGCATTGAGCTTTCTACGCTTCATTACAGTTCTTCACCAGTCAATATACACTGTTTGCAAGCAGAGTGCTGTCGCTCACCTAATCACTCATTACAAGATTAGTCTAATTGCAAAATCACCCTCTGAAACCAACACAGACACTTTATTTGCATGTAGAACACTCTAAAAGGAGGAATTCTTCAATTATTGGGAACATCTCTTGTTAAAGTGACTTGAATATATTGCACGTTCTAAAGCAATCAGTCAAAGGAAAGAAAAATATGCATACCATAGAACTAAATTAGATTTAGACGTTGGCAAGTCTGCATCTTCTCCAAAAAGTACCGGAACCATGAAACCTCAGTCTAACACATCATTGCTTTTTCTCACACATACACACACATTATCAATGCATGCCTGGATACATCATCTTGCCAACAATGATTATCAAAAACCTGAGAGCCACTGGAGAGAACAAGTGCCTCTTGATTCACTCTCTATTGGAATTCTGCAGACAGCAGCCCTGAGTTACAAAAATGCATCCTATCTGGGTAGCTCATTTGTTCTTCATTTGTATTGTACTACATTCAACAAGGTTGTGCATAATCTTTTGAAGGTATGCAAATCATTTTATTTTGTGTATCACCTAGGAAATTAAGTGCTGCCTTCGCCTTTATCTCGTTAGTAAAAGTCATTACATCTCTTTTCAAAAGCCAAGATAAATTTAACACAAATTCATCGGTTTCTAGGGGGGGAAATACATAGGATAAAATACTCCTTAAAATGCATTTAATTTTCTCAGTTCTCCAAATTGTATGCAATAATGCCATACTTACTGATAAGCACATAAGCTCTGCTTTTCTAATACTAGAATAACTGCTTCTCTAAGGCATTACTTACATTTTTCGCAACTACCTCAAAAGGACATGTAGATTTTATTGGTTTGGACCTCTTGTTTCTCAACTGTCAGTAACTCTTGTTAAACCCTTGAAAAATATAATACCTTGCAATGGTGTTTTCTATTTGTTAACCTGAAAGGTTTCACCCATGTATCAACAGAGGCTATGCATATCTATTTGTTTTCTACACGTCCAACCATATCAGTTCAGGCTTTAGGGGGCAGCTTACCCAAAAAACCAACAGGGAAAGAGTTATCTTTTGACTAGGGAGCACTTTGTTTCTTTAAACAGCCTTTACTATTTAGAGCACCAATAAAAACTCTTTAAAATCAAAGGAATGTTTTTCAAAAGATAATATAAAATTTGAAGGTCAAACAATATGGTATTTTTGAGGTATTCCTTCATATTCCCCTTGCCCCAAACCACTAGGCTAACTTTGTTTTAATAACTTTTTTGCAATCTCTGTGCCAGGAGTCTGGCTCAAGTGTAGGTTTTGGTGTATTCATTTCAACAGCCACTTTTAACAATTACAATGGCAATTTTTATCCTCTCTTGTGAAGCCAGACTCCTGGCACAGAAATTAGGTTATCAGTTACAAGACTAGCAGATGAATACACAACAATTGTACTGAGTACAGCTCACTTCACTGTATGCCGTGGTCCGCTCTTTTATTAGTTTAATAGACAACGTAAGAAGAAATGTTGGCAACCATCAAAAGAAAGATGGATAAAGGAACAGGAGATGAAGGAAAGGGAGCACATCAGAATTGGAACTGTACTCAAGAATAACATGAGGTAAATGAACCAAGGCAACTGTGTATAGTGAAGTATTTTAATGGTACAACTAAACAACATCTTAATAGTAGAAGAAATTTGATTTTGCTTCTTATACATGAGGCAGTGAAAGCATTAGATTCAGACCATGATAATAATTTTATTTTTTGACTTATCTGAGTTACCTTCTCTTAAAATAATATTTAAAATTTATTGTACACCCAATACATGCAGTGACAGAGAACGCTATGAAAAGCACATGCAAATTCAGGCACAATGCTTTGTTTTTTGAATGAGCTCTCAGCACTTCCAATTTAAAATAAAACATACACAAAACTTATTTATATTACCATAGTAATGGTACACAAGAACATGAAGTACAATTCCAGGCAAGAAGGGAAAGGATCCAAACGACATAAAATTCTCACTACACAGCAATTTTCAATCAAATTTGAAGTATTGCAATAAAAACTCTCACATGATGTCATGCTCTTCCGGGCCCTCATCCATCCCAGCCTCCTGGATATGATACAATAATTTACAGAACAAATAATTAAATTTAATAGGTTGACTTTCACTCCAGGATTGATCATTCAACCAAATTGTTACTGGGTTGGATCCAGACATAGTCTTGCTAAAGGTCAATGACTTATTTATTTATTTATTTATTTTATTTCTAGCCCACCTGTCCATCCAGCTCGAGGCGGGGAACAACAATATAAATACAAGAATCATCAAATAGATAAAACATTAAAACAAATAAAAATAAATACATTATTAAAAACATCTTAACATTCAACTGGGTAGGCCTGCCGGAAGAGAGCAGTCTTCCCGGCTCTCTTAAATTCCAGAAGTCTGCTAATTTGTCGAATCTCCTCTGGCAGGCCATTCCACAGTCTGGGAGTGGCAGAAGAGAAGGTCCTCTGGGTAACCTTCGTCAGCCTAGTTCCGGCTGATTGGAACTGAGTGTGTGGGGCGGATTATACAGGAGGAGGCGATCCCGTAGGTAACCTGGACCCAAACTATGTAGGGCTTTAAAAGGTAATAACCAACACTTTATACTTTGTCTGGAAATTAATTGGCAGCCAGTGGAGTGATTTTAAGATTGGTGTTATGTGGTCACCCCTAGGTGTACCGGTGACCAACCTGGCTGCCATATTTTGAACTAGTTGAAGTTTCCGGACTAGGCACAAAGGTAGCTCTATGTACAGCGCATTGCAGAAGTCAAGCCTCGAAGTTATCAGTGAGTGCACTACCGTCTTTAGGTCTTTCAACTCTAGGAAGGGGCGCAGCTGGCGTATCAGCCGAAGTTGATAGCAGGCACTCCTGGCCGTCGCATCTATCTGGGCTGTCATTTGGAGTGATGGATCCAGGAGTACCCCCAAGCTGTGAACACAGTCTTTCAGGGGGGATGTAACCCCTTCCAGAACTGGTTGACACACCTCCAAACCCAGGTTGTGGCCTTTAACAGCAAGCACCTCCGTCTTGTCTGGATTCAGCTTCAGTTTGTTTTTCCTCATCCAGCCCATTACCGCCTCCAAGCATTCATTCAGAGGGGACACACTATCCTTAGCTGACGATGTTCTCAAAGGCATAGAAAAATATATTGGGTGTCATCAGCATACTGATAGCACCCTGCCCCATGCCTCCGGATTATCTCTCCCAGCACTTTCATATAAATGTTAAACAGCATTGGGGAAAGGGTGGCACCTTGTGGTTCACCACATAGCAGCTCTTTCTTTGAGGAGCAACTATCCCCAAGCATCACCATCTGGAACCTGCCTGAGAGATAGGACCGGAACCACTGAAGCACGGTGCCCCCAATTCCCAATCCCCTCAGGCGTTCCAGAAGGATACCATAGTCGATGGTATCGAAAGCCGCTGAGAGGTCCAGAGTACCAACAGGGACACACTCCCCCTGTCAATACTCAGGCATAGATCATCCACTAAGGCGACAAGAGCATTCTCAATGTCATATCCTGCCCTGAAGCCGGTTTGAAATGGGTCTAGAAAATCTGTATCATCCAAAACTGCTTGGAGCTGGAAGGCAACCGCCCTCTCGATCACCTTGCCCAAAAATGGAAGATTTGATACTGGCCTAATTAATTTCAGTGGCTCTACTCTAACCATGACTAAGTCTGAATTTCAGATAAGGCCTTAAAGTACAATCTCCAATTAATTTAAATTAGCCTTCCTCAACCTGTTTGTGTCCTGCTTGTGTTTTAACTACAGCTCCCATCATTCTCAGCCAGCATGGCCAATGGTTGGGCTGGCTTGGAATGATGGGGGTTATAGTCCAATGCATCTGGAGGGCACAAGTTGAAAGAAAGGCTGATTTAAACCAATGATGGCTTAATCGGACACTGATATGCTAAAACTGCAAAGAAGGATCTCTTTATACCTAAGGAGTGCCTGCATATTTTATCCCTACTTCCAAGAACACAGGAAACTGTCCAAGTTATTCCACTGATTCATTTAGCTTTGTATTGACTACACTGATTGGCAACAACTTTCCACCATTTCAGGCAAAAGTCTTTCCCATCCTTTCCTGGAGATGTCGGAGACTGAACTTTCCACAAACAAAGCATGTGCTCTACCACTAAGCTGTGGGCCTTCTCCTCGCACTTCACCAGTAACAGAGCCCAATTAATCCTTGCTGGTTTAAACTGGAGTGGAGAGCAATTGTTCACAGCTCAGGATCCAATTACATTCAAGACTTACAAAAGATTTTTTTATGGTGAATGTACCTATTTGGCTTTATTGATTGCTCTGCTTTCTCCGCTTGTTGCCTTCTTCAGAGACTTTTACTGGTGTTTTAAATTGTATCTTGGTTTGATTTTTGTTCTCCGCCTTGAGAATTGTTATATTGAAAGGCTATAAATTTTCTAAACAAATAGATAGACAGTTTTTACATAAATCAATAGACATTCCACTCAGCAGCTAATTTTATGGTTAAGAGAAAGTAAGGTATTCTTTTATTAAGCACTAAGAATGCTTTGTATCTTTTAAATTCATTGTAGTATTTGAAGAAATTACAGACTGCCACAACAATAAAATGCTTTCTATAATCCAACTAGCCTTCACTGATCGTTAGATATAATCCATTCCCCATAGTCATGACTTTTTGTGATCCATTTTCCCAACAGCTGTTGCCACAGACACTTAATTACAAGGGGATAGTGGACAACCTTGTTTTAGACCCTGAATGGCACATAAGCCAAGAATGCATGGAAATTACACATTTCAAATGCCAATAGTTTAAAGCAGCCACAGTTCTTTTTAATAAGATTAAGGCACTTTGCTTTATCTAGCTATGCAAGCTAGAAACTAGGAAACAAATCTTTCATCCTTAATATCAAATGGAACATGTTCTAACCTTACTACCTTTCAGCAACGTGTAATAACTCTTGTTTAGAACGTCAAAATGGATTTTAAAATTGTCTATCGAGTAACTAAGAAATATCCCCTTTCTAAATTGTCATTTTTATCAAAATTATAACCATATCTGCATAGCAAATATTTATTTTTCCAATTCTTCATAAATCAGAACCATTTTCCACCCATGATAATTGTTGTAGGGAGGGGGGGGCATAAAAACCTGCCCCTCCATCTCTTTCCTATTATGGACAATTCAAGAGAGATTCTTGCCCTCATACGTTTCCCAGACAAGTAAAGCAATCCTTACACCAAATGTAATGGTGGTGCACCTACTCTGTTCCTTTGGCAACTGTCCTATTTAGCTTGGACGGCAAAACATGGGTAATTTAATCTTAATGTTCCTCATACCCCACTGCACAGCAGAGATTTATTTATTTTTCCTGTAAGATCAATCACTCCTGAGAGTTTGAGAGTATCTCTTCAGATTTTCTCCTTATTATTTCTTGGCTTTATCTGAACATATAATCATGGATGGTGAACAAACACAGCCAGCCATCCCTACTAGCAAGAAGGCATTATTGGGGACATTCAGATCAAGGCAACCAAAAAGAATCCTAGTATTACCGTGAAGAGGACCATAGCAAACAGAAATGTCACAGTTTGTGGAAGAAGGGTGATTGATAGATTCCATTTCAGTGTGCAACAAAAGCAACTTTGTGGGCCACCCAGACAGTTGCTGTAGAGACCACATAGAGAGCATAGAAACAAACAAATAAAACAAAGCATCCAACCTTGGTGCTGAATAAATTATAGGTCAAAGCTATTCTAGAATATATACTAGCAAGTTAGACTTCCTATTGCAGCTGGAAGTATCATTTAGTGGCAGAGGCCACAGAATAATTAATGGCCACATTCCAGAGAAACCATCTTACAAGTGGCCAATGGGATTTTTGATTTCCACCTACCACCGTAATGGCAGATTCCTCACACCATACCAAAACGCTTTTTGAAATCCTTTTAAATTTACATGTTAAAAGGGATGGAAAAGAAGACACTATCTTCACCTTGTTGGGAAGGAGGAGGTACAATTTCCCATCAGTCCATTTTTCCTCTTGCTGATGATTGGGGCCAGAATATCTCTCTCCCCTCCCCCTTCTCCCCTTAGCTGCCATAGGTCAAACAACTGCAGCAGCAGAGTTCTATTTGGAAGGGAGGAAGAAGAGGGCTAATGACCTGAACCAGGCTGATTTTCCCCTAGCCTAGTTGTACTCATGACAGAGTGGGAGATGGCCATCCCAACAGCCCTTAATCATCTAGCTGGTGGCTGGGACCAGAGTATCCCTATCTTCTGTTCTCTGTGGCTGCAGTGGCATAATATGAGAAGCTTCACAATGATCTCACTTTTACTTCTTCATGAAAGAAAGCAGCTTGGTGCCCTCCCAATATGGACTACAACTCCTATTATCACCAGCCAGCATTGGCTGGAGGGTACCAGGTTGGGGAATGTTAGATTTTAGAAATATGAAATTACCCTGAGGAGACCCTCCTATGAAAAGAGATTGTTTGTGGTCAGAGTAAAGGGATGGGAGAGAATGAAGAGGAATGTCCTAACTGACAATTTGTTTCAGTCAAGGATACTGCTTTTGATCTAGTAGCATTAATTACCTGGGACATTTTTTAAAAGCAAGGCTGTGGAATAACTTCAAATGTCTGGAGACTCACATTCAAAGTCCCTATCAACTAGCCTTAAACAAGTCATTGACTGCCAACCTAACCTACTTCAAGTGGTTGTTGTGAAGATAAATAAGGATGATAAGCATTTCTCTACCTCTCCTTTTCATCAAATCTAGATGAGGCAGTGGCTCTTCTGATCAGTGTTTAGGCATATTAATGGACTGGATAAGGGCCAACAAACTGAGACTCAATCCAGACAAGAAGGAGGTACTGTTAGTGGGTGATTCAGCTAGCCGTTAAGTGATGTTCAACTTGTTCTGGAGGGGTTGCACTCCCCGAGTCACTTGAGGCACAGGTGGACTTGGTGGCGTGGAGCACCTTTTATCAGCTTATGCTGATATAACAACTACACATTTATCTGAACAGCCTAGCTACAGTTATCCATGTTCTGATAATCTCTCATCTGGATTTCTGCAATGTGTATACGTGAGTCTGCCTTTGAAAATGGTTCAGAAACTTCTGCTGGTCCAAAACAGGGCAGCAAGATTGTTAACAGGGACTGGTCAGCAGGTTCACATTACGCCAGTCCATGTCCAGGCCCAATTCAAAGTTACAGGTATCAACATTCAAAGTCCTAAATCACCTCCTCCCTTATGTACCTCTTCAGGGGTCCTTCTCTGTGAGCCCCTGACAAAGGAAGTTAGGCAGGTAGCTACTAGGGAGAGGGCTTTTTCAGCTGTGGCATCCCAGCTGGGGCATGAGCATCCTAGAGAGGTTCTTCTGGCGCCTACATTGTATTCCTTTCATCGGTGCCTAAAGATTTTTTTTATTTCCCCAGGATTTTAGCATCCTAGACATTTAGCTCTTCTGTTTTAAATCTGTATTTTAAATCTCTGCATTGCTGCTAGGTTTTCTTCTAGTTGTAGTTTAATATTGCCGCTTTAAGCTTGCATATTTTATGCTGTACCATGTGGTTTTAATTTTTAAGAACTGTCCAGAGAGCTTCAGCTATTAGGCATTATAGAAATGAAATGAAATAAATCAATAATTTATATACATATAAATTATATACAGAAATTAGTAATTCAAAACAGAGTGATTTCTGTTGCACAAAATTTAAAAAGAAAAGCTGATTAAGATAACTGAACTCTACAGCTTCTAATTTTACAGATATTCACATACTCCAAAATCAGCTCCATATAGGCAGAACTCAAAGGTGCAAGATTATGCTAAATACTTTAGCATCATACTGCTTTCCCTTCACTCACCACTGTTTTCTCCCACAGGGCAAGATTGGGGGCCAGAGGCAGGTTCAATCAACTGTATCCTGGTTTAGTTTACAAATTTCACAAATGAGCTACTAAGATTATTTGTACTTGTTGCTGGGAAAACCCTGTTCTGGCTAAAGAACAATTGATAACATCTTTGGACATTGTAGAAAAGAACTAATTACTGACACAATCCATAAAAGAGTCTCAGTTATTAAACAGTGACTGGAATTCAGTGACTGGAATGTGCAATGTAAACCACTTAAGGCTGGAAAGGCATGTATCTGTGTAACATTTTTCTTGTATTAAACAAATTTCTGCATCAAATAATAAATGCTGAGAAGTTTAATAAAAAATAACAAATGAATAATAGCAAACGGTCAAAGAAAGAAAAGGTCACTATAGTACATCAAACCCATCTGTATCACAATTCTTTAGGGACACTCTCCTCAACACTAAGCTCAGTACATCTTATGCACAAGGCAAGTTCATTGCACTGCATCTTACATAAGAACGTAAGAAAAGCCTTCTGATCAGATCACAGATGCTTCCAGTCCAGCATCCTCACAGCATATACTTCCAGAAAATGACAAACAGGGCATGAAGGCAACACCCCTCCCTAGTGGTAGAGAAATACTGCTTCTGGAATCTGGAAATTCCATATAGCCATGATAAACAGTAGCCTCTGATAACTCCATGAATTTGTCTAACTCCAATCCTTTTCATAGGGCATACAAAGCCAGTTGTGGTCATTCATTACATCAGTGAATTCCATAAAGAAACAAACATGTAATTCTATGGATGAGAAAGACAATTTATTTTTGAGACCATTGCAGCTTCCTCAATATCCTCCCAATGTTATTAACAAGAATGTGCCCATAGAAAGATCAGCAAAATCTGTTATTCTCCTGAAGCCACAACTGATCCAGGACAGCATAGAGGAATTTGTTTTTTATAAAGAGCTTCAGCTCTTCGAATTATTGATTTAATCTTTAAGGATGATAGCAACTTTAAGGCTTAGCTAGTGATTTCTACAACCTTAATGTAAACTATATATTCACCAAAGTGGTTTGGATAAGAAAAGTAAGGAGAATGACATTTTAGAAATGTTTCTCTCATGCTTACATTTAAGGCCTGGTACAAATATCAGGTCCTGAATTTTTGTTATTGTTGATTGTTTAAAATTAATTTGATATACTCTGGTTGCACTTTTATACTGCAGTTTTAAGTCATTATATTTTGTACTGTATTTTATGTTGCATTTTGTGGTATAAATTTTTATGAACCGCTCAGAGACCGTCAGCTATTAGGTGGTATAGAAATGTAATCAATCAATCAATAAAAGATATGTGTGTCTGTTGTGTGTGCTGTCTGTTTATACGTTTATATGCAAATAATTTATATACTATGTATAATGTATTCTTAAGGTTTTAATCTTTGAAAAGTGCCCAGAGAGCTTTGGCTAGTGGGCAGCATAGAAATATAAACAAAATGACATGAAATGAAACTATAACTGTTACCAAGTCTTATAACAACGGTTAGGAGCCTGTGGAGGTGTCCAGCAGACTCACTTCACCTCCTTCCTCTTCTTTGCACATTAATTCCTTCCTCCCTTTTAATATTGGAAGTAGTCTGGTGATGTATTACATTTGTATCAGGAAGTTGCTAGCTATTATTAACTCAAACTATAGTTTATACGCTCACGTTTAACTAAAGTTCTAAACTGTAGTTCGGCTAACAACGGCTAGCAAAATACTAGTACAGATGTAACAATTTGCAAATGAAAGAGGAGAGGACAAAAGCGTTATAAGTGTGCAAGTCTCAAGAAGAAGGGGGTGGGACTGAGGCAGAGGAGTTTGTGAGCCCATGAAGTCCTCTCATTCTAAGAATAGACCAGGCTTAAAATATAGGTTCATGCAAGGGTATTTGTCTCCCTACTAGCTTTAGAACTGCAGATACTTGAATGACTTTGTAAATAAAAAGAGACATTAAATTAGAGCAAACATGAATATCCAAGCTAACTCTACAATCCTACTTTGGTACAGTGCAAACAGAACTAACTCAAGATACCATCTTCAGTTCAGGTTATGTTTTTCAGATAAACCACACCTGCTCAACAAGCAAGCAAAAGGTGATCCTTTTTTCCTACCTCAGTGCTCTTCTTGTTTTTACTAAGTAATAATTTTTGAACTACATGCTGAAGGGCTAATATTAATTTGAACAGTGAAAACTGCATCTGACATGGTAACACTGGTGTACTCAGCAACTGAAAGCTAAAGCTAAAACTGCAACAAACTTATTGCCTAAGGAACTTCATAGGTGACAACTGAGCACCAGAATTAGAATGTCACAATGCACTTTAAATAGAAATTCGTAACAAGGTTCGTTTTAGAATGAGGCAAGTAATAACAATCCCATGTAGCCAAATTCCTTTTGGTCAGATGCAATCCCTTTTAGTCTGATACCTGAAATTGCAGTTGTATGTATGGTAAACAGATTTTGACAGTGGCTCAATTCGGACAACACGTTAAGCAACGGTTGTTAAGTTAAACAACCGTCAGTTGGTTAGCTCAACGTGTCGTCCGAATTCAGCCACACAATGGATAAACAATCCACGGTTGGTTAAGTTGGAGTTTTAAACAACTGAGTTAAACAACTCGCTTGCGAGTTGTTTAAAAGTTAGTCAATTGACTAACGTGTTGTCCGAATTCAGCCGCTTGAGGTGCGTGGGTTAAACAACTGAGGTGAGTACGTTAACACAAAAGACCATAGAGGAGAGCGGTAAGAGCAGCAGAAAGCGGGCGGCCGCTCAGGCACACTTGCAACAGACCGCTGGTATCGCCGCCATAGCAACC